>JASUAD010000013.1:46129562-47379562 GCA_037013555.1 Sextonia rubra | reverse complement strand
ACGGTTCTCTAAGGATAGGGAAGATGAATGTGCTTCATCATGAATGTGATTAAAAAGGGTCCCATTAGAGATGAATTCATACACCAATAATGGAACTTGTGTCTCCAAACAACATCCCAAGAGCTTCACTACATTTCTGTGATTGATTTGGGACAAGATGAATACCTCATTTATGAACTGCTCTATCTGGGTCTCGTCCACAATTTTAGACTTCTTGATTGCAACAGTTCTTTGGTCAGGTAAAATTCCCTTAAAAACCGTGCCATAGCCACCTCGGCCAATGATTTGAGACTCATGATAGTTGTTTGTAGCCCTTTCTAGCTCTTCTGCACTGAATATTTTTGTTGTTGCACCAATCCTATGTGTAGTGATTTGTTGTTGCAACAACAAACCTCCATTTTGCCGGAAAAACTTCTCTTTAAGTTGGAGGAGCTTTCTTTTCTTTAATCCCCAATATAACCAAGAACCAACAATGAATAGAAATAAGAGGATTGTAACAGTTCCTGCACGAACATGTGCAAATATAAGAAGAGAATCTAAACAATTTACCCTATACTAATCCTTTTAAAAGGCTCACTTGGATTTGGTCAGCTGATGCCTTCATATTGCTTCAACTGGGTGACTGGGTACTAGATAAGAGTGAGTTTGAACTTTGTCGTTAAGAAATTATCAATGGCTTGCTTGTAAAGCTGTTAAGTCACTACAACCCCATCATATCTTTTTGGGTTTATTTTTCAAAAAGGATCTGATATTATTTAACCTCAAAAGAAAGCCTCCAGTAGAGGCAATGGCATACCCAAGATTTTTGTTCAGGATGTAGACTCTAATAGGTAGTTTGGTTTTGAGGGTAAATCAAAGAACTTCACTTGGATTTTGAGGTAGGAACCGAGATTTTTTTTGGATTTTTGGAAATGGATTCAAAATTCACATATAAGTTTTGAAAGCGCACCACCGTTTGATAGGTGCGACTGCACCCACATGAATATACTTAGGTACACCCCCGAGCAGAGGCCTTTGTGATGCACGGTAAAAGTGCAGGAATGTGATTTCTAAAAATAATCATTCCCCAATTGTTATGGAAGATCTAGATAAGATATCCTCTGAAGTTGATAAAGAAGAAACTATTTTACACTGTGATTCTTGACCTTCCTTGCGCTTAAAAAACAAAAAACAAATAGGCAAGTGTATGAGGTTTTTCCATGTAGGCCCTCAGTATCTAAAGTTCTATTTGGGCTCTTACATTTTAAATCTAATTCTAAAAGCATTATCTAAAAGAACTTGTGGAAAGTCATTTTACCCTTTTTTTTTCCTTCATTTTGTTGCCACATTCGATTGCTGCTTCATTAGTGTGAATCTAACATAGGATACTCGGAGTCAATCCCATCTCATCTCTGGGTAACCGAGGTGCCTTTAGCACTGAGCTGTCAGATGTTTGGCAACTTTACCTCCCCTTTAAAAAAACCCATTTAATTTGTATTTAGTTGCGCTAGAAAATTAATTTTCCTTCACCCATACAAGGTTTGTTATTTTCATTTTAGCTTCATATCAAAACTAATTATTAAGTGTTTTGGGGGCTTTTCAAAAGTCAAAAGCCTAGAAAGTCCAGCCAAACACCCCCTAGATCAGATAAGGTGAAGAATAGCTTATAGGATTAAATCACCATTAAATTAAATGCTAACCAAAATAATTAACCCTATAGTGAAACCAAAAGTTACTTTTTGCCGGCTGCTGTTCTGTTTTTCCCAGGGTAATTAGGTTTCATCAACTTTTGAAAGTGTCCTAAACGCAGGGGTAGAGGTAGAATTTTCAATGCTTTCATATTAAAACTATAGGTGGAGGACTGTAAAGAAAATTCCTTTTTTTTTAACTTTTGCATTTCTATTTGAAATGAGGACAAATTAGGGACTGACTTACCTAGAATGACCGCAGTTAACTCTATCCTGGGCATGCAAGAATAACTCCCCTCCTTGTTTTTGCATTTCCGCGCTCCGCAAGGATGGGGGTGTCTTTTGCACTCATCAATATCTGCATAGTAACACCAAAGCAGACCAGCAAGAATGTGTTGGATAGGCCAAGAAAACACTCAATCTACAGTGGAGTGTCAAAACGACATATATCAACTATGAAATGCTATATCTCATCCTCATGATTCATGAATAATAAAACAAAACAAAAAAAACTGGTAAGCTTTTTAATTTTTTTGGGAATCCCTTTTTTTTTATTCTTTTTTTGGGAATCCCTTTTTTTTTATTCTATTCCTAAGTGTAGAAATTTCAAGAGCTGATCAGTTTACCTCTTCCTCCCCATATTCCCCTCTGTTTTAGAGTTCCCAGCTGTGGTGGAGATATGGGAAGTTACTATTCCACAATCGAATTAATTACATCTACAACAGTGGATTAGATTTTGTAAAATCAAAAATAAACTTGCAATCTTTTAGAGATGAATCTGAATCTGAGAGAAAATTTATGTACAGCCCACACAAGAGAGGGTAATATTCAGATATTTAATAAGTGGACGGTAATGAGTAGCCTCACAAATTTCTTGCGAGTCCAAGCCCCAGAGGCAAGCTTAGGGGAGATACATGTGTCCAACTTTAACAATTAAGATGGGCATGGGTTTGGCAAGAGAAGGGTGAACGTCACGACTTAGCCCTCCCAAGCCTGCTTGCTTGCTTTTGAGCGACGTAAATTTCAGAAAGATGCAAGCTAGTGACGAATTTTGCTGATAGAGCAAAGAAGTGATGTTAGTCTTTTTCTGTATGGCTCCAACTTTATGGGAGGTAGAGAGGAAAGAAGTCAATGTATTGTACCTTTGCATCCTCCTTCTAGTTCTAGATAAGGGTTTCCTTCATAACCGTCAGAGCATTTGCATCGGTATCCAGGAGCGTTGGTGGAATCGTAGCATTCGCTGAAACCCTTACAAGCATAAGAAGTGCGATTCACCTTTGCCTGTTCACACGTCTCATTCCAAATCGCCCAATCAAGCACCAGAGGTACTATTTGAGAATTCTCATCGTAGGAACTGTACTTACTTCCAGCAGAAAGATCGCTTATGTTAAATTTAAACTGATCATCAGCTATTAGAAAGGCATAGCTGCAGGGATTAAAATTCAGCAGACCACTATGGTTGTTGGAGCTATTCACTTTTATATCGAAACTAATGGCACCATAAGGGATAGAGGTCTGGCAACACCCAATCCCAGTGCATAAGCCATCGATCACGGTCTCCTTTTCCTCACAGAAGGACATGCATCCGCTTGTAAAATTGCGCCCATTATAAGATCCCATTATGTATGCTTGCGTGTCGCAGCCTATTGCGGTGAATTTGTTGCCGGTGTTTGAGAAGGCGAATGGCCCATCTTCTCTGAGCCACATACTAGATTCGTAGCCACCTGTGCTGCCCAACTCATTGTAGCAATCAGAAGCAAAATAAGCAGTGACATTTGCTTGGCCTTCTAACGTTATTTCCAGAATATCAAACTCTCCCCAAAATGGTTTTGCAGGTTTATAATGAGTGTCGTTGCAGACTAATTCGAATCCTTCTCTGCTACAACCTTCGATGCCGAAGGGGTATGGAATGCTAACGTTACCACACACATGGCCTGTCTCTAGGCAGTCGTCGGGCTTCCTGTCCAAAGTTGATGCAGCTGTGAGCAACAAGAGCAGCCCAAGCAGGATTTGCCAACAAGCCATTCTTCCTTCCCTTCTTTCTTTCTTTCTTGATGATCTTGACGAGCTCTATATTATTGCTTCTTATTTAATAGGTACCCTTTCGTGAATGGCCTTATAATCAATGACTCGTCCTTGCAGAGTACCGTGTTTCTCTCTTTTGTTTTTTTTTTTTTTTGGAAAAGTCGGATGCAAGGACGGCTACCATCGTGAAAAAATCAAACTTGAGAAAGAGTCCGGATGGGCCCAAAGACTTGGCACAATCAACCAATATCGAACATGTTGGCAACGTGACATCCATTCCTTGGTAAGTGAATTAAGGTATGTCATTAATAATAAACTAGCGCTCTAGGGCTAGTGTGTTAAAATAAAATAAAACTTTATTTAAAAATTAAATTTTGTTAAAGATTATTAATATTTTAATAAACTATAAATGAATATTATCATACAATTCATTACACAATCATAATTAAAATAGTTACCCTAAAAACAAATGTTCTAAGGACGATAAGTTTTTATATCATGAGACTATAAGATGGATGGTTGGACTAAAACCACCAGCACCATTCATAAATAATTAATTTGGTAATTAGCTTGTGGTGTCATTTTGCGTCCTTCATGTTGAATAGGGACCGAGAAGTGCAATTTAGGTCTTCATATTTAATGTTTTGGACCATCAATTGTACGGACAAACTATCTAAGGTTCATATGTGGATTTAGATTCAAATCCACTAATCTATCTAAGCAAACTCCTAGGTTCACATAAATCATTGTGAAAGATAAATGCAAACCTTTAAGATTTTATTTGCATTAATTTATTATCTTGAAACATATAAATGCTCCTAATGTATTTACATTAACCTTGAGTTCCATGTAGACAAATGCAAAGAAACAACCTATAGTTGGTAAAATAAAAAATCTATAGTTGGAAATAAGCATGTAAATGCTAAATGCTCTATCACCATTGTACATATGTATTGTCTAGCCTCACAAAATTCCACTAAGTGCGGGCCATAACGAGTTAGATTCAATGTTATATAATTATATAATACACATATAAACAAGAAACTGAGAAAGGGTATTCCTTTCTACTTACCATCAGTCTCTCAAAATAGGCTCCATGCCCAACAGGGGCAGAGAACATTTAAGATTGTTTTTAGAAAAAAAATAAAAAAGAAAAAAAAATGGGATGATATCAATCACAGGTTGGCCGCATATGGGCTGCAAATAATAAAGGAAGCTCATGCCCATCCTAGGACTTAAAAGAAAAAGGGGAGCATAAATATAATAATAATATTAGTGGTAAAATGAATAGTATTGAAATATTTATTATTATAGGTTAGACATCTGTGGGAGAAAATTGCTCATAGTCACATAATCATTGATATGGATGCTCAAGGGTCAAGTCAAGTCGAGCCCAATCTGGGCCTAGCCCACTTTGGGCCAAGCTTGGAAATGTAGCTAGGACCCATTTCGTAATTAGGTTGGGATTGGATTAAGTGACAGACAATTTATAAAAAGCCCCATTTGGCCCGACCTAGTTGATCAAATAGGCAAGCTTGGGCCCAACTTTTACATTCCATGTCGAGCTTGGGCTAGGCGTGGACCATTATTTCTAAAATTGGGGCTGGCCCTGTGTATAGATGCTAAAACGGTGGACCAATAAGACTATAAAAATTTGATGGTGGACCCAACTCAGTTTGATGGTGGGCCCAACTCTTATTTGAATGAATTGTTTTAAATTGTTGGAAATGCTCTTAATGTAGAGGTGAATTGAAATATATTTTATGGATGCAAAATATTATGAGAAGATATCTATGAATACCACAAAGATAATATCTATGAATATCTCAAAAGAGATTTTAGTTGATGATAACTTATAATTAAGAAAAAAAAGAAATTTCCTTGAATTAGTCTCTAAAAATTGGATGACAAAGACATCATTGTTAGGTTGCTCATTTCGGTATTTGATGTTCTTTCTTAATGTATAGAGTAAGTCCATGAATATCTCAAAAAGGGATTTTAGGTGATGATATCTTATAATTAAGAAAAAGAAAGAAATTTCCTTGAATTAGTCTCTAAAACTTAGATGATAGAGACTTGGTTGGCTAGTTGCTCATTTCTGGATTTGATGTTTTTTCTTAATGTATAAAGTAAGTTGTTAGAGATAATTTATGGTCTATACAAAGCATTTGTAGTTAAAATGGAATTCAAACTTCATTGCAAATAAAAATAATTAATCACGATAATTGATCTCAATCTAATGTTAAGATAAAATCCAAACCGTAGATGCATATATCAGTTACTAACCTGTTAATCTCCACCATCAAATGTTAATATGACGCTTTTTTTTTTTTGTTAAGACTGATCCTATAGTGCTGATAGGCCCATCTCAAGAATTGGATGGAAAATTAATGAGGAAGAGGAATTTTCAGCCGTGGATGGCTTTTTTTCTTTTGGGTTGTGGGGTGGGGGGTGGGGGGGGGGGGGGGGGGGGGGGGGGGGTGTGGTTGTTAAACATAGATGGCTTAGCATATCATGGAGAAAATGTGAGTGGTTAAGTACATTACTTTAATGATGATGGGTGTAATAGATCTAAGGGCAAAGAGACTGTCATTGAGCTTCTTCTTTCTATTCCTCTTAGTCATAATATTCTTAGGAATAGAGGATGTGACCACACCATGAAAAATAGAATGATCATACTAGCATTCTAATAATGCATTAATCATCATCCCAGATAATGCATCACTCCATCCCATATTGCTCTGCAAAATAATTTCAATCTTTTTATTTCATGTTGAGAGAAATTAGGGAGGGAGAGATTTCATAGAAATTCAATAAGAGATTTTAGGAAAATTAAGAGATTTTAGAGAGGTGATATGAATAGAGTCTAGCTAATATAGATAGAATCCTTAAATTGCACCATGTGTTGCTCTCCCATGCAGAGAATTGAGCTACGTGTCACTCTCCAGCGAAAGGGGGTATTGTCATAATATATATAAATACAAGCCTAGACATTTTAAGCATGCTGTTCAAGTCTTGCAAGCTGTCAAGAACCAATATATCAACTGCTGAGTAAATCTTATCATTATCATCGAAAAGATTGTTTAAAGAAACCAAAGCAATTACTTGGTCCACAACCATTTAGTCAGGGGCCTAGACATATTGGTTTGATGGGTTCAATCCATATCATGTTTAAGGCCTGATCCTAGACCAAATCAAATCCATTGTCCATTGACAGCCTTAATGTACAGAGATTTAGCAGGAAGATATAAAAAGACAACTTTGCCAACTTCTTCATAGTCTCTACACACCTTTTTAGCCTTCTCTATGCTAAAGTCTACCACCTCCTTACTGTATCTTTCCATGACAGCCATGACATCAGAAGAGAACAAATAGCCCGCAAGTGAAAGCAAATTAGCAGAATACTAATTAAAATAATCCTATCTTCAATTAAAAGTACCAATCATCCTTAAAAACATTATCAAGGGAAAGTACCTATTCCATCTAGAGCTAAGTAGACCACACGAGGGGTTTGGAGTATCGGAGAAGAAGGGTATCTTTGAAATGATAAGAAATGATGTTCTTGAGGCACCAAGAGAGAGTATACATGCACTCTTCTTTTATATTGAATATATGGTTGTGCTAATGGGCCTATATGGATTGTATGTATTGTAAAAGTTGCCGTATTGTAAAAGTTTCTGTATATAGAGAAAAACTTCATATGAAAAGATTTTAGGCATTATATGTAAATTTGAAAGATTTAAGGGATAAGGGATAAATAAATAAAAAGTTTAAAATTAAATGAGAATTGTTTGGGAGAGAAGATTTCTACAATAAAACTCTATTGAGAGCGCGCCACGTGTCGCTCCATGTTTAATAACTATATTATTTGCAAATAAAAATATTTAGAAATACTTAAATAAATTATAAATTAATATTAACATAAAATTCATTACACAATCATAATTTTTAATATTTTCAATATTTATGGAACGTATAATGAAAAAAGAAAAAAGAAAAAAAAAGGGACCTAATTGATATACGCAAAAAGAAATAAAAAAATCCATAACATGGCACATGTCTGCACCTATACATGCATAAGTGCGTCCACTAAGGGTAGAGACTTACAACCATTTCAATTTTGATGATGCTATGGGCCCACCTTCATTCCATAGTATATATAGTAAAAAAATTAACAAAACAAAAAGGAGTAGAGATTTTGATTAGCCAGGAACCTAATTGATAGAGCAAAAAAAAAAAAAAAAATCCATAACCGCCCGTTCCCCACCCCCTCCGCCCTTCACAACACCCCTCAAAGGGAAATCCTATCCTCACAACCTTCCACTTCAAATGCATACCGACCCTAAGTTCATGTTAAACTTGGATAACCCATTTCCACAATTGTGATTAGAAATTTGAGATTAGAATAAATTTTTAAAATAAATATTGAAACATACTACTATGATTATTAACCCAAACTTATACCATGCATTACTCTAGGGAATTTCAAATGTGCTGCGCCATGATTAACGCCCCATTATCCAAAGGCCCACTCACGTCGCCAAACAAAAAGCTATACGATCCACTACCGAGCTTTTGAATAATTTTCATTAGCATATGCTTGTGAAACTGATTATACAATGACATCTATTCGATTACTATATGGTTAAGATTAAAGTATGTCCCATCCCATCTATATGCACCCATTGAACGGTCTTGATTCGTTTGGATGATTTCAGAGCAATGATTAAGAAGATGGGCCTTTTATTTAGATCTTTATTTTTTATAGGAGGACAATGAAATATGGAGAGATTTTAGGAGAGAGGGAGAGATGAGAGATATTCTAGATTTTAGGACTTTAATCAGAACGTGCCACGTGTCGCACTCTTACAAAAAAGCTACGCCACATGTCGCCCTCCCGCGAAAGGGGGGATAGCTTTAATATATATAATATGCTTTTGCTAATCATATTATTAGTCGTGTGCACAATCTAACGTAGGATCAACTATTATTGAAGTCAAATTTGATGATATATGGTATAAAAAATGAATGGTCCAATTTACCACCATGTGGTCCCCAGGTGGAGTTTCATGCACTGTTGCTTTTGACTTTGGGGTGAAAATAAGTTCCCCACTTGTTTTAGGAGAATCTTAAATGGAAAACCATGTATTAGGTTTAATATTTGAAATCATTTTCAGTAAAGGTCTAACAACCAAATACCAAATCCCATTATTATATATATTAATATATTTGTGATGTGCCTATTAAGAATAGGGAACTGCTATATGTATACCACTTTAAACCCTTCCTATACAGCGAAAAAAAAACTAAAACTTTCCAAAATGCCCCTTCCCTTTATACTTTCTCTCTCCCTCCCTCCTCCCCTTCCCCACCTCCGTCTCCAACCGGCAACGAGCTCCGACCGACGATAAGGCTCTCCCTTTCCCTCCTCTCCCTCTCTCTCTTCCTCCTCCTCCTCCTCTTCCTCTTCTCTCTCTCTCTCTCACTCTCTCTCTCCCTCCCTCCCTTTTTCCTCTCTTCCCCCTTCTCTCCCTATTGGTAGGGAGATGCCAATCTCCCTACTGTGGGGAGGCCGGATGTGGGGATCAGGAGAAAGGGGGAAAAGAGGAAATAAGGGGAAAAAGAGGAGGAGGGAGAAAGAGAGGGAGGTGAGGGAAAAGGTGAGCCCCTCCACCGGTGAGGGAAAAGGTGAGCCCCTCCACCGGCCAATGGGAGAGATGAAGAAGGGGAGGAGAGAGGAGGGAGGAGAGAAGATGTGTAGAGAGAGAAGAGGTGGGGGCAATTTGGAAAGTCTTTATTTTTTTGGTTTTTCGATTTTTTTGTGTGTAAGAAGAATACAAAGTAGTATACATATAGTAACTCCCTTAAAAACATCATACATTGAGAACAAATTGGGATAACTCAGTGGCAGGGAGTTATGTTTTTACTGATTGCCCACTGTTTGATCCCTAAAACCTCTCTTGCAATAGAGGCAATTTGCACCCACATAAGTCAGGCACAACTACCTTGGCTCATTAAAAAATATATATATATTCTAAAGGATTTATATTTTTTAAAGTGCAAATTTCTATTAAACTCAAATTTATATAAAAACTTCTGTAAGCCCGAACCCTTAGGATCCCTTTAGTCCATATAAATGAACCAAACACAAGATCCTCCAATAAAAGTATCTCTCACCTTATGCGAGAGTAAAAGATTTCAGCCCTTGATTTGAGCCTAAGATCCAACGGCCAGCAAATAAAGGAAAATGGCATTGAACTAGTTTAAAAAAGCCCTCCAGATTTTCAAATTTTTGTTTCCCGCCCAAACTAAAATTTCAAGTCAAATAAGAAAAACCAGAACCCAATGCTCATCTCTCCTCATCTCCTCTGTCGTCTCTCTCCTCATCTCCACTCGTCTCTTCTTGTAATCTCCTCATCCTTTCACTGACCTCCATACTTAACCTCACCTCATCCCCCATTTCTCCACTCACTCCCATCCTCTCTCGTGTTACTCCCACACGGCTATGTGAGACCGTCTCTCATCTCCTTGTTTTTTTTTTTTTTTTTTTTTTTTTTTTTTTTGTGACGATGGAGTAGCGAAGGACCCGAGCTACTCTTTGCTCTGTATGACTCCGGTGGAACGACAAAGGATTTTATCTCCTTTTTGCAAGCGTGGACTCCTCTCCACAACTGATCCTGTCCGCAACTGTTCATCTTCGTCTGTCTGTCATTTTCCTTCTTTCTTTCTTCCTTCTTCTACTGTTGTTCTTTTGAGATGAGATGATATGAGAGTCTTTTATGTGTGTATTTGGGGGAGGGAAAGAGATGGAGAATGTGGAGAGGGAGATGAGGTATATACAGAGAGAGAAAGGGTTGTGAAGAGGCAGACACCTAAAGCAGCCCCACTGGTGATGAGATCCCTACAGACCTTGTCATTGTTGAAGCATCGCTGCCACCACCATTTGAGAAAGTAATTGTCAGGCTCACCTTGGCCTAGGAAGGAAGCAATGTAGGTGCCAATGTGCATCAATGGGCCTTCTTTTTCAAGGTGCAATCCTGCAGATACAACTCCAATGTTCCCATAAATTTTTTCAAAGTTCTTTTTGGTCCGTTGAGTATTCTTGCTAACACTTTCTTTTGGGGGGAATTAAAGGACTCTTGGTTTTGGAAGCCATTCGTATCTAGAGAGTTTTCGGCTAAAGCTTTTTGCTTGGCCTTGGAGGGAATTTAATCTCAGAGTGCCCCATCCTCCTTTGTGTGGTTGAGGTTGGTTCCCCCTTGAGTTGAGTCTTTTGTTGTTTAATTATTGTGGATAAAGTATCAACGGTTGACAATATAAGGAGGAGAGGGTTGAGTTATAATAATCTTTCATATATTTGTATCATGTGTGGAAAGGAGGAGTCAGTTAATGATTTTTTTTCTCCAGTGCAAGGTGATGGCCCTTGTTTGGAGCAATTTTATATAAAGATGGGGTATTGCATGGTGTTACTTGAAGAATATTGCAGGCATGGTAGAGTCTTGGTTGGGACATTGCTTTATGCATTGCAGCTGAATTCTATAGAGGATAATCCCTTTTGCTTTTTCTTTTTTTGTCTATTTGGAAGAAAAGAAACAATAGGATCTTTAGGAGTTTTTCTTTTTCCATAGTAGAGTTGATCTCTAAAGTTCCCTTTACAATTGTAAAATGGGCTTTGGTTAGAAAGGAGTTTTTTAATTTTATCATAAATGGTATTCTTTTAAGTTGGGAAGCATACATGGTGTATGATCCTTTAAAAAAAGAGGAGATTAACTCATTGGAGTCTCCCTCTTGAAGGTGTTTTAAAGTTTTCCGTGGATGGTGCTTCTAAGAGAAGCTAGAACCTGCGGAGATTAGAAGAGTGTTTTGCAATAGTAAGAGTGAGGTGCTACTTATATTTTCTGAACATATTGATGTGTATGAGTTTAATAAAGCAAATGTGCTAGCTATTTTAAAAGGCCTTAAGTATTTCTCTTCAAGATATGGTGGTTCGCATTTTGTCAAAAGTGATTCCCAATGCAATTGATTGGTTGTCTAATGCAGGATAATATAACACAAGTTTGGGTTTATCCAATAAGAAGCTCTTGAATAATCATTTTGTTATTAGTGTGGGCCAATGTAAACTTTGTATAGCTTGTAGGCTGCAATTCTCACACCATGTCTAGACTTTAGTGTCTCAAGAGTAATTCCTATGTTTCCAATAAAGTTGAGATTGATTAAGCTATGTACGTCTATCATTGTTTTATTTTATTTTTTTTCTAAGGTATCCTTTGTCAGTTCAATTTTTAAACTTTTGGCCTTCGACCTAGGGGTGACTCGACTCTGACAAGCAATGATTATTTTTTAGGGCTACATATATAACCACACACATTTTATCAGGATAATTCAAGGAGCGGAAGTCAAATTCAAGACTTTGGAAAGCAAACCCAAGGCGGGAACCAACTAAGCCATCGCCTTGACGGCTTAGCGTGAATCCATTGACATCAAACAATTAAAAAGCACTCTAACTTTGTTTTATTAGAAAGGAAATCTTCATAATAAATGCCCACCTTGGATTGATTACATTCAAAGCAGTAGTTACTATTAATCCAATTTGGACTCACTGCATGGCAGTATGGTACAGCCTCATGCTAAATACATGTGGGACAGTATGGTATAGCTTTGAAAATCCAAACCTATTATTAGCACTACCACCCATTGTTGTGATTAAATAATAAATTATTATTTAATTAATGAGATAGTCACCATTGGATCAACTAAATGGAAAGAGCTTCAAATTATTGGTTGGCCCACTAAAATTGACTTTGAATATTGTGATAAATAATATAGAATGAGTCTTAGTACACTAAGAAGGTTTGAATTTTTTAAAGGTGGGCTCTACCCATGTAATTAATTAACATGAGTATTGCACCCGTGTCCTCATTGCCTGATTGATCCTGTCACGTCAGGGGGGGCCCCACTGTAACCAGTCAAAACTTCAAATTTCAAAGCACTTTATTGAGAGATGTGAGAGTTGCAACTTGCAGGGGAAAGATGATTTGAGCGTGTAGACTCGGGAATGCAAAATGGGGACCACACGGGAAGTGGCTTAGAATTCAGCTTCAGTGAGGTAAAACCAATGACCATGTGGGAGTGCATGTTAGCGTGCCCATTGGTAATGTCGCCGGAAGGGTTTTCAAACAAAGGATCCAGACTCAGTAAATTGACCCCCAAGTCTCATGATAACAGCTTTCATCTTGTGCCGGGACCTCTTACACAGGCGCGTTGCTGAAGGTTTGAATCTGAGTGGCCCGTGGCCCCCTTCCCTCTCAACCCCGACTTGTCCTATTTCACTTGAGGTCTGCATTTCTAGCCGTTACATAATTATGTGAAGTACTATCCGTGATTGCCCCACTAAATTATAACTTCATTCTAGAACTATTTTCACAAATACCGTCCTAAATTTCCGATATGTGTGCTCATTATATCTATGTTGATGTACATCATCCATATGTACAATAGAATTAGAAGTACACAAGATGGAAAAAATAGTTTAGATGGATTGCAGAGAAAAGTGCAAACCTCATATTGAGTGAGAGGATAGGAAAAACGTGTGTTGAGCGGATTATCTACGTAGAGAGGGTCCATCTTATAATAGGAAATCGTATGTTGAGAGGGATTATCTTATCGTTTGGATTAGGAAAGGCATAATCTTATCGTTTTAGGACCACCTCAGTCGTGGGGGAAGATGAGAGGTCAAAAGATCTGAAATGGACTTATATGTGTGCAAACGTTCAATCTGGCCATCAACTTTAATAATTTTAGAAAAGGAAGCTCCTCTCCTAAGGTCAAACTTAAAATAAGTAAGCTCAAATGTGTGGCTCATGCCTATGGGGCCTACCTAGAGACCTACATGAAGATTAGGATGGGGGATTTGAAGGACTCTCCTAGACACTCATCTCCACAAAAAATTAGCCTCAACCATAGTTTTCATCATCTCCATTTAGGCTCCAAAAATGTAATGGTCAACAGTTCATTTAGATCGGTGAACAGTCAATCCAGTAGTCCAGTAAATTTGGAATTGACAAAAAATTAGTGAACGTATGCAATTCAGGGAGTTGTGTGCTTGGTTCATTTAAATGGACCAAAGATGGGCTCCAAGGGTTCGGGCCTATAAAATTTCTTATATAAATTTGAGCTTAAGAGAGACTTGTCCTTTAAAAAATATGACTCTTTTAGAAATTTCAAAATAATGTTTCAAAACATTTTGAATGAGTGTTAAATTTAGACTTATGTCATTTCATATAGGCATAAAGGTAAGGAGCTTAGATTCGTCACAGGGGACTTATTATCTTCAAAGGCGGGTCAAAACATTGTCTCTCAAGAGATGCTGAGATGAGTGAGATAATTTTATATGGCCCACCAGTATAGATGCTAACCATAAATAACATGGGGACTTAAAAGTTCTTGGTAAAAGATATGAGAAAAATAACTCCAATGCAATCATCCTAAGTCCTAACCGCCTTCTAAGGCCAGACCCAAGCCTAACCCACTTTGGGTTCAATTTGGTTCTTAGGTTGATACTCAAATCAGGTCTGGAACTAAAATTTGGGCTATGATGAAATTGAAGCACAAAACCTTGGCTCGGCCCGAGGAAGAGATAAAGCAATCTAAAACTCATATAGAGAGTATGACCTTGGCCCATATACGTCCAAGTTTAACTGATGTATTGCTGAGATTCTGAAGACAGAACCGTCAAGCTACAAATGTCTACACACATTCGATGAGTCAAAGATAGTCAGGTACTGATTTTCACGGAACTAGTACCATGAAAAATGGGGGTGGTGGCCTAATCCAGGTCTTAGGTCTCATCAATAGGGTCTGTAGGGTGCAATTGCTTCAACTAGGGATGTGTCTCCTTTAAGTGGGGAAGCGTTGTCTAAAGGGGTGGGCTTTGTGAATGAGAGGGATGTTAATTTTGGTTGGATGATTGGGTTTGGGTGAATCCCTTGTGTGAATTGTTTTCTAGGGTCTTTAGATAAGTGTCCAACAAGGAGTCTATTGTCAGGGATTGTTACAAGGTAAGGGATAGCAATACTTTGTAGGGTGTGACCTTTAGAAGGAGCCTTTCACTGTTAGAGGAAGCCCAGTACGGGGAATTGTTGAGTTTTTTTTTTAACATCTTTTTGTGAAGGGATTCTAAGGATTCTAGGATTTGAAAGCCATCCATATCTAGAGAATTCTCAGCGAAATCTTTTATTTGGTTTTGCAGAGGAACCATCTCCCTAGAGCTTCTTCTTCCTTGGTTTGATTGGGTTTAATTCCTCCCCGAGTGAATGCTTTTTATTGGCTAGCAGTTACAGCTAAAGTTTCAAAAGTAGATAACTTGAGAAGAAAAGGTTTGACATCGTCCACCATTACAAACAATTGTGTGATGTGTCATAAGGAGTTGGAGCCAATTAACCAACTTTTTCTTCATTATGAGATTGCAGCTGGTGTTTGAGATCATTTTATTAGTATGTGCGACATTGATTGGTGTTGTACACAGAAGACTGTTGATGCACCAAAGTCTTCGTTGGGAAGTTGTTTTGGGAGATGTGGTTGTACTCTTTGGACAATAATTCCATTTGTCATTTTATGGTCCATTTGGAAGGAAAGGAATGACAGAATCTTTAGGGTGTCCTCCTCATCTTCTACAGAATTGCTTTTATGATCACTCTAATGATCGTGATTTGGGCTTTGGTTAGAAACAAGTTTTCTAATTTCTATCTTGACGACATCCTTATTAATTTGGAATCATGTATGGGATGTGGCCCAATTAAAGTGAGAAAATCAGTTATTGGTCTCCTCCTCCTATTAGTTGATTTAAGTTTAATGTTGATGCAGCAATAAGAGGAAAGCCGAGGCCAGCTGGTATTAGAGGGATGCTTCAGAATTGTAATGGGGACATCTTAGGGGACATCTTATTTATGTTCTCCAAATCCGTGTGCGTTTGTGACTCTAATGAAGTGGAGGTTAGAGCCATGTTGGAATCTCTTAGATGTATTTTGTGGTACCATCATAGTGTTCTTATTGTGGAGAGCGATTCTTTTAATGTGATCGCTTGAGTCTCGAATCGGAAGGCTTATCCACAGAAGTTTCCCCTTTAATGAAGTTCGGGTATTATCTAATATCATTAATGTTTGCTTTCGGTACCAAAGTAGGTTAGCAAATGTGATGGCGAATACTTTAGCTAACAAGGTGTTAAGAGGGTTTCTCTTTGAAAGGGTTTTATCTTCTAGTTGTCTTGTGAGAGGGGTACAATGCTCTTTTACCTTTGTATTCTTTCACTTTTTTTTCCTTTTTATTGTTCTCTTTGTAACCTTTTCTCTTGCAATAAAAGTTATCAATACTGATTAAAAAAAATAAAAACAGAACTTGTTCTTGTAGTGGAATTGCCCACCTGATGCTAAAGATGTAAAATGATGGCCCAGCACGACAATCAACGCGGCTCGGCAAGGCCTGGCACGATCAATGGCATGGCCCAGACTCATTGGCTGTGCTGGGCTGAAGCTGCCAAGCCTGCAGGCACTGCACGACACGACACAACTTCGGGCACTGCACGGCACGAGGCACGGCCCATTTCACCCTATAATGGTCCATTTCATATTTTTATGTAGTCTATATTTTTTCTTTTTTAGTATAAATATAAAAAATGTAGTCTTTTCCTTTTTATTTTTTTATTATTTATAAAAACTACAAAAGTATTGAAGGTAATCCAATAAAAAAACCTTCAATAAAATAAATCCAAATAGATTTTTTTGTGGAGTAGGTTAAGTTTGCTCAAACTATTTAAATTTGTGTGTCATTCTCTTCTGTGTATGTATCTTTTAAAATTTTTAGCCTAAGACCCTAAAAAAATGGCAGCATGAAACAATAGAAGGGTGGCACGGAGGGACGGCCTAGGCACGGCATGAATGGACCATCCTCGGCCAAGCCCTACTAGCGGCCGGCACGGCATGGTATGAAACGAAACATTGTGTGTGACGTGCCTGTCACGATCCGAGCCTAAGAAATTAGGGATTAAGGTTAAACTCAATAAGTGACACATGTACTCCTATGCATACACACCTAGACCTCAGTCTAATACATACGCACAAGGGAAAATCACACGTGCAATACCATTTGTACGCGGAAGCTATCAGTATCATTATAGGAACAAGAGGACACACCAAAAATAAAAACAACATCTACTTGTAATAAAATGAAAGGGACCATGTCTTTACAAAAAGAAAAGAAGAAAGTTCCTGACAAAACTAGACATTATATAGTGCACCAGATACTGGGAATCATGGGCCATTATATAACAAAATGAACATAATGCAATTCAAAACTAAAAGAAGGCCAAGTCGCACTCCGGGTGGATCGATCAGTCATAAACTGTAGTCCACTTGTCTAACCCTGAGGGAACCTCGGAGAGCTCCTTCAAAGTCTCACCGACCTTTGAAGGATCAGGAGTGGGATCTGAGCCTGTAATACCAAAGGATAACAAGTGAATAAAGTTATTCAGCAAAGCGTAAGCAAGATTAAAGTAACACGCGTTGTATCTACAAGAATCATTAACAGGTGATTACAAATAGATTTTCAATTTAGTATACTAAGCAAATCGTGCATCTGAATAAAGCATGATATAAGATTCAATGAACAGATATACTTTACTATGCGCTATTATATTTGCCATATCTTCCAAGTATCTATGCGTTGAGAATATTATTGACTGGGCCAGGGTACGAATGGGTCTCTAGTTCCTGGAGTCCGGAAGCCTTAAGACAAAGCACACTACAGCGACACCAAACATGCTACACCAAAGCCAACCCCGCCAGGTATCATAAGGCTGAGGCTAAGTAGAGCCAAACCATTTCAACCATTTCATACATGTCCACTTGAGTCATTCATTCGTATTCAATTCAATTCAAGTCAAAGTCAATGAAACATGTATATCAAGAGTATCACAATAAGATCAATTATGAAATGATCATTCAATTCAAACCATTACTAAAAGAATAGAAGGCAATAACCGCCATCAACATGCTACGCAATTCAATTCAGTTTCATGGAATCACAATAATTTACTAGCCAACCCTAATCTAGTTATCCATTATTTTTAACCGTGCATATTAATGTAGTTTTGAATTATCCGATATACAATTGTCCTTCTTTGGTGCCACATTGTATTGAAACTGTGTATCAAAGTCCCTTAAACCAACACCCATGTGAAGATGCTTAATAAATGGACAACATATACATGAATGAGTTACAGCCCTCAAGACCATTCATGCTATTCAATTCTTCCATTGGATAAGTTCATGGGGAAAGAGGATCCAAGACTAAGGGCCTACAAGGTCTCTTATTTACCTAATTGAACCTTAGTTTTTAGTGGTCTCACGGCTTAGCTGTGGGTGATTTATGGCTTAGCAGTAGGCATCTCACAGCTGAGCCGTATTATGCACTAAGGCTCAGCCATAGTTACCCAATTCCTCCCGCATTTATGGTTGAACCGTGAATTGTCTTACGGCTTAGCCGAATCTGTCCTACGGTTAGGCCACGGTGTGGCTACGGCTTAGCCGTATTACAATATACGGCTTGACGTAGCTTTGCTGTAGAAGATTTTCCCATTTTTAGACTTTCAGGTTTTCAAACCATAAAATGGGTTACGGCTGGACCACGGCTAGGTTACGACTCAGCCGTAGTACATTATACAGCTTAGCCGTAGCTTCGCTATAGTGTAAAATCAAGTTTTGCTGCTTTCTGGGCTTGAAGCCGTGGAATCGTTCGGCTTAGCCATAAGTTTTAGAAACTCAGAAACTCCAGACTTCCACGTACAGTCTAGAACTTGAAACAAGTCTATGCATCATGAAACAAGAGCATCTAAAAGTATACAAAATGGGTGTAAAACATATGAAACATGAAAGATTGTAAGAATCATAACAATCAAGGTCTACCAACATATGTTTATTCAAAATTTGCTTATACTTACCTCCTATGTTTTTAATCCGTCCTTTGGCTCAACTTGGGTATAACAAGACCGAAAAGCCATGCATGCCACAATATGAGAAAAGAAGGAGCACATGCAGTGAATTACGAGAAATTTAGACTCAAGGATGTTGTAATGAAACCAATTCTTACCTTAACCCACACAAAGAGTTAACCCAGTAGAATGGGTGCAAGAAAGATCCGAAGCTCTTTGCGTTGATAGCAAAAGAAAAGAAGAAGAGAAGAAAAGAAGAGAAACGTATGTTGAAAGAGGAATATGAGAGAGTGAGATGAGTCGGTGCTAAGAGTCGGTGAGCTCCCTGTTTATATATAACATTAGTTTTATAGAGTTATAAGAAAGTCCAAATGTTTATAGGAAATTTTAGTTTGAGTCAAATGAGCATCCAACGAATATAAACAAAGTCGTTTATATACGAGTCAATTACGGAAGTCGACAAGCTTGACGAGATGCACGTAATGACGCCAAGATGATGAATGAATGACGAGATCTTACAAAGTCTAAAATTACGAAAAAGGGCTCGTATCTACCAAATCCAGGCTAAACTCAATCTAATTACCTATCCATGACTCAAAACATAACTCAAAAAGACAAAACAACAATGACTAAACTAATTTTCTGGAAAATCGTTAACAATGGGATCAATTAGTCACTAAACTGACTTAATTAGGGTCGGAGTGTTATAGTGCCGGCACTGCTCGAAGCACGGCTGGGCTATAATATTCTGCCAGCACGGCACAATTTACATTTACATAGGATCAAAAAGTAACATAGGATCAAAAATTCAAATTCAACTATACAAATAACAATAAAACAAAGGGAAGTATATCATTCAAGTCTAAAACAAGTCAAATTGAAGAAAAAAGTATAGATGTAAAATTTGTAAGATGCTTTAATGGTAAGAGGCTTCTCACCTACACTGCTAGGGATTGACCATTGGCACTATGGAGACTACGTAGGCAGAGAGGCAATACATAAACATAGACAACCATTGCTCTCATATATTAGGCTAGTTTAGAAAGAAGATGGTTTGTCATTCTCTCCCTCATAAGGCCGAGAGAGAGAGAGAGAGAGAGAGAGAGAGAGAGAGAGAGAGAGAGAGAGAGAGATATTTGTGTTGTTTTCAATAAAATTAAATGATGAATCCACTAGCCCACGTTACACCCCTAGGAATACTTGGCCCCTATTTACTAGGGTTGCAAACGGGTTTACTCTGGTTTAGGTCCATGGGGGACCCGAACCTGGAATCGTTAATGAGAGGTTGGACTCAGATCTGGATTCGGAGCTAGTTCAAATCTAATTTCTAGGTTCTGGAATTGGAACCATTAAGAAAAATATGGACCCAGAACCAATTCCATATAGGGGCAAGTTTGGGTTCATGTCCTTGTCCAAGTCTGTATAGGGAATATTATGAAGAAAAACTACTTTTTAAGAATGTGTTTTTTAAAACTTAAGTAATTTGTCGGGTCTCTAGTCCATGGGTTAGAACCAAGGTGGAACCAAATCCGGAACCATTTAAGTCACAGGTCTAAAAATCAGCCCCAGACCCTAACCAATTTACTTATTGGAACCAAAATAAAGATCCAAGCTCGGTTATTAACTGGTTGGAACCTTCGGGTAATCGGAGAATTTGTTACTCATTTGCAACCCTACTATTTACTAAATGTTGGGCACAGGCCTATGCACCTAGATGTGGGTGGGCAGCCTCGGCCCATCACACCCCAGCCTTCAAAAAACCATGGCCAGGCACCTTCATCGTGGTCAATGTGTCTGCCCAACACGGCATGAGCCCAGGGCTGGGCCATGCTGGGATAGGGGACCCTGAGTTGTGGGCTAGCATAGCACAGCCCATGCCTTATTTGGGCCATGCTGGGCCAGGGATGCCAACACGGAGCATGGCCTAGCACAACATTTATTTAAAAAAATAATTATTTTTATATAAATTAAATATAAAAGTTAAAATAATTAAAGTTTTCTCTTCATTTGTAAATTAGTGTCCATATTTATGTACTTGTTCTACTAATTTCGGCTTTATTTCAATTTGGAAACTCTAAAACTCCATATTCGGCTTCAAATAAAAATGATTTTAAAATTTTAAAAAATAAAATAAATGGGGGATGTGGGTTGGCCCATGGGTGGCACAGCCCAGCCTTGTATGGTTAGGGCCATGCTAGGCTAGCCCCACTTGGGCACAGCACGGCATGGCCTGTGTCTTTACACAGGCCAACACTACACGGGCCAGGCACACCTGGGCCAGCTCTTAGTGGGTCGTGTCATGCATTTACATGCTGATGGACCTGAGATGTTTCATTTTTTATGGCTGTATTTTCACCATCTCTTCATCATTTTGATCAAATGCCAACCCTCTCAATCTTTATAGGTTAATCCCTCGATAAAGTGAAATCATATATGGAGGAGCCTCTCCTTAGCTCAAGTGGATGGGAGAAATCTCGCTTGTCCGAGCATGTGGGGCCCACCTTAGGTCCATCTAGATGGACTGCACATAGGGGCCCCCTGAATTACACTAGTCCACCAATTTTAGACCCCATCCAATGTTACTAGACCGTTGGATCAAGTGACACGCATCTGAATGGACTGTACACCATTAAACTTTTGGGACCCAGATGGAGATAATAGAGATTATGGATGAGGAGAATTTTTTGTAGAGAAGAGGGCCCCAGGGAGACCTTAAAATCTCCCCATCCCCAACCCTTGTGGGTCCCCAAGTGGGGCCCATGGGCTTTAGTTGACTGCTCTATCCTTAGCGCGAGCTAAGCATCATCTCTACTAAGGACCTGATGCTGACGGTAAGGTGAGCACTATGTGTCAAAATACTAGTAGGGCCCAACGTATGATCTATCCAAGTGGACCATAAAACAAGTATCCATCGTGATAGTCACCGATACCAAGTTTAGCACCCATCCAAATCAATTGGACCATTGGGTCAGCTTGCGCTCATTCCAACCCACACACGCCCCCCCCCCCCCCCCCCCCCCCCCCCCCCCATCGCCAAGTAAGGTCCCTAGTGAGCCCCATAAGAAAGTGGTGCTCAAGTGAGCGCTAATGCTCGATAGAGGAGCTCACACACACGCGCGTGCACACACAAAAATTTATATATAAGGTCACGTTACAAAACTCCCTGAGCGTTTTTCATAAAAAAAAGAAAGCCCTTTTTTAGTCTATGAGATTTTAATATGTGTTATCAGCATCTCCTTAAAATTAGCTTTCCCCCTATGTTTTTTCTTTTTTTTTTTTTGCTTTGCACTTATGAGGTGGTAGGTTTTTATTGGACATGTCAAAAAGGGTATAAACTTTTTTTTTAAATGGGGAGTGGGTGGGGATGGGATTGTTTTGGGGGGGGGGGGGGGGGGGGGGGGGGGGGGGGGGGGGGTGGATTGAAAGATTTCCCCACCACCAATTCTTTCATGGTGATGGAGGCTCAAATCATCATCATAAAGCACTTGATCAATGGCTTACATGTTTTCACCATCCAAAATGAGTGCAATCCAATCCAACGGTCTAATCCATTTGGATGGGTGCTAAACTTGATATCGGTAATTATCATAACAGGTATTTGTGTTATGGTTCACTTGGATAGATCATAGGTTGGGCCCTGCTAGTGCTTTGACACCCGATTCTCACCTTTTCATGAGCATTGGGTGCTCAAGAGAGGGTTTCTCTATATATGTATATAAACAAAACTACTATACAACCATCCCTCACCTTGTGGTGAAAGACAATTCCATTTTTTTAAGGTATTGATGTGCAAAAGGATAAAACCATTACACATCATGACACCTTTTAAACCTTGTTAGGTCTAAAAAAGGAATTGTCCCCCACCACAAGGTGAGGGATGGATGTATAGTAGTCTTTCCCTACAAATTTATATATAAACTCTACAAACTGCCCTCTAGAAAATGGGCATCTTCCCCAAAGATGCTGCATTAAGAAACCCCAAAAAAGCCAAAACAAAACTAGTACATCTGGCCCAAACAACATCAGATGCTGCATCAACTTATATATATATATATATATATATTGTTAAATAGTAGAGCTCTTCAGCTGATCCCAAATCTGTTGAATAAGGCTAAATGATGGTGATGAAATGAACAATGGATGTTTAACATCAAGAAGGTAAAGATGGAGTCACACCTATATATAGAATGGACTAAACCCGAATGAAAAGCATAAAATTGAGCTGTTCGATGAGTTTATTTTTATGGAAAAATCCTGATAAGCCTTAACACCAATAATCTATATACTTCGTAATGTTAACTTCTCTTAAAATAAATGAGAATCTTGGTCACTTTTTGTTAATTAATAATTAATTTAAATATTAATTATAAATAACAATTCAATTCCCATAAGACTAAATCATGCATTGCACGGCCTTTCAATACTAAATCATAAGACTCAATTCGTTAAAATTAAAGTCCATAGATAAAGGTATATTATGTACCCCGGCCCTAATGAGCCCACATGCCGATCAACACCAACTTTTATGTGGATAGTGCTAAAAGAAATGTACATACGAAGAAAACATTTAGGGCTTGTTTCTTTGTAGGAATTGAGGCTATCTGTGAATTCCTAAATTCCACACAAAAATTCCATGTTTATTTATTGGAATTCCTAGCATTTGAGGCAAATAGAATTTTGGAATTCCAAAATGCTAGCCTCTTTTTTTTTCTTATCGTTAACTGGTAATTATATTAAAAGAAAGAAGAAATGGAAAAAAGTAATAGAAAACGAAAGAGCCCAATGAAGGAAAAACAGAAGAAATGATATAAAAGAATTATACCGACAATAAAAGAATAGAAAAAGACCAAAGAGCACTACAAAGCAGCTAGCCTCTACTCCCGCATTTACGAATACTTATATTTCGGGAGTCTTTTATTTCCCAATCAGTCATTTCGAGAGACATTTTTACAACTCTGGTTCTCCCCAATGGTTGAATCCCATTTTTCTCCTCTATGCGACTACATTAAAATTAAATCATCTTTTTCTTCTGCACTCCTTTCATAGATCTGATATATTTTTTTCCCCAATGTATGTTTCTTTTAGAGTGTTTTGATGGAAAGGGAAGAAAGTGGGTTTTTGAGGGTTTTCGATTGAATGGAAAGCTACCACCATTCTTCTCTCTGTCACTCGTACACAAGCAAGATTCACCATATGTCACAAATTTTAGGGTTTAAGAGAAAAGGGATTGAAATTTTCAAGCAGGAATTCTAACATGAAAGAAACAGGAAATTCAAAATTCAATAGCATTTCATCTCAAATTCCAGCAGACATGAAATCCAAAAATTCTTATAAAGAAACAGGTCCTTATAGTTAGGGGTTCGTGACCGGATGGAACAAAAGCCCGTACATGCGGGAAGAAGTGACATACTCAGGGTTCGAACCCTGGGCTGCTAAGTAATAGCACACACTCTCTTACCATCGGGGTAAGAGGGCAGTTCTTGTATTTTTTTTAATGAGTTAATACAAGCTTTCTAACAATGTTTGGACAAACTATCACTAAATTATAAAAACTCCTTATTTCGAATGGGCCGAGATTGGACTTTTTATCAAAGTTGGCCCAGCCCAAATAATAAATGGGTTCAAATTACATATCCAAACTTAGCCCAAAATGGGCTGACTTGGCCTATGAACACTCCTATTTATGATTCTCTTTCCGCTCATAGTTATGCATCTAAGTGGGCACCATAAACTAACATATGAGCAACATGCAGTCTACTCATAGGAGAACATTCTTCTATCTCCCGTGGGAAAATATTCTCCTATGAGCTCTATTGGGATCACCTTTTATTTATGTAGCCTCTTTGATAATCTTGGCATCCCATGATCTAACATTGGTCCTAATTTCACAATGATTGGACCTTCACTACCATTAGATTGAATTTAAAAAATATCTACAATTATTTTTTTTGTTTTTCTTTTTATTTTTGTCTTTATTTTGCTCCCCCTTGTCCATAAAGATAACTTTTCATCTAGCTTCCTCCCATTGATAGTGATGCATCTAAGTGGATCACATGAGTTGGGCTGCATATGAACATTGTGCAGTCTGCATATAGGAGGACATCCTCCTTACCCACGGTCCTGTGAGGAGAAGGTAAAGGCAACATTGAGATTGTAAATGGGTTAAGTTGTGACCAACTAAGTAGGATCAAACCCCAAAATACTGGGTCTGAGTTCAAGTGAAGGTTCAATAGCTTCTGTTTGTGTCCAAGGTTTATGACACAATGAACCTGAAAACAATGTTATTTATCTAAATATCCCGGACCCATTAAATAGACAAGGATCCAAGTCTGGGATATAGGTTAAGGAGGGAAAAAAAACGGCGACTTCTGTCATAGTTCCCTATACATATTTTTCCATGCTAGGATAGGTTTAGGGACTAAATTTTTGCTATGTCAGATCCCTGACTTAAAACAAATCACAATACATTGACAAAAATTGCCCTCCTTCATTATTATTATATATATTATGACAATACCCCCTTTCGCGGAAGAGCGACACGTGGCACTTCACTCTCATGAGAGTGTGACAAGTGGCACAATCTAAGAATTCTATCTATATTAGACTAATTTCAAAAGATTTTGCTAAGAATGAGATTAAGGTAAAATAAATCTAGCAAATCCTTATTAAGGTAGCATAAATCTAGCAATTCTTTATTAATAGTGTCCTAATATAACACAAAGTAGAGTTCCTGCTACTACTGTAAAAGAAACCCTTTCATTCACGGTCTCTGTCATATATATATATAGGAGTTCCTACTATAACTCTTACTTTGATTGTCCGTGACACCAACTTTGATTGTGCGTGACCCCTCTTCCAAATCTTTGCAAGCTCTCAAAGAAGGTAACTATTTGTTATAATTATTCGTTTTTCTTTATATTTTGCAATATGATTTGATTTAATGATTTTTGATTATCTGTTTTATGGTGATTACTTTTGTTAAAAGAAGCTTTCATATTTTTGAAACTAATTAAAAGACTGTTTAGATTAGATTTTTTGTAAAGCTATGTTTAATTGAGGGAGCTTTGCTGTGTATGGCCCCAGTGACAGTCCCATCAAAGTCCTGAGACTGCCACACATTGTATACCAAAGCATGAGATGGATGTAACTAGGCATTAACATTGAATAAGATGTCTAAACCATACTTTTTGTCTTTAGTTCTACACATTAAACTAAACCTAAACCAATGGATGAAGGCCAATATGAAAATGAGGACGATGACTATAGTGAATGATCTAAGTAGTTTACCATTATTACTTCATAAATTTAAATTAAGTATTATTTAAATATTGAAAATTAGGGTAAGGTTCTTATAGTGTATAATATCACGATAAGAGAAGATATGGATATAATATTAATATTTAAATAAAGAAATCTTGATCATTTAATCATGAGTATTGTAGTCAACAATGGCGTTCTTAAGATTTTTAAGGTTGTTGAAAAATAGGAGTTCTAGGAATCATGTTAACCCCAATCCAGTGGTCCACTGATTGAAACTACACAAGACAAATAATCCTAACCATTCAGTTAACTTGATAATCTTACTTACTTGATAAGGCGTCAAATATGTTCAAAGACTTGATGTGTATAACTTATCTATACCAGTTCCTACTATAAAAAAAGAAACTACAGTCTTGTGTCATGTAGCATGATAGTTTTCTAATATAACCCACAGTAAAAGTTCCTACTACAAAAGAACTCACTGTATCAGTTCTTACTATAAAAAAAAAACTACAGTCTTGTGTCATCTAGTGTAACACTCCGACCCGATTTGATCCGGATTAGTGAGTAATTAGTGTGTTTTGAGTTTATTTTTCTTTGGCTCTGAGTCTTGGAGAGATCGTTTGAGTTGAGTTGACTTGGTTTAGGTGGTTTGAGCCCTTTTTCGTAATTTTGGCTTTTGATTGACTTTGTCAGTTTTGCGTCATTCTGACGTCATCGTGTGTCTTTCGTTGAGTTTGTCGATCTTCGTAACTGTCTTGGATCCAAATGATTTCGTTTGCTCTCGTTGGACCGTCAGTTGACTCAAACTAACAATTGTGTAAGCTGTTTGGACTTATTTGTAATTTGGACTCATTTTAACTTATAAATATCTTACCTACTCTCTCTTTCTCTCTCGATCGTTCTCTGTCTCTCTCAGTCGTCTCTCTCTCGTTCAGCTCTTCTCTCTCACTCCTTTTCCTTCCTGTTTGTTGCACGTGAGGGAGAGAGGAGCCAAGTTGTGAGTGTTTTCCAGCGGACTGAGCCAAGCAACGACCGTGTGCGCATGATTTTCGTCTGTGAGGCAAGTATAAGCCCAAGTAGTATGAACACCAATTGGTATTGCTTTGATTGGTTGTGTTTTTACTCCTCATTGTATGCATCAGTGTTAGACAGCCCTATTGAGTTAGTTTTTCTGTTATCTTGCTGTTTTCAGTCGAATCATTCTCTTTCTGTATGACTGTAAGTGTTGCAGGAAAAATGACTCCGTGCACTCACGGCTACACCGTGAAACGTGCTACGGCTAAGCCGTGAAATGGCTTACGGCTAAGCCGAGACCCAGCCGTAACCCTGACCGTAGAACAGTACAGACTGACATCTGAAAATAACTGAGAGTTGGCAAATTGCTACTCTTCTACGGCCCAGCCTGATCTACGCCGTACATTGTACTACGGCTAAGCCGTGGACCAGGATACGGCTGAGCCGTAGGGTAAAATACGGTTGAGCCGTAATTACGAATGAACATTTTGGGGAACCTCGGCTCCGCCGCAGTGCATATTACGGCTAAGCCGTAAGATGCCTCGGCTAAGCTGTAAGGTCACCTACGGCTGCATCGTGAGATCCTGAAAAAGGGAATAAAAAGGACTAGGTTTAAGAAAGAGACCGTTATGACTTTCATGTTAGAATGTAGCGAACCTGAACATGCCCAATGGAATGTTTGCATGACATGAATGATCTTGAGGGCTGTGAATCATTCATGCCCATTATCCAGTTGTTTAGCACCTCCCCATGGGTGTTGGTTTAAGGGACTTCGGTGCACACTCCTGACACTGCAACACTAGACAATGGTGCATCGAATAACTTAAAACTACATCAGCATGCACGGTTAGAAACACTGGATAAATAGATTAAGATTGGCTTGTAATTGACCTTGATTCGTAAAAGTACTCTAATTTGTATAGCATATTGATTTCGGTTATGCCCTCTTATGTGTTCTGCGCGGGACCTCTCGATTCTATGGGAAATGCAGCAACCCCAGAGCGAAGCCCGGGCGGGACCATTCTATTATTGTGTTTGTATCGTTGCTTCGGTGGAGTACTTGAGTTCTGAGTCAGTGATTGTTATTGATACTCATTGTCAGTGTTTCTTTTATTTGCTTATGTGCATTCAGTATCAGTATTAGTATCAGGATCAGTATATGTGATGCACTTCCTATTGTTTGTTTAGTGTGGTATGTGAGATATGTATGTGATATGATTGATTGATTGAGGTGCATCGTCCGATTTGATTGTGATTGGTATATGGCACTACTGAGCCTCAGCCTTAGGATACCCGACGGGGTTAACTTTGGTTTAGTTTATGTGTTTGCCTCTGCAGAGTGTTCTGTCCTGGGACTCTGGACCCCGGGAACTAGAGACCCATGCGTACCCTGGCCCGGTCGCTGGTGTTTTCATTCCGACTGCTCTCGAAAGGGAGAAAATGGCCAATGTAGTAGCCACTTTGACTGTTATTTGTTTATGATTCTGATAGTATACTTATTCATCTGCATAATTGCATAGTATACGAACATGGATTCTATGGATCTTGCATTGTGACTATTGCTCATTATTAGACACAATTTGTGTTATCTTCTTGTGGCTTATATTTTGCTAAGTCGTTGTACGTATGAGTTGTTTTTGTCTGTTGCAGGCTCAGATCCCTCTCCCGATCCTGCGTCGGTCGACCCGACTCCAGGAGAGGCTCGCGAGGCCCCCTCCGGCCTAGAGGAGTGGACTTGATCCATCCTCCAGAGTACGGTTTGCATCATTTTATTTTTCCCCATTCATTGAGTCTGAGTCTATTTGAGGGGATTTTTCTGTACTTGTAACGTGGGCTTTGAGTTACATCTGTATTTTGATTTTTGATTGGTGTAAGCCCGCTCTATTGTCATACGTTCTTGTAATTGTTCTTGTCATCAGTTAATACTTTTGTAATCCATTATGTCATTTTGGTATGTTGTAGTATGCCTTGATACGTACAGCTTCCGCGTACAGTTGTTTGCACGTGTGAATGATCCCTTGTGTGTGTATGCTTGGATGGGGTTCAGGTGTACATGCACGGGAGTACGTGTGTCATTGGTTAGACTTTCTCTGACCCCCGGTCCTTGGGCTCGGGTTGTGACATCTAGCAAGGTAGTTTCCTAATATGACACAAAATAGAGTTTCTCCCACAAAAGAAACTCTTTCATTCACGGTCTCTGTCCTTTATATATATAGCAATTCCTACTATAACTCTTACTTTGATTTTCTATGACACCAACTTTGATTGTGTGTGACCCCTCTTCCAAATCTTTGCAAGCTATCAAAGAAGGTAAGTCTTTGTTATATTTATTTCTTTTTCTTTATATTATGAAATATGATTTGATTAAATGATTTTTGATTTTCTATTTTATGGTGATTACTTTTGTTAAAAGAAGCTTTTATATTTTTGAAACTGATTAAAAGACTGCTTAGACTATATTTTTTGTAAAGCTATGTTTCACTGTATTCAATTAACTGATATAGTAAACAAATTTACTTTGTTTAATGATAATGTTTTAAATTGATTCTGTATTCTCATAAAGGAGTACTCTAGATGAGGAATTGGGTTTCAAAATTAGATGGTGGGGTTTAGTGATCTTTCTTAAGTAAGTAGTTAGTTTTTTAGAATTACGGATTGTGTGTTAGAGCATGGTTAGGGTATCTCTCAAATTTCAAACATAAAAATAGAGAAGGTTTTAACTATGGGAGCTTTGCTGTGTATGGCTCCAGTTAACAGTCCCATCATGACATGTATGTGATAGATGCACCACACACAGTTTTTTAAAGCAAATATATATAGAAAAAGTCTTATTAATTCTTTGAGTTGAGAAAAGAGGACCGGGCTCAACTTTGGCTTAAACAAAAGAAGAACACTAAGATAAAAAAGAATGGAATTGGAACCATTAATGAGAATAAGGAACCAGAACCGAAACCGATTTCATGTATAGGGGCGGGTTCGGGTCCGAGTCCGAATATGTGTAGATAATGCCTCAGAGAAAAAACTAATTTTTAAAAGAAATTCTCAAAATTTGAGGTATTTTGTTAGATCTTGGGTCCACGTGTCGAAACTAAGGTAGATCCGGAACCATTTAGGACACGAGTCTAAAAATATTTTTTATTTTTATTTTAATTTACAAATTAAACAAAAAATTATCTAACTTTTTTTTCATTAATATTCTAATGAAACTCTACATGTAAACTTCATTAAAAGTGCGTAAAAATATTTAAAAGTATGATTGTGTAATCAGTTTTATGATAATATTAATTTACAATTCATTTAAATATTTATAAAGGAACTTAATTCTATGAGATTTGCACAAGAAAAAACAAGTGCAAGTGTCGAGATAAGTGGAGAAAATAAACCAAGTGCAATTACTGAAACAAGAACATGCCAATAAACAAATATCAACAATTTTTTTTCCATAGACTACATATAATTCCTTTAATCATTTAAGGATGACTTAATATCAACAATTTTTTTTTTCAATCTCAACTTTTATACATACTATAGTTTCGTTATCATTTATTTGATAATATTCATTAATATTTTATTTAAATTATTAATATTTTTTAATAAGACTTAATTATTGTTTTTTCATGGCCTGCATTGAGCACAGGCCCTGAAGCACTAATTATTATATATATTAAAGCAATCCCCCCTTTCGCGGGAGGACGACACGTGGCGCAGTCTTTTCATTGGAGTGCGACACGTAGCACTCTCTAATTAAAGTCCTAAGATTCTCTTCCATTTTTCTTTCCTAAAATCTCTCTTCACTATTTAATTTCCCTAAAATCTCTCTCTTACCCCTTAAATTTTTATCCCTCCCCTAACATCTCTCTCACCTTTAGCAATAAGATCCTAAACCTAATTCAACACTCATATAAATGGGGCATGGTTCCATGCGGGCCCCAAGAGCTCATGTGAAAATGCATAATATATATAATAATTTGCTCATAGGAGAAAATAGCACAAGGATAGAATGTTACATTGAAATATTGAATTGTAAAACATCATAGTCAAATTCCTAAATGGAACCCTTTCTAGAGATGGCCCATAGTGTTGTTTTCCAGATATGGCCCATAGTGTTGTTATGATGAAATCCACAGTTGATGAGAAATCTTCTCTAATTGATACCATCCAAGATTATAAGATATATATATCTTTTCTTTTTCTTTTTTTTTTCCATGCACTGCATTGTTTTTGGAGTTCACAATATGTAGGATGACACAATTAGCATGTTGGTGGGGCCGGCTTACTCATATGTGAAATATTTTTTGTATTGCTAAAGTGGCCAACTAACAAATTGCAATATAATTCCACACAAATAAACGATGATCAAAGGCTTCGAATCCAAAAGAAGTGGAAAAAGAAGCTACTGTAAAATGCAAAATTCCATGGGTCCAAATATGACCCCATAGATATGCACAGGATTAATGATTGAGGTACATCTTTTTGTAGCGCAGCCCTCTTTATGAGAAGGCGACATGTGGCGCAATTTAAGGATTTCACTTATATTAGCTAAAATCTATCCATACCAAATCTCTAAAATCTCTCAATTTTTCTAAAATCTCTCATTTATTTTCTATAAAATCTCTTCTTTCATAATTTCTCTCTCTTTCATCCCTCTACAACATATGCAAGGAAGGGTGGAGCCCACTGATGTAGTATGCATTGCATCCATGAACAAGTGGGGTAGTATGGGTGTTCATGAGAAGGGCTGGGCCAGGCTAATGCATATCCAATCCCAGCCCAATGTTAGAATTATTGGCCCAGGTCTGGGTCAAGCCCAACATTAGTTGTAAGAGTTAGGCCCGAGCCAGCCAAACAAAATTGAGTTTTTTAATCAATTATGTGGCTATTTGAATAATTGTTTGTATTAATTAAATTAAATTATATGCATTCATTACACAGGTCGGGTCGAGTTTTGGGCTTTCTATCACTTAATTGAAGATCAGTCAAATTATTAAAATGACTCTAATTACATATCCAAGCTCGCCGATCTCGGGTTGGCCTAGCCCAGAATCACTCCTAAGTGGGGTGGTGTGTAGCAAGTGATTTTTCTTATCAAAATCTTCTCTTTACTTATTTTTCATGTATTCGAAATGTATCATTAATGCAATGTTCAAGTTTGTGGGTGAGTTTGATAGGCTTTTTTTTTTATTAGCCTGTGTCATATAAGTTGGGGATCACTTCTATTTCATTAATTACTGTAACATAGTTGAGGTAATTAGATATTGAAATTTCGATTTTAATTCTTTTTTAGTTAAATAAGCATCAACACTACTATATAAGGAGAGAAAATTCAACCAAAATTAAGTGGCCAGCGTTTGTGCCACTAGATTTGTCTCTCTTACCTTTTTTTTCTTTTTTATAATTTAATAATAAAAAATTTAAGGAAGAAGTTTTATTAAATTTATTTTTTTGTTTGGTTTTTACCTCATTCAGACTCTTAAAACCTACTTAAATTTTATTTATTTTCTCTTAAGATTATATTATAATAATAATTATTATATTATTATTATTATTATTATTTAAATATCATTATAATAACTACAATGTTCTTTTTTTTTCCTTCTCATTACTAGCTACAATCATGGCTTACGTTTTTTGCTTTCCTATTGACCATTTGTTTTAAACGCTTATATTTTTTATTTAAGATTTAAGATATATCTTAAGTTCATATATTGCAGTATCAAATTATAAACAAAATGTGAAATTTCAAGATGTTGAACCAATTACTTTCATCGCAATACTGAAAACAAATAACTTTATTGAGACAAATGTACAACTTAAAATAAGTGCATGAGTTAAAAGATTTGTACAAGATAAAACAAGCACAACTTTCAAGATAAGCGGAGAAGATAAACCAAGTGCAACTACTGAAACAAGTAATGCCAATAAAAAATATTAATATTTTTTTTCCTTTGACCATATGTAATTCCTTTAATCATTCAAGGATGACCTAATATCAACGGTTTTTTGTTCACTGTCAACTTTTATTCATCTATGATTCAAAAAAAATATTTTCTCTTTTTTAAAAAATAAAGATTCAATATTTTAACTATGTTTTCGTTATGATTTATGTCATAATATTCATTAATATTTTATTTAAGTTATTAATAACTTTTTTATAGGACTTAATTATTATTTTTTCATGGCCCGCGTTGGGCGTGGGCCCTGAAGTGCTAGTTATATATATTATAGCAATCCCCCCTTTCGCAGGAAGGCGACACATGGCATAGCCTCTTCGCGAGAGGGCGACATGTGGTGCATTCGGAAACTCCTAAATCTTCTACAAATCTAAAAGAGAAGGATTTAAACTTTCCTAATCTTAAATATAGAAACCGGATCTTTGATTACTCCTAAATCTTCTACAAATCTAAGAGAGAAGGATTTAAATTTTCCTAATCTTAAATATAAAAACTAGATCTTTGATTTGGATGAGGATACACAACTTTTCATACAAAGTTCTATATAAAGGCACGATGAAGCAATCTCCCACTGCAACTCTCACATGAACAAATACTGAAAGCAAGGTATGGTCCCTCCTTCTCTCTATTATTTCAATGTTTTTTCTTCAATGTATGCCCAGGTTATACAGCAACTTTGCATATTTTTCTTCTTTGTTTTTTATACCTTTACCATTGTCACAATGAAACAATCTCCCACTACAACTCTCACATGAACAAATACTGAAAACAAGGTATGGTCGCTCCTTCTCTCTATTATTTCAATGTTTTTCCTTTAATGTATGCGGATGCTTTCTTCTTCCTTCATTTTTCTGCTTTCTTCTTTTCTTTCTTTCTTTTTTGTATGCAATTCCTTTCAGGAACAAGGGAAGAAAAGTTTTGAAAACCAATGAGAACCCATCTCCCACTGCAACTCCCTGCAACTCTTTTTCTTCTTTCTTCTTTTCTTTCTTTCCTTCTCTGTATGCAGTTCCTTTCAGGAACAGGGGAAGAAAATAAAGGAGAAGGGAAGGAGAAGTCTATTATTTCAATGTTTTTCCTTCAATGTATGCAGATGCTTGCTTCTCCTTCCTTTTTCTTCTTTCTTCTTTTCTTTCTTTCCTTCTCTATATGCAGTTCCTCTCAGGAACAAGGGAAGAAAAGTTTTGAAAACCAATGTGAACCCATCTCCCACTGCAACTCTCTGCAACTCTTTTTCTTCTTTCTTCTTTTCTTTCTTTCCTTGTCTGCATGCAGTCCCTTTTAGGAGCAGGGGAAGAAAGGAAAGGAGAAGAGGAGGAGAAGTCTAAGTTGGGGAAGAAGAAAAGAAAACCAAAGAAGGAAGGAAACAGAGAAGGAGATAAGCGTGAATGAAGAAAATGAGAAGGCAGGATGGAAGGAAGAGGAAGAAGACAACTGGGTTTAGTAACAGAATAAGGAGCAAGGAATAAGAAAAAAAAGAAAGCAGAAGAGAGAAATGAGGCTTCTCTCCTTACAGTGAGGAAGATCTGTGTGCTCGAGCTTCTATGCATCAAGAGAGTGAACTCCTTCCGTTCCATCATGGAAAAAGAAGTGGGTCTCATGATTGAAAGGATCTCCTAATCATGCTCCAAGGGGGCAGCAGTAAATCTAGTGGAGCTTTTTCTCTTGCTCGCGAGCGGCACCATAGCGAGGGCTTCATTGGGGAAGAAGTATGAAGGAGAAGGAGAGGAAGGGAAGAACAAGTTCGCAGATCTTGTGAAGGAGTTGGAGGCTTTGCTGGGAGCTTTTTCGATTGCAAACTACTTTCCTTCACTCGCCTGGGTCGATGTCGTAACGGGGTTGCATGGTAAGTTTAATAGGAATTCTCTTGAGTTGGATTGTTTTCTTGATCAGGTGATTGAGGACCACCTCTTGCGTCCATCAAACGACCGTGATGTTACGGAGTAGAGAGATGTTGTGGATGTGTTGCTCCAATTGCACAAGGATTCCAGTACATGGGTCCAGGGTTGAGGGTTTAGTTCGCAAGTTACTATAATTTATTCTTATTATATATATTATAACAATACCCATTTTCATGGAAGGGCGACACGTGGCGTAGTCTTTTCGCAGGAGAGTGACACATGGTGCTTCACTCTTCATGAGGTTGTGACACATGGCACTCCTAAAATCTAATCCCTCCCCTAAAATATCTCTCATTACTGATATCTAATCTCAATCTAATCTCCCTAAAACTAATCCCCTCTCACTTGCTTTAAATACTTACCTTACCAAAGACTCATAGAAGATCCTATCTTTTATTTCGGACCTATATCGAAATCTTGCCCATTAGCCGAGCCCACCTCAAAATCTAAACCGCTCAAATCAAATCACTCGATCCCTCCTCACCTTGATGGTTAAGATCTTTGTTTACTTTTATAATCAATGCCAGTATAGATTGCCAATCTAATATCGATAGAGAGGGGAAAAAAGCCATGCATACGAAACCCATATTAGATCCTCCAAATTTCTGACTCAGTATCAATGGATTTGAGGTGAGTTGGGATTGACAAGATAGATTCATAGTCATTGAAAAAAAAAAAGGTAATATAAGTTGGTAAGATTCATAAAATATGTGCCCCACATGCATTAAATTTCTTAATGCCTGGGTCTATATATTGGTCTTGAGATGTTTTTATATTTCATTGGCCTATTTTATTTCCATTGGGGCACAAGTTTTTCAAAGTTCTTTTTTCTATTCATTCATATCTCCAAGTTTTCTATATCTTTGTTTTAATATTTTCTCTCATATGTAATCACCTTTATATATTTGAAATTTAAATTTATTTAAGACCACTCATTCCTTAAAACACTACCTGCTAATCTTGATTTCTTAATTCTCCCTAAAATTTTTCCTACCACATGGTTTTCTGTGTCTAAAATCTTAATAAAATTCAGTTGGTCCAAATCATTTTATTTTTCTCTATAGATGACATTTGACTACACTTATTCTATTTCCATGTATAAATCTTTTTAATTTTTTTAATGATTTGACCAGGCCCAATTAATTAAATAGCAAGCTCAGGCCTGAATTTTACAAGTCATGTCGGCCTTGGGCCAAGCCTAGGCCAATGCTTCTAAAGTTGGGTCAGGCTTGAATATGCTTTAGCTTCGCCTGGCCCATAAGACCCTTACTAAAAATTCTCTATACATCCTAACACTCTTTATGATTTAGTTTTTTTTTTCCTAAGTTGGCCCAGTGGCCATGAGTGGGAAGGCAAGCCACCCACCTACATATATTTATCAAATGGATAGCATTGAACGTTGGTTTATTTTCTTTTCTATTCAATTTGAACGGATCAACTTTTTTTATAGTGAGAGGGTTGGTTGACCTAATGATTCATGTACATTGAACTATTCTATATAATTCTTTTTTACCATATAAAATTTCTTTTTCTCTTAAGTGGAGCTTCTAGATTAAAGGAAAAATGATCTAACTTTTTTTTATTAATATTCTAATGAGACTCCATGGGTATAATATTTTTACAATTGATTTAAATGATTTTATTTTAAAATATAATTACTTTTTTTAATAAGTATTGAACTGAACTTTGTTAAACTTGGCATGGCCCAACATGGCCTAGTCATTGGCGGTGCATGATCATATATGGGCTTCGCCTGAGCCCAACATCGAAGCCCTCACTATGGTGGTTTGGCCTATGTTTTTATTTTACTTATATAGTATATATATTTTCAAATGGCCACATTTGGTATAGGTCATTTTCTTTTCTATTTAATTCCAAATAATCAGTATTTTTATAGTGAGTGGGTTGATTGACCTAATGATTCTTTGTATATTGGACTATTTCATCTAAATTTTTTTACCATTTAATATTTTTTCTCTTGAGTTGAGTTTACCAATGTAAGGAAAAATGATTTAAGTTTTTTTAATAATATTATAATAAAACTATACGGGTACATTATTTTTCTTTTTTATTTAGTTTTACTAATATGATATTTCATTTTTTAAGTGTGCACTAAAATACTTAAAATATGATTGTGTAATGAATTTGATGTTAATATTAATTTACAAATCATTTAAATATTTTTATTTACAAAAAAGAGAATTATTAAACAAGGCTCGCGCCAGTATCAAATTATAAAGAAAATGTGAAATTTCAAGATATTAAACCAAGCACTTTCATTGCAATACTGAAAACAAAGAACTTCATTGAGATAAGCGCAAAAATTGAAACAAGGGTAGGAGTTAAAAGATCTACACAAGATGAAACAAGCGCAACTGTCAAGATAAGCGAAGAAGATGAACCAAGTACAACTACCGAAACAAGTGCATACCAATAAACAAATATCAATAGTTTTTTTTCTTAGACAACATGTAATTCCTTTAATCATTTAAGGATAACTTAATATCAACCATTTTTTTTTCACTCTCAACTTTTATATCTGTGATTCAAAGAAAATATTTTCTCCTTTCAGAAAAATAAAGATTCAATATTTTAACTATGTTTTCGCTATGATTTATGTCATAGTATTCATTAATATTTTATTTAAATTAATAAAAATTCTTAATAAGACTGAATTATTATTTTTTCCAACGCGGGCCTTGAAGCGCTAGTTATTATATATATAAAGAGAATTCTCCCCCTTCATGAGAGAGAAGGGGAGCATGACAGGTGGCAAGCTCTCTTCCCTTGAAATCTCTCTCTTACCCCAACACATGGCATGCTCTCTTCCCCTAAAATCTCTCTCTTACCCCTCAAAATTCTACCCCTCCCCTAAAATCTCTTTTCCACCCTTAAAATAAGATCCTAAACCCAATTCAACATTCATTTAATGGGGTATGTTTCAAAACAACTACTACTCTTTTCTAAACACACTTCTTACTACAAGCAATCCTGGCCATTCAATTAGGGATAGCGACTCATTATGGGTCCACCTTAGGTACTTAACTGATTCAATCGGCAGTCCTAAATCCGTGAGTCAATGTTGAAATCCTTATCAATTTTTCTTATTTTTTTTTAAGAGGAAATGTTCAAAACCTCTTCCAATGTTCTATCAATCAGGGATTTAAAATTCAAACCACTAAATTATCTCCTCACTTTTGGCAATTCCTTCCCGCACATGATTCCAAATCTTATCTTACCATATGAAACATCCCTCCCACGTTAAGATATTTAACCCCTTATGTTTTAAGGAATTAATTCTCTTTAATCCCTTTAATCAAAGAAAAGCCTCTCCCCTCAAAAGGCAGCTTCTCTCTCCAATGCCTCCTTAACCCACAAAGCACTATCACTCATCAGGTTAGTGCTTCTACATATGCAGTAAGTTTACTATTCTCTCTCTCTCTCTCTCTCTCTCTCTCTCTCTCTCTCTCTCTCTCTCTCTCTCTCTCTCTCTCTCTCTCTCTCAATATTGGGCCCATTGGATATTTTTTTGCTTTCATTTCATTTGGTCTCATATGGATGTTGGTTTTTTATATGAGGGCGCAATGAGCCAATGTGGCCCAATCTTGCTGCACTATAACCATTTTGACATTTGATTTGGATTATAAAAAATAATAAAAACTTCAAAGTGAGATCAATGAAAATCAGCTTTGACATATCATCCTTGTCATGGATATACTTTTGTATCTTGATTTAAACGCAACTACATTCTTATGTAACTACCATGGGTTCTTCTTTTTTTTTTCTTTTCTTTTCTTTTAGGTTCTAACATCCCTATTTAGGTTTTTATGGATGACTTAGATAGGCTATTGGGATTGTTTGAGAGATTTATTTTCCATGTTAGATCAACGGTAAGGGTTTTAGACTTTCTCTTTCTTTATTTTGATTGTAATTTTCAGAGATTTTTATGGGTAATATACATATTCATAGAAGGAAAAAAAAAAGAAAAGAAGCGAAGGCCATTTGCCCTTTTACTTTATTCAATTATTTATCCTTGTGCATTTGATTCAAATATGGGCATCTCATATTACATCTGTTCGTCTGAACTTGATTTGACTGGATTAATGCACCCAATTGCCAATTATTTCTTAAATTTGATGATTGATGGAGTTTAGTAAATAGTTATATTGATGGTGGGACATGCTTCCATCGTGATCGATTTGTAATTTGAATAGTGAATTAGATTAATAGGGTATATATATGCATATCTCTCTTTAATCGATCAGTGGAATGGACTTTATTTGAAATTCCATTATTAATGATAAAAATAATAAATTAAGCTATTAATAAAAAATGCCAACCACGTGTAGTGCTCCAAATATGCTTTGCTATTTTTAAATATATGACTGTTATTCATTACAAAAACATGCAATATAATCATAATAAAATGCATTTTTTTTGTATAATAGAGTTAAATGATTGTATCTCTCAAGACGTTTAGGATTTTACACAACACTTTGCCATTTAAATAAAAGTTGTGACTTCACAACAGCCCTAGATTTTCTTTATCAATTATTTTAATATTTTTCTTTAAGGTTTTTTTTAATATGCTTTGATATTGTTTTCATATTAGCTTATATGTTTTTTTCTCTTTTTTGGCCCATATTGTGCACGGGCCTGCAGCTCTCCCTTTGTGCGACACGTGGCGTTCCCTTATAAAATAGAAAAATTAAATGACCTTAATTTGAGGATCCATATATATTGGTTTTCCAAAGCCAGAGACCTGCATTTGCTCACACCTAAAATGGTGCGAGGGGATTCGTGGTTTGAATTAGATGAGGGTGAGGCTACCCAAGCAAGCCCATTTAATTTAACTTGTATTTACCCTAGATCCAGACCATGGGCATCTTGGCTACATTCATAAATTCAAATAAGAGTTGATCCCACCATTTAGGCATATGTCTAAAATATGATGTGTTCAATTTTATGTGAGACAAACCCCTATTTGAGTAAACCTTGGAGAAAGTCCATTTAAAAACAAGCCATTTATTCCTAATAGCATGAATATTACACCTTGATTCTTCATCTTTTTAAGGCATGAGTTAATGACTATCAGTTGTATACTCTCAATAATCCATGCTTACCATAGGCATGCAGCTCATCTAATGATCACAAGCAATAAACAAATGAATTTTCAACTATCCATCTCTACCATAAGCATCGTGGCCCATTAAATGGCCACAGGTAATCAACAAATAGATGCACATGAAACTGAGTATCAACTTCCAAGAAGGGCAACAATGACAAAACAATTGCATTATCATAAAAAAAATAATAAGTCCTATAGAAGTTGAAACAACTACAAGGGTTTAAACAAGTGCATGAACTAACAGGTAAATTTTCTTCTTAAATATTTGTTTTTTAAATTTAATTTTAACTTTGTTTGTGCTATGTATGATTTATATGATAATATTCATTTATATTTTATTAATAAATTAATAATTTTAACATAACTAATTTTTTAGATATATTTAATTTTCCCATGGCCCGCAATGAGTGCGGTCCTTGAAGCACTAGTTTACCCTAAAAACATTTCCAATGCACACTCTTTCTCTAACACCATCACTCCAATCTCTCACCATCATTTCAAATCATTCTTTCTCCCACACAACCATGGAAGGGAGGAGAGGGTGGAGAGGCTTGTAGTGGTCCCCGGGGCGAGCTCAGCGTCGGTGATCACCAGCGTCTTGAGGAATGGCATGCAGCCGTTCCCTTTAAGATTTTGCCCACTGATAGAACCCTCTTCTCATCTTCTCCTTAAAAGACGAGATCTACTATTTGCAAAAAAGAAAAAGGGGTTGCGTTTATGATGCAGGAAGGTGTTTGATGAAAATCCTGCATGAAAAAGAATAAGTTGATAATTGCATGTAAGGTTTTTTATGGAAATGATGAGAGAGATTGAATCTCCTCTTTCCATTTTCCTTATCTGTCGGTCCATCAATGAGGTCAAACAGATAAAATTGATCTGTTCACAGTGACGAATAGATAAAATTGATGTTTTCTTTTAACAGATAAAATCTTTTTCTTTTTCAAGCAAATTAAATATTTCCCCTTTTTCATTTAGATTAAATCTACTTTTTATCAGTTTGTACATCAATGAGGTCAAAACAGATAAAATGATGTGTTCATAGGGTTTAACAGATTTTATCTATTGCATTCAATAGAAAAATACTAAACAAAACAGATTTTATATGTTGTGTTCAATAGATTTTATCTGTTACGTTTCAATCAAAAAATACCAAAAATAAAAGTTCTTATCTGTTGCATTTCAATGGAAAAATACTAAACAAAACAGATTTTATCTGTTGAGTTTAATAGATTTTATCTGTTGCTTTTCAATAACAAAATAGATTTTATCTATTGCGTTCAATAGGAAAATGCCAAATAGAACATATTTCATCTATTGTATTTAATAGATTTTATCTGTTACGTTTTAATAAAAAAATATCAAACAGAATAGATTTATCTGTTGCGTTTTAATAGAAAAATACCAAACAAAATATATTTTATCTGTTGCGTTTCAATGAAAATCTTCCAAACAAAACAGATTTTATCTGTTGTATTTCAATAGAAAAATACCAAACAGAATAGATTTTATCTGTTACGGTTAATAGAAAAATACCAAATATGACAGATTTTATCTGTTGCGTTTAACAGATAATATTGACTTATACAAATGGGCTGGGCTTATTTGTTGTAGAACTGGCCTACATTTCCTAGTTTAGATAGGATATGATGATGGTTACACATCATTGGACTGAACCAACAAACACAAGTCATGGTTAAAAAAAAATTGAAAAATACTAGGTATAATAGATTTTATCTGTTGAGTTTAATAGATTTTATCCGTTGCATTTCAATAGAAAAATACCAAACAAAAAAATTTTATTTGTTGCATTTCAATAGAAAAATACCAAACAAAACAGATTTTATCTTTTGTGTTCAATAGAAAAATACTAAATAGATAAAATTTTGTATGTCCTCTTCTCTTTTTATTTCTAATAGATAAATTTAATCTTTGATTTAATATATTTTATCTATTGTGTTTTCAATAGAAAATTACCAAACAAAACAGATTTTATTTATTACATTCAATGAAAAAATACCAAACAGATAAAATTTTTTTTACAGAACTAACTATACAACATGGATTTTGTCTTGTAGATCTCAAAAAAAAAAGGGATTTCAAATATATAAATTTCATTACAAATGGATAAATGTAATGAAAGTTATAAAATTTAAAGCTTTCAAAAAGAAAAAGTATAAGTGATGTCTCTGTTTGTTAACGTCAATACAATTACAACAAAAGTGGTATTTTCATTACTTTTTGTTGTGAATGCTAGCTAAAAGGACCTAATGTAATAAAAAATTATTTCAGCTTGATGTGGTAGGTTAACCAAAATCTAGTCCGTCCTAATATGGTATGAAATCATTTATAGAAACCAGCCTCTAAATAACTCATGAAAAAATGGGCAAACTCAGATCCTATTAAATATGATTAAATCCTAATTCGAGCTGACCCGACCAAAAACACAACTTTGTTTGCAGCCCTTAGGAGAACGATGAAGGGCACCAACAATTTACCATAATTAGATGTGGATGTCTAGGATCATCCAGTGGTAGTTGTTGGCTATCCATCTATGGAAAAGCACCAACTAATTCAGAGCTGTAAAACTCCGTCCACTATGATAGTCTCGCTGGATCACCTGAATTGTTATGCCCCACAAGAATCTCCTCCACGAGACGCAGCTAGGCAGGTGAATAACCTTTTTTCTACTGTAGGCTAGGCACTGTAAATTCTCCATCTTTAGAAAGTTACATCAAGTGCAGGACCTTGCCCAGAATGGGACCACTAAATCTAATCAAACACGGTTTGAAATTCAATGGGTCAAACGACCAATAGATCGAATGGCTGATGCCAATTGATCGCTGTGCCGTTGACCAATCTACAATACGGCCCATAAACAGCTTCAATCAACGGTACAGATCACGATTCACAAGCGTGGTTCAGGTTCATGCAAGACACCAATACACCTGGTCCTCCAAGACACCTTTCTCTTAACAGCGCAAATATTACAATCGTTGTTCCCGATTATCACCTGGCATATCTCTCAGCTCAGATCTATCTCACATCCTTGTTTTCACCAAAAGTGTATCTACATGTCCTTAAGCCAATCAAAGAATGCCACCTGTCATCCGTCCTCCTTATTGGTTCATTCTCTTTTGAAGGGATTGATTCCATAGGACATGGGAAAGGGCCCATGATCATATCTTCTAAGAAAGCTATTATTCTCCTGCTAATATCCGTCTTCCTTTCTCTCATCTCTCATTCCATTTCTTTCATTTGGTGCTCTGCAATGGGAAATGCCCTTAGATATCTTTATGTCAAATGCTGCCAGCCTCGTTTTCAGGAGTCGGATTCCTTAGGCCCTCATGGAGTCACCACAGCCACCGTCGGCGTAACTGCAATTGCCCATGATCTCTTTCAATTTGACATCACATCTCAGGTAATCTCCATCTTCATTTTCATCAGTGTCATATATGGCTGTTTGAGGATCTGGGTACTCGATCATCATAGAAATCTCAATTCCCTCAAGCCAATTTTGGAAATCTTGGTATTTAATGTTGATCAGATCCTCCCAGCCTCACTGTTTTACGAGATTTGGGAATCCGATTGATCTTATAATTTGTTGATTGAAGGTCCCAGAACGGCTAAGTCAGCATGTTGTATCGTCGAAGAAGGCCCAGGCTAATTGGTACTGTCATCATCATCCTAGCTTTTTTTCCTGCTTGAAGATCTCTATAAGACTAAAAAACAAGCTAAGATGGATGTGGTCACTGTTAGGCTAATTGGTACTGTAATTTGGAGAAATTGTTATATGATTATGATTAATATGATAGATCTGGCCACTCTGTTGAAAATTTTATGTTTATTAGAAATCACCGGAATCTTACTGCATGTGTGATCTTTAATGGTGTATCTATTCTAGTCCCTTTGTTTTAGTAGATCAATTTAAGATAATTTTGTAATCAATTCATTTATTGGTTAGCTTACCATAATTGTGTTGATGAGTGAAGGTACAAGAAACTACTACAGGCATGGAAGGAGGCGAAACCTCCACCAAAATCACCAGAAGAGGCAGCTAGGCTTATCATTCAAACATTGAAAAATCATAAAAAGGCTGATGTGGAGGTATCTAGCTATTAGTAACTATGGAAGCTAACATAATTTGTGCACAAAGATTCCTCTCATTCTCCATTTTGGTGGTAATGGCTGTTTGTTTTTGATAGGGTCTTTTGGCCTTTTATAGTCTCCCTCTTCCTCATACTTTAGCTGAACTTGACATTTCTGGCACGCAATCGTCATGGTCGGATGGTGTGAAGTTCGAATTGAAGACCCACCCAGTGAGATTTTCTTCTGTCCCAGTTTACATGTAATATTAATCAAGGAATTTATACTGCCCTAAACAAGATAAGATATCTCATGGATCTATGATCTAAACCTGTGATTTGATGGGCTCAGAGGTCTTTGTCATAAAAACCCAGATGAAATGACACTGCTTTGGTGGGGACGTTTTCCAAATTGGCAGATTTTTAGGTGGCGGGCCTGTTCTTTTGTTAGCTGTCTGGGTACTCAGGAATTCCCTGTTCCTTCAGCAGAATTTGAAACATCTCGAAATTTTGAAATTTCAAAATGCTCAAAACGAGTCGTTTGTACTCTTCATCCTCTATCATTTATGAAGTATGGATTTCCAAATTGGCAATTATGGCGCTGCCCATCATGCCAATAATCCAAACACCAAAAATTTGATCACCATATGAACTACACAACTTTGTGATTCCAGGGTAATGTCTCAGGAATTCCTTGTTCCTTCAGCAGAATTTGAAACATCTCGAAATTTTGAAATTTCAAAATGCTAAAAGAGAGGCATTTGTTCTCTTCATCCTCTACCATTTATGAAGTAAGGATTTCCAAATTGGCAATTATGGTGCTGCCCATCATGCCAATAATCCAAACACCAAAAATTTGAACACCATATGAACAACACAACTTTGTGATTCCAGGGTAATGTTAGAATGACCTTGAATGATTTTTTTTCCTTGATTTATTTATTTATTTATTTATTTACCTCTCTCCCTCTCTCCCAAGCGGTTGCAAATAATTTAGTGTTATTACTACCAGGTAGATGCAAATGCTGTTGCAGATGGGGATACAATAACAGTATATGTAGACACCAAGGATCCAAGGGAGTCTGCTAATGTCCCTAGAGGTGTACATGAGGCAGCGATTCAAAGATCCAAAGCGCGAGCAGTGAGAGACTACACCAAGGCAGACGAACTCCAGAAAAAAATTGTGGACGCAGGATATAGGTTGATTATAGCACTTAATATCTGTTCTTATGAGTCATGATTAACCATTTTAGGAAACTATTAATTTTCTACTTCTCTTTCTTACAGAGTCATCGACAGTCCAAATGCTGAGGATGTTCTTGCACGAAAATACCGAATTAGGCTAAGGTATGGTTCTTAATTGATATTTGAAACTATTTTTAGTAGAATCCTAATAGTTCACAATAATTGATTCCTAACAGAGGAATTGATGCACCCGAGAGTTCGATGCCCTTTGGAAGCCAAGCCAAGGAAGAACTGACTAAGCTGGTTCAAGGGAAGTGTTTGAAAGTCCTAGTTTATGGGGAAGATCGCTATGGAAGGTGTGTTGGAGATATCTACTGCAACAAGATATTTGTTCAGGTAAGATTAGCCAAACACATTAAGATGTTAAACACCTGAAAGCTCTATCTCAGAACGCAGAATCACATCCTTTCAATTATATAGGAGTTCATGCTAAAGAAAGGGCTTGCTTGGCACTACACCGCATATGATCAACGCCCTGAACTCGCATCTGTGAGTTATCCCACATTCATTCCAACTAATAAACCCATTTTTCGTCGCTTTTATTCTAAAATTTATCTTTAATTGATGATCCATAATAAATTTGCTTGGATCAAATTAGTGGGAACAAGATGCTCGCGTAGCTCGTGTTGGATTGTGGGCTTCTTCAAACCCAGAAAAACCATGGGAATGGAGAAAGGAACGGCGAAATGGCACGTGATTAAGAGGAGTGATGAATCAATACAACAGTGCTCTCTTGCTCAGCAGTCTCACTGCAGCCCTGAAGAGTCAAATCAATATATAAAGCCTGCCTCCTGCATGAAAAAAGGATTCAAGACATAAAGCCAAGGCATCCTAGCATCACCAACAAAGGGCAGATTTATGCAGGTTTCCGTCACTGCCATGTGACTTCAGGGCATTGATATTAGGCACACCAATCATGATTGATTTATACGCTACATCTTTTAAGTTGTATTTATTTACTCTAATGTAAACTGTAAATTGAAATTACCTTGTAACATCTTCATCATATCAATTGTTCCTTTCTATAGGAGCTAGTGACACTGTGCCCTTTCTGCCCCCAAGTTCTTATCTGTTTATCTGTGGCTCTTGCTGACATTTAATTTGGCGCAGAAGATGCAGACAATACAGTATCCCGCTTAATGTGCATATCGGGTTATGCACTCCACAGACCACCCAAAATGCTTATCAGCACGGAAAAGCATATGTCACCATTTCGTCGAACCATATCCCATTAAGCTAGGTTTGGCCAAGTGCCGCTTTTCTCAAAATTGAATATAAACCAGGGTTGGCAAGATTTGATGCCTAGATACAGCATGAATACGATAAGGATATGCCATGGACACGGCAAGGGCACAAGTTTTATATGTAAAAAATGAAGTATTGAATATGATATGACACGATATGTTGCCCATTTTAAAGTATCCGTGTATCATAGTTGGAAAGTATTTTACTTCTGATGTCGAACAACAGATAACCATCAATCATTCTAACCAATTCCAAGCTTTGCAAATACAACATATAGTTGATGAAGTTATTAATAGGATTATTAGTTTGAAAATTGTACAGCAATTGTTTCATGGCAACTTGGGCGAAGCATGCAACATATTCAGCATTCCCTTCCTAATCAGCTCGTGCATATCATCAAAACTCCTGCCACAGCTCCAAGCAGAAACTGATGATAAAAAAGAAAAAAGGTTAGAGAGAGAGAGAGAGACCATGCAAAGAAAATATATCATCATGCTTCAGGCATGTACAGAATCCTGATGCAACACAGCTCTAAAAGGGTATTGTTAGTTGATTCAACATTGATCTAACAGGTTTTCCCAGCCAAAGATAAGAGGAAACAGCAAATATTCCAGATTGGATTATTGGAATGCCCTAACCTAACAATAGAAATAGGCGGTTAAGAAGAAAATACAGCAACTCTCTGAAAGAAAATCATATATTTGATTCCATTTTTCAAAAAAATACACGTATTTGGAAAGCTTTTGGAGGGGCCAATCAGTTTAATTCTCTCTATATCAATCATGGGCTCGAATCTTTGTAAATAATCTCATGTCTCCTAGAGGGTCAATACCTTCCCTCACTGAGGTACAAATCAACAAATCTAAAGAACAATGAAGGAAAAATCTGACCTCTACATTCATCTGTCAAAGATTATAGCAAGTCACACCAATGTGAGCAGGATCTAATGTCACACATGCTTGTGCTAATAATGCAAAACATATCCATTAATGCACTTGTCCCATATCAAAGTTGAGACAATTTTGTAGATATGTCGACAACGTCTCTGTCTTTTCTTTATTATTTTAAATAAAGGGTAGTTAGAACTATAATTACTTCTCTGATGATTAGTAATATTTCCTAAGAAATCACTTGATAAAAATTGCAAGGTTATCCCGGAAGAGAGTTTGACTACGCAATATAGGCTCGAAGTTTTAGATATTTGCATTAGAAGTAGAAACAGAACGGTAGTAAACAAAATGGACCCTAAAATAAGGTTGAGAGATTTAAAGGGGGAAAGAGCAAATATATTTAAGAACAAAATGATTGAGAAAGGATAATGGAATCTTGAAGGAGAAACTACAGTAATGTGGAATCAAATGACTAATTGCATTAGGAATATTGCAAAGGAGGTACTTGAAGAATTAAAAGGTAAGAGACATATTAATAAAGAAACATGGTGGTGGAGTATGGAGGTTCAGGAAGTTATTCGACAGAAAAAACATTGCTACGAAGTTTGGCAGGGGACTAAGAGTATGAAAAATTTTGAACTGTATAAGAAGACAAAGAAAAAAGCTAAAAAAGTAGTAAGTAGTGCAAAGTTCAAAGCATACAATGACCTCTATAATAGGTTGGGAACAAGAGAAAGAGAGAAGGATATTTTTAAGCTTGCAAAAATAAGAGAAAAGAAAAGTAGGGACTTAGATCATGTCAAATGTATCAAGGACAATGAGGAAAATATTTTGGTGAAGGACAATGATATTAAAGAAAGGTGGAATGAATATTTTAGCAAACTTCTAAATGAAGAAGATTTGGGCAATACAATAGTTAAAGAGGATACTTCATCACAAGAGCATACTTTTCTCCGTAGAATTAGAGGGGTGGAAGTGAAGGAAACATTAAAGCGAATGAAAACAGGAAAGGCAATAAGCCCAGATGGTATTCCGATAGAGGTATAGAAATACTTAGAAAAGGTAGGGGTAAGTTGGTTATGTAGACTATTCAATAAGATACTTGTAATAAAGAAAATGCCGGATGAATAGAGAAGAAGCATTGTAGTACCTATATATAAGAATAAAGGAGATATACAAAATTGTAGCAACTATCGAGGGATTAAACTTATGAATCATACTATGAAGTTATGGGAGAGAATAATGGAGCAAAGACTGAGAAAAAAGACCAAGATTTCTGAAAATCAATTTGGTTTTATTGCAGGGAGATCAACTATGGAAGCTATCTTTTCACTTAGGCAATTAATGAAAAAATACCGAGCAAAGAGGAAAAATCTACATATGGTTTTTATCGATTTGGAAAAAGCCTATGATAAGGTACCGACAAATTTAATTTGGTGGGTTTTAAAGAAAAAGAATGTCTCCAGAGGTTACATTGAAATTTTTAAGGATATGTACGAAGGAGCAATAACCAATGTGAAAACCACATGTAGAGAAACAGGTGGATTCCCAGTGACTATAAGTTTACATCAGGGATCAACCTTAGGCCCTTATCTTTTTGCATTAATTATGGATGAGTTAACTGTACATATTCAAGAAGAAGTACCATGATGTATATTGTTTGCAGATGATATAGTATTAGTGGATGAATCAAGAGAGGGTGTAAATGCAAAACTTGAGAGATGGCGGGGGGTATTCAAATCTAAAGGTTTTAAAATAAGTCGTGCAAAGACAGAATATATAGATTGCAACTTCAGTGAACATATACAAAGTGTTGAAACTACCGTCAAAATTGAAACCCATGAGACCACATAGAGATTCTTTTCGGTACCTAAGCTCGATAATTAGTAAAGATGGGGAGATTGACGAAGATGTGGAGTATAGGATAAAAGCTGGATGACTGAAGTGGAGACTAGCTTCGGGAGTGCTTTGTGACAGACAAATGCCAATGAATTTGAAGGGCAAATTTTACAGAACAGTAGTTAGACCAACTATGACATATGGAGCAGAATGTTGGCCAATTAAGAAGACGCATATTCATAAGATGGATGTAGCGGAAATGAGAATGCTTAGGTGGATATGTGGTAAAACTAGGAAAGATAAAATTAGAAATGAACGCTTTCGAGAACATTTATGGGTAGCACCAATAGGGGATAAGATTAGAGAAACCCGTTTAAGATGGTTTGGGCATGTTGAGCGTAGGCCAGTAATGGCACTGGTGAGAAAAAGTTTGGCTGTATAGGTAAAAAGCCCATCAAGAGGTAGGGGCAGGCTGAAGAAAACATAGATGTAAGTCATTAATTCAAATTTGAAGAAGTTTCATTTATCGAAAGATTTAGCTCAAAATATAATGGAATGGAGAAACAAAATTCATGTAGCCGATCCCAATATGGTTGGGATAAGGCTTTGATAATGATGCTGATAATGAAATCACTTGATAAAGATCCAATGGATATGCTTCAAAGACGTTAAATCATGAATGGATCTTCAGCTTCCTCCATCTCACCTTATTAATATCCTTGGCTGGATCACTTTCTTAATACGCTTAGCAGAGCAAAACACATTCATGACTTAATGCAAATCCGACCGGCTTGAGAGGAATAAGAATCGAGAGTAACCTCAGCACTTTTAGGTCAACAACCGATACTCTATAGAATGTATAACATTTTTTTCTCAAAAACATTAAATTGAAAGCTCAAATGCAATTAAACAGGTTACTAACACCAAGACTTAAAAATAAATAATAGAGTTCAACTCACTTTGACGTTCTAAACATAAGTTATACACTCATCCAGTTGTTCTTATTTTGCGTCACCCTTCGGTTCATCCGAGTCAGAATCACTTGCATTGTACCCTAAAGAAAAACGAAATTTAGATATCTCTAAACAAACAATCCAATATTTAAGATTATACTCAAGAAAACAAGAATCGACCACACTCACCTGGGTGCTTGTTACTTACTCTCCAAACTGATGCTCGAGCCTTTGACGCTCTTGTAATCCAAGTCCTTCCCTTAAAAAAATGAGAAAAACAATAATAGGGAAAAGTCATCAACAAGAGAACAGCACACATTTACAAAGAAAAAAATTACACACATAAAAAGGGGAAAAGCATTCAAATATAAACCCCTTTCCTGAACCTTGGTACTCACCAAAAAACTACCAGCCCTATTAACTAAATATTTCAAAACTTAACAAGTACTCAGAAAAAACTATCATTAAAATGTATGTCAACCAAATAAATCAAAATCATGCCCAAAAAGCAAACCATAGGTTGGGGGGAAGACTTATGATGATAAAAAGCAACATTATCAAATCTTCCGATCTATTATATGTCCTTGTTTAAGATGCCAAAGGCAGTGGTGGACTGGTTGGACCATATTAGAAGAAATTTCCTTTGGAATGGTCAAAGTGATAACAGAAAAATTCATCTAATGAAGTGGAGTGAAGTGATGAAACCAAAGTTTGCAGGTGGTTTAGGTATTGGCTGCCTTTCATCAAAAAAATTGGGCTTTATTGGTGAGGTGGTGGAGTTTTGGGGAAGAAAAGGAAGCTTTGTGGAGAAGGGTAATTTTGTCTAAATATGGTGAGGATGAGTGGGGTTGGGTTCCAAAATATGTCCCTAGATATAGGGGGTCGGGTGTGTGGGGAGTTATTGCTAGTTTGGGGAATGTGTCCAATGTTTTTTTTTTTTTGGGGGTTTGGGGTTTGGGGGGGGGGGGGGGGGGGGGGGGGGGTGGGGGGTGTTGTCTATTTAATAAGGGGGGTCGGGCTTTTCAGTCCGTTTTTGGTTTGATGATTGGTTGGGAGTGGGGGCTTTATATGAGTTTTTTCCTAGATTGTTTAGAGTTGTGAGTAACAAAAATGCATCACTGAAAAAATGTTATGTTCCTTCAAGGAGTAATGTGTCGTGGGCTATATCTTTTAAGAGAGATTTGCGTCTGTTTGAAACGGATGAATATGACTCTTTGTTAGGTCTTTTTTCTAATAATTTTATCTGCAGCAATGAGATGGAGTTTTGCATTTGGAAACCTTCTTCTTTGGGAAAGTTTACTACAAAGTCTTTTTATATGGCCCTGGTAGGACTTTCTCTCACTCAAGCACCTAGATCATCTATGTGGTGCAGTTTGGCTCCTTCTAGAGTTGAGGTTTTTTGCTGGCAAGCTGTAGCTGGTAAGGTTTCGACTGCAGATGTTATTCGCAGGAAGGGCCTAACTTTGGAGAATATTGATGATATATGCTCATTATGTGGGAGAGAGGATGAAACGATTAACCATCTATTTCTTCATTGTGACTTTGCATCTTTTATTTGGAAGCAATTTCTTAAGGTATGTGAAATTTCTTGGTGTCTTCCTAGTTCACTTGGTGACATGGTCGAGGCATGGCAGTTGGATCCTTTCAGTAGGTATGGTTTGTTGATGTGGAGATGTAATCCTTTTGCAATTCTTTGTTTTGTTTGGAAGGAAAGAAATGAAAGAATTTTTAAGGGTTCTCAAACTGTAGTTGAGGATATTGTTCCTTTGGTGACTCTTCGTTTGTCAAAGTGGTTGCTATGTAAAAACAAATTTTCAAATATGAAGCAACATGACATTGCCCAAGATGGGAAGGCCTGCATGAGGTCTAGTCCATAGTTGCCTAATTCGCAGTTCGACGAATTCGAATTCGAATTCGCAATTCGCAGTTCGACACTTTCTCCAATTCCAGAATTCGATGGAGTAGGTTCAGTTAGTTCGATTTTCAATTCGTTTGATTCGTAGTTCGAATTCGATGAATTCGCTAAAATAGTTCGAATATATAATTCGTTGTAGTTCGATATGGTTCATAAGTACATTCATTATAATAAAGATTTTACTAGAAAATAGATACTTAATAAATATATAAATAATGACATTTCATAAAATTATAAGCAACTAAATGTTTAAAGACAATCTATAAAAGTTTTTATTTCTATTATGAATCAAGAAACTTCAATAATTTAACTATTGATAAATTAAAGTAAATCCAGAACTTCAAGTGTAAAAGATATAAAATGTCAAACATAAAAAACAAAAGAGTAAGATAAACTAAAAACCCATTATTGTTAAAGTAGAAGTATGAAATAAAATTCTTCATTCCCAATGCCTTTTCCCTTTGTCATGAGAAGATGACAAATTACGTCCATATGATGAAATGCTTCTTTGTCTGATTTGTTGACGTGATGCTAAAGAAGATTGAGCAGCTGCAACGCTAGATGTGTGACTTGGTTGGGATTCCACTCTACTTTCAATACGATTTTGAAGTTGAGGCTCCTCCTCCTCATCCAGTGATTTCCACTTTAGGTCTTCTAAACGTGCACTGGAATCTTCAATAACATCTGGCTCTGGATTAATGTCCCACTTTTTAAATGGTCCATCATTATATCCCTCCTTCATGCGTGATAAAAGACGAAGATTTGAATGAATAAAGACAAGTTTATCTGCACGTTTAGCGTTAAGCCTATTTCTTTTAACATTGTGGATAAATGAGTATGTGCTCCAACTCCTCTCTGCAGATGATGAGCTTACAGGTTGTGAAAGAACTTTTATAGCTATCTCTGCTAGCTCTGGTGTCTCACATCCATAAGTTGACCACCATTTTATCGGTGACATAGTAAGTGCATCCACTTTTGCCGCAGGAAGTCCATAAACACCGTCTTTAGAATGAAATATTGCGTATTGAGCTCTTAATTTTGCCTGAGCTTCATTATCCTGCAAAAATAAAAAATTGTAAAATAATTTGTTGAATGCATTATGTACATATTAAAAATATAACAAATTAAATATCCATAAAAATTTAGAGTGAAGATGTTTACCTTACTCAGTCTTTGAAATGCATCCATCACTCCCTTTATGACCTCTTTATCTTGATTTGGGGGCTTTCTTTTCTCACCACCAGGTGCTAATTGTGAAAGATACGACGAATCATAAAATCGAGGTGTAAGTGCAAATCCAAGACAATGCAATGGACTATGCATCATGCTCCACCTTTTTATTACAATATCTTCTATCATTTCATAAATTTTCTTAGAATCACTATAACCATTGAGACTATCTTTGATTTCCCCAAGCATGTTATCCATTCCTTCATAGATCTCACCCATCAGTGCTCCATCTTGATCGCAAAATCTAATCATTATGAAAATGGGTTTGGTAATTTTCACCATCAGCTTCACAGTTGTCCAAAACGTATCCATATCGTCTGTCACCCACGGCCTCACATTTTCTGCTGTTTCTCGCATTTTTTCATCACCATATTTTGCCCATTCTTTCCAATCATCAAGAACAACAGTAGATTTGAGGGCTTGCCTCACATCTAGAAGTCGCTTCATCATAACATAATATGATGCAAATCGAGTTTTTGCAACTTTTAAAAGTTCTAGTTGAGAGTGACTTCGAAATATTGCTAATGCATGTGTATGGTTAAGAATGTATGTTACAATTACTTTGCACCTTTTGTAAATTTCTTCATACAATGACCAAGAGTTTGACAAATCTTTAAAAATCAAATTAAGTGTATGACAAGCGCAAGGGGACCAGAATATATGGTTGTAGACCTTTTCAACTTCCTTACCTGCTAGCTTACAATTGGCTGCATTGTCTGTGATTATTTGGACAATATTAGATGGACCTACTTCCTCAATCGCCTCTATCAATAAGGATTTTATATAAGATCCGGTCTTTTCAACACCGGAGCACTCTACTGCATATAGAAACATCGCCCCATCCTTGTTTGCTGCAAGTACATTTATCAATGGCTGATTCTTTACATTAGTCCATCCATCAGAGATAATAGAAACACCATGTACTTGCCAAGTATTTTTAATTGTTGCAATTTCATTTTCTACTCTTCTTTTCTCATCATCTAGCAAAGATGTTCTAGCCTTTTCATATGAGGGTGCTTTATATCCTTCAGGTGCTTTATTTATAGCTGAAATCATTTCATGAAAAAATGGTGACCGTAGTACATTAAATGGCACTCCACAAGCACACAACCATCTTATTATTGCACTGTCAACAAAACCCCTTTCCACTTTCTTAAAAGACTCTATTATTGGGTTCTTTGGCTTAACTTGTTGTGGCGGGAGAAGTGTTGATTGCTTTAATTGTGAATGAACTCCAGATTTCTCTTCTTTTTTTACCCTATCAATAATTTCTTGTAATAATTGAGGACCTTTAGGTTGCTTCAACAATGCTGGACATCGAATAATATCTGACTTTTTATTAGGCCCTGGCCCAAAAAAATGTTGGTGAATTCTTGTGTAGGAACTCTTAAACTCATGCTTACAGTGTGGACACAACCACACTTTACCAGCTTTTGCAGGCCCCAATATATTCACTTCCTTCCATAGTGGCTTTCCTTTAAAAGGATTTTCATTTTCTGAATGAATATCATCTTGATTATTATTCACATCTTCATCACTGTGTTCGTTGATGTATTGTTCGACTTCTTCTTCAATAGAAATCACATCATCACTTTCTTGTTGCTTTCGTTTTCGTTGTCCACTAAACATTATGCTGCATGAATTTCAATAAGAAATGATTTCACCATCAAATTCACCAACTAAAGATAAATAATTTTTTTAGAATTTCTTATTTCACATATATCATAATTGATTAACATTATAAGTTGTTATTGTAAAAAATTGGCTAAACCCAATAAAAGAGTTACTTATCTATTATGACTTATTTGGATTTTTAATAAGTAGGACCCATTAAACAACTTTCTTTAAGTTTTTAGTGAGTAATGATATATGGAAAATATATATATAAATATTTAATAGCTTTTCTTTAAAAAAAAGAGGGATCACTTGGTCCAACTCAAAAGAGGGTAGACATATCCGGAATGTATCTCGTATCCTCTTTTTATGGAAACTCAATTCAACTCTCACTATAGTTGAAAAGGTAGATGAAATTGGGTGTAAAAAGCATAATCAATATAATACAATTTTATCTCAAAAATTTTTTATGAAATCTCAATTATTACAAAATCAGTGAGGGAATTTAATATAGATGGTTTAGATTTTATTAAAAAGATCCCAAAATAACAACAAGAATAATAGCAACACCAATTTGCATGTAACTTAGAGAAATCAATAGTCAAAATAGTGAAATTCCACAGTGGGACCCATCGATTAAAATATAAACGGTTCAAAATTCATGTTACATAACTATGTGGGGTATCCTCAAATCCTATATCAATCGGAGTTCTTTTAACCGTTAGATTGACTCGTTTATGATCAACAATCTTATGCATAGTTATTATCATATTTTTCATTGAAAAGTCAATCCAATGGTGGATTAAATTCAGATTAATAAAATATTGAAATATAACCTCTACATCTTGAAGATGATCATTTTGTACGGTTAAAATTTTCATAGATGGACCCACAAAGAAGCTTTTAAATTGGAATTTATATGAATATCTTAAATGGGTTGATTGCTCTAATTGTGGCATGATATTAGCATGTGAATAGGAGGACACAGTGATAGACTACTGCAACTGTGTATTGGGAAGTGGAATCATGTAATTAATAAATTGGAAAGTAAGAACGTTGACTCATTCAATGAGAGAGAACACATCCTTTTACCCATCACATACTTATTTGTATCTTTTTCCTTAGTTCACACTTCACAGTACAGCATTTATAAAAAAAACACAGAAACAGAGTCTTCTTCTCAAGTACTCGTTGAAACCCTCTGCAAGTAAATATATGAAACCCTCTGCATGTGAATGGCGTGAAGAGTGAAGACAAAGAGGAGCATACCTGAACCCCGGCGTCGCACAACACTGCAGAAGCGATTGTGAGTTGCGATTACCCTCTGCGTAGAGCCTTTTGATTGTGTGATGTCTACAACTATGCCTCCGATTAGATTAAATAGGTATTTAACTTTGAGTTCCAATCTATTTCTAAAACCTATTTTCGTTTCCTCTTCTGATTAAGCTTTCCTGATTTTATTTTGATGTTATTTTATTAAAGATTTGGAAACTTTCCTATTTGTAAATTGGTTCTAAAAGGGTTAGAAGTCTCTTCTTCTTCAGTACTTATAGGAGACTTGATTTTTTGAAATACTGTCGAATTGTACCGAACTATGAGTTTTGTAGAATCCGATTTTGGGCGAACCGAATAGCGATTTATTCGGTTCGATCTATTCGTGATTCGAAGGTTTTGTAGTCGAACTAGGTAACACTGGTCTAGTCCATCTAGGGAGGAGGTCATAGTTTCTTGGAAGCCTCCTTCGATTGGTTCTTTAAAGATCAATGCTGATGGTGTGGTGAGATTACACAAGGTCCAACTGCAATTGGAGTAGTTTTTTCGTAATTGTATAGGGGATGTCTTATTTATGTTCTCCAAACATGTTGGGGAGAAGGATTCCAACAAAGTAGAGATTCTAGCTATTTTAGAAGCTTTTCACTTATATTCTGGAAGATTCTTAAAAGAATTAATTGTGTGGAAAGTGATTCTCTAATCTCTCGACACCATCTCATGGGTTAATTATAAAAAGGGTCCATGGAAATTTCAATTCATCTTCAATGAGATAAATCTCTTTCTTCCTTCATTCGGGTGACCTTATCTTATGTGAGTCAATCAGCTATTGTGTGGCAGATGCTTTAGCGAAGCAAGGGGTTGGTAGGATTTTCGGCCTTGGAGGCTTCTCTTATTTAGTTTTATCTAGTGTTTGGATATATCTCTTTTATATCCAAGCGTGGTTTTTTTCTTTATTTCTTTTTTACTCATTGATGTAAATTCTTTCTAATCTTAACATATCTCTACTATTACTGTTCAAAAAAAAAAAAAAAGCAAACCATAGGATTATAAAGGAAGCAATTGAAAAAAATAAAAAAAAGGGCAAAAACATAACTTCCAGAACACTAACCTAAAAACAATGCAGTCAATCCAACACTGACCAATTAAATAAACCAAAGCTATCATTAATGATTCACAAAAACAATTAAAGGAAAACTTAAAAATCAATGCTGAAGAATAAAAAAGGGAACATAAAGGAATAAGCCCACAACAAGAGCCTTATAAGAGCACTTGATCGGCTAAAACATTAATTTAAATAATAACAACATTATAAAAATCCCATATCAACACACAATATGGAAAAAAAAAAAAGTTCCAAGGACCATTAGAAATTCTCACTTAAAGACATAAGACAAAATTCATCAATTCATCATCTTCCATATTCTGAGAATCCTTATCCCATCCATCTTGGGTGAACTTGTGACTTATTGTCACAACACAATCTAACATGGCACTTCAAAGTTCGAACTACTTTATTTTACTATTCTCTCCCTTCTTTAAGTTTCTTGCAATTACAAGTTTACAATGCTGAAATTCTTGGTACAGGTGCCCTTTTTGGTCTTCCACATATACATGCCTAGACCCTCTCAAATGGTGCGCCTTGGTTTTTCTCTTCTAGTGCTACCAAAAGATCACTTATGCACACATCATCCTTTCCTGTTACTTTCCACATGTCCATCTTTCCAATCATAGACCTCTCATAAAGAATTCCTTGAGTTTCTCTTCTAACATGTTCTTTAGTAATCATGCCCGTCTTCACAACATTCAGCTCCACATCACAATGTAGTTCTAATTGTTGTCTTGTTGTCGTATAAATGTGTCCTATAATTGCATTGGCAATAATAGACAATGAAGTTGTTTTGTGTCCTTGAATATCGTAGCACCCGACATTCAAAGAACACTTATTGTCGTCTTTAAAAAAGTGTAATTAAATGCAATGGCACTTCAGTACTTCACAATCATAAAATACACTCTAGCATATCTTTACTTCGCCTATACTCTGTTAATCTCATATCTTATCATCGTTAAGCTGTCTATTCTGTCACATGGTTGCTTTAAAATATATCACAGTGGCAATGAGGGATTTTCAAATCAAACAAAATCATCTCCCAACCTATGATGCCCAAATACGGACACAAGTACGGATACGGACACGGGGAACGAGGGTCCGATACGCTGACTTGAGAATTTTAGGATACGGATACGGGTATGGTATTTCGAAAAATATATACATATAAATACTTATTGTAGTGCTCAAATATTACGAGGCTCATTGTGTGGATCAAATTTTCAGTAAGGTGGGCCTGATAGTATCTTAACATAGAAGAAAATAAAAGAAAAGAAAAAAAAAAGTAGGCCAAGTGTCTTGGTTGGCCCAATAGCTCAACATTAAAATAGAAAGAAATAGAAAAAAAAAACCCCCCAACAGGCCCGTTCTAATTAATAAAATGCGACGAGTTCTTTTGCCCCTTTTGCATCTCTGGGGCATCATTAAACGAAAAAGAAGAAGAAAAATGAATAAGAATAAGAGGAGGCGTACATAGCACTTGAAGTTAGAAGCTCGAAGCAGCAACAGTAGCAGATAGCAACACAGTGGTTTACCATCTAGTTGAAAAAGCAACCCATCAAAACGAAAGCAGTAGCCCCTAGCAGTTTAATTATTTTCATCCTCGCTACCACCTTCTCCTCCTCCTCCTCCCCTTCTTTTTTGCTTTCCTTCTAATCAAACTGAGAGAGGGCTCATTTAGGAGTAAATTGGTCAAAATGGACAAAATCTGTCATAATTTTGGGTAAAAAATATTGCATAGCCGTATCCTAAAATTGGAGGCCGTATCCAAGCCGTATCTTGCAGTATCCTGTACCCGTATCCGTATCGTATCGTATCGGTACCGATACCACAAGGCATTTGGAGTATCCGGGTATCATAGCTCCCAACTCTCAGACTCACAAAACTTGCGCTCCATGTACTCAGTCTTCACCATACTAAAATTTTCAGATCAACCGACTTAAAAATCTTTCCAGAGATTAGATTATCATTTTACTTCTTATCTAAGTAATTACCATCACAACATCTGCAGATAGCATATACCAAGGAACTTTGCCCCGGACTTTCATCATTAAGTTCAAGTATGCACAGAGACTCAAAGCCAAACCTGAACCCATAACATTCTGATCTGACTGTCAAAGACCTCTCACAAAATCAGGACCCCCTGAATTAAAGGCACTCACAAGGACATCAGGTGAAAATTCCCCTTCTGGACAACTAGTCCCAATGCTTTACTTGCCCTACTTACATAGCTTATAGTCATATAATCATTTATATCCATTACAGAAGCCTGCAGTTGTATAATCTATCTGCAATGACAACTCCATGGAAATTCTATCTGCAATCAATCTATATAAAATCCAACCTGCATTTTTCTATCCGTTTTCCAACAGCTGCATGGGACATATCAGCACAGATCAGCAAGGTATATTATTGATAAGCCAGACAGTAACACAAAGTTTGGGAATTAGAAAAATGAAGAGGTCACAACACCATTCTATACAAATAGAATATCTTAAAGAGTTTCCCATCGAACTCATGAATCAAATGACTCCACAAACTGGTGCCAGCAGTGCATTGCTTAGGAAAATCTCCCATGTAGAGGAGACATAAATTCCAGCTCACATTATCATCAGAATTACACCTATCCAGCCACCAAAATTTAAAAGTTAAGGGCCTGCTTGCATCTTAATTGATTAAATGCAGGTAACACCATTTACACCTGAGTAGCTATGAGAGTTTTCGCTTCATTGCCTCAACCAATTACATTAACAGGATAACAGGTAATTAGATTCGCAGGTAAACTGAACGCAGCAACCTATTTCTGGGGATCCAAACAGGGCATTAGGAATGCTAACATGTATTTACTTCCTTCGAATTAATTGAATTGAATACTTATAGTTTGCAACCATCTCTCTAAATTATCTTTTGCTATCCAGTAAAACATGTTTACTACACTTCAATAGCTGAAAACTTGTCTCTAACAATACAACAATACTCTGGCAGAGAACTTCTACTGAAAATATGGTGTTTTGGGGGAGAAACAAGAAGAACACTTTAATTAAGAAACCCTAATTTTTTGTTTATAGTCATAATCAATAAGACCAGCAATGCCCCAACAAGATTGAATAAAAGAAACCCCAAGAAGCCCATGATCAAGAAAGCTTCAAAATTACCTTGTTTACATCTCTGGGTGTTCCATATCCGCTGTAATACATTTGTCCCACCAACACCTGCATGCTGCAGTCCCCAGCCTTGGCCTCCTTGAGCGTGTCCTCGAACCATCTCCTCACGCAGTTGGAGACCATAGCAGCAAGCGGAACCCGATTCCTCCGATCTGGGTCCTCCATTGGCTTCACAAATTCGCTGGAAACTCTGGTTTTCGATCTGGGTTTATGAAATTTGGATGAACCGAGCTTTTCTGAGGTGGCTTTGGCTAGATCCCGCAGCTTGGTTGCAGATGGGGGTGGTTTTCCCATCAAACAGAAAGATAATGAAACGAGAACGAAAAAAGAAGGGGAAAGATGGGTTCTTTCAATTGCTTTTCCATATCAACATGGGTGGACTTTGTTTTGAGAGAGATTTTGAGGATTTAGATTGGATCTTGTTCTTGTTCATGAAATCTACAGAGAAAGATCTTCTGTACAGGGACGGGAGAGCGAGGACGAATCTCACATGCTTAGGTAGTCTTCGGCATTGAGAAAAACAATTTTCAACAAGGTCCTAGAGTTTTTTATAATATAGAATTTAACTCACGTTTTTGCCTTTCTTTGTCGAGAATAAGGCGCACTAAATGTTGAAAAAAAAAATTTTTTTGGCTAGAAAAAGACCAAATGTTCTATGCAATGGAGATGTGACTACACAAACGGCCAAGAAGTATTTTTAGTCATGCTTCAAATAAGTATTCTCGATGCTCATCTTCATTGCCAATGAATTTTTTTTTATCTAGGGCCATCAGGATTTTATTTGTATGAGTTCAATGCAATGTATTTCATCAACATAATGAGCTAAAGATAAACTTACTTATATCATCAAATAGTTTTCTCTTAGACAGTAAATAATGGGCTTAAGCATCGTTGAAAGTTATAGTGGCAAATGAATTTCCATTTATGACCATGTTGGTAAGTACATTGCATTGATAATTCTAAAATCGGATGGATGAATTATGGTTGGAATTATTAAGTTTGCATCAAATTTCTTGTGGCTAAAATAAATAAGGAATTAATTTTCTTCTTTTTAGGTTTTGAGCCCATCCCACAGTTGTTAATTTCATGCCATTTTGGCAAAATTACTAATATTATTCATTTCAATCATGTGCTTAGCTTTTAAAACTTTTCATTGTAAATATCGGTCAATTTCGGCAGAGATAGTCAAAATGGATTTCAGTCCCAAGTGGCTGGAATATGAAATTTCGGCTGAAACAGTCTTGAGGCCTGTGGGTATTAAAAAAATAAAACGAAGGGGGTAATTTGAAATAAAAAAAATTAAAACCCTCCTCGATCCCTTTTGCCCAGTTGGCCAAAACAAAACCCTATTACCCTCTTCGCCTCTCCCCTCTCGTTGTCGCCGGTAGTCGCCGGAGGGCCGGAGCCAGCCAACTAGTTTCCAGTGATAGGTAGTTCCTATTATGATTTTGATTATTGTTATTATTCTCTTCTTTTCTTGTTCTTATTGTTCCTGTTCTTTGTTAGTTTTTTATTAGAGGGGGGTCATTGTGGATCTTTTGGGTCTTTTCTTTTTTCTTGAATGAAGAAGTTTTTTTTTTTTTTTCCTTGGATTTTCTTCATTGACAATCCATAAACTAAACTGAGGATAAGATAAGTTTCAACTCTACTTAATACACTGGGATTCTGTGATAGGGATGCAAACCTTTGTATAAAAGGAGTTTCAGTTTGTTTCAACTCCTTTTATTTTATTTCATGGCACCATTGATGATCAATATCATCGGATTGGTGTTTTTCTGTGGATGATGGTGGTTCTCTTCCAAATAAACAGTGTAGTTCTGTAAATCTGTCTAATGGTGGTACTGATTTATCATTTATCTACTCTGAAAAGAGGGCTCTGAGGAATTCTGTTGTTGCATTGCATCATTGTAAAAAAGGGCTGCTGTAAAATTCTTGTTCTATTCAAGTTTGGTACTGCTATCGGCTCCCACAGACATACCCTTCATACATAATATCTACATCTGCAACCCTGAACAAACAGAAAGAAATATTAGACAGTCCACTACTCAATTCACACAAGAGTGAGGTTCAAATATGCAATAACTGGTGTTCAGCATACTGAAACCTTTGCACCTGGAATATGAAAAATAGACAACAACCATCAGTTTAAATACTATGACAGGATAGTAACTACAGGTTGTGTTTTTGTGTTCAATCCAATGTGGGAGCTTGACTATAGATAACAACTTAGCCATTTTTTCCCCTTTTTTTTGTATTTTTCCTGACATTTCATCTGAACATGGGATCTTTATGGAGGGCGTGGACAAGTCAGTTTCATTTCATTTGAGCTTGTAAAGTAAAATTCAAGAAAGAATACTTTTAATTAAATTAAGTAATATCCCAGGTAACCGTAATTAAGACTGCTGACTATATTATGGCAGAGGATGAGATGATGATCCTTTTATTTATTTATTTATTTATTCTTAGAAATGGGATGATGAACCTTTTTAGGTGTCTTTTTTCTCCATTTCATTTTTTTAGAAGCAAAACCTTTATGTGACAGCATAGTTTTAACACATGTGATCAATGCATACCCTACATTTCAAAGGAATAAGGACCAAAACTTATTTCTCTACTCATGCCATGAAATTGTATTTGGGGATTCTTTTCTGTTTTCTCTCCACATGCCATTACGTCTTTGTTTATGAGGGTAAGTGAAAAGAACGTTAAAAACATTTTCTAAGGGGAATAAAATCATCTCTTGTGGCTTTCTCAGAGAAGGGAAATACTATAATGATCTTTTTGTGTTTTTTATTCACATTTTTTAATTTACCCATATCAGTTGATAGAGGTGACACTTCGGAAGTGTCTAATCCTGATGATGAAGAGGACAATGCTAGGTTTTCTTTTGAATAAATGAAGTTTAAATATCCTTGTTATTTCAACAATTTTGAATTCCATCTTTCAGTTAATTTTAGTTTCATTATTGTCATTATTTGCTTACTCAATTAATAGGTTGTGAGTATGAGCGTTGTTTTGAAAATCATGATCATATCGCAAATCATTCAAGGGGTTGAATCAACTAATTCTGTGAATCATTTCCTGAGTCGTTGGATATAGTCTGTTCTCTTGTAAAAAAATGAAAAAAAGTAATTAAAATTTTATAATTCAGAAAAAAGTAGTTATTCATGATCCATTCACTTTTCATCGATAAAAATAATAATAAACAATATTATATACATGATTTTCATTAAGCCGGTTTGATAGAAATTTCACGTGCACCAGTTCTGTATTTATTATAGTTATGGCTAACAGGAGATATTATATGGTTGATCAGGGAGCAGCAAAAGCTTGAAACCAGTACCTTTGCAGGACATGTATAGCTAACAATCTAGGGCTTGTTTGAATCTATATTGGTGTGTACAAATTGGATGACTAGAGGAAAGAACAGAGGGACACAACATGTGCCCAACAAAACGGTATGTTCTTCGGCTGTTCATCTCTTTGAAATACATCACTGCAAATGTAGTAGACCGGAACAATGGGCGTGTGGTGGCGTCAGCATCGACAGTAGAGCATGCACTCAAGGAAGCCATGGAATTGGGGCGCTCCTGCAATGCCAAGGCTGCTGCGACTGTGGGTGAGGTCCTGGCTATGCGCCTCAAGGTAGAGGGTCTTGCTCAGCCTGGAGGAAGGGCCTTACACACGGATGTAAACAAGGAGATTGAGAAGAAGGGATTCAAAAACCGTACCAAGGTATGGGCTATCATCAATGCTCTCAAATCCAATGGCATTAATCTCATCATCGATGACAACGATCACTCCAATTTTTGATTGATCACAGTGATGTCAGGATGTATCATGCCGTCATCTGTCTTACCCTTAGCTAAATTGACTTTTTCTTTCATTGGCTGGAGAAAATGTTACTAGAGTAACTATATTTCATAGTGTAAACTGGTGTTCTTGAAAAATGTAGCAGACAGGATTTGAACAGAATGCAGTGCCTTGGAAGGTCCAGGCCAACATCTAACTTCCCATTACTTAAAAACCTGGTGAAAATTTAAACTTGCATGACTGGTGGTCAGACTCAAGTGTGCTAAGAGCGCTATCCTCCTTTTTAATTATTTTTTAGGCTTTTAAAATTGTCATTTTGCTTTTGTATTATGATTTCATGGTCAGACCCAAGTAAACTGAATTTGACTGGTCTGTCCAATCAAAATGATTCTTTGGCTTGGTTTTGAAAATATCATATATGTGATACACTGCTTTTCAAGCTTTTCAAAATTAATGCATACAATTAGGCCATCCACCCTGAAGAATTTGAGCACTTTCTTTCATGGACAAATACTCCTCTGTTTTAAAGAAACCCTTATCATTCAAGAATATTGCTCAAGCGTCTGGGATTCCATTTCAAACCAAATAGACTATTCGATTACAAGTATTTTCTTGAATTTCTATAATGCGTACAGACTTATGTGATTCAAGTGTGTTTTGGAGACCATATATTTTTAAAGATCTAATACTCCAGTCTTTGATTTTTATTTTCTGGTGACTACGGATCATTTCTTCTATTTGAAGGCTGAGTGTGGAAGGTTCTTTTCCGCCCTATTTTAGTTTTTGGAGAACCATGGATTCCATTCAACTTTAAATAATTGACATAATTATTAATCTGGTTACTATTGCAAAATTAATGTATTATTATTCTGCCCCCAACTTTCTTGGTGTGTGTTTGTGTGGGCTTTAGCGGGCACCACCAAGGGGAATAATCCTGTTGGGTCAAGGACACCGGGGATAGCCATGTCATCAAAATAATAATAATAATAATAATTTTTCGTTGAACTACAAAAAAGAACTTGTGACTGCAAAAAAAGAGAATAAAGTGATCTAATGTCTTATCTATTTATTTCTTTCATCTTGTCTGTGCCATCTATATCGAAGACATTTTAGACCCAAACAAAAGCTTAGAAATCAGCATAACTAGCTTGCTGAAACCTGGACTTTGATGGTGTTTAGTATGTCATGATTATAGCCAGCCCACTGATGGATCTGTAGCAAGGCATACAAGTTGTTGGAGATGACTAGTGAGTAGTGATCCATCTCTGGAACCATGGTTTTTTCTGAAGTGCCCCGATGTATGGGGCTGGCCTGGCCAGGTTGGTTTGGAGAAAAGGTTGTCCATGTTCATCCTTTTAGTTATTGAGCCCAACTATAAGCCATACTTGGCCCAGAGGACTACTCTGGGCCCGGGCAGGTTCATTTGCACAATTTTATGGACGGTAATTGTTATGTTAAAAAAGGACAATTGTTCAGGTGCAATGGCAACCCGCCGGGTGGGTTTGGTGGTGTCCTTGACGGAACTGAAAATACCCATGCGAGACCCAACCCGACCTTTTCTTTTCCATAGGGTGGGATGGGTATGGTTTTGGCCTAAATGCACGGATCCTATGGATTTGTTGTCCAAAGACGGCTTATAAAGCGCTTAGCTTACCTAGGGTTAGCGCCAGCCCATTGAGCTATTCCTGCCCACACACCTAAAGCATACCCCATATTCAGCTCAATGTAAGCTGCGCCAGGTTTACCGGACCATACCTGGCTCTGTACATACGGTTTGGATTCCTTGAATACTCGATTTAATGATTTTATCTATTTTATTGGTACTGTAAGATTAAATAGTTAAATAATATTAGCCACACTCTCAATCTCACCACTAGCAACAATAGGGTGAAAAAGCAGTTTACATCCAAACGGAACATGCACAACCATAGATGTAGGTTAATGCTCCTAAAATATGAACGAAATGGTAACAAGAGTAGTTGCAGCAATTCTGCCCAGAATCCAACCCAGTAATGTCCACTTTGGCTTTATAATTCCTTCTAGATTAATAAATGAATCAGACTGGAGACAAAGATGATAAGTTAAAAGCGAACCCAACCCAAACCCGATACCTGCACTTCAACCCACCGGTGTAACCGTAGCCTGACCTGTGAAATAAGGCCTTACGTCAACATTTTCCAACTAATGTTTTAAAATCCGGAAGGGAGGGCAAACTAGGGGAGTGGCCTCCTTCCACTGCCTACATGTGTGAGTTTTTTTAATGCATTCAAAGTTTCCTTGTTCCTTCATTTGCGAGTTATCATTACTTGCGTGTGCCTCATCTATGAGGCTTTATCTGGAACCAGCCCCTTAGCTGGAATAGCAGGGAAAACAAAAAAAAAGGTGCAGTGGACAGTTTGGTCTAACCCCGTGAGATCATCTCTTTGACCCAGCTCAGCAATAACTTAAGATATAATAAAAAAAATTAAAAGTGTTTCAATGGAATCATGTGGTTCCAACCAGCCAGGTTTTTTTTTTTTTCTGTATTTGACCTTCTGCAGACCAGAACCCCAGTTTTGATGAAACCAGAACGGCGAAGTAACCAAAATTGGTCGAACCTGGCTTGCCCAGCCAAGCTGGTTGGGCATTTATAACTTCAATCGAACCACAAACCGACTAGGCCAATCGCCGCATTCTCATTTGGAGATGATTTTTATTTATATTGTTGGTCTGTATTTAATCGGTGTCCTTATCCGCTAAAAAGTAGTCAGCAGGTCATAGGTAATATGTGAAATCAGGATTAGTGATGCAAATGCATTGCATCAGTTCAATAAAGGCCGGCTTGACTTCATGTTAAACAGTAGACTAGACCCTGGCATTCTCTATATAAGAGGCCCCGTCTCCCCAACCATATCTTCTTATAGCCCTTTTCGCTTTTCCTAAGCTTGATTGTGATTGGATCATCTCAATCTATCTCTCTTCTGGTCCCTTATCCTCTTCCCTCTCTTTATCTCAAGGCAGTTCCTCTTCAAGAACTGGCTAATTCTAGCTCAATTCTGGAGGAAGAAGAGTGCAACAAAAGGGTGGTGCACGCCCTGTATGAAGCCTTAAACACCGGCGACGTGGTCACGGTGCAGCATCTGCTTGCCCCTGACATTGAATGGTGGTTCCATGGTCCACCTTCTTACCAATATCTGATGCAATTGTTGACTGGCAATTCATTGGAGCAGCCCTTTGAATTTGTGCCGCAGACGACCACTGCCTTCGGGTCCACAGTCCTAGCTGAGGGCCGCGGTCCGGATAACAAAGTTTCTTGGGTACACGCTTGGACGGTTAATAATGGGGTAATTACACAAGTAAGGGAGTACTTCAATACATCCCTTGTTGTGACCCGTCTGGATCACTCATCATCCCCATCATCATCATCATCATCATCATTTCACTATCTTCCTCGACTTTGGGAGAGCACGCTTTGGGGTGGGAAGTCGATGCCTGGTCTTGTCCTGGCCATCTAATCTATCAAACAGACTTGTGTCTAGGTATATATATCTGAGAATTGTGTGTGCTTATGTGTGTAATAAGTTGCCGCCTATTGGGTTAATGGGCTGAAGGAGGTCCTCAGAGGGATGTGAGGATCATGTGAGATTGTGTTATTACTGCTGCTGTTGTTATTGTTGTACCTGGTGAGAGTCCATATTGGGTCAGGCATGAAGTGGGGAATTTGGTTCTCTTTTTTGTGTTTGTTATGTATTATGATGCTAATATCAATAAAGAATGATTATGGGGTTGTTTTTAATGTTGAGTTTGCCACATAGAATTGGCCTCTCCTTTGAAAGGGTAAAGTTGTGGAGGTGGTCTTCAGGAACAGAGGAAGAGAGGAACTCTCTCTCTCTCTCTCTCTCTCTCTCTCTCTCATTTTTTATTTTCAAGGAGGATCTGGACTTTTCTCATTCCATACGCCCCTAGGTAACTCCTCCTCCCCCTGTGGGATTTTTTAATGTCTGTTCCAGCTTAGCAGTTAGCCACAGCTCCAGACATTAGAAGGCTTCAATTTTAAAATGACATTCAAGCAGCTTATTTACAATAGGGCCAATCAACCTTCTGGATATAACTGGATCCAGTTTGTTGTATGGCTCCGTCAGGCTTAACCTGTAATTGGACGCCACTAAGATCCGATTGAACCAGTTCTAACATTTTTTTACACTCTTTGTTTTATACTTTTCATAATTTGGTACGAGGGTGGAATTGATCTTCACCCAATCCTTAAATCTAACATTTGCTTCAAAATAGTTAAAATTTTAATATTTTTTTACAGTGTTATTCATACAGTAATAGTAGAATATCAGTCAGCTCTAGGATCTCGCACAAGATAATATGTTCTTAGGATATCACATGACTTTAAGATATTACACAAATAGCTCTATGAAAAATACTTAAATTTTAATCATTCAAGAGCAAATATCATGTCTAGACAAAACGCAATGCCCAATATCCAAAAACTACATATAATCAAATTGTGTCTACCGTAAATTTAAAGTATCAAAACAATGCTAGAAAAAGGTGCTAAAAAAGTTGTCTCAATCCAACTGTTATATCTAGGTTATATCTAAGTTCAGAAAGAGTCAATTGAGACCAGCACCAATTCATTGGAGGGTAGTAACGGCAAGGGAGTTGGCCTGAACATCGAGGGCTGTCTTGGGTCTAGGGAATGTAGCTTATTTAACTTTAATGTATAATGTGCTTGGATGTAGAATAAAGAGAGGAAATGTAAGTGTGCGTAACTCTTCACTATGCTTTCTCCGCATTCTAAACGGGGCTTATTAATTCTTCAAGTTGTACTTCAAATTATTCATCCATGTAACCTTAGGACACATTTCTTTACTAGAATTGTTGACATAAATTTGGCATGTTGGGGTTTTTTTAATATGATATGACATCTAATCTTCTAAAATTTAAAATGTAATGTTTTTTTTAATCAAAATTTTAAATTCAAGCCACCTAAAAGATTTCAAATAAACTTTTAAAATTTTTAAATTCCTTTCTTTATGTATTTGATTGGAATTTCAAAAGCCCAACCAAGATGAGGGATTTGAAATTCTAACTCAAGGAAACAACTTTTGGAGATTTTAAAATTCTTGCAGACATAAATTTTTTGAATCCTAATAAAAAAAAACAGTCCCTTAAAGTGAATTCAAGTGAAAGGTAATTCATTTATAAAGTTAACTCGGGTTTTAAAATTCCTGCAGACATAAATTTTTGGAATCTTGATACTAAAAAAAAAAAAAAAACAGTCCCATAAAGTGAATCCAAGTGAATGGTAATTCATGTCTAAAGTAAACTCAGGTGAGCGGTCACTTTTAAAAGAGAGAATATGCCTCTTATCAAAATGTATAAAATTTCAAAAATCACCTGTCTTTTTTCTTGTAAAAATAGTCAAACAGTCCATCTCTTATTCCACTAAAAGATAAAAGGGCCTCTTGTTTTTTCCAAAAAAAAAAAAGTTCCTTCACATGGCAACAAATCAAAATATAATCCGACAAGTTAAAATTTATACTTTTTTATAAGACCCTCTTATCCTCTTCTCTCTTACACAAACAGGTAACATTCTATACAAATTATATTCAATAAAAACATCTTTATCTTTTGAAACATATGAAACAATAAATTATAAATTATGTTATTTGACAAAACAATATCAAATTATGTAAGACTTTGAGTAAATGTAATTGGGAAAATCTTTCATATACAAAATATCTAAACATAAATTTCAAATTTAAATACATTTAAATTTATTAAAATCAATTTATTAACATCTCTCAATATATTTCTTAATAAGATGTTGAATAGGTATGATCCGATCCAACATATAATGCCTTAATTCAATATAAGTGCCAATCCCTTGATTCAAGGCCTGTGCAGCATTAATTATACCCTCCAACTATCCTCCACTATCAACTTAAATTGAGTGTTTCAAATTTTATTAAAATCCTGTGGTATTCTCCATCATGTTTCATGTCTTTACACCCCAAAATGGATGTGCCAAACGAAAAAATAGGCATCAAATAGAGACTAGCTATCAACTTAAATTCAGTGTTTCAAACTTTATTGAAATCCTATGGTATTCTCCACCATATTTCATGTCCTTACACCCCTGAACAAAATAGATATGCCAAATGAAAACATAGTCATACAATAGGGTAGATTATCTCTGAAACTATAAAATTTCTTTTCGAGGCAATGGAGTCTGCTTATGATGAGTTATGCATATGCTGACATGCCAGATTAATGGCAAACATTAAATCTGGAAGAGTTAAAAGTCCAGTACTCCAAGGCTCTAGTTATATGATCGGACAAATGTATAATTCCATTGATTCAAGCCCATACAGCATTCAACCATATATCATGCCTGTCAATGTTAATTGATTCAGTACTTTTCTTGAACACCAATGAGTGCCAATGTATTGTACATACTTTAACAATAAGAATCTCTGTTAATGTTAATTGATTCAATACTTTTCTTGGACAACAATGAATGCCAATTCCCCTATTTATAGTTTTGTTCTTAACAATAAATGGTTAAGATCTATCGACAAGTCACACATCCAACTACTGGTGAATGTTTAGACTCTACTCTACAAACTTCTACACTAATTTTCATCTACCCATGATATTCTAGAATGCTTTATACATATCTACATCTTTTTATTGTTTACAAGAATTTCCTAGAAAACATTATACAACTCAAGAATATCCTAGATCTCGGCCATGATTAGCATGGGCCTCATTGGTTTTCTCCTGTGTAGTCATACACTGCCTTAACCTACACATATAATTATCTCTCCAAAAATTTTTTATTTAAGAAAAATCGATAGTGAAATTATTGCAAAACCATTAGGAAGACCCTGTCCACTTAAGATCACCGTCGGGCAATGGCTATGATACCATGTATAGTTTGAGAAGCTACATTTTGACAAAATTCACTTATTCAAGAAAAACCCAAACCAAACCTATTCAAAATTCAAGATTATTTAAACCTATTTAGCCTTAAATTATATCTTGAATTATCTCTTTTAACTACTCCAACAAACATAACAAGTTAACAACGATACACTAGGACAAGCAACACCAATAAACATCAAATTTGATAATGATGGCTGGGTCAAGCATTATGATAGAGACAACCAGTTTTGCCCACCAGTGTAATTGGTTATGTAACTTGGTCTTAATTTACCATGCCACTAGCAGGATCAAACCCAAAGAACAATTGGAAAGAAACATCTTTGAGCTGTCCTGAACCCAGCTAGTTTTAATCTTGTTTGATCAGTATAGATCCCAGTTTCCCTAATTTGAATTAAAAAGCCCACGTAGCCACATAGCTTTGTGAAAGCCGCCCTAAACGTGACATTATGTAACAAATAACAAAGTAAAAGCTTAATTAATGTGTAAAATGTGAGCATGGGGACTTTGCTTTTTTTTAAAGACAAGTACCTACACACGCAATCAACGCATTCTCAACAGCACTACAATTGGGGTTTTTTTTTTTTTTTTAGAAGAGAGGTGCTCATCAAATGAGTTACTGCCTTGAAACTGTGAATAAAAAATTATGAGCCCACATGATTGAAGCCTATGCGCCATGATATGAGAAATGCTAGAAACAAGGGAATAATTTAGTGTCATTTAAAAATGGAAAATGGTCATTCATCTTATATATTTTAATTACTAGTCTCTTTCTTCTCTACCTGTCTAAATGACGATAGATATAAAGGATAATGACAAGATCATTTTAACCATGGGCCCACTAGATGGACATCTTTATTAATTTGATGAAGAATACGACACAATGGTCCCCCGCCCCCATATGTTTTGACTGTTTCTTTTTTCGTTTTTCGTTCACCAATTCTGTTCATTCAAAAATCTGATGGAGAGACGGTATGATCATTTCCATAATAGGGTCAACAATATGGAAATATTCCAAATAATTTGATTCAGCGTACATATACAAAATCATCCCTTAACTTGTATTCATTATCTCTTCTTCCACCAATCCTCCAAAGTTGCACATCTGATGAGATGAATAGTGGCATGATCCTATCCACCAAAGGCCTTGGTTAATATGATGTAGTGTACATTGATTTCCTATCATTTTTTTCCTTTTTTTCTTTTGCTAACAGAGAATTTTTCGGCTTTTTGAGCCGAATTATTCCCTTCAAATGCGGGGGAGCCGGGTAAATCTCCTGTGGCCCTAATAAAACAACCTTCATAATCAAAGTAATTGCGGTCTTAAGCCAATTGAGGTATCTCTTGGAGTTGATCTCCTATCTTGTATGCTCTAACCATTAGCTCTTCTTTTAATCCAATTATTCTAGGCCATTGATCTTATGGACTGAGGCATAATCATTTCTATCAATGAAAAGTTTTTTCCTATAGAATTCCAGTCTCCTAACAAAAGCGCAAAAGTGCCTTCCGAAAAAGAGTGAGAAGAAGATACAAAAGGTAATTTGTAGAGTTTCAATGGCACCTTCCTCTCCTTTGCAAAAACAACTCATTCCTATGGCATTTTTTGTTGAATCCATACCCCTCTCCAGACAATTGGATTTGAGAGGCAACTTTGCATAGAGCCTTGTTCCTGCCATGCGATCAAGCACGTCGATCCATCGAGACTACAGAGAACCTCTTATCCTCGCATAACATAATGCAAGCCTTCCATAAAACCCGAGTCCTCGTCAAAATCAATTGCTTTTCCTGTATTGTTGTTGTTGGGTAGCCTCTTGTTTGTGTGGTTTTAAATTTTGGTGTCGATTTTCGTGTAAGCTGAGGCTGACAAGTCAATGTGGTTAGAGTGGGACCGTCACCCAGGTTTTAAGAAGTTTTAAAATTTTAGAAAGATTAATAAAAATAGAAAAATAGTAAAAATATGCCAATTGAGCTATTTAACAAGTATCAAATCTAGATATAGTGATATCACACTGTGATTGAGTGCTGAGTAGCCGATGGTGTAACATATCAATATTAGTTTTTATGAATAAATGATAAGAATAAATCTTATTTAAGCATAGCAAATTTCACTAACATAGCTAATTTCATTAACTCAGGTTATTTTTAAAGGGCCCACCTTGATGCATAAAAGACAAAGTGACTATATCAATTGGAATGCTTGGATGTACTAGAAAATATGTATTATACTGCCATTCAAATCATCCTAACTCTCTTATTTTCCGATCCTCAAAATTTAAAACAAAAATTTTCTTTTTAACTCAAAGGATAAACCTTTTGATTTGGTCAAAATAAAAAAAAATCGGAAAGTTTCATTTAAATGTGAATTAAGAAATAAATAAAATTAAGCCAATGGAATCATCTTGGCCTTTGATTTTTGTCCTCAAGATCTAAGCGGGAAAATTATTAGTTTTAACTCAAGAGAAAGTCCATTAATTGTTTTTTAATAAATAACTTGGTAAAAAAATTTTTGGAGCGTTTCATTAATTTTTATCTAATTACTCAAAATCTGTGAGGTAGAGGGGGTTTGGACATGGCGACGTGGCCCATCTGTCTTCTTGACAGAGACAGGGCCACGGTTGCATGTTGATAGCAAGATTTGCTTTGTCTTCTCGTGCCAGCTGTTTGGTGGTCAGCATTACCCCGAATGGTGTGATGAAGACAGGAGGCCTGCACAAGTAAGAGGTTAGGTGGGTACAGTGCATGATGATATCAACCGTTCAACAGGTGGGGCCCATGCTTTACCATTAATTTAACTTGTTCTTTGTTTTCTTTGACCCTGGAATAGTCTGTGTCCCATTGGGCCGTCGCTTCTTCTGCTCTTTCCCGCAGCCTTTTTCATGTGGGATTGGCAACACAATCAAATGCAATGACTTCACCCTGGGCGGCGTTACAACTACTCATACATATGTTTTGCTTTGCTTGATTACGTAGGAGGCCCACTTACGGATTTATAGCATTGCTTTCATGCTTTCATAGTAATGTCAAGAATCCTTCAATGGTTTCCGCTTACAAAACTTGAACTGATGCTGAAATTTTTTCGGTGGACTTAAGCATGATTGAAGTCAAACTTTGCTTGCTCCTCATAGTAAAATTAATTGTATTCTCAAAGGACTAATCAAAATTAAGTGCATGTTTCATTCTGGTTGCAAATCATATGATGCTAATCTTTCTAAATGTTTTGTTGTTTCTTTTAATTTTTTTTTCTTCTTTGCCCAAAAAAAAAATGTGCTCCACAATAAAAGGAATTCAACATGAAAATATAATAATAGACAGATTAGAAAATTATAAGATGTCAAAAGAACCTCTCACTAATGGAAGGGTATTTTCTCTTGCCCATGCCCATCTTATTTTTCTTGCAGTTTCCACTTCTCTACTCCAAGCAAAGGAGTGGGGGGAAAATAGTGAAGTAAACATATTGTCTTCCTTCCAGGTAAATAAAAAAAATACATTTCCAAAAAAATCCAAGATCCAACCTCATAAGTGTCACTCGTTCAATTGGTTCAGTTGTTGGAATTGACATCGATTAGATTACTCAACAGACAGAGAGGATGTTGACATATCTCTCTCTCTCTCTCTCTCTCTCTCTCTCTCTCGCTCATAGCTTGGGGTGATCTTGGTCTATCTTCAGCTGAAATTCCTCTCTCCTATTCATGACTTTAAAAATTGGCCGACTTAGCAAGGACTCCTCAAACCCACCATCATAAGTGTCACTCGTTCAATTGGTTCAGTTGTTGGAATTGACATCGATTAGATTACTCAACAGACAGAGAGGATGTTGACATATCTCTCTCTCTCTCTCTTTCTCTCTCTCTCTTGCTCATAGCTTGGGGTGATCTTGGTCTATCTTCAGCTGAAATTCCTCTCTCCTATTCATGACTTTAAAAATTGGCCGACTTAGCAAGGACTCCTCAAACCCACCATCTTTCTTCACCCGACTCCCTTAATTTCTACGATTTGTATAAATGTAGTCTTTAACTTATATTTTTTCACACTGACTTTAGACGATTAAAACTATATTTTATGTAATATCTAATCATTCAAAAAGTGAATGCACTTTCCTTTGATTGAGTGAAATCTACAGCCGCTTAATCTCCCTCTCACAGATTATTCTAAAATTTAATGTGGATGGTGCAGTAAGAGAAAAGCCAGGTCAGGCAGGTGTTGATGGTATCCCAAGAAACTATAAAAGAGAAATATTGTTTATATTCTTAAAACATGTAGACATTAAAGATTTCAATAAAGCAGAAATGTTGGCTATTTTGGAAGCTTTAAGAATTCATTCTTCCAACAATTATCAAAACATATTGGTGGAAAGCGTTTCTTCTAATACAATGTCTTGAATGTCCTCTTTTCATAAGGGCCTTGAAAAATTCATTTCCTCTTCAATGAGATCAAGACTTTGTCCTCATCTATAATATTAGGTTTTATCATGTGCTTCGATTAGCAAACGGGATGGCAAATGCTTTGGCAAAGTTAGGGGTGGATAGAAATGTTCCTTTCATTGCTCCTTTTGAAACTTGTTTTTATGCGTTGGTATTTAGCTCTTATAGCTTGGCATGCTTTTTTTTTTCTGTGTTTTTATCCTTAATTTGTACTTATTTAATTCTTTAATCTAATATATTGTTACTGTTCAAAAATAAAATAAAACAAAGGATAGGTCCTATTTTGTTCAGATTAATTGAAAGTTTAAACATAAAGAGTCTTAAATTCTATTAGTGAAGGTTTTGAGGGTACTCCCAAGTATGTGATCTTTAGATCGCAAATAACACACAATATGCAATGAAAAATAAAAGTAAATCAAATAAGCGACCACCACACAAATACATGATTTTGACATAGAACTCAAATTGGAAAAAAACCACAAGTCCAAACCGGACCAACAAACAAACACAAATCTCATAGTTACAAGCTGATAAACTTAACTTTTATCTGGTTCTTGCGCAACCTAAAGAATCTGATTCCTCTTGCACAATAAACACTGTCCCGACTACCCGTCATTCTCTACAACAGATCGAACTCTTGCTTGAATCTTCAAATAATTTTTCGTAAGAGATGTAGAAGACAAGAATCTTTATAACTCAAGTCAACACTTTTCTTTGCAATAGATGCTCTAAAAAAGAAAGAATCTCTCAATAAAATCTTCTTGACTCAAACAATAAAGTTCTTTAGGGTTGAGAGAGAAATACTTTAAATAACTCACATTTCATGCCTCATAATAATACCCTGTGTAAAACATAATTTACTAATCTTGACATAAATAGGAAATAAATACGTGCGGATAAATGAGTTTCTATTTTCTACCCGATGGATCAAGCAAACATTTGATCGATCAAATGATGCTTGTGTCTAACAAAAATTCTCAATCATCCTGTTTAACTGTAACCCTTGTCAAATCCGATCAATCGGATAGTGTATTCTAAGATTTTCTTCAACTCTTCTCTTCAATTTATTCGGCAACAAGAATCATACTCCATGGTATAAAAAATATAAAATACAAATTAATGAATCTAGAGTTTTTTCTAATCCATGAATTAGCCAACAAACGAAAATCCTAATAGTTACATAGGACCTCATTGTTTTTTTTTTTTTACAAATATTTTAATGCTTTGTGGTGTGACGACTCAACTCGTCTTGTGGGAGACCGAGTCACCGGGCTCCACTTTTTTAAAACCTTACCCGTACTCTGTTTTGTAATGCATTTCTTGCCTTTTGTGTTAAATCTCTGCAGAGGATGCAACTAGCCATCTAGGATACATCCAAAGGGGTCATGAAACCATATTTGCAGTCATCATTGGATACTCGTATGAACTTTTTAACTTTGTTTGGTGGAATGTCTTCTTCCATTCCCATCTCACCCACTATAATTTTTTGTTCTCAAGGTGGCATGAAGACCCACAAACACCAAAGGTCCTGCAAGTAAAGGCCCCCAGTATGACAATGAAATCCATTGTTTTATTGCTTCAGTCCAAAATACATGCCCATGGAACGTACTGTGGAATTTTGATTTGATATATAGGTCATGTAGGCTTTTTTTTTTTTTTTTTTAAATGTGGGTCTTGTAGTTAGAATGATCATTGCTTATTTTTTGAATAACTGAAGAACACGAAACCTTGACACAGGTTAAGGTCCCAACGGAGTATGCTATATAGAGTCACTCAACAACTACTTAAAACGCACCAATCAAACACACAAAAGATGGACACAGGATTTTTTACGTGGAAAACCCAAACGGGAAAAAATCACGGGACCTACCACCGGTCCATCAAGAACAATCACTATGAAGAAGAAGTTACAAGACTACTTACTACCCTTTTACTGAGTTGAACACAACCAAAGGGACTGAAGCTCTTCTTGTCGATGCACACGTTGTTTACTCTCTTCTGGATTGATCTTCACGCCTTGAAGCCTCTCAAGACGATCACACACAGCGGAGAAGAGAACTGGAAAACAGAATGAGACATTGCAGAACTTTCAAGTGCAGAATACCTTCTAGAAGAAGAAGTCTCTCTAAGTATGTTAGGGTTTTGATCTTGAGAGCTGCAAATCTTTATGGAGAGGTGATCCTTAAATAAGGAAGAACCCGAGAGTCCTTTCCGTCAATGATTCGCGAAGTATTAGAAAGTATACAAGGCAATCCCGAAGAACTCGAGCTTCTGAATCGCGGAACTGCCGACCCAGCCGACCGATCGGGTAACCCAGCCGACCGGTCGGGTATGGTGTCCGACCGGTTGGGTAATCATCCGATCGGTCGGTCTTCAGTTCTGTCTGCAGATGACAGTGTGCAAGAAATTCAACCGGTCTGCTGTGCTGTCCGACCGGTCCGAAGATAAAACACTTGGATGCACAGTGTCTGAGTAGTAGCTCATCATATGTGACGATAATAGAGGGTTCAGTCCATCTAAAACATAAAATTACAACTCTGGAAACCCAAGTTTTGATCATCCCATGATATTGCCAATATTACATGCCTTTCAATCTCCCCTTTTGGCAATTCATGGTCAAAACTTCCTAAACTGAACAAACTACCCACTATTCCAAACAGACAGAATAAAAACAATATGAAAACGTGAAGACTTGGAAGCTCTGCAAAAAAAAATCTGCAACTAAAAAAAAATAACCAAAAAATAACCAATCTAGGCACCAAGAGCAAATTAGTAAACCTAAATCAAACTGAAATCGAAATCATAACTGCAAAATTAAACAACTCTGTTGATTAGTCCAGTTTTAATGCAAGCAAATACAGTCACAATGCAAGCATATCACAATGCAAACATATACAGTCACAATGCAACTCCCCCTTTTTGGGCATGAATTGAAAAAGGGAACAGGCAAGGGCAAAAGAAAGAACGGCACATGAAGGAATGTCAGGTACCACCATGAAGATGATCCAAAATAGAGTCCAATTTGGACTAAATCCCGCCGAGCTCGCTACGTACTTCACGACGAAGTGTGTGAACATCGTCATGAAGAAGCTCAAGCTACGCAGCCTGATCACAAAGAGAGTCCTCAAAAGCTGATAACCGAGCATGAATAGAGGAAGCATCAGGAATATCCGCCTCAGCAGCAGGAGCAGGAACGTGCCGAGGAGGAGCAGGCTGACGAAGTTGAGAGCGAGACTGCGACAGAGTATTCATCGTGATGGGGTTCGGAAGAGGGATAGTAACATCTTACATGAAGGGCATGACACCGTGGGCGATGAGAAACCGGGAGAGCAGAACACCATAGGGCAATGTAGCGTTCTTAGCAGCGGAATGGGCTCTGAATATAGTGTCAAAGATCACCTGTGGAATATCAATTGGAAGACCACTACCAATAACATACGGCAAATAACCTGCCTCACGATAAATCTCGGAATGGTGACCACGAGGTTCAATGTTGTTATTCACAAAGATATTAAGAAGCCTGTAGGAGTCAGTTAATTCCCTTTGCTTCAACAAACGATCCTCAGGCCAATCACGAGGCTCACCACACAATGTAGAAGCTACCTTATTGAAATCGATGGGGGCATCCTCCTCCATTGTATCGGGGTCAGAGTCAGGAATAGGATATTTTGCATCCGGAGTCTGATCAATGATAAGGAACCGACTCAATGACCGAGAAGTGAGTGAAACATGCTTGCCCCGAACATAAGATTTGATAAGATTCCCAGTCATTTCATACATGTTGTTATAAAATTCACTAACCAAGTCAGGAAATATCTCCGTGTTGAATGCATATAAAGACATCCATTCTCGCTGTACCAAACGTGAGTGTAACAAAGTGAAGAGGATTGATTGGCCTTTCATAGAGAACCGCGCGTTTGCAGAAGATGGCCTCATATTGTGCCGCTTTTGCTTCAGACAAGAACCAGGCAGTGTCAAAGGTGGAAGTAGAGGAACTACTTGCCACACCTTTGTGCTTAGAGGCAACAGCCTTCTTGGGTGTCATAACTGAAGATAATGGAAAGAAGAGGAGCACATAACATCTCAGAAGAGAGAAAGAGCACCAAAAAACTTCATTTGAGAAGGAAGAGACCATTGTGGCATTTCAACAAACATGTGGGCTTCATACAAAAATACGATGTGTGACAAAGTACAATCAAGATGGAAAAATGTCCTTAAAGCACATACAAACATGCACAAGCACCATAACATCAAAAACATAGTGAAACAGAGCAACCAAAATTAAAAAAAATGAAGTAGAACATCCAACCCACTGTGAGTGAACATAAAAATGCCATTGGAGTATGTGAATGAAGAAGACGATTCAAACATAATAAATGAAGAAATGGAAGAGAAATGATGAAGAGAAATGATGAATGCCATACCTTAGGAGAAGAATCAAAAAGAAGAGAAGAAGAAGAAGGTAAACGGCGCTCAACAGTGAGAGGAAAATGAAGAAGAAAGAGGCGCGCGGTTATAAGGAGAAAGAAAAAGACGAACGGACACGCTGTTTTAAAACGAACCGACACATGTCCAACCGGTCGGATGAAGTAGCGCGACCGGTCGAATTCCAATTCGGGAAACGGGCGAGACGATACCCGACCGGTCGCATGAGGAACCGATCGGTCGGGAGGAGCGTTTAAAAAAAACTGAGAGCAAAGATACCCGATCAGTCTGTAACTGTACTCGACCAGTCGGATCACAACACTGTGAGTTTTTTTTTTAATAAACTCACAAAGTGTAGAACAACAGAGAATACTTAACAACATGCCACTGACACTCCTTTATCATGAAAATCTCAAATGATCGTGACGATGTTCGACCGTAGTTAATAAGCCACTATAGCCAAGGTAACACAGTATTAACTCAATGCATAGGACATGTGCATAATACTTACAGACTTAAGACAGTATAGAGTTTGCTGAATTGTAGAAACACTCCCCCTGAAATTGGAATTTTTTTTAATAGAACAACACTCATAAGATTGAACAACTGCTTTAAATGATATCACTCGGAAGAAACGGGAGAAAAGTGAAAATCACAAAAGCAAGGCATTGAAGAGTCCCTTTGTGCAGTGTACCAAGACAAGTGAGCCGTAAACACTAAAGCAGAACAAGGTGTACAACCTTTCAGAGAATCATGAAAACAGTAAAGTAACGGGCATGTGCATGCAAAGAGTAAAGGAAGAGAATACTAGGGATGGAGACCGTCTCCAAGAGATTTACAAAGAGATTCGAACCGAGAAGGCTCAAGAGGTTTTGTGAACAAATCGGCCAATTGATGCTCAGTTGGAAGATGTTCTAGAGTATTAATCTTGGCTTCAACTAATTTACGAATGAAATGATGCCTGATGTCTATGTGTTTTGTTCGTGAATGCTGAACAGGATTTTTCGAGATATCTATTGCACTCTTATTGTCGCAATAAATCGTCATGAGATCTGCTGAATTCCATAATCAGACATCATCTGCTTAAGCCAAAGTAGTTGAGTACTACAACTTCCAGTGGCAATATATTCCGCTTCAGCAGTAGAGAGAGAAATGGAGGTTTGTTTCTTACTATGCCATGCAACTAGATTGTTGCCAATGAAGAAACAACCGCCTGAAGTGCTTTTCCTGTCATCGACACAACCAGCCCAATCAGCATCTGAACATCCAACTACAGATGTGTTGGTGTTTCCTGTTAGCCAAATGCCGTAATTTATTGTTCCACGCACATATTTCATGATGCGCTTAGCAGCTTTAAGATGCGATTCCTTCGGACTCGATTAATAACGAGCACAAACACCAACACTGAATGCAATATCCGGTCTACTGGCAGTCAAGTATAGGAGGCTTCCAATCATGCTTCGATACAAAGTATCATTAACTGCTTTTCCTTCTGTATCTAAGCTGATTTTGACAGAAGAACTCATTGGAATGCATTCCTGCTTTGACGTGATCATACCGAACTTTTTGAGAAGATTATTGGCATATTTTGATTAGGAAATAAATATACTATCTGCACTTTGCTTGATTTGTAACCCTAAGAAGAAGACCAATTCACCAACCATGCTCATCTCAAATTCACTAGTCATAAGTTCAGAGAACATATTTGCCAAGTACTGTGAGGTGGAACCGAACACTATATCATCAACGTATACTTGTGCAATCAGAATATCAGCTTCCTCATTCTTTATGAATAAGGTTTTATCCACTCCTCCTTGACGAAAACCATTATCAAAAAGAAAATTGGTTAACCGTTCATACCATGCTTGAGGGGTTTGCTTTAAACCATACAATGCCTTGTTTAGCTTATAGACGTGATCGGGAGACTGCTGATCTTGAAATCCTTTTGGTTGTTCGACATACACTTCCTCATGTAAGAAACCATTTAAAAATGCACTTTTAAGATCCATTTGAAAGAGTTTAAAGTTTAGTGCACAAGCGAGAGTAAGGAGGATTCGTATAGACTCTAGTCTGGCTACGGGGGCAAAGGTTTCATCAAAATCAATACCTTCAACTTGTGTATAACCTTGTGCCACCAGTATAGCTTTATTCCTCACAACCTGACCTAACTTATCTGTTTTATTTTTAAAAATCCACTTTGTGCCAATAACATTTGTATGGGTAGGTCGTGGAACTAGCTGCCATACCTCATTCCGTTCAAACTGTTCTAGTTCCTCATGCATAGCATTTATCCAAGCATCATCTTTAAGTGCTTCTGAGACATTATGAGGTTCAATAGAAGAGATATAACAAAGGTAGCTTACCTCATCACTTACCTGCTGACGCGTACGTCTAGGCTCATTCACATCTCCAATTATATCGGATAGCGAGTGATGTTTCCATGCTCTAGCTTTGGGATTAATCCGAGAGGTGGTGCTTTGAACAGGAACAACAAGATCTGTAGAAGGACTATGAGAAACAGTCGGTGTCTTCGGATCTTGTTGCTTTGAAGAGATGTCAACAAAATCAGTACTAGATGGCTTCTCTTCTAAGTCTCTTGCCATTGGAGGTTCAAGCTGAGTTGTTTCTGCATTATCAGCCTGCACAGAGGATGGAGCTATGTCAACATCATCGGCAGTATTAAAATATGACTCTGCGTCATCTACGACCACATTAATAGACTCCATAATGATAGAATTACGCACTTTAAAATCCTCTGTATGCCTTGCTATCCAAAGAATAGCCAAGAAAAACACTTTCATCACAACGAGAATCAAACTTACCAAGGTGTTCACGATCTTTAAAGATATAGCATTTAGTTCTAAAAGTTCTAAAGTATTTAACAGTGGGCTTTCTACAATTCCAGAGTTCATAGGGAGTCATCTTAGTTCCAGGTGTAAGATAGACTCGATTAATAACATGCACTGCAGTGTTTACAGCCTCAGCCCAAAATTTTTGTGGAATGCTCTTGCTGTGTCGTATAACTCGTGCCATCTCCTGAACAACCCGGTTTTTGCATTCCACAGTCCCATTTTGCTGTGGAGTCTTGGGGGCTGAGAATTCATGTTTAATTCCATTTTCTGCGCAAAACGATTGAATGAGAGAATTCTCAAACTCAGTTTCGTGATCCGATCGGATACGAGAAACTCCACCAAATATGTTGCTTTTATCTATAATTAATTGTAACCATAAGTAATGGAAGACTTCGAAGGTTTCTGATTTCTCTTTCAAAAATCGTACCCATGTGAAACGAGAGAAATCATCAACAGATAAAAATATGTACTTCTTTCCTCCAATACTCTGAGGCTTAATGGGACCCATAAGATCCATGTGAAGTAATTCCAGTGGCCTGGATGTGGTCATTTGATCAAGTTTCTTATGGGGTGACCGATTTTGCTTTTCAAATTGATATGGACCACACACAATGTTGGAGGATTTCTGGATTTTGGGAAGGCCACGAACTAACTCTTATTTGGAGAGAATTTCAAGATCAGTATAGTTCATATGGCCTAACCGTTGATGCCACAAGTTAACAGTGTCTATTGAAAATAAATGACATTGTAGATCATCAGAATCCCCTACAACATAGCAATTATCAGCATTTTTCTTTCCATGAAGTACAGTGTGACCTGACTGGTTAACAATAATGCAATCATTCAAGGAAAAGTGTACTTCATGTTTAGATTCACAGAGTTGGCTAATACTCAAAAGATTTGCTTTTAAACCATCAACAAGAAATACATTGTGGATTGGAGACATACCTGGAATATGAACAGTACCTTTGCCAATGACATTTGACTTATTCCCATCACCAAATTGCACACTACCATTACTACACTTTTCAAGAAATGTAAACAATGTTCTATCTCCAGACATATGTCTAGAACACCCACTGTCCAGGTACCACACATGTGAATTTTGAGCACGTAGAGCAGTAAGAACAACATGACAGTAAAGATCAAACTTTCGAACCCAGACCTGTTTAGTCTTAACCTTTTGAGGCAAGGAGAATCGCTGCCTCTGATGATTGTGAGATGCAGAACGCAACTTATTGCAATGAGGTCTTATGTGTCCTTTAATCACACAAAAATGACATACTGGTATGAACGTGGGTCTGAACTTTTTGGGATTTGCTCTAATTACAGAATTTACTTGTGCATGTGTTTGAACAGTAGGTTCAGAAGTGATTATGGTAGTGCCCTTAACAAACTTACCTGAATTTTGTGATGTGGAACCATATTCAAATCCAAGTCCTCGTCGATCAGTACTAGACTTTTGAACACAAAGAATTTCTTCAAGCCTTTTAGATCCAGTATTCATTCTCGTCAAGTCAGCTTTGGCTTTGGCAAGTTCTTCCAAAGTAAGGTGAAGCCTGTTGCTTAAGGAAACATTTTCTTCTTTGCTTAGTTTAAGCTCTACTTTCACCACTTCCAGGTCATTGGTAGTCTTAAGGGACTGATCATGCAACAAGTTCCATTGGTTACCTGCATCAGTCAACTTATTAGACAAAATGGTGTTTTGAGAGTCTAAGGAAGATAGCTTACCATGGGTTTCTTTGAGTTCAGCCTTGACGGAATTTATCACTTTTTCAGAGATCGCAACTGTCCTCTCAAGCACTTCATTGAACATTGCCACTTTTCTTGAATCTTTCACCAATTAATCATAGGCAATCAACAATTCCTCTTCAGATTGGGGTAAGTTATCCATGAAAGAGTCACTATCTAAATCAAGCCTTGCAGAATTATCTTCCTTGACAGAAGAGCTGTTTGACTGAGCCATGAAAGCAATAAGTTTTCCAAATTCAGACAATTCCAATTCGGGAGATCGTTCTTCTTCTTCTGAATCGTCATCCCAGGTAACATTCAGCACTTTTCCCTGATTACCTTGATTTCTCAAGGTTCTATTTACACATTGAGATGCATAATGACCGAAGCCTTTGCATTCATAGCACTAAGTGTTCTTGGGTGGTATTTTGGAGGTATTCTTTTTTGGCTTAGATTGGGGATTAGAAAATGGTTTAACAGTAAAGTTTGACCTCTTTTTAGCCTTGTTTTTCTTGTAAGCCATCATCAAATCCTTTTTATCTGAACCTTTCATTGCCTTTCTGAGTTTTCTAACCAGAAATGCATCAAATTCAGGATCCTCAGTGTCAGATTCAGAAATATCACTATCATTGCCTGATTTGGAAGAAAGTAATGCGATACCCTTTGATTTCCTAGTTGATCTGAGATTTGTTTCAAAAGTTTGCAAATTTTCAACTAGTTCATCAAGAGAAAGAGTATCCAAATCACGTGTTTCCTCGATTGCCACAACTTTTGGATCAAACCTTTCAGGAAAAGAACGAAGAATTTTTTGAACAATTTTACTGTCTGGAATGTTCTCTCCTAAGTTAAAGGCTGAATTCACAACATTATTAAGTTTGGCATAGAATTCATTAAATGTTTCGCTTTCATCCAAAATCAGGGTTTCGAACATAGTGGTCAATTTCTGAAGTTTAGACCTTTTAACCCTGCCAGTTCCTTCATGAACTTTCTCCAAAATACCCCATGCATCTTGAACGATGTTACACTTAGAAATTCTTCTAAATTCAGTAGGTGAAACACCGTTAAAAATGGCATTCAAGGCTTTACTATTAGCAAGAAAAGCAGATTTCTCATCCTTTGTCCATTGAGCTATTGGTTTAGGGATTTCAACATTGCCATCAGTGGTAACAACTGGAGGAACATAGGGAGTATGAATGGCTTGCCAAACATCAATATCAATAGATTGCAGAAAAGCAACCATTCGTACTTTCCAATTTGCATAGTTAGTTCCATCCACCAAGTAAGGGGGCTTATTGGTTGACATGCCCTCTCGGGGAATCTCCATAGCAGACATCTGAACTAGATCTACAACCAAAGGTATGAACCTGCTCTGATACCACTTGAAGAACACGAAACCTTGACACAGGTTAAGGTCCCAACAGAGTATGCTATATAGAGTCACTTAGCAACTACTTAAAACGCACCAATCAAACACACAAAAGATGGACACAGGATTTTTTACGTGAAAACCCAAACGGGAAAAAACCACAGGACCTACCACCAGTCCATTAAGAACAATCACTATGAAGAAGAAATTACAAGACTACTTACTACCCTTTTACCCAGTTGAACACAACCAAAGGGACTGAAGCTTTTCTTGTCGACGCACACGTTGTTCACTCTCTTCTGGATTGATCTTCACGCCTTGAAGCCTCTCAAGACGATCACACACAGCGAAGAAGAGAACTGGAAAACAGAAGGAGACGTTGCAGAACTTTCAGGTGCAGAATACCTTCTGGAAGAAGATATCTCTCTAAGTATGTTGGTTTTGATCTTGAGAGCTACAAATCTTCATGGAGAGGTGATCCTTAAATAAGGAGGAACTCGAGAGTCCTTTTCGTCAATGATTCACAAAGTATTAGAAAGTATATAAGGCAATCCCGAAGAACTCGAGCTTCTGAATCGCGGAACTGCCGACCCAGCCGACCAATCGGGTAACCCAGCCGACCGGTCGGGTATGGTGTCCGACCGGTCGAGTAATCATCCGATCGGTCGGTCTTCAGTTCTGTCTGCAGATGACAGTGTGCAAGAAATTCAACCGGTCTGCTGTGCTGTCCGACCGGTCCGAAGATAAAACACTTGGATGCACAATGTCTGAGTAGTAACTTATCATATGTGATGATAATAGAGAGTTCAATTCATCTAAAACATAAAATTACAACTCTGGAAACCCAAGGTTTGACCATCCCATGATATTGCCAATATTACATGCCTTTCAATAACAACTTCCCCTCGAATGATTGAATGCCACACTGGTTAGGCGTGTAATATTAAATGAAGCAACATCTCAAAAGGACCCTCTTAAGAGAAGGAAGCAGAAGAGATTAAATAATTAATTAGCACCACTTAATACTTCTTTAAAGGAGGCAAAAGCCGCAAAACCTCCCTTTGGACAATCTTCTTTTTTTTTTTAAATGAAACAGAAGATAACATTCAATGGATGCAACAAACAAACAATAAACCCACAACCACAAAATCATCACTCAAAAGTACCACACTAGTCATCACCCAAAAATCATTCCACCCCTAGACCATAAGCCACCCTTTAGTAGGGCTGTCAATATGACCCTTTGCCGAGGGGACCCTGCCTAGCCCGGCTCGGCCCTCAAAAGTCCTTAAAGTAATGGCTTTTCTTTTTACCCTAAAACCCAAGGATAGGGTAAGAGCCAATTTTAAAAAGCCCGCAATCTTGAAAACCAAGCTAGAGCTTAACTTAGCTGGCCTGAGGGGGCCCGACTTGGCCTTTGTCTATTAATAAATAAAATAAATTATATAAATTATATATATGAATTTATCAAAAATTATATAAAAAAACCCCTCTTAGTAGCAATTAATAATAGAACTTAATATTTTATTAAACAGCATTAATTGATGGATATTTTCATAGATCATGATATTGTACCTATATTTAATTATACATTTTCTTTTGAATGGTATGCTTGATTTTATACTTGCCTAACATATACTTCAATAAAAAGAGAATTCAAGTTGTTATTAGATTGATTTTTACCAATGTAAACTATTGAAGTTTGAGAGTTTAAATGGATAGCCCTACCACCATCATTGAGTGGAGTTGAGTTTTATCCACTAGCTAACCATTAATTGATGCAAATTTCGTTTTATCCCCTTACTTCCATGATTGTTGTTTCATTCAAATGGACTCCATATATGGAGTTATAGATTCTGACTCATAGAGTCATTCATCTTCAATAGTTAAAGTTTAGTTGCTTTCTTATAAAATCTAATGGTGATGTTTCAAAGAGTTACAAGTTAGAGGTAATGTTAATTCAAAAGCGGTCTAATGTTTATTTAAACCATACATACTAACCAATTTATTTGGAAAAGGTTTAATACATATTTGAAATAAATCTCATTGAATCATATGAGAATTGTCAAACAAGATCTAAAGGTCCATATTAGTGCTTTATAAAAAAATGTAGTATATGAACTAGTATACAATGGTACAACCCGGACCAGATGTTCAGTAATGCCCATGGCCACATAAGAGGAACCTGATCTATTTTTTTGTAGATGACCAAGGTGAGACCTTGCACACCACGGACCAGATGTTCAGGCATTCCCATGGCCACTTTTAGAAAATTTACTCCTTTGAGTGCAACACTAGTCCAAACCTCTCCCTTACCACACATCTTCATTCAGTCGTTTCTGACGGGGAAAATTCAATCCTTACCTCTATTCTATCCCTGGATGAAATTAGAAGTGCCACCTTCTCCATAGGAAAGGACAAGGCTCCCGGTCTGGACGGTTACACAGCAACCTTTTACCAGACTTTTTGGGACACCTTAAAGCCAGGTATCCGTAACTTTGTTAGATCTTTCTTCTCCTCTGGCTCCTTACCTTAAGGTGTCAACGAAACGAATATTGTTATGATTCCTAAGAGGGAGGGAGGGGGCTTACAAGCTTACAGATTCTAGACCAATCAGTTTGTGTAATGTTCTTTATAAGATCCTCTAAAATTGCTTGTTAATAGACTTAGATCTTTCCTTGGTAAATGTGTCTCTCAAAACCAGGCTGTCTTGAGAAGAGCAATGGATAACATTATCATCACCTTAGAAGTCCTCCATATGATGAGCAACAAAAAGAGGAGGAAAAAATGGTGTGCCATGAAAGTTGATCTAGCCAAAGCCTATGATAAGCTGTCTTCAACATTCATCGAGGCAACCCTTAAGGCTATGGGATTCCCTTTTTCATCAATCAGATTATGACCTGCATATCAACTGTTTCATATAGAGTCCTCCTGAATGATAGGGCTTCCCAGACAATTCATCCTAACGTGGGTTTAAGACAAGGAGATCCCCTCTTACCATACACAAACATCCTCTGTGCTGAGGCCTTAACCAAGGCTGTTCAAAGAATGACAGGCCAAAACCGCACCCCTTCCCTTCCATTGCTCCTAAGGGGGACCGCATTGCTATCTTGCAATTTGCTGGCGATGTCCTTTTCTTCTTCAAAGCCGATGGGGTTGCTGCTATGAAAATTAAAACCCCGCTTGACAAGTTTGCATTAGAAGCAGGTCAGCAAACAAATAAAGATAAAACTATGCTGGTCAGAAGCCCAGGCACCTTGGCCCAAGATTTTCAGGATGTCAAAAGGACGATGGGAATTCGTCAAACCGAAGCGCACTTCACTTATCTGGGCCATCTCATTGGTTTAACAATTAGGAGATGCACCAATGCAAACTTTCTCCATGAGAGAATCAAGAAAAATATTCTTAAATGTAGGGGAAAGGCGCTTTTTCAGGCCGATAGGAGAGTTATTGCTAGTTCCATCCTAACGACCATCCCCCATTACTGGTTGGAGATCCAGCAGCTTACAAATAGTGCGGGCTCAAAACTTGCCAACATCTATTGTAGTTTCCTCTAAATGGGACTGATAAGCATAGATTTGCTCCTCTGAGCTTGAAAGCTATCTCCCTGCCAATGGTTGAGGGAGGCCTGGGGCTTAGGGACCCTATTGTCCTTAACAAGGCGGCAATAGCCCATTTGCTATGGAGATTTCTAAATGTTCAGAATCAGTGGTGGTGCAAATTTCTAAATCAAAAGTACATTAGGAAGCTCAACATTTAGGAAATGCAGCCTAAATCGGGAGATTCTCGAATATGGAAGCAACTCCTTAATGTAAGGCCTATTATCCTTACGGAGCTCAGGTGGCCGAGTAGTGGGGAATGGAGCCACCGTTAATGTTTTCCAAGATGAGTGGGCTCCAGATGAGGTAAACCTTAAGGAAACTCTGAAGCCTCAAACAAGCTTTATTTGATGGATCCGGATGAGGAGACTCCATCACATAGCCGAAGATCTATGTGCGTTCCAGTGATGGGAAGTTCCGTGGATCTCTTCGCCTCTTGTCTTTCCTATGAGAATGGAGAGAATAATAATAATCCCAAACCCTAGAGCTCCCTTATTCTTATATAGACAAGTCCCAAAAAGTCACACTTACTAGAGACATCTTCCACCAGAAGCCCACATCCACTGATCCTATTGGGAGTCTTATTATGAGGCTCAGATTAAGTCTTACACTAAAGTGGGATTGCAACCTCTGTTGGCATCTGCCCTGCTTAATCTGACGTGGGACCCGTGGCATGCGGGCCATACGATCTCCTACAATCTTCCACTTGGCACGAATGCCATGTACATCAAATATTTCTCAGTCTCATACGCATCACATGCCTTGCAAAAACCTCTGCATGCAAAGCCTTAGTGAGAGCATCAGCCGTCAATTCTTCTGAAGGCACATAAAAAATTTCTATATCATTTTTTTCAGCCTTCTCTCTAACAAATTGATATTTTCTTTCAACATGTTTTGATCGGCTATTAATCATTTGCTCATTCACTATAGAAATGGCCGACGTACTGTCTATACTCATTGGGACAGGCTCCTTCTCATTTATTACCTCCAAATCACACAGGAAGTATTTTAACCAAAAAGCCTCCTGGACTGCTGTACTATAAGTTATATACTATGCTTCGGCTGTTGATATAGTCGTGGAGGTCTGTTTATTGCTACCCCAAGAAATTGCACCTCCTCCGAAGGTAAACACATAGCCAGTTATTGATTGTCTCTGGTTTAAATCACCGGCCCAATCTGCATCAGAGTAGCCGCGCAATTCCAGGACTTCACCTTGATAACATAGGCGAAGATTCACTGTTCATTTGATGTACAGCAGAATCCTCTTAACTACATACCAATGCGATAATCTGTGCTACTTAGGAATTGCTTACGAGACCCACGGCAAATGCAAGATCTGGTCTCGTACATAACATCGCATACATAATGCTGCCCACAATTTGAGCATAAGGTTTTGATCTCATCATTTCCCTATCCTGCTCATTTGTGAGTCCTTGATCACTTGACAATTTTGTGCTCCTGCAGATGGGAGTATCAATTGGTTTACAGTTAGCCATATCAAACCTTTTTAACATAGCTTTTAAATAGGATCTCTGTGAAAAAGTCAAAATCCTATTCGGACGATCACGGGTAATTTCAATGCCAAGGACATACTCTACCTCACCCATGTCTTTCATCTCGAATCTTGACTTTAACCATTGTTTGATTTCATTTATGGCTTCCAATTTATTACTAGAGATCAAAATGTCATACACATATAATGACAAATATAAATAACTACTTCCACTGCGTTTAATATAGAAACATGTATCGCACTATTGGGGACAAATCTAATTTCACATATGGCCTAATGAAATTTTCTATACCATTGTCTTAAGGCCTGTTTTAATCCATATAATGCCCTATTAAGTTTGTACATTTCGTCCTCATGACCTTACACCACAAAACCCTCAGGTTGTTTCATATAAATTTCTTCTTCTAATTCGCCGTTCAAGAATGCTGTTTTCACATCCATCTGGTACAATTCAAGGTCACGACATGCTACCAATGCTACTAAGGTTCGTATGGATTGGAATTTTACAACCGGAGAAAATGTCTCCTCATAATCTATTCCCTCCACTTGTGTAAATCCCTTAGCTACTAACCATGTTTTATATTTATCCAAGGATCCATCCTTTTTAAATTTCTTTCTAAGAACCCATTTACAACCAATGGCTTTTCGATCTTTAGGTAGATCTACCAATTGCCATACTTGGTTCTTTTCAATTGATTCCATCTCCTCTCTCATAGCTTCTAGCCAACATTGCGCATCCTGCGCTTTGATCGCTTGAAAGTAAGAGGTTGGATCCAAATTTTGCATGTTTTCCAATAAACTACAATAATCATCTAGATATACCGGTTGTTTCTGCGCCCGAATCGGCCTGCTAACTAGTTCATCGGGTTGTTCAATCACCTCAAGTGGGCCCTGGCCAGGAATTCTAAGTCCAACGTCCTTTTTGTAGGAACCCCCACTTGCTTGAACCCCCTTGCCTGAACCCTCTTGCCTATAAAGATTTCATATAATTCCATACTCTGTGGTCTTACTCTAGGACTGACCGTCGGATCCTCAAGGAAAAACACATCTCGGCATTCCATGATTATCCTATTATCGTGATCATACACACAATATCCTTTAGAACATAATGGGTAGCCAACGAAAGAACAATTTTTCTTCGGTTTTTGCTTGCAGTTTATGCCTTTCCTGTGATGGTAGCAGGACGTGTACAGGGCAGCCCCAAACTCTCATATGTTCTAACTTTGGTTTAGTACCAGTTCATAACTCATATAGGGTCTTCGGTGCACTCTTAGAGGGTACTCTGTTTAAAATATATTGTGCAGTGTTTAATGCTTCTCCCCACAAATACAGCGGAAGACTCGCATGGCTGATCATTGACCTTACCCTATCCATTAAGGTCCTATTCCTCCTCTCGGCCATGCCATTTTGCTGTGGGGTATATGGAATTGAATATTCATGAATGATCCCCTCACGTGCACAATATTCTTAAAATAATTCGGAAGTGTATTCACCCCCTCTATCAGACCTAATCCTCTTTATTTTCTTGCCCTTTTGATTTTGGACTTCAGCAGCATATGTTTGGAAAATTTTTAATGCCTCATGTTTATATTTAATGAGATATACATACCCATATCTGCTGTAATCATCAATGAATGTAATGAAATAGTCCTCTCTAGTTCTATTGTGTACATTCAATGGTCCACATAGGTCTGAATGAATTATGGTCAATATTTCAGAACTTCAAGTTCCTTTTGGAAATGGTTTCTTGACCATTTTTCCACTTATGCATGGTTCACATATGGGGTATTCAATTTTACTTAGGTCTGGTAAAAGCCCATCTTTAACCATTCTACCAATTCTGTTTTTATTAATGTGGCCCAATCTCAAATGCCATAACATTGCCAAACCATTCATACATATATTCACACACACAGAATAATCAGAAGTTGACTTTATTTCATTATGAAGAATATCCAGCAAATACAATTTTTCAGAAAGAAAACCATAGACTGAAACTTTACCGTGCATTCCAATAGTAACTCCATTATATTTGAATCTAATTTCGAATCCATTCATTGCCAACTGGCTCACAGAGATAATGTTCCTCCTCATCATGGGACCAAAAAAGACATCGGAGAGATAAAGGGATTTGCCGGTTGGTAAGGGAATTTTGACTTTCCCTATCCCCAACACATCACAGGATGTTTCATTCCCTATATATATACTTTGTTCTCTGGGTTTCATCTCTTTGAATTCGATAAATCCAGCCTTGGTCCTTGATATGTGTCTGGTGGCTCCAGAATCAATCTACCAATTCTTGTCATTGGTGTCCACCATCATAGACTCAGTGACCATCTCAACATAATCTCCGTGTTCTTTGGTCACTTTACCTTGCTGGCTATTCTCACCCTTTCTTTTTCTGCATTGAGAACTAAAGTGTCCAGACTTCTCACAATTAAAGCAAACACCATTTTTAGGCCCTTTCTGCTTTGGATTGCCTTTAAATTCCTTTTTATTTTTCACATGGGGGTTAACGCACCGCTATAACTCTTAGTTTTAGCAACCATAGCAGAATTTATAGGTGTTATACTACAGGCAGCCTGCCTTTGTCCTTCAGCAAGTAATTTTGCTTCAACCTCACTAAGGGTCATACTCTTTTGAAGGCTAAGGGTTTGAGACACATTCTCCCACGAAGGTAGAAGACTGATCAACAAGTACATGATCTGAAAATCTTCGTCCATTTCTTTTCCCAATGCTGCAAGATTACTATGTCGGACTGACATTTTATTAATGTGATCCCTTATAGATGACCCCTCTGGCATCTTATAATTGACATATGCACTAAATGCCTCCATCAGATGAGATTTGAAGGTTTCATCATACTTGTCCATGGCATAGTCCCAGATTTCTTTTGCTGCGGTGAAGTACTTAAATTGTTTCACCAACTCACTGGATATAAATCCGATCAATAAATGCCTCGCTGATTTGTTATCAAAAACCCATTGCTCATATAATTCATGGTCCTCCTTAAGGGCATCATCAGCGGGCTTAGGGACCGGATCAGATTCAATCACATAAGTTAATCCGTCAAAATGCAGCAATGCTTCCATCCGACGCTTCCACACGGCTAAATTCTTGCCATTAAAAATATCAGCCTTTGCAAGATCATGCAAGGCTGATTTAGAAGATATGATTTTTATTTATTTTTAATTAAAGGATGAGTTAGATACCACTAACCGTATGAGGGGAAAATACCATCCTTTTCTCTGAATCACTGGATCGTCTTCCTTTTGTTGCCAATGCGTAGATCTGCTCACAAGAATTCCCTAGAAGCAGACGGATCATCGATCTAACTCCATATGGCCAAGATTTCGCAGTTGGAAGATTTGATGATGATCCGCGCCTCTGCCTGTGTTAGCCGTACGATCTTTGCGACAGCGTCGACGTCGTCACGTGTGCACCAGCGTGTCTGCATCAGCGCTTAAATTGGCTGGATCTGATCTGAGTTCAGTTGGGTCCACATGACCTAACTTGCAATGTGCAAAGGAGATGGAAAACTGGTAGATAGATTTTCACATTGACCGGGGCAAGAACTTCATTCACGCTGTCCCGATGCTGGAGCATGCCTGCGCTGAGAGAAAGATCAAGAGCTGTTGTTGCAGTGGCCTATGAATTTTTTACTTCACTCGGCTCTAAGCAAATCTCAAGCCGATAAAAAAAAATAACATTACACGTAACACGTGATTGTCTTGTCTTTTGTCCAAAAAAGACAAGATGAAGAGGAGTATGACGACAAATCACGTGGCCCTTAAATAAAAGGAAAAAAAGAACGTTTGATGTGCATTTCGCCTTTGTGTTGTAGAAAAACGACAAAGGTGGATGACTTTTGCTTTTGCTTTAAATATAATATCTTTGGATGCCTTGTGTTACATGCGCTGCCCAAAAGAGAAACAAGGGTCGTTGCTCGTCTTCTTCCTTCTGCAAGTTGCAGAAACGCAGAAACGAAAACAAGATACGAGGCTTCAAGAAAGATTTTAGATATGTTAATTTCCATGTTGCCTCTCCAAAATCTGAATTGATAGAATGCACCGTGCTGGGCTCTGATATCAACTGATGGATCCGGATGAGGAGACTACATCACACAGCTGGAAATCTATATGCGGTCCGGTGATGGGATGCTCAGTGGATCTCTTCGCCTCTTGTATTTCCTACGGGAAGGAGAGATTAATAATAATCCCAAACCCTAGGGCTCTCTTATCCTTATATAGACAAGTCTCAAAGAATCACACTTAGACATCTTCTCCCAAAAGCCCACATCCACTTATCCTATTGGGAGTCTTATTATGAGGAAGATTAAGTTTTACACTAAAGTGGGATTGTAACCTCTGTTGGCATCTGCTCTGCTTAATCTGACGTGAGACCCGTTGTTCAAGGCCTAACTCTCATGGTGAACTCGAGGCAGTTCTGGAATGTCCCCCTTTTAAACAAACAATGGCCTCCAGAGGTAGTAAGTAAAATCACTCCTCTACCCCTCGGTGGTAGCAACATACATTGCTGGAAAGATGAGCCAGCTGGTAATTGTAGACTTAAAGCTTTATTCAGAGACATCCAAGGATCTCAGCAAGGACCTAACTTGGCTTGGAAGAAAATCTGGCAAACCCAAATGCCTCCTAAGCTAAAATTCTTCCTTTGGTGTACCGTTCTTAACAAACTTCCAACAAAGGCCAAACTGGCCAAGTTCATGGGAAATGTCCAACCTTTTTGCCCCTTGTGTCATTCCTATGAGGAATCTTAGGACCACCTTTTTCGCATTTATTCCTTTGCCAAGCTGGTCTATGGCCTATTCCCTCAACCCAACATCAATCCCACACAATTTACTAACATGTTAGGATGGTTCCTTCATACAAACTGCAATTAATCCTTGTTTATGATCACCACTGTCTACTGGCTCATATGGAAAACTAGGAATCACCTTCTTTTCAAACACCAGCCCCCTACCCCCACTGCTCATTAGGAACAAAACTCTCCACATGATTTTGAAATGGTATTTAACCATTATGTAAGCTGGGCAAGGTACAACTGTGGATACTACCCCAAACAGATGGTTTCCGCCTCCTCTGGGTTGGTTTAAGCTAAACTTTGACTGATCATACTTGTTAGATAGAAATGTTGCCCGTATTGAACGGATTGTTTGAGATTGCAACAGAAATAAGCATGTGGCTTTTGCAAGAAAAATCCTAGCAACTCATGCCTTTCAAGCTGAACTCTTAGCACTATATAAAGGGCTTTTAATTTGCAAGGAGCACAATATCCACTATCTCCACATTGAAGGTGACAGCCTAATGCTTATCTTTTATATACAAGGTTCAGTATACTTGACATGCAGCCTCATGCCTCTTTGGAGGAGAGTGATGGAGCTTCTGAATGAAATATAGAGCTGGAAAATCAACTATTGCAAACGCTCTGCAAATGCAAATGGTTGACTCTTTGGCTAAGCATGACTCTCCAACTATACAAATCTTTAATAGCTTGCTACCAACTCATCTTCAAGCACTCTACAGGAAGGAATAGGATCGGGCAGGGCAGGTCACTAGATTATTCTACCATTCGCAAGGTCCAAGCTTGGAGGATTCACATAACGACACCCATGGTTCAGATGCTTCAAAAAAAATTCAAAGCTGACCTCGGCCTAATCCATTGGAGCCAGAGATGGGATAGAACATACAGTGGCTTTTAGATGCTAGGAAGTATTTTCATTTTCATTTTCAAAGGCTTGGCTTGTTATTAGGTGGAACTTCAGCTTTTTCCTCTTGTCCACCTTCCCCCTCTTCCAATCCACCCATCCCCACTTTTTGTCTCTTCCCAGCTCATTGGAACTGTTGGCGGACTACTACACAGTCCTGTGTTTTTTCTAACTTTTTTCCTGCTTTTATTCCATTAGTTTAATGCACGCGGGTATAGGAAAAAAAAAATAATGGTACAATTACTGGAACTTTAACTTGCCACAACCTTACTAGTAACCTAATAACAAATAAAATCAATACATTATTGTGACATAAAACAGTAAGTTATTTCATGTATTCAATTTAAAAGTTGTACAAAAATATTAACTTTTGCATTGTACCTACCTAAATTTTGAATAAAGAAGTTAGCATTATGGTATAAAAAATTTATTATATATAATAATATTAAGAAAAATCATTTCTTTCAGCCCTAACCCCTAAAGGTCGGATAAGGGTTTCGATGTTATAGGCCCGCTAAGAAATCTGAGGGTTTTGGCTTGATATAAACTCAGCCCACATATATGAGGATAGGGTAAGGGCTTACCTTGGCCCAGCCCAGCCCAGCCCAGGCCTGCCCTTTGACAGCCCTACCCATTAGATGGTGTTGGTGAGAAAAGAATCCCAAATCAAATGCATGGGTTCCCATAATTGGAATTCAATGAGCCTTACATTGACGCCCAGAGGATCCAGACTGACAACTTATCCTTAAGTAACTCTTTCTAGTGGGTTAATACCTTCTTACGTAAAACCTTTTTGCCCGAATCATATTTAGAATATCATTCTCTTAAATGATTGCTACAGTAAAATGTCGAATATTTTGAAGATCCATACTCTTCTCTTAGTGTTACTGAAAACTATCAATAAAGGTTAATTAATCTTTGAATAGTTACGATAAAAAAAAAAGAAATGTCATTAAAATTTTTTCTGTAAATTCTTTTATATTCTGATATTACTTTATTTTTTGGCTCCTGACAATCTATAAATATCACAATATTCGAAATATACCAGTGTTCTCTAATTTCTTTCAATCTTGGGGTATAATTTCTTATCCTGTTCCGTGAGGCCCTTTGCCATTGATCATTAAAGTAGTGGAAGGGTTGACTCAAAATTAAAATATTTCTGAATTAAAGGCACCCACCATTTTATAAGAGAAAATTGTGACTAGTTGTGGATGGACCGTCTATTAAAAATAGCTTTTCAGGACATTTCGAGCAACAAATTTAATAATGTGTAATAGATTATTAAAGTAAAAGTTAGTGGGCAGAAATCATAGTCTTAAATTGAATTGCTGGAAAGGAGCTTATTTTTAAGCAGATGACCAATTCACAACACCCTCGTCAAATTGACATTGCCAATGGACCGATCACATTGATGAGTCACCATTTCGATGTTTTTTTTTTTTGAAAATATAAAATATTTTGCTGTAATAGGGTATGTTTTTTCCTGGAACAAATGTTTCATCTGTTGTTGCTTAGCTTTTCCAGGGACATTATGTAGCGTTGATGCTCCACACATTTGTTGGTGTCTCCTTTTTTCTATTTTCATTTTTTGCGTAAATTAGTTGCCTGGTATGAATACAAACCCTTCACACATAATTAGTTACCTCAATTGGCACTAATCATAATTTCATATGAACAACCACTGGGTATTGGGGTTTATCATATAACTAGCAATAAAGGCCCGTGCTCAGCCCAGGCCTCCATAAAAAATTAAATAGTTTATTAAAAATTTTATAAAAATATAAATCCCAGATATTTTTGAAAGTTAGCATACTGAAATAATAAAATAAAAATTAGAAAATGTCTGAAAATGTAAGGAGCCCACTAATGATTCCTGTTGTTTAAATAAAAGAAAAAATTTCAGTTATTAAATTTTATAAACATTTAAAATTTAATTATTTAAATAAACTTTGTAATAAACCATTTAAATTTTTAGCATTATAATTTGATGGTGGGCCTAACTCCAATAAGAAATTGAGCCATCTATTTTGATTGGTGCTAAATATTTAAATAGGCGCTACAAAAAAAATTAGAATGTTATCATTTTGACCTAACAATTATAAATAGGCATAACAATTTCATATAGATATATTGACTTGTAAATGTGGTGAAAGTTCCAACCCAAATCAAAATCAGCAACCAATAAGTAGATCACACAGAAGCCAAGTTAAGGACCTACCTCATGTCTTTTCATTCCTGCATAATTTAAACATAAGCTCACTTTGATCCAAGCCCAGCCGCATGAGTTATGTGGTTTCCGGTTTCCTATTTGCGGAATGGATTTTCATTGCCGAAGAAGAAAAGTATAGGAAAACAAACAGGATGTATATAAAAAACAGTAGCAAATCCATGGAAGAAAACGCATCTGTTACAATCCATCCCTCTCTGTTCTTCCACGATCATCTTTGCCATTGAAAATAGCCCAAAACCCACCATATATCTCCACCATCTTCTTTATGAATTCAGGGAATCGGATCTCCCTGCAGATGCTGAGGATCCACGTCTGCCTACCCACATACCTCAACGCGCCGTCTCTCGGCCACAGGAGTATCCGGCCGCCGAAGCTGCAAAGGAACTTCACCTTCCTCAGCGACGGATTGTCGGAGCCCTCGTCACTGGCCGTCTCCGACGGACAAAGCAACAAAGGCCCATGCTAAGCCCAAGCCCAAAATGAAAATATATTAAAATTTAAGATTTCCTTAAATTTTAAATAATAAAAAAATAAATATAAAAATTATATTATATATTATTCTTAAATTTTGTTTTATGCATCCAAATTTATAAAAGAAAAATATAAAGTAAGATCACTGAATAATACTAATAAAGAAAGAGAAATACATATATATCTAAACAGAGGATGATTTGATATATTATAAACTTTAACCTCTCCAAATGCATTTTTGGAAATTCACCTTAAATTGAAAAAAAAAAAGTATTAGTCCTTTGATTCAAAAATACTTATGAAGTTATGTTATTGTTAGGCATAAGATATTAATTATATAAGGAAGAATGCTTTCTTCAAATAAATATAATATTTAGAAGAAAATACCAAAGCTAAGCTTAACCCAACAATGAACTAATTTATTCATAAAATTTGGATAGAAATACTACATCATATATAGTATATATCGATACATTGCAATTTATGAGGGATGTGATAGTGATCATTGCTTATATTAAATTTAAGTTCTCCAACAAAATTATAGGAAAGGGGGAGAGATTTAAAACATGGAAAGATGAGAGTGTTGGTTGACCAAATAAAAGATTTTAGGATTGGAAAAGATATGAGGGAGAGATTTTAAGAGGAGACATTTAAAACGATGAAAAGATGAGTACTGAATATAAAACCATAAAAAAGCGTTAGAGAAGCAAAGAATAATAGTGAAAAGATGATAGTGTTGACCAAATCAAATCATAAAAAACGCGTGAGAATGAGAGAATGTAAGATTTGATGCCACATGTAATTTTTTCGAATGCTACATAGAGCCCAGGCTATATATATGTTAAATCTGAAAAAAGAATACATTATTATTATTCTTAAGAACTTTTTAGAGAAGAAGATTAAAAAGAGATTAAAATATTATGGTAAAAAGGTATTCTTGCGATAAATAATAATGTGCGATGTTGTTATTAGTAAGAAATTAAAATAATAATAAGAAGAAGAAGTATTGCAATTTATAGTTATAAAATTAATTGAAGAAAAAGTCACAAAGTTAAATGAAAAAAGAAGAAAATCTATTAATTCTTGCGTCATCAAGAATGTCAAAGAAAATACATAAAATATTAATAAAAAAGGAGAAAAAAGATGCTCAAACCAATTAATAACATGAAATAAATTAAAAAATCTCCATATATAAGGGTAGCAGACCTTATTTATCTAGATTTACTGATTGAGAATCAACTTGTCCACAGTGATTTATCACTTTGCTACATGAACCTAATAAAAAAGATAAGTTTTAGCCAATAAAAAAATCATTGATACATAATAAAAATTAGATCATAGAAAAAAATTAATAATTCATCTCAAACATACTTCATGATAAACTAAAAGACAAAAATTAAATTCATCTGATACACGTTGGGCCCACTAAATTTTTTGATCTTCACAACTTTCCTACCACCTCACATAGACCTTCTATACCTGCAAGATCTGAAAATTACTGAGCACAGTATCAACAAATAGAGATCTTTCTACTAGGTGTGTCTAGACTCTAGAGCAAGTGATCAGAAAGTATAAATCTAGCTATTGGGTGGGTGGCAGAACTGTAGAAATCTCCCTGTTGGGTAAATGGAGCACAAGTGATTAGCAAGGAAGGATGACAGTGATTGGCCGATGCCTTGTCCATTGGTTGGACATATATGGAAGCTGAAAAAAATTAATTGTATTAAAATTGTTAATATTTAAATAAAATAAAAATGAATATTATCATATAAATCATAGCACCAACATATTTTGAGAAACTGTTAGGTGATGTGGTTGACATTATAAAATCTCTTTATGGCTTGCTAGATAATTGAAGAAAACTTCAAAAAAATCATAAATCGGATGATAAAGTTTGACAAAAGATCAAATAAGGATTTTAAAAATTTATGCATATGCTAAAGTTGAGGGACTATGTGTGTTAAATGATAGAGGATAAGTTACTTTCTCTGGATATTTTAATTAAGGCAATGATGATATGTAAAAAACAGGTTGACTGATCTAAAATAGATGAGTATAATACCCAAAAGTTTAGGAAATAATAGCTTCGCCAATTTGGTTCCTAATCTAAAATAGAAAGAGAGTACTTGGATGGTGACACCTCACGCTGATCCCTAATTCTTCAAATTTTATCTACCCAAAATAATTTCTCACTGCATCCTAACCCTATAACCGCCCAATGCGAGACTGTTATTTCCCTCTGAGATAACCTCTTACACCCATAAGATAACATCTCTTTCTTGTCAAATTTCCAAACCATCACCGGACCTGTAAAAATGCTTGCAACAACATGAACCATGCATAAAATCAAAAGACAAAAAAAAAAAAAAAAAACTTGGATAGGTATAAGATTTTTCTCAATGAAACTTGCTTATGTAGAATCTAGTTTCACAAATGCCCTTAATGGAGTATAGTGCATTTGCATATATTTTCTTGTTCTCACTAAAACAATGTGCATATATAGTGCAAGAGCTACTTCTTGTCCAGATCTTCTGAAGTCTCTCAAAAATCAATTTGGCAAGGTTACAGAGTTCAAGTCTAATGAGATTTGAATTGCCCAATATGCAACATCATGCGAGCTTACATATTTGTCATTCTTTTCATGGCGTATCTATTTCTCTACCTCTGGCATTGTGATTTGCCAAATTCATGGCATCACACAGACACACCACATCGATGTTCCATGGATTGATGCAAATAGCACCACTGTGAGATGGAAAGCAACCAATGAATTCAAAGTCTCAGACACATTGATCATGCTCTTACTCATGATATATTTTGATTTCGAATTGTATGATGCAGGCAATCTTGCAGGCAGATTGTACTTGTAGGGCATTAAATCGATTTTGTCCTATTCATAACGTTTCTAGAAAGGACAAAGATGGATCTAAGGATGCTAAAACTTAGCTTTAAGGAGAGTGATTTTAAAGTATGAGATTATAGATTATATTAAGAGGTATCAAAAGATTTTGGGATGCAAAAACTTAAGGGCTGCCATTTGTCACTCCTTCACGAAAGGGGGTTCCCACATGTCATTCCCTCATAAAAGAATGTGACACGTGTCGCTCTCCAAAAAAAAGGTATATTTTTATAATATATATAATTATTTGCATAGTGTATATAACCTTCAGAGATTTGAGACGCACATTATGCTATCAATTAATTAAATTTTGACACATTCACATTAGTTTCAACTGCCAAGTAGGAATGACAATCACCGTCCCACACGACCATTCCTCACCAAAGCACAACCATACACACACATATGGTACCTCAACGGATTGTATATGTGAGACGTTGACTTTTTTGCCACTACATGATAGGACCTCCTCTCAAAAATTTAACCCCCTTATATTCGATAACATGCACTCTGATGAATTAGCATTCGTCAATATCTGAAACTAATTTAAGCTATACTAATCATTGCATTAAGTTTTGTAAAATTAATACCTTGAAAAACCATTAGACTCTTAAGGGCCCTACATCAATAGTTGGCAGGATTTAATTAAGCTATCTTCTATCCAAAATCATAGTCACAATGAAACTTTTCCATCACACTTTTTTCTCATAATTTGCATAGATCCAAGGCCAAAATATGTAAGGAAAATTTGGTGATGCAAATGAGATCGATTGTGCAACCACGCACCATTTGTAAGTCATAATGTAGAAAATAGCAGTGATGACTACAAGACAGTTTTTACCCTTAGGGCACCCTACTTACATCATCATCACCATCATCATCATTAAAGTCTTATTCCAACTATGTTGAGATCGGCTACATAAATGCTATTTCTTTATTTCATTTTATTTTGAGCTAAATTCTTCGATAAGTTAAACTTCTTCAAATCTAAATTAATGACCTCCATCAATATTTTTTTCGACACGCTACCTACATACCATCTTTAATTTCTTCCTCAAAATGACAAGAAGACCACATTCATTGTCGCACGCAGAGATTAAGGGCTGAGGAGCTGTAAGGCCCCACGAAAGAAACTTAAAATGAGTGTTTTCTGCATCGAACGAAAAACATGCTCCTCCATTATTATGCACACTTGGAGGAATCGACATGATTTGAGATGTGGGGTATCAAGCTTTGAAGTGACCTCTCTCAAATGATTGAAACGTGTTATGTAAGTCCTATGGAGAAAGAATAAATGGTCTTGGAAGAATCACATGAGATGCATGCAGGTAAAACAAAGTTGTTTTGCAGTTTCAACACGACCTCAAGAAGTTTGGCCTTTGCGTATTTCAAGCTCAATCATAAAGCTTCTTTCAAGAAGTTTGGCCTTTGGGTATTTCAAGCTTAATCATAAAACTTCTTTCTTTTTGTATTTAATGTGGATCGATGCATGCAAAGTGTCAAGTGTAGATTATGGAGCCGAGGGTATCTATAATGATTTTTTTTGTTTTTTTGAACGATTCATGGCCTTCTCATTTAACAGGGTTTTATTTTAGTTCATTTTATTATCTAATTACAAATGGTATAAAACAAAGTCCTTCATGATTTAGATTGGACTTTGGAGACACGTATGTAGGCTCAAAAGATTGTGTTTCTGTATACAGATTTTTTCTGGATGTGATGATCCTAGTCATACTGATGTCTGTTCTAGTGAAAAAATATTTGCTGCCCCTGCAATCTCCTCTTTAGAGCTCTGAGACTCTCATCATAGGGATTTTTCTCAGATATTTGCTTTCGTTTTTCTATTTATTGTGCTTGGATTTGGTCTTTTTTAATTTATCTGCTTGGTGCTCTGGGTTGTGCGTTTTTTCTTTTGTAGGCAAGGTTGTGGGGTTGTGTTGCTTTTGTGATTTGGACTGAATGTGGGCTCTTTGTTCTGAGCTGATTTTGGACTTTTCCCATATTTTTTGCTTGATGGTGTACTGCAGAGAAATAATGAAATATGACGCATCTCAACAGAAAAATCATATATAGATTGGCCGTCAATTCATGTTGGTAAAAATACTTGTAGACTTGTAGATGTCAATTCTCACTTCTTCCAAATAACCGCTATAATAGCAGCTCTGTAGGGTCTTAGGATGGGGACATTCACCCCCAAGGTGCCAACTTGCATTTTCATCGTGAGTGAGACATTTGAGGAGCTCCCTCCCCTTCCTTGTATAAAAAAATCAGATGAAGATAAGATTTCCCGTTTCTTTCTTAGTACTATATCACATTTCACTCGTATTGGACATAATATCTATCAAATGAGCTACAATCTATGTCTCTAACCAACTAAGTTATAATCTAAGACAATCAATTTAACACTAAACATATTTCAATTAATGAAAACTTTTCTAGTAGATTAGCTTCAAGGTGGGCTCCATTAAGCTTTTCTTTGGCTTACCTAAGAGACCTCTTAGGGGATTCATCTTCTCATTGGGTGGAAATTATCCATGTAGCTGGAAATGCGCAAATGACTTTTGGCCCAAAAAAAAACATGCTTACAATTTGCTTGCGCCATAGGTTTAAGTGTTAGTATTGGATATTGTCTAGGCTCAAAGCCAATATGTACCCATTAAAGTGGTTTTTATTTCAACATGAATAATAGAAATAAACGAAGTAGTCTGTAATCTGTTTCTTCTGATATTAGCCATGCTTTGATACTTAAAATGATTGTCGGTGATGCTTATCAACTAAACTAGTTCTACATGTGCAAACTGCACATCACACAAATTACTTTTATCATTTTATTAAGTCACTTAATATTTATCAAAGGTTATTATTAAAACACGGTGCATGAACATGCACGCACAATAAAAACGGTACAACTACTTGTGCATGTCTCAGAGACAATGTCAAATGTGACACATTGGATGCTTGTTAGGTCTTTACAGATATACAAGACCTGTAATTATTTAAACATCCATGAAAATCAGTAACCTCTAACGTTGTTACTATCCAGTTACAGTTCTCAAGGGGCAGGTCTTCGGTGGACCCAAATGTAGCTAGACAATTAACTTTTGGATATCTGAACCTGGCCCTACAACGTGACAGGTCCAATAATGGGACTCATTGCCCAAACTCGTCTAATGGGTCAAAAATCCGGGCCTCACTCCATTTGAATGGATTAGTTGATTAGGGTAGTTGGATAATCATGAGTCCATTTCCATCCCCAGTCTGCTGAACTCTGTGCACAAGCCCAAATATATTTACAACATTACTCCCATTCGGTACTCAGAAAAAACAGTATAGACCAGATCAGAACCTAATGGGCCCATAAAATACACCAATATCAGAACCCAATTCTCAAATGTGCTGAGAATTGGTGACCATTTTGATCAAGTCCATTTCAATCTCTACTCTGATCAGTGCCTGGGAGTCGATTGGTTTTAACTGATGACACTAGTTCTCTGCCCCTTCAGGTCAGATTATCTACATGGAGAGCATTTTCTGATGCACATGGCTTGGCCCTGCGCACGTGTTCTCTACCATCACAGCAACATTTATGTCTGAAGAAAGACCAATGTCCAGTAATGCAGTAGCAAGGACATCATTACCAGCATGGACAGTCAGCTTAATCAGTCACTACTCAATCACAAGTATCTACCCTCTACTTTTCTCAAATTAGGCATTGCTGAAAGACCCAAGTCGATGCCACTTTGTGGTTTGGCATTACTAAATCTGTGACTGGCTCACAGGTGCATAACCTCTCTCTCTCCCCCCTTTGGAAGATATGGGTTGAAGCCATTTTGTCAAAATCAGAACTCATAATATGGTTTGCAAGCTTTCAATGCTTAATTTGTAAGCGTGCCGTAACCTTCCTGATCATTATCTGGTTTCATAAGTTGCAAATGATGGAGGAAGGTATAAATGGGAAGTGGCCAAACCAAGAAATGTTGGATGTGAGTGGTCTTCATGACCACAAGTCTAATGTTATTTGGGTCCCACATGTTGAGTCCACTAATTTAAGATGCTTTTCCTTTTGATTTTGGTTTTACAAAATATATATTGGATTCGGTTTTAATAAGAATAATCAATTAAAAAATCTCATTTGACTAATCTTTCAGAAAATTAAGAAAACTTACCTTTAAAATTAAAAAATCTTTAATGAAGAAATCTTTCTAGAATTATCTAAAAAAATGGTTTTTCGGTCCTCTCTCTTAAGTACGAGATCTGTAAAGTGCCCATTAATTCTCACACATATTGGAAGGGATGATAAGAGAGGTAAGAGAAAACCCAAGTTGAGAAACACAAACTACTCATCATCAAAATCATGATGCAAGATACGCTTCTAATTGTTCTAAGTTATTTACTATTTAACGCATACGTCAAGATCCTTAGGTTTGATGTTTTGTTTCAAACCATATTAGATCTGACAGGAAACTAACCTTGTAGTTTTAATACGTTAAAAATATTCTTTGGGGCATATGTAAGAAAAAAAATTCCTTAAATTGCCCATTTACATATGGTGTTTTACAACACCTAGTTCCGCCCCCTGTAAATGGGTCATTAGAATAGAGCAATATTGAAGGTTTAAATGTCTGATATCTCAAAGAAGAAACTATCCGAGAGGTACCAAAAGGTAAGAAACGATTTTAAAGGCGATCAAATAAAGCAGGCTGAAGCCATACTAACAGGTGGTAATAAGAAGGAACCATCATTTGTCCTAATGTGTCAAATAGATGACGCGGGTTGATCCCTATTAGGAACTACTTGAAAATGAGTCACATGGTTAAATCTGACCTTGATTGAGGTGAAGTTCATCAATGGATCATACCAATAATTTCTGAATCACTAAATTGTATAGGGTCCCAATCCAAACGTCCCTTCGAGCAAAGCTGCTAATAGTCCACAAAATTCGATGACAGGGATAAAACTTGGAGGTCCACCCAAATGCCACAGTGGAGTGTCTGTCCCACCAGTTTAAGATACAATAAGCTGGAAGCTTTGTACAACAGAAATAACCAAATTAAGAGATAAATATTACAAAGTGAACTATGGACAGGTTTTCTCTACCTTCCCAATGGTACGCATCACCTTTCTCAAATGACAACTTTAAAGGACAATTCTAGCACTCCATTTCTCCCAGTATGCACGTTAAGCACACACACTTCATGGTTCATGTACAGTTACCAACTTCAATTTGTCCACTTCCTTCCATCAAATTTCTAGCGACACTTGTTAGGCCAACGCTAATGGAACGAAGAAACCTATCTGCTCATATGGCAAGAACGAGCCCAGGCAACGATTGGTTCGAGTGCTCATGGGGCTCGCTTTGCCAGAGGGTCGAGCCCTTGTTCCTAGCCTCCCACACCAGTGGCCTCAAGTCCTGCACGGTCAGCCATGTATTGAAGTACTCCCTTAATTGTGTGATCACCCCTTCATTTAGGGTCCACACATGCACCCAATACTCCTCTGCCCCTTCCCACCCCTCGGCAAAGACCAGATTGTCGACGGCAGTGATTCTCCGTGGCATGAACTGGAAGTCAGCAAATGCCGACTCTCCGGTGAGGAACCGCATCATGTACTGGCAATGGGGTGGCCCATGGAACCACCACTCTAGGTCCATGGCCAGAAGACATGAGATGGTGTCTGTTTCACCACATGCCAAGGCCTCATACAGAGACTCCACGATCGCCTTGTTGCCGCTTTCCGGTCCCAATGCCGCCGCCGGAGCCTCCATAGAGATCAAAGGATGGATGGATGGAGGACTAGTAAGGTGTTGCAATGTCTATACTAGGAAATAATCAATTGGAAATGTTTTTTAGTGCATGTATGTGTGAGTTATGGGGTGGGGTTTATATAGAGGGAATTGATTGGAGTTGAGTAGGTCCCACCAAAGTTTGACGGTTTATATTGAATGGCTTGATTGACATGGACGATCCAATGGATAATGAAAGAGCTTCCTCCAATGCGCGTGTGGATGTGGACCTTGTAACACCACGAGCTAGGGGACTTTTCCCATCATAAGGACCATTCAAGTTGCGACCGGACCAGGAAGATATTGGTCGCTTTTAAAAAAATTACGAACCGACGAAACTACCCTTGAAAGCAACTGTTTTTTCTCCACTTGAAGGCAAGTAATCGACTTTCATTGGCACAGTTATTAACTCGTTTTGGTCCATAGAAGAGGCCCTGTATTTTTAGTTTTGAATTAACGTAGCAGAAAACTAATTCAGATTTGTGAGATTAAACTTTCCAATGATGGTGATGACCTGATGATCATGTTCTTATATACGAGATTTATCCCAAGAGATTAGTCCTATGGGCCAATTTATCACAATAGTTACCCTTGCCGGCGAAAACAAATATATGAGTGAAAACATCAATTAAAGTTCTAAGCAATGTGGACTTAGGATTTTTTTTTTCGAAGGAGGTACCCGTGACTCTAAGGAACAACTAGAAATTTTTTTAGATTCTATGTGATGTGATTTTCATTTAGTCCAGTTTCATAAAATAGAAAAACTAAATACATGGGTAGTCATTTTCTTTAGTATGCAAGGAAAGATAAGGCCCTTGAGAGGTGATTTGGAGATGAAGTAAAACGAATTACGGAAACCCAAGGTTCATCATATGGGTATGAACCACAGTTCGAAACTAAGCAACCTGACTCAAATTGGAACATCATGGGGCCAAATAACTTGGCGCCGGTCTTGCAGAATACTGTGTCAAACTCCATTGGACTTATTTGGCTACCCAATTTGGTGATATATGGAGCCGAGTGAACTTGGCGAGTCTGGGCAAGTTTTTAAACTGTGGCAGAAATAGTTTCTCAGCTGTTAATTCCATCCATGTGAAGCCCATGTTCAAGTGATCCAAACGATCAAAATGACAGGCCCCACTATATCTGAGGCAACACTGAAATAGAAGAAATCAATTACTTCCAACAATTGTAATTATTTTTCTACAGCATTTGTAGAATTAGGAGGCCAGTATCAATGCTAATATGGGTCACTGATATGTTTCCCGAAACTATGACCCATCATTAGAAAATGGAATATGTTAGATTGAAGTCATTTATTAACCAGGTAATCGGAGGTCCATAGACACCCCTAGTCTGGCTCAACTAAACCAATGTTTGTTTTTTTTTTTTTTAGTGTGTGTGTGTTGTGTGTGTGTGTGTGTTTTCTGTATGCTTATAGAAGTAATCAATCGACGTATAGTTCACAAAGAACCTTAGAATATATTAAGAGCATGTTTGGATACCACCCACCAAAAGGAATCTTCTTTTATTTTCCTCCATTGCAAAGAAAACCTACATTTGGGTAAAGAGAGGAAAATTGAGAGGAGATTGTCTAAATCCTCTTAACTCACCAAAATTTCTCTTTTCCATTGATTCTTCTGTCTCCACCTCCTCACATCGAATTTTGCAAATCCACAAATGTAAAGAATTAATTGTGAATGAATATTGGTTTTTCCCAGACCTGGTATACAATGATTCTTCTCATAAAAAATCCTTAGAGATGATAGTTTGATTCCAAAGGAATGAAGGAATTCCTTAAAAGGAGGATTCCTCTTAGTTTACCAAATATGCTCTAAACTCCATTCATAATCATAGCTAGCACAACAATCCATGCGAAGCACAGGCATGACCAAATGGCTAAAGTCTATGCTCCATATAATTAGTTTTGACAATTTTTTTTATAAAAACATACTTATACACCCATCAGTGTTATAGTGGTTAGATTTTTAAGGGTTTTTGTAATTAGCTAATTCATGGGTTGGATTTTATATTTTTTTTTTTATAAAATAGATTGTAGTTCGTATCACCAGAAGAGCTGAAGTGAAAAAATTTATAAAATAGGTCTTGCGCTCGAGCACCCATGACAAAATCATTTGCGCTCAAGCCCTGTAGTTCACACTCAAGCCTGATTAGAATTTTTCAGAAGAAACTAAAAAGTGCGTAACATGTGCTCGAGCGCATTGGCAGAGAAAACTCCCCCTCCTGATACAAAATTGTTTCTTATATGTGCCAAAACTAGTAATTCTTATTTTACAAGGAGTATTTCTTAAGGACGAATTGTGAGTTATTTAAAGGGTTCCTCTCTCAATTTCAACATAGAGATCTTATTGTTTTGAATTGAAATTATACATTAGAGATCACCTTACTTTTCTAGAGCTTCTATTAGAGAGATTGGGCTGAAGTTTTGTATTAAAAAATATTACTTCTACATCTCTTAAAAAAGATTGAAAACATCTTTTGTGTTCAAGATGTGGTGTGATAAAGCGAAGAGCAATATATGGCAAATGAGAGTCGTGGCAAAGAGTTTTAGAAGAAAAATTCAATCCTTAAGTTAAAAGAGTGACTCAATAAAGTTGTGAGTATATCTTGTAAGTGTTCATTATTACTTAATAGTTGATCATTGTTAGATTTGTAATTTTTTTCCGATTTGGGTTCCACGTAAAAATCATGTGCTTTTTGCTCTTGTATGGTTGATTGTTTTACTTTTGTAAGTTCTTTTGTTTTTCACTGCTTGTGCTTGTGTGACTTGCAATTTAAAAATTCAAATCTAAAACAATCATTCCAGATTATTTATTGAAAAGACAAGAATAGGTCACCAATTCAAGTCCCTTAACTTATATCTTTTAACTTTTTACAAATGCTAAATAAAAAAGTCAAAATCAAAATAAATTTGGTCAAAATTGAATCCAAAATCTTTCTTTTTAATGTTCTATAATTGGACTAATGACAAATCAAACAAATCATAGTCTACTAGAGTATGCTTTTTACTGCGCATTCAAATGAGAAAAAAAAACCCCTAGAATAAGGACTTTGCTCATAATTTTGTATCTTACAATGTCATTAATTAGGAAAACAGTTCATGGCAACTTGGTACTTTGGTCGTTGCTAACCCCCCCAACCCAACTTGAATCGAATGTCGGTAAACCAGATGCCAAAAGCCAACCCAAATGAAAGCCGATATATAGTCAACTTGGGCCAGAGTTGAAATACATATTTGCTCTAGTTGAGTTAATTTCATGAGTTACATTTGAGTATTCAAATTAAGGCCATGCTCTTATTCAGATGGCCACTATGCACCGACCAACCACCGTCCTGTGGGACATACCTGGGGCTCCACCAATCATAAAATGTGTGCAAATCAAATGCTAGAGGGCTTGTTCTTGTGCAAGAATTTTGAGAATTACTCTCATGCATGGAATTTTAAATCCTCATGGCACATCCAACAATTAAAATGATGAAATTCCAATTATCCTAATAACTATTTTTGATCTTCTAAGTAGGTTGGAATTCAAAATTCAAGTGATAAAATATAACATTTAAATCCAAGGGGACAACTATCATATTAATATAAGAAAGAAATAGATAGAGCATATTTGTCTAAAGGAAGAAATAGAGCATATTTGTTTAAAGGTAATTTGATAAGAATTTTTTATGTTGAGGATTTCTAACATTTCAAAATGGTATGTTTCATACCTCAAATTATGAATCCGAATTCACATGAAAACGTCACAAAGAGCTTGTAAAGTCACAAGTTGCCTTCACAATTAGGCAACTTGTCCAAGAAAGTTTGATTTCGGCTTCTCCTGCAAACAAGGTTATGAATGACATTCAACTGTTTACCATATCTCATTACATGCGCACGGTGACAAGGACAGGTAATGCCGAACCAGCCTTCCTCGCAAAGAGACACATGAGAACGAGTCAACAAACACTCAAGTTGGCATCTTTCTCATTAATGTACGCCTTTTGCTTATGACCATATAGCCCTTGTGCTTTATTATTGTTATACACCTTTTTTTTTCATTTGTCGGCGATAATGTAAGTTTTGGAACCTTCTGCTCGGCTGAGAGAGAAATACGCTCAAAACAATGAAAGCTCACTCAGGAAAGAGGGATTGGACAAGAATTCAGAGCTCACTTAAGAAGAAGTGATGAGATAAAAAGGAAATGGACCATTTTCGCTGTCAGTGTGCGTCATGCACCTTGTCACTTACTCTTGCAAACGATGTTCTAGTATCCAACCTCGAAGTCCATTAGATTTACAAATGTAAGCATATTCTCCAGTTCTTTCCTCTGTATTCACGAGGTCTTGGATTAGTAGTACTTTTGTAAGATCCCGGCCCAAATTAATAAATTTAATTCAAATAAAAATAATTTACGAAATAAATAATGACATTAATCGAATTGGGGGAAATTAACTCACGATGAACAACTAGGGCAGAATTGGGGCACAAACGCGATTAGGACTTAATCTGGGAATTTTAGATGCGTGTTGGTAATTTTTAGAAAATATGAAGGGTATTTTCGTAATTTTAAAAACATAGCCAATATGGGGCTCATTGGATAGAGAATAATTAATTATGCAACTTTCTCTTAAGGCCCGAACTCATCCGGATTAATCTAGTGCCTTGTTGATAGAGATTTAAATAAACCCACTACTAGTGGTGTGGGGGACCACGTGTTTGTCTCATATTCAAAGAAGAGTAGAATTTACTTTCGTAGGAGTTTGGTTGGGATACAATAAGGCTAAGGCTAGAGAGACATCCTAGGACTCTATATGGGAAAAAGGAGAATTCCACCCTACCTCTACTTCCTAGTTTTACTCTAAGTACCTATATTATATTCTATATATATGTATATGACTAGAGCCCCTCTCCTACATACGATTCTCTCCAACTCTCTCTCCCTAGTTCTCTCTCCTTCAACTAGAAGGTTCAACTTTAGGCTTAAGGATTTGAAGGAACCCATAGAAGAATTTCCTTGAGGCTCTCTACGGGTTTGGAATTTCGGCAATTAAGGCAAGTGCACAAACCTATCATGTTTCTACCTGATTTTTTATCTCTAAAACGTGATGTGTATGATTTTGTTTTGTAAACCTGATTTGTAATATAATATATAAGGTTTTCATAATTCTAACCTTATTCGTGTTCTTGTATACTGTATGGTGTGAATTGATTTTTATCAAGCCGGTCATCACTGTCATCATGTTTTTATATGTAATTTCTGATGATGTCCTTGTAGTATGTGGTATGCCTAATGGTACAGAGGAAACCCCTTCTGGAATAGGAATTTCTAGAACCGGACTGTTTCTGTGCCTCTTCTTGAAATAGATTGTGGAGCCGGGTGGACCATTGGATCTCAGATTTGAACCATGGATCTGTAAGTAGATCCATGGGCAACCATAGAGAACCTGGACTCATATGGGTTGGGTCCCATCGGGGCATCCATCTAACTGACCAAAATCTGCCCATTAGATGGACAGAAATTGACGACAGTGGTATGTAGTATTTAGGCTTGCAGCTCCTACCACACTTTTGTGAAACTTTGCAAATCTGTACTAATGAATACAAAGGATCCTTAGGAGTTATTCTCTTCCCATTCCAACCTGTAATTGTAGAAGAAACCCACGGTGAAAAAAAAAAAACCAGTCAGGTTCGTTTTACAACAGTTTTTATGTTTGGGATTGTGGGGCCCATATGACCCACATGATCGAGGATCTGGCCCAGCCATCTAAAGACCCATCCTTGGGCGATCCTGGGGATTTAGTCTGGTTGTGACGAGTCCCACTCAGAGCCATCATCTTTGAAGCTTGAATGGCAGAGGCGTGAGACCCAATTCTCATGCCATGTTGCAGAAAACTGTGTAAGCACTGTCTTGACTGGTTCTTAGTCTACATAAGTTCCCAGAAGCCTTGGATAAGCCTACCTCCTTTAGATGTGTTACTATGGCCCATCATCCAAGTGACCTGTTGATAAGAGGCGTTGGACCATTCTGTACCCACCCAGCAATGTTGAAACAGTTAGGAAGGAAGCACTTTAGCTCTTTTGGAATTTTATGTGAACTCCTGAGAGATTACAAATAAGCCCTTTATCTTAGATTAATTACTAATAAAACCTCTGTGCTATTTTTATTAAAAGGTTTCCATGAATATGAGAATCTAATCTTATGTGTAAAGTCCTCCACTAAGGACTGATTTAAACCATGATCTGTGTTTAATCAATTTTGATATTCCTTTCTTTAGTGCAGATTATAAGATTATGAGACATTACATGTACCCTTAACTATGATTAAGCTAGGGATTTTCTTTAAGATTATGGATTTAGTTTTAATGTAAAATTTATGTACCCAAACTAAATCTAAAGCAATGATAAGTCATGTTGCCATTGCTTGACATCTACCTTCAAATTAGCTTAAAACTTGCCTAGAGTTAATAAACTTAATGGTATGACGTCATGGGTTCTTCAAACACCAACCAACTTCAGAAGCGCCAACAAAGAATTAACCCAAATCTAAAGAGGAGATCCTCGCGATCATTCAAATTAGATTTAGGGCAAGTATACGGTGTTTGAGAATCCCATGATATCATAGGGTTAAGTTCGCTTAGACCCGACGTGCAGTATGACCCGAAAAATCTGGATTTTGTATCATGGAAATTTATTATTTGGTTTTATGTTTTCAACCATATCTAAAATGTACTTTGACATGATAAAATATATTTTTCTCTATTATATGGTTTATGGTATTCAGACATTGCACCTGTCAACTTTGGAATCTGTTATATGTAAATAAATTCTATTTTTATGATTATTTGGCTGTTTATCCGTATTTTGAATTAAGGCGATACCACTAGGCTGTTTTAAGTCTAGCATAGTGGGGCACCACTGTGTAGGGGCTATTCTTCTGAAACTATCTGCAGATTAGTTAACTTTCTGTCTGTGACAATCAGTCACTTCGGTACCAAACTCTGTTACTCTGTTCTAATGGCCAATGGCCATAACTCTGAATCTCTGGGTACCAAACTCTGTTCTCTGTTCCCGTCATGTTAAAGGGGGCCGCTATAATACCTGTGACAACTTAGCCAATGTGGGACGCCAATTTATTTTGAATGCTATGATATTTGTAAAATCTTTACTTGGTTTTATGCATGAATCTACATCTCGTATTATTATATCTTGTCAATTTATTTTGAAAACCCCGTGATTTATCTGCCTTTGATTTTTACTCAAAAATGGTATGGAATATGAAAATTGGGTAGGTATACTTGCTGAGGTTATTTCATAACCTGACCCCCTTGTGATTGGCGTTTGTAGGTAACAACACCCCTTCCAATGAACCGGATGGAACGGCGGTTGAGGAGGAACCGCAGGGGAACTACACGTGGAGCGCAGACGATATAGCTTAAAAATATCGTGCCTGCGCGAAAGAGACGATAATTAGATAATTAGTTTATTTATGCTGAGTTTAATTTTAGATTAGTTGTAAGCCCTTGGTTGGCTATTTGTGTTAGGATTTAGTTAATTGAATTATGTTATTACCTATGGATTTATTCATGACTTTGATGCATTTATATTATTAAAGTGAGTAGAATTAATTACTTTGTCTTGTGAAGGTACCTATGATGGTTTTACAACTATGTTTCCGCTGTGATTATGTTCAGTTGGCTAATCTCACATTGCGGATCCATTTAATTTCATCATTAACACCTTAAAATTGGGAGTTCTTCGGAAATCCGAATTTTGGGGTCGTTACAACTTTCCACTAATCAGTGCTCAAGATTCTCGATTAAGAGAAGAAATTATCACTTTGCATGTCACAAAGGCGGCTTATAATTTATAATAACATTCTTGGAATTAAAGAAACGTATGATTAAACATATATGAGATAGATGATTCTATGCTGTGGTTCGTACAACGCTTTAGGATGGTTATCCGGTTCATTTGGCTTTATGTGAGGCATCTATAGGATCAGCATTGTTGGGTTTCATCTTGTATTCCAGTTTAACCTTATCGGCAGTCTACTTTAATTAGAACTAAGGTTTAGGATTAGGGTATTTTAATCATTATGTATAGGTTTTCTTTTTGATAAAAAAAGCGAAAATTATATATATTGATGTACTGTAATCCCAAATTCTGAGGGGATTGAGATGGGATCATAATAGATGGGTTTTCTCCTCCGTAGACGTAGGCAAGGTTGCCGAACGACATAAAATTGTTGTGTTCATGGATATGATTGTTTGATTGTGTGATTGCTTGTGTTCATCGTAATTAAGCCGTCAATCGTGGTTAATTTTCGTTGCGCTGCTTTTCCCAACAAGTGGTATCAGAGCAAAGTGGAGATCGCTCGGGATTTGCAATTGACGGATAAAGGCTTGGATGTGTTTGGAAAAATAAGGTTGGAGGATATTGCTCAAATCGATCTTCCGGTATACAGATTAGTGGTGCTATTTTGGAGATTTGTGGTGGGCCATGTAGTGATCACAGATCGGAAGGAGGCGGCCTTGGGTCCTTCACTTACAGCGCAACAGAGAAGAAGAAGAGGGATGCCCAGGTTGTCGCTGGATTTGCAATCGCCAAAGAAAGGGAAGTGGAGGATCTAGTTCTGGTTGCAAAACCCTGACCAAAACTGAGAGAGTTCCGCTGCGTCGATGTGGCCATTCTCAGCCGCCCGCTGTTAGTCACCACCTCTGCCACTCGTTTGATGTGCTGAAGTTCATCACTGGACTCTCCACTAATTGCCGGAAAGGGGGCCATGGTCCATCATCACTGGTTTCAAACATTGGTGCCTTGTTGATAGGAGTAAGAAAGCTGGGGCCTCATTGCCCGTTGCAAAGAAACACGAGGAAGGGAGAGGAAGAAGGTCGCCTGGGCCTCATCAGGCTCGTTGCAAGTCGAGTCCAGGTAAGGTAGGATCTGACCCATTACGCAGAAAAGCCCAACCTAGTAGCAGTTCAATCCAGGTTGGTTCGAACTAGGTCAGACCTGACCCGTGATACAGAGCCCAGCCTGCCAGTAGCAATGTTGATGTCAGCACATGTCAGCAGATAAAATGGTCAAAGTTAGTTTGACCAGATTTGTGGTTGAAATTGTTTATGCGATATCTTGATCGTCCAATATCTGATCGGAGATCCGTTTGTGCTTACGAACTCGTTGTGAAGAGATATAGGCGTATGTGGAAGAAGATGGGCAGTTCAACGGTAAAAAAAAATGGTTTGACCAATCGAAGTGCAGAAAACTGTTTCTGCGATTTCGAAACCATCTGGAGTCGAATTTTAGATCTGTTTCTTCCAGCATGCTTACGGTGACGAGATCTATGAGGCAGATAAAAGATATTGGCAACTTGACAAGTAGAAAATTGGGGATTGAAGAAACTGATAGATTCATTATGACATAAATCTATTCAAGCATTACAGGCTAGATTGAAGTGTTTGATGGATAAATGACTTCAGAGATTGTCAGGGAAGAGTATTAGACTCTGTGACACAGCAATGATTGAAAAATGTTATTTGATGTCATTAATAAAAGATTACTCCAAGTACTTGGATGGAAAGCTCATATCCGTTTTGCATGGATCGTGAAGGAGCGGCATGCTAAAATGGAAGAAAAAGCAAAAGAATCAGAATCAAAATAAGGTAGTGTGTAAGAAAGCTCGGATTCGGATGACAGGGAATCACTTTTAGTCACTACAGATATGGATCGAGTTGATGATTTATGGTATTATGATTCAAATTCTTCATATCATGTATTCGCTTAAAGATTGGTTGATGCAAATAACTTTCATTGTTGATAGATTTATTCTTATGAAGGAGAATGCAAATTGATGAGCATTTGAGTTAAGAGCGGTAAAGATCCAAGTGTATGATGATTTTATTCAAATTCTAACGGATGTGATATATGTTCTGAGTTTACGAAAAATTGGATTTCTTTGGGTGCCTTAGACTTCAATTGCTGCAAGTACATTGTAGCGGGTGAAGTTTCGAAGGTAGAAAAAGGAACATTAGTCATTATGGAGGGGGAGATGGTCAGAAATCTCTACAGGTTAATAGGGGATACTTTTCAAATGGAGTAATAAAAGGAGATATCAAATAATAGGGGAGGAAATCCGTTGTTCAGTTGGAGTTAAATGCAGTAAGATCATCAGCAGATGAATTGATGAGTCTTCGATGATATCATCTAGTGGAAATCCAGGAAAGCCTAAACGGAGATGATTTTTTTGAAAAAGGTAGTCTTGTTCAAGTTGGAGTAAGCCAGTTTAGCATCGGATTATACCTAATCAGCTGTACTGTGCCCAACCCACTAAAATAGACTAGAATAGGACAGTTGCAGGTTTGATGGAAAGAACACCAAAATGAAGACAGAAGAAAGGATTCACAATATACCAATGAAATCTAGATTTGAGGAGGTCTTCAGTTTTGTCTTGACAGATGAAAGTTAAGTTCATTGTGTTGCACGCGATTCATGCATATGACAACAAATAGAGAGCACTTCAGATGTTCAAGACAGTAGTGTTGAGGTCAAATGAGGCAATTAGGAGAAGTCTCAAATTGGTTTGGACTTGATCTATACTAGATAATACTAAGATTGTCTGTGCATTCGGGCTAGGGTGCATGAGCCGCGCTTGGTCATAGCGTGTGCAAAGGGGTACCTTTCAGCAAAGTATGTAAAGTACTGGTTCAACATGTTAGAGCGTTGACAGACTGCACCATCGGTGTAGCGTCGTACCATTCAGCAAGGTCCGTAAAGACATTATCAGATATCTCAAGATGGCTCTGAAGATTTGCGGGATCCAAGCCAAGGTGGAGATTGTTGAATTTTGTCTTGTATTCCGACTTAGCCGAATCGGTAGTCTGATTTAGCCATAATCGAGGTTCAAGGTTAGAGATATTTTAGTTTTTATGTATAGGTTTTCTTGTTGGCTAAAAAAAGGAATTATATATATTGATATAGGATCATTATAGATGATTTCTCTTCTCCGTGGACATAGCAAGGTTGACGAACCACGTAAAATTACTGTGTTCATGTGTGTAATTGCTTGATTATGTGATTATTTATATTCATCGTAATTGATCTATTGATCGCAAGTAATTTCTATTGCGCTACTTTTCCCAACAAAGATGAAGCCGAAGCCATTCATATTGGAATCACACAAATTTTATTGTAATAGGAGTGTCTTGGACCATCAGTTCAATCTTGTCTTAAAAAGAAAATCATTACTAAACATCTCAAAGTTGCAAAGGTGGAACTAAAAAAAAAATCTTCCTTGGATATGTATGTAGGTATGTGTATGTGTGTGACTGTGTAGAGATAGAGATATATATATATATATATATATGAGGAAAATGGCGCACCACCTAGTATGCTCATTCCCGCATGATCAACTTAATAGTGTTCTACTCTAGTTAGAATGAACAGAAATTTGGCCATTTGTATTAGGAGGCATATAACACGAGCAAGATGACTCAAAGAATAGTGATCTTGTGGTTTGAAGAGAATTTAAATTTCAAAGAGCCCCACTTTCTTCAAAATTTCTATTTGTTTATGAGGACTGTAATCCGTGTAAAAAGGAAAATGAAAGTGTCGTATGGCAAATCGACGCTTTTTTTTTTTTTTTTGTCTATTTGACTAAAGCTGTTAATACTTTAGATTGTTTGTCTAAGCTCATGTGATCTAATTCAATCATGGTAAAGACTTTTTTTTTTCAAGAAATAGTCAAAATGCCACTTTTTCAAATAAACATCAATTTCTAAAACAATGAAACACTCATTGTTTTTGTTTTTCACAATCTTATCAATATCACTTTTATAATATTATAAGAGTGACTCTTTTTTACTTTATGATAAATTCACTATTATTCATCATATTATAAAAAAGGTGTGCCTATATAACTTGTTAAGAATATTTTCTTCCTATCTGAATCACACATTTCAGACAGCCACCCTGTGATAGCTTTCAAATGGATAGCTTTCCCAAAACACCCCGTGAGTGAATAGGCACCCGAATGTTACATTGTTGCACAGTCGCATTACAGTTCATCACCAGCTTATCGTCCCAGCTGTGGGACATCGATTCATTGATGGCTTGCCCAAAACACCCCTCGAGTGAATAGCACCCGAATGTTAAATTGTTGCACAGTCGCATCACAGTTCATCACCAGCTTATCGTCCCAACTGTGGGACATCGATTCATTCATTGATATGGTTAGAGCAGGTGATGATCCTTTTGCATGGCAAGTGTCAGCTTTCTGTGTCAAAGCCCTGTGTTAAAATGATGCTACAACTGGTTGGCCCAACATCCAAAATCAATAGTTGTCTCACTCCGAGCTTGGGAATTTGTAAACAGTCAATCAAACTGGTACTATCAATCAATCATTGAGTTTGTGTAATTACTGACTTATGGTCTATAAGAACCTGACCAGCTGGGTTGATGGATAGCTGCAATGACTAGACAGTGGGAACCGTAGAATGACCACTGGAGGAACCCGCACAAGTGGGATAAGTCTACATAGACCTAGTAAATAGAGCTGGACATCACAAGGGAGAATAGATACTGTTGGGACATTTCAATGAGGAGAAAATAATAAACGTGAAGTATGCCCGAAAAAGTAGATTCATATAAAAGTTTCATATAATAAAACTGAAGTATCCACCTAAACCTTTCCAAATGACTCAAAGCAGTCAAGCATTTGTATGGATCACTTATCCAGAAGTTCTCTTATACTTACTGCTCTCTCCATTATGGATGGCCCTAGCTGGCTTATTTTATTTTTGTCGTGGAGAATTTAAAAATGCCTTCACTCCTATCATCTATCTTTAGCTAACAATACACTGCGAGTTCTTTAGCTAACAATATAATGCAAGTTGTTTCAATAGAGGGATTTTCTCCTATGAACATCCCTCGTGAGGCCATGCAAACTTTAGGTGAGTATCTTTAATTCAAAGGAATCTTGTTTTGGGGATGGTGGGCATTAAAAATCGCACACCACCCTTTATGCAATGTCCCATTTGTTAAAAAAGCGGCCATTTAAATGTACATAGGTAAAATTATATTGCTCAATATAAGTCATTAATCATTTTCTATAATTGCCTCCCTCCACATTCCACCAATTTACAGTACGAACATATATGCTTCATGTGCAACCCCTTTTCTTTTGTCCTTGTTTGTTTTAAGAGCTTTCACTTACAAGACTAGGTCGATCTTTGAATTCAATTTGGTCAAAGTAGAAGTTTCCAAATTTAAGCATTGGCTTTTTTTAATTAGATAAAGTGGTTGGATGCCTGAGAGATCTAATTGACATAGGAGTGAATTGTAAACTCCCGACACGACAAAACATGCTAAACGAGATAAATGTTAGGTGCAAGGAAGAGATCGTAGAAATCAAACACTTGGTAATTGGGTGGGAATGGAACTCCCAACCACTAGGCAATCCCTTATTCTCAAGCTTTGGATAATTAAGTAGATTGGGTTGCCTATCAACGCATGGAAGGCATGAACGGTATGTGTTTTTGGGTTGCCTGTCAATACATGGAAGACAAGAACGGTATGTGTTTACTGGGGTTTAGACCCCAGTGTCCTAGGGTAGACTTCTTTTTATTCTACGGAATAAAATGGGTGTACGAGACCTCATATCAATTCAGAGCTAGCTGAATAAATAGTGACTGTGAGTTCCCACAGTGCTATTAATAATCCAATACTGTAGGGCCTCTGCCCTTAGTGAATCCAGACCGTCGTACACAATCACCCTATCTATTGGCATTTCCAACTGGGAACTCCTAGGAAACTGATATACTCCATCGAATCACAAGTTAAAAACATGATCAACTTCACTAAGCCAGAGTAGACCTAATTTGGTCCCAAGGTATGAGGACCACTGACACAAATATTGGTAATATCTAACAATAATTTTGTTATATTTACTTGAAAGAGTATGCTCCATTATATCGTGATATTTTAAAATATCAACAAGTTGCAAAAATCACAAGAAAATTGTAAGAACTTGGATCAAAAATGAGAAGAATCAGAAAAGTATTAGTTATCTTTAATAGTATTTTATATTTATTTATTATTTATTATATTTTAGGATTAATTCAATTTCTGCTGCATTTTCTCAATAATATTTTGAGCAAAGGCCCAATTTTAAAATATCAGGATATATTCCTCAAACAATAATTTTGTGAGAAAAAATACTTTTAACAATGACCATGACTCTACATTGGATTGTCTTGTCAAGCATTTCGATTGACGAGTTGGATCCAGCGCATAGAGCTATAAATGCTTGGGACATCTCCTAACAACACCCTCAAAAAAATAATAATAATAAAAATATTGAGAATACATTGAATCAAAAGTAACAAAGATGGTAACAAGTCATGGATTGTCTCAGGCCCATCATTCAAACAATTCTGGATCTAGTTGCTTTGAAAGGGATTTGGAGACCCTCAGAGATCCTGCATTAATTGCTTCGTTGTATTGCATATCTGCTAGATCTTTCCTCCACTGGGATTAGGGCTCTCTCTGATGAGGGTCATGCGTACATAGATCATCTTCTTATTATTTTATTTCTATATACATATATTTTTTGGTCTAAAAAGTAGACCAAAATTTTGTTGTTGAGATTGAGACATTTCCTACTGTTCTGACATGATTTTTAAATACAAATGCAGACCCACTTCAATTATTTGGTGGTCATAGTTATACGTGACCACTGAAGGTTCAGACCAATTATGACTTTGGAAGTTGTTTGAAAGAAATTGTTCAAATCACGTTCTGCTTGGGCGGATTCTGAAGGCAACAATTGCCTGTCGCTGCAAGGATGTAAAGTATGGTATGTGAATCATTTAGTATTAGATGCTAAGGTTTCTTTGATTCACTGAAAACAAACATTTTATGTCCAAGATACATATTTCGTGCCTTCAGTGTGCAAAATTTGCCACACATCGTCTCCACATTATGCTTCAAAGTCATAATTGGTCTGAACATTATCTTATAAATTGCTTCTTTAATTTTATTAATATATTTCAAATCACAAAGCACTCTACAAGTAAGTCTCCAGTAAATCCAACTCCTTATAAGTCTCCAGGAAATCCAACTACTTATAACCTAATCTTTCATCTTCTAGTATAATTTTTGGAAAGTGCACTTGGGTGGGCTAGAGTGCCCTCTGTAAACATATAAAGTTAGTGATTAAATTTATGCACATATTGGCAGCCAATGGTGTCCATTAGTTTTCCCATCCTAACCTGAGATTCTTGTTACTTTATCAGTTTAGGCAAGACCAAAACCGACACATAGCATTGAAGAGTTTGATCCTCTGAGGTGCTTCCTAGTCGGAGGTGCCCACCATTATACCACTAACAACGTTAGCATAGTGAGTTGTCTCAGTCATCAAAATGAACGCGCTTCTTCAAGATGGTGGACGTCCTTGTGAACAAAGATGAGAATGAGCTGGGTTCAGGACAGGTCCATGGTGGTCCTAAACGGGACATGAAACTGATGGTAATAACTGTGGGACTAAAAGCGGACCTACCTAACAGCTAATTATGCTAAAAACTAGGTCCCACATCCCATTCAGTTCAGGTCCTTTGGTAGTTGGATGTATGTTGTCAAATCTATAGTTCATCATTTTAGTCTGAAAGAAAGTCAATCGGTTATAGCCTTGATAGGGCCCAAAATCATGACCCACACCCAGATTTCTCAGTTCATCAGGTATAAATGGGTGACCGTTGACATCCTTACATGTGAAGACCTCGGGACGATGATCTCGGCTGTTCATCTGATGGAGCTGTACTCTTACTTAGGGGTTTACAAAAAATCCGTTAATCCATTAAACCGATCCGATCCGATCCAATCCGCGGTTTTTTAACGGATCCGATGGATAATAGATTGGTGATGGATTGGAAAAATCCTAATCCGTTTGTAACGGATTGGTGACGGATTTTACCCTTAATCCGTGGATTACAACCGATCCAATCCGTTAAAATAAAAAACATATATTTTTATTTTTATATAAAAAATATTAAAAGACAATAATTTCTTCCAAAAGATTTAAGTGTTATATGTTGTATTCATTGCAAAATATCTTCCAGAAAGTTTAAGTGTTTTGTGTGTTTTGTTTTATCTTTTTATTAAAATTTTTCTAGTGAGTTTCTATTAGAATCCTTGAAAGATCTTATGGAACTGGTAATACAATTCTCTTTTAGTTGGAAGAGTGGGATTTGGTTAAAAAACTGATTTGATATGCTAACTATTTATTTATGCTTTTAAAGTACTCAAAATTTAGGATTTTTACTTAAAGATTTTATTTAGGGTATCTACTCGTATATCTTTCTATTATTACTTGTATTCTACATTATATATCTGGTGATGTGGCAATTATCTTATACCATAATCACCTTGTGGAAGCCCATAGGATAGTTGAATGTGTCCTTTTTAAACCCCTTCAAAATCTAAGTCTCTTTAAGATATTTCATAAAACGAACATGTCTAACGTGTTGATCTTAACAATGACTTCATCTAATAATTAGAGAATGGTCACATAGGAAAGATAGAGACGGGCTACCTATGATCAAGTTTTACCAATGGGCCACCTACAACTTTTAAATCTATTTTTATTTTATTTTATTGCAAAAGAATTTCTATCATGGCTTCTACCAACAGATTGAACGGTTTTAATCGAGCCGAACCGTTGATCCACGGTTCGGTTCGGATCGGTTTTAAAGGGCAACGGATCGGTGACGGATTATAAAACCGTCAATCCGTAGGTAACGATTTGGTGACGGATTTGGCTCAATCCGATTCAATCCGAACCGTGTACACCCCTACTCTTACTGGTCGCCCATTTGAAGGTTTCAAGTGATAGTTTCCGAGTGTCCATAGAAATTTTTCTGGCGTACACCCATCCATGGTTGCGTGCTTTGATCATGTGTCCAGTGTGCCAGTACCCTGGATTGAGGAAAGTTATCCAATTGGGGTGGGCTTTGCCACATTTTCTGAATGGGTTTGGGATCGATGAGTCTTGTGACCCGGGCCATGGGTCCAGACCTAAGCTTATGTAGTGATAATTAAAAAGGCCAATTTTGGGCCTTTATTAACACTTAATAGGACTGATTCCTGGACTGCAATGGCCGACTCCTTGTACTGTAGTTCAGCCCAGTACTACGCTAGATAGCTGATTGGGTTTGGAAATTTGGTTGGAATTTCGAGTCAATGCGCATGATTCGGCCTACATAAGCTCATATTTGAATTTTCTTTTCCTTTTTTTTTTTTTTGGGTTTTTGAGCCGGGCTTGCTCACCAGCCAGTATGGAGGAGAGTTAAAGCACCCACAAGGGATCAATTCCTCTTGGGTGGTATGGAAAACGAAATGCCGACCAGGCTATCCCTCAAGTCCCACCTCATATTTGAATTGGCTGGGAAATATTTAGTAGACTTTTCTTGATTTTGGGTGACTGGCAAATGCCTGATTTCCTCAACACTTCATTGAAACTCACTTGACTTCATGAAGATTTGCTTGGCTCGATCAGGACCCAATCATCTTAACTTGAATCCACTTAACCAGATTCGATTATCCCTCTGCTGCTTCTGCTCCTATTATTATTGTGATGATGATAAAAGCATCTTATCAAGTTGATAGACAAATATACTCGAACTTTCACTTGAGTTCTCTTTGAATTGTTTCGAGTGACTTCAAGAAGTTCGACTTCCTGAAAAATCACACAGCCAAGACTCAGTTGAGTGAGTCAAAGTCAGTCAAGAGTAGTTTGATAGTTTTGGACTGTACCATCCTAGAATATTAAGAGTAAATGATCCATCAATGACACAACTCATTAAATCAGGCGCCTGACCTGTCCATGCTTAAGCCCAGTATCCTCTGTGTCTTACCGGGCAACAACTGGGGAAGTGGGCTTGGTCACCAAACTCAACCTGTTTTATGATTTGATGGATTCGGGTTTAGATCTAGGGGCCTGTATGCTTGGCTAAGACCTGAGTTTCAATGGCAAGGCCAGGATTAGACCCATTTGCACCAAGAGGCCCTAAAAGCATTGTGCCGAAGAGGGTTACATTTTTTAAGAAATTAGGCCTAGGACCAACATAACTACCTAGTATGATTCGAAACTAGAATTAATTTAGGCCAGTGTAGGCAGAACTTGGGCCGGACGTTCCCACCTTCCCACCTTCCCAATTCCAGTTGACTAGAGCCGCCGTGGCCTAGAACACATCCCACTTTAGGATTCAGTTTAGGATTGGGTCTGGAAACCAAAATGCAATTTGAATATGGGTTGGGTTGAAGCCAGGCAGTTGCGTTCAAGGTGGGTGGATCAAGTCTGTTTCTAAGAGAACCTCTCCAATATGGAGGGTTCTGATTGACCCAAAAACAGGCCGACGTTCCCAAGTTGCACCTCCTTTTTACATGTGACTGGGCGTTCCATAGACAAGGCTCAGCCTGATCTAATCTAGCACCATTGGAACACTAGTAGAAGATCTTTTAATCAACGCCAGTTTCAGAAAATTTTTTTTTCACTCTTCTCAAAAATAGACTGTCTCCTTAAAAATTCCGGTAAACTTTCTCTATTTGGTGAATTGACCCAAAATGGTACTTTGATCACATCTACCAAATCAGTTGGGTGCATATTTCCTCAAACTTATAATACAGCCAAACCAAAGCTAAAACTGAGAGAAAGTGTCCAAACAATCCATGTTTCCTTGCAAGAGTTATTTAACCTGAAACAGCTTAAATACAGGCAAGCAACTCTTTTCAGGTTTTTAACCCCACCAAAAAACTCTCCTTCAGGTGAAATGGAAATATCTTACAGAGATGAATTCAATCACACGTCTGGCCATCTTATGGGCTTTGTGATGTGGGTTCTCTACTCTGAAACTGACATTATAAGATGATCCTAACCATTCATTTATTGCCCCACATAAATGCACTAGGGGAATCAATAGACAAGGGATCACAAAACGATAATCTTACCGCAACGAATCGACTCAAACTATTCTATTAGTTTGGGTATCAAGAATAAAATAAAAAAAAACTCGTTAATTATTTGTTCTTGACACTGCTCAGATGCCTTGGATCATCTGGTTTGTGTGTTTTTTTTTTTTTAAAGACCACACCATAATGGGACCAACCTGATGAATGCTCCAGGTGCAGTTTAAAGTACTATGAATAGGGATGGCAAACGGCCCGGTTTGCACAGCAACCCAAAGGTCCATAGTTATCCACCTAAATTGAAGTAATTGGGCTAGGCCCTGGTCCACACCTGCTCTTTAATACCCAAAAATTACTCATATTGGAGTAATTGGACCACTGTTTGCCTGACAACCTGTTGAACGAAATTTAGAAAATCCAATTTGGCAATGGGGTTGGTATTTGTATTAACAGTTATGGTTCCATTGGATAATGGGGTCAGCTACAGTCTCCCAATATTTAAACCATATGATTTCCATGCGTGTACTGGAAGGACAATAGCTTTCACATAACCCATTTATCTTACTTTTTGAAAGTTGTTACTAGTTGCGGTTGGTGGAGATGATAAATAAAATAACAGGTACGAGGTGACAATACTGGAAAGAAAGCATGAATGGATCCCATTCTCTACTCAGGAGTGTACCAGAAGAAACAAAGCTTTAAGGCAAAGATACATTATTAGATTAGAAGATACCTCACAAAAGCTCACCAGTCATTGTACCGTCATTCAACATCTATCTTTTCTTTCTGTCATATTAACTGTGGATTTTATGTTCTCTCATTATCTCCACCGTACCAACATCATCAATCTATCATCACCATGATATAATAATTACAATAACAATTACAATAGCAATCATCATCCTCATCATTAAAGAGGCAAATGTGTCCACTAAGATGGTTGAACCAAATTGTCCTATTTTGCAATCTCCTGGGGAATGATTAGGATCAGGATCCTTAACTAAAGGTGAATGGGGACTGCACTAGTGTCTCCATGTTGGACCAATTTAATATGATATGATTGTGCCCGGTAGACGAAGTAAAGTTTTAGGAAGCTTAAATCACAATCATGAAGAATAATCTCCAATATATAATGATAAATACCTTTTATCATCTGAATATTAAAAAAATTATTGGAGAGTATTTTTTCACCCAAATATTATACAGTAGGACAAAAAACCATAAGATGTGATGAGAGAGAGAAGAGTAGTTTCGTAAGAAGTTGCAATGGTGTATGTACACAGTTGAGTTCTACCTTCAGTTCTTACTCAAAAGTATCAATTAGAATTTTAGCATGAAATTCCTAATGGATTAGTATAAACTGTCTCCTGATTTTACATGTCATATTTCGGTATTGGAATCCCTTTGATCAAGTTTTGCTAGTTCTTACAAGACCTAAACTATGTGTTGACTTTGAATTTATTTCAATTTTGGAGGATTTCAATACTGAAAGTAGGGAGGCATTTGCATCCTTTAGGGTCAGTTAGTTTTATGTAATTGAATACATAGGAATTGTAACAATTTTATTTCTAAAGAAAATTAAAATTAAAAAATAAATGTAAATTTCTAAAAATGACCTTCAAAGTCTCACCATCTAAATGGAAAAAGAATCAAGGGAATATGGAAAATGGAAACCAATCACCACTCTAGTAATTCAAGTTGTAGAAAAGTAAAGGTTCATTCTGCATTGGCATACCTTATATCCTACACCGCTTACCTCATATTTTTTAGCCCACATCTCTTTAATAATCCTTTAATGGAGCACATTTGACTTTTAATTCTTCTATCATCTGTATTTCTATCCAAAACAAATAGACCTTTAGCACTTGGCAAGTAGCTTTTAGCTTTAGACATGCAATTTGAAACTCAGTGTCTTAAAATTTTCATTTGAGGAACACTACCTAGGGCAGGTTTATGCAATAAGTTCCTGCACAATGTTCATTTCCTCTCCTAACCATAGGTCATTGTTCAGTGGAGTGCAAGCATCTACAAAAATTACTAATAATATATAGCTTATTTTTTGTAGGTTTTCTTCACAATGCATAGAATCATGTGTCCAACGCTCCCTCTGAATTTCTGTTTCCACATAGGAGGAACACATGTTTCCTCTTCCATAGCATTACACAAATAACCCCTTAAAGATCCGAAGGCTAAGGAATTTATATGTAAAAATCTCATAAAATATCTATATCAACTTTTAAATAATTTGGAAAAAAAAGAGTCGTTATGATGTAGTTCTATTACATGGTTGCCGCTACTTAATGATTCATTACTCATTAAATTTTAAGTTGAAATCCACGACTCTTTAAACAAATTGAGGTGAGGAAAGGAGGGTATAACATGGAGACATAGATTGGGACTATTGCCTTTTTAGGATTCAACTTACTATGGTGATAGAATGATATTATTTTTCTATTAAATAGGAGTTTTATTTTGTTAGGATCTCTTTGATCTTCATTTTCATCCTTCACTTGTAGTAAAAAGGAAATGCTCATAGATCCTACAAGTTTAAATGTGATTAAACAGACCCTTTGTAAAAAAATATCACATTGTAAGCTCTAAAGTGATATTCTTGTCTCCAGTTACTTAGGATCCAAGGACAACCCAAAGAAAATTCAGAAAAAGAAAAGAGAAAAAACTCACCTAAAAGGAGTCTGATTCTTAAATCCAAACCGTTCAGGATAAAACTTTCCTCATTCTAGCATTAGCCAAGTTTCACTTCGATTATAATAGGCTCATGATCATTAGATTGATTATATGTGAAATAAATGATTAAAATATAAAAAGCACTTACTCAAGTGCAAGTTTCATGTGTTACAAAATTAATTACTACTCAATGAAGAAATTTATTTTGAGCTGTTTGAGTTTTAGACGTTGACCTGAATTTGACCATTATACATAAGAAATATGCACTGTATAAAAACATTAAGTTTTGAAGACTTTCAACGGATAAAATTAAGATAATTTAGTGGGACTGTTATCTCAGGTTTATCCATGCCCCTTATCTTCTTCTTTTCCTTTTTTTTTTTTTTTTGGTAACCCACTAAGGGGGCTAGGATCCATGAGAGAGCTCATATACGTAGGAAAAAAGCCCACAAAAGTAAAAAAGAGCCCGTACACGTGAAAAGAAAGCCATAGAGTGGGAAGGAAATGGCCCCTATCAATGTACGAATCTGTAAAACCCTACATCCCTTGTTTCAAATATCTATATTTGGGCCCTGAGTGAGCTTGATCTAATTTAGGAATGTTTGTTTACTCAACAGTCAAACCCAACGAACCATACTCCTGGCAGAAGCTTTAGCAAAAAGGTACTGAAAGAAAAGCTTCCATTTCCTATTCATTATTAATAATACAACGCGACCAACGTTTTCTTATATTACATAATTTTTTTCATCCCTAGCACTTTCTTATTAGAAGATTACTACTGCACATGGAAGGCGCTTGCATGCTACCCTGTTAAATATGCAACTGAATTTATATAAACTATTAACTCTGATATCCTTTTCTACATTCTCTAGTTTTTTCTTATTTCTTTCCACCCTGTTATTTTGTTTAATTGTTACACATGCTCTTACTTCAAAGAGAAGAAAAGTTGCAATAAGCACTCTCACAAATTTATGGAAGAGAGTGTTTCACGGTTTCACCTGTGCAATAAAGAAATAACCATACCCGGTATTATTCAATGAGTAAAATTTTCTAGATGGCTGTACCTACTTTGTACTTTAAATAAGATTGTCATTTATAGTATGGTCCTGTAAGGATTTTTGTGTTGGTAAATTTATGGGTTAGACAAAACTTGAGTTCATTAGTGTTATATTATATATATATATTTAAGTATGGACAATGATTGGAATCGCCGAATGCACTGAAGTGAAGAAATAGAAGAAAAAAAGACAAATTGAAGTGGTTTTCTACGGACAGCATGGATTAAAAAGGCTATATTTCACAAACTAAGTGTCAAATATGGGCATGCAACCGATCGTTGAAAAGCTTGTTTCGAGTAAAATCCCTAGAGCCCAAAATTACCTCAATCGGAGCTAAACGAAAAAGTTATGGCCTTCGAAAGTTTGCAAAAATGTGTTGAAATCTTACCCTGGGCAAAATGGTAATCTGACTGATAGGGCTATTCATCCGACCGATTTAACAAGTGCAGAAAGTTAGTTGACTTGAGATTTTTCAGTCTGATTTGAAGGGAAACTTGCCGGTTTCATGCCAACTTCTTTCTTAATTGAAATATACTTACGAGGCACGAAGTTGGGGTTATAAAAAAAGGTTCTCTCTCAACCTTAAGTGGTGAAACACATACTCATCATTCCAAGTAGAAATTACTTATGGGAGATCACCTTCTCTAGAGTCTTTCATTGGAGAGTTGAAGGCCTAAAGTTCTTTTTTAGAGATTTTTATCTTTTACATATCTAGTAGAAGATTGGCTTTTAAACGTAAAAGATTTGAGGAGTCAAACTAAAAACTAGAAGGCGTCTAGTTGATTGAATTTGTAGTAGGCAACGATAGACAGTTATTGTAGAGTAATTTTTTATAAGAGGTTGACGTTACAGAATCATGCGAATGTCTGTAAGTGGTTTGTAACTGCGTGATAATCCGTAGTGCTTGATTAATAGTCCAAGTTGGACTTGTGGTTTTTTCCCGGTTTAGGTTTCCATATAAAATATTGTATCTTTTTGTGATGCGTGCTTGTGGTTTAATTTATTTCCGCTGTGTAATTGATTGTTTACACATATAATATTGAGATTGATTATATTTATCCATTCTAGAGGCTCTCCCTCAAAAACCTTCAGGCTCACTTCTCACAAATGATATAATCAGGCCATATTTTCATAAATTTGATTCAATAAATGGTATGTTCAGGTTTATACATTTCCGTCACTAAGTTAAAATAATAATAAATATATATATATATACCAAATTTAGACGAGGAGAAAAGGTAAAAAAAATGGAGATGGCAAATAATTATCTCTTTTTGGTTCCTCTGCATCTGAATGATCACCTCGGCTCAGAGAGCCTAAAACAGAGAATTGTATGAAATTTCATCAAGTATGACAGATTTAATGCTTTGATAGAAGAATTAAATGATATATTTAAGTTCGAAGTTTCTTAGATAGAAGTTTATGATAATTTATTGATGTTGAAATTTGGTACACCCCGGGGTCAGGATGGACAAATGTACAGTTGGGCCCTGCACAATGTTGCTCCTTGAGTAACCCCTTTCATTCATGTTCCCAACTATGATATGAATTGTAAGCAGTGAAATAAATGCCAATGTTTCTCTCACAACCGTGCATTTCCCATCAATCTACAATCCTTCAATTGTTCAAAAGCTACAGAAGCCTCACTTGATCATATTGACCGGCAGGAGTGGGGTTCACCCCAAAACCCATTATTTGCTTATGATTTACGATATTAGTTTTTTTAACTAGTCATTTTACATATAATCAATCCAAAAATGAGCTCTGCTTTGACTTGAATGAAAATTTATTTTGGTGACATAACAGAGGAATCCTAGGAAGTCATAAATCCACTAATAACTAAGAAAAATATCTCTATTTTCGGTAAAAACTAAATACCTGCCCATCTTATGGGCTTGTTCAGTACAGAAATTTTAAGAATTCTTATTTAGAAAGAATTATGAATCCCACAATACAGTCCGTTAAATGGTTTTGCAAAATGCTTAACTATAATCCAGCATTTAAGAAGTTCAAATTCTGAAAATTCTAAAGGTTGAAAGTGATTATTCAAAAGTTTTAATTTTCAAACTTTTAGCATTCGAAACCAAAGTTTCAAAGGCAAAAAAAAAAGACTTCTCACAAGAGTTGATTTTCAAAATTCTAGAATTTTATATGCTCAAAAAACATATTTTAATACCTTTGTCAAAAACTCCCAACATTTACAATTATATTAAAAATTCATCAAAACAAACAACCTTATTTTTTAACCCTTCACTTCTTTAATATTCTTGATCAAAACCTATTATAGTTCAATGCCATGCAAACAAATGCACCCTTATATCTAAGCCAATTCAGCTGTCCCCTTTTTTTTCCCTTTCAAACTTGGGATCAGTTGTTGACGAACATCTTGGTGACCATTAAGCCCCCCCTTTTTTTTAATAGGGACTCAAACTAGTTGGCCAGTGATGGACGCGACGCCCAACCATGGGCTATCCAAAGGATTAGGGTAATCGGCATCATTTCCAATAAATGTACAAGAATTTTGGGAATTCAAACTCGAAGTCGCGTTTTTAGTTAGTGCATTACTTGGGTTACATTACATACGCAAATCACGAGTGATTGTTTATAGGCCGAATTGCAGAACGTCAAAATGTGCCAAGTGTAACAACTAGGGTTACCATCAACTTCACAAATTGTCAAAAGGCCGCTGGCCGCCTGCCCACCCCATTCCTTATATGTACCCTGGAGTATAGTATATACGAGTATCTGCGCTGGTCCCCCTTTAGGTTTCAGAACGAGTGGAAAAAGAAGATGGTCCACCCAAGTACCTTAATACATGGTCCGGCCTACCTGTGTTGTCTGTTCTCTCGTTTGTTGCCCCAAACTATTGGGGTGTAACAACTCTATCTTATATATTTTTATAAATGGATGATTCAGTGCACACTATGTGCACGGACCTTACGCTGCAAATAGGCCCAGTGGTGGTGTGTCTCCACTTGATTATCCATATGAATGTACCCTAAAATAAAGACCCTCATTTGATAGTCACCGGACCTCAAAATTTACATCCATCATAGTAGATCGGACCATTGGATCAACTGCGCTTTTTTTAAAGTATATGCCACTGATCAAGGGGTTATAATGATTAGATGAGCCCTAAATTTTGCACACGAGTAAAGCCCACCCAAATCTTCCAGTCCTTCAATCCCATCTCCAGTTGGACCCCACAACAAAATGGACACTAGATGATCAGATATAAAATAATCTAGATGATTAATCAGATTATTTTTTTTATAGAAAGCCGTTGAAACTTACAAATTTGATCAAGAAGTTAGAATGATTAGACCAGCACCAAAATTTGTTCACAAATACATCCCACCTAGATCTTCCAATCCTCCAATCTCATCATAGGTGGCCTTAGAGCGAGGTATACACTAAATTGTTTAACAAGGTCCATACTAACACACAATGAGAAGCTTGATATTTAAATTGTTGCCACTCGAACCCTAGATTGTAGGGATGACCAGATAAGATGACTATGACTCTTGCTATTGTGAATGGTATATGCAACGTGGAGCATGAGCACCGCATAAAGCCTATTTCTTTTGTAGAATTCCTACCAAGAATTTAAAATGCTGGGTTTTTTGAAAAATATGATGACTTGTTTCTTAAAAATTATAAATATTACTTCTCTCTATAGAAATTTTAAAATACTCATTATCATCATCATCATCAAAGCCTTATCCCAACTATGTTGGGGTCAGCTACATGAATTCTATTTCTCCATTCCGTTCTATTTTGAGCTAAATCTTTCGATAAGTGTAACTTCTTCAAATCTGAATTAATGACTGTCATTCATGTTTTCTTCGCCCTACCTCTACCTCTTGATGGACCCTCCACTTGTATATCCAAACTTTTTCTCACCGGTGCCATTACTGGCATACGCTCAACATGCCCAAACCATTTTAAACGAGTTTCTCTAATTTTATTTTCTATTGGTGCTACCCCTAAATGTTCTCGAAAGCGCTCATTTTTAATTTTATCTTTCCTAGTTTTACCACACATCCACCTAAGCATTCTCATTTCCGCTACATCCATCTTATGAATATGTATCTTCTTAATTGGCCAACATTCTGCTCCATAGTCATAACTGGTCTAACCACTGTCCTGTAAAATTTTCCCTTCAATTTTGTTGGCATTTGTCTATCACAAAGTATTCTCGAAGTTAGTCTCCACTTTAGCCATCCAGCTTTTATCCTATGCTCCACATCTTCGTCAATCTCCCCATCCTTACTAATCATCGAGCCTAGGTACCGAAAAGAATCTTTACGTGGTATCTCATGGGTTTCAATTTTTACAGTGGTTTCAACACTTTGTATATGTCCACTGAAATTGCAATCCATATAATCTATCTTTGTACGACTTATTTTAAAGCCTCTAGATTCTAATGCCCTCCGCCATCTCTCAAGCTTTGCATTTATACCCTCTCTTGATTCATCCACCAATACTATATCATCTGCGAACAACATACACCATGGTACTTCTTATTGAATATGCACAGTTAACTCATCCATAATTAATGCAAAGAGATAATGGCTTAAGGATGATCCCTGATGTAAGCCTATAGTCACGGGAAATCCGCCCGTTTCTCCACATGTGGTTTTCACATTTGTTATTGTACCTTCATACATATCCTTTAAATTTTCAATGTAATCTCTTGGGACATTCCTTTTCTTTAAGGCCCACCAAATTAAATTCCTCGGTACCCTATCATAGGCTTTTTCTAAATCAATAAAGACCATATGTAGATTTTTCCTCTTTGCTCGATATTTTTCCATTAATTACCTAAGTGAAAAGATAGCTTCCATAGTTGATCTCCCTGGCATAAAACCAAATTGATTTTCCGAAATCTTAGTCTTTTTTCTCAGTCTTTGCACTATTATTCTCTCCCATAACTTCATAGTGTGACTCATAAGTTTAATCCCTCGATAGTTAGTACACTTTTGTATATCTTCTTTATTCTTATATATAGGTATTACAATGCTTCTTCTCCATTCATCCGGCATTTTTTTTGTCACAAGTATCTTATTGAATAGTCTACATAACCAACTTATTCCAACCTCTCCTAAGCATTTCCATACCTCAATCGGAATACCATCTGGGCCTGTTGCCTTTCCTGTCTTCATTCGCTTCAATGCTTCCTTCACTTCCACCCCTTTAATTCTATGGAGAAAAGTATACTTTTGTAATGAAGTTTCCTCCTCCACTCTTGTATCCCCAAATATTCTTCATTTAAAAGTTTACTAAAATATTCTTTCCACCTTTCTATAATATTGTTGTCCTTCACCAAATATTTTCCTCATTGTCCTTGATACATTTGACATGATCTAAGTCCCTACTTTTCTTTTCTCTTATTTTTGCAAGCTTAAAAATATCCTTTTCTCCTTCTCTTGTTCCCAACCTATTATAGAGGTCATCGTATGCTTTGAACTTTGCACTATTTACTACTTTCTTAGCTTCTTTCTTTGCCTTCTTATACAACTCAAAATTTTCTATACTCTTAGTCCCTTGCCAAACTTTGTAGCAATGTTTTTTTTTGTCGAATAACTTCCTAAACCTCCATACTCCACCACCATGTTTCTTTATTAATATGTCTCTTCTCTTTTGATTATCCAAGTACCTCATTTGCAACATTCCTAATGCAATTAGCCATTTAATTCCACATTACTGTAGTTTCTCCTTCAATATTCCATTCTCTTTTCTCAATCATTTTGTCCTTAAATATATTTGCTCTTTCCCCCTTCAAATCTCTCCACCTTGTTTTAGGGTCCATTTTGTTTACTACTGCTCTCTTTTTACTTCTAATGCAAATATCTAAAACTCCAAGCCTATGTTGCGTAGTCAAACTCTCTCCTGGGATAATCTTACAATCTTTACAAGCCAATCAGTCCTGTTTTCTAACTAGAAAAAAGTCTATCTGACTCCTATTACTCCCACTTTTATATGTAATTAAATGCTTATCTCTCTTTTTAAAGTAAGTATTTGTTATTATAAGATCAAATGTCACTGCAAAGTCCAATATAGTGTTTCCGAATTCATTATTTTCTCCAAATCCATGCCCTCCATGCACTCTCTCATATCCTCTATTATCTCTTCTTATATGCCCGTTTAAATCCCCTCCAAGAAAAATTTTATCACTATTTGGGATTTCTCGCATTAAATCATCCATCTCCTCCTAAATTTATCTTTTCACACTTTCTTCTAGTCCTACTTAGGGAGCATATGCACTAATGATATGAATTATGTCTTCCTCTAGTACTAGTTTAATTGCTATAATTCTATCACCAAATCTCTTTACCCCCACAATTTTTTCTTTTAAATCCTTATCTATAATTATACCCACTCCATTTCTTGTATTACTCTTTCCTGCATAGAAAAGCTTATACCCATCCATGAGCTCCTTAGCTTTATTCCCTTTCAATCTTGTCTCCTGTATACAAGCCACACAAATTCTTCTTCTTTTCATTACCTCAACCAACTCCATGCTCTTGCCTGTCAAGGTTCCTATATTCCAAGTAGCAAGTTTAATTTTCCTATTCCTCCTCTTCTTCTCATGAACTAACTTCTTTAACCGCATTAGCCCAAAGTCATGCGGTAGCCCTTGCACACTTTTCACTACAGCCGGGCGATGTTGCAATGCGTCGCTTAAAGCGGGGAACGCCCTAGCCTTATCTTGAAATATCATTTGTTCAGAATTCATGTTTGGGTTGTGACAAAGTTTTACGCTGGCTGTCACCTACCTAACGCAATCCTCCTCCTTTACCCGGGTTTGGGACTGGCAGCAAAACTGGCGGAGTTGTTATCCACCTAAAATGTTTCAAATGCTTTTGAAATTAGAGTTTATTTGTCTTTTGGCGGAATTCTTCAATGCTCAAATCCAAATGGGATTTGTGAAGTTCCACCAAGCAGGGCACCTAGAATATTTTGAATTTCAACAAAAAAAAAAAAGTGGCATGCGTACATCTCACACAATAATTAGACACTGACCCCTGCCTAGGAGAAAAAAAACATATATAATTTCTAATGAGAGTGAGCTATCTGATGGTTGTCAAAATGACAAGGACACTAAAAAAAAATGATATGGACGGTTAAGATAATCCATACCACCAAATCATGTTGTGGGGTGCTTGAGTCCTCACTTGCAAGACCACACATCAAAATTATAAAAAAAATGCGTGTACTTCACCCCTACCATAATTCAAGAATCAAAAGGGGCAGCTCCATTAGGACCCTTCCCTTCATTCCATCTCTATCATTAAATATCACCCTCTCTGTCTCGACTATCCACTCTCCTCTCTCTCTCTCTCTTATTCCACATTCTTCTTCTTTATTCAAAAACAAATCCCCCAACACTCGAAATTTTGACATTCACAACTCTCTCTCTCTCTCTCTCTCTCTCTCTCTCTCTCTCTCAACATTCATAACTCTCTCTCTTACAGGCCTCTAATGGCGGAGAATCAGTAGAGGGGTCGGAGCAGAATCAAAAACCCATCTCAGAATTTGGAGTCTCCATCTAGTTCTGAAATGCCCATTTCGAGATACCAGTTAAGGAGTGAGTACAGCTTAGCAGATCCAGAGCTCTATCGAGCTGCGGATCGAGATGATCCGGAGGCGCTCCTTGAAGGCGTCGCCATGGCAGGCCTGGTGGGCGTCCTGCGCCAGCTGGGTGACCTTGCCGAGTGAGTTCTCTCAATCCAAAACCTCTTTCTTTCGATTGGGTTTTTCTTTTTTAGTTGGGATTTGGTTTGGGTTTGGGTGTTTGAAGAGAATGTGATTGGAGTTTTGCAATAGGGGGTTTTGCTTCTGGGTTTTGGTTTCAGTTTTTGAGAATTGTGGTCGGTTTGGGAACTTGGGGTTTGGTTTCCTGGTTGATGTAGATAGGATTTGGGGGTTTTGCTTGGTGTGTTTGACCCGTAGGAGTTGAAAATCTTGATGGGAGACTATATATTTCTTTATTTGACTGTGTTGGGTTTGTTTTCTCCATGTTTGGTTGTCTGTTGAGATTAAAAATTTCTTCTGGATAGATTGGTATTTGGGTTGAAGTGATGCAAATTAGACGCTATTTGGTTCCTTTTAGGCATCATGTGGGTATTGTAGCTTGAATGAACATCAACTGCTCCCCTTGATAAATTACTAAAACCCCAATATGAAGATGTTGGTCTGGTATCAATGATGTTATCAAGCATCCAGCAGTTATAATGCCTACCCTTCACTCAGAAGTTCACGATGTAGAAGCCCGCGGGCCAACCGCACTAGAGTTTCATTTTTCGCTCGGAGATGGAAATACCTAACCAATGACCTCTTAACATATTCCAACCACACAAGCGAATGATATCTGTAGGAAAAACACAAATAAATCCAATCTAATCTCAGGACCTATTATACCACTCACGCAAATAAAATATGATGTTTGTGCTGGAAGCATATAGATTTCACACCAAAGAAACCCCCATAAAGTTTTATTGAATTTTAAAGTCAATTCTCCTCATCATTATAACTTTTCTGTGTGTAGAGCTGTATTCGGTGGGATAGCATACATTGTTGTTGTTGTTGGTGTTGATGATGATGATGGTGCTTTCATATAGATTCATATTGACCCATTCTAACTAATCTGAATCTGTTCAAAGGAATCAGATACTTCCTTAAGAGTTTAAACTCTTGACTCTATTCCAAATTCTTTCTCAAAAGAATTCTTAATAAGACTAGAGATTTAGAGCTATTGATGCTCTGAGCCTATGACAACCATGCCAAGGATTCATTTGAGAACTTTTACATTTGGAGGACCTAATATGAGCAGTAAGGAACCCATTTCTCATCCATATTATATGAATTTAGGTTTGAAGAGCCCATAGTTTAAAATCACAACATTGGTCACAGTATCGGCCAGCCCCAAAAATAGATACGAGGCTCGTAGCAGTCGCAGTCCATTGTTGTTGTTGTGAGATAATTTTTTTTGAAAAATTATCTAAAAAATCCAGAATATTGTAAATGGTGGAAAACAATGTTTTTTTTCCAATTAGTAACAAGTATAATAAATACTAAAATAAGTTGAAATATCTCATTCTATGAAATGCAATCATAATTATGACTTATGAGCTATCTACTAAAGTCAAATTCTATGAAATTTAAGATTTTCAACAAAAATCCCAATTCCAAAACCCCAATTTGTATATCTAGCTTTAAAATGTGTAAATCAAAGAGAATGAAATGAAACCACACAAAAAAAAAAATAAAAAGGCATGCAATCCTCATTTCTAAGCTATTTCTAAACAAATCTTTCAAAAGAGGAAAAAAAAAAAAACTCATAATACTCACCGTGGTAGTACTGTATATGATTTTCCCGGATGAAATCGGCAAAAAATAAGACTTTTTGATGGCTTGGAAGTGAAATAGTTGCAGCTGATATGTTTGGAAAGAGGAAGAAATGAGTGCAAGAGAGGGAATGAAAAAAAGTAGGATTTTAAATATTATCGACCAATTTTTTGAAAATATTAGCTGCTATATTGGCCAAGACCTATATGTTGACATACCATCTGATTAATTCTTATAATTTGGGATTTTTTTTTCTGGGTCGAGACTGCAACCAATACACAAACTGATATCGGAGCAGTATGGGCCAAGACCAATTTGTATTGGCCGAGACGAACCAGTCTCTGCCAAGAATTTGAACCATAGAAGAACCTATCATTTTCTAACTTAAGTTGATACCTGTAACCATATTCAGGGTTTCTTAGGCGGAAACCTAAACAGTCATGCTTTCCGCCTTTTCCAATTTTACAATGATCTTTTATTCCCTCCCCTTTAACCTTCATATTATGGTATCCCTCATTTCCTTGTCTTCCCCTTGTTGCATAATTTCATGTTCTCCCCATCCTCTCACTCCCATCTTGTTTTCCACAAAGAGACACCATTTGAAGCTGAACGTCATATTCTTTGACTTTGTTCATAATTAGTTTTGAGAGACAGAGAGCAAGTTTCAAAGGATAGACAAAACAACTCAACTGGGCATGAAGAATGCCAAACCATGTAGCCCGATGAGATCATAGACCAAAAGTCAAATGTGACTGCAATAAAGGGAAAAAATGTTATGGAATTTTCCATTTCTACTTGATCCCTTCAAACTGCAGTTTTAAAATTTAGTTGAGTATATGAGACTACGAGTCAGCTTGGACTTGGGACCTCCCCACATGTCACCGTCCACATCAGGCGAGTCCTATGGGAAACAGCCAAAACCAAGTGAGAAGATATTGGAGACTTTATGGGATCTTTTCTTCAATTAGTTTGCAAAAAATATTCCTCCAAAAAGTAATTAAATCTGCTAACTATGACTCATAATCTTCTAAGATACTTTGGGACTTGTTTGCGAAATGAGAGGGTTGGGTGCTTTGCAGACTTATTTTTCCATGGGAATGTGGAATCCTGCATTCTTACCGTTCCTATGGGAAATCGAAATCCTCTCTATTGAAAAAAATCAATTCATTTTTTTTCTTTTCTGCAAAGAAAATGTGTCATAGCAAGCAATGGAACAATGGACAACATGGAAATTTTGAGCAAATTTCCTCTCTGTCGTGGAATCCTCGTCTCACAGTTGCACCTTTATGATATATTTACTTGTGGTGTCTTCATGTATAAATCAAATGGTATATACTCACTCTGTAGGACCATTTATTTTTATAATATGGATATGGAAGAAAATAAACAAAGTAATTTTCAAGATAAAGACATGAAGAGTATATATTATGGACCTCAAAAAAGCAAGTCCATGATTTTGGGAAGCTTCAAGAAACGAATTTGGGGATGTGACAACTCAATATTCTATGGTAAATTGGAGGGCAACTTCATTGGAAGGTGTAAGATAAAGGAATGAAGGCAAGTTGGGGGCACTTACTCATGGGGTATTGAAGTTTGATGTTGATGAAGCAACTAGGTAACACCGACAACCAGTTTGAATGAATATTGTGGAATCATGGAAGAGAACCATTGCTCTTGTTGTTGGGTCTGGTAGTGCCAAAGAAACCTCACAATATTCATCTTATGGTGATCTGTGGATGACGAGCAAAGATTGGATCTTGTGCCATCTTTGAACAGTTGAAACAAAGAAAGATGAAAAGAGAATAAGAGTGAAAGAAAGAAAGGGAGATAGAGCCATGTGAGAGAGATTGTCTGATGCAGCTAATCCCCACACCCCCCCCCCCTCCTTTTTTTTGTAATTGGGCTAATCGTCTTATTTATAATAAAAAATGTCTACAGTGCTTCATCAAGGACTACAGTGAATCATGTGGAGATTATAATCATATCTTGGAAAAAAGCTCAGTTATTGTGTTCCTTAAACCATAGTTGTCAATTTTGTTCCGGTCGTCGTCCCAGTTTGACCTTGTAGTGGAATGTTTCGGCATTCCGGTTAATTCTAGTGTTCTGTCCCAAGGAAGATGCACTCAAAAATGAAAAACAAAAAAAGAAAAAGAAAGAATACCTAAGTTTGAACAAATAATTTAATGCTAAACTAATACTAAAGAAGTAAAAATGCATATTTATATACTTAAATTAAACTACACTATACAATCGACCATTTTCTAGGAATGGGGCAGAATTGGTCCGGAATTGGAATTGGAACAACCAGAATGAACGGAATGGGCCAGAATTGGGACCTAAAAATTTTAGGGTGGCATTCCGTTCCGCCCAAGGCCAATTCTAGAACATTCCGGCCAATTTTGGCTGGAATGGAACAAAATTGACAACTGTGCTTAAAACATATTGCTACAGTGCTCCTTCACATGTGGTCAATCACAAACTTGTTCCTACTACAGTCCTATAGTTGATGGTAAATTGGAAAATGCATTCCATTGGGAAAGAGTGATTATCCACAAGTCGAGCTTCCGTTATGAGAGGGATTTTGAATTTTGAGCACTTCAATGTGCACCTATCTCTTGCTTGTCTATAGAAGTGCAGATGTATGCAGGTGAGTTAGCAAAACGGATGACTGTCAGAGACTTTATTTTTATAGGTTAGCACTTAGCATAACATTGGTTTTGAAGAGATGGGGTTATACTTTTGTGCATAACTACAATATTCTCTGAATGATGGGTTTATCATTTTTCTTTTCCATTTTCAGCCGTTGTACATTTTCTGTTTTAATGAAATAAGTTGCATTACCTATGAGAGATGCTGAGCTTAATGTTTTAGCCACAAAATCCTACTTGGATATGGGCATCTCTGCAGCAGGAATGTGACATATAAGCTGTATTTTTAGTCAATGTCCTCAAACAATGTATCTCCCAATAGGTAGTATTTTCTTGTCAATAGGTAGTATTTTCTGTCATTGCTAACATTTCACATGCCCTGATACTTGGTAGTTATTACTTGGCATCCGATGGTGATGTCTGTAATTCTTAACTAAATAGTCATGTGTTGTTTATCTTATGCAATAGGTTTGCTGCTGAGATTTTCCATGAATTGCATGAGGAAGTGATTGCAACTGCTTCTAGGGGTCATGGTCTGGTGATTCGAGTTCAACAGCTAGAAGCAGAGGTCCCATCAATTGAAAAGGCTTTTCTTTCTCAGACTAGTCAGTCACATTTCAGTGGCACTTCAGGTTAGCATGTCTATTTGAGTGAAGTGACTAAATTGCAATCTTATCAACTGTTGTGAAACCTCGAGTTCTAGATGATGATCAGATATCAGACAGCTCTTGACGTTTAATGGATGTTGGTTTCTCTCCCCTTTTTACCCTTCCTGTGGATGATTATTCCAATGAAAGCCTGTGCTGTTCTTTTTAATTTATGTTATGTTTATTTTATTTTTCCTGCAGAAATTTTTAATTAAAATATATTTTGCGATCGTTATATTTGATGGCTGCAGCACTCATTAAATCCCCTTTATTGATGAATAACTATTTTGAAATCACAAGGTAAGAGCAGTGATTGCTGATACATACAGGAAACTCCTAAGTCCTAACAACTCCCCTCCACGATGTTTATTTATTGTTGATTTTTTAATCCATAAAGGTAAAATTATATCATGATAAAAGGTGAATGCACCAAACACAACCAGAACAAAACCCAGCAACGGTGTTGAGCATTGTACCCAGCATTCATTATAACAAAAGTAAATAATACCCAGCATTCATTATAATAAAATTAAATAATCTAAGCAACCAGTGGTGTAACCTATCAGTCCCCTCCTTAGCTGGGGCATCTGCCATATTATAAGCACTGAGTCACATGATGAAAATCCACCTGAATCGAAAATGCCATGAATTTGATCTCATTGAAATAGTGGCACAGCAAAAAGTGCTCACTATTGCAACCTTAAGGTTGTGGGTTCAAGTTACATTATTGATTGAGAAAAAATAAATAATAAAAATATATAAAAATAGAATTGTGATTTCTAATTACTCAAAGCACTAGAATTCACCCATGAAATAGCATTGAGCAAATCACTTTCCATAATCAATTGCTCTTGATAAGCGCCCCAGGAATTCCAGAGTACATCCAATATGGCTAACACCTCTGCATCATTAGAATCTCTTAAGTTCCACATGCCTGGAAACATGAAAATTGCTTCCCCTTTTGAAATTGAGGACCCTCCAATACCTACTAAACCCAGCTTGCCTGTAGCCACTCCATCTATTAACTTCAAGGAATTGAGAGGGGGAAGGGATCAAGTTTAATTTCTCACCCTAGTAGCACCTACTCCATCATAGTTGAGAATTTCATTTCTTTCATTTGAATATAACATAAAAAAAATAAAAATATATTTATATTTACATGTAAAAAGTATAAAAAATATTAAAATCTAGAAATAACAATCCATGACTTTTGCAGAAGTAGAATAATACTTGTTCAGCCATGGAGCTCCAAGCTCCAACAGGTTGGTTAACTATTTTTCAATTGAACCAACCCTCTTAAAGTATTTGTTCAGATTTCGGATTGTTGCGGCCGAAATTAGGCATTTCAGCAGAAATTGAAGATAAAGGGGAACGAGGGAGACTGGTTGTAGGGAGAATATATATATATATAGGGCTTTGTTCTAGTGAGAATTGTTCTCACAAAGCCACCCTGAGAACTTAGTGGGCCCCATTTGTGGATGGGACTAGGGGGATGGAAAGATCTAAGGGGGACCACCACAAGTATCAAGTTTGACTTCAGTCGCATGCCCCTAACTCCTTCATCTATGGCCCACAAGTTTAATAGCTTCATATTAAAAAAAAAAAAAATCAACCTTCTATCCAACAGTCAAATCCATTTGAATGGGTGCCAAACCTTGGGATTAGTGATTATTAGGGAGGTCCCTATTTGTGTATGGCTTGGATGGGTTGCTGGGTGGGCTCCACCAATAATTCTCACAGAAGCATGGTGAGAATTGGTTCTCACTTGAATATTTTCCATATATATATAGGAGAATATTAGTATGCATCCATCTTTTTCCATAAGGTGAGGGACACTTCCATATTTGAATATATTAATGTGTAAAAGACAAAAAGTTATATGAAAAAAGAGAAATGCTCAAGTATAAATGAGGAGTGCCCAGTGAGCATCCCTCACTCTATAGTAAGGGAAGGATGCATACTAATATTCCTCATATATATTAGAGAGAGAGAGAGGGGAATATTACTATGCATCCATCCCTCATCATAGGATGAGGGATGCTTACATGGCTTTCTCTATTTGTACATGATCATTTCTTTTTTTTATAGACCAAAAATGGCTTTTCCTCTTTTGCACATGAATTTTTTTAATTGTGTAAATGTCCCTCACTCTATGGTGAGGAATGGATGCATACTAGCATTATTATATATATATATATGGTGGTATTCAGGTGAGAATTGTTCTCACCTACCTATCGTGAGAACTTTTTATTGGTCCCATTTGGGGATGGGTCCAGGGGGATGGAAAGATCCGTGCAAAACCACCCCAGATATCAAGTTTGACCATAATCACTTGCTCCTAAACACTTCATCCGTGGCCCACAAATCCAATCCATTCGGATTGGTGTACAATTGATTTATGGTCCAATAAATTCGGATATAATCGACACTTGGTGTGTGTGACTATCGCGTTGCAAGGTTTGGATTGGGTGATAGATGGGCCCCATTGAGAGTTCTCAAGAAAAAAAACGATGAGAATACTTCTCACTTGAATGTTTCCGATATATATATATATATATATATGAGAATATTAGTATACATCCATCCCTTACCATCGGGTGAGGGACACTTCTATATTTTGATATATTAATGTGCAAAAGACAAAAAGCAATATGAAAAAAAGAAATGCTCAAGTACAAATAGGGAAAGTCATGTAAGCATCCCTCACTTTATGATGAGGGAAGGATGCATACTAATATTTCACATATATATATAAGGAAAAGAAATAAGTACTTTCGAGAGCAATTAGGAGTAGCATTAATCGAGGATAAGATTAGAGAAATCCATTTGAGATGATTTAGGCATGTTGAACGTAGGCTGGTAATGGCGTAGGTGAGAAAAAGGTTTGATTATACAAGTGGATGGGTCACCATGGGGAAGGGATAGGTTGAAGAAGATGTAGATGGAGGTAATAAAATCGAATCTAAAGAAGTTTAACTTATTTAAGGATTTGGCTCAAGGAGAGGGGGGGTCCCCTCCCCCCCTCCTCTTCTCTCTCTCTCTCTCTCTCTCTCTCTCTCTCTCCCCCTTTGCCATTTCATAAAAAAGGAACGAAAGGCCCCTTTTGCCCCTTTAATATTCTTCATGTTATGTTTTGAGAACAAGTTGAACCATGGTGGGGCCATCCCATTGAAAATCTAAGCCGCTCACATTAAGATAAAGTAAATGAGCCGTAGCCATATTTGAGCCTTAAATTGGAGATAATTAAATGTCCCACTAATAATTACCTTGTCCCTAGTCATATTGGAGATAAATAAATTAAATGTTATTTTTAGATTTTAATCTGTTTTATTTTTTTACACATATACTTCTCTATTTCCCTAAGTGTAACTCCAAAACATTTCGATGGAATTCCAAATCAGCTGAAATTTTCTGTTGGGTGGCCAAAACCAAAATAGGGTCCACAACGAAATTCTTAACTGGGGGCACAAGGCTAGGGTTGTCTTCTTCTTCTTTCTTTTTTAAGTTAAAAAAATATATTTATGTCCCCTACAGTTTTCTTTTTTTCTAAACACGAAAACCAAACTTCACTCACTCAAATCACCAAACTGGACTGTATTTTTTAATGAAATTGTGTGAGATTGGTATTCATTTTGGTCAATGATGACCAAACCGAAAATTTTGGCAATTCCAGCTAAAATGAACTGCAACTCACAGCTATGCACTGCATCAACACAATCAATTTCGTGAACATTGTCTACCTTCACATAAGCTAACTCCTTCCTATGTAAAAGTCACTTGGCCATCCTCACTGAAACGATATTGTCATTCAAATAAGACATGCCCCTAATGGCAATTGTTTCACTTCTTTCAAAAGGACCAAAGGATAGCAAATGGAGTTTTGGATGCATATACCTTTTTTTTTCTTTTGATTTTTGATCTCTGAATGTGTCAAATGCAGGAAGCTCTCTTAGATGCCTGTTACTTTTCAGCACTGTGGTAGAGTTTTCCATACTCATTGTTTAACCCAATTTTTTCTCTTCCAATTTGGACTTCTCTGAATGGTTTCTTTTAGTTTTATAATAGTTGAAATGGCATGTAAGATGTGTACTTCTAGTACCCTTTTAATGAAAATACCATGAGAAGCTTTCTGTGAGTTCTGGAATTGATAAATACTAGTGATAATGCAATATAATTCTGGTACATCCTAAGCATATAAAAGTAACCAGTAACTTATTTTTCAGAAAGAGAAATGGTTTTTTAAGTTTGTCTCTTATGTTGTTCCCACTAAATCAATTATATTTACATTATTTATGGACAATACAATTTTGCAGGTATAGACTGGCGTGCAAATCTAAGAATGGACCAGAATTTGATCACTCAAGGAGATTTACCTCGATTTATTATGGATTCCTATGAAGAATGTCGTGGCCCGCCTCGGTTATTCCTGTTGGACAAGTATGGTCTTGTTAGCCCAAGGCCTTTTTACTTTAACACAGTGCACACTTGAACTTCAATGACTTTTTAGTTTCTATTAGGTTTGATGTTGCCGGTGCTGGAGCTTGCTTGAAGAGATACTCTGATCCATCATTTTATAAGACAGAATTAGCCTCCATCGAGACGAAGAAAGCAAAAAGAGAAAAGTCGCGAAAAGTTAAGGTAAAATTCAAAAGAATAATTCAGTACTGTCGATAGCATAAGATAATTCTCATTTTGTTTATTGTATTTTTGATGATTCTCACACTTCAGCTCCCTCTTTCTCTGCATACACACACACACAAAGATGCTGAAGCAGCGCAGGGGAAGAAGATTAACCAACGGGCTAATTTTCAAGCCAAAAGGCTTGGGCATAGAATGTCTAGGTGCCTCACCAAAGACAAATAACTCTCTTAACTGAGAACTAACTCAAAATCTTTATTTAATATTAAAGTCTTTGTATATATCCCATGAAGAGATTACATCCTTATTTATAACTAAGACATCATCTAAGAAAGGAAACAACTAATTCTAAACAAATAAGAAGTTTTAAATCAAACATGACTAGACTTGCCAAATATTAATAAAACAACTAAAGCAATTACTAATAATATAGCCTACTCTAATTCTACTGTGCTTTGGGCTTGTGGGTATAGACTTTCAAACGGGGCCCATTATTATGGCCTGCATCAGCTCTCTCCAACTTGGAAAAACTCGACTCCGGCGAGTTGTTAGCTTGATATTGCTTATATAAATCTGGATTGATCCTTTGAAAATCTGTAGCCGTAATCCAGGTAGCTTCAGAGAATGGTTTGCCTTTCCACTTAACAAGGAACTTGTGAAATCCTCCATTCTTGGTTGAAATGATTTGATCATAAAAAACATCTTCAATTTTATCTGGAGGAAATTGATGGAGAGGGAGGCGAAGAGCTTGTTTCTCAAAGGATTCATCATGGTGATGCCCGTGATAAGATGTCAAATCTTCAACATTAAAGGTGGAACTGATATTCATGTCTGCAGGAAGGTCGAGAACATATGCATTGGAATTGATTTTCTTCAGAATCTTGAAAGGACCTGCACTTCATGGATGTAGCTTCTTGTATTTACCTGCAGGAAATCATTCGGGCTTCAAACGAACCATTACCATATCACCTTCGGCAAACTCAATATGGCGTTTGCGAGAATCCACGTGCCTTTTATATGCTTTATTACTTGTAGCAATTTGCCGGCGAACTTCATCATGAACATCCTTCATATGTTGTGCAAACTGTTTAGCATCCCGACTTAATCTAGAGTCAACTGGTAATGGACTTAAATCAATAGGAAGACGTGGCTTGACACCAATGACAACTTCAAATGGTGATCTCCCTGTTGTTTTGTTGACAGAATTATTATAGGCAAACTCCGCCATAGGTAAAATAAGATCCCATGAAGCAACATGTTCTCCAATAAGGCATCGAAGAAGATTTCCCAAACTATGATTGACAACTTCTGTTTGGCCATCAGTTTGTGGATGATAGGCACTTGAGTATTAGAGCTTAGTGCGCATTATGTGCCATAAAGTCTTCCAAAAGAAACTCATGAACTTTGTATCTTTGTCAGATACTATTGTCTTGGGAAGGCCATGCAGACGAACAACTTCTTTAAAGAAAAGAATGGCAATCTTCTTGGCATCCGCTGTGTGAGAACAAGGAATAAAATGTGTCATTTTTTAGAAACGATCAACAATAACAAAGACAAAATCTACCTTTCTTGCTGTTTTTGGTAAGCCCAAGACAAAGTCTATGCTCAAATCTTGCCAAGGTGCATGTGGAATAGGAAGGGGCTGATACAAACCTGTATTCTTTTTTTGACCTTTTGCAAGTTGGTATGCTCTGCATAATTCACAAATTCGGGCAATATCTGTTTTTAAGCGTGGCTAAAAGAAACAATCTTCCACAAGAGCCAATTTTTTATCATGCCCAGAATGTCCATTATATCCGCCACCATGTAACTCACGTATCATAAATTCATGGATAAATGTAGCAGGCAAACATAATTGATTTCCACGAAAGAGATATCCATCATGCAGAGAAAATTTTAGATGTTCTGAAACTTCACCATTTAGAAGATCTGTATAAATGCGACCAAAGTCATGATTAGCTGCATATTCTCTGCGTATTTCTTCAAAGCCAGGAACATTGATGGAAATTGTCGTAAAAATGTGAGTTCGACGACTCAAGGCATCTGCGACTTTATTTTCCGTGCCAGATTTATGATGCAGAACAAAAGTAAACTCCTGTGGGCATGCACTCCATTTAACGTGATTGGCGCTCATCTTCTTTTGAGAATTCAGGTGTTGCAAGGCTTCATGGTCAGAGTATAAGACAAATTCTTTTCCAATGAGATAATGACGCCAATAACGAACAGCTTGAACTACTGCATAATACTCCAGATCATAAACAGTGTACTTCTTACGGGAGTCATTTAATTTTTCACTGAAATAAGCAACTGGATGACTGCCTTGACTTAAGACTCCGCCAATACCAACATGGGAAGTATCACAACTAACTTCGAAGACTTTGTCAAAGTCAGGAAGTTTTGAAATTGGTGCCTCTGTCATTTTTCTCTTAATTTGCTTAAATGCTCGAGAGGCGGCATTGGTCTAAGTGAACTCTCCTTTTTTCATGCAGTCAGTTATAGTGGCCATAATTGTACTAAAATTACAAATGAACCTCCTATAAAAGGTAGCTAATCCATGAAAACTACGTACCTCATGTATAGAAGTAGGAATGGGCCAATCAAGGATTGCTTTGACTTTAGTCGGATCAGGTTCAACTCCTTGGGCCGAGACAACAAAGCCCAAAAATATGACTTTGGAATTAAAAAATGTGCACTTTTTCAAATTAATGTAAAATTTTTCTTTTCGAAGTGCACGCATGACATACCTCAGGCGATCGAGATGAGCTTCTTTTGATTTGCTGAAGATTAAAATATCATCAAAATATACCACAACAAATTTGCCAAGAAAAGGTTGTAGAAGTTGAGTTATCACTCTCATAAAAGTGCGGGGAGCATTCGTTAGACTGAACGGCATGACCAACCATTCGTATAGTTCATCTTTGGTCTAAATGCTGTTTTCCATTCATCTCCGGGCCGAATACGGAGTTGGTGATATCCGCTCTTGAGATCAATCTTGGAAAAGATAGAAGATCCAGACATCATATCAAGCATGTCGTCCACTCGGGGAATCGAAAACCGATATTTGATGGTAATTTTGTTAATTGTTCAGCTATCAACACACATTCGCCAAGAACCATCTTTCTTCGGTGTTAAGAGGGCTGGAACTGCACAAGGACTCATGCTTTCTTGAATATAACCCTTCTTAAGTAAATCTTCAACCTGTCTTCGCAATTCAGCATGCTTGGCGGGGGCTCATGCGATAAGCAGGTAAATTAGGAAGAGTATTCTCTGATACTAATTGAAGCAGTGCAGGGGAAGAAGATTAACCAATGGGCTAATCTCCAAGCCAAAAGGCTTAGGGATAGAATGTCTAGATGCCTCACTAAAGACAAATAACTCTCTCAACTGAGAACCAACTCAAAATTTTTATTCAATATTAAAGTCTTTGTATATATCTCATGAAGAGATTACATCCTTATTTATAACTAAGATATCATCTAAGAAAGGAAACAACTAATTCTAAACAAATAAGAAGTCCTAAATCAAATATTACTAGACTTGCAAAATATTAATAAAACAACTAAAGCAATTACTAATAATATAGCCTACTCTAATTTTACTGTGCTTTGGGCCTGCGGGTATAGACTTTCAAACGGGGCCCATTATTATGGCCTACATTAGATGCATATGAAGATTTCCCTATCTATATATAGTGAAGGTCATCGGAAGTATAGATTTAGCATGGCTCCGTAGGAGCTTCTTAGTTTGTTCCAAGCTTTATGTATTTGTGACTTTTCTTCTTCCTCGTTCCCTTGTCTGAGGTTTGTGGATCTTAATTTTATCTATCCTTGATTTCTATTATTGTGTTTCTTTCTTTTTGTTGTCTTCTATGTTGCTTTTTAGCCTTAATAAATTGGGCTTTGGTGGGGTGATTCTATGAGCATCATGGATCCCTTAGGTCAGCGCAATGTGATCCCTAGCAACCGAGTGGGTCAAGTGGATGTGTTGGAGAACATGGCCCTAGTTGACAATGGTGGTTTTTCCATATAAAGATTTGATACGATCTTTTATTGGTTGGCAAGATATTATGGACTCTTCAAATAAAGTTAAGATAAATATACTAAATAAAGATTTTTTAAATTACAGATTAGGTTATTTAGGCAAGAGAATAATGGCTAAGCTTGGTTTCTATTCCCTTGCTCAGTTGAATTCGAATTATATATTTGAGTTTTGAATTGAATCATTGTATAAATGGGACGGAAAAAACCATGCTAATTCACTCCCAAAATTATAGTGCTTGCAATTGGAGATTTGTGTCTTCTCAATTTGATTCGCTTACCCCTATGATTTTTGCATTAGAGCTCAATTCTAGCCATGACAACTACATGCATGGAGGCAATGAACAGGGAAGTTTTAGTTGGATTAGAACATATAGTAATGCACGGAGTCATTGCATGAGATCAATGGTATGGCCTAAAATAATGTAAAATAAACACTTTCACATAACCACTATACTACAGCATGACCAAGTACTACCTAAATCAAAATGATTTTTTGCTAACATTATTTTCTTTGGCCTTCCCTTTTTCCTTGTGGAGCCATCAACCTGCATAGAGAACCTTATCCTGATTAACGCTATTTTTAGCATACGTTGGACATGTTCAAACCATGTCAAACGAGTCTCTCTTAATTTATCACCTATTTTTGCCACCCTTAAATGCTCCAAAATGCATTTTTTTATCTATATCTTTCTTAGTTTTACCATACATCCATCTCAACATTCTCATCTCTACTACACTCATTTTTTGAATGTGTCATTTTTTAATTGGCCAATATTATGCTCCATAGATCATTGCTAGTCTAATTGATGTATTATAAGATCCTTTCTTTTTTCCTTTAGGGCACGTTTGGTAAACTAAGAGTAATTCATTCCCTTGGAACCATGCTATCTTCTCTAGGGATTTTTTTTATAGGAGGAATCACTGCATCCCAGGTTTGGAAAAAGTCTAAGACTCACTCACAATTGCTTCTTTGCCTTTTGGATCTGCAAAACTTAATCAGGGGAGGTTAAGACTGAGGAATCAATGGAAGAGGATTTTTGTTTTGGACAATCCTCTCTCACTTTTCCTCTCTTCACCCAAATGAGAGTTTTCTTTGCAAATGAGGAAAATCAGAGAGAAATCCTCTTTGAGGATGTTATCCAAACATGCCTTTAATCTTGTTGGTATGCGCCGATTGCACTTAGAATTAAGTCTCCACTTCAACCATCAAGCTCTTGTCCTTTATTCGACATTCTTGTCAATCTCCCTATCCTGAACTAATTATAGAGCTAAGGTATCATCGAAGGAGATTCTTTTGCTACTATCTAGTGGGGTTCAAGAAAATCTTCTTATCCTTGGAGATTGGCAGATTGGTTAGAGGAATTGCAAGATCTGTCTTCTCAATTGAATTTTACTTGTATTCATGTCTTGTGAGAAGCAAATCCTATGGCAGATGGTCTTCCTAGGCAAGGAGTTTTCCGATTACACATATCTTTTGATGTGTAATTTTGTTTTCCAGATGTTATTTGTTGGTTGTATCCCTGTTTTCGTTTTCTTTCCCTTTGTTCAATAAAATTTACTGTAGTTCTTATAGGAGTTACATCTCTATGCACATCAAGGATGCAAATAGCGGTTGCGGCGGGCGTAGCGGCCCGTCGCCAAAACGATACGTAGCGGGCGATACGTAGCGTATCGGCGATACGTAGCGGCGTAGCGGTGTGAATTAAAAAGGTCTTCAAAAAAATCCGAAAAAATTCCAGAAAATCCAGAATATTGGAAAATGATGGAATATGTGTTTGTTTTGCAAAAGCAACTAGCATATGAGTATGTAGCGGTCCCCTCATTGCATTAGATCCTGTATCGCTGTATTAATAGAAAAGAATATGAATAATCAATGTTTTTCATATGGAATCATGTTGTTTAGTTATGTCAACTTAAACAGTAACTTAAGGCTTAAATAAAAAATGTTATAAACAAATTTCATCAAGATTCATTCAAGAATGAAAGATAAACTACGTTCAAACTTTATAAAAAAACAATATACTAATCTACTTAAAGAGCAAAGACTTTGTAATGGAGGAATACCTTGCTGATTAGCTCTAATCTAATACCAAAGGGAATGTCTACCAGGAATCACATTGCTATCAGTGTCATCATCTTCATCATCATTTGTTGTGTTTGTGCCCCTATTATATTGCACATTCTCCCCAAATTGAATTTGATATTGGTGAGCATTGGGATCTTGCATTGCAAAGAAGAAATCAAAGGAGCTTGGAGGAGGTGGATATCTATATTGAGGTTGACTATCATCATAGTCACCATATGAGTAAGACCCTGAAGCCGAAGATTGTTCTTCTTCTTGTTGCACATGACCATACTGATAATATTGTGATGGTTCATGAGGATACGGCCTGTAGTCTGAATGTGGAAGTGGAACATTATAAATAGGGTTCGAAGATGCTGTTTGTTCCCCTCCTACATTTCCACCTTTTTTGAAAAGCTTCAAAACTCACCTTTTTTGAACTTGATGCTTGAATGAGTTGAATCTTAAATGTTGTCACCTTAATCTTTGGATGTTTTGATGTTTTTGTTGATGATTTTGATGTTTTTTTGAGATGATTTGAAAAATGGAGGCAAGAAAAGGGGCTTGGAGGAGTTGGAGCTGTGAAGAGGGGAGAAAAGAGGGGAGTTGAAAGGGAAAGTAAGCAAAAAAATTGGCTGGGGGGTTTTAAACCCCCCAGGCCGATACGTATCGGCCGATACGGGCCGTTACGTTTGTGAGCGGCGCTTTTTTTTAAAAGCGTAGCGCTTATGAGCGCTACGGCCGATTTATCGGCCGATACGCTTCGTATCGGCCGATATTTGCATCCTTGATGCACATCCCTATTGAAGTTGTGCTTCATACATATCATCTTTGTATGACTCTAAAGCCATCCGCCATCCCTCAAGATTCACATTTATGTGATCTCTTGGTTCATCTACCAACATTATGTCATCTGCAAACGACATATACCAAAATATCTCCTATTGCTATTGGCAGTTAACTTGTCCATAATCAATGCAAAAAGATAATAGTTCATAATATTTGAGTTCTTCACATTGAAAATTGAACTGTAAAAAAAATTATCTCCACCTATGATACCTGGATGCTCCAAATGCCCTGTGGTGTCGGTACCGATATGATACGATATGGATATGGGTATGGGACATGGCAAGATACGGCTTGGATACGACCCCCAATTTTATGATATGACTATGCAATATTTTTTACCCAAAATTATGACAAATGTTGTCCATTTTGACCAATTTACTCGTAAATGAGCCCTCTCTCAGTTTGATCAAAAGGAAAGGAAAAAAGAAGAAGAGGAGGAGGAGAAGGTGGCAGCGAGGATGAAGAAAACTAAACTGACAAGGGCTACTGCTTTCGTTTTGACGGGTTGCTTCTTCAACTAGATGGTAGACCACTGTGTTGCTTTCTGCTACTGTTGCTATTTCGAGCTTCTAGCTTCAGGTGCTATGTACGCCTCCTCTTCTTCTTATTCATTATTCTTCTTCTTTTTCGTTCGATGATGCCCTAGAGATGCAAAAGGGGCAAAAGAACCCGTCGCATTTTATTAATGAGAATGAGCCCGTTGGGCTTTTTTTTATTATTTCTTTCTATTTTAATATTGAGTTACTGGGCTAACCAAGACACTTGACCCACCTTTTTTTTTCTTTTCTTTTATTTTCTTCTATGTTAAGATACTGTCAGTCCCACCTCATTGAAAATTTGATCCATACAATGGACCTCGTAATATTTGAGCACTACGATAAGTATCTATATGTATATATTTTTTGAAATGTCGTACCTGTATCTGTATCCTAAAATTTTTAAGTCGGAGCATCAAACCCTCTTTCCCCGTGTCCGTATCCATACCTGTGTCCGTATCTGGGCATCATAGATCTCTACTAATCATGAAATAGGAATGGCCCCTTTGATTTTAGGGTAAAAGTTTTCGTATCAAATGTTAGTATATGAAAGGCTGTAGATGTTGCTGTGTTACTCGTATTCATCACGGGATTGAGTGAGTTGCCACATTGGTTAGAAACATAGTTACAAATGTTTAAGGGTCTTCGGTTTGAGCCCAGGACAAATGTTGAAAGGAAAAGTCTCTATGCACATTTTTTTTTATTGCGCTTCATGTCTATGGTTTAATTTTTTTCATCCTTGCATGCATTACCTTAGTTGAACATTTAGATGTTGTCTTCATTTAGAATGACTCAAGTAAGATAGTATCCTTCCTCATCATACCATTTAAATGAATAATAAAAATGGCAATGGACCCAGTAAGGTGGAAAAACTCAACATAATTATAATAGAGGAAGGAAATTTGGATTCTTATATTTTGGATCCCATAAGAGTTTGGGATGTCATATTAGCTTGTTGAGGAGAAATCCCAAAATCATATAAGCCCTGAATCCGAAACCGTGGAGTGGGTTCTCTGGTGCTATCATTCACCCAGTGAGCCACCCAAAAATATAGAAGTTTCCTGTCTTTTTACTGAATGATAAACATTTTATTTATTATATAAGTGCCCTAGCAGGGTTCCATTTGTGTGAATGATGATGACCAATTAAAAAAATGGTTTAGCTGATGATGGGATCTGCACAAAAAATGCAACTAGTGAGTATTTAGGAACTAGTCTATGGGCTACTTTAAGTCTTGCTCTATTCATTGTGTAATTTTTTTTTATCAGTTTCTAAATTTATCTTTTAGTTTTGTCTGACAGAAGAGAGAAGCACGTTTAAAAAAACGAGACACCCCAGAGATTTTCTCAACATCACAATTTAGTTCGAGGTAAGATCTTAGGTTTCTCATACATGTCAGCAAAGTGATCATGGTTAGAATCTGTTCATATATTTTCCTAGTGGTTATCTTCCAAACTGGAATTCATTATGGAATATGTATAACTTTCTTACTGTTTATCTTCCAGACTGGAAGTCATTGAGGAGTGATTTGAATTGCATTTAAAATATGCAGGCTGGACCAGTGGGCTTCAGATGATAAAAACATGCCTGAAAATGTTCCTACAAGTGGTGTAAGGTTGAAGAGGGGGCACTTAAATAGTGCTTCTTTCAATTCAAGAACTGGAAGAAGCTACATGGAGCATATTCTCGAACTGCATCCATTTGAGAAGAGAACTGCATTTGACAACTCATTGCACACTTCCCACATGGAGATGGAATCAAGTGATGTTAGTGTTTCAGGACGTGAAATATATGAGATCACTGAAGAAGGTCCGATTAATAAATTTACAAAGAGTGAGAGAACTGCAGTTTTGTCTCCTAAAAGAGAGGTACCCAAACTAGCTGCAGTTAAAGTGGCTGAGGATATTAGTAAGGGAGGTGACTTGGAATCTTTTCCTGAACAGATATCCAACTTTGAACTAGACAGTTCTACCTTTCATAGGGAGGGTCAAAACTACAAGAAGATTGGTGGCGGAAGCAAGCCAGAAGCCAGTGTTGATGGATGCAGGTTTGAAGACTTGGGAACAGAGAAAGTTCCTACCACTTTTCATGAAGGGGACTACGCCTCTGATGGAAGCAGCACAAAATCAAGTGTTAATAGGTCCAGGTCTGATATATTTGAAACAGAGAAAATTCCAGCAGCATTCCCCCAGATGGATCAAAGTAATGAGTTACTTGAATGCAAACTTAAGCCAGAGGTTGACTCTAACAATTACATGTCCGAGGAATTGGAAGTGGAGAAAACTACCACCACTTCTCATGTGGTGTATCAGAAGGATTTGCTGGTTGATGGTGAAAGCAAGACAGAAGCCAATGCTGATGGTTCCAGCTCTGACAAAATTGTTGTAGAGAACATTCCCACCACCTTTTACCTGGTGGGTGAGAAGAAGGATGCTTTGGTTGATGATGAAACAAAGAAAGATGTTGCTCATGATGGTTATGACTGTGATGATTTCAAAGTAGAAACTAGTATCTTGCACCAGCTTTGTCAAAGGGATGAGTTTGTTGGTAGTGAGAGCAAGATAGATGGCGATGCTAATGGACACATGCTTGTTAACATTGAGGTGGATAAAAAACCTTCTATTGTTTCTGATGATAGTAGGATCCAAGCTGTTGCTGATGGGTTTAGGTCTGATGAGTTTGAAGTGGAGAAAACTCCCTCCATCAATTATTTTGACCAAAAGGGTGCATCGGTCGATGATGAAATCGTGGGAAAGGTTGGTGCTGATGAGTACATGTCTGATGATGCTGCTAGTGAGATGGATAATTACATGGATGCCCTTACTACCATGGAATCAGAAATGGAAACAGATACTGAGAGCAGAGCTAAGCGTGAGCTGTCCTTATTCAATGTTGTCAGTCATGAGATGGATTCTGAAATAAATGAAGAACAGGAGTTGCATGGTCACTGTTCAGACACCCAGTCCATTGGAGGTTCTAGTACCACATTTGGTTCTAACAGTTCATTCAAGAAAGAAAGGTCCAGTTATTCTTCTGACTCTCTAAGCAATTTGGCTGATGTGCAATCACCTATGGGTAATGGAGCAACATCTGTGGATATGCCTGGAAACTCTCAAAGTTCTTTCATAACCAGAGATGTCTTTACTGGTCCTGTGCCTCACAATTCATGTTTTAGGTCTTCTGCAAAGTCATCATATTCAACAGATGGTGGTGCAGAAGCCAAAGCGAATCTTTCTTCTAAAATCTGCCTGGCTGAAATACATGATCAATCTCCTGAATTGCTCACAGACAATGGCAACATTTTACTAAGTAAATTATCAGACTGTTTTGCGCCCACCGAAATTGGTGACAAAGGATCTGATTCTTACCATATGGATCTGGTGTCTACTCTCATCCATCTGAGTCCTAGTGCAAGCTCGAACAAAGGTCAGCTGGCTAGATCAGACCAGACTGAGATTTTGTCTATTCATGTTGAGGACTCTACTGAAGAAATCAGTAAACACTCAGGTAATGACTTACAGCATACACCTTCTGGCCTTAAATTGCAAATGACAGAGGTGCCTCTTACAGAATTTTCTGAAAGCTGTCCTGGCAAATCGTTAAATGGTGAAGTCCATAATCCTTTGTTACATTCTTTGCCAAATTCATCAGATATTGCAGATATGCCAGGGGAAACAAAAGACAATGATGTTCTTGAAGTCCTTGCCACAGATGTAACCACTGAAGATTCTACTGAAGAAATCGGTAAACACTCAGGTAATGACTTACAGCATACACCCTCTGGCCTTAAATTGCAAATGACAGAGGTGCCTCTTGCAGAATTTTCTGAAAGCTGTCCTGGCAAATCGTTAAATGGTGAAATCCATAATCCTTCGTTACATTCTTCACCTAATTCATCAGATATTGCAGATATGCCAGGGGAAACAAAAGACAATGATGTTCTTGATGTCCCTGCTACAGATGTAACCACTGATGGCTCATCTGATTATTTGCAAGAGATTGAAGTCTGTGATCCACCTACCAAAACAGAACATGATTCTACTCTTGAGCTAGTTCCTACTGGAGATGTGGAAGGTTGTGCATCTGCTGCTAACAATGTGATGAGCAGAATTCTTGATTCACCGGACTCGATTACTGCATCTGTTGAAAACCAGGTTTGCATCTCAACAGTGCAAGACCCTCCCGATGCTTTTTTGAATGGAAAATCACCACCTGAATGTTTACTTGTTTCTACTCCCACCTATTCAATTGATACGGAGGCCAATAATTTAATTGTGGGAGTAGAAAATGGTGTTACTCCAAGCAGTTATTCGGAAAACTTGAAACCAGCAGAGGACCTTAGAGAGATGTGCGAATTCACAGTTCGTGAACATATTGAACCAAATCCTTGCATCTTGCCGCGTGAGTCAGAAATCTGCTGCTGTGTACAACCATGCAATTGTCATGCTGTGGATTTGGCAGAATTTCCCTCTCCATGTACTGGATCAGAAGCATTGTTATCTGAAAAAATTGAAGTGTTGCCTAGTACATTGGAGCTTGAGGATTGTGGTATGTCTCTGCCTGAAGGAATTCCTCCAAACTCCTCAGTCTTAATGGGAAACACTTCTGAGGTTGTTGACTTGCCATCTGTTTCTGTTGTATCTAATGCTTTGCTGCACAATTTGACCGATGAGGATCACATGAAGTCAGATGATTTAGTATCTGGAAGCCTTCTTGTAGCAACCAGTTGTAATGACTTCTCTCATGGATCGGTTGGTTCTCCGGTAGACACTTCTGAGGCTGTCAACTTGCGATCTGTTTCTGTTGCATCTAATGCCCCCAACAAGTTGGCCTATGAGGATCTTACACTGTTAGACGATTCTGTATCTGGGTGTGTTTGCATAGCAACCAGTTGTAATGATAGGTTTCCTGAACCCAGTGGTTCTCTAGAAGCATCTCCTAATCACATGCACTTGCAGGAGAAATACCTTAGTGAGTCGGCCTCCAATTTGAATGAATTGGAGGTCAATGAGTCACTTAATCATGAGATTCAACTAGAATCAGATACTAAAAAAATCTGTACAGTTGCCCATTCTGAAAATGATGAGGCTCTACCAGAATCCACCATTCCTGAAACTTCTGAATCCCCTGATTATTCTCATCATCTGGCTCTATTGAAGGATGGGCAAAATCAAGTACCAGTTATGAATGGCCCTGAAGGCCACATATTTTTGAGATTAAGTGATCAAGAGTCAGAATTGAAATCAGAGGAAGACAATCCACTCTCTATTTTAAAATCTGATCACCATAGCTGTCCTCATGACGACGCTACACATGCAGTTTCTTCAGAACAAGCCATTGAATTAGAAGCTGTCAATCAAAACAGTGTGCCGTCTCCACATGAGGAGGCAGAGAATTGTGGATCTTCTGATATTCTAATTCAAGGAGAAGAAACAGATCCTTTACATGTTGACCTTCCGCAACCATCAGAACATGAGAAGCTGATAGATCCATGTGCAGTTTATGAGGCCATCCACACTAATGGGCTGAACACATCTTCATCAGCCATTACCATCCCCACCTTGCTGGATCCAGAAGAATGTATACCTGCTCAGAGTTTTGCGAGTTCTGAATCACCCCTATCCTCATGTAGTCTGAGTGTCCCATCAACATCATCACTATTAATCCCCAGTTTTGGCCTGCTTGCCCCAGAGACGATCGACCAAGGATCATCAGAGGCAGAAGAATGTAGTTCACTTCAACCTGATCATACTCGAAAGAGTTCTGAATTTCTCATAACCTCTTCCAATTCAAGCGTTCCTTCTATTCCAACACCAGTGGTTCTCAGCTTTGGTTTGTTTGCCTCTGAATCAGTGCACCAAGAAACATTGGAGCCAGAGGTAAGTAGATCATTAGGCTTTCCATTTCCTGTTTCTCTTGCCCCACCAACCAATTTCGAGGATATGCCACCTCCACTTCCACCTCTTCCTCCTCTTGAATGGAGAATAGGAAAGGGTCGACATGCTTCCCTAATTTTAGGGGGGGAAACAACACACTCATCTGATTCATTCTTACCATTACTAACTATCGAAGATGAGGAATCTTGTCATGGTTCCTCAGTGCAAGGAGGAGGAACTTCATGGCCTTTGAACCCTTTTGCTAGCATGGAAAATGAGAAGCCTCGATATGGTTCCCTATCTCTAGAGGAAGAAATGGTGCAGCCTTGTAGCTCACCGGTTCAACTGCAACGCGTAGTTGGTGAGATGCCTTCCCTAGCTTTAGAGGGACAGATTTCGCAGCCTCCAAGCTTGTCCACGCCCCTGTCAGTTGTTGAAGATGAGTATGGTCATCATGCGACGCTTACATTGGAGGGGGTGACACAACAGCCAATGGGCCCATTCTCGCAGCTACAAACTGTCGAAGATGAGCAGGCAAAAGTCAGTCTCCACTGGGGACCTAACCAACCAAAAGATCCTCTTATTGTAGGAGCTGAGAAGCCATCCCTAGCTTTAGAGGGACAGATGCCACAGCCTCTAAGCTCATCCATGCCCCTACCAGTTGTAGAAGATGAGTATCCTCGTCATGTGATGCCTACATCGGAGGGAGTCACAACACAGCCACTGGATCCATTCCCACAGCTGCAAACTGTAGAAGATGAGAAGCCAGAAGACAATTTTCACTTGGGGCCTGACCAACCAAAAGATCCCCTGATTGAGGCTATCGCTTCTCATGACAGAAGCATGGTACGAGTTTTTTTATTGTTTACAAATATCTTTAAAGCATTGTAGAAGTTATAACAACAATATTACTGTATATGCCCTTTAGTCTTAAGCTATAATAATACAAACGGGGTACACACATCACCAAAATTTTCTAGAAACATGAATCATCTTCTAAAATCAGTAAAGCATTCACTGCCGCAACTTATAAAGCAGCCATTTCAGTTTTTCTCCTTTTCCCTACTATAGTTTTAGTGGCCATTGTCAAACATTATAGTAGCACCTGGCCATTACATTTAGCATAATTTTTTTTTCCAGAAAATTGGTTTGAGGAGCTCTGCAAGGCACTGAAAATTGGGGTGTTGATTTAGTACACTGTTTGATGATTTTGCAGTTGAGAAAGGCATCAGAACGCATTCACCCTGTGATCAAGCCAAAGTCAGATGAAAGAAATTCACTGCTAGAACAAATAAGAACAAAGGTTATTACTGCCAAAAAAAAAAAACCCATTTTCTGCATTCTATTATATCAATCTGCTTCAAGAAATCTATTGCAGATTCTAATTCAGAAAGTTCCTTGATTTGGGCAGTCTTTCAACCTGAAGCCTGCAGTTACGGCAAAACCCATCATTCAAGGTCCCAAAACAAACTTAAATGTTGTTGCCATTTTGGAGAAAGCAAATGCCATTCGCCAGGTCAGCCTGATCAGTAACTTTCTAGTCTTTTTGTTTGCTACTCTTAAAAATCGTATTCCCATTATTTGCATCTGTCATCTTATTGAAATTGCGCTGCTGAAATAGGCATTTGCTGGAAGTGATGAAGATGATGACTCTGACAGTTGGAGTGATTGTTGAACTGCCATTGTTAAAGTATGTTGGAAGTGTCGTGGTAAATCTTGTCATCCTGCTGCTTGAGTTTCTTCAGGGCATTTTGATTGGGCGTATCATCAAATCAAAGCAAACTTCAAAAGGCCCATTTGAGCATCCCGCTGAGCCAGTAAGTGCAATGCTTACTGACATCCCTTGCTCTATGTTCATGTATAATTTTTCATTGATCGAAACTGTATCATAATGTGAGTTTGTATCTTACTAGCAAAAATCTGTAATTGGTCGAATGTAACATTGGTTGCGTTGGCCACCAACTATTAGTGTCGTTTCGAGCTTCTATGCATTCTGGGATGTAAATTGTATCTAAGTCCACCTTTCATCTTGAAATCTAGCATACATGCTTCTCTTCTGAATTCTGCTTTTCTTTTTCTCATTATTAATGCATTCGCATGATGAACTGGTAAAAAAGTCAGGTCTGTTGATTTGTCTTCTCATCTCAAGTACGTTAGTACGTTTCTGGGCATATTGAGCGTATGGTTTAAATTTCTCTTTGACATTTCACCTCATTTGCAACGATGGAAGATGCTCACATCAGTGGATCAAGATCTCTAAACGTTATTTTTTTTTAATTTTTTTAATTTTTAATTTTTATTTTTACCTTGGCAACAATTTTGTTAATGGAAAGAAAAGAAGTTACCTTTTTGTTTGTGTGTGTGTGTGAGAGAGAGAGAGAGAGAGAGAGAGAGAGAGAGAGAGAGAGAGAGCTCAGCTTGGGCAAAGTTGGGACTGTTTCAAAACCCTAATCTATTTAATTAGAGCTAATTAGAAGGTCCAAAAAAGGTTCTAAATGTTAAGTTCTAATTTACAATTAGTGAGCTGTAATTTTTTTAAAAGAAAAGTTATTAGTTGATGAGGCAAGTGGGGCTTACCTTTAGGAATTGTATTAATTGGGCTTACCTTTTATAAATTATAAAGTGTAGAACCTGCCATTTATATAATTTATGCCATTTATAAATTATAAAAAATTTGAAAATTTTGTGTTTAATTTTATATAAAACACTCATCAACTTTGCATTGTCCACCTCCATCTGCTAAGCTAAAAAAGCTGGAAAAATTGAAGCAGCCCCCTTAGGTTTTTTACCCCCACAGGCAACAACTCTAGTTTGTAAATAAGCTCTAAATTAGAAAACAGAGTTAGAGGTTTACCAAAGGCTCTAATTTGTAAATAAGCTTTAAACCACAAAATAAGATTTTATATTTAGAGTTACCAATTGATCCCTTTGCATATTTACAGCACAGTATGCCTGGGAGACCTTACACAAGAAATCGGATGTAGGTCCAAGATTTGTTCCCCTCTTATTTTGGGCTCGGGTCCGGGTCCAGGTCGATGGGAGTAAATTCTGATATCCAGAGAAGTTGCCGCCATAATATATTGTAGATGTATAAACAAGTGAAGGACGTAAATCATGATGTGAGTAAGCCCAATAGCCCATTAACGTGGTATCAAATATCAATTTGCTTTCACTAGTATTGACCCAATTGAGATTATGGAGCAGGAACTGAAAAAGGGTTGATCAGGGTTTGAACCTAGGCACCCACCTTCCTTCACCTAAGGCTTTCCTACTTCATCCCGTGTCAACTTTCCTCACCAAAGGGCTGGTGTCCTAACACCACTAAGCTGGGTATAGGGCTCTCCTTCGAAGGGTCTAATGCTGCACCACTTACTTAGACGAGGGCGAAGCAGTAATGGTTCATCCATGCTCGGGAAAGAAGAACGAAGTAAAAACACCAGCAAGAGGCTCTTTTACTGGAACGTAGACAGAATGCAAGAGGAGGATGATTGAAAGGTAAAGTGAGAAATAATAATAATAATAATAAGGTCAGGGAAGGTGGCAGCATCTTAGACTGGGTGATCCGGCCCCAGCAATCTGCAAATTAGTACCTTGAGCAGTAAGAAGCGTGTACACTCTTATTTTGCATAGTGGATTTGACTGTGGCTCTGTGATTTTTTTGCCTTTTTTCCGAGGACTTACTCCATAAGTTTGACGTGTGCTTTTATTCGCTCTTACTCTATTTTTCCTCTCGAGTGTTTATTGTGGTTGCTTGGATTATATTGCACACAATTGTGTTTGTTGAATTTCCTTAACCCATTTGCTTACATGCGTGGTGTAAAGGTGGGTGAGGTGTTAAATCATGGAAAAAACTATGTAAAGTAAGCAACTATGCTGTTGTAAAATCCTTATTTTTGGATAGTATGATGTAAAGTACCAACGAGAGGTATTTCACATTAAAAAGCACTTTTGTCAAAAAGTCTTCACCTTTTTGTGTAAAAAGAAGGGATGTGAGGAGTAAAGATCAGTGGTGTCAAATCATAAATTTACATTCTACTCCTTTTTTTGTTTTTATCCAAAATTGGTGAAGCAAAAAACCTGTCGCTTTACATGCTTCCTTTGATTCCACCTCTACTAGTGCGCAACAAGGAGACCTTAATAATAATAATACTACTACTACTAAAAAGAAAAACACACGCAGACCATAAATAGTGATTTACATTGAGGAAGAGTTCCACATCTCCCCAACACATGATCCCGATCTAGAAACCACGTAGATGGATGGATGTATGACAGCCACATAGAAAACCAATCCGATGAGATTATCCTAAACCTTGGTTTTGTAGCCTTCTAAAGTCTAGAGTCCTTTTAACTAGAAATTCTATTTGGATTCAATCCAACGGAGAAGAAGGTCAGTTGAGTGTCCATCGACCTGAAGCTAGATGATTGGGCAGTGATCAAACATGGGCCCAACCCGGGCCACAGAGCTAGACTACCCAAAACAGTTTCTGATTAATTGAATACCCAAACAAATTCACTCCCATCCACCTTTCCCCGATTGAGTTGAGTTTCAGCCAAGTCGAGTTGCTCCGGGGAAGCTTTCATTTCAGATCTCACATTTTTCACAAAGGCATAGGTCGAGATGCTCCTCTGTCCCAGTCTCAGAGAAAATAATCAAATACCCTTACTTCTCACTTGGTTGATCAATTTGATATGTGCGCCAATGCAACTGCAACGAGTTACATGATAATAATAATAATAATAATAAAAGGTTAATTCCTGCTTGGACCTTGGGAAGAAAGCTGAAAAAAATGGATTTAGATTGGTGCTTCGACCAAAGCAAAACCGAAATCTTTTGATTAAATGTGCAAACCAGACGAGCCTCTGCCATTGAACCTTGCAAATCAACTGATTCTTAAATCAGTAAATTACATTACATTGTATTAAAAGAATCAGTACATTGAACTACATCTTTAGAATAAAATCTTTAAAATGTTGTTTCAGAGTTCCTAGGTTCAAAGTCCATATTGAAACACAAAACACACACAGTGGATCACGGGTTCCAGACTAGAACGATCAGAGTGTGTACCCAACTCCAACTAAAGAAAAATCTAGATAAGAATAGAAACCCAGCAATTCATGACAGAAATACACTCTCGATGTAAAATAAGCAACAATAGAGTAGTCAGTCCTAGGAAAAGAAAAGATAATAAAAGAAGAACAACAAGAAGATACAAGAACAAGAAGAAGAAGCCAAAATCAATTGCAAAGAATGATTCAAAAACCCAGGTGACCGAAATCCACTCTTAATAATACATGACAATGAATCCAGGTGTCAAAAAGGAAAGAAAATAGAACCACGTTATTTTGTAGTTAGAAACTCTGAAGGAACAGGAGAGAATATCACTCTGTGAAGGATTCTTCTTTATCCTGATTCCTGACACAAAAGAAAGAGCTGCTTTTGAATAGAAGCCATAGCTGAGTCCATAAAACATGGGCCACTTGAATACGCTTTCCATATTGACCAGTTTACACTCGTTTCTTATATCACCTTGCAGGCAATGAATTGAACTGAGTATTGGAATTTGATCCATTAACTTTATTCGTAGCAATCCCACACAGCATGAAACCCAATAGGCAAGAATTCTACTTCCATTTACACACAGCACACTTGTTCTTAGCAACAAACTATTTATACCTTTGTGAACCCAAATCAAGAAGCATGCGGAAGAATTGTCGAGGATACAGTGGAGGTTGTTCAGTGAGTGCCTGAAATGATGTTTTAGAAAGTTTTGTTAGTAGCAGTATTCTGTATTTTCAAAGAGAAACTGCAACAGTTAAAGTGATGACCATGGGGTGGGCACATTAGTCGTTGTTGAGCCACCATTCTGTACAGTGAACCCTCACAACTCGTATTGACGCAAAGGGAGGGAGTCAACAGACTACTACTACTACCATTCTATTGGATATTTTTATTATTACCTGATGAATCAAGACGGTGGAAGGAGTCATGCCCGGTACAGTATTAACCTCAATGACCAGAACCTGTAAAAATCCAAATTGGCAGTGGTTGTATTAGCACGTAGCTCTGAATAGTGGAAGGAGTCAATGTACTAAGAAGTATTACAAATTCTACATTCTATGTCATTAAATGTTTATTCTAACAGAGGTTACCTTTAGTAAACAAAACTTGAGGTTACAGATAGAATTGATGCATTCTAATCAAAGAAAACTTAAGGCCACAAAATTTGTTCCTAAAAGCAATAGCCAGAAAATATTGTTTACATTATTCCCTAAAAGCCATTAATCACATTTTCTCCCTGAACTTTTATAGTATGTACAAAATTTGTTCTTATACAGTTCACTAACAATAAGTGGAAAACAATTTGTGCATTATTAAGGAGGTCAACACACCTCCCCACTATCTACATTAACAAATGCATCGATGCGTGAAAATCCTTCCAATTCCAAAGCATTAGCAATAATTTCGATACGCTCCTTACATCTTTGCAGGGCTTCCTTCCTGTGAAAAAGAAAAAGAGTGAATACTACTGCATAATTTATGATAACCAAGGCAAACATTTTAGTTGAGGATAAACCAGTCATCAATTTCCTATAAGAATTCCTTGATAATATATCTGGGAGTTTTATTTGTCTTATTTGTGTTCACATGTGTCCAAGCATGCAATTCAGGAAAAAGGATCGAATTTGGAGCCATAAAAAGATTTTAAAAAAGTAGTAGGTTGAGATAAATACAAAAAGAATATGCACCATGTCTCCAAGCAAAAACCTTAATGGATTTCATTCTCTCTGAAAGGTAGATTTTATTCTGTCATAGCCAATACAGCTGAATAGTTATATTCCAGCACCCAAACTGAAACAAGTACCTCTTCTATTTTATTCCTCCATAATTTCTCATTGTTCTTTTTCTTTTCGTATATCTATAGCTGAAGCTTCAAGAATAATTAGATCCTCATTCATGGTAGGAAATTTAAATAATATACAGCCCATTATTTCATTATTTTTTCTTTCTCACAATCTCTGCCTCTAACCCTTAATATAAAGGTGACCACCAAGAAAAACATTTCCAATCAATTTTCAAATGGCTACGGGCTAACCTCAATCTCATGTCTGAAGGGACTTGGCTCCACCTAGAGTGGAGGCTTTCTTTTAGTTAGCAGTAGCTGGAAAGTTGGCTTGGAAAGTTGGCAGCAGTAGACAGTTTGAGGAGATTAGTTCCAAAGCCGTTTTGGATTTATGCCCATTGTGTAGCAAAGGATTTGGGACCATCCCGAATTTGTTTTGGCACTGTGGACTTTCCTCTTTGATTTGGAATAATTTCATTAATTTTGTCAATTGTCATGGTGTATGCAAGATCAATTGGGCCACTCTTGGAGCTAGACCCTTTCACAGGTTGTGATCTAACCCTTTGGAAGCTTCTTCTATATGACATACATGAACAGAGAAAAATGGTTGCATCCATGGTTCAAAGCTGCAATGGTGCTTGTCATCAAGGGTGGACCCTAAAAAATGATATGATGCAGCATTCATCGTGGTTTGCGGCTGTCGTGGTGTGGTTTTTTTCTGACCTTGCAAAAATTTGTAAAAAAGTTAAAAAGCTCCAAAATTTTGGAAAATGCAAGAAAACAATGTTTTTATTCATTAGTACCCACTACAAACTAAAATATTGGTCCCCTCCAAAGTCATCACATCCCGCATTGCTGTCCTATAAAAAATATTCAAAGTCTCTTAGAATTATTTGTATATGTTAAAAGTAATAAGAATACCACAAATTAGTAATATTAAGCTTAAGGTACTCAAGGATCAAGCAAGTTATGGCTTACAAACATGTTACAACAATGACCTTCACGGAAAATTAAATAACATTAATATTAAGAAGGAGATTTTAGTAAAACTAGATCTAGAAGAAACTAAAGTCTACAACAAAATTTAGCTCATTGTGAGGCCTTGATTGCACTTATTTCACTTTTTTATGGAAAAAAAATCATAAATCAGAAAAAATAATGAAAAATTCAAAAAAAAAGCAGGTGGTCAATTGACAAATTTTCTCAATTAGGTAGTTCTAAGAAGAAAACCGTCTGATGCATTGTCCAAGTTGGGAATAGTGATGTCTATGCACCAACTTAAGGGGGAGTGTTGAGAGTAGTGGACTTATTTTTATTTTTGAAAAACATAGGCCAACTTGTAATTATAGAAAAATTAAGGGGTTTTCTGTAATTTTTGAAAACAAGATAAACTATGCATATAAAAGGTTTCCTAACCAGGAATACAACCAAAATTTTCCTGTCTTTTCTTCTCTCCACTTTTCCTTCTAATCTAGGCTAAACCTTTGAGTAGGAAACCATAGCAACCACATATCATTGTAGATGTTTTAACATTGAACATGAGCCCTGCCATGGTTTAAGGAGATTCCTTTTGATGCAATCTAGACAGAGAGGAAAGGGAAAAGGACCTTCAAGATTTTATTTTCTTGTGAATGAAATTAAAAAAATTGTTGCATTTGGAGGTACGCTCATGTTGAGGGAGTCAAATTAATAAGCAGATGACCTGGCGAATTCTGGAGTGTGAAGGAGCTTACAAGCAGTCAGCATCTCTTTAGATATGTAGTATTGGTGCTAATTTATGGTCATGGACATAACGGCACCACCCCTACTCTATTAGTTTGTATTCTTTTTTATATCATGTATCTCTTATACCACAATATAAATTTCAGTACGTCACAAATGAACCTACGAATATAACAAGGAAACCATATGCTAAAACACACCATGTTGGATTTTGGACATATAGGATATGCATACACCTTGACACTTATGTTAGTTTGGGAGAATAACTCAATTTAATTTTAGTATGATCCATGGATCAAAATAGCAGTTGTAGCAGCCAAGAACACTGCGTTACAAACAATTTCTTGCCACTAGCAAATGTAGCAGCTGCTACAGAGCATAACTGACACCTCCTATGCATAATTTTTTAAAACACATTGCAGAGTTTATTTTTTCTCTCCAAGCAACATTTCTATGCAACTCTTATACCCTTCCATAATTAAAAGAACACTAAAAAAAATTTCGCCAAATTGAAGCCGATACATAAAGTTTCTCTCAAGGGCTCTTCTTTAGGTATATCATGATAGACACCCCCTTTGATATTAGTAGAGGTTTTCTTTTCTCACTCTCAACAGAAGTACATTCTGTTGTGAGTCAAAGAATGAGGTCAGGGGCTTTTATGTAAATCTTAGGAACTTGAGGGACCTTTTTATAGTTTCCAAAAATAATGGTATAACCATAGAGTGCTGCTATTTAAACACCGAAAACTTTTATTTAAAGACAACAAAAATTTAAAAAAAATTAAAATGCCCGCCCCCACCCCCCCCCAACTCATCTCTCTCCCTCCCCTCTCCTCCCCTTTTCCCTCCAACCAGCGACGAGCTGCAGCCGGCAAGAGGGGGCCTCTCCCTCCCTCTCTCTCTCTCCCTCTTCTTTTCCTATTCTTCCTCCTACTTCTCTTCCTCTCCTCACCCTCCCTCTTCCTCTCCTTTCCTTCCTTCCTCTCCTCTCCCTCCTTCTTCCTCTCCTCCCCTCCCTTTTCCTTTCCTCCTCTCGTATCCTCTCCGCCCTGTTCGGCCCTATGAGGCCTCGTAGGGAGGAACAAGGCGGAGAGGAGGAAAGGAAAAGGGAGAGGAAGAAGGAGAGGAGAGGAAGAGGGAGGGAGAGGAGAGGGAGGAAGAGGAAGAGGAAGAGGGGGAGGGGCCCAGTGAGGAGGAGAGGAGTGGAAAAGGAAGAGGAGAGGAGCGGGGGAGAGGAAGAGGGAGGGAGAGGACAGGAAGAGGAATAGGTCGAGGAAGAGGAAGAGGAAGAGGAAGAGGGAGAGGGATGGAAAGAGAGAGAGAGGGAAAGCTCCCCTCCGGCCGGCCGGAGGGAAAAGGGAGGAGAGAGGAGGGAGAGAGGGAGATGTGTTGGGGGCATTTTGAGCATTTAAATTTTTTTAAATTTTTGTTGTCTTTAAAGAGAGATTTCAGTGTTTAAATAACAACACTCATAACCAGATAGCAAGGATCGACTAACCTAGCTGGTAGTATGATTCTTCTGTGGTTTTTCAAGATTCTTCTTCCTTCTCTTTTTCCTTTTTCTTCTATTTTTCACCTTTTTTTTATATTCTTGAACAAAACTCTAGATCTAAGAAGACTCAGATTGGTAACTTGGTATAGTAAAAGGGGTAGAAGACTCTCATTTCTAACCTCCCAGTGGATCAGATCTGAGAAAAAGAGTGGACTGAAGGGTTTCCATCTTAGTCGAACATGAAAATCATGTTCAGTTGGGCTGTTTTCAATTTGTAAAGTGGAGTAACTCCTGCTCTGAAGGTAGCGCAAGTTGTTTATTCCATGCAAAGAGGTAGTTTGTGATGTTTGAGGCAGGAGTTTGTGGATAGGATGATCCTGAGCACTATAGCTGTGTGACAGCCCTGTGTAGGGCCTCGGTGACCTGTTTTTTCTGAGCACCATAGTTGTGTCAACAGCCCTGTGTAGGGCTTCAGTGACCTGTTTTTCCACATCAGAAGTTTCCAGTTGGGTTTTGTGGTGTAACCTGGGTATTGTTTGTGCTTGGTGATAGGGGGTTGCAGTTTCTGCTCATGATTTGTCACAGTGGGTTGCAGTTGCAGGTTTGAAAAATATACATTTGTGTTAATTTATTAATTCTTTTTCAATGGAGTCTAAAAGTGATTCTTCTGTAGCATCAACTCTGCAAATTCCTAATATTGGAAGTTTGAATGTCAAGCTAACACCAGAACTCTTTAATGGAACCAACTATAAAGATAGGTCATATTCTGCCAGAATGGCCATTAGGGGGTCAAGGAGACTTGGCTACATTGATGGGAGCATTAAAGAACCCAAAAAAGATGGCCCAAAATATTCAGAATGAGTTTCTGAAAATGTTAGTCATGACCTGGATTTTGAACTCAATGGAAGGAGGGCTTGCAAAAAGTTTTAAATATTTGGATACTGCAAAAGAACTGTGGGATTCCATTGAGACTGCTTATGCCCAAAAGAGGAATAATGCCAAAGTTCTCGAACTAAAAAAGGAGATTGCTACATTCAAGCAAGGCAGTCTCTCAACTGGCGGTTATTATTCCAAGTTTAGAGCTTTATGGAAAGAATTGGAGCTGTATATGGGTCCTGAACTGTGTTGTGCTAAAAAGCAATGTTAGGCCAAGAAGGAAGGAAAGTTGATAGATGACCAACACATATTTGAGCTACTGGCGGGTGTTAACTTTGAATTTCAGACCTTTTGTGCACAAGTAACAAGCCAAGATCCCTTGCCTCCTCTAGGCACAGTATTTGCGTTATTGCAAGGAGAAGAAAGTTATAGGAATGTAATGGACGTTAAACATGAGATAGTACCCGATCAATCAGCCCTTGCAAACAGCAATGCGGGGAACACAAGCAATGTGGGCAACACAATGACAAGTGCCGGGTATGGTGGAGGTAGAGGTCGTGGTCATGGAGGTAACAGCAATGGTGGACGTGGCTGTGGGCCTCCTAGTGTTGGGCGTGGTAATGGTGGACAACCTAATACCCATCGTGAAAAACTTTACTGTACCCATTGTGGAAGATATCGCCATACCAAAGAGAGCTGTTGGGATTTGAATGGGAAGCCCTGGAATGTGTCTGCATCACCAACTTAAGTGAAAGTCCTAATGATACAATGGAGCAAGAGACAAACAACCAACGTTGGAAGGATAAACTTTCTGTTCTTCAACAAAAGTTGGCTGCTCTAGAAGGCTTGACTCAAGAGTCATCAGCTGGTGTGACCCCTTCTCATCATCCTACAGCATTTGCATCCTTTGCCTCTTCATCTACATGGGTTACTGATTTAGGGGCTATAGTTCACGTGACCGGTATACATTCTGATTTTTTGTCATATACTGCTACCACTCAAGGAAGGGTGAGAATTACTGATGGTTCTTATGCTCCAATAGCGGGGAAAGGGACTATCCAAGCTTCACCCGACCTTTGTTTATCATCAGTTCTTCATGTTCCTCGATTCTCATTTAATCTTATGTCTGTCAGTGCTCTAACTAAAACTCTCAATTGTTGTGTCACCTTTTATCCATCATATTGTGTTTTTCAGGATCTGAAGACAGGATGGAGGATTGGTGGTGGTATTGAGAACAATGGTCTTTATACCCTAGATTTGAAGAAGACAGAGCCTAAGGTGTTACAAACTAGAGCAGTTGATGAGAATAAAATGTGATTATCGCATTGTCGTCTGGGCCATGCGCCAATACAATGTCTTAGGAATTTTTCATTTTTGAACATTCAAAATAAAAATGATATTGTTTTGAGATGTGATGCATGTTAGTTTGCAAAAAATTAAAGAACTTTGTATTCAGTTAATCTTAATAAAAGAAATACCAGTCTGTTTGACTCAATTCACTCTGATGTGTGGTATGCTCCTGTTGTTTCAACTCATCGGCATTGTTATTTTGTTACTTTTATTGATGATGCAACTTGGGTCACATGGGTATATTTGATGAAATCAAAGAATGAGGCTTTGAATATTTTTAAAACATATCATAATATGGTGGAAGTTCAATTTAATAAGTGGATCAAAGCTCTCCAATCTGAAAATGGGGGAGAATGTGTCTCATAGGACTTTTAGATGTACTTCCATGAAAATGGAATTGAATCACAAACCTCATGTGCGTATACTCCAGTACAGAATGGGGTGGCTGAACGTAAGAAGAGGCATTTCTTGGAGGTTACTCGAGCCCTCTTATTTGAGATGAATGTTTCAAAGCACTTCTGGTCAGATGGTGTCATGACTGCAACATATTTGATAAATAGAATGCCATCAAAGATACTAGAGGAGAAAGGTCCAATAGAGGTATTATGTCCCAGTATGCCACTGTTCAAAGCCCCACCAAAGGTTTTTGGTTGTACTTGCTTTGTACATGTCCCAAAACATCAATGGGATAAATTGGACCCAAAAGCTGTTGAGTGCATATTTGTGGGGTATTCTAGCGGTCAAAAGGGCTACAAATGCTATGCTCCGGGAAAGAAGGGCCACATCTTTGTTGCAATGGATGTGAGTTTTTATGAAGAAGTTCATTTCTATTCATTTGAAAGCGAGGAACTATTATATGAGAAAAGTGAACATACTAACTTGCCTCTACTTGATTTAGTCACCCCTCCGACACATCCAAGATCAGTAAATAAGACAAATACAAAGTTACCGAGTGCAAAAAAAGAAGAGAAAATGTACAATTTCATGAAGCCATTACAAGTTTACTCCAGGGGAAGGAAAAAAGAGGGACCGGTGTTCTTATCTATACCATCATCATCCTATGTTCCAAATTCAAATCCTTCATCTGCACCTACTCCTCTCCCTCAATCAGAGATTATTCCTAGCCCAAGTACTTTGTCTTCTTCTAATTTAGATATTCCCATTACCTTGAGAAAAAGCACAAGATCATGTGTTACTCACCATCCCATACAAAACTTTGTTTCATATCATAACTTGTCACTTGTTTCTCGTGTATTTGTCTCTAATCTAGCCACTGAATGTATACCTAAACATGTGTTTCGAGGCATTGTCACATCCTGAGTGGAAAGAGGCAATGATAGAAGAAATGAATGCTCTAGAAAAAATCATACATGAGAGCTTACAACTCTACCTGAAGGAAAATGTACAGTTGGATGCAAATGGGTTTGTACCCTTAAGTATAATCCAGATGGCACAATCAATAGGTATAAGGCTAGACTTGTTGGTGAGGGTTTTACTCAATCTTATGGAGTTGACTACTTTGAAACATTTTCTCCAGTAACAAAATTGACTTCCATCCGGGTAATTTTATCCCCAGCAGCAAACTTCAATTGGCCTCTATACCAACTGGATGTGAAAAATGCATTTTTTCATGGGACTTGAAAGAAGAGGTTTATATGGATCCTCCACCAAGGTTTATTGTTAGAAGGCAAGAGGATAAAGTATGTTTTTTGAAGAAGTCTCTACATGGGCTAAAATAATTGCCACGCGCCTAGTTTGTGAGATTTAGCAAAGCTATAATTAAATTTGGATTTACAAGGTGCCATGTAGACCATACCGTCTTTGTAAACATATTCTTGATCTTCTTTAGGAAACAGGAAAACTTGGTGCGAAGCTTGTTGACACTCCAATGGAACAAAATCATAGCCTACACTTAGAAAGTGGGGAATTACTTGAAGATAAAAAGGTGTATAAGAGATTGGTGGGAAAGATTATTTATCTTACTATTACAAGGCCTGATATTTCCTATGCGGTCAGCTTGGTAAGTTAGATATTTGAAAGGGTCCCTAGGTCAAAGAATTCTGTACAAGTCGCATGGTCATGCAATGGCTATAGCCTTCACAGATTCTAATTGGGCTAGATCTGTATCAGATAGAAAATCCACAACATGCTATTGTACAATGGTTGGAGGAAACCTAGTATCATGGAAAAGCAAAAAATAAGTTGTTACTGCCAAGTCCAGTGCAGAAGCCGAGTATAGAGCGGTAGCTCTTGGAGGTTGCAAACTTTTGTGGCGAAGGATATTGTTGGAAGAGTTAGGATTCAAGCTAGGTGGTCCAATGAGTTTCTACTTTGATAGTACATCAGCGATTAAACTGGCTAATAATCCTGTCTGCCATGGAAAAACAAAACATGTTGAAGTGGACTGCCATTTTATTCGTGAAAAAATTGAGAAGGAAGATGTGGTCATGGTTCAAGTTCCTACTGAAGATCAACTAGCAAACTTTCGCACTAAGGCAAAAAGTAAAGCTAAGTTGTAGTTTGCCCTTTCCAAGCTAGGCATAGTAAATATCTATGCACCAGCTTCAAGGGGGGTGTTGTGAATCAAAGAATGAGGTCAGGGGCTTTTATGTAAATCTTAGGAACTTGAAGGACCTTTTTGTAATTTCCAAAAATAATGGTATAACCATATAGCAAGGATCGACTAACCTAGCTGGTAGTACGATTCTTCTGTGGTTTTTCAAGATTCTTCTTCCTTCTCTTCTTTTTTCCTTGTTCTTCTATTTTCACCTTTTTTTATATTCTTGAACAGAACTCTAGATCTAAGAAGATCCAGATTTGTAACTCATTCTTTGTATTTAATGGGGGTTAATTTGTCATTTGGTTTGAGCTTTATACTTTATTTAAGCATTACTTTATAATTTATTTATCATGTGTTATGTACAACTATGTTAAATTGCTTATGAATTATGAATTTAAAAAGAATAATAGTTTCTAAGTTAGATTAATTAACATGAAGACATGTGAAAAAATAGATAAATATTGTTACTTTATAATCATTCGACAATACAGAACCTCTATGCACCAAAGGGTTTGCTACATCCCTCCTATCTTAGTTATTGTAGGAGAAAAGGCATCAAAGTCTACCATTTTCAAATATTCCGAATTTTTTTAGATTTTTTTTACCACCTTTCCATTCACACTGCAACGTAATGCCGCTACTACTACGTAGTGTTTTGGCAGTCAGCCATTATGCATGCTGCTACTGCTACGTTGATCCTTGGTACAATTTACATTACCATATGTCTAATGTTTTAGTCAATATTGCAGTAACATAGTACAATATGCTTCTAATGGAATCAACCAATTTTTGTATCTTACGCAATTATGAATAACAGTCTATGTGAAACACACCTTTTAAAAATCATTGTGCATCGATATTGCTGAGTCAATATACACGGAATCCCCATGTGCAATGGCCATAGGCATTTCTTTTTTTTTTTTTTTCCTATTTCTAAATCATTTCAATTATCTAGTAACAATGAAAATATAAAAATGCCTTAAAAAGAGACCTTGAAATTTGAAATGTGCTTACAGTACATTATAAAGCTGATTAAGCTTTACAAGGGAAAGACGCCACAAATTAGAACATAAACTTGTGTATGTTTTTAGTAACAGGAAGATAAAAAGAAACTTTAAGCACCATAGAACATACCCAATAATTGTTGCTGGAGGTGGAGTCAGATTGATGCCAGTTCCACCTGTAAAACCAGCCATTGTTCATACTAACAAAGAAAGTTGTACTAAATAATCTTTAAGCACTACATTGCCTCAACATTCTATGCAAATAAACAATTGAAAAAAATATATAAATAAATAGCTGGCTATGGAAGCAATTCAAAATCATTTACAAATATAGTCAGTCAAAATCATTTACAAATAGGATACGTAATGTGACAGGAAAAAGCAAGTTCACGTTTGAGGAAATTACAATAAGATTGATTGGTTGTATTCGTTTTACATATGCTTGGATTAAATCAATGAAATCCAACATATTTCATTGATGTGGTACCCTTCCAACATATTTCATTGATGTGGCACCCTTTCTCATACTGCTTTAATCAAGATCTCTATATTACCTCTTTCTAATTTGCTAACCCTTCTATTAATGATTGATTGCATGCAATCACATTGGTGAACCAATGCAAGTCTTGATGACTGATCCTTCAGATGGAAACCCTAGTTCATTTAGATACCAAACTGATACAAAAAGTAACAAAGTAAAGAAAAGTGGGGGAAGATGGTTGTTGGGAAGGTAGAGAAGAGAGAAACGAGTATCTAAAAAATGGAGGGATAGATGTTGACAGACTAATGAGAATCAGCCACTACAGAAAACAGAAAGGGAAGAGGGAAACACTGAAAAAAAAAATAGTAAATATCTGTTGCTTCAAAAAGAAAAGTCCTTTATAGTGTTCACATTTCTCCAACATTATTTAAGAAGCGCTTATTTTGACGGATGTGGCGGAGATGAGAATACTTAGGTGGATGTGCAGTAAAACTAGAAAAGATAAAATTAGAAGTGAGCGCTTTCAAGAGCATTTAGAGGTAGCACCAATAGGGGATAAGATTAGAGAAACCCGTTTGAGATGGTTTGAGCATGTTGAGTGTAGGCCGGTTATGGCACCAATGAGGAAAAGTTTGGCTATTCAAGTAGATGGCCCATCAAGAGGTAGGGGTAGGTTGCAGAAAGTATTGATGGAGGTCATTAAATCAGATTTAAAAAAGTTTAACTTATATAAAGATTTGGCTCAAAATAGAACAGAATGGAAAAACAAAATTCATGTAGTCGACCCCAACATGGTTAGGATAAGGCTTTGATGATGATAATGATGATAATTTAAGAAGCACTTATTTTGCTGTAGCCATCTGATACTCTGATGTGACCCCACTGGGCTTCACCTTTGCAATTCTGATCAAATGTGATTATGAGTGCATGAAAGACCTTGAATGGCATTTATTATATAGGTTAGCGCATAAACCTCTTATGAGTAATTGTGATGTCAAAAGGAAATGAGTAGATATCTTAATTGCAAAATAGGTAGGAGGTCTTGGATCTCAGTTCTTCACTACCTAAGAATCCATAGCCTCTACAAGTCAGTACAGAGAATATCAATGAATGTTTGGGTGCCTTGTGGATGTAGACCAAACTGTTGGGATAGATCAATAGCAGCATGATTAGTTTCTACCAATGGGTAGAATTTTACCCCATACAAAAGTGATGTGTGAGGTTTTGGTTTGCATTGAAGAGATCCCTACAACTCTCTTATTATGGCTAACCATGCATGATCTGACAATTCTCTGGCATGCACACAACCCCACCATGCAGGCAAGAACACACCTATAGATTCATATACATGAGCACACTGACAGACTCAGGAACACGTTGGATTCTGTGAGAGCAAGATTTTGGAGAAATGGAATCATCTAGTTGGGCATAAAACATGTATGAGGGATGCAAAAGAAGAGAGTCATACCTTGGAATTTCTCCTCAAGGGATAAAATGTCACCAGATTCCTTGACAGTAATACTAGGACTCAAGGAGTGCATTGCTCCTCGTTTGCCCACTACACCAACTGTTACTTCAACCCATCTATTTTGTCCTTTCCACATAAGCTTATGGGCATTGCCATTTGTTGATTTGGAAGAAACCATTATTTCATCTGTTTCAATAAATGGTTCAAAAATTAACGATTCTGGAGGAGGGCTAGGCATTTCAATCATCCCGTGCGCCTATACATTTTTTGTTCAAATGAAAAAAGAATCAGTACCAAACACAATGGCTATGAAATAGAATAAAGAAATGACTATAAGTCACATTAGTTGACAAATAATGATAGCAATGACATCCTAGTGCCCAGATGTGGTATGGATATGACGGGTTACAAACCATGGACATGGCAAGGACACATATTTTACCCATAAAAAGTGAAGTATCATATTTGATTCGACACAATACGTTGCCCATTTCTCAGTATCAATGCATCATAGATGATGAATAGCAATAACAAAAAATTCTGAAACTGACCGTTCAAAATTGAATGATAGGATATTATGTAGAAGAGGTCAACCTGACTCAGGTTCAACAGCAGGTCCACATGACCCAGGCCCATCTGACTAAAGTCATCTAGAAGCTGAGGACCATATCCACACAGTCCTAAGCTTCTAGATGAACTGAGTCAGATGGGCCTGGGTCATGTGGACCTGATGATGAACCTGGGTCAGGTTGACCTCTCCTAGATATTGAAGTTATTAAAGTGGATTGACAACATATGACAACTAATGGAGTCACCTAAAAACACCAGAAGCAACCAATTAGAAAAGCCTCTGAAAGAATCTATGATAATAAAAGAGTAGGGAAACAGAGTAAACTAATTACTTTTGACTTGTAAACATCAGTGTGTTAAAGAGGAATATTCATGAAGTATATATTGCAAACGATTTGCTTGAGAATGTCTAGTGTGCCTCACTTCTGAATATCATTAACGACTAGACATGGGGCCGCAATAACCTATAGTTGGCAACAATATCACCTGATTGAATGATTGTAACCTTCCAATCACATAATGCAAAATAGGAAATGAATCCATTTATTGACCCTTAAAAGACACCTAGATCATTCTATGAAGGGAATCCCAATTCCCAACAGTCTTGTACTACACTTCTACAAAGACAGGGACTGGAAATCGGTGCAAAATACTTCACTTTCCTATGTAGTGTGAAATGTTTGCAATAAGTCATTTACCTTAAATCAAAAGATCCTAACATACTTGCATAATTATAGGTAGGAACTACCTCTAACTGCTGTCCACAAAGATAATTTAAATTAAAAAACCAATAAGTACAAAGTAGTGCCCCTAAATTCATAATGAACAATAAAGAAATTTATGTTTATCAATCTACTTCCAGGAAAATTTACAAACAAAACGGTCAGGACCACTGCAGGTGTTCTTTAGAATAAGACATTCAATTTAAACTATTTCATAGCTATAAAACAACATGTTTTCCAAAGTATTTGACACTTGGACCACAATATAATTATGTAATAGATCTGATGTTAAAGTTGTTGTATAACTTTGTTGTAATTTTAATTGTTTCTGTAGTAAACGTTTAACATCTCAAAATTTCTACAAAACTGTAATGTTAGGGATGTGCATGTGCATATAAGCATGCACAGACACAGCTTAAAGAAAAATGACATTCCTGGTAGGCTCTTCAAGTCTGCTTCTATTCAACCCAGTGAATTTTCTGAAACTGCTTATAGTTTCCAGTTTGCCTGAACATAATGGACCCAGTATCTTCAGTATGTTCATCGCCCCAAGGAATCTTCTAAAATAGCGTCAACAGTTAGGATTTCTTAAATGAAGCATCTCACAAAGGAAATCCAGCACAACTGTTGCATACCCCATGCCACCAAAAAACTTCAGAAATGCTGCATAAAACCACTAGGAGAATGCGATCCCATGCTGCCATCAGTATGGTGCTGACAGCAACCAATCTATTATTTATGCTGTGTGGGTCCCACATTCGTGATAAAATCTATTCATATGACATGGGTCGCTTTATACTGGAATTTACAGTCAACCTAATTATGTGAAGAAAAAAATCAAAACTATAATTCACAAATGATCAATCCAACAAAGAGAAGGGCGGCTTGGCCCAACGGTAAAGGCTTACCGGTAATGTCCTGGAGGACACAGGTTCAAGTCACGGAAATAACCTCTTCAAAATGAAGGTAAGGTTGCATACATTTTACTCTCCCCAGACCTCGCTATGCGGGAGCCTCGTGCACTGGGCTGCTCTTTTTTTTTATCAATCCAACAGAGCATATAACTTAGGCTAAGCCGAGTTTTTGGGACAATTCCATTATGTATACGAGTGGATCACACAAAGGTGGCCCCCACACAGGAGAAACAAGATATAGCTGCTGCCACTAGCAGTCAGCGCAATACTGACAGCAGATCACCATATTGAAGGAAGCAGGGTTTATTTCTCTACAGGTGAATACTGCCGCCGAATATTTAGAAAATAATCAATTGTTTTGAGAAAAGCAAGAAAAATGCAATATTTATACAAAAAGATGAGACCTTGTAATTTTATGTAGTGGTGCAATACATATCCAAGCATTCAATCCAAATGTAAGTGAGATGACGAAGGAATATTTCTGAATTGTTAAGAAAACTTACTGAATTTTATGGAAAATGGCTTTTTGTGGGGCACAACCAGTTGTATGCGGTAATCACTGATGTCAGATTGATATAATACTAAAAACATATCCCAAATAATTTTCCAAGCATAGGTCCAACCATATTTCTCATTTCTCTTAGAATTGAGAATTGCAGTTGGTTTCTACAATAACTTGATCTAATTTCTGCAGATGGGGCCCACATTTATGCAATCCAAGACTCTTGGTTTCATTGGCCAAAGTGTAAGGGACACTCTCCAAAAATAAACCAGACCAGAAAATTCCAATCCTTCATTCAGAGGCCAACAGAACAGGAGATGATATAAATGGTTCATAAAATAGGGTAAAGGTACAATTCCTAACCCATAAGGACTCTATTAACTTCCCTGGACTAATTGCAGGTACAGGAAACAATGCAGAGTGATGATGTAACTATTTTCATTATCAATTCAAAAGTTAACCTTCACACTTCATTGATAGAGCGAGTAATTATATGATAAACATCAATGATTTTGATCAGGAAAATTACTTTCAAAGAACCAATCTCAAAGAATAAAAGTGTATATATGTATCAAAACGATTTGACTGCAGTTTATACAGTTTGACTAGGAGCCGTTCTCAACCTTGGATAAACTATTAGGAGGAATACGTAAAAGTTTCTTCCGTAACGCATTTGCATAAATAGAAAGGTCCTCCACAGAGCTGCAGGAAGTGCCAAGAACAGCAAATTAGCAATAAAAACTCTAGATCAACATCAACAAAAATTATGTTGTAGAAAATAAACTCATTCAGATCATATATATAATATATCTTTTGTGAGCCCCAACCACTGAGTGCAGAGATCTATGATATCCAGAGACTAATACTGGTATGATCACAGATGCAGGACTTTCTCAATGATAGTGACACAGATGCATGTGGAATCCCATGTGTAAAGCTCTATTCACTCCCACTTTATAAACTTTCAAAAGTTGAAACACTTAAACATGATGTATCATGTATGTAGTGAATACCAGCATACCATAACCTAGCAACTCCAGTTGAGCATCCATCTCGAGCTGGTTTCACGCATACGGTTTCAGATTGAAGACTTGTGGTCAAGTCGTGCCAAAGATCAGTTAAAGGGGAATTCAGAAGCTCCTTTTGGTTCTGCACCTCTTTACGTATTGTAAGCACTCCCAAATTTTCCAGCTGTCCATCCAAACAGTAGTTTATGCTTAGAAGAACAATGAACAGGAAAAACAATGATGTTATTGTTGACTCAGTTCGAAAGGTTTATCCCTGTACGCAATTAGTGCTTAGACAGATCTCTAATATGATGAATGCACAACATTGTGGCTGGGACACTGCGCAACTTCAAAGTTCAAATTATGTTGCAACTTGCAAGATCCTGTCATACTCAATTGTTTATATCTGTATCAACTGTAATATCTAGTTTCCTAGACTGGAATCACCTGCATCCCATCAATAATCTTGAAAAGAATATTCTTAGAGAAAGAAACCCTTGCCCCACAAATTTGGCAGACCAAACACAGGGTTCCATCAGGCATTATTTATCAAGGGATACTGTACTTCAAATAACAAGCTCATTTCCATCTTTAAACAGGATGGAATTATGCAACACGTTTAAGTTAGTTTCCATACATGGTCAAGAGCTAGTGCTGTGGCCACTTTATCCATACAAGTTTTGGAAGCCATGATACCAGGGCCTGCATCATGGGAGAAATTTTAAGTCATAAAACGATTATTGGTAAATGCCGACAACATTCCCAAAAAAGTGTGTTAAAATGATTCAACCTGTATAAGGAACCCCTGCTGCCTCTAGCATAGATTGAAGAGTACCATCCTCACCAATGCCACCATGCACTGTCAAGCGCAGTTACGGATGATGTGCATAGAACCATAAATTCTAAATAAACAAGTAGTCTAGAAATCAATAAGACAAATTACATCATTTCCTCAACTAATAAAGGTCAAGGTTACTCTAAGAATCTGAATCTTATTCACTATCCTTAAATACATTTTGTGCTGCCGAATTCCAAAGCTAAGACATAAATATTAGGTCACCAAATTTATGTTTTGGAAAACTCTCCATCTAGTCCTTTCAAGAGATCTTGCCAGACTAGAAATGGCAGTTAGTTAAAGAGGCAGGCTGTTTATTAGAGAATATTCTACTTATAGTAACATTATCACTCTCATAGGTATGAATGGAGTTTAAACTAACTAATATTAAAATTAAAGATAACATTTTGCAATTGAATGAGGGAAATGGCCAAAAAATGTGAATGTTATGGAAATGAGACCTGCAATGAACACCGTTGCTTGAACTTCCTTAACATGTTTGATCCATTGTTCCAATGATAATTTCATCGGTGGGTCATTGGATATGTCGAACCCTGTAAACCAGTTGTGTTTATTGAGACCTCCCACGAGATCAGCCATCACTTGGTTCCTTAAGTGAGATGTCAATGCCACCCTATCTGGTTCAATTGCCTCAATACAAGCAGCAAGAACTTCCTCTGTGGTATGCCTTAGCACAAGAGAATAACTGCAGCCAAAAATATGGATCATGTCATATTTGCAAAATGCAACATTAGCAAAATGCAAGAAGAGAGAAGTTACAGAAAATGTCTTACCACATGATGCGGTCAACTGATGTTTATATCGGAATTCAATGGAATCTAATTAGTCTACAATCAAGGGAAATCACCGCCCAAAATATTACAGAGAGTAAAGGAAAAACTGATTTGGACACATGTAAATTTATGGGCTCTCATATCATGATTGGGCTCCACATCACGTTTATCTTGGCCATTCATTTTCAGATTCAGTGCCATTCTTTTGTTTTCTCTCTGATTGACCCAAATCTTAGGCCCGATTATTAGATCAAACCGATGTAGATAATCAATGGCCTGACTGGTCACATATCCACATGGGTCTGAACCATAAGCTCCTGCGTCAGCTTTAGATTTTTTGTGATGATGCTACTGCAAACAAGAAGACTCAATTGGTTGTCAAGTAGGATCAAGCAATCTGCTTTGTAGAGCATAAAGATTGTCTACAAGAGATAAACCCCATTAAGACCACTATGCATGATCTGAGGGCTAGAATGAACACCCTAACCGAAGAACTACACAATGGGCAATCAAGATATCCTAAAGCAATCTCCCCTCTGCTCCACATTATACTCCCTCCAATAGTCCAATGATAAAACCAAATCTACTTGGAGTCAAAACAACTATATAGTAGTCACATGGATCTTGGTACCATTAAACCTAAGACTAACCTCACTCTTTAATCATTCTTCAAAGCATCAGAAACGTGGACCAACTATATCATTATGCCAATAAGGCTCAAAAATTTTATTTGGACACGGAATTGGCCAAATATAACAAATGGGACAAATCTGTTCAAGATTATTATAATGAACTTTTAACTGACCAAAAAAGACTGGTACAGCATAAGTGCTTCTAATAGATGTCATAATGATTCAAAACCTACAGAATTATATATCAAGGAGGAATCGGTAAAAACTCGCAATGCCAAACCCAGTAGATGGGATAAGGCTTCAATGATTGTGATGAAGATACACAGAACAAGTCTAATGTGTCTATGATGTAAATTCTATCATGATGGTAGTAATCATGTGTGCATGAATCAGAGCAATTTCTAGTTTTGAACAAAGTATTTTTTTTCCTCTGTCCATGTATACTAGGTTAGTGCCTCTGGTTGTTCTTATCGTTGCTCTCTGGTTGGGAACTATTATTTTTGTGTATTTGTTGTTTGTTGCCCTGGTGCCATCTGTATGGCAATAGCTCATCTTAAATTTTTGTAGTCTTTTCTCTTGTCTAAAAGAATAAATTTCTTCATTGTCTAGAAAAAAAATAACAGTAAGAAAAATCACAGAAGTGGAACAAGCCAGCTGTAGAAAACTAGACATTTTTTGCTCTTCCATCAGCAGAAAGTCACACAAGAACATGGTAAACTAAAAAACGGTTAACACTTACGGTAGAGACCAAACCATTCTGGAGTTACCAACAACTTCCTCTCTATCCTGATGTATCAAATATTTAGAACCATTTGTAGGGGCGAGTAAACATGGAGTTACTTCAAGCTGCAACCACCAAATTTGAATCAATCTGGACAGAACCAATGCAAAAGTATAGCTGCTTTGCAAAGCAAATCTAAGAACCACTTGAATGGCAAAACAGGCTAGAGAGTAAAAAAGAAACTAGAAAGTAGTACTGTGAGCAATTTTTATGATACTATATTCCATGCATGAAACAAACTCTGCCAATTTTGTTGCAACAACCAGTCTCAAGCCCAGATAAAGGAGGGTTGTATCAGTTAGGTTGACAGCAAGCGTAAACTTTCATCACAAAACATGAGTTTTGAGCATAAATAGAATGCACATTGCTGACCCCAACATAATTGGGATAAGGCTTTGATGATGATAATGATTCCATGTATGAAACTAAGAAGTCATGATTCGTGAGTACTATTACAAACAGTAAAAAAGATGTCATGTGAGTTGTGACTATATGTCATTACAACAGATCCTATGAACTAATTAATTGATGATAATTCAGGAATCTATAGCCGTAATGTTATATTTTATAATCCAATCCTAAGAATTCTAAATATTGTAAAGAAATGTTCCCGTCATTTCAGCAAAGAAACATACAAGCAGGGGGACCACCATTGATAGTGCTAATCAGGATCAGAATAAAAAACAACAGAATACTGAGCTTCATGGTCCAATTATTATAATAGGAAGCCTATTATGGTTGTGATTAAGTTTCCTAATTGAATTGATATCTTTGGTTGTGCTTCATAATTAACCATTGGATATTCCCAAAAAAATAGATCAAAGAATGTCAAAAAATTAGTTGCTAAATTTCAACCCCCCTTACTTCAAAGTAACTTCGTATGTTGAAGAGGTGAAATGACCAGCACTGCCAGCATATAGCATTTTTACACCATGGGATCTGAATGAGCCTTTTGCAAGTGATGTTTGCTTTGGTAACTGTTTTGCCAAGAATAAACTGTTGAACTCATTTAATTCATAGTATCAACTGAAATCAACATAATTTCTATTATGTTTTGGCATGGCATTCAAAATCCAAGTTCATTCCCACTTGGGACAAAATTCTTCATGAAGTACTATCCAATTTCCTATTCCCATCCCTGCGCCCATTCATTTGGGAAAAAAAAATGTGAATACTAGATCAAAATCAACAAGCTAGAATAAAAGGATCAAAATTATTCATGGGAATTTCATGCTTACATCATCAAAAGCTTGCAAGTTAAGCCAAACATTTGTTCCACTCATGAGAGATACTTGGCGCTCTGAGGTGTCTCCTCCAAAAATAACAAAAACTTTTTGAAGAGCACTGCATTTGGGAGAAGATTCAGTGTGCTTTGCAGACTTTCTAGATAATGTATCCAATGCATTACTATATGACCCAAGAGTGGGAAAACGCAAGCAAGCATGCTGGATAATAGTCCAAAGTATGTTAGAATGAGAGAATCCGACCTGGAGAAGAAAAAAGGCTTTTCTGAGAAACAACAGCAGAAAAATTTGGCTAAATGACATGCTAGAAGGATGGAACAATAATACAAATAGCTCTTTTTCTTCATAAAACAATAAATAAAAAGGCAAAACCAAAATTAGTCTATTTGCATCTGAATATATTTTTTATGTTGAAACTTTAAATTATTAAAGGATTTTAGTCAATTTACAAAGCTAGAGTTTATGTGCATGATCTTAAGTCATTGGAGGATGCAATTTCAGTTCAACAAGAATAGAGCGACATCTTCATCATTCAAACTGGGTTTTTGTCAAGTCATGGTTTAAAAAATCAGCCGAGTCCGAGTCACATACTGACCCAACTCGGTATCGGACAGATGGGACTTGGCCCAATCGCTGAGTCCTGCATCATTCAGGGTCCTCATACCAAAAAAAGGAAAAAACATGGAGGAAAAGAGAAAGAAGCACCAAAGAAGAAGAAAAAAAAAGTGGAACAGCTGGACTGGAGAGAGAGAGAGAGAGAGAGAGAGAGAGCATGGTTCAAAAAAGAAAAAAAAGGGGCAAAAGCATACTAGGTAGGCAGTTAGGCTCTCTGCAATACTGTGCTGTTGACTGCTACAGTACTGCACTACTGCCTACTATCTACTGTCACATTACGATTGCTGCTACTGCCTATTGTTGTTGCTGCAATGGTACTGCTGTTGCCTGTTGCTCCTGCCTAGTGCCTACTGGGTATTGTTGTTGCCTGTTGCTGCTACCTAGTATCTACTGGCTACTGCTCCTACCTAGTGCCTACTAGCTACTGCTGTTGATGGTGCCTACGGCTGTTGCTGACGCTTGTTGGTTGGTTGCTGCCACTGCTTTGTGTCTACTGGCTACTGCCTGGTATGCTTTTCTCCCTCTTCTTCCTTTTTTTTTTTATATTTCCTCTGCCTAGCCAACCCACCTCTCTCACTCTCTTTTACAGCGAGGACTCACCTCCCTTCTTCTTCAGCTGGCTGGGTTCCCTTTTTTCCCTCTTTTTTTTTTATTTAAATTTTCTGGGAACCAATGGAATAGAAACCGACTCGGGCGAGTCCCACTCGTCGACTCGGACTCGGCCCTGACTGAGTCGGTTCCTGATTCCTTTTTTTTAATCCTTGTGTCAAGTAGGAAGATCAGCCGATGGTATAGCAGATGACTGGGCTAAAGAAAGGGTTAATAGAAAATTTTCCTCTTTTTTTTTTTTTTTTTTTTGCTTGGTTGGCCCAATGACCAGGACAATGAAGTAAAGGGCTCCCACCCATTAACTGGGTCAAAGTCCAGATCAAGAAGGCCCATTTACTTGTCAAAAGAATAAACGTGTACAGCTAGGTGCACAACTATGTAATATCAACTGTTGCCATATTAGGAGATCTAATTAGATAGAAATAGCTGTAATTACTATAAATAGAGAGGATTCGCAGCATCATTATCTCTTTATAAAGGAATGAAACTCTCAAAGGAGGATCATCGAAAACTCCCTTCAAATTTTTTTGTGGATCATTCTTCTACATGTCTTTGACATGGTATCAGAGATTCTAAGTCAACAAAACTCTATACAGAGTTCTTGAGTGTGTCTTCTTCATCTTCCAAGCATTGGAAGTCATCCTGCTCCAGAATTCCTTCCATCGAAAGGTCTAATCAAGCTGTAATCATTGTGGCCCACCTTGGATCATCATCACCATACCTAGAGAAATCAAGCAATCTGGTCGCCTGTTTTTTCTGGTGTTTATGGTCATTTTTTGGGATTTTTTTTTCCATTACAAAGGTTGGTTTTCTACCCCTTCTTGTGATCTTCAAGATTATTCACTGTATTTTGATCACAAACATCCAAATTTCTGGATCTGGCCCTTTTTGGTGATTAGTCCATTTCTAATGAAGCATAATTTGATCCTACCTACATCTATGGTATCTAATTGATCATTGAATGTCTTGATTTGTCATTGTGGTGAATCTACTCGTAGAATCCAAGGTCACCTGGGACATTTTTTAGCTCATTTTTTTAAAATTTGTTTGATTTAACAGAGAACAACACTGCTCACACTGATATTTCTGTCATTCTAAATATTCCATATCTCACTTTGGGGGACATCTCACTTGATTTCTGAAGCCAACCTGTTGTTCTGTCATCATGGAAAAGACTGAAATTGCTCTCAAAAAATTTAACGGCAAAAATTACACTTCCTGGTCATACCAATTTCAAGTTTATCATGAAGGGAAGGAAATGTGGGGACTTAAATTCAAGACCGGATCCAAGACCCAAAGAAAAAGAGAAAAAAATACTGTCTTGGAATACAAAAGATGCCAAGATCAAAACTTGGATTCTTGGTTTTGTTGAGCCGCATTATATCCTGAATCTCAAACCCTACAGAACCTCTGAAGACATGGGAATATTTAAAAAAAGTGGGAATTCTACCCGTCAATATCAACTTGAGCCCGAAATTGCTCAGTATTCTCAAGGGACCTCCTCAATACAAGACTCCTATTTTAAGATTTCTAGATTTATAGGCAGAATACGATGAAATAATATTTGCCAAGGTCTCTCAAGCAGCCTTTTTTTGAGATTCAACAGCAACAGAAAACTAGTCATAAGGACCAGTTTCTCGTGACATTGAGACCTGAATATGAGACTATCCATGCCAACCTTATGAGCAGGGTCCCATCTCCATCCCAAAATGAATGTCTCAATGAACTTTCGCGTGAAGAACAAAGCCAGATCACTAAGCATGCAACTGAAGCAACAGTTTTCCGGAAATTCTCTCGACGTTGCCTATGTTGCAATTGAAAAATGGTCACCTGCTACATCTCAAGGGCCAGTCAGAGGGGTTAATCATACTTTTTATGTTGCAAAAGGACATCTTGTTGCACGAGATCTTAGTAAAATCCAATGTTTGAGCTGCAAGAATTATGGACATTATGCGTAGCAATGCAAGAACAAGTTTTGCAACTATTGCAAATCTAATGGACATATCATCGCCAAATGCAGAAGGCAGACTCAAAATCGCACTCCTCGAGCCTATCATGTCTCCACTACAGCTGATAATTCCTCTGTTGATACAGCTCCAGCCTCAGCTATATCTCCACCACCTCATGCCTCCAACTCTACTTCTATCACCCCTGAGCACATTCAACGAATGATCATAAATGCCTTCTCTGCACTTGGCATTTTAGGTAATCATCCACCCTCATCTTCAGTTTAGTATTTTGATTTCGGCGCCTCAAATCACACAACCTCCTCCTCGGCCCATCTGTCTAATATGCAAAAATATACTAGGAATTTGCAAGTTCATACTGATGACGGTCAAAAGCTTCCCATTATCTAGGTGATGTTGTTCATCCATTACCTCTAAAAATGTTTACCTGTCAGATAACTAATTGATGATCATTGTAACATCTCCTTTTCTTGTTCTGGTTGTACTGTGCATGATCAAGTGTCGGAAAAGGTGATCGCGATGATGCCTAAGTGTGGATGCTTGTTTCCTCTTCTTGTGCCTCCCTCTCGTCCCAATAATCATGCCTCTATATTTTCTTATTTTTATTCTTAAGCTGTTTGGAGGCTCTGGCATAATAGATTAGGCCATCCTCATTCCAAATTGCTATCTTTGATGTTGAACAATGGTAGTATCAATGCAAATAAAAATTCTTTGCATCATATTTCTGAATCTCTAATAAGTGTTCTCCATAAAAACTTGGAAACAATAAAGTTCTCCCTTTTTCTCTAACAACTACTATGGCTTCAAAGTATTTTGACATTATTCATAGTGATTTTGGGGAATTTTTCCTGTAATTTCTCATACAAATTATAAATATTTTATCATATTTATTGATGATCATAGTTAGTTTACATAGGTATATTTCTTGCATTTTAAATCAAGTCTTTGATGCAAAGTTTATGGCTTATGTAGAAAATCAATTTTCAAATCGCATCAAAGTTTTCCGATCTGATTCAGGGGGGAATACATGCCACATCAATTTCACAATTTTCTACAAGAACATGGGATATCCCAAAAATAATGCCCATACACTCCTCAACAAAATGGGATTGCTGAACAAAAGAACATGCATTGTTTAGATACTGTTCATTCTCTTCTCTTGGAATCCTCCGTTCTGCTAAATTTTGGCAGAAGCTTTATAGCTACTACAGTTCACTTAATCAACCACCTCCCATCCACATGTCTCTCCAATCAAACACCATATTTTCGACACACCCATCCCACTTATATCCACTGGCAGATTTTCGGATGTGTGTGTTTTGTCCATCTTCCTCACTCTGAGCGCACAAAGCTTACTACTCAATAAGTTAAATGTGTGTTCCTTAGCTATGCTTCTTACCAAAAAGGGTATCTCTATTATGATCCTACACTCAACTGCATTCAGGTTTCCCGAAATGTCATTTTTTTTTTAAACCAGAGTTTTTTTTTCTACCCATCCTTAGTCATTACCTTCTTTTACTCACTTGCCAAATTTTCCAACTAAGGTTTCTCCTCCACTCATGGTTTATGAAAGATGTCGTCACAAGGATGTTCCACTACTTCCTCCCCTCCAGATCCATCACCGGTAAATGATCTTGCCACCGCTTCATCACCTGATGCTGCTACTGCTCCTTCATCTCTAGTTCCACTTAGACGCTCTACTTGTCTCTCTTGGCCTCCAGATAGATACACCTCTTTACTTGCCACTCTATCTTCCATTGCCATTCCTAACTCTTATTCTCAGGCCTTGAAGCATGACTATTGGAAAAAAGCTATGCAAGAAGAATTAGTTGCACTACAAAGCAATCATACTTAGGATATAGTTCCATGTCCATCTTCTTCAAAACCCATCAGCTGCAAATGGGTTTTCTCAGTCAAACTTAAGGCTGATGGCTCGTTGGATTGCTACAAGGCACGACTGGTTGCACTAGGCAACCGCCAAGAATATGATATTGACTATGATGAAACGTTTCCCCCAGTTGCAAAATAACAATCGTCCGAATTGTCCTTGCGATTGTTGCATCTCATTCCTGGCCTCTTTACCAATTTGATGTCAAGAATGCCTTTCTCGATGGTGATCTCAAAGAAGAAGTCTATATGCGACTTCCCCAAGGAATTATCGGTGTTTCATCAGGAAATGTTGCCCCCGCTTAAAACGGTTTCTCTATGGTTTTAAGTAGGCACTGTGCGCTTGGTTTGAAAATTTTCGGGATGCTCTCCTTCATTTGCATTTCTCTCAAAGTGCCTCGGATCCCTCTATGTTTTTGCATAATTCCTCAAATGGGATTACTGTTCTCTTAGTCTATTGGATGACATCATTATTTCTAGGATAGAGTCTAATCACCCAACTGTAAGCATCACTTCAAGTATTAAGACTTTTGACGTTCTTACTTCTGAATCAGCAATTCCTTAAACAACAACAGTAAAGCACAACATAACAAAAATAAGTGAAGAAATACTCACAAAGCAACTTTATTGATAATAATTCCGACTTATTACAAGTGGACTTGATGACACACTCCCGAGGGCCAACTTGGTTTTGATACCAAAATGCTCAACTAGAAAGATCTAAAGAAAATCAAGACATAGAAAACATAATTAAACATGAAATGGAAGTGTTGAAATAAATTTCCAAACAGATTCTAGAAATACAACCCCTACAGTTTATCAACCCTCTAGAAAGTCCTATTCTCATCCTCCCTCTGTAGTAGGATCTTCCATAAAGGAACCACCTCATGCTTTTAGCTCTACACCTCATATAGATTTGAGGCCTACATGACTCGTTTGTCCTTCTTATCAAGCTTCTCCATCCCATACATATAATCCTTCAGAATCCGATTTCAATATAAATGTTCTTGAAAGATTTGAAGTTAATAAAGAAATGTCAAAAAATAATCTAGCCACTCATCCTTTGACAAAATCTTTCTTTAAATATATTTCTCCAGAACATAAAGACTTCTTAAAAGAAAAATGGTATAAATATATGTGTGATAATGAAAGAAACATTTATTTCTTTGATTGGTTTAAATTAGCCATGAAGAAAAGGTATAATATTGAAGATTTATCCATAAATATGATAACAAAATTAAGTTCATCATGGATTATAGCTTCAACCAGTTCTTTTCCTCAAAGAACTAAAGAATCTATACGTCCTCCTCTACATCAAATCATTTATAAAGACACTTTAGCCGTGCCCATAAAAGATGTGGCAAAAATCCAAGGAGATAAAGGTAAATCTGACTTTGTTTATAAATCAGACTTGTGTCATGTTTTAGAACAAAATAATTATACAAATATCAACCTTCATACTATTGGCCAACAAACCAATAGAATTGAAGATAAAGTAGAAACTATTTTCAAAATCCATGAAGCACCCTCTTCTCAAAAAATAATCAAGACACAAACTTTAGGTTTTCAAGGTGAAATCCTAAGGGATATAAAGTTAGAAAAGAAACCTTTAAAATTTTCCGATGAACTCTTTAATCAATTATCTCATAGTTTTACTAACATAAAATTCAAGAAAATAAAGATAAAAAAGCTGAAAAATCTATAAATGTTTTAGTCTCAAATTCCAAAGACTCGAATACAGGCTCCGATCTAGAATTCGGGGATTCTGAAGAAAATTCCAAGACCTCGCAAGAAGAACAACAAGATAACCAAAACAATCAAGAACCTCTACAACTCAATAAAATCTTTAAAAGACAAAAACCAATTGTTACTATAGCAAAAACAAGAAATTATTATCCAAGACCAACTCCAGTTGATCTTCAATTCGAAGAACAATCTACTCTAAATGGCCTTAAATTTGAAAACTCATCAATATATGAATGGAGTGTGGATGGATTGTCTGAATATCAAATCATCCAATTATGCCAGCAGATGATGATATATGCCTCTACTATCATAGTTGCCGGTAATGATCATAAACATGTAGCAAATGCAGTAGTCCTTGGATTTACCGGACAATTAAATGGTTGGTGGGAAAAATATTTATCAGATATAGAAAGACAAGCTATTCTAAATGCAATAAAAAGAGATCCATCCGGAAATCCTATCATTACCCCTCAAGGACAAATGATCCCTGATTCCGTCTTTATACTTATTAGCAATATAATTAAACATTTTGTTGGAAATTATATGAATGTAGAAAAAAAATTAAAAACTCAATTAATTAATTTATTCTGCCCAACATTATCTGATTTTCGTTGGTATAAAGATGTTTTCTTATCAAAACTTTATACAATTGATTCAAACAATTCAGAATTCTGGAAGGAAAAATTTATATCAGGTCTTCCTAAACTTTTTGCAGAAAAGGTTAGAGAAGAATTGATATCCGAAAATTATGGAAATTTGAATTATGCTATGTATACATATGAAGATTTAATCCAAAAAATTAATAAAGTTGGATTTTCATTATGTAATGAAATCAAACTCAAACGGCAAATTGAAAATCAAAAAAGAATCAGTAAATATGAACTTAGTGATTTTCGTTATCAATTTGGCATGGAACCATTAATTAGTCCTTTGAGCCAAAAGAAAAAGAACAATTTAAAAAGAACTTATCAAAAAAGAAAATCTAAACAATTTTCAACACCACGATATTATATGCCCTCAAGAAGATATCATAAAAAATCCTTTCATTGAAGTCCTTATAAAGAATCAAACAAATCTTATACGAAAGAAAATTCATCTTCTTCCTACCCTAAACAAAAACAAAAAGAAATACAGTGCTATAATTGCAAAGAAAAAAGCCATATATTCCCTGATTGCCCAAAAATAAAAGTTAAAACAGAAAAAGAACTAAAAACTATTTTAAAAGGATCCTCAGAAACATCAGATACAGACAATTCTTTTTCTCATTCTTCTGATACATGTCATTGCAAAATATTTGATAGTGAAATTCAGTATGAATCTGCTTCTTCTTCTTTATCCTTAAACATGCTATCTGCTCCTGAAGAATTGGTACTAGAAATGTTTAAAGATCTTAAAGATGAAGAATTAAAAAATAAATACTTTGAAAAAATACAGACTATAAATAAAAGCAACAAAAAAGGAAAAGCTACTATATTTAATCATATAAATACTTTACCCGAACAATTTAGCATTAAAACTGTATTAGATAGATTAAGAGAGCAAAATGTTCCTCCTCACTTGTCAATTCCAGACCTTCATAAAGAAATTAATAATCAAAGGCAAGAAATAAATTTCTTAAAACAAAACTTAATTAAACTTCAAGACCTCAAACAACGAGTTGAGAATCTTGAATTTCACATACTAAAAACTTATCAAGAAAATAATGATAAAACTGAAAATGAAAAAGACTTTAATGACATCGAAAATCAAGAAAACTTTGATGACAACTTAAAAATTTTCATAAATTCGTTATCCAGAAATCCATTTCAAAAATGGAAAACCCAAGTCACAATTCAGATCAAAAAATTTTCTCTTAAAGCACTGTGCTTGCTTGATAGTGGCGCAGATGTCAATGTAATAAGGGAAGGATTAATCCCGAGAAAATATTATCTAAAAACTAAAAATAAACTCAAATTAACTACAGCTAATAAAAAACTTCATATCAAATACAAATTAAATAATGTTTATGTCTGTAAAGATGAAATATGCATAAAGACTAATTTCTTCCTAGGAAAGGATTTAAACAATGATGTTATCCTTGGAAATCCTTTTTTACAAATTTTACAACCTTTTCAAATTGATTCAACAGGCCTTAAAACTGTAATAAATAATAAAGAATTAATTTTTGAATTTGAATAATCCAATATCCAGTCCCAAATAACATAAATCATCCCTCTGATAACTTCATTTCAAATTTTGCCATTTAATCTCATATCCAGATTTTTAGTTCAAATTCTTATCCAGGGTTCCTTTGTCACTATGACATCAAGTTCTAGCAAAATCAAAGCCCCCCTTCACGAATCCAACTCTTCCTCCATACCGACATCCCAACAAATGACCATTCCTTTTTTCGACCCAGGATTATCTATCACTTCTCAAGACCTTATCAATGCTCAATGGAGTGCCATCCTTTCCGATAAAAGAAAAAATACTAGAAAAACACTATCCAAAATTGCAAACCATATTAAGGATTTCGAGAGCCAAATTCTCATATTCCATAAACTCCATCAAAGAGCACTGTTATCTGCCTATGCTGATGAAAAAGCATCCAGAATCAAGCTCCTGGAAAAGGTTAACACAATCCTTCCAGATGATATTGCTGCAAAAATAAGAGAAAAAACTCTTTCTTGTCAGATCAAGGAGCGTTTAGTGCTCAAAGCTCAATGTATCAGCTGGGCAACTGGCTTTCCAAAGTTGTTCCTGCCATCACATGCAGTTGACATCTCCTATATCGAACATGGCTTAGTCCAAAGATTTTCTTTATCCAGAGATAATTTTGAATTAATACAGCAGCTCCCTGCAATTGTGCGTCACGCCCTTTGCAGCCTTGGAGTTACAAAAAGACAACTTCTTATTACAATTTCATCAAGTTTGGGAGAAAGATCTGAAATCCGGTTTTATCAGCTTTATCAATTATGAAGCATCATGAATTTTGAAGACGGAGATTTAATTTGCAAGAAATTCATATCTTCTTTAAATGATTACGAACATCTCCTTTTTAATTATCCACCTCAATGGTATGAATCTCATAAAGTTGCTACAAGAGAATATAGCTTAGAACGTCTCCAGCAATATGATCCAGCTTCTGATCAATATCAAAGATTTCTCAATCTAGGAGGATATCTTGAATTTGCAAGCACATACAGATATATTTGGTGTGACGGTCAGCGAGTAGTTTGTATTGCTGACGACCTTGCAGAACAAACTACAGTTATACGGCATCCATCACAATCTAGAATGCAGCCCTTAATCAAATTCTTAATGCCTATGAAGATATGTCTTTTGACATTACAGAAAAAACCCGTGAAGCATCAATCCAGCTATTTTATGGAGAAGTTGAAAATGAAAATGAAGGTAATGAACAGAACGATCATCATCTTAATTTTGATACACTTATGAAGGTCTCCAACAGTCATCCAGATGAATAATTGTTAGATGCATCCTTATCAAGAAATTTCTCGTGCCTGAGACTAAGACCACGTGATGCACTTATCAAAGTCTATACTGCCATCAACATAAAGCTACCTTGCACTTTAAATAAGGAAGCAAGTACAAGGAAAGTCAAAGAAAAGGACATGACTATTAATACAGGTAAAAAACTATGAGAAGCTTATGAGAAGCTTATCCCGTATCGTAAAGATATAAAAGTTTCTTTTGGAAAGCAAAAGTCAAAGAAAGCGGCTTGGAACTATGCTACAAAAAGATTATCCAGCATAAAGACAAATTTGGTTCACCTCCAAGGCGTACATGTATATCCATAAAAGCACGAACACGTAACACTTATGCAGTCTCAAAATTAATGAAAATTCCTGCATGCTTCAATACAGACACATAGAATCCAGCGCTCGCGCCACATGTAGCAATATACTGGTGTACAGCTACCTTGCACTTAAAATAAGGAAACAAGTACAAGGAAAGCCAAAGAAAAGGACATGACTATGGAGGGTGTATGGGAAGAGAGGATGGACTGGATTTGGATAGGACTGGTTTCCAACTGTTGCCGGTACCAGAGGCTTCATAGGCTTATTTATAATAATTACAAACTGGATTTACATTCCATTACAACTATATTTCAACTGCATTTACATTTCATTTGCTGTATATCCGTAAATGCTCCGTGTGACTCTGGCGCTGGATGTCATCTGTGTCTGACAAATTTTTCATTGTCTTGAAGCATGCGTGATTCTTTATTAAATAAGACGGCATACGTGTCGTTGGAGTACGTGATCGCGCTTTACATGTCCCGGTAAATGAGGTATGCTTGAATCTTCAGAATGGCACGGGATAATGCACGTGGCATAGGACATGACATGTGTTAGTGTTTTATACTGCTGTACTGACAACTTTTATATGCCGACAAAATTTATGATGCTTCCGAAGTGGGGAATAGTGCCGATAGATGCTTTTTAGAGTACTGAATAAGATCACTTTAATCTGTACATGATACTTTGTGGAAAATTGAGTGGCTTGATAAAATGGATGTCTTGTCGTGGCTTTATTTTTTTCCTTTTCTGCGGATAGAGATGAATCCTTCATTATCACTTTTTGTCTCTTCTGCATCTGTATCTGCTTTAGGAGCAATATTTTCAAAGGGATTATCATCAGCCCAAAGATAATGTAATTGCTAGCCGAAGCTTAATGGCGAGTTTTCAGAGGATCTTTCTTTCTGTATTTGTTCCATAATTTCTTTTTGGAGATCTTTTTTAAGCTGAAGTAGTTCTGCCGCTGCAAGAAGCGCAGAAGAAGAAGCTGAACATGAATTCTTCTGTTTGTCTGGATTATTTGTCGGAGGAGGCCTTTCTTTTTCTTTTTCTGGAGTTCTGAGAATTTCCGAAAAAGATGGCTTTATAGCTTGATCACAGAATATTGCTGCAGGATTGTAGTATAATCAAATTGATGCCAAAATTTGATATACATGACTCTGGATAGAATCGGTGGACTGAAGTCCATTTCTTTATAAAAATTCCATTTCAGGATCCACGGGATTTCATGCTTGCAATAGAATTGCATGGTGATATAAGGTTTTGTTGCAAGTTGTAGATATTGGTAAAGGCTTTTTTTCTTCTGATTTGAGAGAGGCTTTATATGATACAGAATAGGATTCATAAATAGGAAGAAGAGCTTGAGGAAGAAGATCTTTAGTGGCTCCGAATGGTATCCAAAATTGTGTAAAAAAACCACATAGGTATTTTATGGAAGTTGGATTTAAACCGAATAAACCAGGAATGCTGGAATGATGAATTTTGATAACAAAGAATGGCTTCCCAAGCAGAAATATAGTCATAATAATTAAAGATAATGTCTGAATCAATTCTTTGAGGCATATGAAGAGGTTGCCCCCACTCTTATGCAGAGAGGATATGCATAATCTTGATTTTTGAATATAGGATGTTAATATGGGATGATAAAGCATTTAAATATGAGTTTTTAGAGCCATCAGTATGGTCGATAGTGCAGTTGCCGGTCCGGATAAGGATTTGTTCATAAGTTTTCTAATCAAGGGGTTAAAAAAAGAAATGGTCTTGAGAAAATAGGGTCTGGATAATATGTTCCATAGGAAGGGTGGCGGGTGTATGGGAATAGAGGATGGACTGGATTTGGATAGGATTAGTTTCCAACTGTTGCTGGTACCAGAGGCTACATAGGCCTATTTATAGCAGTTTCAGTCACAATTTACATTACATTACAATTGTATTTTGATTGAATTTACATTTCATTTGTTGTACACCAGTATACTGCTGCATGTGGCGCGAGCGCTAGATTCTATGTGTTTGTATTGAAGCACGCAGGAATCTTCATTAATTTTGAGACTGCATAAGTGTTACGTGTTCGTGCTTTTATAGATATACATGTACGCCTTGGAGGTGAACCAAATTTGTCTTCATGCTGGATAATCTTTTTGTAACATAGTTCCAAGCCGCTTTCTTTGACTCTTGCTTTCCAAAAAAACTTTTATATCTTTACGATATGGGATAAGCTTCTCATAAGCTTCTCATAGTTCTTTACCTGTATTAATAGTCATGTCCTTTTCTTTGACTTTCCTTGTACTTGCTTCCTTATTTAAAGTGCAAGGTAGCTTTATGTTGATGGCAGTATAGACTTTGATAAGTGCATCACGTGGTTTTAGTCTCGGGCACGGGAAATTTCTTGATAAGGATGCATCTAACAATTATTCATCTGGATGACTGTTGGAGACCTTCATAAGTGTATCAAAATTAAGATGATGATCGTTCCATTCATTACCTTCATTTTCATTTTCAACTTCTCCATAAAATAGCTGGATTGATGCTTCACGGGTTTTTTCTGTAATGTCAAAAGACATATCTTCATAGGCATTAAGAATTTGATTAAGGGCTGCATTCCAGATTGTGATGGATGCCGTATAACTGTAGTTTGTTCTGCAAGGTCGTCAGCAATACAAACTACTCGCTGACCGTCACACCAAATATATCTGTATGTGCTTGCAAATTCAAGATGTCCTCTTAGATTGAGAAATCTTTGATATTGATCAGAAGCTGGATCATATTGCTGGAGACGTTCTAAGCTATATTCTCTTGTAGCAACTTCATGAGATTCATACCATTGAGGTGGATAATTAAAAAGGAGATGTTCGTAATCATTTAAAGAAGATATGAATTTCTTGCAAATTAAATCTCCGTCTTCAAAATTCATGATGCTTCATAATTGATAAAGCTGATAAAACCGGATTTCAGATCTTTCTCCCAAACTTGATGAAATTGTAATAAGAAGTTGTCTTTTTGTAACTCCAAGGCTGCGAAGGGCGTGACGCACAATTGCAGGGAGCTGCTGTATTAATTCAAAATTATCTCTGGATAAAGAAAATCTTTGGACTAAGCCATGTTCGATATAGGAGATGTCAACTGCATGTGATGGCAGGAACAACTTTGGAAAGCTAGTTGCTCAGCTGATATATTGAGCTTTGAGCACTAAACGCTCCTTGATCTGACAAGAAAGAGTTTTTTCTCTTATTTTTGCAGCAATATCATCTGGAAGGATTGTGTTAACCTTTTCCAGGAGCTTGATTCTGGATGCTTTTTCATCAGCATAGGCAGATAACAGTGCTCTTTGATGGAGTTTATGGCATATGAGAATTTGGCTTTCGAAATCCTTAATATGGTTTGCAATTTTGGATAGCGTTTTTCTAGTATTTTTTCTTTTATCGGAAAGGATGGCACTCCATTGAGCATTGATAAGGTCTTGAGAAGTGATAGATAATCCTGAGTTGAAAAAAGGAATGGTCATTTGTTGGGATGTCGGTATGGAGGAAGAGTTGGATTCGTGAAGGGGGGCTTTGATTTTGCTAGAACTTGATGTCATAGTGACAAAGGAACCCTGGATAAGAATTTGAACTAAAAACCTGGATATGAGATTAAATGGCGAAATTTGAAATGAAGTTATCAGAGGGATGATTTATGTTATTTGGGACTGGATATTGGATTATTCATATTCAAAAATTAATTCTGTATTATTTATTACAGTTTTAAGGCCTGTTGAATCAATTTGAAAAGGTTGTAAAATTTGTAAAAAAGGATTTCCAAGGATAACATCATTGTTTAAATCCTTTCCTAGGAAGAAATTAGTCTTTACGCATATTTCATCTTTATAAACATAAACATTATTTAATTTGTATTTGATATGAAGTTTTTTATTAGCTGTAGTTAATTTGAGTTTATTTTTAGTTTTTAGATAATATTTTCTCGAGATTAATCCTTCCCTTATTACATTGACATCTGCGCCACTATCAAGCAAGCACAGTGCTTTAAGAGAAAATTTTTTGATCTGAATTGTGACTTGGGTTTTCCATTTTTGAAATGGATTTCTGGATAACGAATTTATGAAAATTTTTAAGTTGTCATCAAAGTTTTCTTGATTTTCGATGTCATTAAAGTCTTTTTCATTTTCAGTTTTATCATTATTTTCTTGATAAGTTTTTAGTATGTGAAATTCAAGATTCTCAACTCGTTGTTTGAGGTCTTGAAGTTTAATTAAGTTTTGTTTTAAGAAATTTATTTCTTGCCTTTGATTATTAATTTCTTTATGAAGGTTTGGAATTGACAAGTGAGGAGGAACATTTTGCTCTGTTAATCTATCTAATACAGTTTTAATGCTAAATTGTTCGGGTAAAGTATTTATATGATTAAATATAGTAGCTTTTCCTTTTTTGTTGCTTTTATTTATAGTCTGTATTTTTTCAAAGTATTTATTTTTTAATTCTTCATCTTTAAGATCTTTAAACATTTCTAGTACCAATTCTTCAGGAGCAGATAGCATGTTTAAGGATAAAGAAGAAGAAGTAGATTCATACTGAATTTCACTATCAAATATTTTGCAATGACATGTATCAGAAGAATGAGAAAAAGAATTGTCTGTATCTGATGTTTCTGAGGATCCTTTTAAAATAGTTTTTAGTTCTTTTTCTGTTCTAACTTTTATTTTTGGGCAATCAAGGGCTATATGGCTTTTTTCTTTGCAATTATAGCACTGTATTTCTTTTTGTTTTTGTTTAGGGTAGGAAGAAGATGAATTTTCTTTCGTATAAAATTTGTTTGATTCTTTATAAGGACTTCGATGAAAGGATTTTTTATGATATCTTCTTGAGGGCATATAATATTGTGGTGTTGAAAATTGTTTAGATTTTCTTTTTTGATAGTTTCTTTTTAAATTGTTCTTTTTCTTTTGGCTCAAAGGACTAATTAATGGTTCCATGCCAAATTGATAACAAAGATCACCAAGTTCATATTTACTGATTCTTTTTTGATTTTCAATTTGCCGTTTGAGTTTGATTTCATTACATAATGAAAATCCAACTTTATTAATTTTTTGGATTAAATCTCCATATGTATACATAGCATAATTCAAATTTCCATAATTTTCGGATATCAATTCTTCTCTAACCTTTTCTGCAAAAAGTTTAGGAAGACCTGATATAAATTTTTCCTTCTAGAATTCTGAATTGCTTGAATAAATTGTATAAAGTTTTGATAAGAAAACATCTTTATACCAACGAAAATTAGATAATGTTGGGCAGGATAAATTAATTAATTGAGTTTTTAATTTTTCTTCTACATTCATATAATTTCCAACAAAATATTTAATTATATTGCTAATAAGCATATAGACGGAATCAGGGATCATTTGTCCTTGAGGGGTAATGACAGGATTTCTGGATGGATCTCTTTTTACTGCATTTAGAATAGCTTGTCTTTCTATATCTAATAAATATTTTTCCCACCAACTATTTAATTGTCCGGTAAATCCAAGGACTACTGCATTTGCTGCTTGTTTATGATCATTACCGGCAGCTATGATAGTAGAGGCATATATCATCATCTGCTAGCAAAAGTTGCATCTCATTCTTGGCCTCTTTACCAATTTGATGTCAAGAATGCCTTTCTCGATGGTGATCTCAAAGAAGAAGTCTATATGCGGCTTCCCCAAGGAATTATCGGTGTTTCATCAGGAACTGTTGCCCCCGCTTAAAACGGTTTCTCTATGGTTTTAAGTAGGCAGTGTGCGCTTGGTTTGAAAATTTTCGGGATGCTCTCCTTCATTTGCATTTCTCTCAAAGTGCCTCGGATCCCTCTATGTTTTTGCATAATTCCTCAAATGGGATTACTGTTCTCTTAGTCTATTGGATGACATCATTATTTCTAGGATAGAGTCTAATCACCCAACTGTAAGCATCACTTCATGAGTCATTTCATATGAAAGATTTAAGGCCCCTCACATATTTTTTAGGCCTTGAGGTACATCAGTCCAAGAAAAGTCTGATTCCAGATCAATACAAATATGCTATGAATCTCATAGAAATGGCCAGTCTTCAACATTCCACACCCATGATCTTCTTCCTAATGCCACATTATATCAATGCTTAGTGGGGAGCTTGATCTACTTAACCATCACCTGACTGGATATTTCACATGCAGTGAATCTGGTTAGCCAATTCATGACATATAAATGCCATTTGCATCTCACTGCAATTCATCTCATTATTTGGTGTATTCTTGGCACACCATCTCGTGGCCTATTCTACCCTGTGGGCAATTTGACTTCTTTCGCCGCTTACTCAGATACTGATTGGGGTGGCTATCTAGATACTCGACGATCAACCACAGGCTGGTGCATGTACTGGGGCGACTCCTTGATTTCATGGAACTACAAAAAACAAGATAAAGTGCCTAAATCATCCACAAAAGCATAGTATCATGCTTTGTCTGCAGTATCATCCGAAATTATCTTGCTTCGTGGTCTACTTTCTGAGCTTAGATTTCTGCAATCCGGTCCTACTCCCCCGCATGCAAATAATACTAGTGCCATCCGAATTACAAAAAATCATGTCCTCCAAGAACGCACAAAACATATTGAAGTAACTTGTCATTACATATGTGATGAATATGTGTGTCAAACTATTAGTCTTCATCACGTTCCTATAGGCCTTCAAGTTGTAGATATATTTACCAAGGGGGGCTTCCACGACCACGACATCAATTTTTAGTTGGCAAATTGATGCTGGTTGATTCCACCGCATCAATTTGTGTGTGTGTGTGTGTGTGTGTGGGGGGGGGGGGGGGGGGGGGGGGGGGGGGGTGTTGTTAACTAGGTCAAAGCCCAGTTCAAGAAGGCCCATTTACTTGGTCAAAAGAATAAAAATGTACAACTAGGTGTACAACTATGTAATATCATCTGTTGCCTTATTAGGAGATTGAATTAGATAGAAATAGCTGTAATCACTGAAAATAGAGAGGATTTGTAGCATCATTATCTCTTTATAAAGGAACGAGACCCTCAAAGGAGGATCATCGAAAATTCCCTTCATATTTCTGTGTATCATTTCTTCCACATGTCTTTGACACCACCAAGTTTGAAACTTAGCAGGAGCTATGGAAGCGGGCGCCTTATCCACAAGACCAACCCTCTATACCCCAAAATGTTTCCTTTGCCAGCACCTATTTTGTAGTCGTTTTTGTATTATGTAGTTGTTTTTCCTTTGATATCATCCCAATCGTTTCCTTTGTAATTGGCACTTGCACTCTGACTCAACTACTGTTGTTTTTCATGGTTTGTTGAAGAAACAGTGGAAAATTTTCCATTTTCATAGTTTGTATTTGTTTTATTAAATACTAAAATTTTCTAGTTTTTTTAATCAATTCAATAACTTAAACCTCCAAAATTTTATGAGACTAACACATCTAGGATTCTATGTAGCTCAATAGCTAAGAAGGACATATCCAGAATATCCCTTCTGTTTTTTGCTGATAAAAGCATCATGCTTTTTTTTAACTCTTTTCTTATATTTCTTTTTGTTTCAATTTTCTTTGGGAGTTCATCATTTGTCTTGGTAGACTGGAACATAACAGACCTATTACATATGATGACCTCCATATGCTCCCCTGCTGGCGAGTTCACACTAGTCTGGCTAACTTAGTATCAAGAACTCCATATGCTCCACTTTTGTGTCATTATATAGGCCAGACCAATGGGCCACGTTTGAAAGTTCATACCCGCAGGCCAAGTCTAAAGCCCAGTGCTGAAAATTGATTAATAGTTTGCTTTATTAGTAATAGTTGCTTTCTTAAGTTTTAGAAATTGCTTTTATATTTTAATTAGGACTCCTTATTTGGATTGAACTAATTTGTTTCTTTATTCGGAGAGTAGTTTAGTTATAAATAGATATAATCCCTTCTCATGGGATAAACTACATTATTATTGAATTAAGATTTCAATTTTCTTCTCCCTGTGGGTTGACTTCCTGTTTTTGGTGTGAGACCTAAACAGATTATCCTAAGCCTTTTGGCTTGGAAAACAGCCCGTCGGCTATTCTTCTTCTTGGTGCTGCGTCACATGCGTATCCTATACAAACATCAGAAGCAGAGGGTGTTCAGTTAAAAATCTCATGGAGGATTGGAATCTGATAGGTGACTATTTTACTGGAAAAGAAAATATAATTTGAAAAAAAGAGATTTTGGGTGGAAGAATTGGGTTCGATCCTTGAGATAGTCTCCCCTTTCTATATCCCTCGACGTTACATTTACAGCAAGTGCTGCTTAATTGCAGGATTATTCCCTTAATTGAGGAATCTACTACAACTTAATGGATTCTACGCAGAATTTACAGGACTATATGATACAGTGTACATTGGGGCATTTCCTTATAAAGTCCTCGATGTATGTGTAACTCTAACAATAGATCTCAGTTTTGAAGCGTGTGGGTTATTCTTTGAAACTTCTACAAAACACTTCAAGAACCTTTTTTTCTCTTCTAATTATTTCCCATTGCGTCTTGTGGTAGGTTGGTAGGGGCAGGGCATAGGTTGGTAGTGCACGAAAGAATGAGGATCTTACAGTTCTTAAGTTCTTGGATTTCCAAGAGAAGACCATACCGGCCTTTGGTTTATATTTTCACAAGGAAAACAATAAAATGAAGGCCACGAATAATAGCAGGTGAGATGTCCAACTCAAATATGACTCATGATGCAGGCATGACATGCAGAATTCACAGTTTTGAGGCATATGCCTTAGAGAATACAGCTCAAGGTGTGCACTTGAGGGCATTGAGGTGTACTTCCCCTCCAGGCTCACACTTGATATGCCTCTTAGAACACTATTACTCTGGCATTATACCTCACAAAATTACTAGAACAAGTGTATCATTTGAAACTTGAAAGTTGCAACAACATCTACAACTACATCAATTACAAGTAGCAGAAGAGAACACCTTTGAAGCTTGCTGAAACAAAAAGCTTGTCTGCTCCATTCCACTAATCTATCTCAGAAAAGGCAACAACAATTTCAAGTATGTAAGAATCAAGCAGCAAAATAACCTAGCTGTAGACTCTCATACAACAAGATACAGCATGTGAATTACAAAACAAACAAAAACCAGAGCTTACCAGGTTGATGTCAGTAAATATTACTGTACCCGATTTGGTATTCCCAAACTTACTGTCACTTCCTGTAGATGACAGCATGTCAACTGAGGAAGGTAGAAACCAACCATCAATCCGAGCAAAGTCGCAAAGGCCAAATCGTTGAAACAACAGCGAAGCTCCTTGTCGTATACATTCAATTGCATCAGTAGGGAAACGCGGTGGAGTATGGTAGGCAACCTGAGAAGATTTTTTTTTTTTTTTTTTGAAAAAAAAAAACCAACTCCACATGAGGCAAGTGCCCCATTTAATAAAATAAACTAGTATCATGCATACATAAAGGAAAATGTATATGGATATGGTTGCATAATGGAGGAGACACTGAAGGTACAACGAATAAGAAATTAATTTAGATTATTTTAAATCATAATTTAGCTATTGAATGGACCAGGCGTGTAATAACCTAAGACTAAACCAAGATGAAGTTATTAACCAGTGTGATTAACATCTAAACAAAGCACATATGTCTTTTCTTTACATTCTTACACATTTGACACTTCACTCTTCTTCACTTTAAACCTCACGTGTACCCATTTGACACCGCATACTTATCTACTAGACACTGCATGCTCTTCACTTAATACCTCATGCTTACCCATTTGACACCTCATGCTCTAGGTGCCATTCTCCCACAATGCATATTTTCTCTTCTTACCTATAAATAAAGGAAGATAGATCTCTCTCTCTCTCTCTCTCTCTCTCTCTCTCTCTCTCTCTCTAACCTGCCTCATGCCCCATTTCCAATAGTCATCATAATCTCCCCCGGTCGAGTGCAACTACATTAATTTCACCTACTGGCATCACCATATCACCATCATGTATAGTCAGATCATTACGGCTTTGCTTTATTTTATTTCTACTAACATTAAGTTCATTTGGGATTGATGCTGTCAATGAGTTATGAAACATAGTTTTTAAGTACATACAAGTAGTTAGATTATTAAATTCGCGTACATAAACATATCTGATTTTTCTGACTAAAGTTCTATTTGAATCTCAATTCTCAAATGAATGTATTTTCCTATTTTAATTTAATAAAAACTTATATACTCTGATTTGGCTTCTCTAATTTGGTAAGAATCTATGATTGACTTGATAAGATTTGATCTAATTTAATATATTATTTGAATCTAACGCCAATTGAGATTGAAAAAGAGATTTGATATGAAATGTGTATGAAAGCATCTTCTCACAACAATTAATGGAAAAAATACTGAAAGGAGAGAAAAAAATCTTCATATGGTCCTCATCAATCTAGAAAAAGCCTATGACCATGCATAAAATGAGCATAATAGAAATGAGAAAGTTGAAATGGATCTCTAGTAAAACTAGGAAAGAAAGGATTAAAAATGAGCGCATTCTGGAGCATTTAGGGGTATCATCAATAGGTGATAAATTATGAGACACTCCTTTAGGATGGTTTGAACATGTACAACATAGGCTAGCAATGGTGTTAGTGATGAAAAGTCTTTCTAATGCAAATTAATGAGACACCAAGGAAGAGGTGGGCCAAAGAAGACATGTGCGGAAGCACTAAAGTTAGATATGAAGAAGTGCAACCTATCTAAGGATTTGGCTATGATATGCTAGAATGGAAAAATAAAATTCACGTAACCGAACCCAACATGGTTGGGACTAGCCTTTGATGATGATGAGTTTCAAGATCTTATATTGACATCATTAAAGGCATGTAGGATGGAGCGGTAATGAGTTTAAGAATTATCTATTGAGACTTGAGAGACAGGTGAGTTCCCGTGGCCATGGGTTCATATCAAGGATCTGTTTTAAGACCTTACTCTCTTTGCACTGATTATAAACAAGGTAAATGCTCATATTCAAGAGGAGATACTTGAGGAAACAACAGGTGCAAAAACTGAGTGTAGCAGGGATGAAATCTTTAAGATAGATATGTGGTAAAAGACAGAAAAAATAGAATTAGGCATTTAGGAACATTAGGAATAGTATCAAAAGGTGATAAATCAAAAGAGACTCATTTGGGATGGTTTGGACATGTCCAACATAGTCCAATGAAAACACTAGTGAGAAGAAGTTTCTCTATATAGGTTGATGGCCCCTCTAGGAAAAGGGTAGGCCAATGAGAACATGAATGTACCTATGGAAGTAATAAGGATAGTTCTGAAGAAGAGCAACCTATATGAGAATCTCACCAAGGATAAATTGGAATACCAAGACATAATTTATTTAGCTGACCCCAACATAGTTGGGACAAGGCTTTGATGATGATGACAATGAATTAATAAATTATATTACTCATAAAACATAAAATACGGTTGCATTAAAGATTGAATTGTTTTAAGAAAATAGATGTTTGTTTTAAGAAAATAGATGTCATTGAGCACTCCAAGTACTTTCAATGTTTCATTGCCACTACAAATGGTCTAAAAAACCACAAGCATTGATGTCCTAACTTTATCTTCCATAATGATAAATTGGAGAAAGGACCAACTGAAAAAAGTTCTAGAGAAAGTACCAACCAAAAAAAGTTCATCAGTGATCAAATAAATGAGAAAAGTAATTGATTACGATGCCCCAAGAAAGTCATCAATTATTTGGCATACTTCATCTAACAGTAAATATGACCATTATTCACTGGCGGATGTTCGCAACAGTATTCATGTATGAAAACGATTATCCGCATACAGTGCTGGAGGGCCGTCTGTGCGTTTCCCGCTCTTATTGGTTTTCACACATTTTGTTAGGTGCAGACGTCCACAGTAGAAAATTCCTGTAGTATATAGATGCCCAAATCAAAAGCACTATAGCAACATATTCACCTGTTGTGTCGGAAGATACTTCCTTCGGTAATTGAATATTGCATCCTTTTCTCTAACATCACTGCTGCCACTGAATTGAAGCTCTACCTGGTCAGTGCTATACAATAAATCACAACCACTCATACAAAAATGCTAAACTATTCTAAATGATGTAGCCTGAAGCCCACTTTAGCAACAGCTAAACATCTCAAAGTGGAATCATATTTGCATTTTGGGAGGATAGGAAGTTCATTTCAGATGTTCTAATTTAAAAAGAGAATTATAATTTGGCCATTCAAATTTTAAATTGGTTGATAGATGAAATATACAAAGTTTGATATAATGAGTTTCAAATATTTGTATTGTTTAAAAAGTGTGGTTCTTATGCACAGTGTTTAAGTGAATGTGTAGATATATGTTTTTAAAAAGTGTAAACCATCCAGTTTGATCAAAACAATTCACATCCAACATCGGATTCAAAGGAGCATATGTCCACAGACTTTCTTAACTTTCTTCAGGAGAAGGGGATTGAACACTAATGGCCATTAACAATTACTTAAGCAAAAAAAAAATGATGTAAAGATTGAAGGTCACTAGAAACTCAACATAACCTTCAAGAGATAAAAGCATTGGCATGAAATAGAATTATTGAAGAATATTGATTACACACCAACCTCAGTAGGAAGGAGAACCACAGGATGGCAATCATGACCAGACCCAACATCAAGGACAATGGCTGTAAATTCACTTCCTCCATCAAGGAAAACCTCAACAAGGACTTTATCATCAATGCCCTGTTGGCCATAGAGTATAATAATAGTACAAAATTAGTGTATACACCAAGTTTCATCCTTTCTAAATTACTTCTATGTAAATTATCCCTTAAACCAAAAATACCTCAGAAATGATATCATTAGCTTTCTTAATGGAATCATCAACACCATAAGCAACAGTAACACCTATGCTTGATCCAGCCCGTGCTGGTTTTACCTGCATGTTGGAGGAAAAAATTTAAAAGAAAATACAAAATGAACTTTATCGACTAACTTCCCAGAACAAGGGTTCAAACTTCAAATGTGGATATGAAAGTGTCTTACCACAACTTTCCCTGAGTCAAAATCCAATTGATTGCTCGAGAACCACTTAGCCAACTCAAACTCATTCAGTTTACTTTCCTGCATAACATCAAAACTTAGTAGCAGCACCACAAGTCAATGACTACTAAAAGGCCTGACCAGTGACCAGAGCAAAACATGAAAATAAGATCCTTACATTTCCTGTGTAATAAATATGCACAAGTCATAAACAAAAGCAAGTAGCAGTTTCTAATGAATGCAACATTAAAGAATATCAGACTCTTACATACTGATTGTCAGAAGGCCAATTAATGAACGATCTAAGTTTGGTTTCTCAATTACAGAAATTTGACTTGAGATAGTGTACCAGCACAGTGATTTTGAAAACTAGATGAAGACAAAACAAAAGATTTACTACAAAATGTAGCTCAGCATGCTTCTTTTTTTTTTTCTAACCTTCCAATTCAATATATGCAAAGTTATTCATTCCAAATTTAAATAAATAAAGAAATTACAAAAATAACTCTGCTAGTTTTGCAGCCGGTCCCAAGCCCGGGTAAAGGAGGAGGGTTGCGTTAGGTAGGTGACAGCCAGCGTAAAACTTTGTCACAACCCAAACATGAAATCTGAACAAATGATATTTCACGATAAGGCTAGGGCATTCCCCGCTTTAAGCGACGCATTGCAGCATCGCCCGGCTACAGTGAAAAGTGTGTAAGGGCTACCGCATGACTTTGGGCTAATGCGGTTAAAGAAGTTAGTCCATGAGAAGAAGAGGAGGAATAGGAAAATTAGACTTGCTACTTGGAATATAGGAACCTTGACAGACAAGAGCATGGAGTTGGTTGAGGTAATGAAAAGAAGAAGAATTAGTGTGGCTTGTATACAGGAGACAAGGTGGAAAGGGAATAAAGCTAAGGAGCTCATGGATGGGTATAAGCTTTTCGATGCAGGAAAGAGTAATACAAGAAATGGAGTAGGTCTAATTATAGATAAGGATTTAAAAGAGAAAATTGTGGGGGTAAAGAGGTTTGGTGATAGAATTATAGCAATTAAACTAGTACTAGAGGAAGACATAATTCATATCATTAGTGCATGTACTCCCCAAGTAGGACTAGAAGAAAGTGTGAAAAGACAATTTTGGGAGGAGATGGATAACTTAATGCAAGAAATCCCAAATAGTGATAAAATTTTCCTTGGAGGGGATTTAAACGGGCATATAAGAAGAGATAATAGAGGATATGAGAAAGTGCATGGAGGGCATGGATTTGGAGAAAAGAATGAATTCGGAAACACTATATAGGACTTTGCAGTGGCATTTGATCTTATAGTAGCAAATACTTACTTTAAAAAGAGAGATGAGCATGTAATTACATATAAAAGTGGAAGTAATAGGAGTCAGATAGACTTTTTTCTAGTTAAATTGGATCGATTGGCTTGTAAAGATTGTAAGATTATCCCAGGAGAGAGTTTGACTACGCAACATAGGCTTGGAGTTGTAGATATTTGCATTAGAAGTAAAAAGAGAGCAGTAGTAAACAAAATGGACCCTAAAACAAGGTGGAGAGATTTGAAGGGGGAAAGAGCAAATATATTTAAGGACAAAATGATTGAGAAAGGAGAATGGAATATTGAAGGAAAAACTACAGTAATGTGGAATCAAATAGCTAATTGCATTAGGAATGTTGCAAAGGAGGTACTTGGAGAATCAAAAGAGAAGAGACATATTAATAAAGAAACATGGTGGTGGAGTATGGAGGTTCGGGAAGTTATTCGACAAAAAAAAACATTGCTACAAAGTTTGGCAGGGGACTAAGAGTATAGAAAATTTTGAATTGTATAAGGCGGCAAAGAAAGAAGCTAAGAAAGTAATAAGTAGTGCAAAGTTCAAAGCATACGATAACCTCTATAATAGGTTGGGAACAAGAGAAGGAGAAAAGGATATTTTCAAGCTTGCAAAAATAAGAGAAAAGAAAAAGTAGGGACTTAGATCATATCAAATGTATCAAGGACAATGAGGAAAATATTTTGGTGAAGGACAACGATATTATAGAAAGGTGGAAAGAATGTTTTAGTAAACTTTTAAATGAAGAATATTTGGGCGATGCAAGAGTGGAGGAGGATACTTCATTACAAGAGTATACTTTTCTCCGTAGAATTAGAGGGGTGGAAGTGAAGAAAGCATTGAATCGAATGAAGACAAGAAAGGCAACAGGCCCAGATGGTATTCCGATAGAGGTATGGAAATGCTTAGGAGAGGTTGGAGTAAGTTGGTTATGTAGACTATTCAATAAGATACTTGTGACAAAGAAAATGCTGGATGAATGGAGAAGAAGCATTGTAGTACCTATATATAAGAATAAAGGAGATATACAAAATTGTACCAACTATCGAGGGATTAAACTTATGAGTCACACTATGAAGTTATGGGAGAGAATAATAGAGCAAAGACTGAGAAAAAAGACTAAGATTTCGGAAAATCAATTTGGTTTTATGTCAGGAAGATCAACTATGGAAGCTATCTTTTCACTTAGGCAATTAATGGAAAAATACCGAGCAAAGAGGAAAAATCTACATATGGTCTTTATCGATTTGGAAAAAGCCTATGATAGGGTACTGAGGAGTTTAATTTGGTAGGTCTTAAAGAAAAGGAATGTCCCAAGAGGTTACATTAAAATTTTAAAGGATATGTACGAAGGTGCCATTACAAATGTGAAAACCACATGTGGAGAAACGGGCAGATTTCCCGTGACTATAGGCTTACATCAGGGATCATCCTTAAGCCCTTATCTCTTTGCATTAATTATGGATGAGTTAACTGTGCATATTTAAGAAGAAGTACCATGGTGTATGTTGTTCGCAGATGATATAGTATTGGTGGATGAATCAAGAGAGGGTGTAAATGCAAAGCTTGAGAGATGGCGGAGGGCATTAGAATCTAGAGGCTTTAAAATAAGTCGTACAAAGACAAAATATATGGATTGCAATTTCAGTGGACATATACAAAATATTGAAACCACTGTCAAAATTGAAACCCATGAGATACCACGTAAAGATTCTTTTCGGTACCTAGGCTCGATGATTAGTAAGGATGGAGAGATTGACGAAGATGTGGAGCATAGGATAAGAGCTGGATGGCTGAAGTGGAGACTAGCTTCAGGAGTACTTTATGATAGACAAATGCCAACAAAATTGAAGGGAAAATTTACAGGACAGTGGTTAGACCAGCTATGACATATGGAGCAGAATGTTGGCCAATTAAGAAGACACATTCATAAGATGGATGTAGCGGAAATGAGAATGCTTAGGTGGATGTGTGGTAAAACTAGGAAAGATAAAATTAGAAATGAGCGCTTTCGAGAACATTTAGGGGTAGCATCAATAGGAGATAAGATTAGAGAAACTCGTTTAAGATGGTTTGGGCATGTTGAGCGTAGGCCAGTAATGGCACCGGTGAGAAAAAATTTGGATATACAGGTGGAGGGTCCATCAAGAGGTAGGATTAGGCCGAAGAAAACATGGATGAAAGTCATTAATTCAGATTTGAAGAAGTTGCACTTATTGAAAGATTTAGCTCAAAATAGAACGGAATGGAGAAATAAAATTCATGTAGCCAACCCCAAAATGGTTGGGATAAGGCTTTGATGATGATGATGATGAAAGAAATTACAAAAATAAATATTCACAGGTGGACATGTATCATCAATATCACTAGCAAGAAACAGCTCTGGAGAAGACTCAATGAAGAGATGAATGAACACATACATGGTCCCCTACCAAAGAACTAAGAACATAACCAGTTATTAGATGTATTGTCAAGATCACATCTAAGAACACGGAGAACATGCTACCAAACACTGCAGGCGATGCACTGAGATGGCAACAAAATATAACAGGATCAAGGCTATTCTACAGGTTACAATCAATCTAGGACTGAACCAAAAACAAATCAAAATGGACACTTTTTTTTATTGATTATGGTAATTTTATCAATGAAAAGCAAACGACACAAATAGCAATGCAATGTAGAAGTAGGGGAGAATAAAGAAGAGTACAAGAGATCATTTCCAGGATCCATCCCAGTCGAGCAAACAGCCCGTCCTTACAAAACTCGATCAAGCAAAGGCTGCCTCAATCATTTCCTTATACTCTCCACCAAAGGAAAAGGCCGACCTTCAAGGTTGTTTTAGACTGTTTATTTACATTGGCCAAATTACATTTTCTCCAAAAGCAGTCATTCAATGTAAATTTGTGTGGGGCAACATGGTTTGATTTCGGAATGGTTTATTATCATGGGCCACTCCAGGATTTTTGACCACCAAGTTGATGACTGGAGTATGTTAATACCAGGTTTTAAAACTAGTACTGGGAGGCAACTCAATAACGCTCGAGTCGAGTCAACTCAGCTGAATCACATGAGACTTGGCTGAGTTCAGTCTCCCCATAAGACCAATAATCCTAACCAAAAATGAAAAATTCTAGGCCAAGATGGGGTCGTTGCTGGTTCTTTCCCAATGACATTGTGTGTTCCAAGCAATGTTTTGAAGCTCGTTGAGTTGCAGAGTTGACTCTGACATCGAGTCAATTCTTAACAAACTTGGCCAAGTCCCATGGTTGTGACTGATTGGGGTCTTGAAGCTGTTGGGAAAGGTTGCCCAACCTCAGGTAGTTGTGGCTTCTTTTGTGTGTGTGTGTGTGTGTGTGTGTGTGTGTGAGGGAGAGGGAGAGGGGGAGAGAGAGAGAGATGTGTTTTAATCCCTGAGGGAGATTTTTTGGAGAGGCAGAGGAGAATGAGTAGGTGTTAGAAATTCAAAATTCCTAAGAGAAAATTTCCCAACTCAAAATCTTCCATCCCAAATCAATCCTCAATTTAAATCCCAAAAACCTGTATCAAAATCATTTCTTACTGGAAAACAGTTTATTTTACCAAACTAAAACACTAAATCAAGAACCCCAGTAAAAAAAGCCAAGATTTTTTAAACAAATCAGCGAAAGAAACATGTTATATACTAATTTATAATGGGCTGATTCACTGTACTGGCCCCTAGATCAAGAAAGATTGTCAAATCTCTATTTTCCCCATCAAAGCCATATCTCCTTCACTTGCACATGATGACATGAAGATGAGGTATACTTTTTGATGTTTTTAAGCATTTGAGAAATGGATTCTCAAACTTGGAATAGCCAAGGAAGACTGTTGCTGAGTGTGGTGGGGATGAAGAGGGAAATAAGAAAAGATGAAATGAGATCACAAAGAAACAAAAAGGAAGTGAGGAGGAAGAAGAGCAGATGGTTTAAAATGAAACAATCCAATTGATTGGTGGTTGAGAAAAGTAATACCACCAAAACCTTGGGAAGACACAATTGTAACTGGCAGATTAGCAGCCTCAACATCAATGATTAAAATGAAACTACCCATCAGATAATCAAGTCCTCCAATTCAATTCCATTGATCATACAGTTGATGTGTGTGTGTGTGTGTGTGTGTGTGTGTGTGTGTGTGTGTGTGTGTGTTTTTTTTTTTTTTTTGTTACAGCCCATCCATGGTGAAAGCATGCAGAATCTATGGTTACTATAAAATAATGTTTCTTTCTGAATAAACATCTCTAGCACAAACGCTCTTATCATAAGCTATCATACATCAATCCTGCTTAATCAATATAAAATAATTACTTAGAGAGAACCAATTGGCACAAATAAGAAGATATTAGGATAAAAACAACAATAAAAAAACAACAACAACAACAACAAGAGATATAGTACATCCACACCTGTACTAGAAAGCTAGGCACTGTTAGAAATCCATGTTTTTTGAGCTCCACAGAAGCATTGTACTGCCAATTAGGGGGAAGACAAAGAAAAAATATAAAAGCCATCAGAAAGGTAAACCTATTAAAATTGTAGTGAAAAAATCATGCAAAGCAAAACACAAACCAAGAACGATCTGCTATACAAAATTAGTGCTAAATTATAGTACTGCACAGTGGCCCACCTTGCTACATTCCAATTCAAGAGGGGATTGGCCAATTTTGTCCAGTTTGATGTCCAATATGTGCAATGACCTTATTGAGAAGCATAGCAAAGGCCTATCGTTATAATGGTTTGTCTAATCATCACTTCTTGGCCATTGATACAAGGCTATGATCATTCAATCAGGGCAAGATTGAATCAACAAGACATCCATTTTCTAGGCCACTGCTCCAAGAGGACCCTTCGACTCCTTTGTCTTCCCCAGTAAATTGAAATGCATCCAGCCTATAAGGATTTAGAAAAAAAATTCAAAAAAATTCATGGGTCATAAATATACCCCTTGATTGGTGATCTAGATATAGAAATTAAAGATCACAAATAACAACAAAGGGCTTGTTCAATCATTCCAATCCTTGAGATCACTAAGACACAAGCCCCATTATACATGGAATTGATAGGTTAAGAAACTCAAGAGGTTATAATTTCTTGTCTAGAGTAATCTTTAAGGGAAGTTTTCTTCACAAATTATGATAAAGTATTATAGTGAAGGAAACAGGAAGAGAACTTACAAGCCAGATGTTAGGAGCAAGAAAAGCAACTAGAAAAGAACATTTTTTACTTCCTCAAATTTATTTGTACAACAATAAGCATCCCAAAACCTCTCTCACATATAGCCTAATCTTTGGACCTGCAATCGAGCTCAAATATAGCCTTATTTTTGGAAATGGATTGGGCTTGGCCTAGGCTTACACAGGTTGAGTTGGTTAAACAAGTTAGATGCTGGATGACTAGGTCAGGTTGGGTTGACCAGCACCAAGTGCAAGTGAGGGTTATGTGACCCATTTTAAAAATGGGTTGGATACGGTATAAGGTTCAGCCCTTAGAGACCCACTTTTAACTCACTGTAGCTGTTTGCCACCCTAGGTGCTAGGGTATGCCCCAAGTACACCATTATTCAGTCAATGTTACAGAAACTTTCAACTGGCAGCATGATAAATCATTACATCATCCAGAATAGATAACAACATAATATATTAAATTACCACATATAGCCATAAGAAATCAGGAAAAAGGATGACCAATTGTTAGAAAGGAATGCAGAACAATTTAAAAAAAAAAACATAAAATAATAGTTATATGTCAAAGAGCAGAGTGTATCATGTTTTAATTGTGAGTTTCAAGAGTTGAGGATCATAAATTGATCCACAAGTAAGCCTAAACATTCTAACAGAAAAAAAAAAAAAGGTAAGCTTAAATAGAAAAATAGCAGCACTATGCAAAGATTGTCTAAAAATATCCTCAAGACTCATATGTTACATAATTATTTCCAAATATACATTAATTAGTGGTAGGCTTTTACCTTATCAAAAGCCTGCTGACATTCATTTGATCGGGTTCCAACAAATGGGATGTTAGCTTTTTCCAACAGCTCCTGGTAATCAAAAGGGTTGCACTTTCAAATTCCAGTCACTATTATCTATGTATTTAAGTACAAATATAATTTAATCTTGTACATCAGTATGAAATATAGTGAGATCCGTCTCTATTAGTATATAATATAATAATCCAAGCTTCATCTTCAAACAAACCTGGATACCACCATCTTCTCCAAAGCGACCATGTATTACTGGGAATACTATATCCACAGATGCAGCCAGATGCTGCACAAAATCAGACTGAGACCGAAAACCCTGTGCAAGGCTGTGAAAGTGGACAAAGCAATGAGTTGTGAAATGCACTAAATTAAGCATGAAATAGAATAAATTTAAATCCAGTAGTTGACCTTTCCAGTTTGAAATCAAAATCTGCAGGCGTGTTTGAGTACATCTGCAGAAGGAAGAAAAAAAAACAAACATTGCCCATATACAATATCATCAAAAGAGTAAACTTTGAGCTCAAAACATCAAGTTCCAAGCATAATATATTTCAGATGGTAGGCAGCACTAGTTTAACCGAGGCAGAGAAAGGGCCAAAGATAATGAGGGTAAAATAGAAGTATTCAGCGACGTTAATACATGTCTAATCCACCAAATACTCTATACACCAAAATCTGGAAACTAAAATCGTGCATCGTTCCTTGGCACTAGTCCAGAGATTATAGCTGATGCACTTCAAAACACTGAAATGTCTAATAGTGCAGCTTATAACCACAACCAAATTGTAGATGCTAAAAACACTTTATTTTTATCAACATTGGTTGCTAATACTTTAGATGAAAATCAATGAGTATCATAGCCCTAGTGTGTCTCAAAGGAGAACATGTCTAAAATACCCAGGCATTGGAACATTGAGCAACAATCAGATAGACTTGGTACAAGAATTTTATTGATTAATTACTGATGCGTGTTCAATTTCCATTTATAGGTACATGGTATAACCATTTCAGGAAGAAACAGTACATAAACATGCTGATTAATTACTGATGCATGTTCAGTGTATAGTTATAGGTACATGGTGTAACCATTTCAGGAAGAAACAGTACATACACATGCCATGGGCAATAACTGATTGTAAAACAAAATGTTTAGTATATCATTACACCCTGGTGGCAGTGCAGTTCACGGTGCACAAACCTGAGCAGAGGATATTGCATAAGCATTGAGGTCACAATCAATGTAGTAGCAGCTGACATGCAAATGATCCCCCTGGGACAATATAGAAGCCTGAGCCACAATACAAACCTCACCACACTAAATCGAACAACATGAGCAGAATCACGCATACATTACCTGTAGATGATCGAGAACCGACCTCGCCGAATTCAGCGAAATCCCACGCTCTGCAGAGGGACCTCCGCATATGATACCGATTCTCAGAACTCTTCCTCCCTCTTTCTCCTTCTCCTCCGAAAAAGGATCTTCGACAGCGACACCAGAGCTGGTCGCGCGAGGAATCTGAGCTCTGAAGCATCGATTTCTCGAGCAGTTCTCGAAAAGGAGCTTGAGATTGGGGGAATCGGGCAAGGCAAGGCAGGGGTTTCGAAATGAGAGATGAGACCTTCTTCCATGGATGGAGCTTCTGCTGCGGAAGCAGGAGCGGCTGGAGCTGTATGAAGAAGAAACTCGAGAGAGCGATGAAGCCATGGAAAATTTGAGATTGGGGAATTAGGGTTTGTGAAGTGTGATTAGAGATTGGTATCGATATAAGTAGGTAGGAGAGTGGGAGGAAGAGAGTGTGGCCATGGCGACAAAAGCTTTGTTTTTTTTTTTTTTTTTTTCTGTTTCTGTTCATGACGTTGAGGTTGGCGGACGGCAGAGGACGCTACGCGACAGATGGGAGACCTGTGAGTTTGTATGGTCTAGAATAGATGTGTCCAATGGCCAAGTCAGGAAGCATCTAGGCCTTACACGTGGCACTTATAATATTGGTGAATGTTGCAAATGGATGGATGAGGCCTGAGGGCGTTTTGCTAGTGAGCGTTTTTTTTTTATCATCGTCCAACTACTCTCCTATTAGTGCTAAGGGTATTTTTGTGATTTAAAATAATTATGGAGATGACCTTAATTGAAAAGAAAAATGAAAAATTTTTACTTATTTTATTTTTAAATATTCAAATATTCAAGTAGTTTTTTTAAATAAGCAAAAAAGTATTTTTACTTTTTTGAAAACTTCCCTTTAATTAATCTTTCGCTAAGGCATTTTTCTTCTCCAGTGAAAATCCATTTCCTACAAGAGAAGCCGGTCCACAACACTTTTAATTCCACAAAACATAGCCTTTTCTTTTTTCGACCCATTACCTAAATTAGTTCTTGAATGTAAATATATATATATACAAAAAAACTTATCAATTCAAAATAAAAAAAATTGAAGCCCTAATTTAAAAAAAAAAAAAAAGGATGAGCGGTGTTAAATTTGCAACCTGTCATAGGCCTCATTCAATTCATATTTCATACAAGCACTTCCCCAAGGTAAAACAATTTCACATCTTTCCTAGAAGCAAAACCTTTTGCATGGAAACGGAAATGACTTTCACCATTTTCACACCCTGAATAGATTATTACCATTGCATAAATACATATGTAAGATGGGGCAAGCAAGGTTAGTACCCAGACACTGAACTACTCCATTTCTCCTTCTAAAACCCCACAAACCATTTTTTCTCTCTTTCTAAAACCTCTCTCTTCTCTCTCATTCAAGTCTCAACCCCATGCATCTCCGCTGCCTTCTCCGAGCAGCCGCAGCAGCAGCTGCGAGAAAAACCGTAAAACCCTCCCAAAACCCTGTCCTCCTCATCCCTTCAATCCCCAAACTCTCCCCTCTATCTCCTCCTTCCTCCTTCTACTCCTCCAAATCCTCCTCCTCAAAATCCTCCGCCGGTCCCAAATCCAAAGCCAAAGCCAAGTCCAAAGACAAATCCGTCAAAGAACTCCCCTCCGCTGCCAAAGACGGCGACGCCTTCGCCTCCGCCTCCGCCGCTGAAGACCTCGACGTCGAGGACACTGATCCAGAAGACCTCTCCAATGTCGCCGACCCCCCGCCGCCCATCGACAAGAGCCTCGACGTCGGCCCCAAGGGCCTGCCCCTCTTCGCGAAGGCCTGCGCCATCGCGGAACTAGCTCGGAAAGATGCCTGCACTTATATGGACTTCAGGTAGGTTGATTGAAGAAAGATATGCTTTTTGGCGCAGATTGGTGCCCTTTTTTATAGTGATTTGTGTTAATTGGGGTTCTTTTTGGTAGCTTGGGGGATTTGACTGCGGCTTTGGCGGAGGGATTGCCGTCGGGGATGAAGAGGGAGTTCAAGGAGACAAGGAGGAGTGCATTGCTCGTGCGGCAGAGCTTCTTGGATCTTCGCGACAACTTCAGGCGCATTGTGGATCCGCCTCTGCACAATAAAGGTAATTGACCCTAGGCTTGTGACCTCCAATCTTCGCCTTGTTGGTTTTTCGTTGCATAGTTCAGTAGCTGGATTTAATTTTGTTAGGCTTGTGTAATGTGGTTGTTGAGCTAATGTGTATGGAATTGATTGCCATTGTGATAACTAAGTTACATTATTTATTGGGTTTGAGTACTTGGTTATGTCTTGATGTTATTGTGCCTGTCAGATTTTCAAATCCAACTTCAAATGAGTGTAATATCAACTTGCAAAACTTGATTTGTTGAATGATGACTGTATTTCATCCAAAAACACGCTCTTATTTGAAATTTTTTTTATGTATGAAATGGGGAACAAAGGATTAAACGCCTTATATGAAGCTCGTGATGGTCATTTGTTATTTTATGTTTTGCTTAGTTATTGTCTTGTTTTGTGTTCCCAGGTGTAAAAGTTCGAAAGCAAATTGTCCTAGATGGTCCTGTTAGTTGTGGAAAAAGTATTGCACTTGCTATGCTTGTTCACTGGGCTCGTAGTGAAGGATGGCTGGTTTTATACGTGCCACAAGGTAAAGAATGGACTCATGGAGGATTCTTTTATAAACACCCAGATACCGGGTTCTGGGATACTCCTATTCAAGCTGCAAAAATTCTACAGGTGTGAATTCCTCTTTGTTTAGCAACAAATCAATGTGGAAAACAATGTATTGCTTCCAGATGTGAATTCATCTCCATCTGATTCCTCCAGAGAGTCTCTAAGGGATCATTTGATGCTTTCATGTCATTTACATGGGAAAATGGAGGGGCAGGGGGCTGAAGAGGGGTGAAAGGCAGAAGACCCTCAAAATTGCTTCATGCATGGAGGGAGTTAACTTTTATAGGGGAGGAGAGGAGGAAATTTTTTCTATCAAAGGTGGAAAATTGGGAAATGGATGGTTGCTTCCATATATTTACACTGACCCTTCACTCTTCATCCTTTGGATCAGTGCCATTTTCCTGTGTAAACCATTGGGAAATGACCAACAGCATCTAAATATCAAACGTGAACTAAAGTTTTTCATTTGGGGCTTGCAGGAACCATAATGGGGCTGACAACTAATCCAAAAGGGTGGTCCCATGTGTCGTGCAATTACCATACTCAAACCGAATTCCTTCGATTATTCCCTCTTTTCAGTCAGTTTTCTATTAGTTAGGGTCTATTTGGCTTCTCCTAATTGGTGTTGATGTACAATAACTTGTCAAGAATTTTTGGAAAGAGTCCAAGTTTCAAGTCCATTGAGATATTTTAGGAATATCTCAAGTAGGAAAGGCCTATAATTGGTTTATCAATTGTGAAAGGATTTTGCTCTTATTCATGTGGCCAAAACATTTCTATGTGCAATCACAACCAATCCTAAAATTATCAGAGATATATTTGGTGTAATGAGATCACCATGTAGGAGAAGACAGGATTTGATTCTGAGGGTTCTTGCTATCACTTCAAACTAGATCTTGCAACTATTCCTCAGTGCTCATTTATGACTTCCATTCTGTACTTTAAGTTGCATGTATTGGTCAAGATACTTCCTCTTTTCCAGAGGTATAATTAAAGTATTTAACATCCTGATCCCTATTTTACATATTTTTATTTCGTGTTTTTAAAATGTAAAGAATTTTGATAAATTATGAGAATGTATAATTTATGAGTTTAGTCCTCTTACAACTTTATAAGCTGAAGACTTCTATACCATTGTTCTTGACCATTGAGTTTTAGAAACATTGGTTGAAAGTTCGAAAATTTCCAAGCTGGGCAGGGGATCTCTCGTCCATTGTGGGCCCATTCAATAGATGGAGGAAGGCATTTTGATAAAATATATGTTTCCTGATGCTCAGGAGTTGTGCCAAGAAGTAGAAATTTTCCATAGTTACTTTGTCTTTTTATTCACATGGACATTTGACAACAGGATTTTCTAAAATTCAATAAATCTCGATTGGAACAATTGACCTGCCAATGCTATGATCCTATTCCCTTGGGAGAAGGTGCTGGTGTTGGATGGATGAAAGGCGCTGATTCCATGGCAATGCCTGAAGGTTCTTCATTATTTGATTTGATCCAAACTGGTCTCAAATACACTCATGCTGCAGTTGGAGTAGTAGTTCGTCTAAGAAAAGAATTGTCAATGGTGAAAGATGTTCCTGTTCTTATTGCAATTGACCAGGTAAGATAAAAACCAAAACCTAGAAATTCCATCACTTTTTATAGATTTTGGAAGTTTGTGATCTGTATGCACAGTGTCATTTCTTGGGCATTTGGGCTTGTACATGTGGAATCCATGGTTTAATCATCAAGCTTTTAACCTGATGGGCTCTATTTGGATGCAAAATGCCCTAGAGCTTTGTTTAATGCATGGATATGTCTGGAGTTCCTTGCTGCTGCCCATCAGAAATGTTGCTTATCTGCTGTTTTGCACCTGTGTTCATATCTCTGATTAAATGAACTGACATACTTAATCTGCAATTTCAAAGACAAGCAAGTTTCCACAGTTGATACTCTTCTGTTCTGGGATAAAACACATCTTTTAATCCCCCTCTGGATGCTATCTGTTCACATCTTTTAATCCCCCTCTGGATGCTATCTGTTCTTAGTCAAACATCAATATTTCACATTTTCATGTTGCATCAAGAAGTGCGTCGTTCTTTCTTTCCTTCTTGATGTGTAACTCCAAGTTGTCAATTGAAGAGTTAGGATTTTCTTATTTGAGAGGTAAGCCTATCCACAGTGGGCCCATCATATCAATAGTCTGGTTCACTATACGGTGGGCGCCACTTGAATGAGCCCAATGATACTATGCATATTCTCAACTTAAGGATAATATAGTTCATCCATATTATGCCTGGGCCTTTCTTTTGAAAATCAATCTTTATGATCTGTGGATGGAGTGTAACTTTTTCTGCATGTTTCTATCAATTTTCCAGTACAATAGCTGGTTCACATTCAGTGAATATCAGGAACCGGTAACTCCTCGTTCTTGCCGACCAATTCATGCCAGGGAGCTCTCAACGGTTAGTATTACAATAACTTTATTTTTGGGGGGTAGTTTCATTACACACAAATCTGCTTTTAAACATTTTAATTTATTAGCTTTTTTTAGGAACTCTGGTTTTGTGATTATTGAATTTTACTTGTGCCAGTTTCCAGAAGTTTGTCTCTATGATGATGCCTCTGCAGTTCCAAATTCCTGTTTCTGACTGGTTCTGGCTGCAAATTTCATTTCATTTCACAGTTGTGTTTCACATGTCAGGCATATTATTGCTTTTTTCATTGTTTGGTTGGGGATGACAATTGGGGGAGTGGGGTGGGGGGGTGGGTTTCAAAAGGTGAACTACTTTGACCTGCTTCTATTAGGGGCTGGTTTGGTAATTTGGTCTGCCAGGTTCAAACGGATATGGGATTTAAGATACTGAACTGAGTAAGGTTTGGGGCAGGTTTGTTGTCTTCATCCATCAAGCAACACTGCCCCTTTGTGAGACTTCACATATTGTTTACTAAGTATTTATGAGCACAAAGTTCAGCAGCGCAAGTTGTATTGGAGAGCAGAAATCAGATACGTAGTTGGGAGTGGAGACCTGATTTGTTTCTGGTTCAATATTTGGGCGGGAGATATTCATTTGGCTGGCTGATTTCTGGATCTTTTCCAGTGTGCTCAAAAGCCGCAGGTGAGGGTGAATATGGAGTTTTAAGGAGACCAAGTGAGATGGGGCCCCATCTTCAGAAGGAATCTCGCCAAGGTGATGAATTGGTTCCAGTCTTTGCTAGACCCTATCGGTGGGGTGTATGTGCCAGATGAGGGGGTTGATGTAAGGATGTAGACGACTAAGATTGATTGTGACACAAGACAGGCCCATATCCATGGGTCGACCTGGCCCAGATATGGGTATATCCTGTGTCAGATGGTAGGTTTTCGTGTGTTCATTCTTTAAGACCATTTCTTGCAAGTTTGAGTCTTAGGTGGTTTTCTCACCGTAACCTAAGTAACCAAAAGATAATTTTAGTTAATGCTTGTCCCATGTGTCTTACAAATGCAAAAGTAGTGGATCACTTCTTGAGGGCTACTGTGGGGAAGACTTTTTCTTATAGCTATCATATTGGTGTTGAGAGAAACGATTGTGAGGTGCTTTGAAGAAAAAATGTGCTTCAGTAGAATCATTGTTGGTAAAGGTGAAATTTCTTATTGCAGTTTGGTTATCTTTCCTTCCCAATTCCAAGACATAGACGTACTGGTATCTACAATATGTCTTCTCATTTCTTGTGGTCCACCCGGTCTTCCCCCCCTCCCCGTTTCTTTCGAAGCTTAATTTCGATGGCAATGTTGTGAGTAATCTGGGTTGGCTGGTATTGGTGGGATCATTCATGATAGTACAACTTTGTTTATTAGTTCGTACTCCGGCCAGATTTGTCTTTACTCAGTTAATGAATCAAAGATGTTGGCATTAATAGCTGCTCTTTGTGAAGCTTGCAATCTAAATCTTCACCAAATTTTGGTGAAAGGAGATTATTTGTGTGCGATTTGTTGGGCTTCAGGTGTTTCTTTCTTCAGCTCCATGGAAATTACTTGATGCAATGGACGAGATGGCGGACTTAGCTTGCCATCTTAATGCCTCACTTTAATCATATTCTAATCATATTCTTCAAAGTGCAAGTTTTAAGTCTGATTTGGTAGCTAAGTAGTGGCGTGTTAGGGGTTTTTTTTTTAATGTTAAGTTTCATTTAAAACAGCCAATACAAAAGATTTATACTAGCCGACAGAAAACAGAACACGCCCAAAAGTGGGAGCCAACCCAAACATACACAACCAACAAACAACAAAAAACTTAAAACTAGACCTAGAAACCTGCTCAACGAAGGGCTATTTCCTTCCAATTAATCATAATTTGATCAAGGGTTTTGTCTTTGAATAAAGGATTCGTCTTCACCCATTGAGCAACTGATTACTTAACTTTGCCGCATAGCTCCTCTTCCTTGATTGATTTTCCATCAAAGCATCTAGCATTCCTCTCCTTCCATATATGCCAAATGACTACAAGAAAGGAAACCTTCCATGTCTCCTTTCCTTTGTTGGTCCCACTATAAGATTTCCACGCCTCAAAATGATTCTGAATGAGGTTTGACAAGACCCAGTGTCGGGTTCAATTTTTTCTCATTGCTTCAGAGAATATTTCCAGCTCCTTTTATTTTCTCTATCTTTTTGTTTGTTTTTGCTTTGTTTTTGTGGGTGGTTTTTGCTTCATAACTTTGCAACATATCTCTTATGCTGTTTGGCTTCCTTTAATAAAACTCCTAGTTAAAAAAGTGTTCCAGCTAATAGTCTGAAAATTGAAAAAGAGAACCTATGAAAAGAGAAAATAAAAGAAATGAAAATGAATCTTTGCAGGCGCTGTGGCCAAAATACGGTATAATGTGCTGGAACAGAGACTAAATGTTTCAATCTTTCTATCTGTTGCAAGTTCTTTTACCAGAATGCAGTGCTTTGCCCCATGTGGAACTAATGTGTGCTTTGGACTTGCCTACCCTCCTGCCTCAATTTTCCTCCTCTTGTCATGTTTTCTGTGGATCGCAATAGCAATCTTAACTGTTGTTTTCTTTTATACACTCATTTTCTGTTGGCATAAAGGCTAATGTGGTATTATCCAATTCCTACTTTGCCATTTCTAGGTAAATGCATATCGGTCAATGATGCATGATGATATGATGGTGGGGGCTTTTTCTCATTCGACTGCTGTCGGCAAGCTACGTAAAGACCTGCCAGATGTTCCACTGGATGCCCGTATTAATTTGCCTCGCTATAGCTTGGATGAGGCTGCAACTGTTTGCCACTACTATCTCAGGTATGCCTGCCAATTGTCATGTATATAATATCATGAAAGCACATATCTACCATTCTGTGTTCTATAATGGTTGTGGGAGAGCAAGTCAATTTTTCACTGACCAGTAATGGTACAAGTAGGGTCTGCCGCTTGATAATAATACATTCATCTGGTGATTGCCACCATGATTGTACAGTCCTTAACCATTCCTTTTCCTATCAGTTGATTCCAGCAAGGGTTGCACTAAAGGGACACTTTCAATCAATATTGTGCTTGTGATAGGTGAAAAATTGGCCTCTTGCAAATGGAGCACTATATCTAATGCATTTACTGTCAAATGATTCCACCTATCTAAATTGTGGTTTCCAAATGGATGATTGTTACAGTGAATGTTCCACAATGCTAAAAGATGATTAGGATTATTGTTACCAGGAAAATTGCTTCCACTAAACAAATACTTGACTTTCGCACTCACATTTCTGGAATAGGTTCTCAGCTTCTATGCTAGATACTATAACAAAATGGCTGATGGGATATACTGTGACAATTGGCTTTTATTTTACATTGTTAATTCATCTTTTTCTTGGTCTGGAAGCATAGTAAGGATCATCCGATGGGATATTGTTGTTAAACTTGTTATATTTATGGTCACAGCCTCCAAAAGATGATCCTACATTTGGTAGCCTCTGAAAGGTGCCTCAGGAAGGAAAACAGAGGATATTGAAAAGCAAGAGTGATTGCATGCCACTCCGTAAACTCAGACAGCTCTTTTTCTTTCCGTTAGAAAATCTGTTCATCTTTCTTCCTTACCAATATTTTATTTTATTCTTTCAAATTTCTCAGGAATTGAGAAAAATATGGTAGGGGAGCTATCGAAAGTTCAGTCTATTTGTACCCATGCATCCTTATCTCATATTTTCTCCCTGATACAAAATGACTGTAAACCAGAAGCTTCCATAACATTGCCTACTTTCTATAATTTATACTTCGAATGAAAGTCCAGCACCACTCATATTTTGCTTCCATAAACATCTTAGATCATTAGCTACATCTTGAAATACTTGCTTGTGTTCTGTTTGTCATTTGCCTTGAGCTCCTCCTTAATCTTCTTTCGTGTCAGGCAAAGAGTCATCAGGCCAGATGCATTCTCAGAAGAGAAATGGAAAAAAATTTACTACTTATCCAATGGAAATGGGTCAGAGATGAGGTGGTTGGTTCCTTTCATGTGATGCCTCCTAAAAGATCTGGTCGCCAGTGCTGTGTGCTGCAATCATTTTACCATGAAAAGTTTCCCAACAACAATTGCTGACTTCAAATTAAATAGGTGGGATCAATATCTGGTCAATTTTTATGATCTACTGGAATCCATGAGCCTACATAGCGCTGTTCCTTTTCAAAGGGTATAAGAGGGCATGAGGTCAACTGTTTCCTTGAAGTGCAATATCTAATAATAGGGAACAAGAATACAAGATTAATGATTTATGATCATCCTGCAAGATGAGTCCATCAACCAGGTCACTCAATGTTCCATTGGAGAACAGTTTCCTTTCATTCTTGCTAAACTTGTATCTGAAGGGACAGTCCCTTTTACCATCTGCATTTGTTGGATGTTTTTATCGCATTATGTGTATCTTTGTTGTGGGCGGCCTTTTTTTAAAATAACACATCCCATTTTTACTCTATTGATCTTTGTCTTTGGATCTTGTTATGGAAGGATGCACGTCAGATTGTTTAGATCAATAATTTTATCTTGTGCCAGTTCTGCATGGTTATGTTGTGCTGAATTGTGCTTAAATCTTCGGAGTTTGTGTCAGCCTTCAGATATGTTTGTTATGATCACTTGTGGTTCACAGCTGAGCAGATTGCTGAATGGAGGCATGTGGAGCAGGAAAGCATCCCCTCAATTGCCAATTGGGAGTTACGTCCAGAAAATTTTGCAACTTTTTAGAGCTTCTGCTATTAGAATCCCTCAATTGCCAATCTATAAAATGCACCTGTGACTCCGAACTTTTTTTTATGACTCAAGGTATCTCTCGCCGGCCTAGCCTTTGGACCTTTGGCCTCTAGCCTAGGAATTACTCGATTTTGATGAGCATTGTTCCCGAGGGTACATACATGGTTGCACATGTGGGACAGTGGTTTATGACCATGCTTGCTTTCTGATGGTGCTTGTTTTCGGCTATTTTGGAAACAAGGTCAAACAACTTTTGAGATTATCACACATGGTGAATTTCGGCCAAAAGTTTAGCTCAATTGACCCATGCGCCTCCCTTGCATTTTGGGCATGCGTCCTGAAGGTTTTTTAGGCAATGCATTTTTTTCTCCTTTCTAGGAAGTCAAAGAAGCACAACGAAACAAGAGGGCTCTGAAATGCATTATCGGATGGAAGTTGCTTTGCCTGGATTTTCTGAAATTAATAATTTATTAGATTTGCCTTCTCCTTTTTTTTTTTCATGATTCACATATCCTAAGACAAAGTGGATACACTCTGCCTGTGGCACTCAGGCAAATCAACGTCATCTCTCCAATTATGTAAACTCTTCACTGCTTCATACCATTCACTGTAATGATCGATGTTTTGAGATGGTGGGATCTCTGAGAATTTGAATGATTTTAGTGTGTGATTGTTGCTTTATACTTTTAATCCAATTGAAACCAGCAGAGTGTTACATTGTTTGACATTTAACAATTTTAAATATTTTCTGCAGAGTTTGATGATTACCATTTAGTTGACTTTATTTATTTATTTATTATTATTATTATTATTATTTTTGGTTGGGGGGCTGGTCAGAGAGAGAGTCGGAGACAACAAACACAAGGGGAGAAGTGACTTACTGTTGTAATCTTAGCCCTTGAAACCATACATGTGCTCTTCAGCATTAATTTATGCAAACTTAGAGCATTGGCTTAATTTGCTTAAACATGCAAAATATATTTCACGCAGACAGGTGCCAATGAAACAACTAACATTTTACAAGTCTCCATGAATGAGTCAGAACCACGGCCTCCATGCAAGTAGTCAGAACCACGTCTGCATCAGCAGTGCCCCTCTCTAGACCCTCCCTCAATGCACCGTTCAATGCATCTGTATTGATGCACAATTTGCAGACCACCTCTTAGATGAGTTAGCCCGACTCTCATACTAATTGTAAGTTGAATCGTACAATCATCTTAGTGCTTAAAAATGAAAAGATTATAGGAACAACCTGAATGATCCCACCCACCAATTTCCTTGCACCGTAATCTCAGAGTATGGCCCTCAGAAACTGCGCTCGGCATTTCTTTCTTCGACTCGTACGGGTAACAACTGACAAGCTTTATACCGGAAAACATATACTAGACAAAGACACAGCCAGCTGTGAGGTGCTACTTGAAACAGGACATTAAACTTGCCCAGGAAGACACCATATAGCAGTGTTGTGGGTTTTTTTTTTTTTTTTTTTTTGTTGGTGCTGTTGGGGGGGGGGGGGGGGGGGGTGCAAAAAACCGATCACTTCCCTGGTATAACTTTGCGATCCCATATCTGATTACATTAACAATATGGTACCGATACAAACTAGAAAAACAATACCAGATCCCAGAAACCATACCAAACAACCGGAGATGATATGCACAGTGTCTAAAACATGCCTTCATCATGGCACCGTTTGAGGGACTACGAATATGAACCAACTCAATTCACGACAGCAGTATCCAAAAATGATTCTATTTTGTTCCAGAAAAAATTTACCGTACAATGTACAGGTGACTTAATAAAGAGATTGGTATGCTCAAATCTGATTGTATATTATCTCTCCTACTGGTGGAATCTAGAAAATAAGATTCACGCCCTTTAAAGTGGGGAACACAAAACACAAGAAGAGCACTATTATTTCCACCAATCGAAGCATGGGAGAACTCTAATTTGGAATAAGGCAATAAGTATCATCGTTTTGCAGGTAGCATGAATCAATCACCCATGATGCTAATGGAAAGACCATTCATTTGCAGGACCACATGTGGTAGAGTAAAATCAAACTCATCCATTATTCCGTCAAGGGTATTGGTTGTAATCAATAGCATAAATCATTACAAGCCAAAAATAGCAACCAGGAATATCTGCAGTCAGTAGCAATCTATTCACACAACTTGAAGCCATTCAAGTCTACTACTTTGTATCCCATACCAGCTGTCCCTCAAGATGGTAAATCAAAAGGTGCAAGAAATAGTAGCAGCTCACCAAGAAGTAACTAGTGGCACAAACCAAAAGCAGTGAGATATCAAGCAACTACTTAAGTAAGATCATCTTCCTCCACCTCTTTGGCTTTCAGTGCATTCTTCACTCTCAACAGAAGCGTTGTTTTCCAAGCATCCTGGGCACAGACAATAAATATATTAAGCAACCTATTTACGAATTTCTGTAAATAAGAGGAAGCAGTTTGCATCAAACATGTACTGTGGACAGAGAACTATTTAAACTTTCAAGGAATGGTCATATAAAGGCAGAAATTTCACAACTTGCATAAATTATCTGCATAATGGAGCCACTTTTATGAAGACAAAACACTGGATCAAACCCTCCCCCAAGAATGTCCAAACAGAACTCTCCATTGTTAGATTTAGGCATTTGATAAAGAGTAGCATGCACAAACAGAAAAAAACTAGTAATACAAATACGAATAATATTCGTAGTTGCCACATGGGAGCTAGGGAATGGTTTGTCTTCATGATAGGCAATGGACAAATGATCATTTTCACATCACTGATTATCATTAACCCGGAACCAATCCTTCCATAAATTAACACTACTTTCTGCATAATGATCCAATGGTCTGCTCCTACTACCATGTGATGCACAATAGTGTTTCATCTACCACCTTTACAAGGGAATTTTCAGAATTTATGGCATTGATTAAAGAATTCAACAAACCATACTCTCAGAGCATCACAAAACAGAAATACTTAAAACTTTAACCATTAAAAGTATGGCAGCAATCCCCCTTCAATTTGCAATTGGTGAAAGGTGGATGAGATTTCTGCATTAAAAAACTTAAGACAGGAGAATTAGAAGTATGGCTGCTCATAGACATGATGCTTTGATATGGGATATGGGTACAGACAGAAGGATACAATCATACAACTCTGCACTTTTGAAAATCACTCGGCCATTTTACTCCCTAATTATGCAGTAAGGACTGATAATGTTAACACCGGCCGATAGGAACCAGTATTGGCCAAAATCTTGAAACGCAGTAGTCACTGTCATTAACTCCTTAATTGCATACATGCACACAATTAAAGATTTTTTTTTTCTTTTTCTTTTTCTTTTTCCGTTGGGGGGAGTATAGGCAAAACAATAAAGATAAGACTTTTGCGATGCTTGTCTCGAGCTGCCATTGAGGACCATGGAGATCGATTTCAGCATTTACATACGCAATTTGTCATTTCAACAATTTCTTCTCCATGCTGTTCTTGTTTGTTGCATCATCACTTTTGGCAAGCCAGGACAGTACAGCAACACTGAATACCTAAAGCATAAAATTCTCCTGCACCATGATCCAGGGACCTGTCAATAATTTGTTAACCAACATGCCCACAGTGATGTTGGCTCTTCACACAACTGCTTTGTGGGCCAAGGACAGAAACAAATATTTATCTTTATGTAGTTTTAACAGTTGCCCAAGAATGATTTATCGTTTTGCTTATCAAATAAAGGGAAAGATTCAGTTTTGCAGCCACAGAAGGGGAATTACTGTTGTAGCCAATGACAGGTGGGGAGGATGGGAATATACTTTGGTTGAATTTTATTATCCACAGATGTATTGAGTTTATGTAATTTGGTTGAATTTTCTCATCCACATTTGTATTGAGTGTATTTGCTGGGTTTCCCTATTGTGTCTTCTATGCGTGTGTTATTCAATTCTCTTGTTGTTTTCGCAATAATATAAATTGAATTGCTTCAACAGTGATTCCTATGGATGTACTTCGTATACACATTCTTTTCATTAAATGAAGTTCAACTTAGCCATAAGAATATAGAGGGTCGTATCTATTGCTAATCTTGATTTGTACCACAAAATTGGTTTTTTGTAGTCTTTTGAAATATTAAACTCCATTTACAAGTTTATTTTTGAAAAATCTTGCCAAAGCCATCTAAATCACGTCAGCCATCATAAACAATTTGAAGATCCATCTATATTCTAACAACATTGCAAAGACCAAACTCTAGAATATGAATCCTGGTTAACATCAGTTAAACTAAGATTATAAAAACTGAATTTTTATCAGAAGCATAAGCAAAACATACCAGCCGAGTCATGCTATCAAATTCCTTTATCGTGTTTGTGAACTTCTCCACGTCTTCCTCATCCATTGAAGCTGCTAAATCCTGCATAAAGAACAAGAATTTCATTTTTTAGACTACAATTGTGATCTTAAAGAAGTTTAACAACCACATTTTACTTAAGTGTATATTTTGTAACTTAAAATAAAAAATAAAAATAAAAATAACAGTTACATGCATATCCTAGTTTGAAAACTCAACTAAATCAGCCATCACCAATCCAACAAATAGGGTGCAGTATGTCAAGTCTACTAAGTAGAATGGTTGAACAGATTCACAAAATAACACAACTACACAAGTGGCAAGAGAAGCTTAACTTTAACCGTCTTAATATCTTTTAAGTAAAAAATGATGAAAGGAAAAAAAAACATGATATGGTTAACTTTAACCAATTTAATACATGTTATGTCAGTAAAAAATGACAAAAGGGGAAAAAGTGTCATTCAGAAAATGGAAGAAAATTGCATAACCATCTTTTCTTTTTCATCTATTCTTCCATAGTAAAATCTATTTTATAGATTTTAAATAACCAATACATTACAGAAAGAAATACCCTTCTTTTTCTAAAGAAAGTGACACAACCTGACCCTGTCCTTTCTATGCCTTAAGCTGAAGAAGCGGAAATTGAACAAAATTTGTGGCTAAGCCTAACTTCAACACAAAAAGATTAAAAAAAAACACACATTCATTACAATTGAGATATAAGTCAAGCCAACTTAATTAAGTACCAAGTCAACCTAATGGGTTGTAAACAACAATACACATAAAATTATATGAGATGAAATATTTAAATGAGGACCAGAAGCACTTGTATCATTTACAATGAGGACCAGAAGCACTTGTATCATTTACATTCTCTATGTTGAAATACAAAAATTCAATGCAATTGGAGGTCTGCAGGGTATTCAAGCATAACTTACTGCTAAAAACTTGTATTCACGTGTGCCTGAAAAGGTGGGATCCAGTTCCTATTTAAACAATGGCAATGAATTTGAGAGAGTATTTCATAACAAAATAATAAATAAATAAATAGCATTTAATTAAAGCCAAAATTGGACCTGATATCGCTCCAATGAGTTGGTTATTGCAACAACATCGCCTCGACAAAGTTGGCAAATACCAGCATTCAGAAGAATCCCCTTAACACTGTACTTCAGAAGATGATTATTCATAGATTGGCGTGCTATCTCTTCAAAAATCTCTACAGCCTTTGGGTATCTGGAAATTGTAAAAAAAGATCCTTCTGTATTAACATTCTTGCCACAGATTAATTGTGCATGCAACTCTAACTAAGACGTGACAATTCTTAATTGTAACTTATTCCATGCAAGTAAAATGCCCAATGTAAAGCACATGATGACATTAGCATATTTGCTTTTTTTTTTTTTTAAGAATTATTTACAAACTCCGATAGTATAAAGCTGCATCAATATATAGGGGAAAATCTTCCATGATAGATGGAAACAGTGGCACAGATCTATTCATGTTTGGCACTTCACTACAATAGAGTGAAGTGGAGCCTCCATTTACCGGACATGAAAAGATGAGTGAGTCATATCAAAAGTACAAAATTTCAAAATTTCCCCTTCTATTAAAAAAAAGGGTCAAAAAACAAAATTCTCAAGAGACTAAATGACAAAACAAACCATCTACTTTTTACACAAAAGTAAAAAAGATCCCTTTCAAGTAACTAAAGACCAAAAATATATATATATATATAACATTATGATTAGACCACCATCATATTTTATTATCTCTTGATATGAGGTTTCCCCTCACTTTCTGTTTACTAGTAGAGTACCAAACATGGGCACCTTCCCTACTCAAAAGCTGATATCACCTGATAGGCCATATTTTTTTGTATGTTGTTTTCCTGGGGAAGGGGTAATGGTTCCCTAGTAAGGTTTGGAACCTGTTTTATCCTAGGAAATAAAACTTTGAAACAACCAAATATACAGAATCTAAGTGGAAAAGAGCCCTTCAGAAGGCTTTTTTTTTCCTGGTGGGGTGCGTGGGGTGGGGGGGTTGGTGGATGCATCTTTGAAATAATCAAATACGCATTGTACCCATGTCTGGCACATAACAAGCATGAAACCTTGTTGGATTCTTCAAGAACTAAATATTGTTTTGCAACTAGAAGAAACATTATTACAGCTTTTCTTCTTATGGAATTCAAGTAAGATACTGATACATTTATTACTTGTTTAAAGTAAGATGTCTATAATACTTTTATTGGAATGCTTTATGCCATTATTTTATTTAAAAATCAAAGAGTTAAATAGAGTTATCTAAATTTTATGTTGAATCCATCTTATGTTCTGGGAATTGGTCAACTTACCAGTACTGTATACCCACACAAGTGCTTGTATGCATGCCACTTTAGGCGCACTATCGCAAACATCAGTGATATTTGAAAATATCACAGATTCGCAGTACTATCATGATCTATACCTAAACCACAATAATTCACTATATGTTCAAAATATAGCCTACAAATGAAAATTTCATGAGAAATCAGAATAAAAAGAAGGAAAAGTATGAAAATTTTATAAAACTAATTTTCACAATATTTTAAACTTATTCATTATTTTTAGTTATATAAAAAACATTAATTTTCTATGACATTATACCACTAACATCCCATGAAAACACCCAAATTTGAAAATATCCGGACATTTTCCGAAGACAATAATTTCAAGAGACCAATATCTGTGACAAGGATTAGGAGGAAGCATATATATGCATGGTGCTGATTCCTTACAGACTACACACTACCATAGCCTATTTTTGCTTGTTAAAAGACTGACCATTCTTTTGCACATTCTCTGCCAGTCTATCCATACACTGTAAATGAAAAAATGTCCTAGAGAATGGACACAGATTGAGCATCAAACAATACCAGTTTTATGAACAAGAAATCACACAGAGGCCACAAGCAAGCACAATTGGTCTGTGATACCCTTATAGAGACTCAGAATCAGGCATGGACATGAGAACCTGAGTGCAACTCGAAAGATTTTCAAGAAAACTAGGTCAAGTACATGGATAATAGTATTCATCTAGGCATATTGTATATTGAAATCAACTAGAGAAAAAAAAAAAAAAAAAGAAAGAAAGAAAGAAAGAAGAAGAAGAAGAAGAAGAAAGGAGCTAAAAGCTGTCCAAACCCGAAATTGAACAAGATTAGTTATTATTTTCTACAGTATTCATTTATCTATAATCTGTATTGTGAGTTGGTTGTTCTACGTTCTACAATTTAACACAGAAATAGCATCTAAACGATCTTCTAGGCCCCTAAATCTAGTTTGGCATCATAGCAGTTGAATTTTGAAGAAACATTGTGATAGATAATATGAAATTGAAATAAAGTTTATTTCAACAAACAATAGAGATAGTTGTCTCAGCCAGTAGCAAAATGCTGATAATGAATCCTCAAGCACAGAACTCAGGTCTCATTTGTTATATGAATTCCCACATCAAATAACAAGAAAAAATGTCTACAGGTGCATGGGAGAACGATAGGTGCATGGGAGAACGATAGCTAAAGTGCAGTATGGAGTGAACCTTCAAATTATCATGATAAACTTACTAAACAGCATGTACAGTGTATCCCCAGAAAGATAACTGGTCTTAATTAGCAAATGGTGTCTTACTGTTCAAGTTGAGCAGCAAATTGTGCAACCTTCTGCTTGCATTGGTTGGCAGATGTTGTGACTTCTTCACTCTGGAAAAGATCAGCAGCCCTTTCAAAGAAATTTATAGACTGCTCAAAGTTCTGTTCTGCCTCATACAATTCACCAATTTCCTACATATGAAGATGTTGGGACACACATTAGCACACTTATTGCATTTGTGAGCTCCATCTTAGGTAAAAATTACTTATATGCATTTATGGATTTTACAGAATAAAGAAAGGAAATCAATGGATCAAGCCAACCCATAAGTTATGAGGATTGCTCTTTAAAACAAGCTAAAGATGATACATACACACAAAAATATTCAAGACCAACCACACATAAGAACCATGAGGTCTAGCTTATTTTTGGGGCCACCTAGCCCAACTATAATCAACTTACAGCCTCACATACACACAAACCACATGAATTGCCATAAGCCTAAATCCAAATGTTAGTCACAATTAGATTGAAATCCAAAACAAAATGCCTTTCAAAAACAATTAAACTTGAAGATCAGGGGGTTAAGCTAATATGATGGGGTTGATATTGTGCACGCCCTAGGTCTCATTGAGAACAGACACAAACAATGATTGGCATGGCCCCAGGTGAGCACCATGGGGCAAGCTGCATTGTACTTATGGATGCTCTGTGTGGAGAAAGCTACACAAGTCACACACCTGATCACACATCATGTTGGCTCATCAGCATGAACATAGTTCACAGAGGGAGTATGGTTAGAAATTCCATAAGGTGATATGCGCTGACCAAACTTGGTCCCCATCAGAGCATCCTACTTGATTTATTGCCTCCAAAGTTTCCAGAGTTGGACCTTTTTGTCTTTTCTCTTTCTTTATTTTTTTACTTTTGATTTGTAAAATGTGTTTTTCTCTTTTAAAATCAAATTTACTGTTATAAAAATTTTTTTAAAAAAATAAAAGATTTGTAAAATGACTCAAACTTGCAAGTTCATGGTTACAACAGCAAAAACCTCTGTAGCAGTAGGGGATGAGTACCAATCAACTTCCTGCAAGAAGGGTATTTTTTTTTTTTTAGAGAGAGAGAGAGAGATATGGAACGGAGGAGAGGCATGCGGTGGGCAAGGTAGAAGATGGAAAGATAGGGGGGTAACTTGGGCTTCCACCAAGCTCCAAACCGGAGGCGTCATTGATGTCAAGGAGAACTTGAAGAAAACTTGGGAGAGATCCCAAAAGCACTCATTTTCATTAATTATCCCCCATTATTGATTACTCAAAGAGGCTTTACATCATTATATAGGAAAAGAAATAACCCTACGACTAATTTAGATTTTAGACCATCCAAACACATTGATGGCCAAGATTAAAACACCCTACTAAAACAACTTAAAAATTAATTAAAAGCTCTAAACAATATAAAAATAAAATAAAATGAATGGGTTGGGCCCAAATTCTAGATCAAGATAGATGGGCTAGTTGGCTTGTCAACCCACAGGGACCATGGGTCTGACTTGCATGAGAGAGAGAGAGAGAGGAGGCGGTTTGTTTGTTTTACAATGAGCCTAAATTTCAAGTTTTAACTGGCTCACACTCGACCTAAAATACACTTATCCTTGGAGGAATGCAGATGTTATTGGAGAACTTCAAGATCTTACTAGAAGGTTTTCAGTTTCATTCCAACATTTTAGTTTGGACTCCAGAGACAAATGGAAAGGCTGAGTTGATGGACAAGTTAGGAGTGGAGGATCACAATTCAGCACTGCTTGGTTCTATGAAATCTTTGATGCTTTGAGTTGAACTTGAGGTCCTTTCATGTTTGATGCACATCATTGTGTAACTCTGACTCCTTCCATCCTTGAATGTATTAACACTTTAATAAAATTACCATCATAAAGGAAAAAGGGGCTTGGCAGATCCTAAAGTACCCAAACAAGCCTGTCTACACTCTTGGTATGCTATTTTCAATGGTAATGAAAAACGCCAGCAAACACAAGCAAACATTTCAAAAAGTATGCATAAAATAGGTAAGGTAGAATTGAATGGAAATAATATAAATGCAGCAGACTCTCAAGTGAAACACAAAAGGATTGTAAGGAAAAGGAACCAACTACAATAAAACTCCAGTTAAGTAATAATTTCTAATTTAATATTTGAAATCAATATCAAAAATAATAATGTCCCTAAAACAACAACAACAACAATAATAATAATAATAATAACAAATCAGAAAATGAAGTTACCTTGCAGTATCTTGCAGCCATGTTTAGCCTCCCAATCTCCAAGAAGATATTCACAGCCTGGTTAATGCATGCTATGGCTTCTACAGAATAAATTCAGAAAACTAATATCATTAGCAGGCAATTCAAAGCGTAACAGCCAAAAAAGGATGTAGAGAGTAAACACAGAGCAAATGCTGGCAACAGGACTAACCAATCGTTTGACCTCAGCTGTGCCATAACTGATAGTCTTAGAAAACCATAGAGTACAGCAAGCAAAAAAGAAAGAGGATGTGACAAACTTTATCATGATAATTAACGAACTGCTATGGCTAGGAATGGTTTCAGGTCAGGTGCCCTGATTATGTCCTCAACTAAACAAGCCAAAGCCAGGCTTGGATTTACTTTTGTCTGTGAATCAATATTAGTCTAAATTTCATTCATGCTGATGAATGAACAAACAAGCCCCAGCGACAGTGTCTCCTTTCGAGGCCCAGCCAGCGAGACGTGGACCTGGTTTTTCAGGATCACTTATAAGCCTATGAACCCTGCCCTGACCTAACCTGAACCTAGACCATTCCCCCACTAATTGAAGGTGCAACGGACTCTGATGAAGTAAATTTATGCTTCAGAACTGAGACAGAACCTTGTCCAGAGGTTTTCTTGTAACAATTTGCTGCATCGACAAAAGCTGAAGCAGCTTCATGCTTGCTTTCTAACTGTAAGCAATAAGCAAAGAATTACAGTATCAGAAAGACAAAACAAGGTGATATAGACAAAATGATCAATGCATATACTAAGCAAAGCATAAACCTTCAAATGACAGTTAGCCAATTTGATGTACACTGCTCCAGCTTTATCCCCTGGAAAATGAATAAATATGTTGGATTAGTTAAAAAGCCAGCCATATGAATTAGTCATATAGCTATATGGCGATTTATTTGATTAAAAATAAAAGGGTAGATCTAAGGTAGTGTAGCCTATCCGAGGACTTAGTCCAGGATACACTGGAATGGCTGATCAGAATTCATGTAGATGACTCCAAAATAGTTGGGACAAGGCTTTGATGATAATGATAATGACAATCATTTACCAAACTTGATGGTAACGACGACCATTAAATCTTCCATATATTATAAGATAACTGATGCATTGAATGTAACTATCCATTTGAACTCATCCCTTTCTTTGTTTTCAATATCAACAAAAAAACATAAATTCGCAATCCCTCTTTTAGCACCATCTTCATAAATTCACGACCGGATTCAACATCATACTTAAGTTGGTTCGCGGATGGAATGGCGGTCCAATGGTAACAGAGGGTACATACAAATAACCCAATGTCTCTTGTATTAACATGGGGTACATACAAATAACCAATGCCTCTTGTATAACCTTTTTTCCTTTGACGACCGCGCGCGGAGGTCGAGCGAGTGCTACTTTCACACAAAAGTAGAGTCCAGATTTATTCTGGTAGGTTTTCATTTACCGATCAATCGTTCAGGGACAAGAGAAATGGAGGATCGCAACCAATGGATCAAACCCCATATGAGGGCTGAAGGAACCATGTAATGGCTGATCCAATTCATGCATTAAAATACACAGCACACAAAAATCAAACATGTTGACTGTCAGATCAAGCAACGATGAGTAAAACCCTAACGCCAAAAGAATCATCCCCACCCCAAAGCACAATATAAACCGATTGCAAAACTCTCAGTGCAATCGTACGCATCAAAAGAAACCCTAAAACAAATGGAAAAAAACTGCATTCAACCGATGGATCGGAGGGATTGAGAGCGATCGATGGCAAATCAAACATACAGGATTTGGCGAGTTTGTAGGAATTGGCAGCCTTTTCGTACAAATCAGCGGCGTCTTCGTATTTGGAACCGAAGAGACCCCAGCCGCTGATCTTCTTCTCTGCCTTCTTCTCCATGTCCTCTCCTTTCGCCATCTGATCCCCCATTTCTATCTATTTCACTTCTTTGTTGTTCTTCTGCTTCTGCTTCTGATGATGATCAAGGATGAAGGTTTCCTTCTTCGTTTGGTCGTGACTTGTGCAGAGAGAGAGAGATCGATCAAAAGCGGGCGAAGGAATGAGAGAAAGTACCGAAGAATATTTCTGCCGCCATCCCATACGTGTCTCTGACTCGCAACAAGCGTGTCCGTTACTTTATGTGGGGCCCACTTGGGATTGATCTTGTCCCCTTGCTGCCCAAATCACTCTTATGCTGTTCTAACTTTTTATTTATGCACCCTTGAATTGAATCTTAAAAGAGTTGAATCCAGGGCTAGATAATCTGATGGGGTGATTTATTGCATGGCCCTCGTATTGATTTCGTGGATATTTTTCATAAATTTCTCAAACCGAAGAAGAATTAACATACAAAATTGTCATGTTGGTTATTATCTTAAGATCAAGAATATTATCCTTTTAGAAATCAAAAAATTAGATCTACGATTGAAACATTTTAACAAATTACTCAAACTTGATGAAAACCTAACAATCAGCCTTGAAGGAGTTAGGTAGTTGGTTGGACAAATTGAGTTGTTTGGACTATAGATATGGGGCGCGTTGGAATAATTGAAATAAAGGTCTTTTTACGGAGCTCATGTGAGAAAAAGCCATTCCATAAAACATTTGACCAAGAGACATGAATAATTTTCACACCTATCGAAGTGTAAAAATGATGGCATGCCAAAATGATCACATTACGCACCACATGAGTACATTTGTGCGGATAAATTTGATTACGTATAAATGGATACGGATTTGAATCATTTATATAGTGAGTGCAAACAAATTACCCGTAAAAGGTCTAATATCTTCACATCCTAGAATACTATAAGAAGCCTCCTAGGTAATCAAATTTCAATTAGAATTATGCAAACATGCCCAAGTGACAGTAATTGGATTCACCGGCCACATGCATATTTATTAAGATTAGCCCTTGTGTTGGTTGTCAGTTGCCACTAAATGGTTATACATTATACACTTAAAAAATACACATTTGTTGATTGTCCCTATAATTGAAGGTGAGAATGTTTTCAACACGGGTGGAACCGAGAAATTTTGCTTTGGTGGGTTGGGGCAGTATGTAATAAAAAAAATCTTGGGGCTAAATGTTAAAGAGAATGACAATTTCTAAAAGTATAAGGGTTTTTTTTTTCTAAAAAGATTGGAGGGGACATGGCCATCCCCAGCTCCCACTGTTTGGGCCCTTGGTTTTCAATGTGTTTTGTAAGAACTTGAAGAACTTTGATGGACAAATCATGGTTCTAGAATGATATTGTGATTGCCAATATGAAGAAATAAGGATTGCCAACCTCAAGAAAAACAATTACTAAAATTTGGTGAAGACCACTGGATGCAGTAACAAGTTACAACCATGTAAGAGAGGAGACTAGGCCAGCATGGTCATGGTTGGGTGTTGGCACTTAGGTTATTAGGCATCACACACATTTACCAGGATTGATTCGTAACTCTGGTTACTGTTGGCAAGCAGGGCAGCCTATAAGAAAAGAAAGGGACTAAAAGTGAACAGGGTAAAATACAACAAAATACGCTTACATACTAGCTTAAGATAACCAATTTTCAGACTTCTAGCTTTTTATAAGTTAAGAGATGTACTCTATCCTTTTTGCGTCAATCTGACCTGCACCATACTTATGTGACTGTGGATCAAGATATTTCTGCTATGTAGCAAAGTAGGTCAGGCACATTTTAGAAATGTGCTTCATCCTTTTGCTGAGCTGCATCCTAACCACCAATCTGACCAGTACCATGCAAAAGTGACTATCGGTCAAGATATATCTGCTATGTAGCTAAGTGGGTCAGGCACAGTTTGACCTATGTTAACCCCCGCAAATCTAACTAAGGCGGGCCTATGTATCTAGCAATTTTCAGGGCACAGCTTTATGTAGGAACAGAGTCCAACCTTTTTTTTTTATTTTATTGAGAGACCAAATAAACACGGCCTATGAAGTCTTCCGCTCTAGCCAGTTAGGCAAGAGAGATGCATGTGTCTGTGCTGTGCTCTACACCCAATATAGATTTACAAAATGAGAAAAATCATATAGTCTAAATAAATGGTCCCTCACTATAGGGGACCATGGGTAAGGGGCACTAATATAGTTGGAAATATTTGTGTGAAAAAAAAAAAGTCGTATATCGTCATATGTAGAAAAAGAATGTTCACCTGCCAGAGGAAAAGCCACAAGTGTCCACCATGTTTTTGCATTCTGTGCATCTTCATAACAACAAAGGGTAATGGGCCAGGATAAGAACCATTTGGATTGCTTCAATATTCAATATTGTCATAGACTATAATGATGAAGTATGATAATGTAATGTGCAAATCGACAAGCAAATGTTTCTACTTTAAAATGGATCACAGCTGCCAATCATGGCATTCAGCTGAGTCGAAATTTAGCAATTTTCTCCAATAGCATAATCATTTCTGGTTGAGACCAATATTGTCTTATAACTTATTTGTTTGCGTAGGAATATATACGAATTCAACATCAGATGAACTTAAACAAAAGTAAGGGGTAAAGCATATAACTCAAAAATATAGATTTTAAAGGCAAGGAGTAAAGGATAACAAGATATAGGGTAGAGATATAGAGAGACCTTGACGTTTCCCATATTTGAATTATTAGGATGATGGTATGGTACTTTTAGATATTCTTTTCAAGTTTTGAAAATACTGCAGTTTCCTGCCCGTCATAGAAACCCCATTGGCTCCTCAATTTCTACCCTAGAAAGGTGTTTCCAGTTTCTCTCAGAAACACTGCAAAGGTTGTTTCTTTCATAAGGCTTCGTTCCATCAATGCTCCAGGCCCAAAAGCAAAGTCATCTCCTATTCTGATCTTAAATTATTTATAAAAAGCAGTGGAGTGGTGGAGGGAGGGGATGGCGCCCCACCATTAAAAAAACTAGTAGGTCTAAACTCTAAAGCATATTATAAATGGGTTATGAGTGGGTCAAGTTGGGTTTACCCTATGTTGTTTGCCATATTACCCTTTCAGGAAATTGCTTGGATAATGATTGGACATCAAGCTGCAAAACCCACATCTCAACCCAGGTTTGCCACCCGTAATTCAACTAGGGCCACTCTTCACAAATTCAACCTACTCACATCCCAAATCCTTTTGAGCTAGCACCTTGGGGTGGACCCAAGTAGAAGACTTTGGGGGCTAAAGCCCCCACCCAAAGTATAAAATTTTTAAAACCCCTACAAATTCTGAAAATTAATGTATTTTTTTAGATTTGCCCCTTCCCCAATATATATATATATATATATATTACATGTAGCCTCATCTAAAGAGAATTTCATGGGTCTGCCCGTGCAGCGTTTGGACATCCTAGGGGCACATGCAATGTGTAGGATCCAAAAATAATGAGTCAAGCAGGTAGATCAAAAGAAAAAAAAAAAAAAAGAATGGAACATGCTAAAGGTTTTAAAGAGTTAATTATAGTCACAAAAATAAATCGAAGCTGGGTTCCCTAATAAGATTTTGAAGCCCTTCAACAAGCATGTGAGAAGTGAACACAAGAAGACTAGGCTTAAGCTTTTCCCATGACTCAAGAGTCATGGACAACCAAGAGAAGATCGAGTGGAATCCTCTAAGTTGCTAGTAGAGAGTTTCTAGTTGGAGCAGGAGTCCACATTGAGGCTCACCTATTGAAATTTTAGTCGGTTCTCACCATATATGAGATGTCTTCAAATTTTACTTCAATAAGTGTTGGCCCCACTATAAGATTGAACCTACAATGATTATTCACCCTCTTCCTATGGCCTCATCTTATGCCGGGCCCAACTCCTATTAGAAAAGAATTTGAGAACATTTTATATATATTTCCCCCTATCATCCTCATTTAGACAACCAACAACTTTCTAGGTAAGTAAAATTCTTACCTTGGGTGCTTAGGGTTCAAACCTAGGCAACCACCATGCTTCACATGAGGGCTCCCTTACCACATCAGAGGATTGGGGTCCCTACCCCTTAAGTTGGGTTAAAAAAAATAAAAAAGCTTGCTAGTTGCTACACTATAGATGAACCTCACAAAAGGAGGATAGACTAGAGAGTAATTTAGGGAGCTACTAGATGTATGCCAATTTTGACTTCATTTACATAGCCTGAAAAATTAAATTAAATTAAATCAAAAATTTTCAAAATACCCCAACTTCCTTCTCTGCTTACACACTCTTTCTCCCTCCCTCCTCCCCTTCCCCACCTCTCCTCCGCCACCGGAGCTCGTCATCAGCTGAAGGGGAGGTAGGGAATGAGAGGAGAGAGGAAGAGAGAAAGTGTGTAAGGAGAGACAGGGGTAGAGAGTAATTTAGAGAGATGCTAGATGTATACCGATTTTAACTTAATTTACACAACCTTAAAAATAAAATTAAATTAAATTGAAAATTTTCAAAATACCCCCACCTCCTTATCTACCTACACACTCTCTCTCCCTCCCTCCTCCCCTTCCCCACCTCTCTTCCACCACTGGAGCTCGTCGTCGGCCGAAGGGGGGGTAGGGAAGGAGAGGAGGGAGAAAAAAAGTGTGCAAGGAGAGAAGACAGTGGAGGTATTTTGGGGATTCTTAATTTTTTACTTATTTTTAAGGTTGTAAAAAGTGAGTACAAACTAGTATACATTTAGAAGCTCTGGGTAAACATAGAATCTTAAATCTTTGAGAGGTTGAGGCTGAGAGAATTTTTTAAAACCATCACTCTAAGGGATCGTTTGTTATTTTCACATGTGATATGAAAATATTTTATATATGTAAATGAATTACATGCGAGTCATTTATCTATGAAAATAAATTACATATAAAATACATTCAATTGTTTGTCATTTTCACACCTCTTCCCATGTAAATTAAAAGTAATCAAACGGTTCACCTTTTATCAAAATATTTTTGTCACTTTTTATGATTTCTCACAAATATCTTAAAAGACTTCATCTCCAAGCAAAAAAAAAAAAAGCATTCTAAAGAGTTTGGACGGTTCAGATCGTCAAGATGGGGCCCACAAAATTAAGAATTATAAAATTTTATTGTAGGATCTTTTTGTAAATATCTCAAGCCTTATTATGATCCAACGATTGAAAATTGATTTAATAGCCATTTTTAGTCTTTAAAAGAGTTTGGATTGTTCTTATTTGCATTAAGGGGGCCCATAGGAGTCAAAAAATAGAGAAAGGAAGACTGGGTTCGATCACATCCAATGGTCTAAACTGTTTTAAAAATATTTCAAATTATATGATGATCCAATGGCTAAAAATTGGAACATGAGCCGTTTTGGGCCTTTAGAAGAGCTTGGATAGTTCAGATTGGTATTTTGGGAACCAAAAAAGCAAAAAAAAAAAAAAAAAAATGTAAAAGGCGAACTACCATATATGAGCATTGTTCACCTGCCTTTCAACAATGATATGCATAATGGTTTCACACCTGTGGAGGTGTAAAAATTCTGAGCTTATTTTCAAACTATTCTCACACCATTTTCATATCAATTTTACGCACCTCATGTTTAAATGAGTAAAGACAAATGTAATAGTGCATCACCATTACACTTGTAGTTCATTTACGTATATAAATAAACCAAAATAAACGACGCCTACAACAAGTGATCTTTCAGTGGACCTACTTTCCAACTCTAGTACTAAAGCTTGTGTCCCACCTTGTCTTTTCAGTACAAGTATCTTACTTCAACAATAGTGATGGACACCATCAAATTAACAAAAAAAACATGCTAATTAAATCACATAATTCAATTACTATTGTTTTCTTATTTCAATTACATGTTTAGATTTTATAAACCCTGATGCAAGGCTAGGTTTAACACAAAACTCAGAGTTGATCTCCATGATTCATGTGCAACTTACAGGCCCTGATGAAGTACAAAGAGTTAAGGTGAGCCTGGCCGAGTTTATCAAATTAAAATAACTCGGTTAAACTCTGCGAGCTTAAAATTCACTCAAATCTGTCGTGCTCACAAGAGAAAAAGTTCTCATAATGGCACACTGGCCCATCAGTTTTTAAAGAAGAGTATGACAATATGTGTCTACGTGTGTTTCGAGCCATTTTCAAAGCTTACATTAGCAAGTCACGTGTTATCCGTGGGCTGCTGAGAAGAGATGGCATCTATGATCCAACCATCAAAAACCCCGCTGGAGTTGGCAGTAACTCAACTTTTATTGCAGTAGACATCCAAGTTAGACTGACCCGGATGCCTCTCAGATCAGAATCAGATTGGAGTGATGTTTAACACTTTAACATTTTATTAATCTTGAAAAATTAAGCACAGGGAAATGATTAAGCATTAAACTCTAATTGTTTGGTTATGTAACTCACAATCAATTTTCACAATCATTAAACCATTTTATCTCTAGGGCTAGTTGGTTTGCAATTGAATATATAAGAAATGAATACTTATGATACACACCATTAGTGATTATAAATGAAGATGAAAAGTGAACTTTCAAAAAAAAAGTATGAAATTTATTTTTAAAAAAATAGAATTAAAAGAAAATAAGAATGAATACATAGCCACCACATTACTAATTCAATATATAGAAAAATAAAGGTCCCATCTACATCTTCACGATATATTTAGATTGTCCTTGAGTTCGACCAAGCCATGCCAAGTAGAAAACCCTTATCCTTCTAAGGCATATGTGGGCAAGGCCTCTGGCCCTTGGTGCCGTCGGCTGGCCTAAAATACCTAGGCATATACTTTATCCTAAATTAAAAGAGGAGCGCTTTATTGTGTTTAGGTATTTTTTAGAAGAAAACACCCCTTTTAGTTGGACACAATGGAATACATGATTATCATGGAAGTTCAATAAATATAAAAATTTATATGAAAATTTTAAGTTCATAAGATCATTTTAATCTTTTGATCCATGATACTAAATTTTAATGCTTTAAAAGAATCATTTTATTATATTAGATAAGTGGCGAATTTGAACTTGTGATTGTAAAGGAAAAGTATTGTGTATGAAAAATTAGATTTACGCAATGTGGGCCTCATGATAAATAAAAAATAAAAACAATAAGTATTTTTAAAGTGGGATGTTTTTGTAAATTTTTTAAATTAAAAATACTAAAAGTTTGGAAAGTCCCCGCAGGCATAGCTTGAAAATTTTGATTTCCAGCTCATGATAACGTTTTATATCATTATATGCATTTGTCCCGTAACAAAGGCCACTTTCCCGTCCACGTGCATTTATGTTTCCGACCTCACTTATATGATTATCAAAGGAATAGTACATTTACAAAACTACCCTCCAGTTCTCTTCACTGCAATCATTCCTAGCTCCGGATTCGCTTGTGATGCTAAAATCGTCAACGAATTAAATAACGGCCTTCAAACAACGCTGTTGTACAGTTTAACGTGCACCGGCTCAATTGACTCTTACCGTATATTTCATGGGCCCACTTAGAAAACGAATAAGGGTTAAAAATATTGTTAAAATAGAATAAAGTATGAACATGATCTTTCACCCATGAAGTCTTCATAGTATTGACCATCATCGATGGGCTATTTACACTACATATTTTAAGAAAATCAGATAAGACGTAACTAAAAGTAAAAAAAAAATTCTAGTCAACATCCAATTTAACTAATTTTTTGGGATGCCAAATATTCGAGGAATCTATGCTTCATGCATATTTACAACCTCAATGCTTGTTTATATTCGACTTAACTTGAAACTAATTTAATTTGTCCCTATCTATTGGTTTAAGCCTTCTTATAAGCTTAAAAAGTATTAAATTAATATTTAAAATTAAAGGTTAAGATTATCCAAGTGGAGTAAGTATTTAATCCAACCCTTACTTATCTCATGACTTTTCCAACACTAATCCTTTTGATCATAAGATGGGCTTTATAGTCAATTAAGATTGCTAAAATCACATCATAGTTATTAACATTGTTTCATTTTAGCAAAAAATGACTGAAAATCTTCATTTTAGATATGTAGCAGGAATGAAATACATGGTATAACTTTTTTGTTTAACCGTCAATCAATTTTGGCAAAAAAAAAAAAAAAGGATTTCAGCAAAAAATGACTGAAATGGATGAAATTTTTAAATTTTCAAATTAAAAGTAATGTTGTGGGGAATATGCCTAAACTTCAAACTTAAAGATTATTAACTTTTATTGTAATAAAAATTCTATTTAAAATTTATTTTGGCAAGAAATGTGCTTAAATAGTATACTTATATGTTGTAATACTATTTTATAAAAATGGCTCCAAATTCCAAACTGACTAAAATATTTCATTTTAAAGTTAAAACCGAATTGTGGTTCAAAACAAAATTTACAACTATGAATCACATAGACTAGTGTTTAAATAATCATACTAGAGAAGTTTGGCCCTTTTATCAAATTATTGTTGACCCAACTAAGGGCCCGTGTGTTAGAAGAAGATACATAAGATTGCTTAGTTGGGAAATATGTAACTTCAAACAAAAGCATTCCCAACAGAATTCTTGTTGTAAATTATTGCAAGCAAACTGGTCATATTATTTTAATTTCAGTTCAGCCAGCTCGCATAGTCCTCGGACCACCGAAAATTTTTATGGTGGATTGCATGTGTATTGTCCCTCGTGTTCAATCAATGGCACATGTGGAGCACCTGATTTTGTACTGCCGCCACCGGACCTAACGGCACACACACGTAATTCAGCCTAGAGCCAGTGGGTATTTTGGTAATAACACATTCTGTCCCCACCTCTTCCGCATTATTTGATCGTCTCGATACACTTAGCAGGAATCAGCTCCAAACGCTTTTCTCCCCGGCACCGTCGAAATGAAGCCGGAGACGGCCAACGGAGCACGCGCCCCGCTCCTGCCGGACGTCCGGCTTGATCATCCCGGAGGCGCGTCTGTCCCCGGTGCCGTATTCAACCTCTCAACGAGCATCATCGGCGCCGGGATCATGTCGATTCCGGCCACCCTGAAGGTGTTGGGGGTGGTTCCGGCCGTCCTTCTGATCTTCTTCATCGCCTTCCTCTGCGACGTGTCGACGGAGTTCCTGTTGAGATACACGAACTCCGGCCACTCGATGACCTACGCCGGCGTGATGGCGGAGTCGTTTGGGAAATTGGGGTCCATGTTGCTGCAGATCTGTATCATGATCACCACCACGGGCTGCCTCATCATTTATCTTATTATCATAGGTATGTGATGCGACTTCTGCGCTTGCTGTATATTTGCATTAAAATACATAGAAATTGAATCCATGGAATCCATATTATAAGCATTAGCTAAAATGAAGATCAAAAGTGAATTTTGTGAGTGATCCAGTCAACTGATCTGGTTAAGGCCATTCAAGTAGAGTGAGTTTGTTCAATGGAGTTTGGGTGAACTCTAGAAAATTCTAAGAAATGTATTTATTAGCTAGGGTGGTTAAAATTGAAGAAATATGATGAATATCATTATTAAATAATCTCTCATTTCAAGCGCATTTGCTGAAAGAAAATTGAGAAGAATTGGTTAAATGTCTACAATTTGCAGAAAACCATATAATTTGGGAGGTGAGTGGACTCACTTTTTTAGAAGAGGAACTAACTTTCCATTGCATTATGGAAAATAGGATAAGAGAACATGGATAATGATTTTCCAGGATAATGAGATGGCAATTATTTTTTTTTTTTAGTTAAAGGATGATATATATATATTATCGCCGTCGTCGTCATCATCAAAATCTTATCCCAACCATGTTGGAGTTGGCTATATGAATTCTATTTCTCCATTCCGTTATATTTTGAACCAAATTGTTAGATAAGTTAAATTTCTTTAAATCTGATTTAATGACCTCCATTAATGTTTTCTTCGGCCTACCCTTGCCTGTTGATAGGCCATCTACCTGGATATATATATATTTGTTAGCTCTTTATGGATATTTTTATTAGAAATTTGGCTGCTTTTGTAAAATTGGTAACAATATAATTTGACCCATTGATTGGCAAAATATGCCATATTTAATCAAGAACACCCACCAATCGGTCATTTCTCTCCTTTTAATATGTGATTTTCATTTGGGTTTTACAGGGGATGTGCTGTCAGGAAGTGGATCAGAGGGAACCGTGCATTTGGGTGTTTTGCAAGAATGGTTTGGGGTTCACTGGTGGAACTCCAGGGCAGTTGTTCTGCTCTTTACTGCGCTTTTTATTATGCTTCCTCTCCTCTTGATAAGACGTGTAGGTTAGTAAGTTAACTGTTTTGAATTTTTTTTGTGTTAAATGAATTTGATCCTATTGTATTGTGTGGCTCCACCTCTGAAAGAGGTAGTGATGAAACCATTGTAGGGGTGTCCTTTGGAAGGGCCTATACATCCTATGTAGGGCCCCACTGTCCATAGTGAAAGGCCTAATATGATATCCAGTTGTGTAGCATTTTAGTTTATCCTCAATCTATGGTTGCTCTCTCCACCTCCCTTGATCCTGGGATTTGTAATTTACCCTGATAGATTACAATTTTTTTCTAATCTGATGAATCTCCATGGTTTGATACCATCCCATTCGGAGTTTTTCCACCATTAGTTCAAAGGTGCTGAGAATTTTAAATGGTTAAATCTCTAGGGTCATTAGATTGATGGCTATCATCACCCAACAATCGTGAATTGGTATAATTTCTGATACCATTTTGATTGGAGTGATATTTTGGTTTAATGGTTATTCATCATTCATATCATAAAGATTTAAGGGTGAGGCTTGAATGCTTGATTGATGGTGGGTGAGCCCCGTTACATCTCCTAGAGACAATTGACGATGGCAGGGGTGTTTGGTTTAGTGGGAATGGTTTGCATTTGTTCATTTCACATGGCCTGTTTGAGTGGCATATCTTATCTCAGTAATGGACTACTGCAAACCAGAAATACCATTTCATGGGCACCAAATCTTAAGCTCATGACAACATCTTCAAAAAGATGTTAAGAAATGGCTGAATTGGTTCTTCTTAGTTTCTCCTGAAAAGGGCCACGTGTATATATCTGTGACAATAATGCCAGATACGTAAATATGGACAACTTGCAATCTTGCATCACATGTGATGTGTTAGCCAATAAACGAGTCCTCATTCAGTCAAAGTAAAGATATTTTTATTTAGAAATAAGGCCAAAGGAGAACGATGGAGGTTGATATCTCCTGGTTCAGGTTGTAACTGGTACAGTCTCAAACAATGCTTTAGGCCATGTTCTTGGGACAGGAAAAAACTATCAACTCTATATGGTAAGAGTTTCTCAATTTTTCTATGTTGTAACTAAAAATGAACTTATCCTTTTGCAATATTTCCTGTTAGCTACTTAACTGAGTAAAACCTCATATTTGAAAATATACTGGCAATTTTTTTGGCACCATTACTGTCTGGGAATGTTATTTGACATGGGTACAATACAGTTGGGGCCAGGCTGGGATTGACGAAGAAAAAGCCCTGCGTGAATTACATGTGACTAAACCCAATGCCAAGCCTAAACCCTAGACCTAGTGTTATTAAGTGTTTGATATATTTTACATTTGTGATATATATAAAAATAGTTTATATATTTTAGGTACCTGGGCCCAATTGGTGTACCTGAGGACCAAGCCCAAACATGCTGGCTAGAATTGGGTGGGCTTGGTCTTGGCTCAGCCCAAGTTTCACCATTAACAGATGTTACAGTGCTGTCATTACTACCACGGTATTGGCCCAAATTTGATATTGATCTAGTGATATCTATTGTTGGTTTGAACCACCCCAAGTTCATACTGTTAAACCCATGAAAAATTAATAGGTATCATCACATAGCAAGGCATTTTAGCAAAATCTCATCCATGATGGACCTAACATCTGTGGATTAAGGCCTAAAGCTCTGCACTGTACAAATTCTCATTTAGAATACTAACATGTTTCATATTTAGCTGTGGATGAAGAAACTTCTACTTGTAGTTGCTTGTATTGTTTTTCTTACTTCCGAAACCAAATAATTTGGGTGTTATTACAGACCTAAAAAACTTAACAATTGACAAATGTGTGCTTGTTTGTGTTGGGCAGAGTCACTGAGGTTCAGTTCTTTCATTTCGGTTCTGCTTGCTGTGGTTTTTGTTGTCATAAGTTCAGCCATGGCAATCTATGCACTGTTTAAGGGGACAACCGAAAGCCCTAGATGGCTGCCCGACTTCACTGGCGACATTTCATTCTTCGATCTTTTCACTGCCATTCCAGTGATTGTAACAGCTTTTACTTTCCATTTCAATGGTAAGGTTGATACTTCCAATATGATAATCAATCTCTGTTTTCTTGAAAATAATTTCATTTTTATTATTATAAATAAAGTCACTTTTGTTATTTATAAAAATTACAAGCCAACACTTTTCAAGGGCTGTCAATGTGGGTGGGGGGGGGGGGGGGGGGGTGGGGGCTGGGGGGCTGGTTCAGGCATCAATGGCTAGGCACCAATTGAGTCGATCTTCTCATTGATGGGTTTATTTCAAAGCATTTTCCATTTTGATGGAAAATAACCTGACACTAAAAGAATAGACAATCAGAAAGTTTTCATTTTTTATTTGTGTAAACAATGGAGCTGACGTGCAAAATCTCCCTCTGCATTTGGGTTGGAATGGAGTTGGCTCAAAGTCTGACCGCACTCGTCTTGACACACTGATTTGCACCACTGAGTGTAGGGAATTTACACATTCTCCTTTTCACTAGATTTCCAATTCATGTACAATTTGCATGCATGCAGTTCATCCAATCAGTGCGGAGATAGAGAAGCATTCGGACATGACCAAAGCCGTTCGAATTTCACTGGTCCTATGTGCTTTCATCTATGCTGCCATTGGATTCTTCGGATATCTCCTCTTTGGAGACTCAACAATGGCAGATATTCTCTCTAATTTCGACCGAAATTCTCGTACCCCATTGGGCCAGTTCCTTGATGACATGGTTCGCTTAAGCTATGCAATCCATCTCATGCTGGTGTTTCCTCTTCTTAACTTCTCTTTGAGGATCAATGTAGATGGCCTACTCTTTCCTAAATCAACGCCATTGCCATCCAACACTACTCACTTTGTGGTGCTAACGGGTTTTCTTCTCGGATTCATATACTTGGTAGCCATAGCTATCCCCAGCATATGGTCCTTCTTTCAGTTTCTGGGTTCAACGTCTGCTGTCTGCATCGCCTTTGTTTTCCCTGGTGCCATCGTTCTAAGGTATGGTTTTCATTTCTTCATTTGATTGTTAAGGTTGTTTGATTACTGAAATTAGGAGAAATTATGTTTGGGAGCTTTCCAAATTCTCCATTTGCGATCTATTGTATGTTCCCTGAATTCTGAAATTCCAAACAGAAGTGTTTTTCATGTCTAGTTGTCAGGTCCCACCCAATCAATTTGCAGCCCAAGGTGTGACCAGTTATTGGGTTGAAGAAACAAAGTGACCAGACCAAACCTAAGTAGCAAACATATATAAGTGGCTTCCATACTAGTTTGACAATTCCTACTGCTATGATTAATGCTCAAGTCATGCCACAATCAAAGTATGGAAATCAAAAGCCATGGCTTCCAATCAAAGCATGCATCTTCCAGTCGCTTGTATGGTGAAGGCATGCACTTGTTAATTTGATACTCATCCAACCATTATCCACCATAAGATTGTATCATGGTAAATATTGTACTTATAACCCATTGAGCTTTGAGGCTTAAATATCAAAGTTTATGATAATATAACTAAATTGATATTTGGCAAACCCCTACTCTACATGATACTCTTCTCATCCCTCCTACCCCCATTGTAAGCCTCCCAGCCAATACCATACAAATGGAGTGTACTTTTGGAAACTAAACCCAGATATTTCTTGCACTCACTTAATTGTTTTTGAGCTTGGCTCCTAATGTAAATGTGTAATTGCCCTTTCAACACTTATTTTCCTGGTTCCTTGTATTTTTATTTTGTAATTTTTTTTCCTGGCAGGGATGTTCACAAGATATCAACAGGAAGAGATAGAATCTTGGCATTCTTGATGATAATTCTAGCAGTAATTGCCAGCTCTATTGCCATTACAACCAATGTGATTAACTTGATTACTAGAAGAAACTCATAACTTATAATCTCAGTCCTTTCCCTATCTGTACGCGTTTCTTTTTTCTCTATTTGCGAGGTTGTAAACATGTAATTGGTGTGAGATCAAGTGTCTGTATTTTCATGGAAAACAGGAAAGTAAATATTTTGGATGCTTTAATTTTACATGGTGCCGCCCGAGGCAAATCTCCTAGTTCCACCACTGATCTTAATTAATTGCTAAGAGCTACATAATTGTTTCTTTTGTTTTCCACGCTTTCGTAGAAGGGGTCATGGTTCTTAATTAAATTATTAATGCTTTATTTGGACCATCTATTCCAAGACTCACTTTTGATTGGATAACTAAAATGGCTAATGAATTTCATTTTTTTTCACATCTCAATCTCTGAAAGTTTTAGAATACCCGGAATTTGTTATAGATTGTGATTTGATTATTACTTCTATGTAGTGGAATGATAAAGCAATCAGTTACAGAAAGAAGACAATATACACTTTTAATGTGGAAACCCAAACGGAAAAAAACCACAAGTCCAAAGTAGACAAAATTAATTACTAACTTCCGCGGTACAAGATAAACTTATAATCTTATAGCCAATCGCTTGACGCAAAGCGTTGTAGTGATTCTTGATAGATCTCCACAGCATGTAGTCCCTCAGTGCCCCACTATTAGTGCCTTGATCTCCACAACGAATAAGCCTCTACTCTTAGAGAACAATATTCTACATGTAAGTGGAAGCTACAAATCTCATACGAAGAAGTAGAAGCATCAACTCTATAATTTGAAGCCTTCGGCCTATTATCTCATGGAAGTTCTAGACAATCTCTCCAATGGCAATCTCCAATTCAGAATAAAGAGAGCTCAGTGTGTTGTGTTGTGTTTAAGGTTGAAAGAAATCTTATTTTTATAGCCCATAATTCATGCATTAGGTTTAGGAACTAAATCCAAGTGAAATATGCAATTCTTGTACAAAAAGGAAAGGTTTTTGTGCAGATCGGTGTGCTTCTGCTGTTCATGCGCTTGATCGCTGTCCAATGGGCGCTTAAGGGTGCTCACTACTGCTTTCGGCGCTCGAGCTCGGTTTCAGGCGGGCATGAGTTTTCTGCACATGTCAGCAAGTTTTTATAAGTCATAACTTTATCAAGTTAGCTCCGATTTATGCAATTTTGGGCTCTATGGATATCTACTCGAAACTAGCTTTTCAATAGTGGATAATTTACCCATATCCGACACTCGATTGGTGAGATATGGCATTTTTAATTCATGTTGTATTCATAAAAATATTTCAATTTGCGTTATCTTCAATTAAGCTTATCCTGCTCTCGATCACAATCTATTCTAAATATTCTAAATGTAAAATATAAATTAATAGACCCAAGTTTTGTCCAGCCCATGAATTTGCCAATACAAAAGTCCTAACAATCTCCATCTAAAATGCATTGTAGAGAGAGCTTATATTTTCTTTTGGAATTTTTTCTAAACATATCCGAATGTATCTAAACATCACAATGCTTATCATATTATGCATTAACTTTATAAACTAGATTTTTAGAATGGGTAATTCAAACGTGGATAAAATTCACCTGCGCGACAATGTCTAAAGTGAATGGACAGGTAGGTAAAGTAAAGAAATGAAACAAGAGTCACGAAGTCTATCATTAAATAAACCAGAATGTCAGATGCAATGTTCTTTGTGTTTGTTCAGCAAGGAGATCCTGCTCTCCAAGATTTTCATTTTTCTGAAGAGAGGAATCTTATGTTATACCGAATTTACCCTTCACATAAAAAATCAAAATTATCTCTATCGAGGAAAATTACTTTGTTTGTCTCCTTTTCCACAAGGATAATATTTAGCATAAAAAAGTCATAACAATTTTTCTCTCTGCAACAGATTTCTTTAGTTGTACAAATGGACCCTAGACCACATTAGTGACAGGTGAGGAATCTGTCACGACCCGAGCCCAGGGACCGGGGGTCAGAGAAAATCTAACCAATGACACACGTACTCCCGTGCATGCACACCTGGACCCCGTCCAAGCATACACACACAAGGGATCATTCACACGTGCAAACAACTGTACGCGGAAGCTGTACGTATCAAGGCATACCACAATATACCAAAAGACATAGGAGATTACAAACGATCATAAACTGATAACAATAACAATAACAAAATACAGGAACGTATGTAACGGAAGAGGGCTCCCAAAAATCAAAATACAATATACAGGTATCACTCGAAGCCCTTAGTGCAATTACAGAAAAATCCCCTCAATAGACTCCAACACAAGGAATGGGGAAAACCAAAATGATGCAAACCGTACTCTGGAGGATGGATCAAGTCCACTCCTCTAGGCCGGAGGGGGCCTCGCGAGCCTCTCCTGCAGTCGGGTCGACCGACGCAGGATCGGAAGAGGGATCTGAGCCTGCAACACACAAGACAAACGTATAAGTACAACGACTTAGCAAAGTATAAGCCAACAAGAAGATAACACGAATTGTGTCTAAAACTGAAGAATACCGAACAATAGTCATAATGCAATATCCATAGAAATTTTGTCTGTATACTAAACAATTATGCAAATGAATAAGCATGCTATCAGAATCATAAACAGGTAACAATCAAGTGGCTACTACATTGGCCATTTTCTCCCTTACGAGAGCAATCAGGATGAGAACACCAGCGACCGGGCCAGGGTACGCATGGGTCTCTAGTTCCCGGGGTCCGGAGTCCCAGGACAATCACACTCTGCAGAGGCAAACACTTAAACTAAACCAAAGTTAACCCCGTCGGGTATCCTAAGGCTGAGGCTCAGTAGTGCCAAGACCAATCACAATCAATCGGATGATGCACCTCAATCAATCAATCAATCACTTATCACTTACAGATCTCACATATCATGCTGAACAACAATAGGAAGTGCATCGCATATACGGACTGAATGTACATAAGCAATTACAAGAAGTGCTGACAATGAATATCAATCACAATCACTGACTCATGACTGATGCAAGTACTCCAATGGAACAATGATAACACTGATACCAATATAACAATAGAATGGTTCCGCCAGGGCTTCGCTCTGGGGTTGCTGCATGTCCCACAGAATCGAGAGGTCCAGCGCAGAACACATAAGAGGGCATAACCGTAATCAATATGCTGTACACATCATGATACCTTTACGAATCAAGGTCAATTACAAGCCAATCCTATACTAATTATCCAGTGTCTCTAACCGTGCATGTTGATGTAGTTTTAAGTTGTCCGATGCACTATTGTCTAGTGTTGCAGTGTCAGGAGTGTGCACCGAAGTCCCTTAAACCAACACCCATGGGGAGGTGCTAAACAGCTGGATACAAGCATGAATGATTCACAGCCCTTGAGATCATTCATGTCATTCAAACATTCCATTGGGCATGTCCAGGTTCGCTACATTCTAACATGAAAGTCATATACGGTCTTTTACTTAAACCTAGTCCCTTTTCATTCAATTCTCAGGGTCTCACGGTGTAGCCGTAGGTAACCTTACGGCTTAGCCGTGGCATCTTACGGCTTAGCCGTAATATGCACTGCGGCTGAGCTGAGGTTCCCCAAATATCCCTTCGGATTTACGGCTTAACCGTATTTTGCTCTACGGCTCAGCCGTATCTTGGTCCACGGCTTAGCCGTAAGACAATGTACGGCTTAGATCAGGCTGGGCCGTAGAAGAATGTCAAATTGCCAACATCCAGTTATTTTCAGCTAACAGTCTGTACTGTTCTACGGTTTGGTTTACGGTTGGGTCTCGGCTTAGCCGTAAGCCATTTTACGGCTTAGCCGTAGCACATTTCACGGCTTAGCCGTGAGTGCACGGACTCATTTTTCTGAACTTGTTACAGTCACACAGAAAGTGCACAAAACAGCTGGAAACCGGAAGAAAACAGCAAAATGAGCTGAATAGAGCTGTCTAATACGGAGAAACACAATGAAACATAAAAACAAGACGATCAAATCACTATCAATCGATGTTCATACAACTTGGGCTTATACTTGCCTCACGGACGAAATCCACACGCTGATTGGCTCAGTCCACCGGGAACACACGCACAAACGAGCTCCTTTCTTCCTCCCTCAAGCACAGAAACAGAAAGGAGAAGGAGAGAAAGAGAGCTGTCGAAAGAGAGAGACAAACAGAGAGCGAGAGAGACGATCGAGAGAGAGACAGGGAGTTGGTGGGATTTTTTATACTTAATTTGAGTCTAAATTACATTTAAGGCCAAATAGCTTATACAAATATCAGTTTGAGTCAAATGACAGTCCAACGAGAGCAAACGAACTCATTCGGATTCAAGACAGTTACGACAATCGACAAGCTCGACGAAATACACGCGCTGACGTCAAAATGACGCGAAACTGACAAGGTTAATCAAAAGCCAAAATTACGAAAAAGGGCTCGATCTACTTAGACCAAGTCAAACTCAACCCAACGATCTCTCTACGAGTCAAAACCAAAGGAAAACCAAATCAAAACACTCTTAGCGATAAAAACACACGAAATTACGCACTAATCCGGGTCAACTCGGGTCGGAGTGTTACATCCTCCCCCACTTGGACATCATTCCGTCCTCGGAATGAACGCGTACCTGAGCAAACAGATAAGGATACTGTCGTGCCATCTGATCTTCTAGTTCCCACGTGGCTTCATCAGGTCCATGATGTTCCCAAAGTACCTTAACCCATCGAATAGTCCTCGTACGCAAGAGCTGTTCTCTAGTCCCAACAATACGGAGCGGACGCTCAACGTATGACGCATTAGGTTGCATCTGAATATCATCGTAACGAATCACGTGCGTCGGGTCTCGAACATACTTGCGAAGCATAGACACATGAAAAACATCGTGTACTCCAGAAAACTCCACGGGTAGAATCAATCTGTACGCTAGATCACCAATCCGGCTCTTGATCTCAAATGGACCCACATATCTTGGCGCTAACTTGCCTTTTTGACCGAATCGTACCGTGCCCTTCATCGGTGAGACCTTCAAGAATACCCAATCTCCAACCTGAAATGTCAAGGTTCTTCTACGCGTATCTGCATAGCTCTTCTGTCTCGATCGGGCAATCTTCAAATTGTCAATCACTTTCTGAACTTTCTCTGTAGTCTCAGCAATGATTGTCGGTCCGTGGAAACTCCTTGTTCCAACTTCTTCCCAGCAAACAGGACTTCTACATTTCCGTCCATACAGAGCTTCATAGGGTGCCCTTCCAATACTCTCGTGGAAACTATTGTTATACGCAAACTCGCACAACGAGAGATGCAATCACATTCTTTCTCGAAATTCAGCACACTGGCCCGTAACATGTCCTCGAGCGTCTGAATAGTTCGTTCTGACTGTCCATCAGTCTGCGGGTGATACGCCGTACTGAAGCTCAACTTCGTTCCCATGGCTTCCTGGAATGCTCTCCAAAATGAAGAAACAAAGCGGCTATCTCGATCTGACACAATCGACACGGGCGTACCATGTAGTCTCACGATCTCATCAACGAACTTCTTCGCCATCTCGGAAAATGTCATGCCTTTCTTGAATGGAAGAAAATGGGCTGTCTTCGTCAGTCTGTCCACGATCACCCAAATGGCACTGTTCTTCTTGCTCGTCAGGGGTAAACCCGAAACAAAGTCCATCGAAATGTGCTCCCATTTCCACTGGGGAATATGCAATGGATGTAAGGAACCTGGAGGTCTCTGATGGTCAGCTTTCACCTTCTGGCAAGTCAAACATCTGGCAACAAACCCAGCAATTTCTCTCTTCATGTTGTTCCACCAGAATCTGTCCTTGAGAGCTCGGTACATCTTCGTACTTCCAGGATGCATAGAGTAACGTGCATGGTGTGCTTCGGTCATCAAACTCTCCTTTAAAGCATCTACTGCTGGCACACATAATCTGCTCCTGAAATACAAAACATCACCCTCCAAACGAAAGTCTGGTCGATCTGCAATGCTATCCCGAATTCGCTTCAACATCGCATCTTTAAACTGCTGGTCTTTAATACGCTGAATAATATCAGGCTGAAAGCTCACTGTACTGGCAAGTGTCAAACGGTTCTCCACCGATTGCAGTTCCATTGGCTGTGCGTGCCTCACAAAATAAAGGCTGTCCAAAGCCTGAAGAATCTCCGACTTCCTACTCAAGGCATCTGCAACAACATTGCCTTTCCCTGGATGATACTTGATGGGGAAATCAAAATCCTTGATCAACTCAAGCCACCTTCGCTGTCGCATATTCAACTCAGACTGCGTGAAGAGATACTGTAGACTATGATGATCTGAATGCACTTCAAATGTCACGCCATACAAATAGTGTCTCCACATCTTCAACGCAAAAACGATGGCTGCCAACTCTAAATCGTGCGTGGCGTAGTTCTTCTCGTGCTCCCGAAGTTGTCTCGAGCCATAGGCAATCACCTTGCCATGTTGCATCAAAACACATCCCAAACCGACTCGAGAAGCATCTGAATAGATCATAAATCCTTCATGCCCATCTGGTAACGTCAAAACTGGAGCCGAAGTAAGCTTCTCCTTCAACATCCGGAAATGGCACTCGCATTCGTCCGTCCACAGAAATGGAACACTCTTCCTGGTCAATCGAGTCAATGGTGCAGAAATCTTGGCAAAATCTTGAATAAAACGACGATAATATCCAGCTAATCCAAGAAAACTCCGTATCTCCGTCACAGTCTTTGGGCTGGGCCAATTCATCACTGCTTCAACTTTCATCTGATCCACTGCCAACCCATCTCGTGAAATGGTATGACCAAGAAAAGCTACCTGCTCGAGCCAAAAATCACACTTCGACAGCTTGGCATATAAGCGATGCTCTTTCAACAACTGCAAGGCTCGACGTAGATGTTCCTCATGCTCCTCTGGGGTCTTCGAATACACCAAAATGTCATCAATAAAGACCACTACAAAACGATCCAAAAAAGGAGCGAAGATCCTGTTCATCAAAGCCATAAAGGCAGCAGGTGCATTGGTTAATCCAAATGGCATCACGAGGAACTCAAAATGTCCGTACCGTGTCCTGAAAGCAGTCTTGGCAATATCGTCTTCCTTCACCCGGAGTTGATGATACCCCGATCTCAGATCAATCTTGGAAAAATAGGCAGCACCTTGAAGTTGGTCAAACAACTCATCAATACGCGGCAATGGATATTTGTTCTTGATCGTGACTTTGTTCAACCGCCGGTAATCTATACACATCCGTAAGGTACCGTCCTTCTTCTTCACAAACAGCACTGGAGCTCCCCACGGTGACACACTCGGCCGTATGAAACCCTTCTCCAAAAGATCTTGCAATTGCGTCTTCAATTCGAGTAACTCAGCAGGGGCCATACGATAAGGAGCTAAACTAATGGGTGCTGTACCGGGCACTAGGTCGATCGCAAACTCTACATCTCGGACAGGGGGTAACTCGGGTACTTCCTCCGGAAATACATCCGGGAACTCACGTACTACCGAAATATCGCTCAACTGCTTCACCTCCTTCTTCTCCGAGACAAAAGCAAGAAATCCTGCACCACCTCTGCGTATCAAACGATCCGCCTTGCATGCGGAGATGACACGCCTCGGGCATCTCTCCTGATTGCCCTCGAAACGAAACCCCTTCTCAAAATCGAAGTAAATCGACCTGTTGTAACAGTTAACACAGGCACGATACCGCGCTAGCCAGTCCATTCCAAGGATCACATCGAAATCCAACATGGACAACAAAATCAAATCAACTGGCAGCTGGCGACCCTCAATCACCACGTCGCACTGAGGGTAGTATACACTACACTCCACTCTCTTGCCCACAGGAGTGGACACCACTAGCAAATAGGGTAGCGGTCGAGGGGGTTGCGGTAACTGTTCCGCAAAACGAGGGGCAACATACGAACGCGTAGATCCCGAATCAAAAAGTGTATGTGCTTCAGCTCGGGCAATGAGAACTTTACCTTCCACCACTTTCGCATCTTCTGCATGATCATGGGAGGCTGCATACACACGAGCAGTCTGACGCTGGGGCTTCTGGCTCTGGCGAGACGGATGGGGGCTGTTCGAAGCTGCTGAACTGAGAGATTTGGATGACCCCATAGATCTGGACGACTGGAAAGTCCTGGTCTTCGGGCACTGAGCTATCTTATGCTCCATCGATCCGCAACTCAAACAAGCTCCGGACTTCTTCCAACACTTCTCCGTCGGATGTCCAAATCCACAAAACTCGCATCTGCTTCCGGAGAAACTCGAAGTGCCTTGCTTCCCTTTCCATTTTTTCTGACTCTGTCCCCTGGAACTCACTGGTGCACTCCTCTTAAAATCCATGGCTCTCTCTGCTAGGTGGTTGGCTTCCGCAGCGTGTGCTCTGTCGACCGCATCATCGAAAGTAGCTGGTCTCTGAAAGGCAGTCACAAAATTCGCGTATCTCGGGTGTAGACCAGAAATAAAACGATTCACCTTCTTCTCCTCGGTATTGATCATGTCCTCAGCAAAATGGGACAACTGGGTAAAGCGGTGAATGTACTCTGCAACGGTCAGCTGCTGCTGCTGTAAGGCCAGAAACTCAACCTCCTTCACGCGTCGAACATGAGCAGGAATGAACTTCCTTCTGAACTGTTTCTGGAACGTCTCGCACACTGTTTCACTGGGCAAGGTCAGATAGGCTGCACTAACACTCTTCCACCACGTCTTTGCCACCTCTCGGAACATCGAGGCCGTAAGCATAACCTTCTGCCGGTCGTCACAGACAATGGTCGAGAAGAGATCTCCAGTATGCTCTAGCCACTGATCAGCCTTCAACGCATCTTCATTACCATAGAACTCTGTGGCTCCACGTTTCCTGAATTTGTCGTATAACGCATTTGGATCGCTCTCTCTAGGCTGGAAAACCACTGGCTGCTCTGCAGGCCGAACTGGCGTTTGGCTCTGTCGGTCTACGATCGAAACAACCTGCGCTTGCAAGGAATGGATAGCCTGTAGCATAGTCAAGAAGCGCTCGTCAAAATTCACAAGTGGCTGTGGAGCGGCTGACCCACTCTCGTTATCTCCCTGATCATTGTTGTTGTGTGTTCCAGATCCCGATGCCATAACCTGCAAAACACAAAAGTCAATCTGCTAACACACTAGGGAACGCACACAGACTCACAAGACAAGGGGACCAAACACAACAGTCCAAAACTGGACTACGAAATCTCACCACGTCCTATATACCTACATGCTTACACACTAAGATAGAGACAATGCCCTGAGAGACAAAGCTCTGAGAGACAATGCTTTGATACCATACAATACGTATGTCACGACCCGAGCCCAGGGACCGGGGGTCAGAGAAAATCTAACCAATGACACACGTACTCCCGTGCATGCACACCTGGACCCCGTCCAAGCATACACACACAAGGGATCATTCACACGTGCAAACAACTGTACGCGGAAGCTGTACGTATCAAGGCATACCACAATATACCAAAAGACATAGGAGATTACAAACGATCATAAACTGATAACAATAACAATAACAAAATACAGGAACGTATGTAACGGAAGAGGGCTCCCAAAAATCAAAATACAATATACAGGTATCACTCGAAGCCCTTAGTGCAATTACAGAAAAATCCCCTCAATAGACTCCAACACAAGGAATGGGGAAAACCAAAATGATGCAAACCGTACTCTGGAGGATGGATCAAGTCCACTCCTCTAGGCCGGAGGGGGCCTCGCGAGCCTCTCCTGCAGTCGGGTCGACCGACGCAGGATCGGAAGAGGGATCTGAGCCTGCAACACACAAGACAAACGTATAAGTACAACGACTTAGCAAAGTATAAGCCAACAAGAAGATAACACGAATTGTGTCTAAAACTGAAGAATACCGAACAATAGTCATAATGCAATATCCATAGAAATTTTGTCTGTATACTAAACAATTATGCAAATGAATAAGCATGCTATCAGAATCATAAACAGGTAACAATCAAGTGGCTACTACATTGGCCATTTTCTCCCTTACGAGAGCAATCAGGATGAGAACACCAGCGACCGGGCCAGGGTACGCATGGGTCTCTAGTTCCCGGGGTCCGGAGTCCCAGGACAATCACACTCTGCAGAGGCAAACACTTAAACTAAACCAAAGTTAACCTCGTCGGGTATCCTAAGGCTGAGGCTCAGTAGTGCCAAGACCAATCACAATCAATCGGATGATGCACCTCAATCAATCAATCAATCACTTATCACTTACAGATCTCACATATCATGCTGAACAACAATAGGAAGTGCATCGCATATACGGACTGAATGTACATAAGCAATTACAAGAAGTGCTGACAATGAATATCAATCACAATCACTGACTCATGACTGATGCAAGTACTCCAATGGAACAATGATAACACTGATACCAATATAACAATAGAATGGTTCCGCCAGGGCTTCGCTCTGGGGTTGCTGCATGTCCCACAGAATCGAGAGGTCCAGCGCAGAACACATAAGAGGGCATAACCGTAATCAATATGCTGTACACATCATGATACCTTTACGAATCAAGGTCAATTACAAGCCAATCCTATACTAATTATCCAGTGTCTCTAACCGTGCATGTTGATGTAGTTTTAAGTTGTCCGATGCACTATTGTCTAGTGTTGCAGTGTCAGGAGTGTGCACCGAAGTCCCTTAAACCAACACCCATGGGGAGGTGCTAAACAGCTGGATACAAGCATGAATGATTCACAGCCCTTGAGATCATTCATGTCATTCAAACATTCCATTGGGCATGTCCAGGTTCGCTACATTCTAACATGAAAGTCATATACGGTCTTTTACTTAAACCTAGTCCCTTTTCATTCAATTCTCAGGGTCTCACGGTGTAGCCGTAGGTAACCTTACGGCTTAGCCGTGGCATCTTACGGCTTAGCCGTAATATGCACTGCGGCTGAGCTGAGGTTCCCCAAATATCCCTTCGGATTTACGGCTTAACCGTATTTTGCTCTACGGCTCAGCCGTATCTTGGTCCACGGCTTAGCCGTAAGACAATGTACGGCTTAGATCAGGCTGGGCCGTAGAAGAATGTCAAATTGCCAACATCCAGTTATTTTCAGCTAACAGTCTGTACTGTTCTACGGTTTGGTTTACGGTTGGGTCTCGGCTTAGCCGTAAGCCATTTTACGGCTTAGCCGTAGCACATTTCACGGCTTAGCCGTGAGTGCACGGACTCATTTTTCTGAACTTGTTACAGTCACACAGAAAGTGCACAAAACAGCTGGAAACCGGAAGAAAACAGCAAAATGAGCTGAATAGAGCTGTCTAATACGGAGAAACACAATGAAATATAAAAACAAGACGATCAAATCACTATCAATCGATGTTCATACAACTTGGGCTTATACTTGCCTCACGGACGAAATCCACACGCTGATTGGCTCAGTCCACCGGGAACACACGCACAAACGAGCTCCTTTCTTCCTCCCTCAAGCACAGAAACAGAAAGGAGAAGGAGAGAAAGAGAGCTGTCGAGAGAGAGAGACAAACAGAGAGCGAGAGAGACGATCGAGAGAGAGACAGGGAGTTGGTGGGATTTTTTATACTTAATTTGAGTCTAAATTACATTTAAGGCCAAATAGCTTATACAAATATCAGTTTGAGTCAAATGACAGTCCAACGAGAGCAAACGAACTCATTCGGATTCAAGACAGTTACGACAATCGACAAGCTCGACGAAATACACGCGCTGACGTCAAAATGACGCGAAACTGACAAGGTCAATCAAAAGCCAAAATTACGAAAAAGGGCTCGATCTACTTAGACCAAGTCAAACTCAACCCAACGATCTCTCTACGAGTCAAAACCAAAGGAAAACCAAATCAAAACACTCTTAGCGATAAAAACACACGAAATTACGCACTAATCCGGGTCAACTCGGGTCGGAGTGTTACAGAATCCACCTGAGATTTCTTCACTTCACCTACTCCCTACAACAAGGATTTATACAATCGAGGATTTTACATTGATATCGAGGCATAGAGTGGAGGAAAAAAAACCATTTTAAGTGTGCAAATCTGCTAAAGTGAGGTTTCTGAATCTTTTGGGGTAGGGGGTCGTCAAAGCTGAAAATCCTTAAAATTGAGGATTTCCATAGGTCAAAATCCTTGGGACTTACCTTTGCCAAATGTGGGCATTCCGCTGCTTTGTGGAAAGTAAAAATCACTTAATATGGGGTGGTCTAGGGCGGAAATGACTGTTAGCGGTGAAAAAAAAAAGCCTGTTGATAAAGGCTTTTTTCATTTTTTTGCCATTAAAAGTTACTTTTTTAATTTGAGTTCCTTGGTTCTCACCCAATGCCATTGTGCACATGATTTTCCTGTATTTTAGGCTTCCTTCTCCATGGTTGGGGCATCTAATGGGTCCTAGCCCCTTGATTGGGTACCAACATAAAAAAAAACGAGACCCTTTTATACTATTTTTTAACCCATGTAAATCACGCTTTATTACAAATACCTTAGATGAGCTTAATTGGTGTGAGCTGATCTAATATGATCCACTCGAATGGCACACACAACCACCACTCCGCTTAATCTTATTGATATTATCTACGTATATGAATTAGAATGCGACTGGTTGAAAAAACAAAAAAAGCATTCTAAACCTGTTAAACTTGAATACCTCGTGTGCCAAGAGGTAGAATGATCTGATAGAGTCTAAAATTTTCTCCTAGTTGGTTCACGTTCAAATAATTCTATCCTCACCTTTGCACAAATTGACGTGGTTCAAGCGGCCCCACAAAGCCAATGGCAAATTGCTTAAATGAGCATTTGCACAATGCAATTAAGCAACCACTAAATGAATTTATTAGTGTAGTATTCACCCATGAAAGTCAAAGCAAGGCATCCAGTAGGGCTCACGACATGTTTAATTTGATGTGATGCTCATAGTTCCACAGCTTACATTAAGTTTTGTATTTTAGTTTACAATTTATCGTTCTCATGATGCAAACGTGTCTTCTCAGCAGCTAGTATTTGATGGGTACGAGGGACGGAAAATGTGGACCAAGTGGACAAATTAGTAGTCCTTGAGGAAATCCATACTGATATACGTGAGTGAGGAAATCCTATTTGATGCGTACGAGGGAGTGAACGATTCTAACGACCGGACAAAACATGTGGACCAAGTGGACAAATTACTTGTCGTTTAGGAAATCATACTGATACATGTGATTGAGGAAATCATACTGATCATACACGTTTCACATGTTCGGCAGATATATCGGAGCGTGAAATGGAAATAATGATGTAGATACAATTGTCCATATGTGACCAAGACCATTTTTTAATGAAACCATGGGATGTTGGTGTGGGTTCCACAACTATGTTACTTTTATTTTTGGTAAATACCAAATGTAATAAGATATATAGCTATATTAAAAAAACTGTGACATAAAGAATTATTAAAGAGGTGCAGCGAGAATGATATAAGACAGAGATTTACACGTTCATGTGAAATCTCCCTTGTGGTGATTCGTACATGTCCGTACATAGCACAAATTGCTACGGGATTATGTATGCATACCCCGAGGGATCCATTCTAACCCCCAATTCCTGGGGTTAGGCGTGACATTGGCCCTCGTAGTCTGTCCTCCATCACCCCTAAGCAGATGAATTCAAAATTTCGGCAAACCATCCTCAAAATCAAAGCCGTCTTCCAAGATAACACATCCTAGATGATAGGGACAGGAGAGAATGTTAGGATTTTTGAAGACAAATGGCTCCCGGAAGGACACAACTTGAGGATCACTCTTCGGCCTTCCTCCTCCACCGTCCTTCATTCTATCACCTGGGTGAGAGACCTCGTCACGATTGGTGACACTAGGCAAACTTGGTCCACTAATCTCCTCTCCCGTCTGTGGCCCCCAAACATGTGCAAGCAATCACAAACCTACCTCTCCACGACTCCGATATCTGCTATTGGAAGTCCCAACCAAGAGGAAAGTGTTCCATCAACGCTATCGCTCGAGAAATCTAAGGCATGCCCTTTGGCCCCCACTTTTCTTGGAAGAAGCTGTGGCAAATCCCAGTGTCAACCCCCCCCCCCCCCCCCCCCCCCCCACAAAATCTTCTTCCATGGCAAGCTCCCTAACCGGTAAAAGCTTAGTGCTTTTGATCCTATCATTAATCCTCATTGCCCCCTCTGCCACTTTTCACGGGAGACTGTTGACCACCTCTTTTGTCAGTGTTCCTTCACCAGATTAGTCTGGGCCCTACTCCTACATTCAGCACACAAACCCACATCTTTCGCCTCCACCATGAACTGGTTCTCCTAAGATTTAAATCTCCAAAAGTTTCGTGTTGGGACAATTGTAAACTGGGCTTTTGCTTTTAAAGCGAGGTAGGTTTCCTAATCAGTTAAGCTATAGTTAGGGACTAAAATATGATTAATGCATATGATCAATAATAAGTAAAATTGTTTATCAATAATTATTACATATGCTTAATTGTTGAGAGACCTGGCTGACACTGGAGTGAGCCCAACACATGCTGAGAGAAGACCAACAGCACACAAAAATGACCATGGGTGTTCATGGGCCAGATTAGTCTAGGCTTAGGCATATCATGACGCAACCCATATCTTGCCTAAAAGTGCCATTTAATCAATTGGGTTGAGCCAGGCCAAAACAGGCTCTTCTATCATATGTATGGGCTTTTTAGCAATTGTTTGGACAAATTACCACTAAATTACAAGCACTCCCTATTTCGCTTCGGGCTGTATATCACTTAATCCAATCCAACTAAAATATTAAATGGGCCCAAATTATATATTCAAGCCTGGCCATGAACATAGAGAAGACCTAGGGATCAAACTTTTTGTAGTTTGGGTGTGCATGGGACTCCCAATCTCTTGGATGTCCCCCCATTCTCGATATCAACTTTTTCGAATTGAAATAAAATTTGAGAACATTACAAATATACATAGGGCATTCATTCTGATTTTCAATTGATATGGGCCTCTTAACTTTTAGTTCTCTTCCTCATGGGAAGCTGAGTGAGAAATGGATATCAAGATTCTAATCCAAATACATTTTACCCGATGAAAACAAATGCATTTGATTTTATCAAAGTATGCTTCACATTTACCTCATTATTTCATTTTCAATTGACATGGCATTTACTTTTACTTACTTTACTAGCAAAAAAAAAAAAAAAAAGTCATGCCTCATTGTGCATGTGCAGGAGCACTTAGGCGCCCGCCGGCTAGGCTCGCACATTTCTAAACCGTACATGAGAACCAGCATAACTAGATTCAATCTCAATGGGTATATAGGCCTGTTTGCTTAGAGACATTTCTCACAGGAATTGGGTTTGTAGGGGAGTTCTAACACATTTTTCGCTTTTGTCTCCCAGCATTTCAAATATCCTGTTTGATCCAAGAATTTAGAATTCTACCCACATGAAAATCCATTTTTAACCTTATGAAGTTATAGAATTCTAGTATTCCAAATGCTAGAGGAGAGTGGAGCATTTGGAATTCTATTTTGAGGGGCAGCATTTGAAATTTTTAAAATTCTACTAGACAAGAATTCCTAGAATTCTTGTAACCAAACAGGCCCATTGGGAGCCACTTCTATGGGTCCACCTTTGGGCTAGCTTGTGTTCCGCTACCCTGATTTGAGCCCCCACACAAACCAACTCACTGTAGGATTCAAGACCAAGGTATTTTATAACTTTCAAACTTTTTGATGAGTCCACTCCCATCTCAATCGCAATAGATTTGTTGGATCCTAAAATCTTAATTTAAAACTGCACTAATATGTTGCTTCCAAACCAATCCATCAGGTGGACCCAGCTAGTATTGCAGGCGCTTGTAAGATCCAAACTACATGCGTGTCTCTCTCGACATAGTACATATATTCTGCAAACCATATTGATAATCCTTCACTTTCAAAAATTCTGTTCGTCACCATAAAAGTGTTTAATAAAAGATTTGAGAAGTGTTTAATAAAAGATTTGAAGATCATTCTTTTCTTCACTGCTTCACATCTTTTAGTGGATGTCTAAATGTTGGATTCTCTGTGCACTAATCATTTCTATCTTTACTTAATTATAAAGCTATCTAGTTCTTGTGGGGGAACATGGAGATCTACTCATTTCCAAGTAAAGTTGGGTTTGTGTGGTGCTTATTGACCAAGTTCATTATTAACAATGAAAAAGAAACAACTTAAGAAAAAGATAAATAAAAACCTCCAATCATTCAAGTGAAAGGTTGGTGTACACAAGAAAAACCTAAAATCTGCATCTCACAAAGTGGATCTTGAGAATGCCTGAAATTCCATTCCAGAGAGAGTGGGCCTACCAGAGTGTCAACCCACAACAGTGATGTTGTCTCTCCCCACCCTACACTTTAATTGCACCTGCTAAAAGGTTCGAAGAAGACGTGGAATGTGTAGAGTGAAAGCAATAGCCCAACCACCCCACATGCAATTCCAAATGCTACACTGCTCAGATGGAGCTTTCTTGACAGTGCCAACATCAATGGAGCACCCCTGTTTAGTGGATGACACAAACTAGACCTCGGCACAGGTTAAAAATACGGAAGGGCAGATAATTTTTCGGGTTGCAATCGCATCACGTCTCTCAATCATACTTTCATAGTGTAGAAATGGTGGAGCCCACGACCTGTTAGATCTAGAAATATTCCCCAGATTAAAATAAAAAAAAGACTTTTTTTTTAATATGTGATTGTTGAGTTTGGATAAGTTTTTGGAAGTCACATATTTTTTCTTTTAATAGAAATCTTGGTGTTTCTTCTCAAGTGACATTTTTTAGCCTCATATTGGAAGCAAGGGAAAAGGCATGCATTAAGAACGTTCTAGTCATTAATTTCATTGACATTGTGACTTAAAACCACAATCTCAAGGTTTCAATAGTGAGCAATTCTATTGTTCCATGATCACACAAAAATTGGGACACAATTTCTTGGCTCAATGGCTTATTTCCTTCTATAAAATGATCAAGGTTTAGCCATAACTTATTTATTTTTTTCAAATATAATAAAATTTAAATTATATTTTGTGGCCATTGTGACTACAGTGTGTGTGTTACCGCATACAGGGGATTTGTGGGACACCCAGCAATTTGTGAAATGGTTGTAATTGGGAAACCCCATTGAAGGGATCTTTAGTTCCTTTTGTTTTTCATTGCAACAAAAATGTATATATGCTATGCTTTCAATTAAAATACATCGGCATTCACTTATTTTTTCTTAAAAAATAGTTAGTGTATTATTAGATCCGAGATCTAGTACAGAGTGTGATAGGCTGTCATATTCTTTATTAATTGTGTTGAGAGCTTTTGTGGTGGATTTGATTTAAAGAGTATTTCCTTCCTCAGAGGTGGAAAATCCATCCTCTTTATCTTGTGAAGTCAAAAATTTTAGAGCTTGTTTGTTTGCATTAAAACAAATAGGGATTGAATATATATCATTCATACTATAAGCAGTTTAAAATGAATCTCGAATGTGAATTTTTAAATATAAGCATCAAAATAATATTTCCTTATAGGTAAATAAAACAAAAAGAAGATAAGATTTAAATTACTAGGGTAATGGCTGATTTATTCATTTTTCATTTTCTTTTTATTCTATTTCCTTGAAAGAAAAAATTGTTTGGTTCTAACTTTTTAGAACTAAACTCTGAACTTCTTCTTTTTTAACCACTTATGGTAGGGATTGGAGATTACTGTATATTTCTTAAAATATTGTTAAGGGTCTTATGGGTTCAATAGATTATCCTTATCCTTAGAACAAGGTTAGTACAGTTCATATATGTTATATAAATGACATCCTATCATGAATGAACTCTATAGTGAAATTATGGGCATAAGTTGAATTTTAAAATTCTATAAAGTATTAGAGTTGGAGCGCAGTGATGATCTTGTGATCAAGCCAGGCATGGTCCTATCTTCTAAGATAATCACCGTCAAAATTTTTATTATCTCAATAAAATCAACCACTTTCTATCATTCCTCCATCCAACATAAGCCTTGTTATCCTCAAGAGAAAAATACTTGAGTTCTATCCCTAATATTTCTAACAAACTATTCTTAATAACATCCTAAAATATTATCCAGCAGGGATCCTATTAATTCAATTTTTATGTATTATAATGCAAGCAAACATGGCTTACTGACAAAATTTGATATTGAATTGTTTCCCAACCAAATCCAAGCACATGAAAATCACTACAATAGAGGGAACAGTAGCGGTTCTCCGCCTCTAATTTGCTTCTCAGTTCTGCACTCAGCGATGATTCTTCGCTATTTTTTTCCTCCAATTCAAATGGACCCAAAGAAGGATTCATGTGTTACCCTGGTGATTGTCTTCGGTGCTGCTATATATTCTACCATATTACTTCATCGCTGCCCTACTATTAGCTTCTTATCTCTTTCTACTGTTTTGTTTTCATATGAATTTACTCTTAACGAATTTTCACCAGCACTATATATTATAAAATACCACTTTTTTTTTGGGCTAGTTGGGTTCAGTGGTACAGTCATCCTGTTATCACAAGGATCCATTCCTACGCTACTGTGTGAGATGAAACAGCCTTACAATTAGGTGTCTCTGTTTCCTCTAAGAACCACCATTTTTAAGTGATACCCCCATGAAAAAATATTGGCCTGATGTGATCCCAACATTTCGTATAGGTGAAGCATCACCGCCAAGCCTGACTTGTTATGATGGGTTATTACGGAAAATAAACTAAATTAATTTGTTTGTGCTCATTTACATGTATAAATGATCCACAAACGTATCATTTTACGTGTGGCATATTTATTTGGACTGAGTTATGCATGTGCTATGTAAATCAAGTGTGAAATGAGCTCTTTTTCAGTTTCATAATCCCCAAATGTAGAAGATGTAGCACAGAGCATTCCATGTTAATTTTTATCTTCCACGAGGCCCATCAAAAACTTTTCTATTTTTTAATTCTTGTTGGCCCTTATAATTCACATTCTGAACTATACATTTTCTTTATATGGCAAAAAAAAAGTCAAGAGGCCCACTGGCGGACTCAATACTTTCATTGATGGATGCGGACCCAAACAAACAACTGGGTTTTGAGAACAAGATTTTTATTTTTTAATTTTCGAAGTACCGCTATAATTTTATTTTTGTTTTAAAAGCATCTAAGGTCCAAAAAGTGTAACCACCCCCACATGGTTGTACATAGGCTTGTCTTAAAGAAGCCGAATCTCTTATCTTAATTCTTCATGTACTATGGAAAATTTGTGAAAAAGCCCAAACCAATAGATTTAATTTTCTAAACTTGTTTGGCATACCAGTTCATAATCTAAACCGTTCATCTTCTTTATAGGCATAGTGACAATCAAGAAATAAAATATCTTATCTTAATTATTCATGAATTTTGAGAAATTTGTGAGAACATCCAAAAAATCCAAATATATAGGGCTATTAGATGTACTCATTTGCTATTAATATGAAAATGGCACTTTGTCAAACATTAGAATGTGTTTCACATGTGTTCCATTTGCATATTTAACAAATTAACATGTATCATTTACATTTGTAACATTACACGTGTACCCTAAGGCTAATAATTAGTGGAGGAACACTGTGCTTCAAATCAATTGCAGCTTTTGGAGTTGTGAACATGGATGGGCCCATGCAATTCATGTCAATCAATCAAGTGAGATTAAAAAGTGAAGATTTTGGTGTATCCTGGATTTTTAGATTGCAAGTCTAATAACATACAGTGGAGTAAATTAAACAAATTTACAAATAAACATTCAACCATACAAAGATAAGACATACAGATTTTTTACATGGAAAACTTAAATGGAAAAAACCACAGCTGAAAACTAAAAATCACAACTAAAAAACTAAGTACTATATACGAATAGTTATAAAATATATTTACAAACCCTTTCTAGTCTCCCCTACCAAATGATTATAGTTGTTCTTGCACAACACCTAGTTGCAACGCTTCTGCGCTTTCACTGCTCTTTGCACTTGGTCCTCACCATCTTGAATCAGAAGATGAACGATGTCTTACAAAAAAGTAGAAGCCACAAACTCTAGAATTCAAAACTTCAGCACAGTTTCTCCAATAAAAGCTTTAAAGAATAATGGTGATATCCAATGTATAATCTCCACTTAAAATAATAAGATATATGCCTTAAGGGTGAGAGAACCCTTAATTTTGTGCCTTAGAGTTAGAGTCTATGTATAACCAAAACAAGTAGTCTTGGCAAAAAAACGAAAGGTTTTCGAGCAATGACAATTTCGTAATTACGAACAACATAATTTCTGCAAACTTTCCTAGGCCATAACTTTATCGTTTCACCTTCAATTGATGCAATCTTGGACTCTACAAATATATATACTCTAGATGAGCTTTCAAATGATAGGTAGCCTGCCCCGATCAGACATATAGTATGCGAAATATGACTTTTTTTAATCTAAAAACCTTCATTCAAGGTTTTTGAGCAATGACTCATAATTACGGACAATACAATTTCTACAAACTTTCCGAGGCCATAACTTTATCGTTTCACCCTCAATTGATGCAATCTTGGACTCTACATATATATACTCAAGATGAGCTTTCCAATGATAGGTAGCCTGCTACCGATCAGACATACAACATAAGAAATATGACTTTTTTTAATCTAAAAACCTTCATTTAAGTTACTTAGTGAAGTATGTAATAATCCAATCTAAATAAAAATTACAACTCATTGGACCCATAATTTTTGCCAACCCATAAATTAGCCAACACTCATAATTCTAACAAAAAGCCCCTCCTTACACTTTTAGATGAGCCCCAAGTAGGTTGACTGATGAGTGTAACTATTTGAATGAATTCAAAGTATTATAGTTACAAATGCACTTATGAAAAACTTTAAGACCCTTAATTTAAGTGTTTATGAAAATTAGCTTAGGTCGACATGGTGCCATCCACTATTTTATTATTTATTTATTTATTTTGATAGAAAGATTATGAACTTTTATTAAAGAGAAACGAGTGTTACATTAGAGATAACAAGATTTTCTAGAAATGAAGGCACTTCCTCTAACCAAATATGCTCAAAATAAAAAGTTTTGCATGTTTTGCTAGAGAATGAGCTACATTGTTCCCATCTCTGAGAACATGTGAAAAAATGCATGAACTAAATATCCTCGAAATAGCTTTGGCTTCTTCGATGATATGGCCAATCCAAGAGAAAGAGAAACCTTCCTCTGGTAATTAAACAGTTTTAATCCTATGGAGTGAGTCACCCTCTACAATAATAGTTTGAGCACCCTCTACAATAATAGTTTGAGTACCTACCTCCAAAGCAAGTCTTAAAGCCCAAACAATTGTATAGGCCTCTATTTCCTCTGTGTCTCCAACCTATCTTTCAAGTGAACTTAGGGCTGCAATAGGAAATCCTTTTTCGTTCCAAATTATAACCCCCATACTAGATGTACAAGATTCTTTGAACTCTACACCATCAAAATTAACCTTATAATAACTTGTGGCCAGTGGGGACCAAGTGTTGCATCTCTTAGTTTCTTGGTTAAGTTTGCTGTTAATTGCATTAATATACTCCTCCAAATAACACCTGGCTCTGTCAGCAAGATGTTGTGGTTCAATAATGTTTCCTCGATTCAAGACATTGTTTCTCTGGTTCCAAATATGCCACACCTTTACAAAAAATAAATCAATTTCAAAAGTATCTAGTTTGTCCATTATATCAACTATGAGGTTCTGTATATCAAAATAACCTTGAGAACTTTTCTACAACTTTGATGAACAAAAAGCCCAAACTGTTCCTGCCACAATACAGCACCATAAAGCATGAATTCCATCTTCTGACTCTGATATGCATAATTCACATATATCATTTGGAACTACTTTCTTCTTGACCAAATTCCTTTTTGTAGGGAGCATTTCTTTGCAAGCTTTCCAAATAAAGTATTTCATTTTTTTGGGGATTTTTGCTTGTCATATTGTACTCCACATCCTTTTCTTTTGACTGCCATAAGAGCACTCTACTTCATTTGTTACAAATTTTTTGTTGAAAGCTAGATGATATGTTGTCTTAACAGTATATCTACCACTCTTTGAAGCTATCCATATTATCTTGTCATCCAATAGCATTGAGCTTAATGGTGTGTTTAAAATACACTCAGCATCCTATGGTAAGAATATTTGTTTTATAAGATCTAACTTCCACCATTTAGTCTCTGGATCAATAATCTCACATACTCTAGCCTTAGGATCCAGGGTATTTGGTAATGACATAATCAAAGACTATAATAGATTTGATCGTTGCAGAATTGCTGATCATTTTAATAAGATATTTTAAAGAAAGTATTACAATATTATTTTTGTAAGTTTAAAAAATAGGACATTTTTATCATGCTGCTCTCTAATGTGAGGGATCCCACCTATCTCACTTATTGGCATTAAATGTAATGTGTCCACAATCAAAGTTACCAACCTGTACTTTTCTATGTTCGTTTTATTTTTGAGTAAAGGTAAAGTAAATGTTAACTCAATAAAAAAAAGATAAAGATTATCTAAGGGGAAGTATATTTTTCAACAAGGTGAAGATCTACTTGTATGAGGAATGTTAGTATGCATCATTTCCTCACCATATAATAACATTTCTCATATGGTAACATTCCCTTACTCTATGGTCAAGGAATGACGCACACTAATATTCCTCTATTCCTCCTACTTGTTATCATGAGGTAAATAAAATAAGGTGAGGGAGAAGTAACCACTTGTCTTTCATGAGGTAAAATTTATCAAGGTGGGATAAAGTAGGGAGCTTTTTTTTTCAAGAACTTTATCTTTTCACTTGCTATGTGAAACCAAACATGGTAGAGGTAAAATCTTTAGGGTTGGATTCACTTACCACTTGCAAAACAAATATTCCTCATGATTATTTGGCAGGGTGTCAGTACACTAGCGGATAACCCATAAGGGAGAAAATTGGCACATGTTCTGTGGTAATAGTTTGGACGTATTCCGGATTTATCACATTTCTCATTTAAATGAGCTTTGCTTTTCAGTAGCAATGGTGCATTTCACATTAGTGGCAAAAGAAAAAAAAAGATTTGTTGATAAAAAAATCAAATACTGAATTTACATAGCATAAATAAATTAGATCTACAATAATTAGAATAAATCTAACTAACACAAGCATATAATCTCAATGACAAATGCAGTCTGCTGTCTCCATCAGTAAAATAGACTTGTGCAAAACCCCAGATCATCCAGCTCTCTTCAATTGTGGATTTGTTACACCATTTAGCTTCTTCCTTTCTATTGATATTACTGGGACAATCATGAATCTTGCTAATAAAAATTCTACCACATTTGAACATTATTAAAAGCCAATTTATAGGCCGTGGTTCAATTGGTTTGAGCTTTGGGTTGCTCCTCAGGGTTTCAAGTTCGACTTCTGCCCCTTACATTGTTTAGGTAATATTTGCGCGGCTATATATATACCTACAAAGAATAGTTTTGCTTGTCAGAATCAAATCACTATTGAGTCTGAGGCCAAAGTTCTGAAGACTGGGCTGGCAGGAAATACCTTAGGTCATATATATAGAGAATTTTACTAAAAAAATCCCTTTAGACTCTCTGTAGATAAAAAATGACCTAAAATATATATAACCACCGCAATGGTCCCATGGGCTCTTTTTGGTTTTTTTTTTTTTTTTTTTGTTGGGCAGCAATATCACCTCTCACTCCCATATACGAGCTTCTTCTTCCTCATCCTCCTTCCTCCTTCATCCTCTTTCCTCCTCCTCCTTTTTCCTTCATGATATGGTGACTTCATTGTTTTGGACTTTGGTGTAAATGAGAGTTTATTACCAAAACACCTTGGTATCATATATACCTATTTAAATATATCATCTTCGACATCCCTTTTTCTTTCTTTCATTTTCTTTTTTTATTTTTTAAATCTTAAGTCCCTTTCGGTCATTTCATCAAATGCTCTGCATATATGTCTCAAGCTGTCACGCTTTCCATAAATATCATCCAAGTGCTCTATTATAAACAGATGTTCCTTTCAGTCATTTCGTCAAACACTTTATGAGCATTGCCCAAGTTTTCTAACTCATCATCATTTCATCTCATTTCCTTTGTATTTTCATTCCCTACTAGTTCACAACATCTAAACCAACCTCAACCTCTAATGTTTTTCTTTCACCATCATCTTCAAATTCAACCATCATCACAATACAACCACCATCGCTTGTGCGACCACCATCTAAAAACAAAGTTTTTTTTTTCCCTGAATCTAACATGGGCGCCAATATTCTCGCTTAACTGTGAAGAAGAAGAAAAAATGAGCAGGTGAGTAAGGATATTGCTGCTAGCCATGCACGTGATTTTTTCCTAAATCTATCATGGGCGGCGATATCCTCACTTAATTGTGAAGAAGAAGAAAAAGATGAACAGATGAGCGACGATATCGCTGCTGGCCGAGCACATGATTTTACATTTCAAGTTAAATGACCATAAAGTGTTTGACAAAATAATTGAGAAGGATGCCTATTTATAGAGCACTTAGACGACATGTATGAAAAGTGTGATAACTTGGGACATACATGTAGGGTATTTGATGAAATGACTAAAAAGGACTTAAGATTGAAAAGAAAAAAAAGAAAATGAAAGACAAAAAAAGGGATGTGGAAAATAATGTATTTAAATGGATATTTATAATACCAATGTGTTTTGGTAATAAGCTCCCACTTGTACCGAAGTCTAAGACAATAAAGTCTCTATATCATGAAGGAAAAAAGAGGAGAAGGAAGGAGGAAGGAGAATGAGAAAGAAGAAGCTCGTACATGAGAGTAAGAAGGGACATTGCCACTCAGCAAAAAAAAAAAAAAAAAAAAAAAAACTAAAAAGGGCCCATGGGACCACTGTGGTAGTTACATATATTTTAAGTCATTTTTTATCTATATAGAGTCTAAAGATATTTTTTTATAAAATCCTTATCTATATATATAAGCTATCCTAAAATACAAGAAACTCCCATTAGACTTGGTCGTCTAAGTGGGCCTCATCCTTTGGTGGTTTGGTCGTGTGGGCCACATTTTAGAAAGTTCAACAGATGTTCCATCTGGCGGTTATATCTTGAGTTGCACATTTACATTTATCACGAAACGAAGTGGCAGACCTTGTGTTGTTTTTTTCCGGTAATGTTAGATTACATTAATGATTAAGTTTAAAGGTAGTACAACGTCAAGAGAGAAAAAGAGAAAAGCAAGCAAAGGTGGCCAAACCCCACATTTTTGGGTGAGCAGCGGAATTGAAACTTTCAAGACCCCTAATCTAAACAACTCTCATCCACGAAATTATATTTAAAGAATCACTTTCTACTACTTTATTCTAAAACTCATGGGATGAATAAATGCTTAGGGCCCGTTTGTTAATTTTTCTTCATTGTAATGCTTAGAAGGGCGGCTTGGCCCAACAGTAAGATTTACTGGTAGCGTCCTAGAGAACGTGGGTTCAAATCACGGAAACAGCCTCTCTAGAAATGGGGGTAAAGTTGCGCACATCTCCCCCCCCCCCCGCTAGGCGGGAGCCTCTTGCACTAGACTGCCCCTTTTTTTTTTTTTTTGTAAAGTTAAAGTCATCTTTCATTTCAACACACAACAACCCAAAAGAGTTAAAATAAAATACCACATTTCAAAAAAAAATTTCTGCCTTTTTACACAAAAAAGTCAAAAAGTTATTTTTTTCATCCCACTAACTGACAAAAAATATCTACTTTTAACACAAAAAGTCAAAAAGTTACTTTCTCTTTTCACTAAAAAATAAAATCTAATCATTAAATTAATTTAACCCCTCTTATTTTTTTATCTTTTAAAATTACCATTTACCTCACTTCACTCTATCAGTTAAATTAACAAACGGATTGGAGGTTTCAAAATAGACAGTACTTTTGTCTCATTAGAATAAACAACTCATCCACAATATTACCTTGCGTTGTCTATTTAAAATAAACGATCTTCACCGTCCATCTACGAGGTAAACAGATCTTGACCGGTCAAACTACAGACGGGTCAGAATTCAGATCCTATTTTTAAAAAAAACGACCAAACTCCATATGAAACATGTACCAGGTCTGTCGAGGTTGGGTGGCTAGTTTAGACAGTATATACAACCAAAATCTGACACATTTTTTTATCAGGTAACAAAAGTAAACTCATGGGGACAATATCTACTTATTGGATCGAATCTTGGGCTATCCATTAAAGGAATGGGCAAGTGATGAGTGCACAGTCCATGGATCTGTCTCATACAACTCGGCAATGATTGGAACGTCCATAATCTTTCTGATTCATGAATCAGGTCAGTGATGATAGGACTGTTCAATTCTAGAGCTGGTCAGAGCCAGGCGGCCCAGTACATTAGATCCATGTCAGTTCAGGTCAGCATTATCCTGGTAATATGTGTGTAGTCATATATGTACCTCCAAAGAATAGTTATTGTTCGTCAAAATCGCGTAACCTCTGTACCAAAGGCTAAGGTCTTAAGGCTGGACTGAAAAAGGATACCTTGGGCGATAAAAAAAAAATCGCTCAAGTATATACATCTTGGAGTAAACAAACTCATGTGCTACACTAATGTTTTACTGAGGAACATTTGAAGTCCGACAAATCTAGGTACAAATTTCACAATTCTCAATTTCTACGTGCTTAATTTAAGATTTCACTTCAATGCCCTAAGTCCTACCATTTGGTAAGAGAATCTAGTTTGTACCATGTAATTGAATGCATAGGAATTGTAAGAGTTTTATTTCTAAAAATCTTTAAAATTGAAGAAATAAGTGTGAGTTTTCAATGATGACCAACAAATTATCTCCCTTATTATGGAAAATTATTAGACGGAAGTTGGGACATGAATACCCGATGATGACACTGGTAATTCAAATCTAATGAAAGTGAGGGTTGCATATGTATAAGCACCTTATATTCCACAACTTTCACCTCATATCCTTCATTTGTCACCCCTTTTAATAATCTTTTAGTGAAACTCATTTGACCTTGAGGTCCTATGTAATCAATCTCTATTTATTATGAAAACGAACAAGCCAAATAGCCTTCGCATCTTAATCAAAATATTGTAGGACAATTAAGCTTGCAGATAAAGCAATGTAAGTAACTTTTAAGGATCAATTTATTGTCTTTCTATGAATTGTAATGACAAAAAGAAAGCTTTCAAAACATGTGTTATATCAAATCTTATTCATTGTCCGGCTCTTACACGACCTGCAGAAGTAGAAATGAGACAACAGGGATAGTAAAACTTTAGGTAGAGTGCTTTTCTGTAGACTGCATTATTAGAAATACAAACCTATAGACAGCCCAATCGATACTCACCTACTTCAAGTGATCAGTTGCATTCATCATTTAAACATGACAATTTGGCAAATTCAGAAAGTTATGCAGACGCACAAGGTGACATGAAAGCATCAGTCACATGGCACCATCATCACGATCAGCAGCAGCAACAATAACAATAATAATATGATAATAAGATTTATGATGATATTGTTCACTTAATGATGGATGATAGAGGAATGAAGTAAAAGATGGTTAGCAGAAACGTCGTGCAGCCACCTAATGATGGGACGGTTTGGTGGGCCTCAACTAGTGATTGAAACATTGCGGCCCTCCCAGATTATAATCAAGATTTTGTGGTCTAGCTAATGGATACATGGTGGAGACAGTTATGCGGAGAAAGTGAATCGGTGGAGCTAATCACGTTTTCCATTGTGAAATGTACTTCATCATTAGTGATAGACCTAATTGTATCTTCATTTGGCAGGTTCATCTAAGATTCAGCCAACACTAGGTATAATAGCCTACCATGCTTTTCATCATTTAAGTTAATTTGATTTGATTATTCGTCATTTGGTGGATTCATCGTAATCGAATCTTTTGGTGAGTCCACGTCATCTTGGCCGCCACTTTATTTCTGTCATTGAGGTGTTATGGTTCTCTTGTTCTTTACTCTGTCGTTGAGGTATCTTGCTTCTCTTGTTCTTTTCATGTCATTTAATTGGTAATTTTCACCTTGTCTTTTCTACATCTCGAAACTCAAAGAAAAACATTTTCTAAGCCACAAATGTGGCATGATTGAGGAATTGCTAGATGGCAAAAACAGTATTATTCAACATATATAAAGTGGCCTTTTATTTGATTTATTACTGGGAAGCCTAATTGTCCTCTTAGATGTTAAACCCAAGACCTCTCTCACAATTACTGTGAAAACATCCTCCTACAAGATGACAATTAATGCTTGTGGAGCCCGCTAAAATGCATTTTTATCAATGGGTGGAGGGTAGATGGACAGGTATCTGTATAACTAAAGGTGATCCCAAAAAATTAGCTTCATCAGATTATTATAGCCCTTGATTTAACAACTTTAAAGTTTAAAGTTCATTTAACCGTAGATGTTTTGATTTGATCTTCAATTGAATGGTGAGTGATGGTTCAATAAGTGTAAAAAATGCATAAAATTAGATTATGGGATGAAAAAATTATTAAAGGGGCTGCATTGACTATAGGTAGAGGTGGACTACGTGCGAACATTGCTCGTATGAAAAAATTTTCTTGATGGGTGCGCATTACCATCAGCCTATGCTTTGTTCCACAGAGGTGAGTATTGACAAGGGCATTTTGGTCATAAGAAATCACATAATCAACGGCATTGCTATGGTCTGGTATGCGGTACAAATCAATTTTGTATAATGAGGCAGGAAAACGTCAGGGAGGATAAAAGAGGTCATTTTAATATTATACCAGCATCAAAAGCCAGTGGAGCCCAGGCTAAAATAAAGATTATATTAAATTAAAATAATAGTTAGAACTGTAAAAAAGAATTCATTATAGTTATTTTTAATAAATGCTAGAAGACAATAAGATGAAAAAGAGTTTAGGAACTTGCCGTAAAAAAAGACATTCTTTTCAGAGACAATAATGGTACTGTTATTAATAAGAAGTTAAAATAATAAAATAATAAAAAGAATTGTAATAGATAAAAAATAAAATAAAGTAGGTATAAAATCTAACCCACAAATAGTTGATTGAGATATGCAATTAAGAGATAACTAGGAGGGAGCATAGATATATACTTCATCTTTATTAATAACATCCATAACGAAATCATTGATGATGAAAATATATAATAGAATAAGAAAACTCAAAAGAATATATTGTAAATTTAGTTTTAAATAAAAAGTGAAAAAAGGAATCACATAACTTTTGGTCCAAGTTATTTAGATGATGTTATCTAAAATAACAAATCAAATGATCATAAAGAATCTGAATCAAATAATTTGATCAAATTTTCGCATCATTAGAAGTTGATATTGCACGTTTAGCCTCCGTTTGTCTTGATGAAGTACTTGCCCCAATGATTGCAGCAGTCTTACGATTTTTTTTTCAAAACTGTAGATAAAAGAACATAACAATTTGTCAAAAGAACTTGATTAAATTATACTTTTATTATTTAATTATATGAAAATAAATGACTTACATTCTTCTATATGTGATAATAAGAAAGTATGATTTTAATTTATACTATATAATCTCTTTACAAATGGCCAATATTTTAGCTAATCTATTTTTGGGATTGCTTTTTCTTCTAATTTTTCTCTTTTGGTGGGATTTTGAGTAGAGAAAAAATAATAATGACATTACGGTTTAAAAAAAGAGGAAAAAATAAATCCAAAGAGGATGATTCTACAATCAAGAATGTTTGCAAAAATGATAACAATATAAAATCAACAATCCATTCAGGCTTTTCAAATAAATAATCTATTGAAAGATCACAACCAATGAAGAATTTGCCCCATAGCTTCCAAATGGGAAAAAGGTGTATGGGATTTGGAAACCCAAAAGTCCCTAGGCACTATAAATATGTGCGTGTACAAGTTGTACATTTTTAAATTGTTTTGATCAATTAAAAAAAATTGTAAAAAACTGTGCATTTATTATTTGAGATTTTTATCTCATCAACATCCAATGAAGAAATCCAAAGGCATGCAATAGGATGGTGAAAAACAATTTAGACATAAAAATAAAAAAAAATCCCTATCCTCAGTGGGATTTAATTCTCTCTAAATTCATTAAATGGATGGCCCATATTTTCTCCAAAACTGAGCGTTTTCTTAGACTTTTTGTTAGATCCTTGAGATTTAGTTGCCTTGTATTAAATCATAGGAATTTTAAGGAAGTTAGGTGGATGAGGGATAGATTTTAGGAAATAATTTAAAATTGTGGTAAACAAAGGAAAGATTTTAGGGAAGTGAGATGGTAGAGGGAGTAAGTATAGAGAAGTTGGTGATTTTTGGTGCTGCGTGTAATTTTCTTAGTAGCTGACATGGCACTCTAGAAAAAAAGAGAAAAAAATAAAGCTAATGTGGCGTCCTCCATAAGCCTCAATTCTTATAACTTTAATATATATATATAATTAGTAACACTACTTGTGATTAGCAGTCACCCATTTTGACACTCATCCAACTTTCATTTGTTGTCAAATTGAAAATTCCAAAATATTGATTCCCTTCAAAACCATTAAAGATGAGTGTTAACGAACAAAGTGGAATGATGTGATGGAGCGGATCTTGTACACAACCCCAACGTGTTAATATAATCTTCTTATCAACAATGATTGTCATGCATTTAGATAATATTTTATTACAAGCTTCACACTACAATTAAATATGAATAGTATTCAGCTCATCGTTACTCTATTTATAGAAGATTCTATTCATACACCTACTTTCACTCTTCTTATACAGGAAAAAAAAATTAAAACTCCCCAAATACCCCTCACCCCTTCTCTCCCTACACTTCTCCCCCCCTCCTCTCTCCTCCCTTTCCCCACCTCCTCCTCCTCTGGCCAGCGACGAGCACCTGCCAGCGGAGGGCTCTCCCTCTCCCTCCCCTCCCTCTCTCTCTCCCTCCCTCTTCCTCCTCCTCTCCCTCTCTCTATTCTTTCTCTTTCCTTCTCCCCTTTGTTTCCTCCCTTCCCCCTTTCTCTCCCTCCCCATTCTTGCTCTCCCGCAGACGGAGAGAAAGGGGGAAGGTAGGAAGGAAGGGAGAGAGGGACAGAGAGAGAATAGAGAGAGGAAGAGGAAGAGGGAGAGAGGGAGAGGGAAGGGAGGGAGAGGGATAGCCCTCCACTAGCAGATGCTCGTCGCCGGCCGAAGGGGGAGGTGGGGAAGGGGTGTCATGACCCGAGCCCAGAAATCGGGGGTTAGCGAAAAGCTAAACCAATGACATACGTACTCCCGTGCACGTACATCCAAACCCAGTCCAGATGCATACGCACAAGGGATCTAACACGTGCGAACTAAGCGTACGCGGAAGCTGTACATATCATAGCAAGCAACAGAGGAAAACAAATAAAAATATAGCGGAAGCCAAAACAAATATGGAACGGAACAAAACAAAGATAAATACAATACTGAAAAGCCAAATACAAGCCTGAGTACACGAAAAAATAAAAATGTACAAAGATACAGAGTACGAAAGTCCAAAGTCCAAAGTGCCCAATTACAAAAGCTCCAAAAACCAAAACTCAAAACAAAAGGCCACTGATATGCATGCACGCACTCGGCAGAGGTGATCAGGCCCACTCTGCCAAACCGGAGGGTGTCTTTACACTCGGCCCTGCAGCCTCCTCGACCGCTGGGGAGCTGGGCAAGGGATCTGTGCCTGCAACACCACAGACAACACAAATGAATACAACGATCCAGCAAATACAAGTAACAGGGATGAAACACTCATAGTATCAAAGTGAATAAAATAATGACAGAAGATTAAATACAGAGTTCCATATTAGGATACTAAGCCAATCGTGCATAGAAGTAAAACATGATATGTGAATCAAAACATAGAATACTGAACTAGTTGGCTACTACGTTAACCATGTTCTCTCCAATAGAGAGCAGAGCAGAGCAGATGAGAACACCACTGACCGGGCCAAGGGTACAAGTGGGTCTCGGTTTCCTAGGTTCCGGGGTCCCAAGACAAAGCGACACTGCAGTTACAGAGATACAGAGATCTAAGCCAGAGGTAACCCCGTCGGGCATCCTAGGGCTGAGGCTGAGTAGAGCCAGACTAATACCAATCAAATCAAATCCATAGAAAGGGAGATTATCCGCTTTGGACTCACCGATGACAAAGACCGGATCTTATCCTCACGTATTAATCTCTGGGCAGGGCCACCAGGGAATACCCAAAATATACAAAGCCAGAAATATCCAAAGCATAGCCAAAATACAGATCAAAACATAGGTTAAGTCAAAGCACAGCATAGATCAAAGCGTAGTGCAGATCGAAGAATAAACAGACATACAGGACGAAAGCAAAATGACTGCGGAATGCATAGACATAGATTGGCAGAACAGAGGGCAAATCCATAAACAATATGCAATGCATCTCAGATTTAATACGGAGTCAAGATTCATTACAAGCCAACCCTAATCTAATTGTTCACTGTCACTAACCGTGCATGTTGATGTAGTTTTAAGTTATTCGATGCACCGTTGCCATCAAAGTGTTGCAATGTAATCCTTGCGTGCACCGAAGTCTCTTAAACCAACACCCATGGGGAGGTGCTTAACAGTAAATCAACTCTCACATGAATAAGTCACAGCCTAACGAACTATTCATGCGATCCAAGGAATCCATTGGGCCGGTTTACGTGTATGGTTTCTTGTATATAAGTCCTACAAAGTCACACCATTATCCTAAGGTTAAGTCTTATGTTATAGGTCTTACGGTTTAGCCATGGGTGACCTACGGCTTAGCCGTATGCATCTTACGGTTTAGCCGTAACATGCACTACGGCTTAGCCGTGGTTCCCTTCAGAACACGGCTAAATTGTCATCTTCCACCTCTGATCTGATACATCTCACGGCTGAGCTACGGTGGAGTCCACGGCTTAGCCGTAGACCATCACGGCTTAGCCGTAGATTCACCGTAAGAGTACTGATAGCAGAAAAAGTTTCGACTGATCAGGGTGATAATTCACGGCTGGGTCACGGCTAGCTTACGGCTCAGCCGTAGGACAATTTACGGCTCAGCCGTATCCTAGCCGTAGAACAAAATCGAAATTTCACGTCTCTGGATAGTGAGCCGTAGAAAGTTACGGCTTAGCCGTACAATACAGAAGCGAATTCGGGATAGTTACAGAAACTGAAATTCGGCACAGAAGCTGAACAAAACGAGTTACAGAGGTTCCAAATTCACCAATTTTGGCTGTAAAACATTCTATACAAAGATTATGATGGAATCAAAGCAGTCAAACAAAACACCCATATGTGTTATCAAAGCCTGTACTTATACTTACCTCAAAACCTCTGACAATCCACTGAATCAAGCTCCAAATCAACTAAAATCAAAGCAAATCAAAGAAATAAACCATGCATGAGATGAAGGAAAACACACAGAGCTTGGAGAAGGAATCCAATTGGAGAAATGAAATCAAAACCCGCTTACCCAAAGCAAAGACAGAGATAAGAGAGAAAGAGGAAGAACCCAATCGAATCCACTCCCACAACCACCAGAGACCGAGAAGAGAAGTGAAGAGAAGAGAGAGAGAGAGAGAGAACGTGGAGCTTCCCTGGAGTTGCATGCAGTCGATCAACGAAATGAGTAAGACATCTGGAAGCTGACTCATTATATAGGTTTTGGAGTTTAAGTCAAAGTCCGGTAAGTTTCGGTTATTTACAAATCGAGTCACACGGGGGTCCAACTTCTCCAATTGACTCCAAACGGATCTGACACAGTTATGGAAAATAACGAGCTCAACAAAATACACATGCTGACATCAAGATGATGCAAAGATGATGCAAGCAAAGCAAAAGCAAAATTACGAAAAAGGGCTTAGAACTACCTATCTCAGGTCAAAGGTTACTCAACTACCTATCCAAAACCCAAAACCATGTCCAAAAGAATAAAACAACAGAAACACACACTAATGAGCCACTAATCCGGCTCAAAGGGGATCGGAGTGTTACATCCTCCCCCACTAGGAATCATTCCGTCCTCGGAATGACTACCTACCTGCGCAAAGAGCTGTGGGTACTGGCGTGCTAGCTGCTCCTCTAGCTCCCATGTAACCTCATCTGGACCATGATGTTCCCACAACACTTTAACCCATCTGATAGTCCTGGTACGGAGAATCTGCTCTCGTGTGCCAACGATGCGAAGCGGACACTCAACGTAAGTTGCATTAGGCTGAATCTGGATGTCGTCATAGCGAATCACATGGCTCGGATCTGGCACATACTTACGGAGCATCGACAAATGGAATACATCATGAACACCGGAGAACTCAACTGGAAGCGTTAACCGATAGGCTAAATCTCCAACTCGGCTCTTAACTTCGAACGGTCCTACATATCTCGAAGTTAACTTGCCCTTCTGACCGAACCTCACTGTGCCCTTCATCGGAGAAACTTTAAGGAACACCCAATCTCCGACTTGGAATGCCAAAGGTCTCCTTCGAGTATCCGCATAGCTCTTCTGTCTGGATCGAGCAATCTTCAGATTCTCTATCACTTTCTGTACTCTCTCTGTTGTCTCAGCAATGATTGTCGGACCATGGAAACTTCTGGTTCCTACCTCTTCCCAGCACACAGGAGTCCTGCACTTGCGTCCGTATAAAGCCTCATATGGTGCCATACCAATGCTCTCGTGGAAGCTGTTGTTATAGGCAAACTCACACAATGCTAGATGCGTATCCCATTCCTTCTCAAAGTTCAGCACACTAGCTCTGAGCATATCCTCCAGCGTCTGAATGGTACGCTCCGACTGTCCATCAGTCTGGGGGTGGTATGCCGTACTAAAACTCAGCTTCGTGCCCATAGCTTCCTGAAATGCTTTCCAGAATGAAGACACAAAACGACTGTCGCGATCAGACACAATCGATACTGGAGTGCCATACAATCTGACTATCTCATCAACAAACTTCCTGGCCACCTCTGTGAATGTCATCCCTTTCTTGAACGGAATGAAATGTGCTGACTTCGTCAATCTGTCCACTATTACCCAGATCGCATTGTTCTTTCTGCTGGTCGGCGGAAAACCGGAGACGAAATCCATGGTAATGTGCTCCCACTTCCACTGCGGAGTGTGTAGTGGATGCAATGATCCTGGAGGTCGCTGATGATCAGCTTTCACCCTCTGATAGGTCAAACATCGAGCTACGAACCCTGCGATCTCTCGCTTCATATTATTCCACCAAAATCTGTCCTTCAAGTTCCGGTACATCTTCGTACTCCCTGGGTGCATCGCGGGCATCGTGCGCATCTGTCATCAACTTTTCTTTCAGCTCATCCACAGCAGGAACACACAATCTATTCCTGAAATACAAAACTCCATCTACCAGGCTGAAATCAGGTTGATCTGTAATCTGATCTCTGAACTTCACCAGAAGGGGGTCCTCAAACTGGCGATCCTTGATCTGCTGGATCACCTCAGGCTGAAACACGACGGTAGTAGCTAATGTCACCAATCCACCTACCATCCGAACCTCTACAGGCTGATCTTGCACAAGCATATAGAATTCTGCCAACACCTGAAGACTGTCTGCTCTCCTACTAAGTGCATCTGCAACCACATTCCCCTTACCTGGGTGGTACTTGATCGGAAAGTCGTAGTCTTTGATGAACTCCAACCACCTTCGCTGTCTCATATTCAAGTCATGCTGATCAAACAAATACTGTAGACTGTGATGATCGGAATGGACCTCGAACTTCACACCGTACAGGTAATGTCGCCACAACTTCAGTGCAAATACAATGGCTGCTAGCTCCAGGTCATGTGTGGCATAGTTCTTCTCGTGCTCTTTCAGCTGTCTGGATCCATAGGCAATCACTTTCTGATTCTGCATCAGTACACAGCCTAGTCCAACTCGAGAAGCATCGGAATAAATCACGAATCCCTCACTACCATCCGGGAGAGTCAACACTGGCGCCGTAGTGAGCTTTTCTTTCAACATCTGAAAACTACGCTCACACTGCTCTGTCCACTCATACGGGACCTTCTTCCGAGTCAACTGAGTCAGCGGGGCTGAGATCTTCGAGAAGTCCTGCACAAACCTGCGGTAATATCCCGCCAATCCCAGAAAACTCCGAATCTCTGTCACTGATCTAGGACGGGGCCAATAGACTACTGCCTCAATCTTAGCCGGATCCATCATCAATCCCTCTCTAGAAATCTTATGACCCAGAAATGCAACTTGCTCTAACCAGAAATCACACTTGGACAACTTTGCATACAACTTGTGATCTCTAAGCAGCTGTAATGCTTTCCTCAGATGGTCTGTATGTTCCTCAGCAGTCTTCGAATAGACCAATATGTCATCTATGAAAACCACAACAATTTGGTCCAAAAAAGAAGTAAACACCCTATTCATCAACGCCATAAAAGCTGCGGGTGCGTTCATCAAACCAAACGGCATGACAAGGAACTCGTAGTGTCCATACCGAGTCCTGAAAGCTGTCTTAGGAACATCCTCATCCTTCACCCTGAGCTGGTGATATCCTGACCTCAAGTCGATCTTCGAGAAGTAAGCTGCACCCTGAAGTTGATCGAATAACTCATCGATCCTAGGTAATGGATATTTGTTCTTGATAGTCACTTTGTTCAACTGCCTGTAGTCAATGCACATCCGGAAACTGCTATCATTCTTCTTAACAAACAATACAGGAGCTCCCCAAGGTGAAACACTTGGGCGTATGAACCCTTTATCCAACAGATCCTGCAACTGTTTCTTCAATTCCAACAATTCTGCAAGTGCCATACGATATGGAGCTCTACTGATGGGTGATGTACCTGGCATCACGTCGATCGAGAACTCTACCTCTCGAACTGGTGGTAACTCTGGCACATCCTCCGGAAAGACGTCCGGGAACTCGCTGACTACTGGGATCGCACTGAGCTGTCACTGATCTTTCTTCTCTGAAATAAATGCAAGAAATCCCTCACATCCTCTACGAAGCATCCTGTCTGCTTTACAAGCAGAGATCACACGCCTTGGGCACTTCGTCTGGCTGCCCTCAAATCGAAATCCGCTGCCCAAATCAAAGTAGATAGCCTTGCTGTAGCAATTGATACAAGCATGATATCTCGCAAGCCAGTCCATACCAAGAATCACATCAAAATCCAGTGTCGTGAGCAACACGAGGTCTACCGGGAGCTGATGACCAGCTATCCGCACATCACACTGAGGGTAGAAGACACTGCACTCCACCCGTTTACCAACCGGAGTGGATACTAACAACAAGTACGGGAGCGGTGTGGGTCGCTGTCGAAGCTGCACAGTAAAATAGGGTGCTACGTACGAACGCGTAGACCCGGAGTCAAACAAGGCTAAAGCTTCAGCATCAAAAATTAAAATTTTACCTTCCACGACAGTGGCTTCCTCCGCGCCCTCATGCGTAGCAGCATAGGCTCGGGCTGTCTGGCGGTTCTGCTTCTGGGCTGGGCGAGCTGTCTGAGGTTTGCCCTGCGCTGTAGATCCTGCATATCTCGTCTGTGCAGAGGACTGAAACTTCGGACATTGGGCCCGCTTGTGATCCGTTGAGCCACAACCGAAACAGGCTCCACTCTTCCTCCAGCATCAGTCGGTGGGGTGGTCCTTCCCACAGTGACCACAAACCACCTGAGAACTGCTCGAACTGCCCTGCTTACCCTTGAACTTCTTCTGGAACTGACTTCTGCCACTGGAACCTGCTGCCCTCTTAGCCTCTGTTCGCTCCTCCTCAAATATGGCCTCTGCATCATAGGCCCTGTCAATAGCGTCATCCAATGTAGCCGGCCACATACATGCAACTACGTGGCGTTTATGTCTCGGATTCAGGCCGTTGACGAAGCGAGTCACCTTCTTATGCTCAGTGTTCACCATGTCCTCTGCAAAGTGGGACAGCTCTGTAAACTTGTGCACATAATCTGCAACCGACATCTGTCTCTGCTGAAGGTTGAAGAATTCCACTTCCTTGGCTCGCTGAATATGGAGAGGCATAAACTTCCGACGGAATTGCTGCTTGAAGGTCTCCCAAACTGTGGCACTGGGCATAGTCTGAAATGAGCTCTTAACACTCCTCCACCATGTCTTGGCTACACTCCGAAGCATAGAAGCTGTGAGAACTACCTTCTGTTTGTTGCTGCACACAATCGTATCAAATAGCTCTTCAATCTGCTCCAACCATTGCTCAGCCTGCAATGCATCCTCTATCCCATGGAACTCAGTCGCCCCTCGCTTACGGAACTTGTCAAAAAGAGCATTTGGATCTGATTCCTTGGGCTGGAAAATCACTTGCTGATCTATACGATGTGATGCTGTTGCGACAGCCTGACTCTGCCTATCTACCATGGATGCCATCTGAGCCTGTAATGACTGCATAGACTGCATCATCATCATCATGCGCTCCTCACTACTGATATGTGGGGGTACCGATCCACTATCACCGTTATGGCCCTGTTGATTCTCATCCCGAGACCCTGATCCTGATGCCATCCTGTAAAAGGAAAAGAAACACAGTACACAAATATAAAATGCCCTGAGTTAGTCAAATCCCAAAGGTCAACATATTAGACTTCGAGTCCAATAGTTGATAGCGTTATCTCACCACGATCTTAGATGCCTACATGCTTATAACTAGCATGCTCTAATACCATACAGTACGTATGTCACGACCCGAGCCCAAAAATCGGGGGTTAGCGAAAAGCTAAACCAATGACACACGTACTCCCGTGCACGTACATCCAAACCCAGTCCAGATGCACACGCACAAGGGATCTAACACGTGCGAACTAAGCGTACGCGGAAGCTGTACATATCATAGCAAGCAACAGAGGAAAACAAATAAAAATATAGCGGAAGCCAAAACAAATATGGAACGGAACAAAACAAAGATAAATACAATACTGAAAAGCCAAATACAAGCCTGAGTACACGAAAAAATAAAAATGTACAAAGATACAGAGTACGAAAGTCCAAAGTCCAAAGTGCCCAATTACAAAAGCTCCAAAAACCAAAACTCAAAACAAAAGGCCACTGATATGCATGCACGCACTCGGCAGAGGTGATCAGGCCCACTCTGCCAAACCGGAGGGTGTCTCTACACTCGGCCCTGCAGCCTCCTCGACCGCCGGGGAGCTGGGCAAGGGATCTGTGCCTGCAACACCACAGACAACACAAATGAATACAACGATCCAGCAAATACAAGTAACAGGGATGAAACACTCATAGTATCAAAGTGAATAAAATAATGACAGAAGATTAAATACAGAGTTCCATATTAGGATACTAAGCCAATCGTGCATAGAAGTAAAACATGATATGTGAATCAAAACATAGAATACTGAACTAGTTGGCTACTACGTTAACCATGTTCTCTCCAATAGAGAGCAGAGCAGAGCAGATGAGAACACCACTGACCGGGCCAAGGGTACAAGTGGGTCTCGGTTTCCTGGGTTCCGGGGTCCCAAGACAAAGCGACACTGCAGTTACAGAGATACAGAGATCTAAGCCAGAGGTAACCCCGTCGGGCATCCTAGGGCTGAGGCTGAGTAGAGCCAGACTAATACCAATCAAATCAAATCCATAGAAAGGGAGATTATCCGCTTTGGACTCACCGATGACAAAGACCGGATCTTATCCTCACGTATTAATCTCTGGGCAGAGCCACCAGGGAATACCCAAAATATACAAAGCCAGAAATATCCAAAGCATAGCCAAAATACAGATCAAAACATAGGTTAAGTCAAAGCACAGCATAGATCAAAGCGTAGTGCAGATCGAAGAATAAACAGACATACAGGACGAAAGCAAAATGACTGCGGAATGCATAGACATAGATTGGCAGAACAGAGGGCAAATTCATAAACAATATGCAATGCATCTCAGATTTAATACGGAGTCAAGATTCATTACAAGCCAACCCTAATCTAATTGTTCACTGTCACTAACCGTGCATGTTGATGTAGTTTTAAGTTATTCGATGCACCGTTGCCATCAAAGTGTTGCAATGTAATCCTTGCGTGCACCGAAGTCTCTTAAACCAACACCCATGGGGAGGTGCTTAACAGTAAATCAACTCTCACATGAATAAGTCACAGCCTAACGAACTATTCATGCGATCCAAGGAATCCATTGGGCCGGTTTACGTGTATGGTTTCTTGTATATAAGTCCTACAAAGTCACACCATTATCCTAAGGTTAAGTCTTATGTTATAGGTCTTACGGTTTAGCCATGGGTGACCTACGGCTTAGCCGTATGCATCTTACGGTTTAGCCGTAACATGCACTACGGCTTAGCCGTGGTTCCCTTCAGAACACGGCTAAATTGTCATCTTCCACCTCTGATCTGATACATCTCACGGCTGAGCTACGGTGGAGTCCACGGCTTAGCCGTAGACCATCACGGCTTAGCCGTAGATTCACCGTAAGAGTACTGATAGCAGAAAAAGTTTCGACTGATCAGGGTGATAATTCACGGCTGGGTCACGGCTAGCTTACGGCTCAGCCGTAGGACAATTTACGGCTCAGCCGTATCCTAGCCGTAGAACAAAATCGAAATTTCACGTCTCTGGATAGTGAGCCGTAGAAAGTTACGGCTTAGCCGTACAATACAGAAGCGAATTCGGGATAGTTACAGAAACTGAAATTCGGCACAGAAGCTGAACAAAACGAGTTACAGAGGTTCCAAATTCACCAATTTTGGCTGTAAAACATTCTATACAAAGATTATGATGGAATCAAAGCAGTCAAACAAAACACCCATATGTGTTATCAAAGCCTGTACTTATACTTGCCTCAAAACCTCTGACAATCCACTGAATCAAGCTCCAAATCAACTAAAATCAAAGCAAATCAAAGAAATAAACCATGCATGAGATGAAGGAAAACACACAGAGCTTGGAGAAGGAATCCAATTGGAGAAATGAAATCAAAACCCGCTTACCCAAAGCAAAGACAGAGATAAGAGAGAAAGAGGAAGAACCCAATCGAATCCACTCCCACAACCACCAGAGACCGAGAAGAGAAGTGAAGAGAAAAGAGAGAGAGAGAGAGAGAGAACGTGGAGCTTCCCTGGAGTTGCATGCAGTCGATCAACGAAATGAGTAAGACATCTGGAAGCTGACTCATTATATAGGTTTTGGAGTTTAAGTCAAAGTCCGGTAAGTTTCGGTTATTTACAAATCGAGTCACACGGGGGTCCAACTTCTCCAATTGACTCCAAACGGATCTGACACAGTTACGGAAAATAACGAGCTCAACAAAATACACATGCTGACATCAAGATGATGCAAAGATGATGCAAGCAAAGCAAAAGCAAAATTACGAAAAAGGGCTTAGAACTACCTATCTCAGGTCAAAGGTTACTCAACTACCTATCCAAAACCCAAAACCATGTCCAAAAGAATAAAACAACAGAAACACACACTAATGAGCCACTAATCCGGCTCAAAGGGGATCGGAGTGTTACAAGGGGAGGAGAGAGGAGGGAGGGAGAGAAGGGGTGAGGGGTATTTTGAAAAGTTTTGATTTTTTTTTTTTTTTGCCTGTGTAAGAACAATGAAAGTGGGTGTATGAATAGAAGCTCCCATATTTATAATACAACTATTTCCATGAACACCCATAGTCTTTAATATAGGAGTAATTTGGCTTTCGGGTCTACTTGGAAGCATGATTATCGGGAGTGACTACAGGTTTAAAAGAATCTCAGTGCAATGGGATTTGAAAGATCTCCCAATGACTATCATAGGTGATTTATCTATCACATGCCTTCGTAATTGTCATGCATTTGGATGAGCCCTATGGTAGGCTCATGTAAAGTTATGTGGACATGGTGTTCAGCTGGTCATTGCTCTATATTTATATATAATCATTTCTGGGATCATCCCGAGTGTCCCTAAATTAGAAACAATATGGTTTGTGGGATTCACTTGGAAACATGACTCTGATGAAAGGGCAATGGGTTTGAAAGATTTTCCTATGTCTTGTGTTAAAAAAAGGGAAGCCATCTGATAAAAATAAAAAAAGTAATGAGGTTTTTAAAGTTGTTAAAATCCCAACCATTAGGTAATGTGGGAAGGATGTCAAATTTTGCATGTTCAATGAAAAGGGCCTACACAAGTTGGACACGTCTCAAGCTTTAGGCCGTGCAAGTTTTCAAGAATGGTTTGGTCAATTTTCTGAAAATTTACCTCAAGCTAAGTGAGCCACTTTAATGAGTTTACATAGTTTCAAAAATAGATAGCCCTTCGAAACACTCGACGCGCAAAAAGACCTCCACATAGGGATGTAAATGGATACCCGATTCTCCGATTACCCGGAGGTTCCGACCCGCTAAAAACCGGGTATGGGTCCTATTTTTGGAACCGATTTTTAAACGGATCCGGTTCTGGGTCCTTTTTTTGGACCCATTTCTAAACGGGTCCGGATCCGGTTCCAACAGGTTTCAGACCCGTGGACCCGAGACCCGACCCGTTTACATTATATATATATGATCGTATGCGATGCGGGTGCTGCCCTAATTTCGAGCGAAACTACAGAAACAGAAGCCCTCTTCTCTTCCGCTCTTCGGTCTTCCACGCGATCGGCGATCCTGTCATCCAGCCCTCTTCCAGGCTCTCAACGATCGAAACAGGTGTTCATCTTCCACTTCCAGACTTCCATCAGTTCCATGCGATCTTGGGCTGTTCTTCTTCCAGGCTTCTTCCATGCGATCTTGGGCTCTCAACAATCGAAACAGGTAGGGTTGAGCGGAACTGCGGAAACTCATTACAGAGATCTTTCTTCTTCTTCTTCTTTTTCCTAATTTCTTTATTTCTACAGTTTTTTTCTCCCTTTGATAAATCCAATTTCTTTATTTCTGCAGAATACAGCTCCCTTTCATAGGAAGCTCTGTAACTGGCTTGAAGGAGAGAGGGCTTTGTAGCTGGCGATCTACGAAAACAACATCCAGGTACCTTTGTAGCTCCTTTTGCTATTAGGGTTCTGTATTTCTTCCTCTCTCAGAGAACCCGATTATTTTGTAGAAAATTATTTTGTAGAAAATCATTTACAGAGAACCCGATTATTTTGTAGAAAATCCTGAATTTCTACAAAATGCAATCCTGAATTTTTACAAAATGCAATGAAAGATCTAAGCCTTTCAACATGCGGGCCATGCCAATCATGGGCGTGAATGGGTGTCTAAGAAAAAAAAGATATGAATTTCTAAGAAAACACTTGAATGAGCTTAATAAATGGAGAAGCTCGAGGAAGGAAAATGGGTGTCTAAGAAAAAAAAGATGTGAATTTCTATTACATGAAAAGATATGAATAGATTACTGAAAAATAGAAGTAGATAGACTACCGAAATAAAAGGGAAACAAAAAGCTAGGGTGAAATTGGAAGCTTTAATTTAATATACCTAAGAATGGAATTGTGTTCTTCATAGAGGAAGTAAAAGAGGAAGAAGAGATTGTTGCCATTGTAGATAGAGAGAGGTATGATTTTTGAAATATATATTAAGGAGTTTTGGCCAAAAAAAAGGGAGTCAACTCGTTGATCGTTGCTCATCTCCACGATCAAAATCTCAACCAGGCAAGCAAGCAAGGAATCTTCTCTCATCTACTTACTTATGAACTCTGCCTGACTGCCTGATTCTTTCATTGCAATTGAAATCTTCAAACAACTTTCTCTCTTTTTGCATATAGGCCCTTTGGCTGCATTTGTTACAGCGCAGCAAGCAGAAATTGGATTGTCCCACCGGGGTTTCCCTTTTCAGTATTGGGTTCAGCTTTAAGAATTCTACTATTAAAACTGAAAAAATAAAAAATAAGATGCCCAAAACTTCCAATTAATCTGAATATGCCCAAAAGTGTATGGGTTTGCATGAGAGAGAGAAGGAGAGAGAGGGAGAGATGTTGGGAATATTTATTAAGCTCATTCAAGCCTACCCTCCACTAGTGCAATAGCAGTTATCAGTGCTCACCTACTGTTGTCCTATCATGGACCCTCATTGTGAAGGCTCACTTGGGGCCATGTCAATCATGGGGAGGTTGGAGATCTTAATATTTTGATTTTTTGCATTTCTCTGTTTTTGTTTTTGAACAGAGTTATGTTGTAGTAGGATTCATTTCAATCCTCTTACTCTATTTCCATTCAAAGCACACATCATTGAGTTTTGGTGCAATTATGATGTTTAGTGCTCTATCTATTCTGTTAATCTTTTCATGGCATAGTGATTTTTTTTCTTCCAATATTAGAATATGTCAGTATCTTCTTTTATCCACTGTAAAGTGGGATGAATAGGATGCCTCTTTATAGGAAGCATTGTCAATGTCCTTTATATTTGGTTGGTCCTAATTAAATACATGAAATTGTGGTTTGTGGCAGAGAAAGAAAGGTTGTAACGGCCCACCTCAGACATATCAGAACTTGACATATTAGGGCTATCAAAACTTTCTGGGAGTGGGACCTTGGGATGGCAACAGGTGATTGGGTTTCTCTTTTACTTTATTTTTTTTAGTTTTATTTTTGTAGATGGTTTCGTCAAACTTACCATTATTGTTAACCACATGTATTTGATGAATCACTTATGCTAGTGTTAGAGTTTATAAATTCTCTAATTATAATAGACTTTTAATTATTTATATGCAGATAATAGTTTTGAACCCATTGATGTCGATGACAGGGAAACCAATGTTTCCATTGAAGTTTCCAGGGTATCTCCAAAAAAAAGGAAGCTAACATCGAAAGTTTGGGAAGATTTTGATAAAATTACTAAAAATGGAGATGATAAGGCGGTGTGTAAGCATTGTAAAAAGATGTTGAATGGGAAAAGCATAGACGGAACCTCTCATTTGAGTAAACATTTAAATCATTGTGTTGTTTACAAATATAATAAACGAAAAGGGCATGGAAATATAAAACAACACATTTTAAAAATCGGAGAAGTAAACCAAGCTGGAATGATTGATATTCAGAGTTTCAAATTTGATCAAGAAAAAAGTAGACATGGCCTCGCACGCATGGTCATATTGCATGAATTACCATTTCACTTTGTAGAATATGAGGGGTTTCGGAATTTCATAAAAGGGCTTCAACCGATGTTTAAAGCTGTGTCACGGAATACTTTGAAGTCTGATATTATAAAAATTTACAATGAGGAGAAAGAAATGCTTTATGACTTCTTGGACAAACTAAAATGTAGAGTGAGTTTGACAACTGACATGTGGTCTTCTAATCAGAATCTCGGGTATATGTGTTTAACATGTCATTTTATTGATGATGATTGGAATTTGCAAAAGAAGATCATTGCTTTTTGCTCTCTCGAAGCTCCTCACACCGGTGAAGTAATTTGTAATTGCATAGTTGACAGATTATATAGTTGGAATATTGAAAAAAAAATTGTGTACAATTGTGTTAGATAATTGTTCTACCAATGATGTTGTTGTTCGAGAGCTTAAGTCAAAGCTTATCAGTAAGGGCTTACTTTTGTCCAATGGAGATATATTTCATGTTCGGTGTTGTGCACACATTTTAAATTTGATAGTTCAAGATGGCATGGATTCCATACGAGACGTAATTTTTAAAGTTCGTGAAAGTGTGAAATACATCAAAGCTTCACAGTTAAGAGGACAAAGGTTTAATGAAATTGCACGGCAAGTTCGAGCTCCAAGAAAAAAAATCCAACCTGATAGTTCGAATAGGTGGAACTCTACTTTTGAAATGCTACAAACAGCAATACAGTTCAAGGAGGCCTTCGAACGTTTAAGTGAACGTGATAGTGGATACAAAATTGCCCCAAGTCATGAGGAATGGGAAAATATGAGAAGTGTTTGTACATGTTTGAAAGTGTTTTTTGAGATGACAGAAAAATTTTCAGGCACCAAGTACCCAACAGCGAATTTGTATTTTCATGATGTTTGTAAGCTACATCTGCATTTAGTTGAATGGTGTAATAGTTCGGAATCTTTTATTAAAGATATGGCCATGAAAATGATTGTGAAGTTTAAAAAGTATTGGAATATAATTTCCACAACATTGGCAATTGCTGTAATTTTTGATCCTCGACTCAAATTTAAAGTAATTGAATATTACTTTCCAAAGATTTATGGTGATGAGTCCGATGTGAGGACTATGGCTGTTATGTGTACATTAAAAAACCTTTACAATGAATATACTCTTAATGCGACAGTTGTATCCAATGCTGGGAGTGTTGGTGGTGTTAGCATTAGTGGTGGGACAAGTTCATCAAGTGTTGCTTCTCCATTTGCTTCTACAAGTAGCAAAAATTGGGATCTTGACCTCAACATGTTTCTCAAAGAAAATTCATCAATTGAAAGAAAGTCAGATTTGGAGACATATTTGGATGAAGCATTATGGCCTACCATGGATGATGAGGACTTTGATATACTTGGTTGGTGGAAAAATCATGCAGCTAAATACCATAATGTTGCTCTGATGGCTCGTGATATTTTGGCTATTCCCATATCTACTGTTGCATCAGAATCAACTTTTAGTACTGGTGGCAGAACAATTGATGACTATAGGAGTAATTTACTCCCAGCTACAGTAGAGAGCTTAATATGTTGTCAAGATTGGTTGAGAAGTTCAAGAAAAGGTAATATTTTGTACTTATATATACATATATATTGCATTCAAACTCATACAACTTTCTAACATTTAAGTTTATCTTTTAGATATTCAATCTTACCACTACACAGTCACGAATGCCATGAATAATGATGATGAAGAGACTTCAAATATTATCTCAAATGATGTTGACTTCGAATAATTAGTGAGTCATACATTTATTTTTCAATTTGTTTTGAATGACTGCTTTGTATAAGAATGATGTTAACTCATATATATATATATATATTTCAGGTGAAGCGTGTAATGACTGATGGAAATTACATTTCTGAAGAATGAATTATGGGATATTGGTTTTTAGTTGTATTTGAACTATATTTTGTGAACTTTTTATTGCTGTAGGTTGGACTTTAACAATTCAACGTTCATGTTTGGACTTTAGATGTGATTTCTAAATTTTGATTAGAACAGATGTGAAAACTGGTATGGTTGTTGTAGTGTTGTTGCCTTGGACTTAGATACAGAAGAGAATGAGATTGGTGTGACTGATGAAACTGGATCAGGCACCTCTGGTACGTTTGTCAAACGTTGAGATTACACTCGATGTTGGGACCAGTATTGCTGATTAGATGCAGTAGTTTTTGGTGTTCTTGTGGTTCTTTCTTTCCCTTTAGGAGAATTTTTCCCTTGTATTGGGAACCGTACTGTTGAGGGTTTTTTGTTTTTTTTTTTCCTTCCTGTTTTCAATTCGAGTTCAGATCTATATGGATTCTAAGTCAGGCAAAGAGCTCCTCTGGAACATTGCACATTTCTGGAGTTCATATGTGCATGTGCTCATAAAAGGAATAATGCTCATATTTATTTACTTGTTAGAGATACTGCTTAATTTCAACAAGATGATCATTCTCTACGAGACTATTATTATAAGCTTCGTGGGTTGTGGAGAGAATTAGCAGGTATCATAGTTATAAATTTTGTATGAATGATTCAGCGGAAGCTGTTTTTGTTTCCTATCATCATTGACTTTGTCCCAGGACACCTGAAACACTTTTAATAGATTCAAACCATCATCCTGGCATGCCAATCATGGATATACAAAGCTTGAAGTTTGTAATCTGACAGCACCTTACATTTCTACTGAAGAATTTTTGTGGAAAGAAAAATAATGGTTGGATGGAATTTTTGCTGATTTTTCTTGCTTTAATTATCATGTGTCTTTTCTGAAACTCCTCTGGCTGTGTGGTTTAGATGTTCAAAAGGATACAATTCTTGAATTATGGCTCACTGCTGTTAAGATAAAAACATTGAATGTTTTATGTTTTAGATAAATGATAACTTGAGAAGAGAGTGACATGTCTTATAATTTCCCCGTTGTGACTCTGCTTTCATTAACACGATATTCAACTTTGCTTGTTGCCAGTATTGATAATAATCCTAATCTTGCCACCTCTGTCGTATGAGACTGAGTAGTGAGTTCAACACCATGCTATATCTAGTTTGGAGGCAAAGTATCGTGCAATGGCCCTTAATACATGCCAGCATAACGGGTCCGGGTCCGGTTCCGGATCATTTTAATGGAGTCGGAACCGGTTCCGGATCCAATAAATTGGATCCGTAACGGTTCCGGATCCGGGTCCGGATCTATACACAGCATAACGGGTCCGGGTCCGGGTCCACCGTGGACCCGGCCCGGAACCGACCCGTTTACATCCCTACCTCCACAGAGACAATGAAGAATGTATTGAACATTTGAACTTCAAATTAGATCCTTTCCTTCACAAATTCACTCTTCTTCTACTTGATAACCAAATATGAATCAACGGTTGAGAAAACGTACTAGACTTAAAAGTTCACATGGATATACAGGCTGATGGGACTGAACGAAGTCTACCATGTCGTTAGGTGGTGATATGATGAGCATCAATTAACCACCTCCTTCAGTTCGGCCATTGCAAGAAATTAAGTCCTTACCTTTTCGCTAGCCAATGGTATGACTTGGACACTTATCTTTTCTTCTCCAACCAGATAGCCTTTGCAACAAATTAAAAGATTCTCGGTAAAAACAAGAGGGTTTTTACATTGATTTATCTACAAGGGACAGTTTTCTAATAACCAAATTACTTTTTATCATTAGATAGATGAAACCATCTAATGGACTTTGATTTATTCCTAAATAGAACACAAAGCACCCGTATCAACTCACTAATTGTAGATTTTATTGCGAACCCATGATACCTGGATACTTGTATACATGTCTACATCGGACTGATACGATACTTGAATTGAGGCCCAAAATTACACCAATATTTTTAGAGCATAAGTTTAGCATGCCCTACTTAATAAGTTCATTATTTCACATAGTTCTTTAGATATTCTTACTTCTCGGCATAAAAAATATTAAATAGGAATATAAAAAATGATAATCTCATTAATTCAAACATAATTTTAAGAAAAAATTATGACTCCTGTACATATATCCATGTTCTAAATTTTCAAAAGTGCAAATTCATATTTCTAATCTTTCTATCCATGTTCGTACGTGTATCCATATCTTGGCATCATAGTAGCCAACTATTGCTGTCAAGGCTAGAGAGGATTAGGTCTAGTCGTTTATTCTAATCAATCAAACAAATGACGTGGATTGGCGTTAACCTCACGACATCACATAAAAATAGACATTACAACATGTAACAATTTTCTCAACAGTAAAGTAGAATATTGATGCTGGCACAGCTTCTTCCAGCTTTGCCGTTGGACGATCACTTTCCCTACTAAGTGAACGGCAACTTTCCAGCTTTAGTTGATGTGTTGAACACATGTGCATTGCATCATCAACTCATATACCATTCGATAGTTACTTTTACAGAGTTGACGAGTCAACTCAGCTCTAACTGGCTTTCCATCTGCAAATGGGACAGACTTGGTGGCTGCCCATCACAACAGCTGGTGCAGATGGGCGAACACTGGTGTGGATATGGAAGAGATAGATGCTGGAAGGGTTTTCTTAGCAAGGTGCAGTTGTGGGGGCGCGTTTTCCATTAAATGAAAATGGTTTTTGAGGTAGAATTTTTATTTTCCATCTTGAGGAATTATGGTGCCCAAACATGCTCTTAACTTTCTCTGTTTTTTACTCCCTGAGCACCAGATGGCTCCTCAACATTTAATTCAACTTTTTCCTTCCTTTGCACTCAAAGGACTTGTTTTATGCGAAAAGTGGATTCCGACAATATGGTAATGTACAATACCAAAAATAAAGATAATTTTCCTTATTCTTTTTCCAGCGGAGTCATTTTGTTGTACAAATGCAGAAACAAAGACGTATATATGCCATTCAATTGGTATATGCTCTTCACTCCATATCAATCTTAAATCATGTGGCCCTTTTTGTGTGGACTTAGTGGAGCTTTTCTTCACAAAGAATTGAATGAAATGTCCCTACATATTGTTGCCTACAAGAGGCTGGAGCAAGAATCTCTTGGTCCCCACACGACAATTTTTGGCCTGTTGTCCCTCTCCTTAACTCTCATTTATGCTTAACTTTTTCTTGTTAAAAAAAAGGTAGGAAAACAAACAGGTTGAGATTTTAGCATGAGATGGGTGTCAGAAGTTTCCATTATAAATGAAAGGGGAGCCCTTGGCATCTCCATACCTAACCTCCTCTGTGCACTGATGACTGTTTTTGGAACAGCAAGGTAGGCTGTGCAGGATGGAGAAGCAGGGCACGTGCATGACCTTCTAACACCTCTCTCACAGCATAGAAGGTTAGCATGTTCTTCATGTGCCCATCTTTTCCATGATGCCCATCCCTACCTCATTTTCAATCAACTAATCTCATCCATTGATCTCCCAACCGTTGACGGCTTCAATTTTATGTTTGTTAAGTTCAAATCATGACATCGTTAGATTACTTATAGCATTTGACCCTGCATTCTTTATGTTCTAAAAACAAATATAGTTTAATCCTTGAGCACACAATTATTGATAGAAATTTTATTCAATGATCTCTTTTCGGAGAAGTTGGGATTGAACCCACAAGGAAAGGTTTTTTTTTTTTTTTTTTATGTGTGACTGTTGGATCATGTGTTTCTGTTAAAAGAGAATGAGTAGTGTGGTGCTTTTTTCTTTCCTGTTTTTCCTTAATACTTCTGTTTTTAACTGTGACGTTTTCTTAATTATCTAATTGATGGGTGGATTATATATTCGATTTTGTTGTCTTCTTGTTCAACTTGATTTTCTTGGCTAATCTCCAATAATTTATGAGTTTGTGCTCTTGCTCAAGTCAATGGCAAGTCTCAACTTGTTTGAATTAATAGTTGTTCAGTTTTGGATCATTTTGCGTTAGGCTAAAGGTTTGGATTGGATTATTGAATCTCTCTCTCTCTCTCTCTCTCTCTCTCTCTCTCTCTCTCTCACACACACACACACACACAGGTATTGTTCATCCTAGATTCATCTACAGTCAAAGTACAAAAGTACGACAACTACTACGAGTACCTGTAGGATAGAATTCACTGTGGTTAAAGATAATTAGTTACGAGTGCATGTTTGAAAAAGACTACTTGGGTTGTTCAAAGGCTTCGTTTTACTCATCTCCTGGTTAAAAGTAATGGGTCTAAACTTCACTTATGTATAAGAGTGTGTGTATATGAACAGCCACGATCAAGTGCAGGTGCACAGCATAAGGTGAGGACCTTTCATTTTCTTTCATCTTATCCCACCCGCAGTCCTGTTAACATCCATGATACTGATGCCTTTAAAAGTGAAGCTACTTTAAGGGCCAAAGACCAAAGGATTAAGATGATGTGATGGGAGTGATCAAAGGATTAAGATGATGTGATGGGAATGATCTGTTGCAGCGTTAGTTTTCAATTAAACTCTTTCATCCTCCCACCATAATGATGACCCATAAATCCAGGTGGACCAGGTCCTTTGTTACGCATATGCTTGAAACCGGGGAGTGCCTTGTATCATATTGCATCTTATACTTCACTTTTGGGTAACAACTGTGTCCCTGCCACATTGTGGCATGCCCTATGCCATATCAAAGCATCATAGGGCAAGTGATCATGCATCCCAATGGTCAATATATACGTGTAGTATGTATGTATATGATAATGGTAGTGATGGTTGTGCTAGTAACTATACAAACGGGACTAGGGGAAAATACATATACCTGCAGTTGTGCAAATCGCCTCCCTACTAAAAGGCCCGACAAGGAATTGGGCCTATAGTACTACAGGTTTTGTCCATGTACCCTTTCCCAGTAACAAATAAGGTACCTTTAGACCCTTACATATATATATACATGCACAGAGAGAGCAGAGTCATTGGAGGAAATTGGTACGATCCAAATGCATCACAGAGAGATTTACTGGCCAGGTACCATAAAGTCTCTCTTTTACCACTAGCAATGTCTATACTCTTACCGCAAAAAGAAAGCCAAGAACCAACACAAGAACAGGCTTGGTGAAGCAAAACGTGAAAAATGAAATTGACACGATAGACAACAACAATCTTTGCATGTAGAAAATACATAATGAAGGAGAATATGATATCAAGGTTAACCTTTTAATTATGGCTATGCGGGACTGGCCAAATACTCATTTGAAACGCAGTTAGTTTTTATTAGTAGCTGCATGTATGACGTCAACTCTGCTTCTAAGAACTTTGATGAACACACGTTAAGATTCAACACATGGAGAAAAAATTATCTGTACTAATTACCCATCCTTAATGCCTATGCAAGGAGTACACTCAATCCGCGGTGGTAACTTTTAGAGAGTGCAATATCTTGGAAATGTCCATGAAACAAAAATTTACTGCAAGAACACAAAAGAGTTTCAAATTATCAACAGTTTTTAGACGTTATCATATTTTATTGTCAGATTTGGAAAATATATTTCTAAGAAAACCCAAAACAACTTAAAATTGTTTCCCTAGGAACTTCTGAGAATGTGGACAAGAGCCCATAGCCTTCATGAAAGGTTTCTCCTTGTCTCAACCACGACGGTTGCGGGTTTGAATATCTTACCTATCAAGAAAAGGAAAGGACAAGGGGGGAGAAAACTGAAACCAAAATTCTGGTCTAATATTGGAAGATTGACGGGGCATGATCACACACATATGGACTCCTGTTAACATTTATCTAATACCACTATAGATTTTTTTTTCAACTCAATTCTAGATCTTGTTTGACTTCATAGTCCTGTTCTGAGAGATTTTTTCCAAAAACCACCCCCACTAATGAAGATTTGCTTGCTCAATGGTAGAAGTGTCTTTTCCCTACAGAAGCCTCACTTTTGATTATCAAAAACCATCAGATAAGATGCTGCCACCGCCCTAAGCCACGTTCTTCCATTACTATGTTCATATCTATCCAATTCTCTATACAAAGTTCATATCTATCCAATTCTCTATCATTGTGGATACAAAGTGATTAATTAATAAAAGATTTTCTAGGCTTTTGACGAAAATGTATCATTCGACCAACTCATGAACTCAGCTTGAAAACCCCGGTTTCAAGTTGACCCATTACAATGTTGGGCCGGGTTAGATCCATATTTTTATTAGCCATGGATGTCAACCATTTACTGATCCAAGTTGGCGCTTCCATGTCTAATATTAAATCTGTACTCCACGAAGTAAAAACCTTGACAGAATAGCAACAAATTTTCTACAGGCCCAAGAGTAAAGATTTTATCTCATGATTTGTATGAGAAAGCGGAAAATCTGAGGCGGCCACAGATAGGTGCGTTAATGGACTACTGGTTCATGCTTTCGGGCAAGCTTGTCCCCGCCCAGTCTGGATTATACTGAAATCTGATAACTCAATCAGAGGCCCAGCCCATTTCATAAAAATAATAATATAATGCGTTACCCTAAGTACATCAAGCCAGGCCTGGATTTTAAACATACATAGGTTGTGAGAAGGCGTTTAACCATTGGTCCAGAAAGTTAGGGCCAAGTAGAAACCATGGACCAGAAAATGCAGCGAAATCGAGGCCCAATCATACTGTTCTGGGGTGGTTTGCCCACAACCACTGTAAGACACACAAAAATTTCTTGTAACCAACAGAAGAAGAAGAGTTCATGGGCGTTGGATAATTCGAAGATCAGAAATACTCTTTGGTTGAGGACCTAGTTATAGAGGCCAAAAACTGGAACTTGAGCAAATTGGGCCTACTTTAAATCACCCACAAATGTGCTCGGTCCATAAAATCCACCAAGTCGAGTCTGCTAGAAGACAAGAGCAGGTCTAGTTGAAGTCATATGGAACCAAGTCCTAAAAATCCATCAATGGGGCCCATCTGTGAAATCTAAACTGCACAAAATCAAAGTCGTTTAGGTACGTGCTGTGCCAAATTTCTCTAGAAATGGGATCCGTCTGGCTCTAGATTGATTATGTGTAGCATAAGTGATTTCATTACTTTGGTCTTTGTATTTAAATCATACGTTTTACAATTAATCAATATAAGCAATTTAAATTATGGTAGTTTTATAAGGCTGGCCTCTGAAAATCAGGAATCAGGATGCAGCTGTAACAAATACCGGTAGTAAATAGGGGTTTTTTCCGTACGGACACTCTTAGGGATGATTTCCCGAGCCCTAATCAAAGACCAGCTATTTATACACACGTTTTTTCACAACTTCTTTCAGGTGGTCAAATTTTTTGTAAAATCACAAACCTTGAGAACTTGAAATTTCTCATATTAATTTTTTTACTTTAATACTGTCCAGCCTCCATTCCTTTCCTTTTTCTTCGGACTTGAGTTCTACGTTTAATTTATTTCAACAATCAAACATTTGTGGTTGAATGACAAACAATGATTGAAATAAGGAAAGATCTCTCTATCCTATATTTGTATAACTTTGAGCATAGAGAATCATTATATCTATAATCTTTGAGAAACAAGTCACATCCTCCAAAGCAAAACAACAGCAGCAAACATGAGATGACTCTAAACCAACGCATTTTCACAAATTGAGCAATGGGTCAAAAAGTGAGCAGTACTAAAAATGGTGGTGGTAGAGAAGCAGATACCCCAACTTTAGGCTTTCGTTTATTTACTTCAATTTCCTTTGTACGCAATGTAACGTAAAGAAAAATTCTTGCATTTGCATTATTTACTGAAAGGGATGTCATTGTTTTGATGTCCAGCAACTTCAATCTTGATGTTATGGTTTCTTAGGTTCCAGATTTTCTTTTCGTAAGCAGTAAGTCTACAGAGAGATTAAACCATTCAATTACATCTTATATTTATTTATGTACACTACCATTTAGTTTCATAGATGCAATGCAGGGATAGTCTAAAGAACTTCTATTTCAAAAAGCAAATGGTTAGTTTGGTGGTTACCTTTGACAAAGTTGATGGAGAGGAAGACAAATTAGGGCTTTGACGATTTAGGGTTATGCAAAATCACAATATCCAATGGAAGTACGACCCAAGAATTCCAATACAAACTCCATCAAGACGATTAATGTTGCGTATTAACAAACAAGTTGGTGAGAGAGGAAAGAAGGAAAAATGACCAGAAGAAGAAGACTTATAAATGAAAAAAAAGAGGAAAATGAGAGAAAACGGGGTTGAGTAGTGTTAAAGTAAGAAACTAATTGTGATTTCGTATAAAATTACTTACGATTTCACATAAAGTAAATTTATGATTTTGCATAAAGTAGCTTTACGATTTCATAAACTTTTTGACCACTTGATAGAAGTTGTAAAAAACTGTATGGGTAAATAGCTGATCTTTAGTTTGAGTTTCAAAAAATCCTCTCCTAATAGTATCCATACGGAAAAAACTCCTAGTAAATATCATCATCAAAGCTTCCCAAGTATGTTGGAGTTGGCTTTTTAAATAATGTTTCTCCATTCTGTCCTAGCAAATATATACATTAAGAAAATGAAATGAAATTTTCATTAATAGTAAGTCAGATTCAGCATAGTCTCCTCACTGGAGTCGTGTTGAAATGTTTTTTTGTAGCATTTATGGAGTCAAATGAAAAAGATAAGGCATACAAATTGCCAGGGAGATGCTCCAAAACGCTAAGGTGAGCAAGTCAGATTTGGTAACTTGGGGATGAGACAAACAAGTCGAACCGAGATAAGATGGACTTTGCACGGTCTTAGTTAGGATTGGAGAGATGAAGATAGAAAACTAGTAGAGGCCAATAAAGATTGAAGAGGCCAATAAAGATTGAAAACCTGTACAGGCCAATTATATTTGCTCTGACTATCCCACTCTCTCTCTCTCTCTCTCTCTCTCTCTCTCTCTCAACAAGCAAGTCAGCTTAAAGGCGATTTTGAGATATGGCACATGGAGGGTATGGTGTCACCCTGAAAAAGAGAGTCCAATGGCCAGTTGTTGTTGAAAACATGTCAATTTACTTGACCATTGTCTGTTATCGAATTAAAGAAATTTGATGCAAATAGTTCTCTGTCTTTATATGCTTTATCCACTTTCATTGGTGGATTTTAGCTCTCTATTTGATTTGAAGAAGTAAATAAATTAACTTGAACGTTGTTAGTCATTGAATTATAGACATTGGTGATTGGCTGCGAATTTTGCTTTATATTTTTCAACAGTTCCATTGCCTTTAGCCGCAAACAAGATAGCTAACAACATCTAACAAGATACATAATACCCATCAACAGAACCCATTTTGATCATGCCATATGTCCAATGTATATATGGGTTGAGTTTAAATTGAGAGCTGCCCAACCTACTCCTATTAGGTGAGGGTTTGGGTGTGAGGTGTATATAAGACCCACTTGAATGCTTTGCAATGACAAATATCACCCTTATCAAATGCTCTAACCCATAGATGCACCCAACCCATGGTTGAGTAAATAAAACCGTCTTATAAAGCTAAAGGTGAGGGGTAAACTGTAACGAATCAAATAGACTAATGACTTACTTTATGAGATTACATGCAAAAACACAGCTAACTAATTACATGCTCCCCGGGATGACGATCAAGCGATCTTTCATCAGCATGTAATCATCTCAATGAATCTTCCATTTACAATGAATCTTCCATTTATTCTTTAGCTCATCTTCATGAGATGACCCAACAAGTTGTTTTTCAAGTTATCAAGGAACACACATTGGAGATGGGCTATGCAGTATGAGGGTAACGTCATTTCAACAAATTAAACTTTGTAATTTTATTCAAATGGATGTAGTCAAATGCAAGTGGGCGTTCAAAAAAGAGCACAAGATCAGATGGCTTCAAACGAATTCTAGTTCATTTAAGGTTGATGTCATCAATCTTTCATTGATTTTGACAAAGCCGTTACTATGGTAATCAAAACCTAAATCACTCGATTACATTTTCTCTTGCTTGCTTGCAGCACCTTTTAACTTGATCTGAAGAATGGATCTGTTCATGTGAGGTTGGAAAATGGCCATCACTAGTCTCACCTTCAATAGGAAATATGATCTAGTCCTCACTCTAGTAAATCATCAAATCATGAGAAAATGAGGGCCTCATCTAACAATGCCACCTATTTGATATTCCTTCAGTGCAATCACATCAACATCAATTCCTACAAATTTAACACAAAGTTGGCAAATAAGCCCATAAGGATTTTTTGTACATAAAATGAAAAAATCATTTCTAATTTCCCCCATCAAAGAATATTACAAGCAAAGCTACAACAAATGAATGATCAATTCCAGGATATATAGTCAGCCGAAACTTACGCCTCCCAACAATAGGCTTCCCCAGCTTGTACAGCGCACTAGTCTGCATCAAGTCAGGGAGATTTATTTATAAATAAAAAATAAAAAAGAAAGAAACAAAAGAAGAAAAAACATAACAATTTTGGTTCTGGATTGATTTCGACAAAGTATTGCAGTTCATGCAATGGCTAAATATGAGTATTTATACCATATAACACATTACTATGTAAGGAAAATTAACAACGAGTCCCAAACTGTAGATCCATGGCCCTCCAGAAACATATGGTGTGGATCAGATTGAAACTTGTGTAGATTTTGTGATTGTACTACTTTTTCTCTTTTTTTTTTTTTTTTGTAAGGTCTATTGAAGAGACATCATTCTGGCAAAATCAAAAAAATAAGAAATCTGACAGGATTGTGGAGCTCAATAGCGCAATCAGGTATGGAGGGGTTCATTAATTAGCCATCTACAAAAAATTAGTTTCAACAGACTTGCTAACCATGTGATTTAAAAGCCATCAAATCAATAAGCACAATAGAAACTCTTCCTCTCTATTGATCGTTCATTTCACGAATACAATTCAAATGGCGGGCGACATGCTTTGGATTCTTATTTTAAATGGAGAGTTAATCTACAAACCCACTTATACATGGTGAGATGGTGTGCCCACAGACAAGCCATGTGCTTTATTTTGTAGCCTGCTAGAAAGAGACCTTCCGAGGATCCAGACTCAATTATTCAGTCATGACTATCTATTAAAATAAGCATGACTCAGAGATCCACCATCTTCTAATTTTAGGACTTTTCTTTAGACCTGGAGTGATCCAGGGTCCTAACCCATTTACAGCGATCACACCTCAGCCTTCAAGCATGATTTCAAAAACTGGTTCCAAGTGCTTCACCTAGACTGGGTCGGGCAAGTTGTCTGATTACTCGGCCAGACCGGCCCAATTTACTTGACTTGGTAACCTCCGCAGTCAGATTTTCCACCGATATTAAACTATGCTTTCAAGGCTACACGATGGGATTGGGGCATAACTTGAGCCCAAAAGTAAATGGGCCAGGCAATGGCTTACATACGCCAAGGCCAAACCCGGCTCCATCACATGGATGACCATGATGATGATAGTTGTGACTAGAGAACTCGATTACCTGTGCAACAATGGAATCCCCACTGTAGATGATACAAGATCTATGGAATGGGCTACCTTTCAGTCTAAAATCAGGCGATGGCCTTCCACAGTTTTCTCCTCCAAGGAACACTTCTAGCTCTGTCCTTAACCTTGAATGCAAGGTCCTCTCCACCCTGAAAATCAAATCCTTCCACTCCAAACTTTCCCCTCTGTAGCCTTGCCATCCACCATCCTGAGAAAAACAATCATCATTATTAATAAGAAGAGGGAATTATTAAATATGATGGTATGGTTTGAGAATGATCCTGTATGGAATGTATTCAATTATGCATTTTTAGGGTAGCATAGTTTCAAAAGAGCTGCCTAAGCTTTTACTGAATATAATTTCTGAAACTGGGAGCGTTACCTGTTAATTTGGAATTTGGAATGCAGCCTATTGGCAAAAAATGGATGAGTTTGTGGGCATATTTTCTGTTCCTGTTTTATTGCAGGATGTTGTGTGTAATAAATGTTGGGCTGCTACTTCAGTGTATGGGCCATCTTCTTCTAATTAGAGGGCTGGTTTTTGGTCTGAACTTCCATCGGTGGCGAATCTTTGGAAATGTCCTTGTGTAGTGGAAGGAGATTTTAACTGTATAAGATTCCCTCATGAGAAAAAGTGGGGTTGCTCTATTACATCAGTTATGAGGGGATTTCAGTGACTGGATTCGAGGTGTTGATTTGATTGATTTGCCTTTGAAAGGTGCTGCTTTCACTTGGTCTAATATGCAAAGGGACCCAATCATGTGTCGTTTGGACCCTTTTTTAGTTTCTGAAGATTGGCTTGCTTTGTTTCCAGATTGCATGCAAAAAGCATTGGCTAAACCAATTTCGGACCATTGTCTTCTGATTCTTGAAACTAATTTGAAAGATTGGGGTGCTCCACCTTTTAGGTTTGAGATCATGTGGATGCTTAGGAATGTATCAAGAATCGGTGGGTTCGTCAGAAATTTGGGGGGTGGATGGGATTCCAATTATATCAAAAGTTGAAGTTCAATAAAATGAAAATCAAGAGTTGGCGTAAGGAGGTATTTGGGAGCCTGTTTGTAAAAAAGAACAATATTTTAGAGGAGCTTCATGGTATTGACATAAGGGCAGCAAAAGGGAAATCTGAATATGAAGATTGGAATCGTCAGCTATGCCTTAAAGAGCAATTTGGAAGACTACCGTTTCAAGAAAAGGTGAGGTGAAAGCAGTGATCTAGAAATAGATGGTTGGCTGCAGGGGACCGTAACACAAAGTTCTTTCATGCTGTTGCGAATTCATATCGCCGAGTGAATCGGATAGATGCTATTGTTGTGGATGGAAATACATGGGTGGAGAAGTCTGATGTTCAGAGAAAAATAGTTCATTTCTTCCAAAGGCTCTATTCCAGAGATAATAAGGTTAGGCCTAGGATGGATGGAGTTTCTTTTCGTCAGGTTTCCCATTCTAGTGTCTTCTGTTCTTGAAGCTCCTTTTACGAAAGCTGAAATTAGAGAAGCTCTCTTTAGTATGGGGGGTGATGGTGCTCCAGGTCTTGATGGATTTCCTTTTGTCTTTTTCCAAAATTTTTGGGATTGGTGGATGGCGATTTGGAGGTCTTTTTCAATGAATTTCATGCTAACGGAGTTATAGCTAGCAAACTTGATGCGTCCTTCATTGCCTTATTACCAAAGAAAGACGGTGCTATTTCTATTAAAGATTTCCGTCCACTAAGTTTGATTGAAAATCTTTATAAGATTTTAGCTAAAGTCCTTGCTAACCGTTTAAGGAAGGCTCTCCCTGGGGTAATCTCTGAAAAACAAGCTGTTTTTATTGATGGTCGTCAAATTTTTTATAGTGCGGTTGTTGCTCATGAATGTATGGATTCTCGATTTAAACAAAAGCGACCAAGGCTGATTTGTAAGTTGGATTTTGAAAAAGATTATGATATGATAGATTGTAGTTTTCTTCAATATATGATGGAAATAATGGGATTTGGCTTCAAATGGCGAAAGTGGATTTATAGTTGTATTTCCTTTGCTCATTTTTCAGTTCTGATTAATGGTTCTCCTTCAGATTATTTTAAGAGTTCAAGAGGTGTTCGCCAAGGGAATCTTTTATCTCTTATGCTTTTTCTCATTATAGTAAAAGCTTTAACCGCATTGTTGGAAAAAGCTAGGCAACAAAGGTTGATCTCTAGTTTTACTATTGGTGAGGAAGGTGTCGAGGTTTCTCAGTTACAATTTGCTAATGACTATTATTTTCATGGATGCATCTTTAGATGAGGTTCATAATTTGAAGTTGATTTTGATGTGGTTTGAGTTGCTGTCCGGGCATAAAATCAATTATGAGAAGTGTGAATTTAGGAATGCCTAAGAGTGCATCCTATGGTGGAGCGCATTGAAAAACGATTGAGTTCATGGAAAGGGAAGATGTTATCTTTGCACCGGGGGGGGGGGGGGGGGGGGGGGGGGGGGGGGGTTGATTAAGTATGTTTCGCAAAGTCTTCCTATTTATTATCTCTCATTTTTCAAACGTCCAGAGAAAGTTGTACATCATGATTGAGAAGTTCCAGCGTGATTTTTTATGGAATGATCAAGGAGAAAAAAAGAAGTATGATCTGGTTAAGTGGGAAGTGGTTTGCAAACCCATTGATCAAGGAGGTTTAGGGATTTGCTCTGTGGAGAATGTTAATAAAGCTCTTTTAGGTAAGTGGCTTTTGGAGAGTGGGGGAGCCGTCTTAAGGTTTATGGAAACAAATTCTTATTTCCAAATACAAGTTGGGGAATGATGGTTGTCCAAGCTTTTCAACCACAGCTTCGGGTTTTTGGAAATCGATTCTAAATGTTAAGGATGATTTCTATCGATGCATTCGGTTCAAAGTTCGTGATGGCTGTCGGGTTAGCTTTCGACATGATGAATGGTGTGGTCAGTCTGTGTTGGTCAATATTTTCCATAATTTTTTTTTTTAGATAGGAGAAAGGCTGCCTTTGTGGCAGACAATTTTCACATAAGAGGGGGTCAAGTTTTTAATTTTCGACATAATTTGACAGATACAGAAGTTGCTGATTTTGTTCACCTTATGTCCTCTTTACATCAAATTTATGTCAAAAGTAGTGGTGGTGATGCTAGAATCTGGAAGCTTTTTGAAAAAGGTAATTTTACAGTCAAGTCTTTTACTCCTTTTTATCAAATTCATCTAATTCTATTAAGAAGTGTAGATAATTTTGGGATTCTACTATTTCTCCTCGAGTTTTTGCATTCTGTTGGGTGGTGCGATGTCATAAAATTTTGACATTAGATATGTTGAAAAGGAGGAATCTTATTTTTGTTAATGGGTGCCCAATGTGTTTTGAGGGATGAGGAAATAGTGCATCACTTGCTTATTCATTGTTCTTTTGCACAAAAAGTTTGGCTTGCTATTCTTAAGTTATTTGATGTCCCGTGGGTTATGCCTTCGCAAATTGGGGATCTTTTCCATCAATGGTATTTGGGTACGAATTATGTTCATATGAGGATTCTATGGGAGGCTGTGATTTATGCGGTTTGTTGGAAATTTTGGTTGAAATGGAATAACCATGTTTTTAATAATAAGAGTAAGCTCGTGGAAGATGTGTTCGCATATATTGTTTGGATTGTTTCAGAATGGGTGTGTGTCAAGGGTGAATTTCAAGGTATAGTGTTGGAGGATTTGAACAGCAAGGCGAGTGAATTCTAAGGTTCTAAAATCTGTCAAATACGAATCCCCTCCTATGGGTTTTTATAAATTGAATTTTAATGGTAGTTATGTTCAAGATACCAAGAGAGAAAAACCAGTTGGGGGGGGGGGGGGGGGGGGGGGGTTGGTTGTGTTTGGTTTAATTAGAAATTGGAATGGAAATATTTTTCTAAACTTTTCTGGCTCAGAGGAAGCAGTTTTTAGAGCTACTGTGGAAGTTGATTCTTTTCGATTATTTAGTGGAACTCACTAAGTCTTCTTTTCCTTGGCGGTTGGCGGATCTAATTGAGGAGGCTCATTCTATTTCTCGGGATTTGTATCTGGCTTTCATAATGTGCTAAGGGAAGCCAATGATTCGGCTAATAAATTAGCTAAAGACAGGTTGTTTCGCACCTCTCTAAGTTTTGATGCATAATTTTCTTTGTTTTCTTTTTTTTAATTAATAAATTTTACTGTTATAAAAATTTAAAAAAAAACGAAGCAGCATAAATTTGGCTTTTATTTTTTGCTAAGAGAGTATAAATTTGGCATTGGATTAGCTCCCTGAACCATGTCTTTATTATCATTATTATTAGACAATGGTGGGTTCGACCCACTTGATGCCACAAGCTAGGCCCACATCTGGCTAATGAGCCCTTATTAAAAACCACAAGGGAATTTTCCCCACCGAATCCAAATTTTGTCAATATAACCTGCTCCTATCCATGAATGGGCCTGGCCAACTGCTCAACCTGAATACATTCATTTTGTCAGATTTTAATCCAAAGGTTAGAAACAGTTGGATAAGTATCAAAATTGGGTTTATGCCAATTCAATGGGACCAAGTGAGGTGAGGGTGAGGGTGTTAGATTGATCATCAGGTATTCTATTCCGGTAAGATCCAAACCATGACCCGGATATGGACCCATTAGTGAACAACCGCTGAGGAGGTAAAGGAACGGACAGACCCATTACTGTGTTATGTTTGGATGGATAACATTTCTTTCCCTCGACATCCACGGTATCCTCTCAGATAAGCAATTTTGGACCCTTGATGACATGGTCCCGACACTAAACCAATAATAGCCGTCTATATAAATGATGAGATCAATCAAATGCAGACCCTACCCAACCCAAAAAATAAAAAAAATTCCCACTTGTGCCAGATCACCGATCTTAATATGGACTCCACCATATCAAACGATCCGATGGGCCTGGGCCTCATTTCTTATGGCGTATATCAGTCGCCCAACAATTTTTCAATTATCTAATCGGTAATCATAGTAGTCAAAAGGACGTTCAAAATGAAAATAACAAGAAATCAAATGTCCCCATTCCGAATTCAATTAAAAAAGTTTCGATCCTCGATCGGCCTGCGTTCTGGGCCATCCATGATCCACTAGTCACAGAAACAAGTGGGCCATCCAGGCACGCGCTAATCACTATGACGAAACCCGTTGACCCCACTCAACCTGGCCCTTTCCCACAGAGAGAGAGAGAGAGAGAGAGAGAGAGAGCATTAAACTTACATGGTTGTTGCATCGAATGATGGAGAAGATGGGATTTTTCATGGCATCAAGCAAAATTCTCCGATTCTTATTGGAGCCCTCCTGGGCCGTAGATCGGCTGTCGACCCTGTAGAGAAGATTGCCATGGGAATCGGTGACCTTGAGATCTCCACGTGTAAGGACAAGATGGCCTTTCGAGATGATAAGATCGATTGGGATTTGAGGAGTCCCCGGACATGGACATGGGTATTCTAACGCGGAAGCCATTTCTGAAAGTAGGAGGGTTAGGTTCCTGCGTATATATAAAGCGGTCATCGGGAGCATCGGAAATAAAATCCCTCGTTGCAGGGGCCCTCTTTCCCTCCTGGGTCGGTGATAGTTTCTATTTTCCAAAGATCTCTTTGGAGTTCGGTGGCAGGCACATGGCCAAGGCCAACTGCAATTGACCCACCTAAGACGACTTTGCTAAACTACGCGCGTGCCTCTAAAACGGTTCAAGGTTGAGCTCTTTAATTTTTTGTTTTTTACCACACACATGCACACCCAAGAACAAAAACATCAGCCCACCTGTGAAAAAAAAAGCCCACGCCCTAAAAAAACAGAAACGGCTTGGGTTTTGTACTGATTGAGGTAAACCCAATTTTGTACGTCTCAAATTTACCTCATCTAAACTCGATGCACCCAACAAATCACTAATATGTAATAGGAAACCCACCCATTTGAATGAATCAAGTCAAATGCCTTTAAACTTTTAAAATATATAAAAATGTATTAAAATGTGGAGAAAGGATTGAACATCTCACCTTCCATTCGCTCATACCTTATGTTAAGGTCTAAAATCACATTCACCACTTAATTTTTGCTTGTTACTTTGAAAATAAATATATAAATATTATACATTTGGGGTGGGGTGAGGTGACGCGAGTTTGGACAACAAATTTCTAAATCTACCCCCACACAAAGAAAATTACTATCAAGCCCACTCTGAATAGAAGCAGGATGTGGCAAGCCCCATTTGCACTCAACCCATTATCCTCTCTAAAGAAGGCTTATATAAGGTTCGAACTCTTAACAAACAAGTGAGAATTACCGCTCCTTGTCACTTGGATAAAAAAACTGCTCTAAATGCAAAGTTGAGTTGATCCATGACGATTCACTGACTGGTGTGACGAGTCCTACACACATGGAACCAAATGCATTGTTAAATATGTTTATATGCATAATTCATAATTCATAGATTTAGAACAGATGCACCAAATCTAACAACTTTCGACTCCCATGACCATGGATTGAATGAATTATCCAAATCCTAAATAGTCCAAGGTCCAAAGAATGGATTCTGTGAAACCACAAGAGCATGAACGTGAAAATTTGAGGAGTACAAATTTGGACACTCGCGTGGTTTACGGTGTTTAAAAAGGCAAATATTTGGTTGGCTCCGGCTAACAATTCACCTACGACAACAGCAAACGCACGTCGGGCACTTCTCTGCGAACTGTCCTTGTCTTCCTTAAAAACCACGACCTAGTCAAGATAACAGCTGAAGTCATTCAGTGGGGCCCACTTGAGATGGGTAAAAATTTTTATAATTTTTTTTATTTTTTTATTTTTCTGGAAAGGTAACTTGAGTTAAACAATTAGGTTAGGGCCACTGTAAGAAAAGTTTGAACTGCAGGAGACCCCATCCATCAGTGCAGTGGAAGGATAGTGTTACGAAGGGATAAAAATGCTCTGTTTACATGAAATGGAATTTCTAAGAAATCTAAGTGTATTAGTAAGGCAGGCTAAAATTGAAAAAAGAAATGTGAAGGCCTATTGTGATAGGGGTATGAATGCCATTAAGGTAGTAGTTAAGTTTGTTTGGGCCTTGGTTTGCTCCTTGTAATAGGGGTATGAAATGCTGTCAAGGTGGTAGTTCAATTGGTTTGAGTCTTAATTTGCTCCTTAAAACCTCAATTTCGACCCCCCACCCCATTGTATTATCTAAGTAATATGTGTGCGGCCATGTATGTACTCCCTAAGAATGATCATTGATCCGCAAAATAATGTCACATCGAGTTTGAATGTAGAACATATCCTGAAAGTGGAGATTAACAGCCATGGAGTTCAAAAAAGCAGTTAAAAGTAGATAAAATTTTGAAGAAATAAAAACCTACATGACAATTAATGGGAACTTCTGCTAAGGCTGAAAAGATCTTTTAATGAAAAAACCCCATGCAGGGAATTAACAAAACAATAAATAAGGGACAAAATAAAAATAAAAAGCCGAAATTCTCTCTCAAGAACCTCTCATAGAGGAGACTAGATTTGAAGAGAGATAAAAGCTGAACTCATCTTCAAAAACCCACTTTAATATTGACTGCGAAAAATCTATGGGTTTGAGAAGAAATGAAAGAAAAGCGAACTTCAGAGAGAGAGAGAGAGAGAGAGAGAGAGCGCCAAGATAAGAGGAAGTGAGTAGGGCATACCTGGGAGAGAGAGAGCCAAGATAAGAGGAAGTGAGGAAGCAAGTAGGGCATACCTCGGTTGGGACGTTGCTGGAGACCTTTAGAGATACAAATGACATGGAAATAGCAGAAACCAGCCGATGGGCAAGACATTCCTCGACATGAGACCAACTTATCTAAAAGCTTTTGACATTAGACTTATCATTTGATACTTTGCAAGTTTAACACTACGAAGGAATGTGAAATTGATCAATGTCTGTCGAAGGGAGACAAAAAAGTCAAGATTCATGAATCTATCAAGGAATTAAGTGTCACAACTGGCCTTACTCAAGAAAAAAAAACTAATGTTTGTATGATTGACTATTATTATTTATTTTGCAAAGGTAACAGGTGATAAGTTACGTTATCAAAATAAATAAATAACTAAATTTATCAAAAAAAAAAAGGTGATAAGTTATTCAATTTCGAGATCAGAAGTTGGTAATTAAAGGTGAGGGCAAACTTAATAATGGCCCACTTAGATTTACATAATTCTAGTCCAACTAGAGGTAATTGTAAATATACAGGTCTTTTATTAAAACTAGCGGAGCCCTGAACATGCAAGGCACGTGCATGAAATTCACACTATAAATTTTTCTAAAATGAACTAGTCAATTTATTATTTTTCAAAGAAATTTAGTTTTCTGGCTACAGAAAGCCCCAACCAACCAAGTCATGGAAATTTCTTTGCTCGGGACATTTTACACACATTTTTGCTGCAATGAAGGGTTAACAAATAAGCAAGGTACTAGATTTTAGAATGAAGCTATACATAGCCTACTATGCAGGGGCCCTGCAGCAACCAAGAAGATTGGGAATTAACACTATGGGTGCAAAAAGCAATGAAAAACATGGGAAAATGACATTCCAACTGGGAGAACATTTCAATATAAGCATCTATGTTTAAAAAGTTGTAAATAATTTTCCAAATAATTCTGATGTGGGCATTATCAATAGGAATGAATACAATTTACAATGCTGCTCCAGAATTTTGTAGTAAATATTGAAGGTATTTCCAATAGAATCAGAACCAAAGAAGAGAGAATAGATTAACCACCAACTCTTCATTGACTATTGCATGTAAAAATAACATGGAGCACATAATTTACATGGAGAGATAGCGGAATACCCAATAATATTGTCCAATTTTCGGACCTACATAACAATTTTCTTTTTGGTTTTTACTCATACATCTTTCCTTTTGTCACAAGAATGCAATAATGCCCCCAAAAATACCTTGACAAACTCATAACCCTAACAAAATTTTATATGTCAATGAAACTAAGAGACTTCATCCAATCAGTGAATGTGTCATAACTTCTCCAATCCTGTCAAAACAACAATTTTGGACTAGTTGCATAGGTAGATGAAACACATGAATTTTTGTTCACCTTGAAAATAAACAGGAATTAGATTCTAAAGCATATCAATTAAACCTGCAAACTCTAAATGTTCAATATAAAGAACCATTTGAGAATGGTCCACGTAGTGCATGGGAATGGTCCACGCAGTGCATGGGTTTGATGCAAAGCCCATTTGTGGCAATGAACCCGAAGTCTATACTTTGGGATGCGCATCAAATTCTTCACAAAACTGAAGTGTATGAAGTGGTTTGTTTAAACTACAACCAAATATCAAAAGCAAAATGTCATTTATGTTCAACATGATTTTTCAAACATTTGAGAACATCATAAAATGATGCATGAGCACATCATATTCATAAAATTAACATTTGGGTTCTTTATATTGGCATTTTTCTAATTGATTCATCCTTTTATAATGAGATATTTTGTATTCTAGAACTTTGAAATTTTTTGTCCATAGGATATCTAAAAAGGTGAAAATTTTGAAAACATAAGTGTGAATATGAAAATAATAAGAACTACTCACGTGTCTCTCAAGGTTGAAAGAAATGTACTGGTTTTTTTTAAAATAGTAAAACTGTTCAAAATATTCTAACACGCTTTGAAAACACCCTTATAGAATGTCACCTAAAAGAAAGACAACTTTAGTAAAAATTAGTTCATTTATTTTTCATTTTTACATTGAAATTTATCACACCAGACCAATGAAAGATGAGTCGTGTAGAAGAGGAAGCCATTTTTCAGTAGTTTTTGGCACAATATTAAGGAAATAAAGCCTCATTTTTACCAAAATAAGGAAAAGATTTTTCATATTCTTAAATGAAATCTTCACCAATTACAGTTTCACATGCATTAAAGGAAAACAAGAAATAGAAGTCAACCAATGCAATGGTATCAACATAGAAACGGAATTCAGTCTCAAAAACACATCTCCAAAACTAACATACGCTAACCCACTTTTCAAAGCAAATGGAAAAGAAATAGGACATAGAGGATCATGAAGAAAAGGAGAAAACTTGAAAAAATGAATCACCATCATGATGTTTAATTCTGAAAATAGGATTCCATGAGTTGAAAAATCTCAGATAAAACCTGATCATCATTTTCACCAAAACAAGACAAAGCTAATTCCAGTTCTTAAATGAAATCTTCACCAATTAAAGTTCCACATGCATTAAAGTAAAAAAGGTAATAACAGTCAACTGCTGAAATGGTATTAACATAGAAATGGAATTCAGACTCGGATACACATCGTCAAAACCAACAAACACAAAATCACTAACTCACTTCTCAATACATCTCACTAAAGCAAATGGAATAGAAATAGGTCACAAATTGAAACTGATTGCAAGAACGGACCATGATTCCAAGATGAGAAGTAAAAATCATGTCATGTGCAACCAATTTGCATGCTCTAATCGTCAAAGCTCCACTCAACTCGTTTTTTTTTTAATGATATTATTGCTAATAAATCCCAAAGTGTGCTATGTTGTTTAATATATGTAATCAATTATGCTAAGTTACCTCTGACATTCTTCCTTTTTATTAATCAGTTTAGTGACTTTATTCATTCAAGCCTTTGTTGCTATGTATGAGTTGTGTGTTCTCTTACTTAGAGCATCTCCAATAGACTAGCTAAATGCATTTATTAGCTAAAGTAGCTAGCAAAAACTCACTTTTCTAGCTCCAAGAGACTAGCTAAATGGCTAGCTATTATACATTACAAGTAAAAGACTAGCTAAATTTAGCTAGCCACTCTTGACTAGCTAAATCTTAAAATATTATTTTTTAAAGATCCTTTGCTATTGATTGGATGATTGAGTTGTTTAATTGAGTTGATTGGATATTTAAAAGAAATAAAAAAAGAGATAGAGAACATTGCTGGAGATAGCAGTAGCTAAAATAGATAAAGACACTTTTTCATTAGCTATTTTAGATATTAAATAGATAGCATTGCTGGAGGTGCTTTTATTTCCACATTGAATGTTGCCACCGTAGGATGTAGGGTGTGGATATCCCCTATAGATGTGTGTGCCCAGCTTGTGTTGTAGAGCATCTTTTGCCCAATATACAGAAAGAGGGCACATGCTTGTTAAAAGGGAGCACATGGAATTTAATCCATGCACCAAATAGACATATGAAGAAAGATGTATTTACTTCATTGAGTTCCACATTTGCACCTCACTTGGAAGCAAATAACATAGGATGTGAATTGTGTAAAAATGTTAAACTCATTGTTCAACAAACCTTGCTCCAACTGACTCATACTTCTATATTGGTAATGTGAGTTGAACTCAAGTTGTATTACAGACTAATGATCCAATTGGCTGATTTGGTAATTCTCAAAACATAACATTGTTGCATAGACTTATCTCATTAAGTTCAACTTTGCAAGTTTTACTATTAATTCTGAAAGAATTTCTGTCCCCATTTCTTATCCTTCAAAGTCTAATGCAGAGGAATACTCTAAACATATACATATGACACAAATCTATTAAGAACAAATGATGACACAAATTCAACTAACAAATGTACAGATTAAAAACCTCTTATCGGTGAGCTTCACAATTGTATATGGTGCACGCATCAAAGCTTGTGTGTGAGAAACGCATAATTTATAATTGTAAATTTATAAATTGTTATATAAAGGTCATTCCCAGCAAGGATATGCTAATCTATTACCTTTATATAAATCTAGCAAAAAGCACACATTCAAAATTATAACTTTACATTTTCTTGAATAATATTAGAGCATCAATATAATGCCAGCATAAATTTAAAAAAGGGGGAAATTTTCAAAAATTACTGGTATCAATCCTTGAATCAGAGTGTGCAGGTCAGACCTCCATTCATTTAGATCCTGCAAAAAAAAAAACATAATTACATGAATGAAATGTTAAAAGAATAAAAAATTCCAAAAAAGGGCCAAACTTTCCTAGTTTATACTTTATGGGTTTTGATCATATTCAACAAATTTAATAATCACTACAAAAACCTTGACATTAGCAAACAAAAATAACCCAACAGATTATTCTTGCTAGACTTAAGAACAAAACTGAGTGTCCTTTTGGAGTCATTGTGCAGGCTTCTCTTGATCTGGGCATCCTTCACCTGAGTAGGAGGGACTAAGGAGCCATTTGAAAACTCTAGTCTAAGCAAATGAGAGCTAGTTAGATTAGGTCCAAGACAAATAGCTCCAGTTTTTAAGTTCTAATTTACGATTAGAGCGTTTGGTAAAATTATAAAGAAAAGGTCTCAGTTCCCAATATAGTGTTTGGTAAACATACAAATAAGAGCTCATTAGAAGCTGGCACAGCATAGGACCCTCAATCAAAAATCGATCAATCTCCCATGGAATTGATCAAATGCAACAATGGATTCAAGAACTAAGGCACACCGAAGACAATGGAAAACACCATAATTAGAGAGAAAACTCAGAGCTCAAAGATTAACTGATAATAAGCATGAGTTTACAATAAGGCACATCCTCTATATTTAGGACCGATCTTCTCCTTTAGCAATTAAGACTTTCTAGTTTCTTAGTTAATTAAAGAAACCTAAATAAAAGAGGAAACTTAGATATTAGCAATCCTAATCAATTATCAAGATAAAATAAAACTAGGAACAGGAATAGAAGTCCACAAAAACTCTTGGTGAAATTGGAACTATGAGCTGAACCCAATGGGCCAGGATGACCAACTGGTCAATTGCTTGGGCCTGGTCCGTGCTACATCAAAAGGGCATTTTTCTATCACTTCAAAAGACTTTTCTACTCATATTATATCTAAAAATATGATTCTCACATTGATTCTCACATAAAGAGTGCAAGTGAATCAGTTTGCAAACAATTTGGCAAACTATGGCCATCCATTGGGTCTCTTATCTTAAGTTTAGCCAACACTACAAAAACCTTGACATTAGTAAACAAAAACAACCCAACAGATTATTCTTCCTAGACTTAAGAATGGGACTGAGTCCGGTCCTTTTGGTGTCATTGTGCAGGCTTCTCTTGATTTGGGCATCCTTCACATGAGTAGGAGGGACTAAGGAGCCATTTGAAAACTCTAGTCTAAGCTAATGAGAGCTAGTTAGATTAGGTCTAAGACAAATAGCTCTAGTTTTTAAGTTCTAATTTATGATTAGAGCATTTGGTAAAATTATAAAGAAAAGCTCTTAGGTTCCAATAAAGTGTCAATCCCCTAAGGAATTTTTGTATCATTTAAATAGCACAATCAAGTTACAAATGTGGTCCACATTTATGGTATAATAGAGGGCTTCCCAGAAAAAAAAAACTCATCTATGGATCTTGATTTTTGAGAAAAAAACAAAACCACTAAATAACAGAATTATCGGCGATGGTGCTGAACAACTTAAGCTGATTTTCAAGCCAAAAAAAAGAACCATCCATATGGAATGAGATACATGATCCCCTTGGGCAAAATAGCGGGTTTCACAGAAAAACACCACATACGGGTCTTGTGGAAGAAAACACATAATCAACTCATCTAAAAAAAACTAGAATGAACATTCAATTCATGAAACCCATCCAATAGAATTCAGAGACCAATTTTTCCAACTACAAGCTCTTTCTCCATGGATAGTCATCAATTTCTCACAAATTTGCAATAAAGGAGTATGAGACTGATATGGGGCAGAAGAAAAAAGAAAACCCACTTCATAAAATGACATAAATTAAACAAAAAATCAAATCTTTCTGTAACATCGATCCACACTTGAACAGAATACACAGCTACATCAATATCTCTGCAATACATAAAAAAAATATATCTACAATGGAAATACAACCAAAACACATAAACCTACCATAGATTCCAAAGCTATTCTCTTTCAAGATTCCAAAGTTATTTTCTCTCAAGATTCCAAAGCTAAAACAACTTTGAGATGATGATGAGGATAGAAATCTCATCGACTCTGAGGAAGAAGATGGCGAGGCTAGCATTGTGAGAGGAGATAGAAAAGATTCAATCTTTGGGTTTTGTTGCTGGGGTTGAAGGGAGATAGACAAAGGAGGGTTTTGGGGAGAGGGAAAACTGCGCGTTCGTGCGTGCGCGTGCGGGGGAGAGAGAGAGAGAGAGAGAGAGGCAAAATGGAAGAGGGCTTTTGGGAGAGGCAGGTAAATCGGAAAGAAGTATCCATCTTTAACGCATATGCCAGTTGTCAAACAGCATGCATGCAAGTAGGACCTAAAGTGGTAAGCATCCCTCACCCTATGGTGAGGGAAGGATGCATACTAGCATCCCTATATGTGTATACATATATAGTGTAGGAATATTACTGAATCCTATTGTTAGGCCAGAATAGAGCCTTGAGACTCACTTGTAGAACAGAACTCTAGTTTGTCTCAATAATTGAGATTTGTTTTTCAAAGAACTGTACAATTAAATTTTGTCGGGGGAAAATTTCTCAAGCTAGTTCAATTGCAATTGTTTATAAAGGGAAGCAACCTGTAGCCAACAATCACTTTGTTATTTGGAGGAAATAAAACTTTTCCTACATCTAAGTTCTTCAGGGTATAATAATCCAATGTCATCTTGGTGTTTCTTGAAATAACTCATTCACAAAATGATTGTTTGGATTAGAATAGACTACAGAGCTAGCAAATGTAGCAAAGGAAAACACTTTATGCAAAATGCAACATAACATTTTCTTATCAGTCATATATTGGGATATTCCCATCATTTGCATTCAACAAAGAGTACATAAATACATGATGTTGAAGGGGTGATATAAGAATAGGATGAAACAGCTACAGAAACAATAAGCAATACAGCTGGTCTGATACCATTTAGTGTACAAATGCAGGAACTAAAGATGTTGAGAAGCCGTACTGGGACAATCAGGAGCTGTCCCAATGCCAAAGTAGAGCCATCCAATATCCCCCACTTAATTCCTTCAAGAACCTGCATCTTGCTAACAGTTAATGAGCAAACAACATCTGCTCTGCTCCATTCAATTGGCTGCCGTTCGACCTTCCAAGCCAAGTAACGTTTCTGTACAACTAGGAGAGAACGAGGAAGACAGAAGTAGCGCCTCCCACGCCCTTGCCTCTGGAGCTACACTCCTTTTAACCATTTCTTCAAGCACTTGAAGTGCATCATGAGGGAGGCAACATTTGCAGAGTCCACAAACCAAAGAAGAAAAGGTAGAAGACCTGGGAACAAACCCTCTGTTCAACATCTCCACTAATACGCCGAAAGCTGCAACTACATCACCCGCAGAAAGCAATCCATCCATCAAAATCCTATATGTATGCAAGTTCCCCTGGACACCCTTCAAACGCATCTTCCCCATCAGCTCCCTCGCCTTCTCCGTATCCCCAACCTTACAAAACGCTGTAATGAGCATATTATAAGTGACCACATCAGGCCTGCACCCTACCTCTTGCATACTAACAAGCATTTTAAGTGCACCATCAAAGTTATTCTGCTTACACAAGCCATTAATATAAACACCGTACGTAAAAGCATCAGGAACTAGACCCATCACCAGCATTTCATCAAACACTTGCTCTCCTCTCCGAAAATCTCCCACTGAGAAAAACCCATTCAGAACACTAGTGTAACAAACAACATCAGGCTTCACACCTTCCCTTTTCATCCGATTCAAAACATCAAAAGCATCCTCTGCTCTCCCCTCCTTGACAAGAGCAGTGACTACATCCATATACTCTGACCCATTCGGTGCGAAACCCGCATTGCGCATTTCTTCTAAGAAATGCAGAACCTCGACCGAACCCGCGTGTTTACAGAGCGACGAAAGTATCGTCGAGTACATCTTCGAATCAGGCATACAGCCATGATCTTCCATCGAATGTAAGATCTCAATTGCAGAGCTCGTCTTCCCATACCTACAAAGAGCCTTGACAAGTATGCGAAAGGTCGAGTCTTCAAGTCGAATTCTCATCTCAAAGCTCCTCATCAAGGCATCACGGACTAAAACAAGGCTCTCCTTTTTCCGGCACAAGACCAAGAGCAAGCTGTTGAGGGAAGCTGCAGAAGGGGTGCACCTGAACTTAGGAATCCTGACAAATACGTCAATGGCATCTTGCAGCTTGCCGGCGTCGCCGTAGCTGCGGATGAGGCCCGTGAATATCCTTTCTGGAGCCTCAAACTTCTCAGTCTTTTCGAGATGGTCAAGCACAGCGGGGAGTTGGGAAAAGAGGGATCTTTGAGCCAGAGTTGTGATCACAAAGGAGTATGCTGAGGGGTTTGGATCGCACCCATAGAGATGGAAGGAGTTTGTGAGGGCAGAGAGGAGATGGGTTTTAGGGTTAGGATTAGATTCTTCCAAAATGGGTGTTTTCTTTAAGGTTTCCATAGCTTGCTGCTCGCTAAAGGTTTGCTGCCATCTGCCTTTGTATGGGATCTGAGGCCACTTTCGCTTTCTTCTTAGATAATTTGGGTTCGTACAAGCACCAATGGAGGATACCATCCTGATTTCATTTATTGAGAGAGAGAATAGATATTGCAAGATGAAATGGAAGATGTAGATTGATAGAAAGAGAGAGAGATGCCTGGTATGAATCATTCTCTCTCTTCTTTTTCCTCTGCTTCGTCTGCCATCCTTTCTTTCGGCTTCCAGAAAAGCTCGAAAGAAGAAGATGTGAGCAGCGGGGATGCTCACTCCGCAGTCCGCGTATTGTTCATGTTGAGTCCGGCTCGTGGGCCCTCTTAGACCATGCCAATATGTGGAAAGAGGATAAATGGGCCATCCAAAAAGCTTTAGCCCCATCACATTATAATATCCCCTGATTTGATAGGAAATTATCACCTATCAGATGCGGGGGCACACTTATGTATGCATCTGTTGGATTATGAATATTCAGTGTAAAATTGGGTACCCACCTTATTAATTTTAATCATAAAAAAGTTACATTATGATCTTATCTATGACGTCTTACCTAATATATCCCAGTGGCCACTTTCATTATCCTCTCATATTTCATCCCATGATGACTGTAGCGGAATCTATCGACGTCCACCATGTCATTAAGAGCCTAGTCCTTGGTAACGTGGTGGACTGTGATAAATCCACTCATAGTCGCCGTAAGTGAACTCTTATATAATCTCAATTCATCCAAATATGCTCATAATAATCTTTCAATGAGCTCATTTCACCTCGAACTTCTATTTACTCAACTCCAATGTATTCTATGTGCACAATCTGACTGACTTTTAGGTCATGTTTTTACAATGTTGCAAAAAATAATTCACATACAACCGTTTCAGCATTCACAAAAATCAAGTCTAAACACCCCAAAGCACACACTTCCCTTCGTCAAAAATGGTTTTTTGATAGATCACAAAAAAAGTGGTTGTGTAAAGATGAGATGGCCCAAATTATATGAGAAAATTGAGGTTTCTATTTTATTTTATTTTATTTTTTTTTGAAGATGGGCCATGTATTGTTTGGATTCAACCGCATTTACCGACATGATTTGGCAATATTCCGACAAATTTTGGATTTTTACAAGTAAATATTGCATATGCATCTTACAAAATGATTCAAGGTGTATTTTTTCATACGACCACTATTATTTACAGATAATCCCGCCGCGCAACGAAAGCTGAGAAAATTCTTTTGATGTTCTCCATACTGAATTTTTTTTTTTTGTAATATTGCAAAACTCTTTTACTATATCTAAAAAAAATTACTATATTGCATAAAATTGCCTTTGAATACAGTAAAATAACAAGACAGTTTCATGTGATATTACACAATCTAGTTAAAATTTGTGATATTGCAAGAAAAAAAAAAGAATTTATGATATAACAAAAGAGTATCAATACGGGGAACATCTGAATTGCATAATTTTCTCAGCTGTTGTAATAAAGTGGGGTTATACGTGCCGAATGGTGGGTGTACGAAAAATTTTCATGATTCATACGTAGGATGATGAAACCAGTGTGCATGTATATAGGCTAAGCTCATTAAAAGTCAGCCTATGCAATCCCTTTTGTGTAATGTTGATTTGACATGCATGTATGCATACAATACTAACCCCTTGATTTCTGTCCCATATACTAAATCCAACGGTCCAATGTCAATAGATCAATACAAACTTTGTAGGATGCGTGACACACAGGAGGTGGTGGCTATGTCAAAATTCACTTTAAACGAAAGCTTCCGGTCGTCGTTGATTAAGAAGAGAGTCCTGGAGCCGTCGTATTTTGCCCTTACCAAACAAAGCCGTCGTTTGAAAAAATAACAAGCAGTTGGATTTCCGTAGCTGTACGCAGTGATGACTGTATGCCCGTCGTTGACGTACACGACGACCCCTCAACTGTTACTGTAGTTTTCATGTCGATCTGATTCTGATGGTGCTTTCATTACTTATTCAGTCTCTATCTTCATCTCTTTCTCCTGTTAAGAAGCCTAGACCACTCTCTTTCTCATAAATCTTTAATTTTATTGCAAGTAATGTCTTGTCAAGATTTTTGTTCATACATGAATCTGCACTGATTGGATTTTTTTTCTTATATTTTGATCGGGTTCTCGTTTGTTTTCTCCCATGAATCTATAAATATAGTTTTCGAATGAATCTTTAATTGAGAGCTTTCTATTAATCCACCAGTAGAGGAAAGATGATGAATATATATAGTAAGAAGATGGAATCCTCCACCTTACCAGGATGTCCCAATGGCATGCAGAGTGAAAAACGTTTTTCTCAAGATAATGGTAATTTAGATAGTGCCAGGTAGAGGTGTACAAAAAGTCTGTCAATTTATAAAATCGATTTGATACGTGATTTTTTAATTGATCCGATGGTTAATGATTTGATGACAGTTTGACAAAATCCTAATCCGTTAGTAATAGTTTAGTGACAAACTTTACCCTTAATCGGCGGAATTAAACTGATTCGAACCATCAAAATAAAAAATATATTTATTTTTATATAAAAATATTAAAAGGCAGCATTTTAGTCATTCATCATCCAGCTGTCAATCTTAGCCATTCACTTTTCATATAAAATAATGACGAAACAATTGGCATTACCGTTAACCATGGTTTAAAAAATCGATGGAGTGGTCCCTACATTACAGTGACTCGAATTCAACCAGCCCTTAAATGCCAATAGAAAGTTAAAGAGAAAGAAAGAAAGATAAAACAAAGGGGGTTTTTTGTAAAGTTGCCTTTTATATAAAAGGGATGGGGAGAGAGAAAATGGTTCCCATCGACCGAAAAAAGGCAAGAGAGGGAGACAGAAAAGGGTTTCCATCGGCTCTACATCTCATGCTACTACTGCTCCTCCTCCCCCTGTTTAGGCTCCTTCTCCTACTGTTGGCTCCTCCCACTAATGTTGGCCAATGTTGCTATCGCCGGTCACTGCTAGCCTACTACCCCTACTATTGCTATTATCGGTCACTGCTAGCCTACAACGTCTGTTGCTACTGTTGCCAGTCACTACTACCGCTGCCAGTTGCTGCTCCTACTGCCGCCTCTTGCTCCTCCTGTTGTTGCTTGCTCCTCCGGTTGCTTAAGCCTGGTATATATTCTTTTTTCTTTCTTTCTTTCTTTCTTTCTTTTCTCCCTTTTCTCGTCTTCTTTTTTCGCACCTCCTTTCTAACTTTTCTGGGGCTAGGGCCGGTGGCTAGGCTTCCCCCTACTTTTAACTGATTAAACGGTTTTAATTGAACTGAACCATTAATTCACGATTTAGTTCAGTTCGGTTAGGTTCGGTTTTTAATGGGCAACGGATTAGTTACGGATTACAAAACTGTCAATTCATAGGTAACGAATTGATAATGGATTAGACTCAATCCGATCCAATTCGAAACATGTACACCCTTAGTGCCAAGTCAAAAACATTACTAGTTTAACAAATGATGTAATGTCATAGATTTTAGTAGGACTCCACTACCAGTACAATCAACTTAAACCAATAACATAGGGTTTGAGGTAGATTGTGCAAGAATGGATCAATTTAAGGTGGGCACAGTGATTACAAGCTAATGGAGAGTTATGCAATTATCCACCCTAGATAATGGGTTTATATGGCCATTTGGATTGATCACCAAGTGGGTCCACAAGGTGGCAGATACATATAAGCAAATGCCATATGTATATGGCTATGCTATTATGCATGTGTCCAATGTGGCCAAATTAGACTATGAGAGTGGTGGGGAAAGATTCAGGTGTGACCATTCTATATATGAAATTTGAAATCAATTAATGTTTCTAATCTCTTGATATATTGCTCGTAGGAGGTGTTCCAACCTTTTGGGCCAGTTTAATTCATTTGGGCCCAGGAGAGCCAAGTAAATCCCATATAACCCCAGTATATTAGCGCAGCTTGAACCTCCAAAAGCGAATTGTGGTCTTAGGTCAACTGAGCTATCCGTTGGGAGCTGGTGTAACGCTCCAACCCAACTTAAGCCGAATTAGTGGTTAATTAAGTGCAATCTTGTTGCTAAGTGTGTTTTGGTTTTGCTTTTCTTTGGTTTTGAGCAATGAATAGGTAGTTTGGTTGAGTTTGACTCAGTTTAGGTAGTTCGAGCCCTTTTTCAAAATTTCTGATTTTGTTGGACCTTGTCAGTTTTGCTTCATTTTGATGTTAACGCTTGTATTTCGTCGAGCTTGTTAATCTTCGTAACTGTTTTGAATCCAAATGACTTCGTTTGCTCTCGTTGGATCGTTAATTAACTCGAACTGTAAGTATAGGCAAATGGTGGACTTGTTTGCAAATGTGACTTCTTTTATCTTATAAATATCCTACCTACCATTGTTCCTCTCTCAGTTCTGCAATGATCTCTCTCTCGTTTGTCTTTCTTTCTCTTTTGTTCAGCTCTGTCTTGTTTACGTGAGGAAGGGAGCCATGTGTTATGATTTTTGTGTGTCTCCAGCGGATTGAGCCAAGATAACGACTGTATTGTGTGTGATTTCCACGTGTGAGGCAAGTATAAGCACAAGTACTTGAACACCCCCGATTTCTGGGCTCGGATTGTGACAGCCAGCCCCGACTACAACAAGTGATGCCAAAAGAATTGTCAAGACTCAATCCATCAATCTAATATCAACGGATGGGTGCAATATTCGTGAGTTATCCATGACATATATGGTGTTTATTCTGTCCATTCAGATTGATCACAAGGGACTGTTCAGATCGATCACTGGGTGGGCCCAACAAGCGTCTTGCACGATAAGACCGTACGAGATAATTGCAAATGGGCAAAATAACCCCCATCACATGAGGTCGTGGGGTGGTAGACTGTTAGCGTGGAGGAGGGCTATTTAAGGACCATACCGGTGCCAAGGGGAATGGGTTGATTGAAAGAAGCCCATATGGACAGCGGTGATTGAAGTCCATCCTCATCCAAACACTGGAACTCTGATGGCCTTCCAAGTTTCAATTCCCCTTGGACTCATTCTCGGGTGGGCCCCACAATCCTCTACCTTAGCACCTGCCATCTTACCGACTCTTTAACACACATTTGGATTTGCCCAAATTAAAAACAGGTGCAGATATTAGACCCATATTCGGTTTGATCAACTTGGTCCTTTTGAGCATTTTTGACCTGTTTTCATCTCTAATCCTGAATGCCGCTTGATATTGAACAACTCCAATTACTCAAAAACAAAAGAAATGAAACAAGAGAGTTCATTATTTCATGAGTTTGTTTATTATTTCAAGATGATACGATATTTACTCTCAGTTTTCATGCGTTGATCATGGGCCCGGCATGTAAAGACTATGTTTGCCGTTTGTTCATGGGGTGGTCCGCATTTGCACGGCTGCATTAGACTGGATTTGGGTTCAATTGTTAAGCCCAATGGCTGGGTCTCATATAAATGGCAAAGCCTAAGCTCAGATTAATTACAGGTTACAAAATTGTCAATATGTAGGTAACGAATTAATGACGGATTATGCTCAATCCGATTAAATCCAAACCGTGTACACTCATAGTCTACAAAGGTGGCAGATGCATATGAGCAAATGCCATATGTATGTTGCTTTGTTATTATGTATATGTCCCGTTGTGGCCCAATTAGACCACGAGAGCAGTGGGAAAATATTAAGGTGTGACCACCCTATATATGAAATTTGAAATTAATTGTTGTTTTCGAACCCCTTGATATCTAGCACACAAGCTTTTTTTTGAACTTTTGCTAACGGAGGTTGTCCTAGTCATTTGGGTTGAACTAATCCCTTTGCGCTTAGGCGGAGCCAAGTAAATCTCATATGGCTCCACTATGCTAGTACAACTCGAATATGCAACCTTCGAAAGTAAATAGTGGTCTTAAGCCAATTGAGCTACTCCTTGGAAGCTGGCCCACAAGCGCAACAAATTATATTAAAAGAATTGTCAAGACTCAATCCATCCATCTAGTAGCAACGGATGGGTGCAATATTCATGAGATATCTATGACATATACGGTGTTTATTTGGTCCGTTCAGATTGATCAGAAGGGGCCGTTCAGATTGATCACAAGGGGCTGTTCAGATTGATCTCCACGTGGGCCCAACTAGGAGTCCTGCAAGAAAAGACCGTACGAGATATAACTGCATATGGGCAAAATATCCCCCATCACATGAGGTCGTGAGGTGGTAGGGTGAATCAGAAGGGGCCGTTCAGATTGATCACAAGGGGCGGTTCAGATTGATCTCCACGTGGGCCCAACTAGGAGTCCGGCAAGAAAAGACCGTACGAGATATAACTGCATATGGGCAAAATATCCCCCATCACATGAGGTCGTGAGGTGGTAGGGTGAAGGAGGTTGCTTGAAAGAAGCTCATATGGATAGAGGTGATTGAAGCCCATCCTTTTCCATGGAACTCTGATGGCCATTCATTTCCCCTTGAATTCATTCTCCAGTGGCCCCAGCAATCCTCAACCTTAGCACCTGCCATCTTACCGACTCTATACACGTAATTGGTTTGCCCATATTAAAAACAAGTGCAGATGTTAGGCCCATATCCGGTTTGCTCAATTGGCTCCCTTGGAGCATTTTTTACTTGTTTTCATCTCTAATCCCGAATGCCGCTTGATCTCGAACAACTCTAATAACTCAAAACAAAAGAAATGAAACAAGATAATTTATTATTTCATGGGTTGTTCATTTGTGCTTTCAAGATGATGCGATATTTACTTTCAATTTTCATGCCTTGATCATGGGCCCGGCACGTACAATCTAGGTTTGCCGTTTGTTCATGGGATGGTCCGCATCTGCATGGTTGCATTAGATTGGATTTGGGTTCAACTGTTACGCCCAGTGGTTGGTTCTCGTATTAATAGCAAAGCCCAAGCTCAGAATGAATCAGAAATGGGTGAGGATATATAGGATGCGCTTGTGAGGGAGATTTTATCTTGAGATGGTGCAATGCAGCAGAAGGGGAGTTGTAGAGGCACGAATTTCTTTTGAAAGGGCCACCTGTCATAAAAAGTTAATCAATGGAGATGCCCACATTTATTTAGATTAAAAAAGGATTATAAAAACTTTTGGCAGGCCCTACTCACCCCCTGCCTATGATACAAATCACCTTCCACTTCCCACATATGGCCACGTTCGCATTCTCTTTTTATTGTTTGGATTTGCCTAGTGGCCAAAAAGGATAAACAAAACCTACCCACCCATGTTAGCCAAAATGGCCCATTCTGGGAACTTTGAACGGATTAGATTCGCACACCAATGGTATGATTAAACGTAAATGATCTCCAAAATTTTAGGGCATACCTGAATCCATCGCTAAAGGAGATGGAACGGCTACCAACAATGGGTAATACTAAGCTCTTTCCTTTGAGTCAGAATCTATGAAGAAGAGGGAGTTCTCCTGCCCTTTTATAGCCGCCCAACCATCACAGACGACTGCAACGGTCTTCCTCATTATGGAGCGTTGCCAACGTTTCATTCATGGATATTCAACACAAAAAAACTGAAAATGGATTGAAGGGCAGTAAAATGCAGTGAAGGAATAGAAAGGGAACGGTTTCAGAAATGGGCGGTGGTCATTTGGACCACCACCCTCGGCTACCAAGAATCTCCCACTTGGTCTATTTGACCACCATACATCCACTTAGTATATATAGTATATAGAAAATACTTTATTTTGCAAACGAATTTTGAAAAACGACTCTAACTGATGCGCATCATTTGAAAACACCAATTAGCCATGAAAACTGTAATGCTAAGGTCTTTAATCTGTGACTATGTTAATTTTCTAATGTGAACTGTGGCGGTTACACATCTTGCCGATATGTTTTCTTCCACAATCATAACACCAATATCATTTCCTAATTAAGAACTTAAGTAAAAACCTTTATATGACTTTTTTAATGGGAACTATAATGTCATAACACTTTTATATTCTTACTTCATTGCATAATTATCACATGTGAATATATAACAAAGTAAGAATTGCAAAATCATTTCTTTAATTGATCAATGAATAGTGTCATACATCATTGATTCTTACAAGGCATATCTTTCAATCCCATACTCAATACATGGTCTTTAAACTCATTTGATGCCAATGCCTTTGTCAATGGATCAGCAACCATGAGCTTCGATGGAGCTTTAACAATTGACACTAAACGATCTCGCACTTTTTCCTTTAAAACAAGGTATTTTACTTCCTGAAACTTTGATTTACTAGAACACTTGTCATTTTGAGCAAAAAGTCGAGCAACATTGTTATCGCAGTAAAGTTTTAGCGGTTCAGAAACACTGCTCATAATTGTAAGTCCCTTGATGAAGTTACGCATCCATAATGCGTGACCCGTGGCTTCAAAGCACGCCACATACTCTACATCAAATGTGGATGGAGTGACTAGCATTTGCTTTGCACTCCTCCACGACATTGCCCCGCCAGCCAACAGAAAGTTGTAACCAGATGTTGACCTTCTAGTATCGAGACAACCCGCAAAGTCAGAATCTGAATATCCAATAACCTCCAGTGTATTGGATCTCTGATATGTGAGCATGTATCTTCTAATGCCGTTGAGATAACGCATCACTTTCTTGACAGCTACCCAATGAGGTATGCCTGGATTACTTTGATATCAACTTAACATCCCAACTGCAAAACTAATATCTGGCCTCGTGCATGTCTGTAGGTACATTAGACTTCCTACTGCGCCGCATAGGGATATTTATTCATTTCTAACTTTTCTATGTCAGTCATGGGGCATTGATCTTTACTAAACCTATCTCCCTTAGACATTGGGGCATTTTGTGGTTTACTCATTTCTATTCGGAAACGTTTGAGAATACTTTGCACATAGGCTTCTTGACACAACCCGAGTAATCCTCGAGATCGATCTCTGAATATCTCGATTACTATTACAAAGGTTGCTTCACCCATATCTTTCATGTCAAAATTATTCTCAATGTATACCTTAGTTTCTTGGATCATACTAAGATCATTGCTGGCTAGTAAAATGTCATCTACATACAGGACTAAAATGATAAAGTTGCTCACATTGATCTTAAGGTAAATACAATGGTCAACTGGATTTTCGGTAAAACCAAAAGATGTAATAATATGATTAAACTTTAAATACCATTGTCTGGAAGCTTGTTTCAGCCCGTATATCGACTTCTTTAATTTACAGACCAGTCTTCGATTATTACCTTGTTGAACAAACCCTTCAGGTTGTTCCATGTACACTTCTTCATCAAGATTCCTATTTAAAAAAGTTGTTTTAACATCCATCTGATATAGCTCTAAGTCATAATGAGCTACTAAGGCCATTACAATTCTGAATGAGTCTTTCTTAGATACCGGAGAGTAGGTTTCATGAAAATCGAGACCTTCTCTCTGAGTGAATCCCTTAGCCACTAGTCGGGCTTTAAATCGTTCAACTTTACCTTTAGAGTCCTTTTTAGTCTTAAAGACCCATTTACAACCGACGGTCTTGAACCCTTCAGGTAGTTCAACGAGATCCCAAACGTCATTTACAGCCATGGATTCTAATTCTTCTTTCATAGCATCTAACTATTTATCATAATTGTCACTGTGTACGGCTTTGTTAAAAGTTTTTGGATCTTCTTTAATTCCAATATCTGATTCTTTTAGATACACAACATAATCATCCGAAACAGCAGGCCTTCTCATACAAGTCGACCTTCTCAATACTTCCGGATTTTCTTCAGGAATGTTTGGTTGTATTGGAGGAGTTGGTTGTGTATCTTGAGGAATTGGATCAACGGATCGTTCTGGGAATGCCTCTATATCAAGCGGAATCATTAATCCATCTTGAGTAGAGGATTGAGGCTCATCTCTAATCTCCTTGTATATAATGTTTCTAGTATCGCTACTCCCACTGTTGTCATGATTCTCCAAAAACTTAGCATTATGGGACTCAACTATTCTTAGTGAATGATTAGGACAGTAAAATCGACACCCTTTAGACCTCTCCGGATATCCAATAAAATATCCGCTCACAGTTCTAGGGTCTAACTTCTTTTCTTGTGGATTATAAACTCGCACTTCAGATGGACATCCCCAAACTCTGAAATGGTTTAAGCTGGGTTTCCTACCAGTCCACAACTCGAAAGGAGTTTTGGGAACTGCTTTATTAGGAACCCTATTTAAAATATACATGGCCATCTTTAGTGCTTCACCCGACATAGACTCAGGTAACGAAGTATTACTAACCATACTCCTAACCATATCTAAAAGAGTTCTATTCCTTCATTCAGCAATTCCATTCTGCTGAGGAGTTCCAGGCATTGTGTATTGGGCAACAACACCTTCGGTTTCTAGGAATCTAGCAAACGGACCAGGGTTATGGCCCGCTTCAGTGTACCTACCATAGTATTCACCACCACGATCCGATCTCACAATTTTAATCTTCTTATCTAATTGCTTTTCTACTTCTGCCTTGAATATTTTGAACATAGTTAAAGCATCAGACTTTTCTTTAATGAGATAGACAAAACCAAAACGTGAGAAATCATCTATAAATGTGATGAAATATTGTTCTCCTGTAAAACAAGGTATATTTATTTTTCCACAAACATCCGTATGGATTAACTGTAGGAGTTCAGAACTTCGTGTGGCAGTTTTCTTAATTGTTTGTGTCTGTTTTCCTTTAATACAGTCAACACGGACACCGAAATTAGTGAAATCAAGGGTTGGTAATAACCCATCCTTCACTAATCTCAACATCCTCTCTTTCGAGATGTGTCCTAACCGTTTATGCCACAACATAGAGGAGTTCTCTTTTACTAGTCCTCTTTTCATGCCAACGTTCATTCCATAAGAAACATGGTGTGTAGTTAGTGATTGTATATATAAAGTAGCTAACTGTAACTTATATAAACCATCACACAATAAACCATTACCAATCATTATATTATTGAAAAATAGTTTCAAAGATCTTTTATCAAAATTAAAGACATATCTTTTCACATCCAATTGAGAAATAGAAACCAAATTTCAGGAAATCTCCGGAACATAAAAGGTGTTCAGCAGATCCAGAACGAATCCGGTATCTAGCACCAGCCTATATGTGCCTACTGCCTTGACTCTTGACTCATTCCGGTTCCCCATAACGATGGTTCGTTCCCCATCACTTGGCCTCCGGGTTAAAAGGAATCCCTGCATACAACCAGAAATGTAAACGGTTGCACCCGAGTTTACCCACCATGTATTATATGTGACATTAATAATATTGGTTTCACATACAAGAGATAAATTTCTTTGCTTACCTCTTTTCTCAAACCAATTTTTCCTTTTGAGACAGTCTTTCTTGAAATGTCCCTTCTTGCCACAAAAGTGACATTTTTCGGACCCTTTCTTCCCCTTTCTCTTCATCGGTTTCTAACCTTTCGGATCTACCTTGGGCGTGTTGGCATTGTTCTTGAGGTTTCTAAAAACTTTCCTGCCCTTAACTTGGGAGACTAAGTTTACCTGAAGTTGCCCCTCGGCCTTAAGCCTCCTCTCTTCTTGATCACATCTTGCGATCAGCTCAGTTATGATCCACCGACTAGAGCTCTGATTGTATGTTACTTTAAACGGGCCAAATGCAGGGGGAAGGGAATCCAGAATGAATTGGATCAAATATCCATCTGAGATACTCATGTCTATATCCTTCAACTTGGATGCTAGGTTAGACATGAGTAGGATATGTTCCATAACTCCCTTCGTCCCATTGTACTGCATGTTAGTTAATTTGTTCATTAAGGTGGCACCTAATGCCTTGTCAGTCATTTCAAATTGTGACTTAATTTGTTCTAAGAGTTCCTTGGCATGTTTTCTTGGATCAAGTGATCCCCTTATACTCTTAGAAACTGAAGTCATAATAATCTTTTGGCATTTTTTGTCACATTTGTGCCGCTGTTCATGTTTGGCCTTTTCAGGTGCAGAACTCTATTCGGTGATGGCAGGAGGCATGGGCTCATCTAAGGCCATTTCTAAGTTGAGAAAAGTTATAGTCAATGCTAACATGTCTAACCAGTCAAGATAATTCGATCCATCTAATAAGGGAATTGTTCCTAAGTCCGAAGGCAGAGTCATTGATTTGGAGGAAGAAGCTGTAAAAAAAGAAAGAAGAGATAAACTATGACTCTCACAACTCTATAATGCTTTAAATTTAAAAGAATCTTATAATATAAATAATAATTTTATATCGTTACAAATAACCTTTGGGTCAAATGCAACATGTTAATTTTATTATTGTCATTTATTTGATAAAACCACAATTTACTAAGTGAATAAGTGAGATCCCACCTTTGGGTATAGATCAGCACGAATTCACAAAACATCTTTCATGTGTTTTATCCCAATCTTCAAATAATCGAAAGATAAACTCCTTTGGGTCGATTATCTATCCTTTAAGTGAAGTTGCAATTTAAGTGTCATTTATGATATCTCTAATTCAATATTTAAGATATGAGTGTTATCATAACTGGACCACTTTGGTGACAACCTAGTTAACTCATAATTTAAATTGAAAACTATGACACTAATTTAACTATCAAACATTCATGCATGTAATCAAATTGTAACTCAAACAACATTAATCATGTAAACAATAAGCGGAAAACATGAATTTAAATGAGTTAAACATGCATAAAACCTTATGATATCATCATTGAACCATTGGATCGGGAATTAAATTCACTAATATGGTAGATCTCATCATAAGGAACAAAACAAAAGAAATGGATCGAAAATCCGATATCATATGCGTCTGTAATGATCAAAATAAGATTTCGATCGTTCATTTTTCTTTGATCTGGCCTTGATCTGATCATAATTAAATGATCCAATTCTATCAAAATGATTATTGCATTTTGATACATCAAATGGACGGTTCTGATCGGAACTGATCAATTTTATAATGACCCAATTATTCAGAAAACATATAATTATCAACATAATAATACTTTATTCAAATCAGGCTAGGCCAGTGGGTCAGGTCAGACCCGGGTCATAAATTGACCTGTTCAGTCCAGTCGGGCTTGACAGGTTGGGCTGGGTCGGAATCGACCTATTAGATGACTGGAAGCCCAACTCTGCTAGGTTCAGATCAGGTCGGGTCGGACCTGACCTGCCATTAATATATTCAGTTATGTTGGGCTAGGCCAGGTCAGTTTTCCTGGGTCAGGCTGAAACCCGAAACCGAGGCCCAATCTACTTTAATTCCAGTTGAACCGGGTTAGTCGAGTCGAGCCTGACCTGCAAACCGAAACTGCAAGCCTGACCCCCAAGTCGGGTCGGATCAAAACCGGGTTTGCAATATCCGGCCCGCATAAGGTCCGGGTCGTGAACATCGGGTCGGGTTAGTTCAGCGGGTTGACCCATCTTAAAACCCAGACCCATATTTAATTGGGTTAGCTTCCAGGTCATCGACCTGACCCGCAAATCGACCCGGCTGACCCGAAAATCGACCCGGCACTATTCATCGTCTCCTTCAACAGAGACGGTGAATAGCCGGGGTCTCCAGACACGCCGGTAGGGCTGCGGACGGCGGCTGGGGTCTTGCTCGAGGCCGGCGACGGCAGCGGCAGGGATTGCCGGCCCTTTCCCGTCGCCGGCTGGCGATTGCAGAATTTTTTTTTTTTTTGTTCTTCGCTGCGCACAGCGCTGCGCCGCGTGCAGCCTGCGCAACGGCTGCACGCCGCTGCGGCCACTCACGGTCGTCGCCCCAGGCGACGGCCAAGCCCTTTTTCTTTTTTTTTTTTAACTCTGCTCTCTGTTCTTTATTCTGAAAACGGAAAAACAGGGATTCCGTTTTTCTGCAATTCTAATCCATTTAACGCATTAACCGTGGGCTCTGATACTAATTGTTAGCCAAAATGGCCAATTCTGGGAACTTTGAACGGATTAGATTCGCACACCAATGGTATGATTAAACGTACATAGATTTCCAAAATTTTAGGGCATACCTGATTCCATCGCTAAAGGAGACAGAATGGCTGCCAACAATGGGTATTACAACTCCCTCAATCTTTTCTTGATGCCAGCAATGTGATGGTAATACCAAGCTCTTTCCTTTGAGTCGGAATCTATGAAGAAGAGGGAGTTCCCCTGCCCTTTTATAGCCGCACAACCATCACAGACGATGCAACGGTCTTCCTCATTATGGCGCGTTGCCAACGTTTCATTCATGGATATTCAACACAAGAAAACTGAAAATGGATTGAAGGGCAGTAAAATGCAGTGAAAGAGGAGAGAGGGAACGGTTTCAGAAATGGGCGGTGGTCATTTGGACCACCACCCTCGACTACCAACAACCCAAAGATTGATTCTCAAACAGTATAGGATAGGAATGAGACAGTCGACATTGTCCTCCTCCATAATTTTTTTTTTCTAAACCTAATAGTAAATGCTTTAGTGAACAATTATGAAAAATTTAATTTGCTTTATTGAACAATTATGAAAATTTTAATTTATCTTTCGAGAAAAGCAGTTGAACTAGACATGAATAAATTAAAATAGAGGAATGTTAGTATGCATTAATCTTTTATTATAGGGTGAGAGACGTTTGCATGACTTTTTCTTTTTGTACTTGAGCATTCCTTTTTTTCATTAAATTTTTTTTATCTTTTATATATTAATATATCTAAATGTAAAAGTGCCGTGTACTAGTATTCTCAAAACAAACTGCCCTGTCTAAACATTAGCTTGGCGTTACTGATCCATGGTCAAACATTGACACTTGCCAAATACCATAGACCAAGAAGTTGTCGATTATGGTTGTCTTTAAAGCCGCAGTTATCAATAGTTTTTCTCTTTTTGTATGAATGTCACTTGTCAATATTTCCTCCATGTTCAAACATTTTGATAGAACACTCCTAAGTCCCAACTGTGTGTCATGGGGCATAGAATTTTGACTAGTCTTCCATCATGTGTTGTCCTTTTTTGTTTTCTTTGTTTTGCCAATTTGCATATGTCCCTGTTATGTTCTTGCCATTTGTATTTTATTTGCATATTCTTAGATGAGCCCTGTTGATGAATGAAAGCACCAAATTCTCTATTTAAAGTTAAAAGTGGATTTGGTATGGAGACGATGTTCACCAGTCATGAAAATCAGCTGCTCTGTACCAGGACCACAACCTTTGTTTGTTGTAATCTGGGCCCTTAGTTTGGTGTGGATCCACTCCAATTAGGACCTAATTAACTCAGGGATTCACCTGTCAATTGGACATAAAAGCGGAGCATTGGCTCATATTATATGGCCGGGTTGTTTTCATATATGGGTCCAAGTAACTAATCCAATCAAAATTACATATATATATGTAGAGAGAGAGAGAGAGAGAGAGAGAGAGAGAGAGAGAGAGATTTCTTTCACCCCATTCACCTCTATTTGACTAATTAACTTAGGGCCCAACATGCCCCACGGTTTTGGCGAACCCAAGAAAAGGCCCATTTCAAAACTTTCAGGTGGGCCTTTACAAAAGGCCAGGTAAGCCGGTCAGCCCTATCCATTCCAGTAACATGCATTCATGATGATTGAGAAAAACACCTCCATAGTTAAAAAGGGGAAGAAGAAAAAAACATGATCATTCCAATCATATCAGTGGTGTGCATGGTGTGATTATGGGCAGTGGGCCACCACCTTTTCAATTGGGCCTTCAAGGCCGAGAACACTATGCATGTACCAGGCCGAGGATGGGTTTTAGATTTTGCGCATTTCACGTTGCTTTGACCGTTGATGGCTTGAGTGAGTGGATAAGCGTGAATGGCAGCGACATATCATTGGTTCTGTCCAAAAAGCAGCCTCATTTATTCAGGGGCACTTTCGTAGTTTCTGAAGGAAAGGAGGGCATTTTGGTTTGTCCGTAGAAACCGTCTAAAAGTCGGCTTTTATATCATTTCTTCCACCTCCCCCGCTTTTCCCTCAATTTTCTTGTCCCGGGAATCTACGACCTCTTTTTTTTTAAAGATCGGCGCTCCGCGGGACCACCGAGATAATCTTTGATGAACAATCATAATTGTTAGGTGCTCATCACTAATTGCATGGAAACTGGTCCTTTGCACGTGGTGGAAGCTGAGTTGGATATAAAAAATAATAATTGTGGGCCCCACACATGTTCAATGAGGTGATTATTTAACACATCATAACATTCCAACGTATTATCTGGATAGGTAAAGACTGATTATTTAAAAGAAAGAAACTTGAGCCCAAGTTCTACCCAAAGCCCTAAAATATATTACACAAATTGAACCAAATGAAGGAGGGATTATGATTCGGAGACATGTTTTTGCTTGGTCCAAACAAAATGATTCACATAAACTAATGGGTTGAGTCGTCCGTCTAATGATGAGTCATACACTTGTTCAAATTTAGACTAAGGAAGACTTGGGAGTTAATTGACTTTAGACTTAGGGAATGTTGGCAGTAGTATAGGCTTAAGGAGGGGGGTGAAAAAAAGAAATCCAAAAATCATCTAACCAACCGAACCGAGGGGGGTGAAAAAAAGAAATCCAAAAATCATCTAATCAACCGAACCGAACCTTATTGACGGTTAACAACCGTGTTTCATGATTGGATTACAGTTACAATTATTAAAATTAAAAAATCATGTGTCACGATTTGATTTTGCTTTTCAATTTTGAATCACAGTTATTAATTGAACAGAACATAACATACCGGCACATGGTTAACCAAATTGTAACATATGGTTCAGTTAACCAAATCATTGCACATCAAGTTATATTTTTAGATCAATTTTAACCATTGATCTCTTATCATAGAACTTTTACGGTCATCTGATATTCAAATCCTTTCTTAGCATGGTTAACCGCAACCAAACTACTTAATACAATTAACTGTGGTTCAATTTTTTAACAACTTTTTAGGATACAGTTGCGATTATTGTTTTTAAAAATTGAAAACTATAAACTACGGTCCAGTTAATGATTTTTTCAAAACTTACGGTTAACCGAACCATTACACCTTTAGGCTTAAGTTGGCAAAAAGTGTGAGTAGGGTTGATAACTAAAACAAAGTTGGGCTTGTCTTAGTTCCAATTATCAAAAATTACAATTACATTTCATCATCTAACTAAACCCACAAGTGGTGCATTTTTGCTTAGTCAAGCCAATTATGTCCTACATAAACCACGACATAGAATAGTATCACTCCAATCAAAATATAATCGATCAGTTAAAAATATTATAATTACATTAGATAAAATGAGAAGATCAATTCAACAATGTAAATTACTTTAATTTTATAAAACTTACCATTACTAAATGGAGAAGATCGCATGTGCATTCTAGTTCTATGAGACTCACTTAACTCTCCACCTTTGATCGATGCAACCCATTTGATATTCTTATCATCCCATATTCAAGTATCATGCCGAATTTATACTAAATAAAATTTCCCTTTCAGTTGGATTGCAAATGAAAAAACCTACTATAAAAAATTATTAAACTTTAAAGTATGTTAAATTAAGAATTAAGATAATCTAATGAGGTTGATTATTTTAATTATTTATATTCCTTGAAAGACAAGTATCCAAGTCTCTACCATGAGGGCCTGTTTCTTGTCCATAAAGAAATCTATATATTTGCCCCAATGTTTAAATGGGTCCCATGAGAAACACCCCCTTCTTGAAGAGCACTCTAGTTACTATACACAGATGGAGGCATGCGATACAAGTATACAACTTATTAGTGATTGATCATGTCAGAAGTGGAAGTAGGGCAATACAAGGTTACCCGGCTAGAAGGCAAAAAAGAGGCCTCCTGGTGCTCCTAGCCAAGAGTAGGGGACCCTAGTTCGGCAAAGCACTTTTAGTCCCGCGAGACACGAAAACTGGCACGAAAGCAAACCGAAAGACAAAAAAATAAGGCGAGAGAGAGAGAGAGAGAGAGAACGGAAAGCCCTTTAAACGGACTTTTCTAGGGTTTTATGGTTCTGACTTTTCTTCTTCTTCTTCTTCTTCGTTCTTTCTTTCTGGTTGCAGTAATGGCGGAAAGAGCTTAAGCATCCTTTCAGAAACAAAGAACAAAAGAAGTCATTGAAGATACACAGAGAAAGAGAGAGAGATATAGAGAAAGAGAAGAGAGAAAGATGTCTTCGTCTTCGGCAACGGTTCGCGTGGAGAAAGCGACAAGCGATCTTTTGATCGGTCCCGATTGGACTATGAACATGGACATCTGTGATTCTATCAATACGAATTACTGGTAAGATCTTCTAATCCTCTCAACATTACAAAATCACCTGCGAAATTCACCTAATCTCCTCCCGCCCTTGCCATCAAAGCCGCCTTCTTTCTTTCTCTTTCTATACCTTTCTATCAAGTCTCATCTTTTGCTGAGTTGATAGAGGAACCAAGTTAGTTTTTTTTCTTCTTTGTATACTGTTTCATTATTTAATCGCTTTTTGTAGTGTTTTTATTTGGGTTTTGTGCTGACCCATACTGGGTTTTGTTCCATAAGCCTTGATATTAATAATAACAACCACAACAATACTTGTTGTTGGCATTATTTAATGGTGATTTGTAGTGTGTTTGTGTTTTGTTTGGCACTAATTAGTTGAAGTTGAATTTTGACAGGCAGGCAAAAGATGTGGTCAAAGCTGTGAAGAAGCGGCTGCAGCATAAGAACCCAAAAGTTCAATTGCTCTCTTTGACTGTATGTATTGAAGATTTTTCAATTTTTTTTAAAATTTTCCATGGTGTAGTTATTTCTTGTTTATTTTTATTTATTAAATAAATAAGCATAACAATATGTATTGAAAAGTTTTTGATTTCCCCTTTTCCCCCATTTGCAATGATGTAACTATCTCATGTTTATTTGAATTTCACTTGCACAATGAAAGAAAACAGAGAAGTTGTACATGCACAGTATGTCTGGTCAAATGATGTGATGTGTATTGATTATGAGATTGATGCATTATTCAACCTTGGAAATGGTCTGAGATTCTTCTAATTTCTAAATTGCATAGAGGTTCAGTCATCAGAAATTGGAACCTCATTGTAAAAATTCTTCTCCTCTAGAAAGTAATCTCTTTTAGGACTGTGATGTATATTGCTTGGATGGAGATGGAGAAGCATCCTCCTCCAAGGCTTTCTGGGACACCTAGGTGAACCTTGATCTAGAGACTTTGCAAGCTCAAGATCATTTTTTTGGTGTGTATGTGAAGTTGTTAAAAAAAAATTATGTTTCTTAGAGTCATCACTTTACTCTTTTTGAATCTGTTATTAGTGCTTGCTCCTAAAGTTGTGCTGGATTTCATATTTATAGTTCTGGACATTTTTTGGCAGCTTTTAGAGACGATGATAAAAAACTGTGGTGATTATGTGCATCTTCAAGTTGCTGAAAGGAATATTCTGCAAGAGATGATTAAAATTGTGAGGAAAAAGGTAAGCCTGTTGAATTGTTTTCTGAGTAGGATGGCATTCAGATGCTCCTCAAGTTTATGGTGACCACTGCATTGGATATCCATATAGGCATCCACCCTATTGGCAGTGCTGAATATGATGTTCCCCTTTTTCTGATTACACTTGAAAGGTGCATTTCATCCCCCATATCACCATCCCAGTGGACTTGAATTATCATGACTAAGATAGTTGGTGCCATCAGAGTAACCCCAAAAGCGGACAGAGTATGGCCATGGGATTATTTGTTTGCACCATTTAATGTAATCATTACACATGTGATAAAGTTACAGATGCATACGCTTATTTATCACAATTTGCATTTGTAATTTAATCACTTGTGTAAAAATTTATGTAAATGGGTTATTTTCGTGTACAAAATTTTCACACCCACCCTCTACCCTGGTAAAGTGATTTACATTTAGTAACTAATAATTGTTTTGTTTTGATTTCATGCATAAAAGGTGCCAAGTTTGATTTTTTTAAGTGTTGGCACGAGTTCTAGTTGCGGTGGCCTTAATTATTGTGAAAAAATGAAGATGGCTTAATCCTATTTTTTTGTATTTTGAATTCTTATTTTTTTGTACTTTTGGGAGCCACCAATCATGAGCCAAACTGTTCAAAATTCTCATAGAATTGATCAGTCCCAAGGTGTGAAGCCTAGTATGACTTGGACCTCATCTTAACAATTCAATATTCTCATATAACTGATGTACTCCAAGGTATGAGGTTTCATATCTTAAATCCTCACAGATTTTGAGAGATATATGAAAGACAGAAGTAGCCTAATTCCAATTCTATTTTTTTTTCCACTCCTATGGACCCCCACGTTATGATCCAAACCCTTCAACATTCTCACAATATCGAAAAACCCCAAATGTTTGAAATTTCATTGAGAAATATGTGAAAAACTCAAAATACCTTATCCCATTTTTCTAATTTTTCTGCTCTCCTATGGCGCCCCCCACCCCCGGTAAAGCACAAGAGGAAACATGGTAAAATGAATTGCCCGTGAGAATGTTACATGCAAACATTGTAATGTGTTCGACATTTGTACTTCCATAAGTAAATTTGATTTACATGTTTCATGCCTAAAAAGCAAACAACCCCTAAATATACTCAAGATATGAATTTTTTATGAAATAATTTACTGATCATGGTATCAACTCTAGATTTGTTAATTGCTATTTTTGTTGTATTTTGCTATAGAATTCCTCTCCACTTCATAGAGACTGAAAAACATGTTAGTAGGACAGTACTAAAAAGAACAGCCAAGAAACAAACATAAGCCTTTGTAGAAGATCTGAAGCACGTTACAGTTGTAAATTATTTCATGCAACCAAACATTGTAATGTGTTCGATACATGTACTTCCATAAGTAAATTTGATTTACATGTTTCATGCCTAAAAAGCAAACAACCCCTAAATATACTCAAGATATGAATTTTTTATGAAATAATTTACTGATCATGGTATCATCTGCTAGATTTGTTAATTGCTATTTTTGTTGTATTTCGCTATAGAATTCCTCTCCACTTTATAGAGACTGAAAAATATGTTAGTGGGACAGTACTAAAAGAACAACCAAGAAACAGACATGAGGCTTTGTAGAAGATCTGGAGCACATTACAGTTGGAATAACTTCAACTGTTCTTTCCATGCAATTGATTTCCCTCATATTGTCATTGTTTTCCACTTTTAATCTTTCAACTCTCCAACCCTATGCATTCAGGAGTGGGTTCATTCGATGCCCACAAATGGCACATGTCCAAGAGTGAAATTGAGTAACTCTTAACAAATACTCCTTTCCATGTGATTGATTTCTCTCAAATTGTCTTTGTTTTGCACTTTAAATCTTTCAACTCTCCAACCCTATACATTAAGGCGTTGGTTTCATTTCAATGGCAACAAATGGCAAACTATCACTTTCAACAAACGTTCCAGTTCGAAGGCAGGAAAACTTAATGGGGGGAGGAGATGACGGGCTATGGCGCTATGTGCATTTTCCCTTGAATTAGAGAGAAAGGGAGGGTTGGTTGCCTCCAGCAAAGTTTGCCAGTACTTTTACATCATAATATGGGGTCTTGCTCCTTGATAAATGTATCATTTGCCGAGATTCTCATTCCATTTATGTTAATCTCATGTTTTAGTGTCCCATGCCAGTGATGCCATGACAATGCCATGCCAGAAATTCCCAAATGGAATTTATAATGATCTCTTTTAACCCCTTACTGTATTATAAAAGGGGGTGACCCTGGCTGGAAGATACACTTAGTAACATACGTTAGTTGTGCACTTAGAAACATATGTAAGTCGTGCCCTCACCATCTTGGGAATGTTTAATTTCTCATCTTCAAGACACATAATCGTTCCTTTATTTTTCTTTTTTTGAACTGTAGTGTATTTTCGTGGTGCATTTATATGGAAACATTTATAATTGTGGTTGAATATTTGATATTGAGGGGGAGTATTTAATAGGGCTGTTGATTGGATTCTCCAGATGTAAGAATGTCACTTTTTTTTTTTTTTTTGAGTTGATACCTTTTTGTTCAAGCCATGTTCTGTTAAACTCATGGGAAAGTTAAGGTAGTTCCATTAGTTACTGTGGGGAGATATTTGAACTGTTTGAAGGTTGGCAGGAATCCTTACTTTGTACGAGGTACGTTAAATTTATATTTTTTTTCCTTGGATTTGTGCACGTGTGTGGGCAGTAAGCAACATGCCTGTATACTGAAAATTTTGGCTTGATCAGGCTAAATACTTTTACCTCATTATAACGTTTAATATTCTCCCCTCAAGTTCCCTTAAGCGAGGCATAAATTTTCTGGCAATATTCTGTGTATGGAATAGACATTGATGGATCATCAAAAGTGGTCTGTTGCATGCCTTTTTGATTAAGTGCAGGAAAGGATTTTCTAATCCAATTCAGGGACGTGAGTTCAAAGAGTTTTAGTGACAATTGTATGGTATTTGGAAAGAAAGAAATGAAAGGTCTTCAATACTAAAGAAAGTTCATTGGAAGAAGTTTTGGAGCTGTCTTAGGTGAGGTTGGGTAGTTGGTTAAAGATCAAGAAAATTCTCAAAGGAATAGCAAGTGGGGTGATTATCAGAAAATGGAAGGAGGTTATGATGGATGGTTTGGCAGAAGGTGATATATTAGCATGATGTACCCACTTAGTGCTTCATGATGACGAGGAAAATGTATTATTGTTTCTACTTTTTGAATGATAGGAAAATGGTTTATCTGCATTTAGTGGAAGTGATGGAATAAAATGAGTCTGAACTTTTTGGGAATTGGAGAGGCACTTCTTCCACTTGGGCATTTTGCGGGCCATTGTTTGCCTAGTCCGCTAGGGGATGGGTGTCTGGAGGAGCGCTAGAGAGGAGCTCATGCTACACTTGATATTGAGGGAGGGGAGCTGATTGGCCATGTTAACTTTTTGCCATATCAAAGAGAAGGCATTGCATTGCAGATTCCTTAGTAAAGGCTAGGGTATATAGTATAGGGAATCCATCTTTCTAAGGCCAATGCTGCTGGAAGATGTTATAACTGCAGGTATAGACTGTAGAGTGTATAAATTTTTACAGTTTATAAGTTCACATCCTTTTTCACCATTAAGATTTTTTTTTCTTGCTGATCAAATAAAGGGTTGCATCATCTTCTGCGTAACAAATTGTAGTACACCTCAAATCATGTGTTCCAACGTAGTAAATAGAATCTTTAGATGATAGACAAACCCCCAAACTGGGTGTCTCACTGATCAAGCTAGGAGTTGGTAAGTGGGCTTGAGAAGAAAGGATTTTGCAACTTCAAGCTTGCTGACATTTTATTCAGCTGGGAGTCCAATATGGGAATAAAGTCAAGCATAGTGCCTTTTCCTCCAATTGGGTGTTCTCAAGTTTTAATGTTGGTTGAGCTAGAGGCAAGCTTGGGCTTGCAGTAATAGGAGGGCTGCTCATAATGGGGAGGCTGTAGTGTGTTTCATTCAACAAGCTTTGAAGATCTTCAAGGAAAGTGACTCGACTAATACAATTAGATGGGTGTCTTCTAGTGGGGTTCCTTTAAGTTTTAGTTTATCTTGAAATAAGGCTTTCTTGTCCTCTTTCTTAGATGTATGTTTTTTTTTCCACAAGGTTAGGGAAGCCAATGATGTAACACATTTTACTAGCTAGCCAAGGAATTGATAGAGATGACTGCATGTCGATTATTTTGTAGTTTTGGTGTGGCTTTGTAGTGGATGTGTTATGGTGCTCTTATTGATGGGTTAATGAAGCCTGATCTGGGTATATTCAATATTTATTGGGGTAAATATGTAATCTGTTAGTTTAATCTGGACCCTTTGTTATAAGGCTAGATCTTACGGTTGTAAATGCCTAGGGTATTGTTAATTAGGGCTTCTGTATTATTCTGAGTGGTGTGAAAAAGAGAGGGAGAGTTGTTGCTCTGTAGAGAAGAACCCTAGGAAGAGTTTTGTACCCTTATAATCACAAGGAGAGGGTTGTTCTTCTTGTGTGGTGATCTCCATAATAGTGAACAGGCTTGAATCTCTGTGGATGTAGCCCACGTCGGGTGAACCACGTAACTTTGTGTTTCTTGTGTGTAGATTGTGTGATTCCTGTTCTTCTTCTTTCTCAACAGCTGCCTGATATCACTTGTTGTGATTTTGACATCACATGTTCTGCACATTCATGAATCACAAGATCAACAAAGAAGCAACCACACACAAGAAGAGACACAGAGACTTACGTGGTCCACCCAAACAGGGCTACATACACGGCATAGAGACGATCATATTCACTATGACAAGTAAAGCATACAGAAGCTCTCACTCTCTCACATCGTCTCTCCTACATGGTGTGGGAACACTATGTGCAAGAGAGCTCTCACCTCTCTTCAACACAAGATCTAGGGTTACAGACTATATACATATATAATCTCCACTTTCTTGGCTACCAAGAAAGCGTCAATACAATTACCAAAATACCCTTGACCTTAAACCGGTCACTAGCTAATCCGATGGACCCATCCGGGTAAACTAGAATACAAGACATAAACCCAACACTTATACTGTCTGTCCTCTGTATTTCCATTCATCAATAAAACGCTTCTTTTACCAATTTAAAAAAACCTTTAAATTAACGAGGCTAGCAATATATGAGGAAGCTGATTACACTGCCCTCTTAATATTATCTGGGTTGGTGACTTGGTGTGGAATGGTGGAAACAGTTTTTCCTTTTGTTAGATAGTCATTTGTCATTCTTATTTCGCCATTGCCTTTCTATCTTCATACTACATTATTGTGTTAAAATTTTTGTGTCTTTAATGTATTTAAAAAAGGTTTCTTGAATGATCATGCAGGCTGATATGCATGTCAGGGATAAAATTTTGGTACTGCTAGATTCTTGGCAAGAAGCATTTGGTGGGCCTAGGGGAAAATATCCTCAATATTACTGGGCATATGATGAATTGAAGGTAAGCATACTTTCTTGATAAATTGTTTTATGAAGTTCCATTTCAGTTTTACCCATTTCAACCTAATTAGTTGCAATGGTACCGTGCTTTCATGTCGTTGTCATTATCATCAAAGCTTTGTCACAACTATATTAGGTTTGGCCACATGAATTCAGTTTCTCCATTCCAATATATCCTTGGCCAAATTCTGGAAGGGTTGCACTTCTTCAAATCTGTCCTTATGACATTCATCTATGTTCTCAGTGTACCACTTTTCCTTGGTGGGCAATCAACCTGCATGGAGAAACTTTTCCTCAATGATGCTGTTGTTGGCCTATGTTGACATCTCCAAACCATGTCAAATGTTACCATGCTTTCATGTAGCGTGGAATTTATTCTTCTCGATTAATTGACACTTGCACTTTCTTATATAAAATGATGGTCTAATTAGACAAGTAGAAGAAACAGGGATAAATTTTGGTAACTAGTGATTTTCCATTCTCTTTTTTCTTGTTATTATTATTTTTTAAAGGTAAGTATTCACACACCCAACCCACACGCAGTCACCCAAGTCTCTCACCTTCAACAATACAGCCAAGGATTGATCCTAGTTGTTTCTTTAACCATTCCATTTTCTTTTGTAGCACCGCGTTGACCGCCATCCATATTTTCATTCCAAAAACTCATTATATTATAAACCAGCAATCCCACTAAATACATAAATAGGTCCTCCTTTTATAAATTGGTTCCTCCTTTTATTTGACAAGAAGGATTATTAATTATATTATAATTAAAAGTGAATCAGTTTCCTCTTTACTACATGCTTTTTTAGAATATTCTGTTTTCTAGAGGAAGAACCTTGTGATTGTTGGAAATCCATTAGTTCTCTTTCCAAGATAATGGCACATGGTGGGAGTACCTTCTGTAAATTTTTATCCTATACTTATAAATATTTTTTTGAATGATCCTATCCTTAAATATTTCACATTACGTTGAATGCATTAGGGTGCAAATGACTCCGAAAAGGGTCACCTCACATGAATAGAAAGGAGGCCCAGGTTTCCTTTTTTATCTTTTTGTTATTGTTGTGGCCGCAATTTGAGGTTCCTGATATGCCCATTGATGTTCGACTCGACTGAGCCAATTTGTGAAACCACGGTCAACATTCAAGCCAATGTCAAGATCATTTAACTATCCTTTGTGCGGATGTATGTGTACGCTTGGGCTTTTTGGTCTTGGTTTTTGTGCAATCTGATATGTCAGTAATGGTTGGCTTATTTCCAAATCGCAAAATAAGATTTATGTGTTGCACTGCTGCTTCTGACTGGAGAATACCTTGGGCTTGTAATTGCAAGTGCAAATGAATGGGTTTGGTGATTACATTGATGTGATGGGCTGCATTGCCAAGAAAATCCTAGCCATCAAACTGGCCTTATCTTGGTTAGTGTCAATGTTTCTGTGTTTTGTCTTAATCATCATTCTTCTGCCTGAGGTTGAAGGGTTTGGGTTGTCACATTGGGGATTTTCCCAGCTTAGCTGTTGGGCACATCACATTCTTAGTTTGGAATCCTGAGAACCTGGCTTATTGCAAGTCCTTGATTCAAGGATTTTATTTGTTTTATGAATGGTTTGATTCAAGGATTTTATGGTTCTCTCTATTTGGAATTCCTAGTCATTACAAAGAAAAATAGGCAGCTCAATAGTTGACTAATGTAAAGTTTGCCTAAAAATGACTGATGCATGTGGAGATTTACTGGTTGCAGCGATCTGGGGTAGAGTTCCCAAAGCGTTCAGTTGGTACAGCTCCCATTTTTACTCCTCCAGTTACACATCCAACAGCAAGACACTCTCTGGCAGGGTGTGGAATGCCTAGCAATAGCACTAGAACACTTGATGAAGCAATGGCGTCTGAGATGGAAAGTTTAAGGTAAGATTTTGACTTGTGCTTTGTGCATTCTTTTTTTTTTTTTTTTTTTCTACTGTTTATTTATTTTGATGGGTAAGGTAAACTTCAAACCCCTAACTCTGTTCTCTTGGGGCCATTCCCTCAAGTGTTTGCTTTTAGGTTCATCACATTTCTTTTCCTTTTTTATGTTTTTTATTTTTACTTTTTCAGTTTTGTAGGACTTAATTTGAACCTTTGGATTGAAATGCATGTTCCTCCTCTGCCAATGACTAGTGTTGGTTGTTAGGTCTCTCTGGATCTTGGCCCAATGGGTGAACCTCAGACTGGCTTTTGTGTAATGTCCTTTTTACTTAATTGTTCCTTTTGTACTGAGGCCTGGACCACTGGACCAAGGCTGGACACGCGCCCATTTATGATTATGATGGACTAATCTGTTTGACCTGCCAAATAAGTATATGTTGGGACCAAGCTCCAATGAAAGATGAGCTAGGTCTTACTGACCCCAACTGGGCCCAACTTTGGCGCATTGCCATCCCTACAATACTTTGTATTCTGGTTGATTCTGTAGTTCTGCTTCAGTCTATCAAATCTTGATTCAATTCGGAGCATTATGGAGCTTCTAAATGAGATGCTGCAAGCTGTAAACTCAAATGATCGTGAGGTATGTCTATTTACACTTTTTAGACTGTCCCCACACTTTATTTGAGATGTTGTATCATGTCATGTTTCTGTACCTTCTGTGATCTGCAAATTATGTTTGTTGTTGTTGAGGCATAAAATGTCCTGATAATGATTTTCAATTGCCTTTGCTACAAAGCTGATAGAAGTTTACATGGAGAATGCAGTTGTGTGCTTTCTGGATCACTATTATTCTGCACTTATCATTATTCAAAAACACATAAATCTATCTTTTTGACAAGAGTCTTGAGATGTATCCAACCACCACCACCTCCAGTTATGCACACATGCACACATAAATATCTTCAGATTTATCTCAAGAAAGATCCAATATTCATTTTATCTTACCAAGAGGAAAAATTGCTACGAAAGAAGTTTTGAACAATTATAATTATGAATCCACTTGATGAATTTGACTTGGGATCTGGCAAAGTCCAAGTTAAGTTGATCTCAGTAAATAGCTGAGCTTCACTAATAATTACTGTGGTTTAATGTGCAAATATCCTATCATAATTTTCTCCAGCTCCTTTTTGCCCAAGGAGAAAACAATTTTTATTGATAAAAAGACAAAAACACAAAAGAAAACTTTTTCTGATGGATGCTTCCCTATTCAATTCAGTTATGGAGGTCTTTGGGTTGAAAGAGACAATAGTAATTCCGGTGATATTTTTTGGCTTGTGGCTAGCGGGAAGTCTTAAAGTTATCATTGTATGATAACCAATACACCTAGGTTCCATTGGCAAGTTTTCAGTTATGTCGCACTTCTTTTTCCATGTACTCCATGATAAGGATCTTGACACCAATCATTCATTTGGGTCTGAAGTGGAATTCTTGGCCTTGACATGTGACATGGAGGAGTTTGGTTCCGGTCAGATAAATCTAATTTCATAACATCTGGTCAAGGGACTCACCATGTTTTGGTTTCTTTGCTGCTGCTCTATGCCATCAACATTTTAGTCCCATCCAGTATCCTGCTCTCTCTCTCTCTCTCTCTCTCTCTCTCTCTCAGGCTACCTGCTTTCCACCTACACTACAATAAAATCCTTGCCCTCTATTGACAGACTAAAATTCTGTCTGACATCTTTCAAAGCTTTGCAAAAGACAAGAAAAAGATCAAAACTCCCTACAAAAAGTATTAGTTCTTACCTTGGAAGCACATTTTACTCTGGTCTGCTGCACACACACAACACCCAAATAAAACAGGGGGAAAAATCCCTGTTCTTTCTTTTCTAAATTTCCTTTATTTTCTTTCTATTGTGAATTTCAATGGTTATGGGTTTCATATGCTTGTGTAACACTCCTTTGGTTTTCATTTAAGTTGCAGAATGTGCCAGTTAATGTTTTGTGATCCCAATATAATTTTGTAGGCTCTCAAGGATGAAGTGATAATGGATCTTGCTAGCCATTGCCGTTCCAACCAGAAAAAGCTTGTACAGTTACTAAATTCAACTGGGTGAGTTTCAGCAGATGTTTATTTTCCTTCTATTTTCTATTTTCATTGCAGAGAGATACTATCTTCTATGTGATCACTCTTGTTTGGTGAGTTGGCTAGACAGTGTTGACAATGGTCAGTCTCATTTTTCCTTCTTGTTAGCTGTTGAAAGTTGCTGCCATCACAAAACAACATCTATATGTTTAAATCCCGTCTGAGGTGTCTGATAGGAATTTATGCTCAAATGAGCTGTACTGAAGGATTATTAAAGAGGTGAGAGATGAATGATATGAGGTTAGGGGGCGAAGGATATAAGGTAGGTGATGAGGTGATCTGAATCTTCTATCCAAGAAATCAGTGGAAAATGTCTCTACCTTAAGAAAAAGAAAACTAAGGACATGTTTACTCATAACCTACATTGGAAATTATTTTCATTTTTTAATGGAAAATAACTGCACAAACAAGCCTCAAGTATATTGACAATTTCCTTTTCTAGGGCAAAAAAATTCCAGAACCTTTTCTTTTTGTGGAGCAGTTACGAGAACAAAACTATTACTGTCCAATCTCAATCTCTATCTGAAACTTGCATTTAGATAATTAGTCCATCCATCCAGAAACTTGTGTCCTGTACCCTCAATCATAAGTTCATCTAGAGCTGTGGTTATTGAACGCTAGTTTAGCTGCTGAAAACCATTACAGAAAGTCATATCCACGCTTTGTCCCAAGGACTAGCCAATATAAGCTAATTAAATAACCTAAGAGCATGCCATTCTGCAAACTTTCGGGGTGGATTTGTTGCAAGCTGACTGGTGCTCATACCATTCTGATATAAATATATATATATATATATATGAAAAAGAAATGGGTTCAGCTGGTCATCAATTTTGTTATGTGGGACAGTGATGAGGAGCTCCTTGGGCAAGGTCTTGCATTGAATGACAGCCTACAGACTCTGCTTGCAAAACATGATGCTATTGCCTCTGGTTCTCCTCTGCCAACTGAAGCAATCAGCAGCAGTGCTGCCTCTGCACCTGGAACCAGTTCTCCACCAAGCAAAGTGAATGAATCTAGTTCCAAAGTAACAGCTCCTGAAACACAGGTAGCCGTTACTACAACTCATCAAGTCGATGATGAAGATGAAGAGGATGATGATTTCGCCCAGCTAGCTCGCAGGTCACAAACTCATCACTTACTGCCAATTTCAGGCATTTTATTTTGATTCTTAAATTTTGTTTATAGAAAAATTATTTGTTGATAAACTATATGAAATACTCAGGCGCTCGAGAACAAGCACCATGCCTTCTCAAAGCACATCTGCTGAAACCACAACTACAAGCACTGCTGCAGTCTCAACCACCACACCATGCAATGCATTGGCTCTGCCTGACCCACCAACTGCAGTGCGGACTACGACGAAAGAGCAAGACTTGATCGACCTGCTGAGCATCACTTTGTGTACGAATTCAACTTCTCCTCATAGCCCCCTCACTCCACCCTCTGCATATGGTACCTCCACCCCACCTCCATCATCCTCTAATCAAGGGGGACATCAGGTACCTATTTCCCCAACTGCACAAGGGTCACCCTACGGCCCTCAGCAGTACCCTGGACACCAAGCGCAGACAGCCTTTGACAGTTATGTTGTCCCATGGGCCCGATCTCAGTCTCAACCACAACCTCAGACTCAGCCTCAACCACAAACTCAGCTTCCCCAGTACAGCTCCAGCTATCCACCACCACCATGGGCTGCCCCTACCAATCCTCCATACAACCAATCATCTTCCATTCCTTTTCCATATCAGACATCTCAGGCCAACCTTCCTGGTTCTTACATGCCTATGCATGCAAGACCATTTCAGCAGTTCAATTCATTTGGCTCGAGAGTGAATAATGGCCCATCTGGAATTGGAGAAGCACAGGCAAGTTCTGGCCCAATGCATTTGGGTTCCAGACCATTGCAGCAGTATAACTCATTCAATTCGAGAGCTAATAATGCTCCATCTACGTTTGGAGAAGCACAGGCAAGTCTCAACCCAAGGAATGTAGGTCCTGCTGGGACTAAACCTTACGTTCCTACGTACAGATTGTTTGAGGATTTGGTTGATCTAAGAAGTGCAGATGGAGGGGTGAAGACAAGTGGCGCTCCTGCAAGTTTGTCGGGAACATCCAGCCAAGGTATGGTGGGTGGGCGGAAGTGAATTTCCTCTATTCTTCCACTGCCATTCTTGTGTGTTACCGCTGGAAGTATTGATCTAGTAATGTGTATGTTGTGTACATCTAGGATTTTGTTGTTACTGTGACATAACATTTGGAGGTGTATCATCTAATATCATTCGTGATCATAAATACACATACAACAAGAGCGTGATCTCACAGATGCACCATTCTAATGATTGGGGATAGAAAGGAATAAGAAAGTGACAATTTAGTCGATGGATGTGTCACTGATTCTGTATCTTGATTTGACTCTACTGACTCCTGACTGCGTGTTTGACCTATGGGTTCTCTACTTTTGCTCTATTGAAGTCAGTCACATGACACCACTCTATGCATAAGAGCTGATCCAAAATGGAATGACCTACATCCTTCGATAAGGTGAAAACAACGGGATTATAAAGAAAAGATATGTAAATTTAAGTGACCATCACTCCCAAGTGGAGTGACTTTTGAGTCGTTTCTTGTGTGGGGATTGTAGAATTGTACTGTTGAGTGGCTGGATAAAGCAACGGTGGCACCCACATTGTTCAAATGAAGTGGTTAACAATGATCTGTACCATATTAATGTTAGGATGAAATCTTTCAAAATTATAGTCCACCTAATGTTTCTTTGTCCACAATGCCAAATATAATAACGCAAGGTTTTTTAATTTGGTAATTAGAAATTAAAATTTCCATTAACATAATACGGCAAATGACGGAAAAAGATGAGTCCATCTATAATGTGAGTTGCAATCTGTGTAAGAACTTAAAATAAGGTTACGCGAGAGACAGAGAAAAGCTTTCCCTCGTTTTTTGTGTACACGGGAGAATTGTAAGTTATTCTATTTCTAAACTAGCCTAATCTATCGGCCCATGGGACAATCCTCGGCATCCATGCTGCCTGCATATCCTCATTATTTTGCATTGGTTGCTGTTGATTTGGTTTGGGGTAAAAGAATTTGGTTTTTCAATCAATTACTGGCTGTGTCAGTAATCTAGTCGGCAAGAGAAGTAATGGATAACACTGGATTTGCAATTAGGGGGCGGAGTGCAGAACTTTATTTTTTTAATAACAGCTCAGGATTTGGAAGAAAATGGATCATTGAAATGTGGAGATTACAGATTCTCTTTACCTTCATTTTCTCCACCTTCTACCATTTGGACCCTGAGAAAATGGCAAGTGGAGTGTCTACACTGAGTGGAGCATTAAGAAGTGAGAGGTGGAGAATTGCTGTGGAGATTCACCTTTTTTATTGGGAAGTAATTCTCCTTGCTGTTTGGATGCAAATGGAGAAAACTATATAAACCATTTTGAAACCCTTATCTACTAAAAGAAAATAATTACTAACTGGCTTAATTTCACTTTTTAATCATACAAATTCAATTTGATTGAGGGAAGAGTGTTTTCTCCACTCCCTTGAGGAGAAAATCAATTCTCCTACTTCCATAAAGAGTTATTCCAGTGGAAAATTGTTTTTTCTCCACTAAATGAAACCCTAAAAAGATTTAAAAAAAAAAAAAGAGTTCTTTCCTCCCTACTTTTCTCCTCATCAAAATGGCCCCTGAGGCATGCTTGTGAGAATATCCTCCAAGAAATATGTTTTATCTCATATCTCCAATGCATCTCTCCATCACATCTATGGATGGAACTCATTTCTTGCATCAGCTTCACCTCATCTGGCCCACGTGGAAACTGCCAACAGCACCCCTAATAGTAAATCTTCTTAATTAAAATCTTCACGCTAATTTTTGACATTACATTCATTCAAATGCTCTTGTACTTAAATTGCTTATTACATTCAGATTTCACCAATGATCACCACAAGAACATAATCCACTCTTGAAGTGATGAAATCTGCCTGCATCCCTTGCTACAATCTCTCTCCCTTCAATCCTAGAAACAAACTTTGTCATTGCATGGCAATCTATACACATCCGAAGGTTCTTGACGATCACAATTCTAGACCCAGGCATGGTGCTGATAAGCCCAAGCCCGATGGCGAGTTTTTCACTGTGCTCGAAAAGAATTCCTTCCTTCGTTTGCTCATCCACATTCTGCACCACCAAGTCTGTGTTTGGCACATAAGCCTGAGACTTCATCCTCTCAATGAGGCCCCTCAAGTAGTTATGTATCTCGTTATACAGAGGATGAGTTCTATCTCCTGATTCAAAAGCATGAACTTTTCTATTGATCTCAATCCATGTACATGCCTTCTCCTTCCTTACTCCTCTGTCCAACATCAACCTTCTTACCCTTGCTACATTTTCCCAATCTCCAATCAATCCATAAAAATTAGACAGCAACATGTAGGCCCCTGCATCTTGAGGAGTCAATTGAAGTAGTTTCTCCCCAACCCTCCTTGTTAGCTGCTCATTCTTAAATAAACAGCAAGAGCTAAGGAATGCAGTCCAAAGCTTCACATCCGGCTCAATGGGCATCGTCCCGATGAAATTAAGAGCATCGTCAAGACGACCAGCTCGTGCGAATAGGTCTACCATGCATGTGTAGTGCTCCATTGTAGGCATGATGGAATATTTTTGGATCATGGTGTTGAAGTTTCTCAATCCTTCTTCTATTAGGCCAGCATGATTGCATGCATAAAGGGTGCCCACAAATGTTACTTGGTTGGGAACAACACCCTCAAGCACCATCTTATCAAATGTTTTCAGGGCTTCCAATCCAAGGCCATGTTTCCCATAACCCATTATAAGAGAAGTCCAAGAAACTATATTCTTGGAAGGCATCATCTCAAAACACAGATGAGCATCTTCCATGCATCCACTTTTAGCATACATGTCAATGGCAGCATTTCCAACTGGAATGTAGAGCTCAAACCCATCTTTAATTACCAGAGCATGGATCTGTTTGCCATTAACCAAGGCTGCCAGATCAGCACAAACTGCAAGAGCGCTGACAATTGTTGTAAAATCAGCCTTTTCTTCCTCGAATCGCATTTTTCCAAAGAAAAACAAAGCTCTCCCACCTTTGGAGTTTTGCCCGAGGCCCGAAATCAGTGAATTCCATGACCCCACATCTCTCTGTGACATATTATTAAACAATAGAATGGCTTCGGATGTTAGACCACATCGACATAAACAGGTGATCATACCATTTGTTGTGATCACCTCTCTCTTGGGTAGTTCGTAAAAAGCCAGACGAGCGTCATGGATGCTAGTACACTTGGAGTACATGTCAGTGAGAGATGTCATTAGAATAAAATCTCTACTAAACCCATGTTTCAGTATCATGGCATGAGTTTCCTTCCCTTCCTCAATGGCTTGAAGTCTTGCACATGCCTTTAAAACAGCTGAAAGCATAAATTCATTTACCTCCAGGCCTGATTTATGCAGCTGTTGGAAGAGAAGTATGCCTTTTCTACCTTTTCCTTCATTTACAAAGGAAACAATCTGCTTAGCCCATGATATACAGTTTCTTTGGTGCATTTTGTCGAATAGTTTGGTTCTCCAGAGGTTGAAATGACTTGAAAAGAACAGTCCATACAAAATATATAAACATATGTAGATGATGGCACAAGGCCCACGGTCTAATACACTTCAGAAGGCGAAACATATTATCATCATCATTGCCAACAAAGTCTTGTCTTAACTATGTTGGGGTCTACTACAAGAATTCTGTTTCTCCGTATTCATCTATCCTAAGCTAGTTTGAGGCAAATAAGAGTGAGGTTCTTTTGAGTCTGATTGCACCTGGATCTTTTTGTGATTGAAAAAATGTGAATTTCCGAAATTATTGGGGAACCATCTAGAGGGAAAATTTGGGTCAGGCTAAGCTGAAGCCCACCTAAACACATAACCTTCCAGTAGGGGTAGAGGGGATGGCAAGCTCTCATCATAGATGAAGTCAGGTATATCAAATTTGTTCCTACCCTTGATTGAGTTTGAACGGTCGTTTTACAATATATTCTTTTGAGATTCAATTGAACAGAGAATAAATGCTAGATGAGCATCAAATTAGGCCTACTGTTGTTTCGAGAGAGTAGTAAAGAGTGCGAAGCGGATAGATTCATAGAAAGTGGGCCTATGTAAACCCATAAAATTGGACAGCATATGAACACCATGTAGACTCCTCTTACGGTTTGTTTGTGTAACTTTGTATTTCTGTGCTTCCCAAATTCCCCCTTTTTTTTTATGGGCGCAAAAAGGAAATTGTATGGGAATGCTTTTTGCTAGTGTGGAAGTTTTTTCTTTTTGCAAGAAAAGCACTGCACAACACCATAGGGGTGCCCACATGGGTATTGGGTGGTCACGCTCGTGGAATTTGGGTCTCTCTTCAAAACTCAGCATAAAAATTTTGGGCCCACCTCCAAAGCCCATAAATGAAAATTCCCGAATCCACCCCCCAAACTCACATAAAGATTCTAGGTTTACCCACAAAACCCATCTACCTACTTACATCCATCTCCCACAAAACCCAACTACCTACTTATGGCGCCGCCCCCCCCCCCCCCCCCCCCCCCCCCCCCACCAAAACAAAAATCTTGAGACCGGCCAATTCACTAAACCTACATAAAAGCAAAGCACCTTCATATAACACTGAAGAATATTTTTTTGCCTCATACAATGAGAGATTTTGGTGAATATCTCTACTATGATCAGAACTTATATCCATCTGTTGGTCATATCATAAGTGGTTCACGCATAGTTATCAGCTCATCCTTAAGTCATTGCTGGCCATATCATAGGTGGGCCATGCACGATCAAAAGATCATCCCAAGTCCTAATAATCCATTATTTCACTGCCCCAACATAGGATGTAAATTGTAGATCCATCATTCAATAGATGTGTAACATTCCGACCCAACTTAATTCGAATTAGTAGTTAATTATGTGCGATTTTGTTCTTAAGTATGTTTTGGTTTTGCTTTTCCTCGGTTTTGGGTCATGGATAGGTAGTTTGGTTGAGTTTGACCTGGTTTAGGTAGTTCGAGCCCTTTTTCGTAATTTCTGTTTTTGTTGGACCTTGTTAGTTTTGCGTCATCTTGATGTCAACGAGTGTATTTCGTTGAGCTTGTCAATCTTCGTAACTGTTCTAAATCCAAATGACTTCGTTTGCTCTCGTTGGATCGTTAATTGACTCAAACTGGAAATTATGTAACATGTTTGGACTTGTTTGTAATTTGGACATCCTGAGCTTATAAATATCCTACCTACCATCGCTTTCTCAACGACCTTTAGCTCTGCTTGTCTCTCTCTCGTCCAGTTCTCTTTCTCTTTATATTTCTTTTGTTTCTGTCTCATGAGGAAGGGAGCAGGGCGTCAGCTTGTGTGTTTCCAGCGGATTGAGCCAAGGTAACGACTGGTGTGTGTGTGATTTCCGCTTGTGAGGCAAGTATAAGCACAAGTAACTTGAACACTTATTGGTAATGCTTTGATTGTGTGTATTCTTACTCTTATTGTATGCATCATTGTTATATAGCCCTATTGAGTCAGTTTTGTTCTTATGTCTCTGTTTACAGTCGAGAGTGAGCCATTTCTGTATCTCTGTAACTGTTTCAGGAAATTGATTCAGCGCACTCACGGCTAAACCGTGAATTGTGCTACAGCTGAGCCGTGAAATGCCTTACAGCTACTCCGAGACCAAGCCGTGACTTTAATCGTAGATCAATACAGGGTGACATCCGAAATAACTAAGAGTTGGCAATTTGCTACTCTTCTACGACCCAGCCTGATCTAAGCCGTACGTTGTACTACGGCTAAGCCGTGGAACCAGATATGGCTGCGCCGTAGAGTAAAATACAGTTGGCCGTAAATGCGGATGAATAGTTGGGGAACCTCGGCTCCACCGCAGGGCAGATTACGGCCACGCCGTAAGATGCCTACGGCTAAGCCATATGTTCACCTACGGCTACACCGTACGACCCTGAGAAATGAATAAAAGAGTAGGATTAAAGAAGAGACTGATATGACTCTCATGCTAGAATGTAGACAACCCGAACATGCCCAATGGAATGTCCGAATGACATGAATGATCTCGAGGGTTGCGTCTCATTCATGTATGTTATCCAGTTGTTTAGTACCTTCCCATGGGTGTTGATTTAAGGGACTTTGGTACACTTTCGTGATAAGATGCAACACTCCTCGATGGAACAACTGTTTATCGAATACCTTAAAATTACATTAGCATGCACGGTTAGAAACACTGGATAAATAGGTTAGGATTGGCTAGTAATTGACCTTGATTCGTCAAAGTAAATCTGATTTGCACAGCATATTAATTTCGGTCTTGCCATCTTATGTATTCTGCACTGGACCTCTCGATTTGTGGGAAATGCAGTAGCCCAAGAGCGAAGCCCGGGCAGGAACAATCCATTACTATGTATCTTTTATTACTACTGTGGAGTCCTTGCGATTGGTGATTATTTGTTATTTGTCTTCATTCGTCAGTACTTCTTTGTATTGGTTCTTTGTATTGTTATACGTACTGATGCACCTCCTATTGTTCGTTTATTGTGATATGTGAGATCTGTATGTGATATTGATTGATGTGCATCATATGTTTTGATTGAGATTGTTATATATGGTGCTACTGAGCCTCAGCCTTAGGATACCTGACGGGGTTGACTTTGACTTAGTGTGTGTGTTTGCCTCTGCAGAGTGCTCTTGTCCTGGGATTCCGGGCCCCGGAAATTAGAGACCCATGTGTACCCTGGCCCGGTCGATGGTGTTCTTATTCCGATTGCTCTCGAAAGGGAGAATATGGCAAATGTAGTAGCCCCTTTGACCGTTATCGGTTTATGATTCTAATAGCATACTTTTTCATATGCACGTTTTGCCTAGTATACGAACATGCTTACTATGGATCTTTGCATTATTACTTTTGCTCATTGATAGATACAATTTGTGTTATCTTCTTGTGGCTTATATTTTGCTAAGTCGTTATACTTATGAGTTGTTATTGGTGTTGCAGGCTCAAATCCCTCTCCCGATCCTGCATCGGTCGACCCGACTTCAGGAGAGGTGCGTGAGGCCCCCTCCGGCCTAGAGGAGTGGACTTGATCCATTCTTTTGGAGAGCGGCTTGCATCATTTTGTTCTCCCCATCCAATTGTGTCTGGGTTTATTTGGGGGATTTTTCTGTAGATTGTATCTTGGGCTTGATTGATATCTGTATTTTGATTTTGTGGACTAGCCCTCTATTTTGTTGTACATCATTGTAATCAGTCTAATCTTTTGGATCCAATTGTATCTTTTGTTATGTTTGTGATATGCCTTGATACGTACAGCTTCCGCGTACACTTGTTTGCCCGTGTGATTGATCCCTTATGTGTGTACATTAGGACGGGGTCTAGGTGTACATGCACGGGAGTACGTGTGTCATTGGTTAGGTTTTCTCTAACCCCCGATTTCTGGACTCGGGTTGTGACAAGATGCACCAGTCTCCATCCCACATCGGATAGAAGGGGCGGATTGCGGATGAAACCTGTGTCTTAGAAGTTGTTACAGCTACATTGAAAATCTTATGGAGTGGTGTGGTGAGCACATTAGCGAACTATTCTTTCGCCTTTTACTAAAGAGTACCGTGTGCGCGCCACTTTCAGCCGCATACATCTATTTTTGGAGGGTGACTTCCAATTTCGGAAGTGCCCTACAGAACCAATTTTTCAAAGAGTGTTTTTTTTTTAAATTTGTTTCTAGGAAGTGCCCCACAAGCCCAGTAAGTAGTTAATTCTTGAATATGTTCGTTGATGTTTCTGAATACCTTTAATGTACAAAAGTGGGATTTTAATAGTTTTTATTTGTTGGTTTTTCTCATGCACATACTCTATCCAAGCCTCACAATTGAACTAACAATGGATTGACAATTGAGATTTCAGTTTAACTAGTAAAAAATAATTGGTGTTTAATCTTACGCTTTGAAAGTGTTATTATGATACAATTCTCCCTCTTTTCCCCATTCCCAGTCCAATGATTTGAACTCATCTTGCTGTTTTATTGATTAGATGCGATCAATTCAACATGGTGTTTGCTTTGATAAAAACTATTTTAGCTTTTATATTCATAGCTATTTGATAAAAAGAAGTTTAGATTCATGACAAGTGGGTCGGCTTTGATGAACTAAAGCATGCTAATGGTTTTTTAAGGTAAGAACAAGGTATACGAAAGTTTTAATGCTTATTTGTATGCATAAAATATACTGGAATTCGGTATAGTGATTTAGATGCAATCTTGACTTTTTTAGAGTTTGAATTACTAGGGTGGTGGTTGGGTGTTTATTTCCATGTTTCCTTGACTCAGTTTTCATTAGAGAGGAGATAATTTGATGGTTATTTTGAGAATTAAGATTTAATTCTTTAATTTTAATCATTTTTAGAAATCTCGTGCAACAAACATGCCCTTGAAAAAATTTTTTCCCTTCTTTTATCGCACCAAGAAGGTACCACACAAAATATTCTTTTTGGCTACATTGGTAACTTGAGGTCATTCTAACTTGGCTGCTCACAACCCTTTTTAGCTCAGCTACAGCTAGGGGGCAGGTGCTACACAAATTTATGCACATAGAAATCAAAGTATTTTCTGTTGAGATTTGATCTATATCTTCTGAAGTTCTTTGCGATGCTTTTCACCAAGATTTACTGGTTATTAATAGAGTACAATGAAGATGACCTAATCATATTATTACTCCAATTTAACCCTAATCTCATCATTAATCTAATTTAAGATAATTTAACTCAACCGAAAACTCCACCATCCTACAATTCTCTACCTTTTGTGCTACTCAAACGTGGACTTAGATGCATATTCTCTTCTATGATCAGAAATATATCCATAGCCTATCATAAATGGTTCGTGCACACTTTTTGTTTTTCATTTTTTCTTTATTGGCCCAGTGGTCAAGAGTTGAAAAAGTAAGGGCACCAATCAGGGCTCGCTGGCACTTCATCCACCAGGACAGCCTTGTATTCCTAGTTTGTGCACAATTACCAGATTATTCCCAAAGTTCATTTCTCCTCATATCATTGTGGGTCATAGGGGTGTACACAATTTGGATTGGGTTAGATTGAGCCTAATCTACCACTAATCCGTTACCTATAGATTGACAATTTTATAATTTGTAGCCAATCAGTTCGGTTAGACCGTTCAATCCATTAGGTAAAAATACATAATATATATAAATTTCATATATATTATATTTTATGTCAATGGTTTGGTTCAGTTCCAATCTGTAGACAAAAGTTAAAATCCATCACTGATCCGTTACTAATGGATTATGATTTTTTCAATTCATCACCGAACCATTAAGCATCAGTTCAGTTAAAAAACCGTGGCTCGGATTGGTTCGGTTCAGTTTTACGGATTAATAGATTTTTTGTACACCCTTAATGGGTCATATACAATCAACAGATCATCCCAAATCCAATTACCCCATAAGTTCACTCACTCAAAATAGTATGTCCTCTGAGATAGATTGACGGTCTGATCACCTTAGAAGAGTGCCATTATAGACCAGCCTCCATCTCTACCCTAGAGCAGAACCATATGCTCCGGTTCCTGTTTGGAGGATGCTTCTATCTAATCTCTAATGCTTAGTGAGAAAAAAGTTTCACCCTACATCGGCTAGGAGGAAGTGTGCACTTTGAGTCTGCCTAATAAATTAGTAAGCTGCGTCTTCAAAACTCATGGAGCAGTGTGGTGGGCACAGAGCGAACTATTCTTTCGCCTTTTACTAAAGAATACCGTGTGCTTTCCATCAAAGCTGCATACATCTATTTTTGGAGGGTTAACTTCCTTATCTGGTAGTGCCCCACAAATCCCACATTTTAACACTTTTTGGAGGGTAACTTCCTCATCTGGAAGTTACTTGTTGTAACTGAGGGTCCCATGAGATCTGTGGGGTACCCACTGAGGTACCAGTTCCACTTGATGAGGGCAGCAGAGCCATGGTCATAGTCTATAAGAGCTTAATTTTATGGTCTAATATCAAATAAACTAATGATGCTATCTTAAACCAAACAAATAAATTAACATTAGAACATAATCAAACGTACATAATCATTGTCTATATGACGATCAACAACTGCCAGCACTAAATGCCTGTTGCCGCAGAGGCACCACCATGACCATGATTGGCTGATGAAGAGTGGTCGGATGAACTGGTAATCTCATACAGTATTATGAGCAGTGATACGATGAAAGCGTAATCCACCTCTGGATATACCCGTACATTAAACACATCCTTCCCCCAGAAGAAGCCTCCCCATGTAAATTTGTGATTAATCTGCAGACATGTGAAAGTTCATTGGTTCTGCTTTTGGCAAATTGGACTTTTATCAAGAGAAATGCAAAGGAGAGTCCAGCTTACCAACCCACATGCATAGTGCAATAGGGAAGGTGGGGCACACCTTGTTCAATCTCAGTTGGGCCTCAATTATGCGAAAAAAGTGTACATGTGGGGTGCAGTACTTTTGGTGAATCGGACTGGGGTACTATTGATTGGTCTACTGTGGACCCAGAGCATTTTCCAATCAGAAGATGAGAACCTTCAATTGGATGAAATTATTGATACTTAAGAATGACAGAGACCGGCAGCCAAGTAACTCTACCATGTGTTTTATGATCTGATGGACAAGCATTGGATATGTGACTCCTGGTCGGGTCCAGGGTGGATAATTAGCATTAACAGGACCTGGTTCATATTTCTTTACCTGGACCCTATGATTTGACTAAGTTGAAAGTATAGGACCAGGCCCATATCGGACGGATCCAACTGGACCTTGACAATTATAATTGGCCTGCAATGAACCGCCTACATTTTGTAGAACCAAAGACAAGCTAGGGCGGTGCACAGTGGCCTGTGTTGTTGCGCAGCTGGCTCTTAAATGATTTGAGTGGGTGCGGTGCCAATTCGAATATTTTATAATGCAAAATAAATAAATAAATAAATATAAAAAGATCCCAATACCTCTGCAATAATGGAGTCGCCTCTGTATACTTTAATTGAATGATCGGAGAAGTTGCTTTTCACATGGAAATCACATCTATTTTCATTAGTATTTGTTGCCAAGAACACATCAAGCTGGGTCTTTAGCTGGAAGAAATGGGATCTCTTTACAGTGAAGAGGTGATTGTTTTCTGTATGAGTGTCTCCCCGATACACCATCCATCTATCATGCCAAGACTTGATCTTCTCGCAAATAAAACAAAACCCCGTGAGTTCATCAACCCAAGAAAATCTAAGGAATTGATAAATACATAAATATGAATAAAAAAACAACCCTTCAATCTGGGTTGAGTCATGCTGACTTGGTCGGGTCAAACCCCAAACAGATTGGGTTGAGCAAATTTGAGTCGGTCAACCTGAACTCGAATTTATTAGTCATAACCGTAAACTAATCCATTGTTTTTAAAACGGGTCAGGAACTGTCAACCCACACCCGTGGCTGGTCAACCCAGCCCGCCTAATCTGTTTAATACAAGTTGAGGTGGGTTGACCCGACCGGACCTATTTAATTCCTTTTTGGGGTGCGATTCAACTTACTTTATGTGGCCCGATTTCATTTACAAAGCTTTCTTTATATCTAAATTCATTTCAAGTATTGTATTTAGCATGAATTTATAATTTACCAATTTTCAAGTGTAAAAATTGGGGCCAAAATCCATTAACAATTTCTAGCCCATTAATTGAGACAATCCTTTCTCAATTTTTGTTCAATTTTATAATGTCATATTTGAGCATGAGTATAAAACATGGTAAATTTCTATACTTAAATAATAACTATCCAACATAAAAATAAAAGAAGCAAGTCAATATTTCAAGTACAAAAATATTATAGTGTCAAATAAAAAAGAATAAGTTTCATATTTAAAGTGTCAAAATATTTAACTATATAATATAAAAATAAAAGAGGAAAACTATTGCAAAATTCATCTGTATAAGATTAAGAGTCATACGGTTTATGGTCTATAGGAAATAAAAAAAAAAGTCACATGAAAATTGAGAAGTCACGGTAAATTAGTAAAGCCTAAATGGGACAATCAAGTAAGGTTTGTCAATTCTAACCTGACTTGTTTTTATACAGGTTGGTAAACCCTAACCCATCACCGACCCCATATTTTAAACGGATTGGGACGAGTTGAGTTAGTAGGTTAGACTAGTTTTTGCCTGCTTTAACTCTATGTTTTATTCTAACAAAAATGGATATATCAAAGAAAAATTTGTGAGTTTTCTTTCAACACATCAGTGGAGATGTTAATAGGAGCAGGAATGCAAATGGGTTCCCGATTTTTTGATTATTCGGAAGTTTCGACACATAAAAAAACTGGGTTTGGGTCCTCATATAGATACCGATAACTAGAGGGGTCCAAACTGGATCCATTATTATTATTATTTTTTACCTGGAACCTAAACGGGTCCCGTTATGATCAACACAAATTTCAGAACCGTGGACCCGGAAACCGATTCATGTGTAAACAATTTGCATATAAAGCAAATGGCAGTCAAGTAATATTCTGAAAAAGGAGGCCTCCAATGAAAGAATCCCTTCTTCTACATGGAATACAGGTCTGCCTTGTCTTTTCCTTTCCACACCGACCTGGATTTCCTCTCCCTAAGACAAAGACAAGGTAGATGTGGGGGTCTATCTCTTAGTAAGAAGATGGATGGATGGTGGGTTCCCTTTCTCCGGCTAAGCAAAGTTGAAGGATGGGTTTTCTTTCTTTCTTCAACTAAGAGAAAGTGGGGTATGCATTTCTCTCTATTTGGCCAAGGCAAAGATGAAGGATGGGCTCTCTCTCTCTCTCCGGCGAAGACAAAAATGGAGATGAAATGGCTGGGCTACTCCGTTGGGTTATTAGAGGAGGAGTGTGGCCTGTGGAAACGGCTGGGAATGAGGTGTAGTGTGTTTTGCATGGAAGATGATGTTTTTGGGGCTTTTGTGGTTCAGATGGAATGGGTTTGGTATTTGAAATTTTGGTTTCAATTTAATCAGCTGTGATAGGGTTTGGATTGAAGATTGAAGGGGTTTTGGGAATTTTGGGTTCTAAAGTTGGGGATTTAATCTAAGGCTTATGAAAAATTTTAATTTCCATAAAAAAAATTTTGTTTTTGGTTTTTCTTTTTCAGATCTACAAGAGGAATTGGTCCCGGAACCGAGACACATCATCCAATTGGAACCGGTTCCGGAACCCGGAGACGGGGCCCGACTCGGTTTTGGTTCCGGCTTCGGAATCACTAGAAGCTTAACGGTTCCGGTTCCGGTTCCGGTTCCGGTCCAACCCGTTTGCAACCCTACTAAAATGAGAGGGTGGATTCTTTACTTGATCGTTATATATCTCTCATGCCCAGTTTTACTAACATTTTTCTTTAATATATCTCACCGTTACCACTTTCAGAAAAAAAAAAAAAAAAAGAATAGAGCACAATCTACCAGACCCAAATTTATCATGTTGAGTGCCGTTTTGACCCAACCCAAGCTGTTGATCAGTCTAGGGTCACGAACATAAGCATAAAATCTAAGAAATCAAAGAAATCTTATGGGACCTAGTACTATACGGAAGTTCGTGAATGGTGAACATTTCATCACCTTATTGCGCATCAAAATGATGGGGAAGCCTCCTGCGTCGCGCATGTATCTGTTACTGTGTCGAGAGAATCCGCTCCCGTCATCGACCTTGAACATGAGGGTTCCATTGGTGTCTAACACCTGAAAGCAGGTGCTTGAAAATATGGACTCGAGCTTCTTTTTCACTACCAAATCAGTATAGTATGGCACACAAAATTGATCCCCTACCACAGGAATTGGAGCCATTACGGGTAGTTTGAACAGAGAGAGAGAGAGAGAGAGAGAGAGAGAGAGAGAGAGAGAGAGAGAGAGAGAGGCAATGGTGAGAAGGAGAATTGAAGGGAGCCTGTAAACTTTATGAGGAGAATTGTAGAACTAGGGCGTGTGGAGGATCCATTTATACACATCCGACGTGGAGAGGGATTCAGCCAATCCTGTGAAGATAACAACCTTATAGTCGAAGGACACATGGGAATATCGACTTGGTCGTGTAGGTTGAGTATGAAAGTTGTGCACTCAAACATGTTGTTTTCCTCATTCCTGGAAACTTACAAGAGTGCTGCTTGCAAGGAAATCCAACTGTTTTATCATATAAGAATTCAAATAAGATGTCTTGGACCATGGACCCTGGTAAAATCTCTCTTTGTACGGATGTGGGTATCTGAATCTCCGTGTCTTGTACTCCGGTCATGATGGGTGATTGTCTTTTATGAACACGTCAAAATGGCATGGAATACATACAAGCAGCACATACAAGAGGACTAGAACACATACAAGCACCTCATATCCCAGTCCTGCCAGAGGACTATAACAAACTCCAACTGGATTAAGCTCAAATGGAAAACAACGGACAGCAGATTGTGAAAACTGGGAGTGGGGTATTTCTTGACCAACCAGAGAATCTATGCCTAAGAAAACTAGTACATTCTGAGGACCTCTCTTTTTTAGGATAGTGAGTGACCAGATCACAGTTAGTAACATATGTATACCTTGGGCGTTGAATTGGGGTTTCATCCACTAGTTATATTATACATAAAAATGGGTACCCAGTTCTTCTGTTGCCCACAGGTTTCGGCCCTGAAAAATTGGATTTGAAACCTGTTTTTGGTTAGGCTCACAAATGGGTCCGAATCCGAAACCCGATTTAGGTTCCGATTAGTAAATGGGTCCGATTTCGAATCCATATAGGTTTCAACCAGTGGACCTAGGAACCAACACAGGAGCCTTCAATATTACAAATTGTAGCTCAAATTTAACTTTGATTTGACATTTTTATATTTAATCCTAAAGATTGTAGTCTTAATGCATTATTATAAATTGAAAAATATCCTTAATTTAAAGAAAAAAAATAAAAATTAAAAAAGTAAAAACAAATTTTAGAACTATATCTCAATTCTCTAGTCAGGCTCAGTTCCGTAACTGAATCCAAGTCCTCCTATCTGAATCGGGTCCGGAACCAACAAAATAGGTTCCGAGTCAAAATTGGTTCTGAAACTAAAACCATCATTTAGAAATGCATCCGGGTCTAGTATGGACCCGTTCTGAAATCATCCCGTTTATAACCCTACCCCGAATTGAACTTTATTTATATAAATTGTTGAATTCCCGCCTAACCTTGGTAATTCATAGTTTGAGTAGACAATTGCAACTTGGCTAATAAAAGGCCCATACTTCGATTACTAAAGGGAAAATTTCAAATAAGGACTTATGTCTTATTAAAAAAAAACACAAGTTTCAAAACTTTTCAAATTAGTCCCTAAGTTTTTCAAAAAAGTTTTCAATTAAGGACATCCAATATTCTAATGATGATCGAGGACAACAAAAATCCCCACGGTGATCAATTGCATGTAGTGGTTGCTAAAAAACTTGTAGTCCCCAGTAAGTATCTTTAAATGGACAAATGTTTTTAATTGAAAACTTTCTAAAAAACTTTTAAAACTTATGTCCTTTTTTGAAATAAGATAAAAACTTAAGGCTTTATTTCAAATTTCCCTTTGCTAAACTATCAATCCAACCTAGACTTGGGTTGTCTTGTCCAACCTAGCTAGCAAAGTTTGGATAGGATGTCCAACCTAGCTGATAAAGGTTGCATGGGATTGCCTTCTACGTGGCAGACCATAATTGGACTACTCACTATCACCATAGGTTAAATGACTCAAAGGGTCCCGATCTAAAAAAAGATGGCTCGTCTTTTCAGAATGTCCTCGGAGGCATTTATAATGTACTACTCTTTATATAACATCAAAATTCAAATGAATTTTATTCATAAATTGCATGCCATAACTTCAAAGGGTCAAAACACGGAAACACAAACTTGTCCTTACATAATCATCCTTAGAAATCGACCCTATAAAAACCAACACCACATTCTTATTATTATTATTATTTTTTGGCCAGCCCAATGATCAAGACAAAGGAAGCATATGGCTCCCACAAGGTCTTGAGACTTGGTGGGAGCTATGGGAGCGGGCGTCTCCACAAGGTCAACCTTCCATTCCCATTATAAAAACCAAAACAACATTCATCACCAAGCTTCCTACTAACGTTTTTGGGCAGAAAAGCTTCCCATTATGTATTGGTTTTGAGGCTTGCATTGTTAGGCAGCGTATACATCTGGAATATTTATGTATTAAGAATTGTAGAATATATGCAAGTGTAACTACCAAAAGGCTTGTCACTCTGCCAGAACTAAGGATCGACAGACACCATAGTAAAAATGAGGATGAATGGGAAAAGCATGGCCACTGATCCATATCAAAGCCAAAAAAGGGGCCCGCTGGCATTATTTTTTTCTTTTGTTCTTTTTCCAAAGCAGGATTCATGAATAGATAAAAAAAGATACAAAGCGCAGGTTAAAAAATAACATTCAGAACTACAGCACAGGAGGGTCAGTGACAAGATTAATAATGTATAAAATTGTGTTAATCACATTATTCATCATATTGTCATTTGTACAGTGGGGCAAACTCCTTCTCAGAGTTAAATTAGGAGACATTTCATACAATGCGAGGGCCGCAAAAAAGGGCTCGGATTTCCCCCTCTTTGGGTTCCTTCTATGGATGCCCATACTGTTGGGCAGTTCGAGGCAGGCCTGAACTGCTGCTGCTTGCAGTGATTGACCCGATGCATGCATTTGGCTGGAAAAAGAAGGAACTACAAGGCCTGCACTCTGGTTAAAGGACCCATTAAGGTGTGGAACTTCTTGATTCCCACTGGAGGAGGCAGCCAATTCTAGGAAGGAAGATAAAAGTTCCCTCTGTCGCTCATAAAAAAAAATGTAGGCACACCGGATGAGTCAGTGGACCTCATCACACTACATGGCATGTTACTAGGCCCATTTACAATGCTTTTTTCTCTTTGGGTAAAAATTCGAAACTCTACTTGTAGAGGTGCAAATTAATCATCTACCATAAAACTCAGCTTTACCCAGATATTACAAGTAAAAAACCAAAGTAGCGACTGCAAGCCTTCCACATCAATTCATGCACAAACCACAAAATAATTTTGACAGTCACATACAGCCCAGCTCAAGGGGCCCACTCTGATGGAAGTTCATCAAGAGGAGAGCAGATGTAAGGTTCTCCTAGCCTAGCCCTTGATATAACATCATCAAACCATAATGACATCCATTGATTTTCTAGAGATCTAACTCAACTATGAGTGAAGGTTCCGTGTGTATAGGAATATGTAATTTTCCTTTTCTTTGAAATGGTGTCAATTAAGACATTTTGTTGTTTATTTGGAAGCAACCCAAGATTATTTATCAGTATTAAAGATGGGCCCAACAATGCTGGAGTGCATGTGAAAGTGCTCGTAGGAGAGTATCTTCCCAGTTTACAGTACCACATTTTGGAGGAAAAAAAAAAACCCAAAGCATATTAATCAAACACTGGAACTCTCATCTGTTTGTAATATGCAGGCAACAAGGCACAGCATGTCAATTGAAGCCTCTTTTCTAACACCACACCCCACCCGCCCCCCCAACAGAAAAAAAAACACCCAACCCCAACACCCCAAAAAATAAAAAGCCTCCTGATATCTAGGTTAATTTATTTATTATTATTTTTTATAATCCAATATATTTTCTCGCTAGTTAGCCTTTAAACCTTTGACCTCTGGCTAAGGGGTTACGCAACTTTGATGAGCAAAGACTAATCTTTGGGAGTTACATACATAGTCGCATTCATATTATCCGGAAAATGCATAGGGCGAGAGTCGAACTCAAAACCTTATGAGTAAACCCAAGCTCAAACCAATTGGGCCACCGCCTTAACGGCGTCTTGATAGCTAGTATGAAAATTCTGGTTCAGAAAAACCGAGCCAACTTGTAGACATCAGCAAACCAATATAGCCCGAACCTTACAATTCCTTCACAACGGTAATCTCTGTTCAATTTACATTGCATCACCACTCACAAGTCAAACCAATTCTATAAAATCAGTGAAAATCATAGAGGATTAAGCATACCTCGTTTTTATAATACAGAGTTCAAAAACATCCTTTTGGAGCAACCGAAAGCTTCCAAGGACTACACCACAGTGAATCGAGCAAATAATACAGGAGAATGAATGTTGCTCGATACCAACCACGAAGACCCAAACCCACCATCGAAAGGATCTACAGTTTTTCATACAAGTAATGGGAAGAACCCTCAATCAGAGCAAGAAGAATACATGTGGCAGGTGTCGAGACTCAAGAGCCTACATTTTCTGGCCCATAAAAGGCACGCCACCGTTTCTGGCCTTTGAGAAGCTTATAATTTATAATAGGATAACTAATACAAATTAGAAGAAAGCAAAGAAATAATAATAATAATAATAAGGGTTGGAAAGAGTAGAAACTATATACAGGCTTTACCTATATCATGGATTATTTGAGAAAGCCTCCGAGTGAAATGCAGGATCCCTGCCAACATGCAATCTTTCGCTGTGGAGGCTAACGAATATAAACATACAGATCTCACACGCGGCCTAAAATATTCTTCCTGAACTTGGCCAACCAGGAAGAGGGGAGGACCCATTGGTGCAAACATTTCCTAGCCACATCAACTGGATTGTAATCCAAGCGCCGCACAAGTGTCCATGTCACTGCAATTTCATCAACAGGAGGCACATTCATCTGGCTTGGTAACTGTCATCTGCATAAATGGAGACACAGGGATCGGTGGTTCCAGCAGCAAAAAGGACTTGGTATGGATGGAATGCAAGGCAGCTGACGGACCCAATCCTTTGGCCCATGAAAGTGGGATAGTATCGGATGCAGCTCAGCTGTTCACCATTTAAACTAAAAACTTTAATAATTTGCTTGGCTGAGCCACTTGCAATAACTGGAGCATGGCGGTGAACAGCCAAAGCTGTGAGTGAGCCCCTGTGGGCATCAATGGTGAGGTAGGGATTGTTATTATTTCTGATATCTAAAAATTGAATGTCCCCAGCTTGTGATGCACTAACAATCTGCACAAGAAATTTTAAACGGAATTCAGGATAGGGCATCAATCACAGAATAATATTGAAAGAAAGTGTCAAAATAACCGAACTGTCATGAACAACAAACTGTATTTGCAGGGACAACCTTTTGGCTACCAAAACAATTCAAATGAATGGCAGCATGAAAGTGCCCCACAATAGATAACACTAACAATTTCAACTTTTTCCTAGTAAACACTTCCTGTTGGCTCAATTTTCCATTTGCAAGACACCATTAATAGAACAGCTAGAATCACCTGATAAATGTGATACTGAAGTGGGCCATTCAATAATGGTTCAAACAAAAGATTAAATAGCCAAAAGGAAAACCCTACTTGTAAAATCACAGGTTCATAAATAAATAGAAAAGGAGACTTTAGAGTCCCAAATCTGTTAATAATCATGAGATAGATGCAAGACCAACTGGTTTTAGAGGGGAAGAAACTCTGGGTTAGAGAGGAAAAACAACACAAACTCAAAAAATCGATAGCATAGCACACCTTTGCTGGGTCTAACCCCGGTTGAAAGCCAATGCCTACCACTCTCTCTGCTCGACTATGTGGCCTTGTGCAGACCGGCCTGCAAGATTCATGATGAAAGAAACACACGAAACAGTTACAGAAACATAGAGCATCAACAGAACCAAAATGGCCAAACTATGTTCGGCGCAAATTAGTGGGGACCAAACAGACATTAAGAGTTACTACTACTTCCAGTTATAGGCCTAGAATAAATGCATGCCCATGAGAAACAAATAGTTTTATGAAGAAAAAGAGCTTACCTCTCAGGGGTACGGATGTCGAATAACCTGACAGAACCATCCACAAAACCAGCTGCAAACTGACCCCCCTGAACTTGAGATGCAGACTACAACATAACATGGAACAGTGAATCCTTTGATAGAGATTTCTTTATAAAATTAACAGAAATTAAGAATATCCTTCATATGAGCAGAAAACTCTCGATGCTGACAGAAGTGATCAAATATTTATGACGGGGAAGGCATAATCATGCCTTATAGTCTGCAGGGTCCAAGTAAAATTCTGGAAAACTCAATGGGTTGCAGGGTACAATAATAGCAATTAGAAGCACATTATATGTTGAAGTGACCAATCTGCATGGATTTCAGATCATTCCACTAGCAATTAGCAGCCCCTTCAATTTTTTGGTGTGGCTAGTTGCACTTCTTCATAGTTTGTCATGTATCATTGACAAAGGTCAACAAGTTCTAACATTGGAATGATATTCAACATTAAGAAAATGCATTTTACATTGAAAAGACGTAGAAAGTATATCTTAAGGGATAAATTGATGAGTTAAGAAATTTGAATACCAAATCACTTATTCTCACAACATAAATCTTATAGTTGTGCTTGATTTTATGATTCCCATCTCACTCTGAAAATCAATATGGCTTAACTCCAGTCCAATGGAAAAAATCCAGTTACCTTTAATTATTGTATGTACTTCACCTTCTCACCTTCGAATTTGAAAATCGATTACAAAAAACAATAAAGCAGTGAAATATCATAATAGAAACAAAAGAATGAAGCCACCAAAACATGCACTCACCAATGTGGAAATTAATACTGCAATCAGATAGTGAGGGAATACAACTAGCAAGCTGCTCTTTGTCCAAATCCCAGATCATGATAGATGATTTCTCCCCAGAAGCATACTGTTTATATGAACACACATGCTTAGAGATGAGTTACTATTACATGTGCAAAATAAACCTTAACTTTTCAACAACGCTGATTAAGCAGTTCAATAACTCTAAAATTGAGGAATAATGAGGAAAGGCATTCCGATTGCCCAAAGTGTGAGGTTTATACCTAACAACCACATGAATTTCAAAATGATTATTAAATAAATATAAATTAAAAAGTCATAGTCGATTGTTTTAAGCCTTTTAATGAATTAATGGGAGATTTTTAGAAAAATGAATTCAGTTCTGAAAAGTACAAGCCGTTTCCGCCTTTTCTTGAGATATGAACATGGGACATACATTTCCAGACATGAAGCATGACTGAAGCGCACACTTCATATCTGGGACATATGCCTAATATGGAGAGTAGGCCCCCAAAAAAACCCTCAACTCAGACTTGAGCCCCGAGGTGTTTTTGAGAAGCCTTCCCCCAAGGCCAGCCTTGATGGCTAAGCCCCAAACGCTTTATAAAACATTGATTTGAATGAATCTTTACTAGATATCCAGATTGCTGCTGCCAATCCACAACAGCATTCACACTGCGGACACCAGGTATATGACCTGTAATTGATGAGAATGCTGTTACAAGCTTTTGTTCACCCCTTGAGGTATAATCTTTCCATATCCGAACACTTCCATCACCTAAAACAAATTTCAATATCATCAGATTGCATTGCAGAAGACAGTATTCTGACACTAGCTCGCTAGCACCACCATGACTGCTCAAAAAACATACCAGGTACGAATCTTACTTGAAGCAATAAGAAGCAAGCTGTCATCAAGCTCATTCAGAAGGCAAAGCTTTGAAATTCCTCTATCAGGGAAGTCGTGGTTGTCAAAACTGTTTACAGGTGTTACTTCCCCATAATTCCATATCCTAAACCAAGATGTAAACCAATTAGCAAAGGAAACAGCAAAATGGAAAACATCTCAGCATAACTGGTGGTATGATTGAAGAGTCTGGAAACCTTCAAGTTCATAATGTACTTTCAGGAGAAACTATATACCTACAGGACAGGTATGCCACGATATCAATACTAGTAACTGGTAGTTCAATAGTCCCATCAGGTAACATAGGATCGTAGGTTACTTCATAGAAAACAAAGTAGAAGCACTAAAGGAGTATTTGACAAGAAAAAGGGAGAGCCTTTGTAAGGTTGTGGTGGAGGCGGCTGTCAATGTACTCTTTAGATTATTTCGATAGAAAGCAAATTTCAAGAATGATACTGACTCAAATTTCTACCCATACGTCGTCTGGTAGAAACCACAAGACAGACATTTGTAAGAATGAATATTAATAAAGGAAACCCTACACACAAAACAAAATCAGTGACATCTTCTGAAACCACACTAGAAATTTAGTATGAGTCACAGGGTCCAAGAATTGAAGAAATTAAATGCTTGAAACAAACAAAATAACTCCTGGGAAAGATACAACAGATGAGAAAAGGAAGAGGAGAGGGAGAAAGAAGATAGAGGGATAGAACTAGATATTAGTACATTAGAAGTACTCAGAATCCAAGCGCCTTAGTTGTTGGGCCCCTGTTGACGTTGTTTTTCTATACTTTCCAGCCAGTCTAAGGTTCAAAGGTTCTCTCAGGAATGTTAATTGGCCGGGTCGGGCCGGGCTGAGCAATATCCATCTAGACCTGACTTCAAAACCATAGGCCCAAGCTCAACTCGGGCCATAAGTGCCTGGCCCAAGCGCGACCCACATAAAATTGGTTAAGCCCAAGGCCAGCCCATCCCAAACTGTCGGGTGGATGATGCCTTTATATGACAAAAAAGGCTTGCATTTAACAATCCCAAGCTGTATCTCAGCTAGTTGGGACACGTGCGCGTCAGTACGCATGTGTTCGAGTCCCTTTTCTGGCAAAAAAAGGTTTTTCTTATACAGCATGTGAGACACCTCTACCATCCTAAGCCTGGCCCATATATTAAATGAGCCCAAATAATAAACCCATGCCCAGATTGAGTACAAAACCTAATTCCCAAGCCCAACCCAAATCAGGCCGGGCCCGGTGCATGAAATCCCTAATTTATTGCGTAGTAGTATGCCTTTTCCCTCAACCAGAATTACTGATGACACAGGAAAATAACGAAAATAACTACAGGGAGGGGGCTGTCAATGCAATCTTAGATTATTACCTGATCCGTTCACAATTATCTGAAGCAATTACTACAGGAGAGAATGGTTGTAGTAAAGCTGCTTTTGTACCCATCTCAAAGTTGGTAACCCAACTGGCAATTTGACTGTCAAGCTTGCTAATAGCTGCAACTTAAAAAAAAAAAGTCTCAATGTTTGCTCACATAGATGCAGGATTATAATGAGAGAAATAAATAACTAATTGAAGTTATTTGTACCAAGAGCAACGACTACAAAAATACTCACGCGAGTGTTGGCATTTCGCAACGCGGTCCAGTGCAAATCTGTCTCTCTCTCTTCTCTTTTCGCCAGCATCTCTTCATTATCATCGGTTGCAGTAAGGAGTGGCCTTGAAAAATGACCACAACTCCAATTGTAAATAATTGATTGCGGAAGGAAACTACGTTCTAAAACTGCAGAAGGTCCACCAGAACCCAAAAGTGGATCAGCCAATCCTGAGTCTGGAGAATTTAACTGGTGAGGCCTGAACTCTAGAGAGTAAACTCGCCGCATTCCTGTCAAAAAACTTGACCGAGGAGGGCTGACAGGAGGAGTTCTAAATGTCAATGGTAAATGACCTATCACCCATATCACCATCCCAGTGGACTTGAATTATCATGACTAAGATAGTTGGTGCCATCAGAGTAAACCCAAAAGCAGAAAGAGTATGGACATGGGATTATTTGTTTGCACCATTTAATGTAATCATTACACATATGATAAAGTTACATATGCATATGCTTATTTATCACAATTTACATTTGTAATTTAATCACTTGTGCAAAAATTTATGTAAATGGGTTATTTTCATGTACAAAATTTTCACACCCACCCTCCACCCCGGTAAAGTGATTTACATTTAGTAACTAATAATTGTTTTGTTTTGATTTCATGCCTAAAAAGTGCCAAGTTTGATTTTTTTAATTGTTGGCACGAGTTCTAGTTGCGGTGGCCTTAATTATTGTGAAAAAATGAAGATGGCATAATCCTATTTTTTTGTATTTTGATTTCTTATTTTTTTGTACTTTGGGGAGCCACCAATCATGAGCCAAACTGTTCAAAATTCTCATAGAATTGATCAGTCCCAAGGTGTGAAGCCTAGTATGACTTGGACCTCACCTTAACAATTCAATATTCTCATATAACTGATGTACTCCAAGGTATGTGGTTTCATATCTTAAATCCTCACAGATTTTGAGAGATATATGAAAGACAGAAGTAGCCTAATTCCAATTCTATTTTTTTTTCCACTCCTATGGACCCCCACGTTATGATCCAAACCTTTCAACATTCTCACAATATCGAAAAACTCCAAATGTTTGAAATTTCATTGAGAAATATGTGAAAAACTCAAAATACCTTATCCCATTTTTTTAATTTTTCTGCTCTCCTATGCGCACCCCCCCCCCCCCCCCCCCCCCCCCCCCCCGGTAAAGCAAAAGAGGAAGAAACATGGTAAAATGAATTGCCCATGAGAATGTTAAATGCAACCAAACGTTGTAATGTGTTCGACATTTGTGCTTCCATAAGTAAATTCGATTTACATGTTTCATGCCTAAAAAGCAAACAACCCCTAAATATACTCAAGATATGAATTTTTTATGAAGTAATTTACTGATCATGGTATCAACTGCTAGATTTGTTAATTGCTATTTTTGTTGTATTTTGCTATAGAATTCCTCTCCACTTCATGTTGTGAATATGACATTCACCGTTGTGCGCATCCACGGAATCACAAGATCAACAATCAACCACACACAGGAAGAGACACGGAGATTTACGTTGTTCGGCAACCATGCCTACGTCCACGGGAGGAGAGAACTTATCTACTATGATCCCATCTCAATCCCCTCAGGATCTAGGGTTACAATACATCAATATATATAGTTCCCGCTTTCTTGGCCACCAAGAAAACCCATACACAATGACTAAAATACCCCTAACCCTGAGCCTCGGTTCTGGCTAAACCAGACGACCGATCCGGCTAAACCGGAATACAAGACATAAACCTAACAATCTCCACCTTGGCTTGAATTCCGTACAACTCCGTACAACTCGAGCTACTAGGAGATAAAACCGGTAATGTCTTCACGTACCCTGCTGAATGGCACGTCACTACACCAGGGATGCAGTCTTCTTCAACACTTTGACATGTTGAACCAGCACATGAACTTTGAGCAAAGTTCATACCCTCGTCAAACTCCACCTCGAACTAGAAGCTCGAAACCATTGACGAATCTGAGTGATATCTGAATCACTCACCATCCTGCCCCATCTTCAACATCCCTGTGAAGATCCAATCACCACAAGCATGCAAGCAAACAGATCGGGAATACAAGTCCAGATGACTCCATTGCAGAACAACCTCTGCCTCCGAGCGGTCAAAAACTCCATTTGACCTGGCCTCCGATCAACTGCTGATACATCAGCTCCTCCTTGCTGCTTTTCCGGCTTGGCTCTGGCAAGATGAATATCATCACATGTGATCATGTGAACCCCAAACGAACAACTTCGTTTGAATCAGCAAACCCTTTGCAACTAGGCCGGCGACTCCTATTATTGGGTTTGCAACAACAACCAGGTCGAGTAGACCTGATTCTAGCCTCAATCCACATCTGTTCAGATCTTCTCCCAATTTCTGCATTAAACCATAGATCTCGTCACCACGAGCACGCTGGAAGAAACGGATCTGAAATCCGACTCAGGATGGCTCCGATAACGTAAAAACAAGTTTCTACGCTCCAATCGATCAAACCTCCTCCTTGATTGTCAAACAGCCAATCAACCTCTTCCACTGCGTAGATCTGCTCGAAACGAGTCCGTAGGCTCAAACGGATCTCCGATCGGACATCGGACGATCAAGATATCGCAGAAACAATGTCAGCCGTTGATCTGGTCAAACCTGCCGGTTGATCGTTGCTGACGTCACTGCTGACGTCACTCTGCGCTGTCTGCTGGGCTTCTGGAGCGGACCCGGGTCGGGTTCACCTGACCCGGAACTGAACTGTCCGTTTGCGCTGGGCTGGACCGTCTGCTAACGGGTCGGGTCGGACCTGACCTGACCCGGCCTGAACCTGTGCTACCGGGCTTGTCTCCGCGGGTTGGGTCGGACCCAACCCGAACGATAACCCGGAATCGACCTGTGTTGTTCTGTTGGGCTTTTGCTGCACTGCGGGTCGGGACTGGCCCGACCCGAGACCTGTAACCGACCTGGGATCTGGCTGCCTGGGCTTGCTCCACGGCGGGTCAGGTCGGAACGACCTGACCCGGACCCAAAAACAGGGTCGTCCCCTTCAACAAGTGCTGCGTCTGCAACCAGTTGCAGACGCTGACGTCAGTCACGCCGCGGTGTGGCTGGTCCGGCTACCAGCGGCAGGGCGCAGTGACGGCACGTCGACTGCGACGGCGGGGCGGCAGCGTACGGCGATGGCGACGGCGAACAGCGGTGGGGCTCACGGCGATCTGGTTCTGCAACATCCTCGGCAACCCGGATTGCAGGAGGCCGCGATTTGCTTCGGCTCCGGCTTCAGCGCCGGCTGGCAGCGGCGACTCCGGCGATTGCAGCGGCGAGGATCACGGCGGGGATCTCGGTGAGTTCGAACAAATTTTTTTTTTCTTCTTCCCGGTTTTTCTCTTCTTCTCAGCATCAGGAGAGAGAAATTCTGCTTCCGGATTCTCTGCAATTTCTCTCTCTTCGCAGCATCAGGTCCTCAGATCCGAAAAATCCGGTGATATTCCAAAAAGATTGCAGCGACTGGAACTGTTTCACTTCTTCTTCTTCCCGAATTGGTTTCTCTGTCTTCCAACAGAGATCTCCGATTGACGTGTGGCCCACTTACCGGTCTTCTCCTATCAGATCTGGAAAACCAGATCTCCTGTTGCCACGACGAAAACAGATCCGAACCCAACAAGATCCGATCACATCCACAGCGGTCAACTCCAAGATCTGAACGAAACATGTGAATCCTTTTTCCTCCGATCTCAGCGAGACCGGAGAACCCAATCTCGTCTTCTTCTTCTCCGATGGTGGCCCAACCAGAAATCACGAACCTGATCTCAGTTAATCTTCATGCGCACAACCTCCAAGCCACTGAGCGATCTCCACCTCGCTCAGAAACCCAAGGAATACCAACCTCAAGCTCTGATACCAATTGTTGTGAATATGACATTCACCGTTGTGCGCATCCACGGAATCACAAGATCAACAATCAACCACACACAAGAAGAGACACGGAGATTTACGTGGTTCGGCAACCATGCCTACGTCCACGGGAGGAGAGAACTTATCTACTATGATCCCATCTCAATCCCCTCAGGATCTAGGGTTACAATACATCAATATATATAGTTCCCGCTTTCTTGGCCACCAAGAAAACCCATACACAATGACTAAAATACCCCTAACCCTGAGCCTCGGTTCTGGCTAAACCAGACGACCGATCCGGCTAAACCGGAATACAAGACATAAACCTAACACTTCATAGAGACTGAAAAACATGTTAGTAAGACAGTACTAAAAAGAACAGCCAAGAAACAAACATGAGCCTTTGTAGAAGATCTGGAGCGCACATTACAGTTGTAAATTATTTCATGCAACCAAACATTGTAATGTGTTCGACACATGTACTTCCATAAGTAAATTTGATTTACATGTTTCATGCCTAAAAAGCAAACAACCCCTAAATATACTCAAGATATGAATTTTTTATGAAATAATTTACTGATCATGGTATCATCTGCTAGCTTTGTTAATTGCTATTTTGTTGTATTTCGCTATAGAATTCCTCTCCACTTCATAGAGACTGAAAAATATGTTAGTGGGACATTACTAAAAGAACAACCAAGAAACAGACATGAGCCTTTGTAGAAGATCTGGAGCACATTACAGTTGGAATAACTTCAACTGTTCTTTCCATGCAATTGATTTCCCTCATATTGTCATTGTTTTCCGCTTTTAATCTTTCAACTCTCCAACCCTATGCATTCAGGAGTGGGTACATTCGATGCCAACAAATGGCACATGTCCAAGAGTGAAACTGAGTAACTCTTAACAAATACTCCTTTCCATGTGATTGATTTCTCTCAAATTGTCTTTGTTTTGCACTTCAAATATTTCAACTCTCCAACCCTATACATTAAGGCGTTGGTTTCATTTCAATGCCAACAAATGGTAAACTATCACTTTTCAACAAACCTTCCGGTTCGAAGGCAGGAAAACTTAATGGAGGGAGGAGATGACGGGCTATGGCGCTATGTGCATTTTCCCTTGAAATAGAGAGAAAGGGAGGGTTGGTTGCCTCCAGCAAAGTTTGCCAGTACTTTTACATCATAATATGGGGTCTTGCTCCTTGATAAATGTATAATTTGCCGAGATTCTCAGTCCATTTATGTTAATCTCATGTTTTAGTGTCCCATGCCAGTGATGCCATGACAATCCCATGCCAGAATTTCCCAAATGGAATTTATAAGGATCTCTTTTAACCCCTTACTGTATTATGAAAGGGGGTGACCCTGGCTGGAAGATACACTTAGAAACACACGTCAGTCGTGCACTTGGAAACATACGTAAGTCGTGCCCTTACCATCTTGAGAATGTTTAATTTCTCATCTTCAAGACACATAATCGTTCCTTTATTTTTCTTTTTTTAGGCTGTAGTGTATTTTCGTGGTGCATTTATATGGAAACATTTATAATTGTGGTTGAATATTTGATATTGAAGGGAAGTATTTAATAGGGCCGTTGATTGGATTCTCCAGATGTAAGAATGTCACTTTTTATTTTTTAGTTGATACGTTTTTGCTCAAGCCATGTTCTGTTAAGCTCATGGGAAAGTTAAGGTAGTTCCATTAGTTACTGTGGGGAGATATTTGAACTGTTTTATGGTTGACAGGAATCCTTACTTTGTACGAGGTACGTTAAATTTATATTTTTTTTCCTTGGATCTGTGCACGTGTGTGGGCAGTAAGCAACATGCCTGTATACTGAAAATTTTGGCTTGATCAGGCTAAATACTTTTACCTCATTATAACATTTAATATTCTCCCCTAAAGTTCCCTTAAGCGAGGCATAAATTTTCTGGCAATATTCTGTGTATGGAATAGACATTGATGGATCATCAAAAGTGGTCTGTTGCATGCCCTTTTGGTTAAGTGCAGGAAAGGATTTTCTAATTCAATTCAGGAACGTGAGTTCAAAGAGTTTTAGTGACAATTGTATGGTATTTGGAAAAAAAGAAATGAAAGGTCTTCAATACTAAAGAAAGTTCATTGGAAGAAGTTTTGGAGCTGTCTTAGGTGAGGTTGGGTAGTTGGTTAAAGATCAAGAAAATTCTCAAAGTAATAGCAAGTGGGGTGATTATCAGAAAATGGAAGGAGGTTATGATGGATGGTTTGGCAGAAGGTGATATATTAGCATGATGTACCCACTTAGTGCTTCATGATGACGAGGAAAATGTATTATTGTTAGTACTTTTTGAATGATAGGAAAATGGTTTATCTGCATTTAGTGGAAGTGATGGAATAAAATGAGTCTGAACTTTTTGGGAATTGGAGAGGCACTTCTTCCACTAGGGCATTTTGCGGGCCATTGTTTGCCTAGTCCGCTAGGTGATGGGTGTCTGGAGGAGCGCTAGAGAGGAGCACATGCTTCACTTGATATTGTGGGAGGGGAGCTGATTGGCCATGTTAACTTTTTGCCATATCAAAAGAGAAGGCATTGCATTGCAGATTCCTTAGTAAAGGCTAGGGTATATAGTATAGGGAATCCATCTTTCTAAGGCCAATGCTGCTGGAAGATGTTATAACTGCAGGTACAGACTGTAGAGTGTATAAATTTTTACAGTTTATAAGTTCACATCCTTTTTCACCATTAAGATTTTTTTTTCTTGCTGATCAAATAAAGGGTTGCATCATCTTCTGCGTAACAAATTGTAGTACACCTCAAATCATGTGTTCCAACGTAGTAAATAGAATCTTTAGATGATAGACAAACCCCCAAACTGGGTGTCTCACTGATCAAGCTAGGAGTTGGTAAGTGGGCTTGAGAAGAAAGGATTTTGCAACTTCAAGCTTGCTGACATTTTATTCAGCTGGGAGTCCAATATGGGAATAAAGTCAAGCATAGTGCCTTTTCCTCCAATTGGGTGTTCTCAAGTTTTAATGTTGGTTGAGCTAGAGGCAAGCTTGGGCTTGCAGTAATAGGAGGGCTGCTCATAATGGGGAGGCTGTAGTGTGTTTCATTCAACAAGCTTTGAAGATCTTCAAGGAAAGTGACTCGACTAATACAATTAGATGGGTGTCTTCTAGTGGGGTTCCTTTAAGTTTTAGTTTATCTTGAAATAAGGCTTTCTTGTCCTCTTTCTTAGATGTATGTTTTTTTTTTTTCCACAAGGTTAGGGAAGCCAATGATGTAACACATTTTACTAGCTAGCCAAGGAATTGATAGAGATGACTGCATGTCGATTATTTTGTAGTTTTGGTGTGGCTTTGTAGTGGATGTGTTATGGTGCTCTTATTGATGGGTTAATGAAGCCTGATCTGGATATATTCAATATTTATTGGGGTAAATATGTAATCTGTTAGTTTAATCTGGACCCTTTGTTATAAGGCTAGATCTTACGGTTGTAAATGCCTAGGGTATTGTTAATTAAGGCTTCTGTATTATTCTAAGTGGTGTGAAAAAGAGAGGGAGAGTTGTTGCTCTGTAGAGAAGAACCCTAGGAAGAGTTTTGTACCCTTATAATCACAAGGAGAGGGTTATTCTTCTTGTGTGGTGATCTCCATAATAGTGAACAGGCTTGAATCTCCGTGGTTGTAGCCCATGTCGGGTGAACCATGTAACTTTGTGTTTCTTGTGTGTAGATTGTGTGCTTCCTGTTCTTCTTCTTTCTCAACAGCTGCCTGATATCACTTGTTGTGATCTTGACATCACATGTTCTGCACATTCATGAATCACAAGATCAACAAAAAAGCAACCACACACAAGAAGAGACACAGAGACTTACGTGGTCCACCCAAACAGGGCTACATCCACGGCATAAAGACGATCATAATCACTATGACAAGTAAAGCATACAGAAGCTCTCACTCTCTCACATCGTCTCTCCTACATGGTGTGGAAACGCTATATGTAAGAGAGCTCTCACCTCTCTTCAACCCAAGATTTAGGGTTACAAACTATACACATATATAATCTCCGCTCTCTTGGCTACCAAGGAAGCGTCAATACAATTACCAAAATACCCTTGACCTTAAACCGGTCACTAGCTAATCCGATGGACCCATCCGGGTAAACTAGAATACAAGACATAAACCCAACACTTATACTGTCCGTCCTCTGTATTTCCATTCATCAATAAAACGCTTCTTTTACCAATTTAAAAAAACCTTTAAATTAACGAGGCTAGCAATATATGAGGAAGCTGATTACACTGCCCTCTTAATATTATCTGGGTTGGTGACTTGGTGTGGAATGGTGGAAACAGTTTTTCCTTTTGTTGATAGTCATTTGTCATTCTTATTTCGCCATTGCCTTTCTATCTTCATACTACATTATTGTGTTAAAATTTTTGTGTCTTTAATGTATTTAAAAAAGGTTTCTTGAATGATCATGCAGGCTGATATGAATGTCAGGGATAAAATTTTGGTACTGCTAGATTCTTGGCAAGAAGCATTTGGTGGGCCTAGGGGAAAATATCCTCAATATTACTGGGCATATGATGAATTGAAGGTAAGCATACTTTCTTGATAAATTGTTTTATGAAGTTTCATTTCAGTTTTACCCATTTCAACCTAATTAGTTGCAATGGTACTGTGCTTTCATGTCCTTGTCATTATCATCAAAGCTTTGTCACAACTATATTAGGTTTGGCCACATGAATTCAGTTTCTCCATTCCAATATATCCTTGGCCAAATTCTGGAAGGGTTGCACTTCTTCAAATCTGTCCTTATGACATTCATCTATGTTCTCAGTGTACCACTTCTCCTTGGTGGGCAATCAACCTGCATGGAGAAACTTTTCCTCAATGATGCTGTTGTTGGCCTATGTTGACTTCTCCAAACCATGTCAAATGTTACCATGCTTTTATGTAGCGTGGAATTTATTCTTCTCGATTAATTGACACTTGCACTTTCTTATATAAAATGATGGTCTAATTAGACAAGTAGAAGAAACAGGGATAAATTTTGGTAACTAGTGATTTTCCATTCTCTTTTTTCTTGTTATTATTATTTTTTAAAGGTAAGTATTCACACACCCAACCCACACGCAGTCACCCAAGTCTCTCACCTTCAACGATACAGCCAAGGATTGATCCTAGTTATTTCTTTAACCATTCCATTTTCTTTTGTAGCACCGCGTTGACCGCCATCCATATTTTCATTCCAAAAACTCATTATATTATAAACCAGCAATCCCACTAAATACATAAATAGGTCCTCCTTTTATAAATTGGTTCCTCCTTTTATTTGACAAGAAGGATTATTAATTATATTATAATTAAAAGTGAATCAGTTTCCTCTTTACTACATGCTTTTTTAGAATATTCTGTTTTCTAGAGGAAGAACCTTGTGATTGTTGGAAATCCATTAGTTCTCTTCCAAGATAATGGCACATGGTGGGAGTACCTTCTGTAAATTTCTAGCCTATACTTATAAATATTTTTTTGAATGATCCTATCCTTAAATATTTCACATTACGTTGAATGCATTAGGGTGCAAATGACTCCGAAAAGGGTCACCTCACATGAATAGAAAGGAGGCCCATGTTTCCTTTTTTTTCTTTTTGTTATTGTTCTGGCCTCAATTTGGTTCCTGATATACCCATTGATGTTCGACTCGACTGAGCCAATTTGTGAAACCACGGTCACCATTCAAGCCAATATCAAGATCATTTAACTATCCTTTGTGCGGATGCATGTGTACGCTTGGGCTTGTTGGTCTTGGTTTTTGTGCAATCTGATATGTCAGTAATGGTTGGCCTATATCCAAATCGCAAAATAAGATTTATGTGTTGCACTGCTGCTTCTGACTGGAGAATACCCTGGGCTTGTAATTGCAAGTGCAAATGAATGGGTTTGGTGATTACATTGACGTGTTGGGCTGCATTGCCAGTAGAAAATCCTAGCCATCAAACTGGCCTTATCTTGGTTAGTGTCGATGTTCCTGTGTTTTGTCTTAATCATCATTCTTCTGCCTGAGGTTGAAGGGTTTGGGTTGTCACATTGGGGGTTTTCCCAGCTTAGCTGTTGGGCACATCACATTCTTAGTTTGGAATCCTGAGAACCTGGCTCATTGCAAGTCCTTGATTCAAGGATTTTATTTGTTTTATGAATGGTTTGATTCAAGGATTTTATGGTTCTCTCTATTTGGGATTCCTAGTCATTACAAAGAAAAATAAGCAGCTCAATAGTTGACTAATGTAAAGTTTGCCTAAAAATGACTGATGCATGTGGAGATTTACTGGTTGCAGCGATCTGGGGTAGAGTTCCCAAAGCGTTCAGTTGGTACAGCTCCCATTTTTACTCCTCCAGCTACACATCCAACAGCAAGACACTCTCTGGCAGGGTATGGAATGCCTAGCAATAGCACTAGAACACTTGATGAAGCAATGGCGTCTGAGATGGAAAGTTTAAGGTAAGATTTTGACTTGTGCTTTGTGCATTCTTTTTTTTTTTTTTTCTACTGTTTATTTATTTTGATGGGTAAGGTAAACTTCAAACCCCTAACTCTGTTCTCTTGGGGCCATTCCCTCAAGTGTTTGCTTTTAGGTTCATCACATTTCTTTTCCCTTTTTATGTTTTTTATTTTTACTTTTTCAGTTTTGTAGGACTTAATTTGAACCTTTGGATTGAAATGAATGTTCCTCCTCTGCCAATGACTAGTGTTGGTTGTTAGGTCTCTCTGGATCTTGGCCCAATGGGTGAACCTCAGGCTGGCTTTTGTTTAATGCCCTTTTTACTTAATTGTTCCTTTTGTACTGAGGCCTGGACCACTGGACCAAGGCTGGACACGCGCCCATTTATGATTATGATGGACTAATCTGTTTGACCTGCCAAATAAGTATATGTTGGGACCAAGTTCAAATGAAAGATGAGCTAGGTCTTACTGACCCCAACTGGGCCCAACTTTGGCGCATTGCCATCCCTACAATACTTTGTATTCTGGTTGATTCTGTAGTTCTGCTTCAGTCTATCAAATCTTGATTCAATTCGGAGCATTATGGAGCTTCTAAATGAGATGCTGCAAGCTGTAAACTCAAATGATCGTGAGGTATGTCTATTTACACTTTTTAGACTGTCCCCACAATTTATTTGAGATGTCGTATCATATCATGTTTCTGTACCTTCTGTGATCTGCAAATTATGTTTGTTGTTGTTGAGGCATAAAATGTCCTGATAATGATTTTCAATTGCCTTTGCTACAAAGCTGATAGAAGTTTACATGGAGAATGCAGTTGTGTGCTTTCTGGATCACTATTATTCTGCACTTATCATTATTCAAAAACACATAAATCTATCTTTTTGGCAAGAGTCTTGAGATGTATCCAACCACCACCACCTCCACTTATGCACACATGCACACATAAATATCTTCAGATTTATCTCAAGAAAGATCCAATATTCATTTTATCTTACCAAGAGGAAAAATTGCTACAAAAGAAGTTTTGAACAATTATATTCCTGAATCCACTTGATGAATTTGACTTGGGATCTGGCAAAGTCCAATTTAAGTTGATCTCAGTAAATAGCTGAGCTTCACTAATAATTACTGTGGTTTAATGTGCAAATATCCTATCATAATTTTCTCCAGCTCCTTTTTGCCCAAGGAGAAAACAATTTTTATTGATAAAAAAACAAAAACACAAAAGAAAACTTTTTCTGATGGATGCTTCCCTATTCAGTTATGGAGGTCTTTGGGTTGAAAGAGACAATAGTAATTCCGGTGATATTTTTTGGCTTGTGGCTAGCGGGAAGCCTTAAAGTTATCATTGTATGATAACCAATACACCTAGGTTCCATTGGCAAGTTTTCAGTTATGTCGCACTTCTTTTTCCATGTACTCCATGATAAGGATCTTGACACCAATCATTCATTTGGGTCTGAAGTGGAATTTTTGGCCTTGACATGTGACATGGAGGAGTTTGGTTCTGGTCAGATAAATCTAATTTCATAACATCTGGTCAAGGGACTTACCATGTTTTGGTTTCTTTGCTGCTGCTCTATGCCATCAACATTTTAGTCCCATCCAATATCCTGCTCTCTCTCTCTCTCTCAGGCTACCTGCTTTCCACCTACAATAAAATCCTTGCCAACTATTGACAGAATAAAATTCTGTCTGACATCTTTCAAAGCTTTGCAAAAGACAAGAAAAAGATCAAAACTCTCTACAAAAAGTATTAGTTCTTAACTTGGAAGCACATTTTACTCTGGTCTGCTGCACACACACAACACCCAAATAAAACAGGGGGAAAAATCCCTGTTCTTTCTTTTCTAAATTTCCTTTATTTTCTTTCTATTGTGAATTTCAATGGTTATGGGTTTCATATGCTTCTGTAACACTCCTTTGGTTTTCATTTAAGTTGCAGAATGTGCCAGTTAATGTTTTGTGATCCCAATATAATTTTGTAGGCTCTCAAGGATGAAGTGATAATGGATTTTGCTAGCCATTGCCGTTCCAACCAGAAAAAGCTTGTACAGTTACTAAATTCAACAGGGGGAGTTTCAGCAGATGTTTATTTTCCTTCTATTTTCTATTTTCATTGCAGAGAGATACTATCTTCTATGTGATCACTCTTGTTTGGTGAGTTGGCTAGACAGTGTTGACAATGGTCAGTCTCATTTTTCCTTCTTGTTAGCTGTTGAAAGTTGCTGCCATCACAAAAACAACATCTATCTGTTTAAATCCTGTCTGAGGTGTCTGATAGGAATTTATGGTCAAATAAGCTGTACTGAAGGATTATTAAAGAGGTGAGAGATGAATGATATGAGGTTGGGGGGTGAAGAATATAAGGTAGGTGATGAGGTGATCTGAATCTTCTATCCAAGAAATCAGTGGAAAATGGCTCTACCTCAAGAAAAAGAAAACTAAGGACATGCTTACTCATAACCTACATTGGAAATTATTTTCATTTTTTAATGGAAAATAACTGCACAAACAAGCCTCAAGTATATTGACAATTTCCTTTTCTAGGGCAAAAAAATTCCAGAACCTTTTCTTTTTGTGGAGCAGTTACGAGAACAAAACTATTACTGTCCAATCTCAATCTCTATCTGAAACTTGCATTTAGATAATTAGTCCATCCATCCAGAAACTTGTGTCCTGTACCCTCAATCATAAGTTCATCTAGAGCTGTGGTTATTGAACGCTAGTTTAGCTGCTGAACACCATTACAGAAAGTCATATCCACGCTTTGTCCCAAGGACCAGCCAATATAAGCTAATTAAATAACCTAAGAGCATGCCATTCTGCAAACTTTCGGGGATGGATTTGTTGCAAGCTGACTGCTGCGCATACCATTCTGATATAAATATATATATATATATGAAAAAAAAATGGGTTCAGCTGGTCATCAATTTTGTTATGTGGGACAGTGATGAGGAGCTCCTTGGGCAAGGTCTTGCATTGAATGACAGCCTACAGACTCTGCTTGCAAAACATGATGCTATTGCCTCTGCTTCTCCTCTGCCAACTGAAGCAATCAGCAGCAGTGCTGCCTCTGCACCTGGAACCAGTTCTTCACCAAGCAAAGTGAATGAATCTAGTTCCAAAGTAACAGCTCCTGAAACACAGGTAGCCGTTACTACAACTCATCAAGTCGATGAAGAAGATGAAGAGGATGATGATTTCGCCCAGCTAGCTCGCAGGTCACAAACTCATTACTTACTGCCAATTTCAGGCATTTTATTTTGATTGTTAAATTTTGTTTATAGAAAAATTATTTGTTGATAAACTATACGAAATACTCAGGTGCTCGAGAACAAGCACCATGCCTTCTCAAAGCACATCTGCTGAAACCACAACTACAAGCACTGCTGCAGTCTCAACCACCACACCATGCAATGCATTGGCTCTGCCTGACCCACCAACTGCAGTGCGGACTACGACGACAGGGCAAGACTTGATCGACCTGCTGAGCATCACTTTGTGTACGAATTCAACTTCTCCTCATAGCCCCCTCACTCCACCCTCTGCATATGGTACCTCCACCCCACCTCCATCATCCTCTAATCAAGGGGGACATCAGGTACCTATTTCCCCAACTGCACAAGGGTCACCCTACGGCCCTCAGCAGTACCCTGGACACCAAGGGCAGACAGCCTTTGACAGTTATGTTGTCCCATGGGCCCGATCTCAGCCTCAACCACAACCTCAGACTCAGCCTCAACCACAAACTCAGCTTCCCCAGTACAGCTCCAGCTATCCACCACCACCATGGGCTGCCCCTACCAATCCTCCATACAACCAATCATCTTCCATTCCTTTCCCATATCAGACATCTCAGGCCAACCTTCCTGGTTCTTACATGCCTATGCATGCAAGACCATTTCAGCAGTTCAATTCATTTGGCTCGAGAGTGAATAATGGCCCATCTGGAATTGGAGAAGCACAGGCAAGTTCTGGCCCAATGCATTTGGGTTCCAGACCATTGCAGCAGTATAACTCATTCAATTCGAGAGCTAATAATGCTCCATCTACGTTTGGAGAAGCACAGGCAAGTCTCAACCCAAGGAATGTAGGTCCTGCTGGGACTAAACCTTACGTTCCTACGTACAGATTGTTTGAGGATTTGGTTGATCTAAGAAGTGCAGATGGAGGGGTGAAGACAAGTGGCGCTCCTGCAAGTTTGTCGGGAACATCCAGCCAAGGTATGGTGGGTGGGCGGAAGTGAATTTCCTCTATTCTTCCACTGCCATTCTTGTGTGTTACCGCTGGAAGTATTGATCTAGTAATGTGTATGTTGTGTACATCTAGGATTTTGTTGTTACTGTGACATAACATTTGGAGGTGTATCATCTAATATCATTCGTGATCATAAATACACATACAACAAGAGCGTGATCTCACAGATGCACCATTCTAATGATTGGGGAGAAAAAGGAATAAGAAAGTGACAATTTAGTCGATGGATGTGTCACTGATTCTGTATCTTGATTTGACTCTACTGACTCCTGACTGCGTGTTTGACCTATGGGTTCTCTACTTTGGCTCTATTGAAGTCAGTCACATGACACCACTCTATGCATAAGAGCTGATCCAAAATGGAATGACCTACATCCTTCGATAAGGTGAAAACAACGGGATTATAAAGAAAAGATATGTAAATTTAAGTGACCATCACTCCCAAGTGGAGTGACTTTTGAGTCGTTTCTTGTGTGGGGATTGTAGAATTGTACTGTTGAGTGGCTGGATAAAGCAACGGTGGCACCCACATTGTTCAAATGAAGTGGTTAACAATGATCTGTACCATATTAATGTCAGGATGAAATCTTTCAAAATTATAGTCCACCTAATGTTTCTTTGTCCACAATGCCAAATATAATAACGCAAGGTTTTTTAATTTGGTAATTAGAAATTAAAATTTCCATTAACATAATACGGCAAATCACGGAAAAAGATGAGTCCATCTATAATGTGAGTTGCAATCTCTGTGAGAACTTAAAATAAGGTTACGCGAGAGACAGAAAAGCTTTCCCTCGTTTTTTGTGTACACGGGAGAATCGTTAGTTATTCTATTTCTAAACTAGCCTAATCTATCGGCCCAGGGGACAATCCTCGTCATCCATGCTGCCTGCATATCCTCATTATTTTGCATTGGTTGCTGTTGATTTGGTTTGGGGTAAAAGAATTTGGTTTTTCAATCAATTACTGGCTGTGTCAGTAATCTAGTCGGCAAGAGAAGTAATGGATAACACTGGATTTGCAATTAGGGAGCGGAGTGCAGAACTTTATTTTTTTAATAACAGCTCAGGATTTGGAAGAAAATGGATCATTGAAATGTGGAGATTACAGATTCTCTTTACCTTCATTTTCTCCACCTTCTACCATTTGGACCCTGAGAAAATGGCAAGTGGAGTGTCTACACTGAGTGGAGCATTAAGAAGTGAGAGGTGGAGAATTGCTGTGGAGATTCACCTTTTTTATTGGGAAGTAATTCTCCTTGCTGTTTGGATGCAAATGGAGAAAACTATATAAACCATTTTGAAACCCTTATCTACTAAAAGAAAATAATTACTAACTGGCTTAATTTCACTTTTTAATCATACAAATTCAATTTGATTGAGGGAAGAGTGTTTTCTCCACTCCCTTGAGGAGAAAATCAATTCTCCTACTTCCATAAAGAGTTATTCCAGTGGAAAATTGTTTTTTCTCCACTAAATGAAACCCTAAAAAGATTTAAAAAAAAAAAAAGAGTTCTTTCCTCCCTACTTTTCTCCTCATCAAAATGGCCCCTGAGGCATGCTTGTGAGAATATCCTCCAAGAAATATGTTTTATCTCATATCTCCAATGCATCTCTCCATCACATCTATGGATGGAACTCATTTCTTGCATCAGCTTCACCTCATCTGGCCCACGTGGAAACTGCCAACAGCACCCCTAATAGTAAATCTTCTTAATTAAAATCTTCACGCTAATTTTTGACATTACATTCATTCAAATGCTCTTGTACTTAAATTGCTTATTACATTCAGATTTCACCAATGATCACCACAAGAACATAATCCACTCTTGAAGTGATGAAATCTGCCTGCATCCCTTGCTACAATCTCTCTCCCTTCAATCCTAGAAACAAACTTTGTCATTGCATGGCAATCTATACACATCCGAAGGTTCTTGACGATCACAATTCTAGACCCAGGCATGGTGCTGATAAGCCCAAGCCCGATGGCGAGTTTTTCACTGTGCTCGAAAAGAATTCCTTCCTTCGTTTGCTCATCCACATTCTGCACCACCAAGTCTGTGTTTGGCACATAAGCCTGAGACTTCATCCTCTCAATGAGGCCCCTCAAGTAGTTATGTATCTCGTTATACAGAGGATGAGTTCTATCTCCTGATTCAAAAGCATGAACTTTTCTATTGATCTCAATCCATGTACATGCCTTCTCCTTCCTTACTCCTCTGTCCAACATCAACCTTCTTACCCTTGCTACATTTTCCCAATCTCCAATCAATCCATAAAAATTAGACAGCAACATGTAGGCCCCTGCATCTTGAGGAGTCAATTGAAGTAGTTTCTCCCCAACCCTCCTTGTTAGCTGCTCATTCTTAAATAAACAGCAAGAGCTAAGGAATGCAGTCCAAAGCTTCACATCCGGCTCAATGGGCATCGTCCCGATGAAATTAAGAGCATCGTCAAGACGACCAGCTCGTGCGAATAGGTCTACCATGCATGTGTAGTGCTCCATTGTAGGCATGATGGAATATTTTTGGATCATGGTGTTGAAGTTTCTCAATCCTTCTTCTATTAGGCCAGCATGATTGCATGCATAAAGGGTGCCCACAAATGTTACTTGGTTGGGAACAACACCCTCAAGCACCATCTTATCAAATGTTTTCAGGGCTTCCAATCCAAGGCCATGTTTCCCATAACCCATTATAAGAGAAGTCCAAGAAACTATATTCTTGGAAGGCATCATCTCAAAACACAGATGAGCATCTTCCATGCATCCACTTTTAGCATACATGTCAATGGCAGCATTTCCAACTGGAATGTAGAGCTCAAACCCATCTTTAATTACCAGAGCATGGATCTGTTTGCCATTAACCAAGGCTGCCAGATCAGCACAAACTGCAAGAGCGCTGACAATTGTTGTAAAAATCAGCCTTTTCTTCCTCGAATCGCATTTTTCCAAAGAAAAACAAAACTCTCCCACCTTTGGAGTTTTGCCCGAGGCCCGAAATCAGTGAATTCCATGACCCCACATCTCTCTGTGACATATTATTAAACAATAGAATGGCTTCGGATGTTAGACCACATCGACATAAACAGGTGATCATACCATTTGTTGTGATCACCTCTCTCTTGGGTAGTTCGTAAAAAGCCAGACGAGCGTCATGGATGCTAGTGCACTTGGAGTACATGTCAGTGAGGGATGTCATTAGAATAAAATCTCTACTAAACCCATGTTTCAGTATCATGGCATGAGTTTCCTTCCCTTCCTCAATGGCTTGAAGTCTTGCACATGCCTTTAAAACAGCTGAAAGCATAAATTCATTTACCTCCAGGCCTGATTTATGCAGCTGTTGGAAGAGAAGTATGCCTTTTCTACCTTTTCCTTCATTTACAAAGGAAACAATCTGCTTAGCCCATGATATACAGTTTCTTTGGTGCATTTTGTCGAATAGTTTGGTTCTCCAGAGGTTGAAATGACTTGAAAAGAACAGTCCATACAAAATATATAAACATATGTAGATGATGGCACAAGGCCCACGGTCTAATACACTTCAGAAGGCGAAACATATTATCATCATCATTGCCAACAAAGTCTTGTCTTAACTATGTTGGGGTCTACTACAAGAATTCTGTTTCTCCGTATTCATCTATCCTAAGCTAGTTTGAGGCAAATAAGAGTGAGGTTCTTTTGAGTCTGATTGCACCTGGATCTTTTTGTGATTGAAAAAATGTGAATTTCCGAAATTATTGGGGAACCATCTAGAGGGAAAATTTGGGTCAGGCTAAGCTGAAGCCCACCTAAACACATAACCTTCCAGTAGGGGTAGAGGGGATGGCAAGCTCTCATCATAGATGAAGTCAGGTATATCAAATTTGTTCCTACCCTTGATTGAGTTTGAACGGTCGTTTTACAATATATTCTTTTGAGATTCAATTGAACAGAGAATAAATGCTAGATGAGCATCAAATTAGGCCTACTGTTGTTTCGAGAGAGTAGTAAAGAGTGCGAAGCGGATAGATTCATAGAAAGTGGGCCTATGTAAACCCATAAAATTGGACAGCATATGAACACCATGTAGACTCCTCTTACGGTTTGTTTGTGTAACTTTGTATTTCTGTGCTTCCCAAATTCCCCCTTTTTTTTTATGGGCGCAAAAAGGAAATTGTATGGGAATGCTTTTTGCTAGTGTGGAAGTTTTTTCTTTTTGCAAGAAAAGCACTGCACAACACCATAGGGGTGCCCACATGGGTATTGGGTGGTCACGCTCGTGGAATTTGGGTCTCTCTTCAAAACTCAGCATAAAAATTTTGGGCCCACCTCCAAAGCCCATAAATGAAAATTCCCGAATCCACCCCCCAAACTCACATAAAGATTCTAGGTTTACCCACAAAACCCATCTACCTACTTACATCCATCTCCCACAAAACCCAACTACCTACTTATGGCGCCGCCCCCCCCCCCCCCCCCCACCAAAACAAAAATCTTGAGACCGGCCAATTCACTAAACCTACATAAAAGCAAAGCACCTTCATATAACACTGAAGAATATTTTTTTGCCTCATACAATGAGAGATTTTAGTGAATATCTCTACTATGATCAGAACTTATATCCATCTGTTGGTCATATCATAAGTGGTTCACGCATAGTTATCAGCTCATCCTTAAGTCATTGCTGGCCATATCATAGGTGGGCCATGCACGATCAAAAGATCATCCCAAGTCCTAATAATCCATTGTTTCACTGCCCCAACATAGGATGTAAATTGTAGATCCATCATTCAATAGATGTGTAACATTCCGACCCAACTTAATTCGAATTAGTGGTTAATTATGTGCGATTTTGTTCTTAAGTATGTTTTGGTTTTGCTTTTCCTCGGTTTTGGGTCATGGATAGGTAGTTTGGTTGAGTTTGACCTGGTTTAGGTAGTTCGAGCCCTTTTTCGTAATTTCTGTTTTTGTTGGACCTTGTTAGTTTTGCGTCATCTTGATGTCAACGAGTGTATTTCGTTGAGCTTGTCAATCTTCGTAACTGTTCTAAATCCAAATGACTTCGTTTGCTCTCGTTGGATCGTTAATTGACTCAAACTGGAAATTATGTAACATGTTTGGACTTGTTTGTAATTTGGACATCCTGAGCTTATAAATATCCTACCTACCATCGCTTTCTCAACGACCTTTAGCTCTGCTTGTCTCTCTCTCGTCCAGTTCTCTTTCTCTTTATATTTCTTTTGTTTCTGTCTCATGAGGAAGGGAGCAGGGCGTCAGCTTGTGTGTTTCCAGCGGATTGAGCCAAGGTAACGACTGGTGTGTGTGTGATTTCCGCTTGTGAGGCAAGTATAAGCACAAGTAGCTTGAACACTTATTGGTAATGCTTTGATTGTGTGTATTCTTACTCTTATTGTATGCATCATTGTTATATAGCCCTATTGAGTCAGTTTTGTTCTTATGTCTCTGTTTACAGTCGAGAGTGAGCCATTTCTGTATCTCTGTAACTGTTTCAGGAAATTGATTCAGCGCACTCACGGCTAAACCGTGAATTGTGCTACAGCTGAGCCGTGAAATGCCTTACAGCTACTCCGAGACCAAGCCGTGACTTTAATCGTAGATCAATACAGGGTGACATCCGAAATAACTAAGAGTTGGCAATTTGCTACTCTTCTACGACCCAGCCTGATCTAAGCCGTACGTTGTACTACGGCTAAGCCGTGGAACCAGATATGGCTGCGCCGTAGAGTAAAATACAGTTGGCCGTAAATGCGGATGAATAGTTGGGGAACCTCGGCTCCACCGCAGGGCAGATTACGGCCACGCCGTAAGATGCCTACGGCTAAGCCGTATGTTCACCTACGGCTACACCGTACGACCCTGAGAAATGAATAAAAGAGTAGGATTAAAGAAGAGACTGATATGACTCTCATGCTAGAATGTAGACAACCCGAACATGCCCAATGGAATGTCCGAATGACATGAATGATCTCGAGGGTTGCGTCTCATTCATGTATGTTATCCAGTTGTTTAGCACCTTCCCATGGGTGTTGATTTAAGGGACTTTGGTACACTTTCGTGATAAGATGCAACACTCCTCGATGGAACAACTGTTTATCGAATACCTTAAAATTACATTAGCATGCACGGTTAGAAACACTGGATAAATAGGTTAGGATTGGCTAGTAGTTGACCTTGATTCGTCAAAGTAAATCTGATTTGCACAGCATATTAATTTCGGTCTTGCCATCTTATGTATTCTGCACTGGACCTCTCGATTTGTGGGAAATGCAGTAGCCCAAGAGCGAAGCCCGGGCAGGAACAATCCATTACTATGTATCTTTTATTACTACTGTGGAGTCCTTGCGATTGGTGATTATTTGTTATTTGTCTTCATTCGTCAGTACTTCTTTGTATTGGTTCTTTGTATTGTTATACGTACTGATGCACCTCCTATTGTTCGTTTATTGTGATATGTGAGATCTGTATGTGATATTGATTGATGTGCATCATATGTTTTGATTGAGATTGTTATATATGGTGCTACTGAGCCTCAGCCTTAGGATACCTGACGGGGTTGACTTTGACTTAGTGTGTGTGTTTGCCTCTGCAGAGTGCTCTTGTCCTGGGATTTCGGGCCCCGGAAATTAGAGACCCATGTGTACCCTGGCCCGGTCGATGGTGTTCTTATTCCGATTGCTCTCGAAAGGGAGAATATGGCAAATGTAGTAGCCCCTTTGACCGTTATCGGTTTATGATTCTAATAGCATACTTTTTCATATGCACGTTTTGCCTAGTATACGAACATGCTTACTATGGATCTTTGCATTATTACTTTTGCTCATTGATAGATACAATTTGTGTTATCTTCTTGTGGCTTATATTTTGCTAAGTCGTTATACTTATGAGTTGTTATTGGTGTTGCAGGCTCAAATCCCTCTCCCGATCCTGCATCGGTCGACTCGACTTCAGGAGAGGTGCGTGAGGCCCCCTCCGGCCTAGAGGAGTGGACTTGATCCATTCTTTTGGAGAGCGGCTTGCATCATTTTGTTCTCCCCATCCAATTGTGTCTGGGTTTATTTGGGGGATTTTTCTGTAGATTGTATCTTGGGCTTGATTGATATCTGTATTTTGATTTTGTGGACTAGCCCTCTATTTTGTTGTACATCATTGTAATCAGTCTAATCTTTTGGATCCAATTGTATCTTTTGTTATGTTTGTGATATGCCTTGATACGTACAGCTTCCGCGTACACTTGTTTGCCCGTGTGATTGATCCCTTATGTGTGTACATTAGGACGGGGTCTAGGTGTACATGCACGGGAGTACGTGTGTCATTGGTTAGGTTTTCTCTAACCCCCGATTTCTGGACTCGGGTTGTGACAAGATGCACCAGTCTCCATCCCACATCGGATAGAAGGGGCGGATTGCGGATGAAACCTGTGTCTTAGAAGTTGTTACAGCTACATTGAAAATCTTATGGAGTGGTGTGGTGAGCACATTAGCGAACTATTCTTTCGCCTTTTACTAAAGAGTACCGTGTGCTCGCCACTTTCAGCCGCATACATCTATTTTTGGAGGGTGACTTCCAATTTCGGAAGTGCCTTACAGAACCAATTTTTCAAAGAGTGTTTTTTTTTTAAATTTGTTTCTAGGAAGTGCCCCACAAGCCCAGTAAGTAGTTAATTCTTGAATATGTTCGTTGATGTTTCTGAATACCTTTAATGTACAAAAGTGGGATTTTAATAGTTTTTATTTGTTGGTTTTTCTCATGCACATACTCTATCCAAGCCTCACAATTGAACTAACAATGGATTGACAATTGAGATTTCAGTTTAACTAGTAAAAAATAATTGGTGTTTAATCTTACGCTTTGAAAGTGTTATTATGATACAATTCTCCCTCTTTTCCCCATTCCCAGTCCAATGATTTGAACTCATCTTGCTGTTTTATTGATTAGATGCGATCAATTCAACATGGTGTTTGCTTTGATAAAAACTATTTTAGCTTTTATATTCATAGCTATTTGATAAAAAGAAGTTTAGATTCATGACAAGTGGGTCGGCTTTGATGAACTAAAGCATGCTAATGGTTTTTTAAGGTAAGAACAAGGTATACGAAAGTTTTAAAGCTTATTTGTATGCATAAAATATACTGGAATTCGGTATAGTGATTTAGATGCAATCTTGACTTTTTTAGAGTTTGAATTACTAGGGTGGTGGTTGGGTGTTTATTTCCATGTTTCCTTGACTCAGTTTTCATTAGAGAGGAGATAATTTGATGGTTATTTTGAGAATTAAGATTTAATTCTTTAATTTTAATCATTTTTAGAAATCTCGTGCAACAAACATGCCCTTGAAAAAATTTTTTCCCTTCTTTTATCGCACCAAGAAGGTACCACACAAAATATTCTTTTTGGCTACATTGGTAACTTGAGGTCATTCTAACTTGGCTGCTCACAACCCTTTTTAGCTCAGCTACAGCTAGGGGGCAGGTGCTACACAAATTTATGCACATAGAAATCAAAGTATTTTCTGTTGAGATTTGATCTATATCTTCTGAAGTTCTTTGCGATGCTTTTCACCAAGATTTACTGGTTATTAATAGAGTACAATGAAGATGACCTAATCATATTATTACTCCAATTTAACCCTAATCTCATCATTAATCTAATTTAAGATAATTTAACTCAACCGAAAACTCCACCATCCTACAATTCTCTACCTTTTGTGCTACTCAAACGTGGACTTAGATGCATATTCTCTTCTATGATCAGAAATATATCCATAGCCTATCATAAATGGTTCGTGCACACTTTTTGTTTTTCATTTTTTCTTTATTGGCCCAGTGGTCAAGAGTTGAAAAAGTAAGGGCACCAATCAGGGCTCGCTGGCACTTCATCCACCAGGACAGCCTTGTATTCCTAGTTTGTGCACAATTACCAGATTATTCCCAAAGTTCATTTCTCCTCATATCATTGTGGGTCATAGGGGTGTACACAATTTGGATTGGGTTAGATTGAGCCTAATCTACCACTAATCCGTTACCTATAGATTGACAATTTTATAATTTGTAGCCAATCAGTTCGGTTAGACCGTTCAATCCATTAGGTAAAAATACATAATATATATAAATTTCATATATATTATATTTTATGTCAATGGTTTGGTTCAGTTCCAATCTGTAGACAAAAGTTAAAATCCATCACTGATCCGTTACTAATGGATTATGATTTTTTCAATTCATCACCGAACCATTAAGCATCAGTTCAGTTAAAAAACCGTGGCTCGGATTGGTTCGGTTCAGTTTTACGGATTAATAGATTTTTTGTACACCCTTAATGGGTCATATACAATCAACAGATCATCCCAAATCCAATTACCCCATAAGTTCACTCACTCAAAATAGTATGTCCTCTGAGATAGATTGACGGTCTGATCACCTTAGAAGAGTGCCATTATAGACCAGCCTCCATCTCTACCCTAGAGCAGAACCATATGCTCCGGTTCCTGTTTGGAGGATGCTTCTATCTAATCTCTAATGCTTAGTGAGAAAAAAGTTTCACCCTACATCGGCTAGGAGGAAGTGTGCACTTTGAGTCTGCCTAATAAATTAGTAAGCTGCGTCTTCAAAACTCATGGAGCAGTGTGGTGGGCACAGAGCGAACTATTCTTTCGCCTTTTACTAAAGAATACCGTGTGCTTTCCATCAAAGCTGCATACATCTATTTTTGGAGGGTTAACTTCCTTATCTGGTAGTGCCCCACAAATCCCACATTTTAACACTTTTTGGAGGGTAACTTCCTCATCTGGAAGTTACTTGTTGTAACTGAGGGTCCCATGAGATCTGTGGGGTACCCACTGAGGTACCAGTTCCACTTGATGAGGGCAGCAGAGCCATGGTCATAGTCTATAAGAGCTTAATTTTATGGTCTAATATCAAATAAACTAATGATGCTATCTTAAACCAAACAAATAAATTAACATTAGAACATAATCAAACGTACATAATCATTGTCTATATGACGATCAACAACTGCCAGCACTAAATGCCTGTTGCCGCAGAGGCACCACCATGACCATGATTGGCTGATGAAGAGTGGTCGGATGAACTGGTAATCTCATACAGTATTATGAGCAGTGATACGATGAAAGCGTAATCCACCTCTGGATATACCCGTACATTAAACACATCCTTCCCCCAGAAGAAGCCTCCCCATGTAAATTTGTGATTAATCTGCAGACATGTGAAAGTTCATTGGTTCTGCTTTTGGCAAATTGGACTTTTATCAAGAGAAATGCAAAGGAGAGTCCAGCTTACCAACCCACATGCATAGTGCAATAGGGAAGGTGGGGCACACCTTGTTCAATCTCAGTTGGGCCTCAATTATGCGAAAAAAGTGTACATGTGGGGTGCAGTACTTTTGGTGAATCGGACTGGGGTACTATTGATTGGTCTACTGTGGACCCAGAGCATTTTCCAATCAGAAGATGAGAACCTTCAATTGGATGAAATTATTGATACTTAAGAATGACAGAGACCGGCAGCCAAGTAACTCTACCATGTGTTTTATGATCTGATGGACAAGCATTGGATATGTGACTCCTGGTCGGGTCCAGGGTGGATAATTAGCATTAACAGGACCTGGTTCATATTTCTTTACCTGGACCCTATGATTTGACTAAGTTGAAAGTATAGGACCAGGCCCATATCGGACGGATCCAACTGGACCTTGACAATTATAATTGGCCTGCAATGAACCGCCTACATTTTGTAGAACCAAAGACAAGCTAGGGCGGTGCACAGTGGCCTGTGTTGTTGCGCAGCTGGCTCTTAAATGATTTGAGTGGGTGCGGTGCCAATTCGAATATTTTATAATGCAAAATAAATAAATAAATAAATATAAAAAGATCCCAATACCTCCGCAATAATGGAGTCGCCTCTGTATACTTTAATTGAATGATCGGAGAAGTTGCTTTTCACATGGAAATCACATCTATTTTCATTAGTATTTGTTGCCAAGAACACATCAAGCTGGGTCTTTAGCTGGAAGAAATGGGATCTCTTTACAGTGAAGAGGTGATTGTTTTCTGTATGAGTGTCTCCCCGATACACCATCCATCTATCATGCCAAGACTTGATCTTCTCGCAAATAAAACAAAACCCCGTGAGTTCATCAACCCAAGAAAATCTAAGGAATTGATAAATACATAAATATGAATAAAAAAACAACCCTTCAATCTGGGTTGAGTCATGCTGACTTGGTCGGGTCAAACCCCAAACAGATTGGGTTGAGCAAATTTGAGTCGGTCAACCTGAACTCGAATTTATTAGTCATAACCGTAAACTAATCCATTGTTTTTAAAACGGGTCAGGAACTGTCAACCCACACCCGTGGCTGGTCAACCCAGCCCGCCTAATCTGTTTAATACAAGTTGAGGTGGGTTGACCCGACCGGACCTATTTAATTCCTTTTTGGGGTGCGATTCAACTTACTTTATGTGGCCCGATTTCATTTACAAAGCTTTCTTTATATCTAAATTCATTTCAAGTATTGTATTTAGCATGAATTTATAATTTACCAATTTTCAAGTGTAAAAATTGGGGCCAAAATCCATTAACAATTTCTAGCCCATTAATTGAGACAATCCTTTCTCAATTTTTGTTCAATTTTATAATGTCATATTTGAGCATGAGTATAAAACATGGTAAATTTCTATACTTAAATAATAACTATCCAACATAAAAATAAAAGAAGCAAGTCAATATTTCAAGTACAAAAATATTATAGTGTCAAATAAAAAAGAATAAGTTTCATATTTAAAGTGTCAAAATATTTAACTATATAATATAAAAATAAAAGAGGAAAACTATTGCAAAATTCATCTGTATAAGATTAAGAGTCATACGGTTTATGGTCTATAGGAAATAAAAAAAAAAGTCACATGAAAATTGAGAAGTCACGGTAAATTAGTAAAGCCTAAATGGGACAATCAAGTAAGGTTTGTCAATTCTAACCTGACTTGTTTTTATACAGGTTGGTAAACCCTAACCCATCACCGACCCCATATTTTAAACGGATTGGGACGAGTTGAGTTAGTAGGTTAGACTAGTTTTTGCCTGCTTTAACTCTATGTTTTATTCTAACAAAAATGGATATATCAAAGAAAAATTTGTGAGTTTTCTTTCAACACATCAGTGGAGATGTTAATAGGAGCAGGAATGCAAATGGGTTCCCGATTTTTTGATTATTCGGAAGTTTCGACACATAAAAAAACTGGGTTTGGGTCCTCATATAGATACCGATAACTAGAGGGGTCCAAACTGGATCCATTATTATTATTATTTTTTACCTGGAACCTAAACGGGTCCCGTTATGATCAACACAAATTTCAGAACCGTGGACCCGGAAACCGATTCATGTGTAAACAATTTGCATATAAAGCAAATGGCAGTCAAGTAATATTCTGAAAAAGGAGGCCTCCAATGAAAGAATCCCTTCTTCTACATGGAATACAGGTCTGCCTTGTCTTTTCCTTTCCACACCGACCTGGATTTCCTCTCCCTAAGACAAAGACAAGGTAGATGTGGGGGTCTATCTCTTAGTAAGAAGATGGATGGATGGTGGGTTCCCTTTCTCCGGCTAAGCAAAGTTGAAGGATGGGTTTTCTTTCTTTCTTCAACTAAGAGAAAGTGGGGTATGCATTTCTCTCTATTTGGCCAAGGCAAAGATGAAGGATGGGCTCTCTCTCTCTCTCCGGCGAAGACAAAAATGGAGATGAAATGGCTGGGCTACTCCGTTGGGTTATTAGAGGAGGAGTGTGGCCTGTGGAAACGGCTGGGAATGAGGTGTAGTGTGTTTTGCATGGAAGATGATGTTTTTGGGGCTTTTGTGGTTCAGATGGAATGGGTTTGGTATTTGAAATTTTGGTTTCAATTTAATCAGCTGTGATAGGGTTTGGATTGAAGATTGAAGGGGTTTTGGGAATTTTGGGTTCTAAAGTTGGGGATTTAATCTAAGGCTTATGAAAAATTTTAATTTCCATAAAAAAAATTTTGTTTTTGGTTTTTCTTTTTCAGATCTACAAGAGGAATTGGTCCCGGAACCGAGACACATCATCCAATTGGAACCGGTTCCGGAACCCGGAGACGGGGCCCGACTCGGTTTTGGTTCCGGCTTCGGAATCACTAGAAGCTTAACGGTTCCGGTTCCGGTTCCGGTTCCGGTCCAACCCGTTTGCAACCCTACTAAAATGAGAGGGTGGATTCTTTACTTGATCGTTATATATCTCTCATGCCCAGTTTTACTAACATTTTTCTTTAATATATCTCACCGTTACCACTTTCAGAAAAAAAAAAAAAAAAAGAATAGAGCACAATCTACCAGACCCAAATTTATCATGTTGAGTGCCGTTTTGACCCAACCCAAGCTGTTGATCAGTCTAGGGTCACGAACATAAGCATAAAATCTAAGAAATCAAAGAAATCTTATGGGACCTAGTACTATACGGAAGTTCGTGAATGGTGAACATTTCATCACCTTATTGCGCATCAAAATGATGGGGAAGCCTCCTGCGTCGCGCATGTATCTGTTACTGTGTCGAGAGAATCCGCTCCCGTCATCGACCTTGAACATGAGGGTTCCATTGGTGTCTAACACCTGAAAGCAGGTGCTTGAAAATATGGACTCGAGCTTCTTTTTCACTACCAAATCAGTATAGTATGGCACACAAAATTGATCCCCTACCACAGGAATTGGAGCCATTACGGGTAGTTTGAACAGAGAGAGAGAGAGAGAGAGAGAGAGAGAGAGAGAGAGAGAGAGAGAGAGGCAATGGTGAGAAGGAGAATTGAAGGGAGCCTGTAAACTTTATGAGGAGAATTGTAGAACTAGGGCGTGTGGAGGATCCATTTATACACATCCGACGTGGAGAGGGATTCAGCCAATCCTGTGAAGATAACAACCTTATAGTCGAAGGACACATGGGAATATCGACTTGGTCGTGTAGGTTGAGTATGAAAGTTGTGCACTCAAACATGTTGTTTTCCTCATTCCTGGAAACTTACAAGAGTGCTGCTTGCAAGGAAATCCAACTGTTTTATCATATAAGAATTCAAATAAGATGTCTTGGACCATGGACCCTGGTAAAATCTCTCTTTGTACGGATGTGGGTATCTGAATCTCCGTGTCTTGTACTCCGGTCATGATGGGTGATTGTCTTTTATGAACACGTCAAAATGGCATGGAATACATACAAGCAGCACATACAAGAGGACTAGAACACATACAAGCACCTCATATCCCAGTCCTGCCAGAGGACTATAACAAACTCCAACTGGATTAAGCTCAAATGGAAAACAACGGACAGCAGATTGTGAAAACTGGGAGTGGGGTATTTCTTGACCAACCAGAGAATCTATGCCTAAGAAAACTAGTACATTCTGAGGACCTCTCTTTTTTAGGATAGTGAGTGACCAGATCACAGTTAGTAACATATGTATACCTTGGGCGTTGAATTGGGGTTTCATCCACTAGTTATATTATACATAAAAATGGGTACCCAGTTCTTCTGTTGCCCACAGGTTTCGGCCCTGAAAAATTGGATTTGAAACCTGTTTTTGGTTAGGCTCACAAATGGGTCCGAATCCGAAACCCGATTTAGGTTCCGATTAGTAAATGGGTCCGATTTCGAATCCATATAGGTTTCAACCAGTGGACCTAGGAACCAACACAGGAGCCTTCAATATTACAAATTGTAGCTCAAATTTAACTTTGATTTGACATTTTTATATTTAATCCTAAAGATTGTAGTCTTAATGCATTATTATAAATTGAAAAATATCCTTAATTTAAAGAAAAAAAATAAAAATTAAAAAAGTAAAAACAAATTTTAGAACTATATCTCAATTCTCTAGTCAGGCTCAGTTCCGTAACTGAATCCAAGTCCTCCTATCTGAATCGGGTCCGGAACCAACAAAATAGGTTCCGAGTCAAAATTGGTTCTGAAACTAAAACCATCATTTAGAAATGCATCCGGGTCTAGTATGGACCCGTTCTGAAATCATCCCGTTTATAACCCTACCCCGAATTGAACTTTATTTATATAAATTGTTGAATTCCCGCCTAACCTTGGTAATTCATAGTTTGAGTAGACAATTGCAACTTGGCTAATAAAAGGCCCATACTTCGATTACTAAAGGGAAAATTTCAAATAAGGACTTATGTCTTATTAAAAAAAAACACAAGTTTCAAAACTTTTCAAATTAGTCCCTAAGTTTTTCAAAAAAGTTTTCAATTAAGGACATCCAATATTCTAATGATGATCGAGGACAACAAAAATCCCCACGGTGATCAATTGCATGTAGTGGTTGCTAAAAAACTTGTAGTCCCCAGTAAGTATCTTTAAATGGACAAATGTTTTTAATTGAAAACTTTCTAAAAAACTTTTAAAACTTATGTCCTTTTTTGAAATAAGATAAAAACTTAAGGCTTTATTTCAAATTTCCCTTTGCTAAACTATCAATCCAACCTAGACTTGGGTTGTCTTGTCCAACCTAGCTAGCAAAGTTTGGATAGGATGTCCAACCTAGCTGATAAAGGTTGCATGGGATTGCCTTCTACGTGGCAGACCATAATTGGACTACTCACTATCACCATAGGTTAAATGACTCAAAGGGTCCCGATCTAAAAAAAGATGGCTCGTCTTTTCAGAATGTCCTCGGAGGCATTTATAATGTACTACTCTTTATATAACATCAAAATTCAAATGAATTTTATTCATAAATTGCATGCCATAACTTCAAAGGGTCAAAACACGGAAACACAAACTTGTCCTTACATAATCATCCTTAGAAATCGACCCTATAAAAACCAACACCACATTCTTATTATTATTATTATTTTTTGGCCAGCCCAATGATCAAGACAAAGGAAGCATATGGCTCCCACAAGGTCTTGAGACTTGGTGGGAGCTATGGGAGCGGGCGTCTCCACAAGGTCAACCTTCCATTCCCATTATAAAAACCAAAACAACATTCATCACCAAGCTTCCTACTAACGTTTTTGGGCAGAAAAGCTTCCCATTATGTATTGGTTTTGAGGCTTGCATTGTTAGGCAGCGTATACATCTGGAATATTTATGTATTAAGAATTGTAGAATATATGCAAGTGTAACTACCAAAAGGCTTGTCACTCTGCCAGAACTAAGGATCGACAGACACCATAGTAAAAATGAGGATGAATGGGAAAAGCATGGCCACTGATCCATATCAAAGCCAAAAAAGGGGCCCGCTGGCATTATTTTTTTCTTTTGTTCTTTTTCCAAAGCAGGATTCATGAATAGATAAAAAAAGATACAAAGCGCAGGTTAAAAAATAACATTCAGAACTACAGCACAGGAGGGTCAGTGACAAGATTAATAATGTATAAAATTGTGTTAATCACATTATTCATCATATTGTCATTTGTACAGTGGGGCAAACTCCTTCTCAGAGTTAAATTAGGAGACATTTCATACAATGCGAGGGCCGCAAAAAAGGGCTCGGATTTCCCCCTCTTTGGGTTCCTTCTATGGATGCCCATACTGTTGGGCAGTTCGAGGCAGGCCTGAACTGCTGCTGCTTGCAGTGATTGACCCGATGCATGCATTTGGCTGGAAAAAGAAGGAACTACAAGGCCTGCACTCTGGTTAAAGGACCCATTAAGGTGTGGAACTTCTTGATTCCCACTGGAGGAGGCAGCCAATTCTAGGAAGGAAGATAAAAGTTCCCTCTGTCGCTCATAAAAAAAAATGTAGGCACACCGGATGAGTCAGTGGACCTCATCACACTACATGGCATGTTACTAGGCCCATTTACAATGCTTTTTTCTCTTTGGGTAAAAATTCGAAACTCTACTTGTAGAGGTGCAAATTAATCATCTACCATAAAACTCAGCTTTACCCAGATATTACAAGTAAAAAACCAAAGTAGCGACTGCAAGCCTTCCACATCAATTCATGCACAAACCACAAAATAATTTTGACAGTCACATACAGCCCAGCTCAAGGGGCCCACTCTGATGGAAGTTCATCAAGAGGAGAGCAGATGTAAGGTTCTCCTAGCCTAGCCCTTGATATAACATCATCAAACCATAATGACATCCATTGATTTTCTAGAGATCTAACTCAACTATGAGTGAAGGTTCCGTGTGTATAGGAATATGTAATTTTCCTTTTCTTTGAAATGGTGTCAATTAAGACATTTTGTTGTTTATTTGGAAGCAACCCAAGATTATTTATCAGTATTAAAGATGGGCCCAACAATGCTGGAGTGCATGTGAAAGTGCTCGTAGGAGAGTATCTTCCCAGTTTACAGTACCACATTTTGGAGGAAAAAAAAAAACCCAAAGCATATTAATCAAACACTGGAACTCTCATCTGTTTGTAATATGCAGGCAACAAGGCACAGCATGTCAATTGAAGCCTCTTTTCTAACACCACACCCCACCCGCCCCCCCAACAGAAAAAAAAACACCCAACCCCAACACCCCAAAAAATAAAAAGCCTCCTGATATCTAGGTTAATTTATTTATTATTATTTTTTATAATCCAATATATTTTCTCGCTAGTTAGCCTTTAAACCTTTGACCTCTGGCTAAGGGGTTACGCAACTTTGATGAGCAAAGACTAATCTTTGGGAGTTACATACATAGTCGCATTCATATTATCCGGAAAATGCATAGGGCGGGAGTCGAACTCAAAACCTTATGAGTAAACCCAAGCTCAAACCAATTGGGCCACCGCCTTAACGGCGTCTTGATAGCTAGTATGAAAATTCTGGTTCAGAAAAACCGAGCCAACTTGTAGACATCAGCAAACCAATATAGCCCGAACCTTACAATTCCTTCACAACGGTAATCTCTGTTCAATTTACATTGCATCACCACTCACAAGTCAAACCAATTCTATAAAATCAGTGAAAATCATAGAGGATTAAGCATACCTCGTTTTTATAATACAGAGTTCAAAAACATCCTTTTGGAGCAACCGAAAGCTTCCAAGGACTACACCACAGTGAATCGAGCAAATAATACAGGAGAATGAATGTTGCTCGATACCAACCACGAAGACCCAAACCCACCATCGAAAGGATCTACAGTTTTTCATACAAGTAATGGGAAGAACCCTCAATCAGAGCAAGAAGAATACATGTGGCAGGTGTCGAGACTCAAGAGCCTACATTTTCTGGCCCATAAAAGGCACGCCACCGTTTCTGGCCTTTGAGAAGCTTATAATTTATAATAGGATAACTAATACAAATTAGAAGAAAGCAAAGAAATAATAATAATAATAATAAGGGTTGGAAAGAGTAGAAACTATATACAGGCTTTACCTATATCATGGATTATTTGAGAAAGCCTCCGAGTGAAATGCAGGATCCCTGCCAACATGCAATCTTTCGCTGTGGAGGCTAACGAATATAAACATACAGATCTCACACGCGGCCTAAAATATTCTTCCTGAACTTGGCCAACCAGGAAGAGGGGAGGACCCATTGGTGCAAACATTTCCTAGCCACATCAACTGGATTGTAATCCAAGCGCCGCACAAGTGTCCATGTCACTGCAATTTCATCAACAGGAGGCACATTCATCTGGCTTGGTAACTGTCATCTGCATAAATGGAGACACAGGGATCGGTGGTTCCAGCAGCAAAAAGGACTTGGTATGGATGGAATGCAAGGCAGCTGACGGACCCAATCCTTTGGCCCATGAAAGTGGGATAGTATCGGATGCAGCTCAGCTGTTCACCATTTAAACTAAAAACTTTAATAATTTGCTTGGCTGAGCCACTTGCAATAACTGGAGCATGGCGGTGAACAGCCAAAGCTGTGAGTGAGCCCCTGTGGGCATCAATGGTGAGGTAGGGATTGTTATTATTTCTGATATCTAAAAATTGAATGTCCCCAGCTTGTGATGCACTAACAATCTGCACAAGAAATTTTAAACGGAATTCAGGATAGGGCATCAATCACAGAATAATATTGAAAGAAAGTGTCAAAATAACCGAACTGTCATGAACAACAAACTGTATTTGCAGGGACAACCTTTTGGCTACCAAAACAATTCAAATGAATGGCAGCATGAAAGTGCCCCACAATAGATAACACTAACAATTTCAACTTTTTCCTAGTAAACACTTCCTGTTGGCTCAATTTTCCATTTGCAAGACACCATTAATAGAACAGCTAGAATCACCTGATAAATGTGATACTGAAGTGGGCCATTCAATAATGGTTCAAACAAAAGATTAAATAGCCAAAAGGAAAACCCTACTTGTAAAATCACAGGTTCATAAATAAATAGAAAAGGAGACTTTAGAGTCCCAAATCTGTTAATAATCATGAGATAGATGCAAGACCAACTGGTTTTAGAGGGGAAGAAACTCTGGGTTAGAGAGGAAAAACAACACAAACTCAAAAAATCGATAGCATAGCACACCTTTGCTGGGTCTAACCCCGGTTGAAAGCCAATGCCTACCACTCTCTCTGCTCGACTATGTGGCCTTGTGCAGACCGGCCTGCAAGATTCATGATGAAAGAAACACACGAAACAGTTACAGAAACATAGAGCATCAACAGAACCAAAATGGCCAAACTATGTTCGGCGCAAATTAGTGGGGACCAAACAGACATTAAGAGTTACTACTACTTCCAGTTATAGGCCTAGAATAAATGCATGCCCATGAGAAACAAATAGTTTTATGAAGAAAAAGAGCTTACCTCTCAGGGGTACGGATGTCGAATAACCTGACAGAACCATCCACAAAACCAGCTGCAAACTGACCCCCCTGAACTTGAGATGCAGACTACAACATAACATGGAACAGTGAATCCTTTGATAGAGATTTCTTTATAAAATTAACAGAAATTAAGAATATCCTTCATATGAGCAGAAAACTCTCGATGCTGACAGAAGTGATCAAATATTTATGACGGGGAAGGCATAATCATGCCTTATAGTCTGCAGGGTCCAAGTAAAATTCTGGAAAACTCAATGGGTTGCAGGGTACAATAATAGCAATTAGAAGCACATTATATGTTGAAGTGACCAATCTGCATGGATTTCAGATCATTCCACTAGCAATTAGCAGCCCCTTCAATTTTTTGGTGTGGCTAGTTGCACTTCTTCATAGTTTGTCATGTATCATTGACAAAGGTCAACAAGTTCTAACATTGGAATGATATTCAACATTAAGAAAATGCATTTTACATTGAAAAGACGTAGAAAGTATATCTTAAGGGATAAATTGATGAGTTAAGAAATTTGAATACCAAATCACTTATTCTCACAACATAAATCTTATAGTTGTGCTTGATTTTATGATTCCCATCTCACTCTGAAAATCAATATGGCTTAACTCCAGTCCAATGGAAAAAATCCAGTTACCTTTAATTATTGTATGTACTTCACCTTCTCACCTTCGAATTTGAAAATCGATTACAAAAAACAATAAAGCAGTGAAATATCATAATAGAAACAAAAGAATGAAGCCACCAAAACATGCACTCACCAATGTGGAAATTAATACTGCAATCAGATAGTGAGGGAATACAACTAGCAAGCTGCTCTTTGTCCAAATCCCAGATCATGATAGATGATTTCTCCCCAGAAGCATACTGTTTATATGAACACACATGCTTAGAGATGAGTTACTATTACATGTGCAAAATAAACCTTAACTTTTCAACAACGCTGATTAAGCAGTTCAATAACTCTAAAATTGAGGAATAATGAGGAAAGGCATTCCGATTGCCCAAAGTGTGAGGTTTATACCTAACAACCACATGAATTTCAAAATGATTATTAAATAAATATAAATTAAAAAGTCATAGTCGATTGTTTTAAGCCTTTTAATGAATTAATGGGAGATTTTTAGAAAAATGAATTCAGTTCTGAAAAGTACAAGCCGTTTCCGCCTTTTCTTGAGATATGAACATGGGACATACATTTCCAGACATGAAGCATGACTGAAGCGCACACTTCATATCTGGGACATATGCCTAATATGGAGAGTAGGCCCCCAAAAAAACCCTCAACTCAGACTTGAGCCCCGAGGTGTTTTTGAGAAGCCTTCCCCCAAGGCCAGCCTTGATGGCTAAGCCCCAAACGCTTTATAAAACATTGATTTGAATGAATCTTTACTAGATATCCAGATTGCTGCTGCCAATCCACAACAGCATTCACACTGCGGACACCAGGTATATGACCTGTAATTGATGAGAATGCTGTTACAAGCTTTTGTTCACCCCTTGAGGTATAATCTTTCCATATCCGAACACTTCCATCACCTAAAACAAATTTCAATATCATCAGATTGCATTGCAGAAGACAGTATTCTGACACTAGCTCGCTAGCACCACCATGACTGCTCAAAAAACATACCAGGTACGAATCTTACTTGAAGCAATAAGAAGCAAGCTGTCATCAAGCTCATTCAGAAGGCAAAGCTTTGAAATTCCTCTATCAGGGAAGTCGTGGTTGTCAAAACTGTTTACAGGTGTTACTTCCCCATAATTCCATATCCTAAACCAAGATGTAAACCAATTAGCAAAGGAAACAGCAAAATGGAAAACATCTCAGCATAACTGGTGGTATGATTGAAGAGTCTGGAAACCTTCAAGTTCATAATGTACTTTCAGGAGAAACTATATACCTACAGGACAGGTATGCCACGATATCAATACTAGTAACTGGTAGTTCAATAGTCCCATCAGGTAACATAGGATCGTAGGTTACTTCATAGAAAACAAAGTAGAAGCACTAAAGGAGTATTTGACAAGAAAAAGGGAGAGCCTTTGTAAGGTTGTGGTGGAGGCGGCTGTCAATGTACTCTTTAGATTATTTCGATAGAAAGCAAATTTCAAGAATGATACTGACTCAAATTTCTACCCATACGTCGTCTGGTAGAAACCACAAGACAGACATTTGTAAGAATGAATATTAATAAAGGAAACCCTACACACAAAACAAAATCAGTGACATCTTCTGAAACCACACTAGAAATTTAGTATGAGTCACAGGGTCCAAGAATTGAAGAAATTAAATGCTTGAAACAAACAAAATAACTCCTGGGAAAGATACAACAGATGAGAAAAGGAAGAGGAGAGGGAGAAAGAAGATAGAGGGATAGAACTAGATATTAGTACATTAGAAGTACTCAGAATCCAAGCGCCTTAGTTGTTGGGCCCCTGTTGACGTTGTTTTTCTATACTTTCCAGCCAGTCTAAGGTTCAAAGGTTCTCTCAGGAATGTTAATTGGCCGGGTCGGGCCGGGCTGAGCAATATCCATCTAGACCTGACTTCAAAACCATAGGCCCAAGCTCAACTCGGGCCATAAGTGCCTGGCCCAAGCGCGACCCACATAAAATTGGTTAAGCCCAAGGCCAGCCCATCCCAAACTGTCGGGTGGATGATGCCTTTATATGACAAAAAAGGCTTGCATTTAACAATCCCAAGCTGTATCTCAGCTAGTTGGGACACGTGCGCGTCAGTACGCATGTGTTCGAGTCCCTTTTCTGGCAAAAAAAGGTTTTTCTTATACAGCATGTGAGACACCTCTACCATCCTAAGCCTGGCCCATATATTAAATGAGCCCAAATAATAAACCCATGCCCAGATTGAGTACAAAACCTAATTCCCAAGCCCAACCCAAATCAGGCCGGGCCCGGTGCATGAAATCCCTAATTTATTGCGTAGTAGTATGCCTTTTCCCTCAACCAGAATTACTGATGACACAGGAAAATAACGAAAATAACTACAGGGAGGGGGCTGTCAATGCAATCTTAGATTATTACCTGATCCGTTCACAATTATCTGAAGCAATTACTACAGGAGAGAATGGTTGTAGTAAAGCTGCTTTTGTACCCATCTCAAAGTTGGTAACCCAACTGGCAATTTGACTGTCAAGCTTGCTAATAGCTGCAACTTAAAAAAAAAAAGTCTCAATGTTTGCTCACATAGATGCAGGATTATAATGAGAGAAATAAATAACTAATTGAAGTTATTTGTACCAAGAGCAACGACTACAAAAATACTCACGCGAGTGTTGGCATTTCGCAACGCGGTCCAGTGCAAATCTGTCTCTCTCTCTTCTCTTTTCGCCAGCATCTCTTCATTATCATCGGTTGCAGTAAGGAGTGGCCTTGAAAAATGACCACAACTCCAATTGTAAATAATTGATTGCGGAAGGAAACTACGTTCTAAAACTGCAGAAGGTCCACCAGAACCCAAAAGTGGATCAGCCAATCCTGAGTCTGGAGAATTTAACTGGTGAGGCCTGAACTCTAGAGAGTAAACTCGCCGCATTCCTGTCAAAAAACTTGACCGAGGAGGGCTGACAGGAGGAGTTCTAAATGTCAATGGTAAATGACCTATCACCCATATCACCATCCCAGTGGACTTGAATTATCATGACTAAGATAGTTGGTGCCATCAGAGTAAACCCAAAAGCAGAAAGAGTATGGACATGGGATTATTTGTTTGCACCATTTAATGTAATCATTACACATATGATAAAGTTACATATGCATATGCTTATTTATCACAATTTACATTTGTAATTTAATCACTTGTGCAAAAATTTATGTAAATGGGTTATTTTCATGTACAAAATTTTCACACCCACCCTCCACCCCGGTAAAGTGATTTACATTTAGTAACTAATAATTGTTTTGTTTTGATTTCATGCCTAAAAAGTGCCAAGTTTGATTTTTTTAATTGTTGGCACGAGTTCTAGTTGCGGTGGCCTTAATTATTGTGAAAAAATGAAGATGGCATAATCCTATTTTTTTGTATTTTGATTTCTTATTTTTTTGTACTTTGGGGAGCCACCAATCATGAGCCAAACTGTTCAAAATTCTCATAGAATTGATCAGTCCCAAGGTGTGAAGCCTAGTATGACTTGGACCTCACCTTAACAATTCAATATTCTCATATAACTGATGTACTCCAAGGTATGTGGTTTCATATCTTAAATCCTCACAGATTTTGAGAGATATATGAAAGACAGAAGTAGCCTAATTCCAATTCTATTTTTTTTTCCACTCCTATGGACCCCCACGTTATGATCCAAACCTTTCAACATTCTCACAATATCGAAAAACTCCAAATGTTTGAAATTTCATTGAGAAATATGTGAAAAACTCAAAATACCTTATCCCATTTTTTTAATTTTTCTGCTCTCCTATGCGCACCCCCCCCCCCGGTAAAGCAAAAGAGGAAGAAACATGGTAAAATGAATTGCCCATGAGAATGTTAAATGCAACCAAACGTTGTAATGTGTTCGACATTTGTGCTTCCATAAGTAAATTCGATTTACATGTTTCATGCCTAAAAAGCAAACAACCCCTAAATATACTCAAGATATGAATTTTTTATGAAGTAATTTACTGATCATGGTATCAACTGCTAGATTTGTTAATTGCTATTTTTGTTGTATTTTGCTATAGAATTCCTCTCCACTTCATGTTGTGAATATGACATTCACCGTTGTGCGCATCCACGGAATCACAAGATCAACAATCAACCACACACATGAAGAGACACGGAGATTTACGTGGTTCGGCAACCATGCCTACGTCCACGGGAGGAGAGAACTTATCTACTATGATCCCATCTCAATCCCCTCAGGATCTAGGGTTACAATACATCAATATATATAGTTCCCGCTTTCTTGGCCACCAAGAAAACCCATACACAATGACTAAAATACCCCTAACCCTGAGCCTCGGTTCTGGCTAAACCAGACGACCGATCCGGCTAAACCGGAATACAAGACATAAACCTAACAATCTCCACCTTGGCTTGAATTCCGTACAACTCCGTACAACTCGAGCTACTAGGAGATAAAACCGGTAATGTCTTCACGTACCCTGCTGAATGGCACGTCACTACACCAGGGATGCAGTCTTCTTCAACACTTTGACATGTTGAACCAGCACATGAACTTTGAGCAAAGTTCATACCCTCGTCAAACTCCACCTCGAACTAGAAGCTCGAAACCATTGACGAATCTGAGTGATATCTGAATCACTCACCATCCTGCCCCATCTTCAACATCCCTGTGAAGATCCAATCACCACAAGCATGCAAGCAAACAGATCGGGAATACAAGTCCAGATGACTCCATTGCAGAACAACCTCTGCCTCCGAGCGGTCAAAAACTCCATTTGACCTGGCCTCCGATCAACTGCTGATACATCAGCTCCTCCTTGCTGCTTTTCCGGCTTGGCTCTGGCAAGATGAATATCATCACATGTGATCATGTGAACCCCAAACGAACAACTTCGTTTGAATCAGCAAACCCTTTGCAACTAGGCCGGCGACTCCTATTATTGGGTTTGCAACAACAACCAGGTCGAGTAGACCTGATTCTAGCCTCAATCCACATCTGTTCAGATCTTCTCCCAATTTCTGCATTAAACCATAGATCTCGTCACCACGAGCACGCTGGAAGAAACGGATCTGAAATCCGACTCAGGATGGCTCCGATAACGTAAAAACAAGTTTCTACGCTCCAATCGATCAAACCTCCTCCTTGACTGTCAAACAGCCAATCAACCTCTTCCACTGCGTAGATCTGCTCGAAACGAGTCCGTAGGCTCAAACGGATCTCCGATCGGACATCGGACGATCAAGATATCGCAGAAACAATGTCAGCCGTTGATCTGGTCAAACCTGCCGGTTGATCGTTGCTGACGTCACTGCTGACGTCACTCTGCGCTGTCTGCTGGGCTTCTGGAGCGGACCCGGGTCGGGTTCACCTGACCCGGAACTGAACTGTCCGTTTGCGCTGGGCTGGACCGTCTGCTAACGGGTCGGGTCGGACCTGACCTGACCCGACCTGAACCTGTGCTACCGGGCTTGTCTCCGCGGGTTGGGTCGGACCCAACCCGAACGATAACCCGGAATCGACCTGTGTTGTTCTGTTGGGCTTTTGCTGCACTGCGGGTCGGGACTGGCCCGACCCGAGACCTGTAACCGACCTGGGATCTGGCTGCCTGGGCTTGCTCCACGGCGGGTCAGGTCGGAACGACCTGACCCGGACCCAAAAACAGGGTCGTCCCCTTCAACAAGTGCTGCGTCTGCAACCAGTTGCAGACGCTGACGTCAGTCACGCCGCGGTGTGGCTGGTCCGGCTACCAGCGGCAGGGCGCAGTGACGGCACGTCGACTGCGACGGCGGGGCGGCAGCGTACGGCGATGGCGACGGCGAACAGCGGTGGGGCTCACGGCGATCTGGTTCTGCAACATCCTCGGCAACCCGGATTGCAGGAGGCCGCGATTTGCTTCGGCTCCGGCTTCAGCGCCGGCTGGCAGCGGCGACTCCGGCGATTGCAGCGGCGAGGATCACGGCGGGGATCTCGGTGAGTTCGAACAAATTTTTTTTTTTCTTCTTCCCGGTTTTTCTCTTCTTCTCAGCATCAGGAGAGAGAAATTCTGCTTCCGGATTCTCTGCAATTTCTCTCTCTTCGCAGCATCAGGTCCTCAGATCCGAAAAATCCGGTGATATTCCAAAAAGATTGCAGCGACTGGAACTGTTTCACTTCTTCTTCTTCCCGAATCGGTTTCTCTGTCTTCCAACAGAGATCTCCGATTGACGTGTGGCCCACTTACCGGTCTTCTCCTATCAGATCTGGAAAACCAGATCTCCTGTTGCCACGACGAAAACAGATCCGAACCCAACAAGATCCGATCACATCCACAGCGGTCAACTCCAAGATCTGAACGAAACATGTGAATCCTTTTTCCTCCGATCTCAGCGAGACCGGAGAACCCAATCTCGTCTTCTTCTTCTCCGATGGTGGCCCAACCAGAAATCACGAACCTGATCTCAGTTAATCTTCATACGCACAACCTCCAAGCCACTGAGCGATCTCCACCTCGCTCAGAAACCCAAGGAATACCAACCTCAAGCTCTGATACCAATTGTTGTGAATATGACATTCACCGTTGTGCGCATCCACGGAATCACAAGATCAACAATCAACCACACACAAGAAGAGACACGGAGATTTACGTGGTTCGGCAACCATGCCTACGTCCACGGGAGGAGAGAACTTATCTACTATGATCCCATCTCAATCCCCTCAGGATCTAGGGTTACAATACATCAATATATATAGTTCCCGCTTTCTTGGCCACCAAGAAAACCCATACACAATGACTAAAATACCCCTAACCCTGAGCCTCGGTTCTGGCTAAACCAGACGACCGATCCGGCTAAACCGGAATACAAGACATAAACCTAACACTTCATAGAGACTGAAAAACATGTTAGTAAGACAGTACTAAAAAGAACAGCCAAGAAACAAACATGAGCCTTTGTAGAAGATCTGGAGCGCACATTACAGTTGTAAATTATTTCATGCAACCAAACATTGTAATGTGTTCGACACATGTACTTCCATAAGTAAATTTGATTTACATGTTTCATGCCTAAAAAGCAAACAACCCCTAAATATACTCAAGATATGAATTTTTTATGAAATAATTTACTGATCATGGTATCATCTGCTAGCTTTGTTAATTGCTATTTTGTTGTATTTCGCTATAGAATTCCTCTCCACTTCATAGAGACTGAAAAATATGTTAGTGGGACATTACTAAAAGAACAACCAAGAAACAGACATGAGCCTTTGTAGAAGATCTGGAGCACATTACAGTTGGAATAACTTCAACTGTTCTTTCCATGCAATTGATTTCCCTCATATTGTCATTGTTTTCCGCTTTTAATCTTTCAACTCTCCAACCCTATGCATTCAGGAGTGGGTACATTCGATGCCAACAAATGGCACATGTCCAAGAGTGAAACTGAGTAACTCTTAACAAATACTCCTTTCCATGTGATTGATTTCTCTCAAATTGTCTTTGTTTTGCACTTCAAATATTTCAACTCTCCAACCCTATACATTAAGGCGTTGGTTTCATTTCAATGCCAACAAATGGTAAACTATCACTTTTCAACAAACCCTCCGGTTCGAAGGCAGGAAAACTTAATGGAGGGAGGAGATGACGGGCTATGGCGCTATGTGCATTTTCCCTTGAAATAGAGAGAAAGGGAAGGTTGGTTGCCTCCAGCAAAGTTTGCCAGTACTTTTACATCATAATATGGGGTCTTGCTCCTTGATAAATGTATCATTTGCCGAGATTCTCAGTCCATTTATGTTAATCTCATGTTTTAGTGTCCCATGCCAGTGATGCTATGACAATGCCATGCCAGAATTTCCCAAATGGAATTTATAATGATCTCTTTTAACCCCTTACTATATTATAAAAGGGGGTGACCCTGGCTGGAAGATACACTTAGAAACACACGTAAGTCGTACACTTGGAAACATACGTAAGTCGTGCCCTTACCATCTTGAGAATGTTTAATTTCTCATCTTCAAGACACATAATCGTTCCTTTATTTTTCTTTTTTTAGGCTGTAGTGTATTTTCGTGGTGCCTTTATATGGAAACATTTATAATTGTGGTTGAATATTTGATATTGAAGGGAAGTATTTAATAGGGCTGTTGATTGGATTCTCCAGATGTAAGAATGTCACTTTTTTTTTTTTAGTTGATACATTTTTGCTCAAGCCATGTTCTGTTAAACTCATGGGAAAGTTAAGGTAGTTCCATTAGTTACTGTGGGGAGATATTTGAACTGTTTTAAGGTTGGCAGGAATCCTTACTTTGTACGAGGTACGTTAAATTTATATTTTTTTTCATTGGATCTGTGCACGTGTGTGGGCAGTAAGCAACATGCCTGTATACTGAAAATTTTGGCTTGATCAGGCTAAATACTTTTACCTCATTATAACTTTTAATATTCTCCCCTAAAGTTCCCTTAAGCGAGGCATAAATTTTCTGGCAATATTCTGTGTATGGAATAGACATTGATGGATCATCAAAAGTGGTCTGTTGCATGCCCTTTTGGTTAAGTGCAGGAAAGGATTTTCTAATTCAATTCAGGAACGTGGGTTCAAAGAGTTTTAGTGACAATTGTATGGTATTTGGAAAGAAAGAAATGAAAGGTCTTCAATACTAAAGAAAGTTCATTGGAAGAAGTTTTGGAGCTATCTTAGGTGAGGTTGGGTAGTTGGTTAAAGATCAAGAAAATTCTCAAAGGAATAGCAAGTGGGGTGATTATCAGAAAATGGAAGGAGGTTATGATGGATGGTTTGGCAGAAGGTGATATATTAGCATGATGTACCCACTTAGTGCTTCATGATGACGAGGAAAATGTACTATTGTTAGTACTTTTTGAATGATAGGAAAATGGTTTATCTGCATTTAGTGGAAGTGATGGAATAAAATGAGTCTGAACTTTTTGGGAATTGGAGAGGCACTTCTTCCACTAGGGCATTTTGCGGGCCATTGTTTGCCTAGTCCGCTAGGTGATGGGTGTCTGGAGGAGCGCTAGAGAGGAGCTCATGCTTCACTTGATATTGTGGGAGGGGAGCTGATTGGCCATGTTAACTTTTTGCCATATCAAAAGAGAAGGCATTGCATTGCAGATTCCTTAGTAAAGGCTAGGGTATATAGTATAGGGAATCCATCTTTCTAAGGCCAATGCTGCTGGAAGATGTTATAACTGCAGGTACAGACTGTAGAGTGTATAAATTTTTACAGTTTATAAGTTCACATCCTTTTTCACCATTAAGATTTTTTTTTCTTGCTGATCAAATAAAGGGTTGCATCATCTTCTGCGTAACAAATTGTAGTACACCTCAAATCATGTGTTCCAACGTAGTAAATAGAATCTTTAGATGATAGACAAACCCCCAAACTGGGTGTCTCACTGATCAAGCTAGGAGTTGGTAAGTGGGCTTGAGAAGAAAGGATTTTGCAACTTCAAGCTTGCTGACATTTTATTCAGCTGGGAGTCCAATATGGGAATAAAGTCAAGCATAGTGCCTTTTCCTCCAATTGGGTGTTCTCAAGTTTTAATGTTGGTTGAGCTAGAGGCAAGCTTGGGCTTGCAGTAATAGGAGGGCTGCTCATAATGGGGAGGCTGTAGTGTGTTTCATTCAACAAGCTTTGAAGATCTTCAAGGAAAGTGACTCGACTAATACAATTAGATGGGTGTCTTCTAGTGGGGTTCCTTTAAGTTTTAGTTTATCTTGAAATAAGGCTTTCTTGTCCTCTTTCTTAGATGTATGTTTTTTTTTTTCCACAAGGTTAGGGAAGCCAATGATGTAACACATTTTACTAGCTAGCCAAGGAATTGATAGAGATGACTGCATGTCGATTATTTTGTAGTTTTGGTGTGGCTTTGTAGTGGATGTGTTATGGTGCTCTTATTGATGGGTTAATGAAGCCTGATCTGGATATATTCAATATTTATTGGGGTAAATATGTAATCTGTTAGTTTAATCTGGACCCTTTGTTATAAGGCTAGATCTTACGGTTGTAAATGCCTAGGGTATTGTTAATTAAGGCTTCTGTATTATTCTAAGTGGTGTGAAAAAGAGAGGGAGAGTTGTTGCTCTGTAGAGAAGAACCCTAGGAAGAGTTTTGTACCCTTATAATCACAAGGAGAGGGTTATTCTTCTTGTGTGGTGATCTCCATAATAGTGAACAGGCTTGAATCTCCGTGGTTGTAGCCCACGTCGGGTGAACCATGTAACTTTGTGTTTCTTGTGTGTAGATTGTGTGCTTCCTGTTCTTCTTCTTTCTCAACAGCTGCCTGATATCACTTGTTGTGATCTTGACATCACATGTTCTGCACATTCATGAATCACAAGATCAACAAAAAAGCAACCACACACAAGAAGAGACACAGAGACTTACGTGGTCCACCCAAACAGGGCTACATCCACGGCATAAAGACGATCATAATCACTATGACAAGTAAAGCATACAGAAGCTCTCACTCTCTCACATCGTCTCTCCTACATGGTGTGGAAACGCTATATGTAAGAGAGCTCTCACCTCTCTTCAACCCAAGATTTAGGGTTACAAACTATACACATATATAATCTCCGCTCTCTTGGCTACCAAGGAAGCGTCAATACAATTACCAAAATACCCTTGACCTTAAACCGGTCACTAGCTAATCCGATGGACCCATCCGGGTAAACTAGAATACAAGACATAAACCCAACACTTATACTGTCCGTCCTCTGTATTTCCATTCATCAATAAAACGCTTCTTTTACCAATTTAAAAAAACCTTTAAATTAACGAGGCTAGCAATATATGAGGAAGCTGATTACACTGCCCTCTTAATATTATCTGGGTTGGTGACTTGGTGTGGAATGGTGGAAACAGTTTTTCCTTTTGTTGATAGTCATTTGTCATTCTTATTTCGCCATTGCCTTTCTATCTTCATACTACATTATTGTGTTAAAATTTTTGTGTCTTTAATGTATTTAAAAAAGGTTTCTTGAATGATCATGCAGGCTGATATGAATGTCAGGGATAAAATTTTGGTACTGCTAGATTCTTGGCAAGAAGCATTTGGTGGGCCTAGGGGAAAATATCCTCAATATTACTGGGCATATGATGAATTGAAGGTAAGCATACTTTCTTGATAAATTGTTTTATGAAGTTTCATTTCAGTTTTACCCATTTCAACCTAATTAGTTGCAATGGTACTGTGCTTTCATGTCCTTGTCATTATCATCAAAGCTTTGTCACAACTATATTAGGTTTGGCCACATGAATTCAGTTTCTCCATTCCAATATATCCTTGGCCAAATTCTGGAAGGGTTGCACTTCTTCAAATCTGTCCTTATGACATTCATCTATGTTCTCAGTGTACCACTTCTCCTTGGTGGGCAATCAACCTGCATGGAGAAACTTTTCCTCAATGATGCTGTTGTTGGCCTATGTTGACTTCTCCAAACCATGTCAAATGTTACCATGCTTTTATGTAGCGTGGAATTTATTCTTCTCGATTAATTGACACTTGCACTTTCTTATATAAAATGATGGTCTAATTAGACAAGTAGAAGAAACAGGGATAAATTTTGGTAACTAGTGATTTTCCATTCTCTTTTTTCTTGTTATTATTATTTTTTAAAGGTAAGTATTCACACACCCAACCCACACGCAGTCACCCAAGTCTCTCACCTTCAACGATACAGCCAAGGATTGATCCTAGTTGTTTCTTTAACCATTCCATTTTCTTTTGTAGCACCGCGTTGACCGCCATCCATATTTTCATTCCAAAAACTCATTATATTATAAACCAGCAATCCCACTAAATACATAAATAGGTCCTCCTTTTATAAATTGGTTCCTCCTTTTATTTGACAAGAAGGATTATTAATTATATTATAATTAAAAGTGAATCAGTTTCCTCTTTACTACATGCTTTTTTAGAATATTCTGTTTTCTAGAGGAAGAACCTTGTGATTGTTGGAAATCCATTAGTTCTCTTCCAAGATAATGGCACATGGTGGGAGTACCTTCTGTAAATTTCTAGCCTATACTTATAAATATTTTTTTGAATGATCCTATCCTTAAATATTTCACATTACGTTGAATGCATTAGGGTGCAAATGACTCCGAAAAGGGTCACCTCACATGAATAGAAAGGAGGCCCATGTTTCCTTTTTTTTCTTTTTGTTATTGTTCTGGCCTCAATTTGGTTCCTGATATACCCATTGATGTTCGACTCGACTGAGCCAATTTGTGAAACCACGGTCACCATTCAAGCCAATATCAAGATCATTTAACTATCCTTTGTGCGGATGCATGTGTACGCTTGGGCTTGTTGGTCTTGGTTTTTGTGCAATCTGATATGTCAGTAATGGTTGGCCTATATCCAAATCGCAAAATAAGATTTATGTGTTGCACTGCTGCTTCTGACTGGAGAATACCCTGGGCTTGTAATTGCAAGTGCAAATGAATGGGTTTGGTGATTACATTGACGTGTTGGGCTGCATTGCCAGTAGAAAATCCTAGCCATCAAACTGGCCTTATCTTGGTTAGTGTCGATGTTCCTGTGTTTTGTCTTAATCATCATTCTTCTGCCTGAGGTTGAAGGGTTTGGGTTGTCACATTGGGGGTTTTCCCAGCTTAGCTGTTGGGCACATCACATTCTTAGTTTGGAATCCTGAGAACCTGGCTCATTGCAAGTCCTTGATTCAAGGATTTTATTTGTTTTATGAATGGTTTGATTCAAGGATTTTATGGTTCTCTCTATTTGGAATTCCTAGTCATTACAAAGAAAAATAAGCAGCTCAATAGTTGACTAATGTAAAGTTTGCCTAAAAATGACTGATGCATGTGGAGATTTACTGGTTGCAGCGATCTGGGGTAGAGTTCCCAAAGCGTTCAGTTGGTACAGCTCCCATTTTTACTCCTCCAGCTACACATCCAACAGCAAGACACTCTCTGGCAGGGTATGGAATGCCTAGCAATAGCACTAGAACACTTGATGAAGCAATGGCGTCTGAGATGGAAAGTTTAAGGTAAGATTTTGACTTGTGCTTTGTGCATTCTTTTTTTTTTTTTTCTACTGTTTATTTATTTTGATGGGTAAGGTAAACTTCAAACCCCTAACTCTGTTCTCTTGGGGCCATTCCCTCAAGTGTTTGCTTTTAGGTTCATCACATTTCTTTTCCCTTTTTATGTTTTTTATTTTTACTTTTTCAGTTTTGTAGGACTTAATTTGAACCTTTGGATTGAAATGAATGTTCCTCCTCTGCCAATGACTAGTGTTGGTTGTTAGGTCTCTCTGGATCTTGGCCCAATGGGTGAACCTCAGGCTGGCTTTTGTTTAATGCCCTTTTTACTTAATTGTTCCTTTTGTACTGAGGCCTGGACCACTGGACCAAGGCTGGACACGCGCCCATTTATGATTATGATGGACTAATCTGTTTGACCTGCCAAATAAGTATATGTTGGGACCAAGTTCAAATGAAAGATGAGCTAGGTCTTACTGACCCCAACTGGGCCCAACTTTGGCGCATTGCCATCCCTACAATACTTTGTATTCTGGTTGATTCTGTAGTTCTGCTTCAGTCTATCAAATCTTGATTCAATTCGGAGCATTATGGAGCTTCTAAATGAGATGCTGCAAGCTGTAAACTCAAATGATCGTGAGGTATGTCTATTTACACTTTTTAGACTGTCCCCACAATTTATTTGAGATGTCGTATCATATCATGTTTCTGTACCTTCTGTGATCTGCAAATTATGTTTGTTGTTGTTGAGGCATAAAATGTCCTGATAATGATTTTCAATTGCCTTTGCTACAAAGCTGATAGAAGTTTACATGGAGAATGCAGTTGTGTGCTTTCTGGATCACTATTATTCTGCACTTATCATTATTCAAAAACACATAAATCTATCTTTTTGGCAAGAGTCTTGAGATGTATCCAACCACCACCACCTCCACTTATGCACACATGCACACATAAATATCTTCAGATTTATCTCAAGAAAGATCCAATATTCATTTTATCTTACCAAGAGGAAAAATTGCTACAAAAGAAGTTTTGAACAATTATATTCCTGAATCCACTTGATGAATTTGACTTGGGATCTGGCAAAGTCCAATTTAAGTTGATCTCAGTAAATAGCTGAGCTTCACTAATAATTACTGTGGTTTAATGTGCAAATATCCTATCATAATTTTCTCCAGCTCCTTTTTGCCCAAGGAGAAAACAATTTTTATTGATAAAAAAACAAAAACACAAAAGAAAACTTTTTCTGATGGATGCTTCCCTATTCAGTTATGGAGGTCTTTGGGTTGAAAGAGACAATAGTAATTCCGGTGATATTTTTTGGCTTGTGGCTAGCGGGAAGCCTTAAAGTTATCATTGTATGATAACCAATACACCTAGGTTCCATTGGCAAGTTTTCAGTTATGTCGCACTTCTTTTTCCATGTACTCCATGATAAGGATCTTGACACCAATCATTCATTTGGGTCTGAAGTGGAATTTTTGGCCTTGACATGTGACATGGAGGAGTTTGGTTCTGGTCAGATAAATCTAATTTCATAACATCTGGTCAAGGGACTTACCATGTTTTGGTTTCTTTGCTGCTGCTCTATGCCATCAACATTTTAGTCCCATCCAATATCCTGCTCTCTCTCTCTCTCTCAGGCTACCTGCTTTCCACCTACAATAAAATCCTTGCCAACTATTGACAGAATAAAATTCTGTCTGACGTCTTTCAAAGCTTTGCAAAAGACAAGAAAAAGATCAAAACTCTCTACAAAAAGTATTAGTTCTTAACTTGGAAGCACATTTTACTCTGGTCTGCTGCACACACACAACACCCAAATAAAACAGGGGGAAAAATCCCTGTTCTTTCTTTTCTAAATTTCCTTTATTTTCTTTCTATTGTGAATTTCAATGGTTATGGGTTTCATATGCTTCTGTAACACTCCTTTGGTTTTCATTTAAGTTGCAGAATGTGCCAGTTAATGTTTTGTGATCCCAATATAATTTTGTAGGCTCTCAAGGATGAAGTGATAATGGATTTTGCTAGCCATTGCCGTTCCAACCAGAAAAAGCTTGTACAGTTACTAAATTCAACAGGGGGAGTTTCAGCAGATGTTTATTTTCCTTCTATTTTCTATTTTCATTGCAGAGAGATACTATCTTCTATGTGATCACTCTTGTTTGGTGAGTTGGCTAGACAGTGTTGACAATGGTCAGTCTCATTTTTCCTTCTTGTTAGCTGTTGAAAGTTGCTGCCATCACAAAAACAACATCTATCTGTTTAAATCCTGTCTGAGGTGTCTGATAGGAATTTATGGTCAAATAAGCTGTACTGAAGGATTATTAAAGAGGTGAGAGATGAATGATATGAGGTTGGGGGGTGAAGAATATAAGGTAGGTGATGAGGTGATCTGAATCTTCTATCCAAGAAATCAGTGGAAAATGGCTCTACCTCAAGAAAAAGAAAACTAAGGACATGCTTACTCATAACCTACATTGGAAATTATTTTCATTTTTTAATGGAAAATAACTGCACAAACAAGCCTCAAGTATATTGACAATTTCCTTTTCTAGGGCAAAAAAATTCCAGAACCTTTTCTTTTTGTGGAGCAGTTACGAGAACAAAACTATTACTGTCCAATCTCAATCTCTATCTGAAACTTGCATTTAGATAATTAGTCCATCCATCCAGAAACTTGTGTCCTGTACCCTCAATCATAAGTTCATCTAGAGCTGTGGTTATTGAACGCTAGTTTAGCTGCTGAACACCATTACAGAAAGTCATATCCACGCTTTGTCCCAAGGACCAGCCAATATAAGCTAATTAAATAACCTAAGAGCATGCCATTCTGCAAACTTTCGGGGATGGATTTGTTGCAAGCTGACTGCTGCGCATACCATTCTGATATAAATATATATATATATATGAAAAAAAAATGGGTTCAGCTGGTCATCAATTTTGTTATGTGGGACAGTGATGAGGAGCTCCTTGGGCAAGGTCTTGCATTGAATGACAGCCTACAGACTCTGCTTGCAAAACATGATGCTATTGCCTCTGCTTCTCCTCTGCCAACTGAAGCAATCAGCAGCAGTGCTGCCTCTGCACCTGGAACCAGTTCTTCACCAAGCAAAGTGAATGAATCTAGTTCCAAAGTAACAGCTCCTGAAACACAGGTAGCCGTTACTACAACTCATCAAGTCGATGAAGAAGATGAAGAGGATGATGATTTCGCCCAGCTAGCTCGCAGGTCACAAACTCATTACTTACTGCCAATTTCAGGCATTTTATTTTGATTGTTAAATTTTGTTTATAGAAAAATTATTTGTTGATAAACTATACGAAATACTCAGGTGCTCGAGAACAAGCACCATGCCTTCTCAAAGCACATCTGCTGAAACCACAACTACAAGCACTGCTGCAGTCTCAACCACCACACCATGCAATGCATTGGCTCTGCCTGACCCACCAACTGCAGTGCGGACTACGACGACAGGGCAAGACTTGATCGACCTGCTGAGCATCACTTTGTGTACGAATTCAACTTCTCCTCATAGCCCCCTCACTCCACCCTCTGCATATGGTACCTCCACCCCACCTCCATCATCCTCTAATCAAGGGGGACATCAGGTACCTATTTCCCCAACTGCACAAGGGTCACCCTACGGCCCTCAGCAGTACCCTGGACACCAAGGGCAGACAGCCTTTGACAGTTATGTTGTCCCATGGGCCCGATCTCAGCCTCAACCACAACCTCAGACTCAGCCTCAACCACAAACTCAGCTTCCCCAGTACAGCTCCAGCTATCCACCACCACCATGGGCTGCCCCTACCAATCCTCCATACAACCAATCATCTTCCATTCCTTTCCCATATCAGACATCTCAGGCCAACCTTCCTGGTTCTTACATGCCTATGCATGCAAGACCATTTCAGCAGTTCAATTCATTTGGCTCGAGAGTGAATAATGGCCCATCTGGAATTGGAGAAGCACAGGCAAGTTCTGGCCCAATGCATTTGGGTTCCAGACCATTGCAGCAGTATAACTCATTCAATTCGAGAGCTAATAATGCTCCATCTACGTTTGGAGAAGCACAGGCAAGTCTCAACCCAAGGAATGTAGGTCCTGCTGGGACTAAACCTTACGTTCCTACGTACAGATTGTTTGAGGATTTGGTTGATCTAAGAAGTGCAGATGGAGGGGTGAAGACAAGTGGCGCTCCTGCAAGTTTGTCGGGAACATCCAGCCAAGGTATGGTGGGTGGGCGGAAGTGAATTTCCTCTATTCTTCCACTGCCATTCTTGTGTGTTACCGCTGGAAGTATTGATCTAGTAATGTGTATGTTGTGTACATCTAGGATTTTGTTGTTACTGTGACATAACATTTGGAGGTGTATCATCTAATATCATTCGTGATCATAAATACACATACAACAAGAGCGTGATCTCACAGATGCACCATTCTAATGATTGGGGAGAAAAAGGAATAAGAAAGTGACAATTTAGTCGATGGATGTGTCACTGATTCTGTATCTTGATTTGACTCTACTGACTCCTGACTGCGTGTTTGACCTATGGGTTCTCTACTTTGGCTCTATTGAAGTCAGTCACATGACACCACTCTATGCATAAGAGCTGATCCAAAATGGAATGACCTACATCCTTCGATAAGGTGAAAACAACGGGATTATAAAGAAAAGATATGTAAATTTAAGTGACCATCACTCCCAAGTGGAGTGACTTTTGAGTCGTTTCTTGTGTGGGGATTGTAGAATTGTACTGTTGAGTGGCTGGATAAAGCAACGGTGGCACCCACATTGTTCAAATGAAGTGGTTAACAATGATCTGTACCATATTAATGTCAGGATGAAATCTTTCAAAATTATAGTCCACCTAATGTTTCTTTGTCCACAATGCCAAATATAATAACGCAAGGTTTTTTAATTTGGTAATTAGAAATTAAAATTTCCATTAACATAATACGGCAAATCACGGAAAAAGATGAGTCCATCTATAATGTGAGTTGCAATCTCTGTGAGAACTTAAAATAAGGTTACGCGAGAGACAGAAAAGCTTTCCCTCGTTTTTTGTGTACACGGGAGAATCGTTAGTTATTCTATTTCTAAACTAGCCTAATCTATCGGCCCAGGGGACAATCCTCGTCATCCATGCTGCCTGCATATCCTCATTATTTTGCATTGGTTGCTGTTGATTTGGTTTGGGGTAAAAGAATTTGGTTTTTCAATCAATTACTGGCTGTGTCAGTAATCTAGTCGGCAAGAGAAGTAATGGATAACACTGGATTTGCAATTAGGGAGCGGAGTGCAGAACTTTATTTTTTTAATAACAGCTCAGGATTTGGAAGAAAATGGATCATTGAAATGTGGAGATTACAGATTCTCTTTACCTTCATTTTCTCCACCTTCTACCATTTGGACCCTGAGAAAATGGCAAGTGGAGTGTCTACACTGAGTGGAGCATTAAGAAGTGAGAGGTGGAGAATTGCTGTGGAGATTCACCTTTTTTATTGGGAAGTAATTCTCCTTGCTGTTTGGATGCAAATGGAGAAAACTATATAAACCATTTTGAAACCCTTATCTACTAAAAGAAAATAATTACTAACTGGCTTAATTTCACTTTTTAATCATACAAATTCAATTTGATTGAGGGAAGAGTGTTTTCTCCACTCCCTTGAGGAGAAAATCAATTCTCCTACTTCCATAAAGAGTTATTCCAGTGGAAAATTGTTTTTTCTCCACTAAATGAAACCCTAAAAAGATTTAAAAAAAAAAAAAGAGTTCTTTCCTCCCTACTTTTCTCCTCATCAAAATGGCCCCTGAGGCATGCTTGTGAGAATATCCTCCAAGAAATATGTTTTATCTCATATCTCCAATGCATCTCTCCATCACATCTATGGATGGAACTCATTTCTTGCATCAGCTTCACCTCATCTGGCCCACGTGGAAACTGCCAACAGCACCCCTAATAGTAAATCTTCTTAATTAAAATCTTCACGCTAATTTTTGACATTACATTCATTCAAATGCTCTTGTACTTAAATTGCTTATTACATTCAGATTTCACCAATGATCACCACAAGAACATAATCCACTCTTGAAGTGATGAAATCTGCCTGCATCCCTTGCTACAATCTCTCTCCCTTCAATCCTAGAAACAAACTTTGTCATTGCATGGCAATCTATACACATCCGAAGGTTCTTGACGATCACAATTCTAGACCCAGGCATGGTGCTGATAAGCCCAAGCCCGATGGCGAGTTTTTCACTGTGCTCGAAAAGAATTCCTTCCTTCGTTTGCTCATCCACATTCTGCACCACCAAGTCTGTGTTTGGCACATAAGCCTGAGACTTTATCCTCTCAATGAGGCCCCTCAAGTAGTTATGTATCTCGTTATACAGAGGATGAGTTCTATCTCCTGATTCAAAAGCATGAACTTTTCTATTGATCTCAATCCATGTACATGCCTTCTCCTTCCTTACTCCTCTGTCCAACATCAACCTTCTTACCCTTGCTACATTTTCCCAATCTCCAATCAATCCATAAAAATTAGACAGCAACATGTAGGCCCCTGCATCTTGAGGAGTCAATTGAAGTAGTTTCTCCCCAAAACTCCTTGTTAGCTGCTCATTCTTAAATAAACAGCAAGAGCTAAGGAATGCAGTCCAAAGCTTCACATCCGGCTCAATCGGCATCGTCCCGATGAAATCAAGAGCATCATCAAGACGACCAGCTCGCGCGAATAGGTCTACCATGCATGTGTAGTGCTCCATTGTAGGCATGATGGAATATTTTTGGATCATGGTGTTGAAGTTTCTCAATCCTTCTTGTATTAGGCCAGCATGACTGCATGCATAAAGGGTGCCCACAAATGTTACTTGGTTGGGAACAACACCCTCAAGCACCATCTTATCAAATGTTTTCAGGGCTTCCAATCCAAGGCCATGTTTCCCATAACCCATTATAAGAGAAGTCCAAGAAACTATATTCTTGGAAGGTATCTTCTTAAAACACAGATGAGCATCTTCCATGCATCCACTTTTAGCATACATGTCAATGGCAGCATTGCCAACTGGAATGTAGAGCTCAAACCCATCTTTAATTACTAGACCATGGATCTGTTTGCCATTAACCAAGGCTGCTAGATCAGCACAAACTGCAAGAGCGCTAACAATTGTTGTAAAATCAGCTTTTTCTTCCTCGAATCGCATTTTTCCAAAGAAAAACAAAGCTCTCCCACCTTTGGAGTTTTGCCCGAGGCCCGAAATCAGTGAATTCCACGACCCCACATCTCTCTGTGACATATTATTAAACAATAGAATGGCTTCGGATGTTAGACCACATCGACATAAACAGGTGATCATACCATTTGTTGTGATCACCTCTCTCTTGGGTAGTTCGTAAAAAGCCAGACGAGCGTCATGGATGCTAGTACACTTGGAGTACATGTCAGTGAGAGATGTCATTAGAATAAAATCTCTACTAAACCCATGTTTCAGTATCATGGCATGAGTTTCCTTCCCTTCCTCAATGGCTTGAAGTCTTGCACATGCCTTTAAAACAGCTGAAAGCATAAATTCATTTACCTCCAGGCCTGATTTATGCAGCTGTTGGAAGAGAAGTATGCCTTTTCTACCTTTTCCTTCATTTACAAAGGAAACAATCTGCTTAGCCCATGATATACAGTTTCTTTGGTGCATTTTGTCGAATAGTTTGGTTCTCCAGAGGTTGAAATGACTTGAAAAGAACAGTCCATACATAACATATAAACATATGTAGATGATGGGCACAAGGCCCACGGTCTAATACACTTCACAAGGCGAAACATATTATCATCATCATTGCCAACAAAGTCTTGTCTTAACTATGTTGGGGTCTACTACAAGAATTCTGCTTCTTCGTATTCATCTATCCTAAGCTAGTTTGAGGCAAATAAGAGTGAGCTTCTTTTGGGTCTGATTGCACCTGGATCTTTTTGTGATTGAAAAAAATGTGAATTTTCGAAATTATGGGGGAACCATCTATAGAGAAAATTTGGGTCAGGCTAAGCTGAAGCCCGCCTAAACACATAACCTTCCAGTAGGGGTAGAGGGGATGGCAAGCTCTCATCATAGATGAAGTCAGGCATATCAAATTTGTTCCTACCCTTGATTGAGTTTGAATGGTCGTTTTACTATATATATTCTTTTGAGATTCAATTGAGTGGCGAATAAATGCTAGATGAGCATCAAATTGGGCCTACTGTTGTTTCGAGAGAGTAGTAAAGAGTGCGAAGCGGATAGATTCATAGAAAGTGGGCCTATGTGAACCCATAAAATTGGACAGCATATGAACACCGTGTAGACTCCTCTTACGGTTTGTTTGTGTAACTTTGTATTTTTGTGCTTCCCAAATTCCCCTTTTTTTTTTATGGGCGCAAAAAGCAAATTGTATGGGAGTGCTTTTTGCGAGTGTGGAAGTTTTTTCTTTTTGCAAGAAAAGCATTGCACAACACCATAGGGGTGCCCACATGGGTATTGGGTGGTCACCCTCGTGGAATTTGGGTCTCCCTTCAAAACTCAGCATAAAAATTTTGGGTTCGCCTCCAAAGCCCATAAATGAAAATTCCCGAATCCACCCCCCAAACTCACATAAAGATTCTAGGTTTACCCACAAAACCCATCTACCTACTTACATCCATCTCCCACAAAACCCAACTACCTACTTATGTGCGCGCCCCCCCCCAAAAAAAAACAAAAATCTTGAGACCGGCCAATTCACTAAACCTACATAAAAGCAAAGCACCTTCCAATAACACTGAAGAATATTTTTTTGCCTCATATAATAAGAGATTTTGGTGAATATCTCTACTATGATCAGAACTTATATCCATCTGTTGGTCATATCATAAGTGGTTCACGCATAGTTATTAGCTCATCCTTAAGTCATTGCTGGCCATATCATAAGTGGGCCATGCACGATCAAAAGATCATCCCAAGTCCTAATAATCCATTGTTTCACTGCCCCAACATAGGATGTAAATTGTAGATCCATCATTCAATAGATGTGTAACACTCCGACCCAACTTAATCCAAATTAGTGGTTAATTACGTGCGATTTTGTTGTTAAGTGTGTTTTGGTTTTGCTTTTCCTCGGTTTTGAGTCATGGATAGGTAATTTGGTTGAGTTTGACCTGGTTTAGGTAGTTCGAGCCCTTTTTCGTAATTTCTGTTTTTGTTGGACCTTGTTAGTTTTGCGTCATCTTGATGTCAACGCGTGTATTTCGTTGAGCTTGTCAATCTTCGTAACTGTTCTGAATCCAAATGACTTCGTTTGCTCTCGTTGGATCGTTAATTAACTCAAACTGGAAATTGTGTAACATGTTTGGACTTGTTTGGAATTTGGACATCCTGAGCTTATAAATATCCTACCTACCATTGCTTTCTCAACGATCTTTAGCTCTGCTTGTCTCTCTCTCGTCCAGTTCTCTTTCTCTTTCTATTTCTTTCGTTTCTGTCTCGTGAGGAAGGGAGAAGGGCGTCAGTTTGTGTGTTTCTAGTGGATTGAGCCAAGGCAACGACTGGTGTGTGTGTGATTTTCGCTTGTGAGGCAAGTATAAGCACAAGTAGCTTGAACACTTATTGGTAATGCTTTGATTGTGTGTATTCTTACCCTTATTGTATGCATCATTGTTATATTGCCCTATTGAGTCAAGTTTGTTTTTATGTCTCTGTTTATAGTCGAGAGTGAGCCATTTCTGTATCTCTGTAACTGTTTCAGGAAATTGATTCAGCGCACTCACGGCTAAACCATGAATTGTGCTACAGCTGAGCGGTGAAATGCCTTACGGCTACTCCGAGACCAAGCTGTGACCTTAACCGTAGATTAATACAGGCTGACATCCGAAATAACTGAGAGTTGGCAATTTGTTACTCTTCTACGGGCCAGCTTGATCTAAGCCGTACGTTGTACTACGGCTAAGCCGTGGAACTAGATACGGCTGCGCCGTAAAGCAAAATACAGTTGAGCCGTAAATGCGAATGAATAGTTGGGGAACCTCGGCTCCACCGCAGTGCAGATTACGGCCACGCCGTAAGATGCCTACGGCTAAGCCGTATGTTCACCTATGGCTACACCGTACGACCCTAAGAAATAAATAAAAGAGTAGGATAAAAGAAGAGACTGATATTACTCTCATGCTAGAATGTAGACAACCCGAACATGCCCAATGGAATGTCTGAATGACATGAATGATCTCGAGGGTTGCGTCTCATTCATGTATGTTATCCAGTTGTTTAGCACATTCCCATGGGTGTTGATTTAAGGGACTTTGGTACACTTTCGTGATAAGATGCAACACTCCTCGATGGAACAACTGTGTATCGAATACCTTAAAACTATATTAGCATGCACGGTTAGAAACACTAGATAAATAGGTTAGGATTGGCTAGTAATTGACCTTGATTCGTCAAAGTAAATCTAATTTGCACAGCATATTGATTTCGGTCTTGCCATCTTATGTATTCTGCGCTGGACCTCTCGATTCTGTGGGAAATGCAGTAGCCCCAGAGCAAAGCCCGGGCAGGAACAATCCATTACTATGTATCTTTTATTACTATTGTGGAGTCCTTGCGATTGGTGATTATTTGTTATTTGCCTTCATTCGTCAGTACTTCTTTGTATTGGTTCTTTGTAGTGTTATACGTACTGATGCACCTCCTATTGTTCGTTTATTGTGATATGTGAGATCTGTATGTGATATTGATTGATGTGCATCATATGTTTTGATTGAGATTGTTATATATGGTGCTACTGAGCCTCAACCTTAGGATACCTGACGGGGTTGACTTTGGCTTAGTGTGTGTGTTTGCCTCTGCAGAGTGCTCTTGTCCTGGGATTCCGGACGTCGGGAATTAGAGACCCATGCGTACCCTGGCCCGGTCGATGGTGTTCTCATTCCGATTGCTTTCGAAAGGGAGAATATGGCAAATGTAGTAGCCCCTTTGACCGTTATCGGTTTATGATTCTAATAGCATACTTATTCATATGCACGTTTTGCCTAGTATATGAACATGCTTACTATGGATCTTTGCATTATTACTTTTGCTCATTGATAGATACAATCATGGATGAAAATCGCGGTATCGGTCACGGTATCGGTCGGTCCAAAAAACGGATACGGTATCGGTATCGGTCGCGGTTCGCGGTCGGTCGCGGTCGTCGCAGTGTGAATTTTTTTTTTAATCCAAAAAATTTTGAAAAAATATCCAAAAAATCCAAAATATTAGAAATACTGGAAAACAATGTTTTTTTTTTCATTAGTAATATATATAAATCAAAATATCGGTCCCCTTAAGTTATGATATCCTGTATTGCTGTCTTGTCTAAAAATGTAATTTTTTTTTATAAGAACCATAAGTATGACTTATGAAATATGAACTATCAATTAGTATGAAATTTTAGAGAATAAACTTATTGATAATTTACATATAGTGGTTGTACGCTTGTACTTGTATCTTGTATAATATATAACTATACCCCTATTATTATTTATCAGTCATAATTCATTATTCAACAACCATCAATTCATCATTCAATTATCAAGCAAGTTATAAAATCCAAAAACATGAACATTAACATAACATATGACATAATAACAGTAAAATAAATTATAAATCAAATTATTGGACCCCTTAAGTTATGTTCATGTATTGCTATCTAATCTAAAGCTATATAAATTTTATTTATAATTAAATTAATTTAGGTACATATACTAAACAAGTTAAAATATCATAAATTTTATAAAATGCAACGTAATTATGACTTATGGGCTATCTATTAGTATGAAATTTAAGAAAATAAAGCTTGTACTCGTCACTCAATCATTAAGTAAGTTCTGCCTTGCGCTTGTAAGATAACATGTTTTATTATGATAGTATAGTAAAATACAAAGCAACTAGATATTTATAATTTACTTAAAATGATGATAAATTTGAGTAATTATTTTACAAAGATCAACAAGATTTTAATAAAAATTCTGAGTTTTAAAACCTTAAATAGTTGATTTAACCTCAATATGTATTGATTTAAAATAATAAAAGGTATTCACAATAAAAAAAGCATAAAATTATCATTTTTAAGCTATCTAAATAATTTTTTAAAAAAATACAAAATGCTTACGTCAGTAGAGTTGTATATGATTTTCAAGACTATATTGATAAAAAAAAAATATTTTTGATACCTTGCAAGTGAAATAGGTGTTGAGGAAGAAAAAATGTAACATATGATATATTTAAAAGGAGGAAGAAAGAAGGAAAATAGGATAAAAGAAAAAAAATTTTTTAAATAGTGAGCCGATATTTTGACCTATATCGACCGATATATCGGCCGATATATCGGTTCACACCGATATTTTGAAATATCGGCCGATATTATCCGATATTTTGGGGATATTTTGCCTGGACGATACAAAAAACCGATAACTTCAAAATATCGTACCGGTATGGACCGATACCGGTTCGTATCGGCCGATACGAACCGGTATCGGCCGATATTTTAAACCTTGGATACAATTTGTGTTATCTTCTTGTGGCTTATATTTTGCTAAGTCATTGTACTTATGAGTTGTTATTGGTGTTGTAGGCTCAAATCCCTCTCCCGATCCTGCATCGGTCGACCTGACTTCAGGAGAGGTGCGCGAGGCCCCCTTCGGCCTAGAGGAGTGGACTTGATCCGTTCTTCTGGAGAGCGGCTTGCATCATTTTGTTCTCCCCATCCAATTGTGTCTGGGTTTATTTGGGGGATTTTTCTGTAGATTGTATCTTGGGCTTGATTGATATCTGTATTTTGATATTGTGGACGAGCCCTCTATTTTGTTGTACATCATTGTAATCAGTCTAATCTTTTGGATCCAATTGTGTCTTTTGTTATGTTTGTGATATGCCTTGATACGTACAGCTTCCGCGTACACTTGTTTGCACGTGTGACTGATCCCTTGTGTGTGTACATTAGGACGGGGTCTAGGTGTACATACACGGGAGTACGTGTGTCATTGGTTAGGTTTTCTCTAACCCCCAATTTCTGGGCTCGGGTTGTGACAAGATGCACCAGTCTCCATCCCACATCGGATAGAAGGGGCGGATTGCGGATGGAACCTCTGTCTTAGAAGTTGTTACAGCTACATTGAAAATCTCATGGAGTGGTGTGGTGAGCACATTAGTGAACTATTCTTTCGCCTTTTACTAAAGAGTACCGTGTGCTCGCCACTTTCAACCGCATACATCTATTTTTGGAGGGTGACTTCCAATTTCGGAAGTGCCCTACAGATCCAATTTTTCAAAGAGTGTTTTTTTTTAAAATTTGTTTCTAGGAAGTGCCCCACAAGCCCAGTAAGTAGTTAATTCTTGAATATGTTCGTTGATGTTTCTGAATACCTTTAATGTACAAAAGTGGGATTTTAATAGTTTTTATTTGTTGGTTTTTCTCATGCACATACTCTATCCAAGCCTCACAATTGAACTAACAATGGACTGACAAGTGAGATTTCAGTTTAACTAGTAAAAAATAATTGGTGTTTAATCTTACGCTTTGAAAGTGTTATTATGATACAATTCTCCCTCTTTTCCCCATTCCCAGTCCAATGAATTGAACTCATCTTGCTGTTTTATTGATTAGATGCGATCAATTCAACATGGTGTTTGCTTTGATAAAAACGATTTTAGCTTTTATATTCATAGCTATTTGATAAAAGAAGTTTAGATTCATGACAAGTGGGTCGGCTTTGATGAACTAAAGCATGCTAATGGTTTTTTAAGGTAAGAACAAGGTATACGAAAGTTTTAAAGCTTATTTGTAAGCATAAACTACATTGGAATTCGGTATAGTGATTTAGATGCAATTTTTACTTTCTTAGAATTTTAATTACTAGGGTGGTGGTTGGGTGTTCATTCCCATGTTTTCTTGACTCAGTTTTCATTGGAGAGGAGATAATTTGATGGTTATTTTGAGAATTAAGATTTAATTCTTTAATTTTAACCATTTTTAGAAATCTCGTGCAACAAACATGCCCTTGAAAAAAAAATTTTCCTTCTTTTATCGCACCAAGAAGGTACTACACAAAATAATCTTTTTGGCTACATTGGTAACTTGAGGTCATTCTAACTTGGCTGCTCACATCCCTTTTTAGCTCAGCTACAGCTAAGAGGCAGGTGCTACATAAATTTATGCACATAGAAATCGAAGTATTTTCTGTTGAGATTTGATCTATATCTTCTGAAGTTCTTTGCGATACTTTTCACCAAGATTTACTGGTTATTAATAGAGTACAATGAAGATGACCTAATCATATTATTACTCCAATTTAATCCTAATCTCATCGTAAATCTAATTTAAGATAATCTAACTCAACCGAAAACTCCACCATCCTACAATTTTCTACCTTTTGTGCTACTCAAACGTGGACTTAGATGCATATTCTCTTTTACGGTCAGAACTATATCCATAGCCTATCATAAATGGTTCGTGCACACTTTTGTTTTTCTTTTTTTTTTTTTTTTTTGGCCCAGTGGAGTGGTCAGGAGTTGAAAACGTAAGGGCGCCAATCAAGGCTCGCTGGCACGTCATCCATCAGGACAGCCCTGTTTTCCTGGTTTGTGCACAATTACCAGATTATTCCCAAAGTTCATTTCTCCTCATATCATTGTGGGGTAATAGGGTTATACACGATTTGGATTGGGTCAGATTGAGCCTAATCTACCACTAATCCGTTACCTATAGATTGACAATTTTATAATCTGTAGCCAATCAGTTCGGTTAGACTGTTCAATCAGTTGGGTAAAAATATATAATATATATAAATTTCATATATATATTAAATTTTATGTCAATGGTTTGGTTCAGTTCCAATCCATAGACAAAGGTTAAAATCCATTACTGATTCGTTACTAATGGATTATGATTTTTCAATTCATCACTGAACCATTAAGCATCGGTTCAGTTAAAAAACCGTGGATCGGATTGGTTCGGTTCAGTTTTACGGATTAATAGATTTTTTGTACGCCCCTAATGGGTCATATACAATCAACAGATCATCCCAAATCCAATTACCCCATAAGTTCACCCACTCAAAATAGTATGTCCTCTGAGAAAGATTGACGGTCTGATCACCTTAGAAGAGTGCCATTATAGACCAGCCTCCATCTCTATCCTAGAGCAGGAACCATATGCTCCGGTTCCCGTCTGGAGGATGCTCCTATCTAATCTCTAATGCTTAGTGAGAAAAAAGTTTCACCCCACATCGGCTAGGAGGAAGTGTGCACTTTGAGTCTGCCTAATAAATTAGTAAGCTGCGTCTTTAAAACTCATGGAGCAGTGTGGTGGGCACAGAGCGAACTATTCTTTCGCCTTTTACTAAAGAATTCCGTGTGCTTTCCATCAAAGCTGCATACATCTATTTTTGGAGGGTTAACTTCCTTATCTGGTAGTGCCCCACAAATCCCACATTTTAACACTTTTTGGAGGGTAACTTCCTCATCTGGAAGTTACTTGTTGTAACTGAGGGTCCCATGAGATCTGTGGGGTTCCCACTGGAAGTTACTTGTTGTAACTGAGGGTCCCATGAGATCTGTGGGGTACCCACTGAGGTACCAGTTCCACTTGATGAGGGCAGCAGAGCCATGGTCATAGTCTATAAGAGCTCAATTTTATGGTCTAATATCAAATAAACTAATGATGCTATCTTAAACCAAACAAATAAATTAACATTACAACATAATCAAACGTACATAATCATGGTCTATATGACGATCAACAACTGCCAGCACTAAATGCCTGTTGCCGCAGAGGCACCACCATGACCATGATTGGCTGATGAAGAGTGGTCGGATGAACTGGTAATCTCATACAGTATTATGAGCAGTGATACGATGAAAGCGTAATCCACCTCTGGATATACCCGTACATTAAACACATCCTTCCCCCAGAAGAAGCCTCCCCATGTAAATTTGTGATTAATCTGCAGACATGTGAAAGTTCATTGGTTCAGCTTTTGGCAAATTGGACTTTTATCAAGAGAAATGCAAAGGAGAGTCCAGCTTACCAACCCACATGCATAGTGCAATAGGGAAGGTGGGGCACACCTTGTTCAATCTCAGTTGGGCCTCAATTATGCGAAAAAAGTGTACATGTGGGGTGCAGTACTTTTGGTGAATCGGACTGGGGTACTATTGATTGGTCTACTGTGGACCCAGAGCATTTTCCAATCAGAAGATGAGAACCTTCAATTGGATAAAATTATTGATACTTAAGAATGACAGAGACCGGCAGCCAAGTAACTCTACCATGTGTTTTATGATCTGATGGACAAGCATTGGATATGTGACTCCTGGTCGGGTCCAGGGTGGATAATTAGCATTAACAGGACCTGGTTCATATTTCTTTACCTGGACCCTATGATTTGACTAAGTTGAAAGTATAGGACCGGCCCATATCGGACGGATCCAACTGGACCTTGACAATTATAATTGGCCTGCAATGAACCGCCTACATTTTGTAGAACCAAAGACAAGCTAGGGCGCTGCACAGTGGCCTGTGTTGTTGCTCAGCTGGTTCTTAAATGATTTGAGTGGGTGTGGTGCCAATTCGAATATTTTATAATGCAAAATAAATAAATAAATAAATATAAAAAGATCCCAATACCTCCGCAATAATGGAGTCGCCTCTGTATACTTTAATTGAATGATCGGAGAAGTTGCTTTTCACATGGAAATCACATCTATTTTCATCAGTATTTGTTGCCAAGAACACATCAAGCTGGGTCTTTAGCTGGAAGAAATGGGATCTCTTTACAGTGAAGAGGTGATTGTTTTCTGTATGAGTGTCTCCCCGATACACCATCCATCTATCATGCCAAGACTTGATCTTCTCGCAAATAAAACAAAACCCCGTGAGTTCATCAACCCAAGAAAATCTAAGGAATTGATAAATACATAAATATGAATAAAAAAACAACCCTTCAATCTGGGTTGAGTCATGCTGACTTGGTCGGGTCAAACCCCAAATAGATTGGGTTGAGTAAATTTGAGTCGGTTAACCTGAACTCGAATTTATTGGTCATAACCGTAAACTGACCCATTTTTTTAAAAACGGGTCAGGAACTGTCAACCCACGCTCGTGGCTGGTCAACCCAGCCCGCCTAATCTGTTTAATACAAGTTGGGGTGGGTTGACCCGATCGGACCTATTTAATTCCTTTTTGGGGTGCGATTCAACTTACTTTATGTGGCCGGATTTCATTTACAAAGCTTTCTTTATATCTAAATTCATTTCAAGTATTGTATTTAGCATGAATTTATAATTTACCAATTTTCAAGTGTAAAAATTGGGGCCAAAATCCATTAACAATTTCTAGCCCATTAATTGAGACAATCCCTTCTCAATTTTTGTTCAATTTTATAATGTCATATTTGAGCATGAGTATAAAACATGGTAAATTTCTATACTTAAATAATAACTATCCAACATAAAAATAAAAGAAGCAAGTCAATATTTCAAGTACAAAAATATTATATTGTCAAATAAAAAAGAATAAGTTTCATATTTTAAGTGTCAAAATATTTAACTATATAATATAAAAATAAAAGAGGAAAACTATTGCAAAATTCATCCGTATAAGATTAAGAGTCACACGGTTTATGGTCTATAGGAATAAAAAAAAAAGTCACATGAAAATTGCGAAGTCACGGTAAATTAGTAAAGCCTAAATAGGTCAATCAAGTAAGGTTTGTCAATTCTAACTTGACTTGTTTTTATACAGGTTGGTAAACCCTAACCCATCACCAACCCCATATTTTAAACGGATTGGGACGAGTTGAGTTGGTAGGTTAGACTAGTTTTTGCCTGCTCTAACTTTAACTGTATGTTTTATTCTAACAAAATATGGATATATCAAAGAAAATTTTATGAGTTTTCTTTCAACACATCAGTGGAGATGTTAATAAGAGCAGGGATGCAAATGGGTTCCCAATTTTCTGATTATCCGGAAGTTTCGACACATAAAAAACTGGGTTTGGGTTCTCATATAGGTACCGATAACTAGATGGGTCCAAACTGGATCCATTATTATTATTATTTTTTACCTGGAACCTAAACGGGTCCCGTTATGGTCAACACAAATTTCAGAACCGTGGACCCGGAAACCGATTCATGTGTAAACAATTTGCATATAAAGCAAATGGCAGTCAAGTAATATTCTGAAAAAGGAGGCCTCCAAATGGAAGAATCCCTTCTTCTACATGGAATACAGGCTGCCTTGTCTTTTCCTTTCCACACCGACCTGGATTTCCTCTCCCTAAGACAAAGACAAGGTAGATGTGGGGGTCTATCTCTTACGAAGAAGATGGATGGATGGATGGTGGGTTCCCTTTCTCCGGCTAAGCAAAGTTGAAGGATTAGTTTTCTTTCTTTCTTCAACTAAGAGAAAGTGGGGTATGCATTTCTCTCTATTTGGCCAAGGCAAAGATGAAGGATGGGCTCTCTCTCCGGCGAAGACAAAAATGGAGATGAAATGGCTGGGCTACTCCGTTGGGTTATTAGAGGGGGAGTGTGGCCTGTGGAAACGGCTGGGAATGAGGTGTAGTGTGTTTTGCATGGAAGATGATGTTTTTGGGGCTTTTGTGGTTCAGATGGAATGGGTTTGGTATTTGAAATTTTGGTTTCAATTTAATCAGCTGTGATAGGGTTTGGATTGAAGATTGAAGGGGTTTTGGGAATTTTGGGTTCTAAAGTTGGGGATTTAATCTAAGGCTTATGAAAAATTTTAATTTCCATAAAAAAAAAATTTTGCTTTTGGTTTTTCTTTTGCAGATCTACAAGAGGAATTGGTCCCGGAACCGAGACACATCATCCAATTGGAACCGGTTCCGGAACCCGTAGACGGGGCCCGACTCGGTTTTGGTTCCGGCTTCGGAATCACTAGAAGCTTAACGGTTCCGGTTCGGGTTCCGGTCCAACCCGTTTGCAACCCTACTAAAAATGAGATGGTGGATTCTTTACTTGATCGTTATATATCTCTCATGCCCAGTTTTACTAACATTTTTCTTTAATATATCTCACCGTTACCACTTTCAAAAAAAAAAAAAAGAATAGAGCACAATCTACCAGACCCAAATTTCTTATGTTGAGTGCCGTTTTGACCCAACCCAAGCTGTTGATCAGTCTAGGGTCACGAACATGAGCATAAAATCTAAGAAATCAAAGAAATCTTATGGGACCTAGTACTATACGGAAGTTCGTGAATGGTGAACATTTCATCACCTTATTGCGCATCAAAATGATGGGGAGGCCTCCTGCGTCGCGCATGTATCTGTTACTGTGTGAAGAGAATCCGCTCCCGTCATCGACCTTGAACATGAGGGTTCCATTGGTGTCTAACACCTGAAAGCAGGTGCTTGAAAATATGGACTCGAGCTTCTTTTTCACTACCAAATCAGTATAGTATGGCACACAAAATTGATCCCCTACCACAGGAATTGGAGCCATTACGGGTAGTTTGAACAGAGAGAGAGAGAGAGAGAGAGAGAGAGAGAGAGAGGCAATGGTGAGAAGGAGAATTGAAGGGAGCCTGTAAACTTTATGAGGAGAATTGTAGAACTAGAGCGTGTGGATGATCCATTTATACACATCCGGCGTGGAGAGGGATTCGGCCAATCCTGTGAAGATAACAACCTTATAGTCGAAGGACACATGGGAATATTGACTTGGTCGTGTAGGTTGAGTATGATATTTGTGCACTCAAACATGTTGTTTTCCTCATTCCTGGAAACTTACAAGGAAATCCAACTGTTTTATCATATAAGAATTCAAATAAGATGTCTTGGTCCATGGACCCTGGTAAAATCTCTCCTGTACGGATGTGGGTATCTGAATCTCCATGTCTTGTACTCCTGTCATGATGGGTGATTGTCTTTTATGAACACGTCAAAATGGCATGGAATACATACAAGCAGCACATACAAGAGGACTAGAACACATACAAGCACCTCATATCCCAGTCCTGCCAGAGGACTATAACAAACTCCAACTGGATTAAGCTCAAATGGAAAACAACGGACAGCAGATTGTGAAAACTGGGAGTGGGGTATTTCTTGACCAATCAGAGAATCTATGCCTAAGAAAACTAGTACATTCTGAGGACCTCTCTTTTATAGGATAGTGAGTCACCAGATCACAGTTAGTAACAAATATAAACCTTGGGCGTTGAATTGGGGTTTCATCCACTAGTTATATTATACATAAAAATGGGTACCCAGTTCGTCTGTTGCCCACAGGTTTCGGCCCCTGGAAAATTGGATTTGAAACCTGTTTTTGGTTAGGCTCACAAATTGGTCCGAATCCGAAACCCGATTTAGGTTCCGATTAGTAAATGAGTCCGATTTCAAATCCATATAGGTTCCAACCAGTGGACCTAGGAACCAACACAGGAGCCTTCAATATTACAAATTGTAGCTCAAATTTAACTTTGATTTGACATTTTTATATTTAATCCTAAAGATTGTAGTCTTAATGCATTATTATAAATTGAAAAATATCCTTAATTTAAAGAAAAAAAATTAAAATTAAAAAAGTAAAAACAAGTAAAAACAAATTTTAGAACTATATCTCAATTCTCTAGTCAGGCTCAGTTCCGTAACTGAATCTAAGTCCTCCTATCTGAATTGGGTCCGAAACCAACAAAATAGGTTCCGAGTCAAAATTGGTTCTGAAACTAAAACCATCATTTAGAAATGCATCCGGGTCTAGTATGGACCCGTTCTGAAATCATCCCGTTTATAACCTTACCCCGAATTGAACTTTATTTATATAAATTGTTGAATTCCTGCCTAACCTTGGTAATTCATAGTTTGAATAGACAATTGCAGCTTGGCTAATAAAAGGCCCATACTTCTATTACTAAAGGGAAAATTTCAAATAAGGACTTATTTCTTATTAAAAAAAAACACAAGTTTTAAAACTTTTCAAATTAGTCTCTAAGTTTTTCAAAAAAGTCTTCAATTAAGGACATCCAATATTCTAATGATGATCGAGGACAACAAAAATCCCCACGGTGATCAATTGCATGTAGTGGTTGCTAAAAAACTTGTAGTCCCCAGTAATTATCTTTAAATGGACAAATGTTCTTAATTGAAAACTTTCTAAAAAAACTTTTAAAACTTATGTCCTATTTTGAAATAAGATAAAAACTTAAGGCTTTATTTCAATATTTTCCTTTGCTAAACTATCAATCCAACCTAGACTTGGGTTGTCTTGTCCAACCTAGCTAGCAAAGTTTGCATAGGATGTCCAACCTAGCTAATAAAGGTTGCATGGGATTGCCTTCTACGTGGCAGACCATAATTGGACTACTCACTATCACCATAGGTCAAATGACTCAAAGGGTCCAATTTAAAAAAAGATGGCTCGTCTTTTCAGAATGTCCTCTGAGGCATTTATAATGTACTACTACTTTATATAACATGAAAATTCAAATGAATTTTATTCATAAATTGCATGCCATATCTTCAAAGGGTCAAAGCACGGGAACACAAACTTGTCCTTACATAATCATCCTTAGAAATCGATCCTATAAAAACCAACACCACATTCTTATTATTATTATTATTTTTTGGCCAGCCCAATGATCAAGACAAAGGAAGCATATGGCTCCCATAAGGTCTTGAGACCTGGTGGGAGCTATGGGAGCGGGCGTCTCCACAAGGTCAACCTTCCATTCCCATTATAAAAACCAAAACAACATTCATCACCAAGCTTCCTACTAACGTTTTTGGGCAGAAAAGCTTCCCATTATGCATTGGTTTTGAGGCTTGCATTGTTAGGCAGTGTATACATCTGGAATATTTATGTATTAAGAATTGTAGAATATATGCAAGTGTAACTACCAAAAGGCTTGTCACTCTGCCAGAACTAAAGATCGACAGACACCAGAGTAAAAATGAGGATGAATGGGAAAAGCATGGCCACTGATCCATATCAAACCCAAAAAAGGGGCCCGCTGGCATTATTTTTTTCTTTTGTGTTTTTTTCCAAAGCAGGATTCATGAATAGATAAAAAAAGATACAAAGCGCAGGTTAAAAAATAACATTCAGAACTACAGCACAGGAGGGTCAGTGACAGGATTAATAATGTATAAGATTGTGTTAATCACATTATTCATCATATTGTCATTTATACAGTGGGGCAAACTCCTTCTCAGAGTTAAATTAGGAGACATTCCATACAATGCGAGGGCCGCAAAAAAGGGCTCGGATTTCCCCCTCCTTGGGTTCCTTCTATGGATGCCCATACTGTTGGGCAGTTCGAGGCAGGCCTGAACTGCTGCTGCTTGCAGTGATTGACCCGATGCATGCATTTGGCTGGAAAAAGAAGGAACTACAAGGCCTGCACTCTGGTTAAAGGACCCATTAAGATGAGGAACTTCTTGATTCCCACTGGAGGAGGCAGCCAATTCTAGGAAGGAAGATAAAATTTCCCTCTGTCGCTCATAAAAAAAAAAATGTAGGCACACCAGATGAGTCAGTGGACCTCATCACACTACATGGCATGTTAGTGGGCCCATTTGCAATGCTTTTTTCTCTGTGGGTAAAAATTCGAAACTCTACTTGTAGAGGTGCAAATTAATCATCTACCATAAAACTCAGCTTTACCCAGATATTACAAGTAAAAAACCAAAGTAGCGACTGCAAGCCTTCCACATCAATTCATGCACAAACCACAAAATAATTTTGACAGTCACATACAGCCCAGCTCAAGGGGCCCACTCTGATGTAAGTTCATCAAGAGGAGAGCAGATGTAAGGTTCTCCTAGCCTAGCCCTTGATATAACATCATTAGACCATAATGACATCCATTGATTTTCTAGAGATTTAACTCAACTATGAGTGAAGGTTCCATGTGTATAGGAATATGTAATTTTCTTTTTCTTTGAAATGGTGTCAATTAAGACATTTTGTTGTTTATTTGGAAGCAACCCAAGATTATTTATCAGAATTAAAGATGGGCCCCACAATGCTGGAGTGCATGCGAAAGTGCTCGTAGGAGAGTATCTTCCCAGTTTACAGTACCACATTTTGGAGGAAAAAAAAAACCCAAAGCATAATAATCAAATACTGGAACTCTCATCTGTTTGTAATCTGCAGGCAACAAGGCACAGCATGTCAATTGAAGCCTCTTTTCTAACCCCCCCACCCTCCCCCAACAAAAAAAAAAAAAACACCCAACCCCAACACCCCAAAAAATAAAAAGCCTCCTGATATCTAGGTTAATTAATTAATTAATTTATTATTATTTTTTATAATCCAGTATATTTTCTCGCTAGTTAGCCTTTAGACCTTTGACCTCTGGCAGAGGGGTTACGCAACTTTGATGAGCAAAGACTAATCTTTGGGAGTTACATACATAGTCGCATTCATATTACCCAGATACTGCATAGGGCGGGAGTCGAACTCAAAATCTTAGGAGTAAACCCAAGCTCAAACCAATTGGGCCACCGCCTTAACGGCGTCTTGATAGCTAGTATGAAAATTCTGGTTCAGAAAAACCGAGCCAACTTGTAGACATCAGCAAACGAATATAGCCCGAACCTTTCAATTCCTTCACAACGGTAATCTCTGTTCAATTTACATTGCATCACCACTCACAAGTCAAACCAATTCTATAAAATCAGTGAAAATCATAGAGGATTAAGCATACCTCGTTTTTATAATACAGAGTTCAAAAACATCCTTTTGGAGCAACCGAAAGCTTCCAAGGACTACACCACAGTGAATCGAGCAAATAATACAGGAGAATGAATGTTGCTAGATACCAACCACGAAGACCCAAACCCACCATCGGAAGGATCTACAGTTTTTCATACAAGTAGTGGGAAGAACCCTCAATCAGAGCAAGAAGAATACATGTGGCATGTGTCGAGACTCAAGAGCCTACATTTTCTGGCCCATAAAAGGCACGCCACCGTTTCTGGCCTTTGAGAAGCTTATAATTTATAATAGGATAACTAATACAAATTAGAAGAAAGCAAAGAAATAATAATAATAATAAAAAGGGTTGGAAAGAGTAGAAACTATATACAGCTTTTACCTATATCATGGATTATTTGAGAGAGCCTTCGAGTGAAATGCAGGATCCCTGCCAACATGCGATCTTTCGCAGTGGAGGCTAATGAATATAAACATACAGATCTCACACGCGGACTAAAATATTCTTCCTGAACTTGGCCAACCAGGAAGAGGGGAGGACCCATTGGTGCAAACATTTCCTAGCCACATCAACTGGATTGTAATCCAAGCGCCGCACAAGTGTCCATTTCACTGCAATTTCATCAACAGGAGGCACATTCATCTGGCTTGGTAACTGTCATCTGCATAAATGGAGACATAGGGATCGGTGGTTCCAGCAGCAAAAAGGACTTGGTATGGATGGAATGCAAGGCAGCTGACGGACCCAATCCTTTGGCCCATGAAAGTGGGATGGTATCGGATGCAGCTCAGCTGTTCACCATTTAAACTAAAAACTTTAATAATTTGCTTGGCTGAGCCACTCGCAATAACTGGAGCATGGCGGTGAACAGCCAAAGCTGTGAGTGAGCCCCTGTGGGCATCAATGGTGAGGTAGGGATTGTTATTATTTCTGATATCTAAAAATTGAATGTCCCCAGCTTGTGATGCACTAACAATCTGCACAAGAAATTTTAAACGGAATTCAGGATAGGGCATCAATCACAGAGTAATATTGAAAGAAAGTGTCAAAATAACCGAACTGTCATGAAAAACAAACTGTATTTGCAGGGACAACCTTTTGGCTACCAAAACAATTCAAATGAATGGCAGCATGAAAGTGCCCCACAATAGATAACACTAACAATTTCAACTTTTTCCTAGTAAACACTTCCTGTTGGCTCAATTTTCCATTTGCAAGACACCATTAATAGAACAGCTAGAATCACCTGATAAATGTGATACTGAAGTGGCCCATTCAATAATGGTTCAAACAAAAGATTAAATAGCCAAAAGGAAAACCCTACTTGTAAAATCACAGGTTCATAAATAAATAGAAAAGGAGACTTTAGAGTCCCAAATCTGTTAATAATCATGAGAGGGGAAGAAACTCTGGGTTAGAGAGGAAAAACAACACAAACTCAAAAAATCGATAGCAAAGCACACCTTTGCTGGGTCTAAACCCGGTTGAAAGCCAATGCCTACCACTCTCTCTGCTCGACTATGTGGCCTTGTGCAGACCTGCCTGGAAGATTCATGATGAAAGAAACACACGAAACAGTTACAGAAACATAGAGCATCATCAGAACCAAAATGGCCAAACTATGTTCGGCGCAAATTAGTGGGGACCAAACAGACATTAAGAGTTACTACTACTTCCAGTTATAGGCCTAGAATAAATGCATGCCCATGAGAAACAAATAGTTTTATGAAGAAAAAGAGCTTATCTCTCAGGGTTACGGATGTCGAATAACCTGACAGAACCATCCACAAAACCAGCTGCAAACTGACCCCCGTGAACTTGAGATGCAGACTACAACATAACATGGAAAAGTGAATCCTTTGATAGAGATTTCTTTATAAAATTAACAGAAATTAAGAATATCCTTCATATGAGCAGAAAACTCTCGATGCTGACAGAAGTGATCAAATATTTATGACGGGGAAGGCATAATCATGCATTATAGTCTGCAGGGTCCAAGTAAAATTCTGGAAAACTCAATGGGTTGCAGGGTACAATAATAGCAATTAGAAGCACATTATATGTTGAAGTGACCAATTTGCATGGATTTCAGATCATTCCACTAGCAATTAGCAGCCCCTTAAATTTTTTGGTGTGGCTAGTTGCACTTCTTCATAGTTTGTCATGTGTCATTGACAAAGGTCAACAAGTTCTAACATTGGAATGATATTCAACATTAAGAAAATGCATTTTACATTGAAAAGACGTAGAGAGTATATCTTAAGGGATAAATTGATGAGTTAAGAAATTTGAATACCAAATCACTTATTCTCACAACATAAATCTTATAGTTGTGCTTGATTTTATGATTCCCATCTCACTCTGAAAATCAATATGGCTTAACTCCAGTCCAATGGAAAAAAATCCAGTTACCTTTAATTATTGTATGTACTTCACCTTCTCACCTTCGAATTTGAAAATCGATTACAAAAAACAATAAAGCAGTGAAATATCATAATAGAAACAAAAGAATGAAGCCACCAAAACATGCACTCACCAATGTGGAAATACTGCAATCTGATAGTGAGGGAATACAACTAGCAAGCTGCTCTTTGTCCAAATCCCAGATCATGATAGATGATTTCTCCCCAGAAGCATACTGTTTATATGAACACACATGCTTAGAAATGAGTTACTATTACATATGCAAAATAAACCTTAACTTTTCAACAACGCTGATTAAGCAGTTCAATAACTCTAAAATTGAGGAATAATGAGGAAAGGCATTCCGATTGCCCAAAGTGTGAGGTTTATACCTAACAACCACATGAATTTCAAAATGATTATTAAATAAATATAAATTAAAAAGTCATAGTCGATTGTTTTAAGCCTTTTAATGAATTAATGGGAGATTTTTAGAAAAACGAATTCAGTTCTGAAAAGTACAAGCCGTTTCCGCCTTTTCTTGAGATATGAACATGGGACATACATTTCCAGACATGAAGCATGACTGAAGCGCACACTTCATATCTGGGACATATGCCTAATATGGAGAGTAGGCCCCAAAAAAACCCTCAACTCAGACTTGAACCCCGAGGTGTTTTTGAGAAGCCTTCCCCCAAGGCCAGCCTCGATGGCTAAGCCCCAAACGCTTTATAAAACATTGATTTGAATGAATCTTTACCAGATATCCAGATTGCTGCGGCCAATCCACAACAGCATTCACACTGCGGACACCAGGTATATGACCTATAATTGATGAGAATGCTGTTACAAGCTTTTGTTCACCCCTTGAGGTATAATCTTTCCATATCCGAACACTTCCATCACCTAAAACAAATTTCAATATCATCAGATTGCATTGCAGAAGACAGTATTCTGACACTAGCTCGCTAGCACCACCATGACTGCTCAAAAAACATACCAGGTACGAATCTTACTTGAAGCAATAAGAAGCAAGCTGTCATCAAGCTCATTCAGAAGGCAAAGCTTTGAAATTCCTCTATCAGGGAAGTTGCGGTTGTCAAAACTGTTTACAGGTGTTACTTCCCCATAATTCCATATCCTAAACCAAGATGTAAACCAATTAGCAAAGGAAACAGCAAAATGGAAAACATCTCAGCATAATTGGTGGTATGATTGAAGAGTCTAGAAACCTTCAAGTTCATAATGTACTTTCAGGAGAAACTATATACCTACAGGACAGGTATGCCACGATATCAATACTAGTAACTGGTAGTTCAATAGTCCCATCAGGTAACATAGGATCGTAGGTTACTTCATAGAAAACAAAGTAGAAGCACTAAAGGAGTATTTGACAAGAAAAAGGGAGAGCCTTTGTAAGGTTGTGGTGGAGGCGGCTGTCAATGCACTCTTTAGATTATTTCGATAGAAAGCAAATTTCAAGAATGATACTAACTCAAATTTCTACCCATACGTCGTCTGGTAGAAACCACAGGACAGACATTTGTAAGAATGAATATTAATAAAGGAAACCCTACACACAAAACAAAATCAGTGACATCTTCTGAAACCACACCAGAAATTTAGTATGAGTCACAAGGTCCAAGAATTGAAGAAATTAAATGCTTGAAACAAACAAAATAACTCCTGGGAAAGATACAACAGATGAGAAAAGGAAGAGGAGAGGGAGAAAGATAGAAGATAGAGGGATAGAACTAGATATTAGTACATTAGAAGTACTCAGAATCCAAAGCGCCTTAGTTGTTGGGCCCTGTTGACGTTGTTTTTCTATACTTTCCGGCCAGTCTAAGGTTCAAAGGTTCTCTCAGGAATGTTAATTGGCCGGGTCGGGCCGGGCTGAGCAATATCCATCTAGACCTGACTTCAAAACCATAGGCCCAAGCTCAACTTCGGCCATAAGTGCCTGGCCCAAGCGCGACCCACATAAAATAGGTTAAGCCCAATGCCAGCCCATCCCAAACTGTCGGGTGGATGATGCCTTTATATGAGAAAAAAAGGCTTGCATTTAACAATCCCAAGCTGTATCTCAGCTAGTTGGGACACGTGTGCGTCAGTATGCATGTGTTCGAGTGCCTTTTCTGGCCAAAAAAGGTTTTTCTTATACAGCGTGTGAGACACCTCTACCATCCTAAGCCTGGCCCATATATTAAATGAGCCCAAATAATAAACCCACGCCCAGATTGAGTACAAAACCTAATTCCCAAGCCCAGCCCAAATCAGGCCGGGCCCGGTGCATGAAATCCCTAATTTACTCCGTAGTAGTATGCCTTTTCCCTCAACCAGAATTACTGATGACACAGGAAAATAACGAAAATAACTACAGGAAGGGGGCTGTCAATGCAATCTTAGATTATTACCTGATCCGTTCACAATTATCTAAAGCAATTACTACAGGAGAGAATGGTTGTAGTAAAGCTGCTTTTGTACCCATCTCAAAGTTGGTAACCCAACTGGCAATTTGACGGTCAAGCTTGCTAATAGCTGCAACTTAAAAAAAAAAAAAGTCTCAATGTTTGCTCACATAGATGCAGGATTATAATGAGAGAAATAAATAACTAATTGAAGTTATTTGTACCAAGAGCAACGACTACAAAAATACTCACGCGAGTGTTGGCATTTCGCAACGCGGTCCAGTGCAAATCTGTCTCTCTCTCTTCTCTTTTCGCCAGCATCTCTTCATTATCATCGGTTGCAGTAAGGAGTGGCCTTGAAAAATGACCACAACTCCAATTGTAGATAATTGATTGCGGAAGGAAACTACGTTCTAAAACTGCAGAAGGTCCACCAGAACCCAAAAGTGGATCAGCCAATCCTGAGTCTGGAGAATTTAACTGGTGAGGCCTGAACTCTAGAGAGTAAACTCGCCGCTTTCCTGTCAAAAAACTTGACCGAGGAGGGCTGACAGGAGGAGTTCTAAATGTCAATGGTAAATGACCTATCACCCATATCACCATCCCAGTGGACATGAATTATCATGACTAAGATAGTTGGTGCCATCAGAGTAAACCCAAAAGCAGAAAGAGTATGGACATGGGATTATTTGTTTGCACCATTTAATGTAATCATTACACATATGATAAAGTTACATATGCATATGCTTATTTATCACAATTTACATTTGTAATTTAATCACTTGTGTAAAAATTTATGTAAATGGATTATTTTCATGTACAAAATTTTCACACCCACCCTCCACCCTGGTAAAGTGATTTACATTTAGTAACTAATAATTGTTTTGTTTTGATTTCATGCCTAAAAAGTGCCAAGTTTGATTTTTTTAATTGTTGGCACGAGTTCTAGTTGCGGTGGCCTTAATTATTGTGAAAAAATGAAGATGGCATAATCCTATTTTTTTGTATTTTGATTTCTTATTTTTTTGTACTTTTGGGAGCCACAATCATGAGCCAAACTGTTCAAAATTCTCATAGAATTGATCAGTCCCAAGATGTGAAACCTAGTATGACTTGGACCGCACCTTAACAATTCAATATTCTCATATAACTGATGTACTCCAAGGTATGAGGTTTCATAACTTAAATCCTCACAGATTTTGAGAGTTATATGAAAGACAGAAGTAATTCCAATTCTATTTTTTTTTCCACTCCTATGGACCCCCACGTTATGATCCAAACCTTTCAACATTCTCACAATATCGAAAAACCCCAAATGTTTGAAATTTCATTGAAAAATATGTGAAAAACTCAAAATACCTTATCCCATTTTTTTAATTTTTCTGCTCTCCTATGCGCCCCCCCCCCCCCCCCCCCCCGGGTAAAGCAAAAGAGGAAACATGGTAAAATGAATTGCCCATGAGAATGTTAAATGCAACCAAACGTTGTAATGTGTCCGACATTTGTACTTCCATAAGTAAATTTGATTTACATGTTTCATGCCTAAAAAGCAAACAACCCCTAAATATACTCAAGATATGAATTTTTTATGAAATAATTTACTGATCATGGTATCAACTGCTAGATTTGTTAATTGCTATTTTTGTTGTATTTTGCTATGGAATTCCTCTCCACTTCATAGAGACTGAAAAACATGTTAGTAGGACAGTACTAAAAAGAACAGCCAAGAAACAAACATGAGCCTTTGTAGAAGATCTGGAGCACATTACAGTTGTAAATTATTTCATGCAACCAAACATTGTACTGTGTTCGACACATGTACTTCCATAAGTAAATTTGATTTACATGTTTCATGCCTAAAAAGCAAACAACCCCTAAATATACTCCAGATATGAATTTTTTATGAAATAATTTACTGATCATGGTATCATCTGCTAGCTTTGTTAATTGCTATTTTGTTGTATTTCGCTATAGAATTCCTCTCCACTTCATAGAGACTGAAAAATATGTTAGTGGGACAGTACTAAAAGAACAACCAAGAAACAGACATGAGCCTTTGTAGAAGATCTGGAGCACATTACAGTTGGAATAACTTCAACTGTTCTTTCCATGCAATTGATTTCCCTCATATTGTCATTGTTTTCCGCTTTTAATCTTTCAACTCTCCAACCCTATGCATTCAGGAGTGGGTACATTCGATGCCAACAAATGGCACATGTCCAAGAGTGAAACTGAGTAACTCTTAACAAATACTCCTTTCCATGTGATTGATTTCTCTCAAATTGTCTTTGTTTTGCACTTCAAATATTTCAACTCTCCAACCCTATACATTAAGGCGTTGGTTTCATTTCAATGCCAACAAATGGTAAACTATCACTTTTCAACAAACCCTCCGGTTCGAAGGCAGGAAAACTTAATGGAGGGAGGAGATGACGGGCTATGGCGCTATGTGCATTTTCCCTTGAAATAGAGAGAAAGGGAAGGTTGGTTGCCTCCAGCAAAGTTTGCCAGTACTTTTACATCATAATATGGGGTCTTGCTCCTTGATAAATGTATCATTTGCCGAGATTCTCAGTCCATTTATGTTAATCTCATGTTTTAGTGTCCCATGCCAGTGATGCTATGACAATGCCATGCCAGAATTTCCCAAATGGAATTTATAATGATCTCTTTTAACCCCTTACTATATTATAAAAGGGGGTGACCCTGGCTGGAAGATACACTTAGAAACACACGTAAGTCGTACACTTGGAAACATACGTAAGTCGTGCCCTTACCATCTTGAGAATGTTTAATTTCTCATCTTCAAGACACATAATCGTTCCTTTATTTTTCTTTTTTTAGGCTGTAGTGTATTTTCGTGGTGCCTTTATATGGAAACATTTATAATTGTGGTTGAATATTTGATATTGAAGGGAAGTATTTAATAGGGCTGTTGATTGGATTCTCCAGATGTAAGAATGTCACTTTTTTTTTTTTAGTTGATACATTTTTGCTCAAGCCATGTTCTGTTAAACTCATGGGAAAGTTAAGGTAGTTCCATTAGTTACTGTGGGGAGATATTTGAACTGTTTTAAGGTTGGCAGGAATCCTTACTTTGTACGAGGTACGTTAAATTTATATTTTTTTTCATTGGATCTGTGCACGTGTGTGGGCAGTAAGCAACATGCCTGTATACTGAAAATTTTGGCTTGATCAGGCTAAATACTTTTACCTCATTATAACTTTTAATATTCTCCCCTAAAGTTCCCTTAAGCGAGGCATAAATTTTCTGGCAATATTCTGTGTATGGAATAGACATTGATGGATCATCAAAAGTGGTCTGTTGCATGCCCTTTTGGTTAAGTGCAGGAAAGGATTTTCTAATTCAATTCAGGAACGTGGGTTCAAAGAGTTTTAGTGACAATTGTATGGTATTTGGAAAGAAAGAAATGAAAGGTCTTCAATACTAAAGAAAGTTCATTGGAAGAAGTTTTGGAGCTATCTTAGGTGAGGTTGGGTAGTTGGTTAAAGATCAAGAAAATTCTCAAAGGAATAGCAAGTGGGGTGATTATCAGAAAATGGAAGGAGGTTATGATGGATGGTTTGGCAGAAGGTGATATATTAGCATGATGTACCCACTTAGTGCTTCATGATGACGAGGAAAATGTACTATTGTTACTACTTTTTGAATGATAGGAAAATGGTTTATCTGCATTTAGTGGAAGTGATGGAATAAAATGAGTCTGAACTTTTTGGGAATTGGAGAGGCACTTCTTCCACTAGGGCATTTTGCGGGCCATTGTTTGCCTAGTCCGCTAGGTGATGGGTGTCTGAAGGAGCGCTAGAGAGGAGCTCATGCTTCACTTGATATTGTGGGAGGGGAGCTGATTGGCCATGTTAACTTTTTGCCATATCAAAAGAGAAGGCATTGCATTGCAGATTCCTTAGTAAAGGCTAGGGTATGTAGTATAGGGAATCCATCTTTCTAAGGCCAATGCTGCTGGAAGACGTTATAACTGCAGGTATGTATAAATTTTTACAGTTTATAAGTTCACATCCTTTTTCACCATTAAGATTGTTTTTTCTTGCTGATCAAATAAAGGGTTGCATCATCTTCTGCGTAACAAATTGTAGTACACCTCAAATCATGTGTTCCAAGGTAGTAAAGAGAATCTTTAGATGATAGACAAACCCCCAAACTGGGTGTCTCACTGATCAAGCTAGGAGTTGGTAAGTGGGCTTGAGAAGAAAGGATTTTGCAACTTCAAGCTTGCTGACATTTTATTCAGCTGGGAGTCCAATATGGGAATAAAGTCAAGCATAGTGCCTTTTCCTCCAATTGGGTGTTCTCAAGTTTTAATGTTGGTTGAGCTAGAGGCAAGCTTGGGCTTGCAGTAATAGGAGGGCTGCTCATAATGGGGAGGCTGTAGTGTGTTTCATTCAACAAGCTTTGAAGATCTTCAAGGAAAGTGACTCGACTAATACAATTAGATGGGTGTCTTCTAGTGTGGTTCCTTTAAGTTTTAGTTTATCTTGAAATAAGGCTTTCTTGTCCCCTTTCTTAGATGTATGTTTTTTTTCCACAAGGTTAGGGAAGCCAATGATGTAACACATTTTACTAGCTAGCCAAGGAATTGATAGAGATGACTGCATGTCGATTATTTTGTAGTTTTGGTGTGGCTTTGTAGTGGATGTGTTATGGTGCTCTTATTGATGGGTTAATGAAGCCTGATCTGGGTATATTCAATATTTATTGGGGTAAATATGTAATCTGTTAGTTTAATCTGGATCCTTTATTATAAGGCTAGATCTTACGGTTGTAAATGCCTAGGGTATTGTTAATTAGGGCTTCTATATTATTCTGAGTGGCGTGAAAAAGAGAGGGAGAGTTGTTCCTTTGTAGAGAAGAACCCTAGGAAGAGTTTTATACCCTTATAATCATAAGGAGAGGGTTGTTCTTCGTGTGTGGTGATCTCCATAATAGTGAACAGGCTTGAATCTCCGTGGATGTAGCCCACGTCGGGTGAACCACGTAAATCTTGTGTTTCTTGTATGTGGATTGTGTGCTTCCTGTTCTTCTTCTTTCTCAACAGGTGCCTGATATCACTTCTTGTGATTTTGACATCACATGTTCTGCACATACATGAATCACAAGATGAACAAAGAAGCAACCACACACAAAAAGAAACACAGAGACTTACGTGGTCCACCCAAACAGGGCTACATCCACGGCATAGAGACGATCATATTCATACAGAAACTCTCACTCTCTCACATCGTCTCTCCTACGCGGTGTGGGAACACTATGGGTAAGAGAGCTCTCACCTCTCTTCAACGCAAGATTTAGGGTTACAGACTATACATATAAATAATCTCCGCTTTCTTAGCCACCAAGAAAGCCTCGATACAATTACCAAAATACCCTTAACCTTAAACCGATCACTAGCTAATCCGATGGACCCATCCGGGTAAACTAGAATACAAGACATAAACCCAACACTTATACTGTCTGTCCTTTGTATTTCCATTCATCAATAAAACGCTACTTTTACCAATTTTAAAAAACCTTTAAATTAACAAGGCTAGCAATATATGAGGAAGCTGATTACACTACCCTCTTAATATTATTAGGGTTGGTGACTTGGTGTGGAATGGTGGAAACAGTTTTTCCTTTTGTTGATAGTCATTTGTCATTCTTATTTCGCCATTGCCTTTCTATCTTCATACTACATTATTGTGTTAAAATTTTTGTGTCTTTAATGTATTTAAAAAAGGTTTCTTGAATGATCATGCAGGCTGATATGAATGTCAGGAATAAAATTTTAGTACTGCTAGATTCTTGGCAAGAAGCATTTGGTGGGCCTAGGGGAAAATATCCTCAATATTACTGGGCATATGATGAATTGAAGGTCCTAGGGGAAAATATACTCAATATTACTGGGCATATGATGAATTGAAGGTAAGCATACTTTCTTGATAAATTGTTTTATGAAGTTCCATTTCAGTTTTACCTATTTCAACCAAATTAGTAGCAATGGTACCGTGCTTTCATGTCGTTGTCATTATCATCAAAGCTTTGTCACAACTATGTTAGGTTCAGCCACATGAATTCAGTTTCTCCATTCCAATATATCCTTGGCCAAATTCTGGAAGGGTTGCACTTCTTCAAATCTGTCCTTATGACATGCATTCATGTTCTCAGTGTACCATTTCTCCTTGGTGGGCAATCAACCTGCATGGAGAAACTTTTCCTCAATGATGCTGTTGTTGGCCTATGTTGACATCTCCAAACCATGTCAAATGTTACCATGCTTTCATGTAGCGTGGAATTTATTCTTCTCGATTAATTGACACTTGCACTTTCTTATATAAAATGATGGTCTAATTAGACAAGTAGAAGATACAGGGATAAATCTTGGTAATTAGTGATTTTCCATTCTCTTTTTTCTTGTTATTATTATTTTTTTAAAGGTAAGTATTCACACACCCAACCCACACGCAGTCACCCAAGTCTCTCACCTTCAACGCTACAACCAAGGATTGATCCTAGTTGTTTCTTTAACCATTCCATTTTCTTTTGTAGCACCGCGTTGACCGCCATCCATATTTTCATTCCAAAAACTCATTATATTATAAACCAACAATCCCACTAAATACATAAATAGGTCCTCCTTTTATAAATTGGTTCCTCCTTTTATTTGACAAGAAGGATTATTAATTATATTATAATTAAAAGTGAATCAGTTTCCTCTTTACTACATTCTTTTTTAGAATATTCTGTTTTCTATAGGAAGAACCTTGTGATTGTTGGAAATCCATTAGTTCTCTTTCCAAGATAATGGCACATGGTGGGAGTACCTTCTGTAAATTTCTAGCCTATACTTATAAATATTTTTTTGAATGATCCTATCCTTAAATATTTCACATTACGTTGAATGCATTAGGGTGCAAATGACTCCGAAAAGGGTCACCTCACATGAATAGAAAGGAGGCCCATGTTTCTTTTTTTTTCTTTTTGTTATTGTTCTGGCCTCAATTTGGTTCCTGATATACCCATCGATGTTCGACTCGACTGAGCCAATTTGTGAAACGACGGTCAACATTCAAGCCAATGTCAAGGTCATTTAACTATCCTTTGTGCGGATGCATGTGTACGCTTGGGCTTTTTGGTCTTGGTTTTTGTGCAATCTGATATGTCAGTAATGGTTGGCCTATATCCAAATCGCAAAATAAGATTTATGTGTTGCACTGCTGCTTCTGACTGGAGAATACCTTGGGCTGCATTGCCAGTAGAAAATCCTAGCCATCAAACTGGCCTTATCTTGGTTAGTGTCGATGTTCCTGTGTTTTGTCTTAATCATCATTCTTCTGCCTGAGGTTGAAGGGTTTGGGTTGTCACATTGGGGATTTTCCCAGCTTAGCTGTTGGGCACATCACATTCTTAGTTTGGAATCCTGAGAACCTGGCTCATTGCAAGTCCTTGATTCAAGGATTTTATTTGTTTTATGAATGGTTTGATTCAAGGATTTTATGGTTCTCTCTATTTGGAATTCCTAGTCATTACAAAGAAAAATAAGCAGCTCAATAGTTGACTAATGTAAAGTTTGCCTAAAAATGACTGATGCATGTGGAGATTTACTGGTTGCAGCGATGTGGGGTAGAGTTCCCAAAGCGTTCAGTTGGTACAGCTCCCATTTTTACTCCTCCAGCTACACATCCAACAGCAAGACACTCTCTGGCAGGGTATGGAATGCCTAGCAATAGCACTAGAACACTTGATGAAGCAATGGCGTCTGAGATGGAAAGTTTAAGGTAAGATTTTGACTTGTGCTTTGTGCATTCTTTTTTTTTTTTTTTTTTCTACTGTTTATTTATTTTGATGGGTAAGGTAAACTTCAAACCCCTAACTCTGTTCTCTTGGGGCCATTCCCTCAAGTGTTTGCTTTTAGGTTCATCACATTTCTTTTCCTTTTTTATGTTTTTTATTTTTACTTTTTCAGTTTTGTAGGACTTAATTTGAACCTTTGGATTGAAATGCATGTTCCTCCTCTGCCAATGACTAGTGTTGGTTGTTAGGTCTCTCTGGATCTTGGCCCAATGGGTGAACCTCAGGCTGGCTTTTGTGTAATGCCCTTTTTACTTAATTGTTCCTTTCGTACTGAGGCCTGGACCACTGGACCAAGGCTGCCCACGCGCCCATTTATGATTATGATGGACTAATCTGTTTGACCTGCCACATAAGTATATGTTGGGACCAAGTTCCAATGAAAGATGAGCTAGGTCTTACTGACCCCAACTGGGCCCAACTTTGGCGCATTGCCATCCCTACAATACTTTGTATTCTGGTTGATTCTGTAGTTCTGCTTCAGTCTATCAAATCTTGATTCAATTCGGAGCATTATGGAGCTTCTAAATGAGATGCTGCAAGCTGTAAACTCAAATGATCGTGAGGTATGTCTATTTACACTTTTTAGACTGTCCCCACAATTTATTTGAGATGTCGTATCATTTCATGTTTCTGTACCTTCTGTGATCTGCAAATTATGTTTGTTGTTGTTGAGGCATAAAATGTCCTGATAATGATTTTCAATTGCCTTTGCTACAAAGCTGATAGAAGTTTACATGGAGAATGCAGTTGTGTGCTTTCTGGATCACTATTATTCTGCACTTATCATTATTCAAAAACACATAAATCTATCTTTTTGACACGAGTCTTGAGATGTATCCAACCACCACCACCTCCACTTATGCACACATGCACACATAAATATCTTCAGATTTATCTCAAGAAAGATCCAATATTCATTTTATCTTACCAAGAGGAAAAATTGCTACGAAAGAAGTTTTGAACAATTATATTCCTGAATCCACTTGATGAATTTGACTTGGGATCTGGCAAAGTCCAAGTTAAGTTGATCTCAGTAAATAGCTGAGCTTCACTAATAATTACTGTGGTTTAATGTGCAAATATCCTATCATAATTTTCTCCAGCTCCTTTTTGCCCAAGGAGAAAACAATTTTTATGGATAAAAAAACAAAAACACAAAAGAAAACTTTTTCTGATTGATGCTTCCCTATGCAGTTATGGAGGTCTTTGGGTTGAAAGAGACAATAGTAATTCGGTGATATTTTTTGGCTTGTGGCTAGCGGGAAGTCTTAAAGTTATCATTGTATGATAACCAATACACCTAGGTTCCATTGGCAAGTTTTCAGTTATGTCGCACTTCTTTTTCCATGTACTCCATGATAAGGATCTTGACACCAATCATTCATTTGGGTCTGAAGTGGAATTTTTGGCCTTGACATGTGACATGGAGGAGTTTGGTTCCGGTCAGATAAATCTAATTTCATAACATCTGGTCAAGGGACTCACCATGTTTTGGTTTCTTTGCTGCTCCTCTATGCCATCAACATTTTAGTCCCATCCACTATCCTGCTCTCTCTCTCTCTCTCTCTCTCTCTCTCTCTCTCTCTCTCTCTCTCTCTCTCTCTCTCTCTCTCAGGCTACCTGCTTTCCACCTACACTACAATAAAATCCTTGCCAACTATTGACAGACTAAAATTCTGTCTGACGTCTTTCAAAGCTTTGCAAAAGACAAGAAAAAGATCAAAACTCCCTACAAAAAGTATTAGTTCTTACCTTGGAAGCACATTTTACTCTGGTCTGCTGCACACACACAACGCCCAAATAAAACAGGGGGAAAAATCCCTGTTCTTTCTTTTCTAAATTTCCTTTATTTTCTTTCTATTGTGAATTTCAATGGTTATGGGTTTCATATGCTTCTGTAACACTCCTTTGGTTTTCATTTAAGTTGCAGAATGTGCCAGTTAATGTTTTGTGATCCCAATATAATTTTGTAGGCTCTCAAGGATGAAGTGATAATGGATCTTGCTAGCCATTGCCGTTCCAACCAGAAAAAGCTTGTACAGTTACTAAATTCAACTGGGTGAGTTTCAGCAGATGTTTATTTTCCTTCTATTTTCTATTTTCATTGCAGAGAGATACTATGTGATCACTCTTGTTTGGTGAGTTGGCTAGACAGTGTTGACAATGGTCAGTCTCATTTTTCCTTCTTGTTAGCTGTTGAAAGTTGCTGCCATCACAAAACAACATCTATATGTTTAAATCCTGTCTGAGGTGTCTGATAGGAATTTATGGTCAAATGAGCTGTACTGAAGGATTATTAAAGAGGTGAGAGATGAATGATATGAGGTTGGGGGGCGAAGGATATAAGGTAGGTGATGAGGTGATCTGAATCTTCTATCCAAGAAATCAGTGGAAAATGTCTCTACCTTAAGAAAAAGAAAACTAAGGACATGTTTACTCATAACCTACATTGGAAATTATTTTCATTTTTTAATGGAAAATAACTGCACAAACAAGCCTCAAGTATATTGACAATTTCCTTTTCTAGGGCAAAAAAATTCCAGAACCTTTTCTTTTTGTGGAGCAGTTACGAGAACAAAACTATTACTGTCCAATCTCAATCTCTATCTGAAACTTGCATTTAGATAATTAGTCCATCCATCCAGAAACTTGTGTCCTGTACCCTCAATCATAAGTTCATCTAGAGCTGTGGTTATTGAACGCTAGTTTAGCTGCTGAACACCATTACAGAAAGTCATATCCACGCTTTGTCCCAAGGACCAGCCAATATAAGCTAATTAAATAACCTAAGAGCATGCCATTCTGCAAACTTTCGGGGTGGATTTGTTGCAAGCTGACTGGTGCTCATACCATTCTGATATAAATATATATATATATATATATATGAAAAAAAAATGGGTTCAGCTGGTCATCAATTTTGTTATGTGGGACAGTGATGAGGAGCTCCTTGGGCAAGGTCTTGCATTGAATGACAGCCTACAGACTCTGCTTGCAAAATATGATGCTATTGCCTCTGGTTCTCCTCTGCCAACTGAAGCAATCAGCAGCAGTGCTGCCTCTGCACCTGGAACCAGTTCTCCACCAAGCAAAGTGAATGAATCTAGTTCCAAAGTAACAGCTCCTGAAACACAGGTAGCTGTTACTACAACTCATCAAGTCGATGAAGAAGATGAAGAGGATGATGATTTCGCTCAGCTAGCTCGCAGGTCACAAACTCATCACTTACTGCCAATTTCAGGCATTTTATTTTGATTCTTAAATTTTGTTTATAGAAAAATTATTTGTTGATAAACTATACGAAATACTCAGGCGCTCGAGAACAAGCACCATGCCTTCTCAAAGCACATCTGCTGAAACCACAACTACAAGCACTGCTGCAGTCTCAACCACCACACCATGCAATGCATTGGCTCTGCCTGACCCACCAACTGCAGTGCGGACTACGACGAAAGAGCAAGACTTGATCGACCTGCTGAGCATCACTTTGTGTACGAATTCAACTTCTCCTCATAGCCCCCTCACTCCACCCTCTGCATATGGTACCTCCACCCCACCTCCATCATCCTCTAATCAAGGGGGACATCAGGTACCTACCAATCCTCCATACAACCAATCATCTTCCATTCCTTTCCCATATCAGACATCTCAGGCCAACCTTCCTGGTTCTTACATGCCTATGAATGCAAGACCATTTCAGCAGTTCAATTCATTTGGCTCGAGAGTGAATAATGGCCCATCTGGATTTGGAGAAGCACAGGCAAGTTCTGGCCCAATGCATTTGGGTTCCGGACCATTGCAGCAGTATAACTCATTCAATTCGAGAGCTAATAATGCCCCATCTACGTTTGGAGAAGCACAGGCAAGTCTCAACCCAAGGAATGTAAGTCCCGCTGGGACTAAACCTTACGTTCCTACGTACAGATTGTTTGAGGATTTGGTTGATCTAAGAAGTGCAGATGGAGGGGTGAAGACAAGTGGCGCTCCTGCAAGTTTTTCGGGAACATCCAGCCAAGGTATGATGGGTGGGCGGAAGTGAACTTCCTCTATTCTTCCACTGCCATTCATGTGTGTTACCGCTGGAAGTATTGATCTAGTAATGTGTATGTTGTGTACATCTAGGATTTTGTTGTTACTTTGACATTACATTTGGAGGTGTATCATCTATATCATTCGTGATCATAAATACACATACAACAAGAGCGTGATCTCACAGATGCACCATTCTAATGATTGGGGAGAAAAAGGAATAAGAAAGTGACAATTTAGTCGATGGATGTGTCACTGATTCTATATCTTGATTTAACTCTACTGACTACTGACTACGTGTTTGACCTATGGGTGCTCTACTTTTGCTCTATTGAAGTCAGTCACATCACACCACTCTATGCATAAGAGCTGATCCAAAATGGAATGACCTACATCCTTCGATAAGGTGAAAACAACGGGATTATAAAGAAAAGATATGTAAATTTAAGTGACCATCACTCCCAAGTGGAGTGACTTTTGAGTCGTTTCTTGTGTGGGGATTGTAGAATTGTACTGTTGAGTGGCTGGATAAAGCAACGGTGGCACCCACATTGTTCAAATGAAGTGGTTAACAATGATCTGTACCATATTAATGTCAGCATGCAATCTTTCAAAATTATAGTCCACCTAATGTTTCTCTGTCCACAATGCCAAATATAATAACGCAAGGTTTTTTAATTTGGTAATTAGAAATTAAAAATTCCATTAACATAATACGGCAAATGACGGAAAAAGATGAGTCCATCTGTAGTGTGAGTTGCAATCTCTGTGAGAACTTAAAATAAGGTTACGCGAGAGACAGAGAAAAGCTTTTCCTCGTTTTTTGTGTACACGGGAGAATCGTAAGCTATTCTATTTCTAAACTAGCCTAATCTATAGGCCCATGGGACAATCCTCGGCATCCATGCTGCCTGCATATCCTCATTATTTTGCATTGGTTGCTGTTGATTTGGTTTGGGGTAAAAGAATTTGGTTTTTCAATCAATTACTGGCTGTGTCAGTAATCTAGTCGGCAAGAGAAGTAATGGATGACACTGGATTTGCAATTAGGGAGCGGAGTGCAGAACTTTATTTTTTTAATAACAGCTCAGGATTTGGAAGAAAATGGATCATTGAAATGTGGAGATTACAGATTCTCTTTACCTTCATTTTCTCCACCTTCTACCATTTGGACCCTGAGAAAATGGCAAGTGGAGTGTCTACACTGAGTGGAGCATTAAGAAGTGAGAGGTGGAGAATTGCTGTGGAGATTCACCATTTTTATTGGGAAGTAATTCTCCTTGCTGTTTGGATGCAAATGGAGAAAACTATATAAACCATTTTGAAACCCTTATCTACTAAAAGAAAATAATTACTAACTGGCTTAATTTCACTTTTTAATCATACAAATTCAATTTGATTGAGGGAAGAGTGTTTTCTCCACTCCCTTGAGGAGAAAATCAATTCTCCTACTTCCATAAAGAGTTATTCCAGTGGAAAATTGTTTTTTCTCCACTAAATGAAACCCTAAAAAGATTTTTAAAAAAAGAGTTCTTTCCTTCCTACTTTTCTCCTCATCAAAATGGCCCCAGAGGCATGCTTGTGAGAATATCCTCCAAGAAATATGTTTTATCTCATATCTCCAATGCATCTCTCCATCACATCTATGGATGGAACTCATTTCTTGCATCAGCTTCACCTCATCTGGCCCACGTGGAAACTGCCAACAGCACCCCTAATAGTAAATCTTCTTAATTAAAATCTTCACACTAATTTTTGACATTACATTCATTCAAATGCTCTTGTACTTAAATTGCTTATTACATTCAGATTTCACCAATGATCACCACAAGAACATAATCCATTCTTGAAGTGATGAAATCTGCTTGCATCCCTTGCTACAATCTCTCTCCCTTCAATCCTAGAAACAAACTTTGTCATTGCATGGCAATCTATACACATCCGAAGGTTCTTGACGATCACAATTCTAGACCCAGGCATGGTGCTGATAAGCCCAAGCCCGATGGCGAGTTTTTCACTGTGCTCAAAAAGAATTCCTTCCTTCGTTTGCTCATCCACATTCTGCACCACCAAGTCTGTGTTTGGCACATAAGCCTGAGACTTCATCCTCTCAATGAGGCCCCTCAAGTAGTTATGTATCTCGTTATACAGAGGATGAGTTCTATCTCCTGATTCAAAAGCATGAACTTTTCTATTGATCTCAATCCATGTACATGCCTTCTCCTTCCTTACTCCTCTGTCCAACATCAACCTTCTTACCCTTGCTACATTTTCCCAATCTCCAATCAATCCATAAAAATTAGACAGCAACATGTAGGCCCCTGCATCTTGAGGAGTCAATTGAAGTAGTTTCTCCCCAACACTCCTTGCTAGCTGCTCATTCTTAAATAAACAGCAAGAGCTAAGGAATGCAGTCCAAAGCTTCACATCCGGCTCAATCGGCATCGTCCCGATGAAATCAAGAGCATCATCAAGACGACCAGCTCGCGCGAATAGGTCTACCATGCATGTGTAGTGCTCCATTGTAGGCATGATGGAATATTTTTGGGTCATGGTGTTGAAGTTTCTCAATCCTTCTTGTATTAGGCCAGCATGACTGCATGCATAAAGGGTGCCCACAAATGTTACTTGGTTGGGAACAACACCGTCAAGCACCATCTTATCAAATGTTTTCAGGGCTTCCAATCCAAGGCCATGTTTCCCATAACCCATTATAAGAGAAGTCCAAGAAACTATATTCTTGGAAGGCATCTTCTTAAAACACAGATGAGCATCTTCCATGCATCCACTTTTAGCATACATGTCAATGGCAGCATTGCCAACTGGAATGTAGAGCTCAAACCCATCTTTAATTACTAGACCATGGATCTGTTTGCCATTAACCAAGGCTGCTAGATCAGCACAAACTGCAAGAGCGCTAACAATTGTTGTAAAATCAGCTTTTTCTTCCTCGAATCGCATTTTTCCAAAGAAAAACAAAGCTCTCCCACCTTTGGAGTTTTGCCCGAGGCCCGAAATCAGTGAATTCCACGACCCCACATCTCTCTGTGACATATTATTAAACAATAGAATGGCTTCGGATGTTAGACCACATCGACATAAACAGGTGATCATACCATTTGTTGTGATCACCTCTCTCTTGGGTAGTTCGTAAAAAGCCAGACGAGCGTCATGGATGCTAGTACACTTGGAGTACATGTCAGTGAGAGATGTCATTAGAATAAAATCTCTACTAAACCCATGTTTCAGTATCATGGCATGAGTTTCCTTCCCTTCCTCAATGGCTTGAAGTCTTGCACATGCCTTTAAAACAGCTGAAAGCATAAATTCATTTACCTCCAGGCCTGATTTATGCAGCTGTTGGAAGAGAAGTATACCTTTTCTACCTTTTCCTTCATTTACAAAGGAAACAATCTGCTTAGCCCATGAAATACAGTTTCTTTGGAGCATTTTGTCGAATAGTTTGGTTCACCAGAGGTTGAAATGACTTGAAAAGAACAGTCCATACAAAATATATAAACATATGTAGACGATGGGCACAAGGCCCACGGTCTAATACACTTCATAAGGCGTACATATTATCATTATCATTGCCGTCAAAGTCTTGTCTTAACTATGTTAGGGCCTACTACGAGAATTCTGTTTCTCTGTATTAATCTATCCTAAGCTAGTTTGAGGCAAATAAGAGTGAGATTCTTTTGGGTCTGATTGCACCTGGATCTTTTTGTGATTGAAAAAAATGTGAATTTCCGAAATTATGGGGGAACCATCTAAAGGAAAATTTTGGGTCAGGCTAAGCTGAAGCCCGCCTAAACACATACCTTCCAGTAGGGGTAGAGGGGATGGCAAGCTCTCATCATAGATGAAGTCAGGTATATAAAATTTGTTCTGACGCTTGATTGAGTTTGAACGGTCATTTTACAATATATTCTTTTGAGATTCAATTGAGCGGCGAATAAATGCTAGACGAGCATCAAATTGGGCCTACTGTTGTTTCAAAAGAGTAGTAAAGAGTCCGAAGTGGATAGAATGATAGAAAGTGGGCCTATGTAAACCCATAAAATTGGACTGCATATGAACACCATGTAGACTCCTCTTACGGTTGGTTTGTGTAACCTTGGATTTGTGCACTTCCCAAATTCCCATTTGTTTATGGGCGCAAAAAGTAAATTTTACGGGAGTACTCTTTGCAAAACTATGCAAGAAAAGCACTGCACAACACCATAGGCGTGCAACGTGCCCACATGGGTATTGGGTGGTCACCCTTGTGAAATTTGGGTCTCCCTTCAAAACTCTGCAAAAAATTTTTGGGTCCGCCTTCAAAACCCACATATGAAAATTCTTGAGTCCACCCCCAAAACTTACATAAAGATTCTAGGTTTATCCACAAAACCCATCTACCTACTTAGGTCCATCCTCCACAAAACTCAACTAACTACTTAGGTTTCCCCTCCCCCCGCTACAAAACAAAAATTTTGAGACTGCCACTTCACTAAGCCTACATAAAAGCGAAGCACCTTCCTATAACACTGAGGAATATTTTTTTGCCTTATACAATGAGAGATTTTGGTGAATATCTCTACTATGATCAGAACTCATATCCATCTGTTGGTCATATCATAAGTGGTTCACGCACAGTTATCAGCTCATCCTCAAGTCATTGCTGGCCATATCATAGGTGGGCCATACACGATCAAAGATCATCCCAAGTCCTAATAATCCATTGTTTCACTGCCCCAACATAGGACGTAAATTGTAGATCCATCATTCAATAGATGCACCAGTCTCCATCCCACATCGGATAGAAGGGGCGGACTGCGGATGGAACCTGTGTCTTAGAAGTTGTTACAGCTACATTGAAAATCTCATGGAGTGGTGTGGTGAGCACATTAGCGAACTATTCTTTCGCCTTTTACTAAAGAGTACCGTGTGCTCGCCACTTTCAGCCGCATACAACTATTTTTGGAGGGTGACTTCCAATTTGGGAAGTGCTCTACAGATCCAATTTTTCAAAGAGTGTTTTTTTTTTTATATAATTTGTTTCTAGGAAGTGCCCCACAAGCCCAGTAAGTAGTTAATTCTTGAATATGTTCGTTGATGTTTCTGAATACCTTTAATGTACAAAAGTGGGATTTTAATAGTTTTTATTTGTTGGTTTTTCTCATGCACATACTCTATCCAAGCCTCGCAAGTGAACTAACAATGGACTGACAAGTGAGATTTCAGTTTAACTAGTAAAAAATAATTGGTGTTTAATCTTACGCTTTGAAAGTGTTATTATGATACAATTCTCCCTCTTTTCCCCATTCCCAGTCCAATGAATTGAACTCATCTTGCTGTTTTATTGATTAGATGCGATCAATTCAACATTGTGTTTGCTTTGATAAAAACGATTTTAGCTTTTATATTCATAGCTATTTGATAAAAGAAGTTTAGATTCATGACAAGTGGGTCGGCTTTGATGAACTAAAGCATGCTAATGGTTTTTTAAGGTAAGAACAAGGTATACGAAAGTTTTAAAGCTTATTTGTAAGCATAAACTACATTGGAATTCGGTATAGTGATTTAGATGCAATTTTTACTTTCTTAGAATTTTAATTACTAGGGTGGTGGTTGGGTGTTCATTCCCATATTTTCTTGACTCAGTTTTCATTAGAGAGGAGATAATTTGATGGTTATTTTGAGAATTAAGATTTAATTCTTTAATTTTAACCATCTTTAGAAATCTCGTGCAACAAACATGCCCTTGAAAAAAAAATTTTCCTTCTTTTATCGCACCAGGAAGGTACTACACAAAATAATCTTTTTGGCTACATTGGTAACTTGAGGTCATTCTAACTTGGCTGCTCACATCCCTTTTTAGCTCAACTACAGCTAAGAGGCAGGTGCTACACAAATTTACGCACATAGAATTCGAAGTATTTTCTGTTGAGATTTGATCTATATCTTCTGAAGTTCTTTGCGATACTTTTCACCAAGATTTGCTGGTTATTAATAGAGTACAATGAAGATGACCTAATCATATTATTACTCCAATTTAATCCTAATCTCATCGTAAATCTAATTTAAGATAATCTAACTCAACCGAAAACTCCACCATCCTGCAATTCTCTACCTTTTGTGCTACTCAAACGTGGACTTAGATGCATATTCTCTTTTACGGTCAGAACTATATCCATAGCCTATCATAAATGGTTCGTGCACAGTTTTGTTTTTTGTTTTTTGTTTTTTGTTTTTTTTTTTGGCCCAGTGGAGCGGTCAGGAGTTGAAAACGTAAGGGCGCCAAATCAGGACTCGCTGGCACTTCATCCACCAGGACAGCCCTGTTTTCCTGGTTTGTGCACAATTACCAGATTATTCCCAAAATTCATTTCTCCTCATATCATTGTGGGGTAATAGGGGTATACACGATTTGGATTTGGTCAGATTGAGCCTAATCTACTACTAATCCGTTACCTATAGATTGACAGTTTTATAATCTGTAGCCAATCAGTTCGGTTAGACCGTTCAATCAGTTAGGTAAAAATATATAATATAGATAAATTTCATATATATTATATTTTATGTCAACGGTTTGGTTCAGTTCCAATCCATAGACAAAGGTTAAAATCCATCACTGATTCGTTACTAATGGATTATGATTTTTCAATTCATCACTGAACCATTAAGCATCGGTTCAGTTAAAAAACCGTGGATCGGATTGGTTCGGTTCAGTTTTACAGATTAATAGATTTTTTGTACGCCCCTAATGGGTCATATACAATCAACAGATCATCCCAAATCCAATTACCCCATAAGTTCACCCACTCAAAATACAATGTCCTCTGAGAAAGATTGACGGTCTGATCACCTTAGAAGAGTGCCATTATAGACCAGCCTCCATCTCTATCCTAGATATGCTCCGGTTCCCGTTTGGAGGATGCTTCCATCTAATCTCTAATGCTTAGTGAGAAAAAAGTTTCACCCCACATCGGCTAGGAGGAAGTGTGCACTTTGAGTTTGCCTAATAAATTAGTAAGCTGCGTCTTTAAAACTCATGGAGCAGTGTGGTGGGCACAGAGCCAACTATTCTTTCGCCTTTTACTAAAGAATACCGTGTGCTTGCCATCAAAGCCGCAAACATCTATTTTTGGAGTGTAACTTCCTTATCTGGTAGTGCTCCACAAATCCCACATTTTAACACTTTTTGGAGGGTAACTTCCTCATCTGGAAGTTACTTATTGTAACTGAGGGTACCATGAGATCTGTGGGGTACCCACCGAGGTACCAGTTCCAATTGATGTTTTACACTATAAAGGGCAGCAGAGCATGGTCATAGTCTATAAGAGCTTAATTTTATTGTCTAACATCAAATAAACTAATGATGCTATCTTAAACCAAACAAATAAATTAACATTACAACATAATCAAACGTACATAATCATTGTCTATATGACGATCAACAATCGCCAGCACTAATGCCTGTTGCCGCAGAGGCACCATCATGACCATGATTGGCTCATGAAGAGAGGTCGGATGAACTGATAATCTCATACAGTATTATGAGCAGTGATACGATGAAAGCGTAATCCACCTCTGGATATACCCGTACATTAAACACATCCTTCCCCGAGAAGAAGCCTCTCCATGTAAATTGGTGATTAATCTGCAGACATGTGAAAGTTCATTGGTTCAGGTTTTGGCAAATTGGACTTTTATCAATAGAAATGCAAAGGAGAGTCCAGCTTACCAACCCACATGCATAGTGCAATAGGGAAGGTGGGGCACACCTTGTTCAATCTCAGTTGGGCCTCAATTATGCAAAAAAAGTGTACATGTGGGGTGCAGTACTTTTGGTGAATCGGACTGGGGTACTATTGATTGGTCTACTGTGGACCCAGAGCATTTTCCAATCAGAAGATTAGAACCTTCAATTGGATAAAATTATTGATGGTTAAGAACGGCAGAGACCGGCAGCCAATAACTCTACCATGTGTTTTATCATCTGATGGACAAGGATTGGATATGTGAGTCCTGGTCGGGTCCAGGGTGGGTAATTAGCATTAACAGGACCGGGTTCATATTTCTTTACCTGGACCCTATGATTTGACTAAGTTGAAAGAATAGGACCAGGCCCATATCGGACGGATCCAACCGGACCTCAACAATTATAATTGGCCTGCAGTGAACCGCCTACATTTTGTAGAACCAAAGACAAGCTAGGGCGCTGCACAGTGGCCTATGTTGTTGCTCAGCTGGTTCTTAAATGTTTTGAGTGGGTGCAGTGCGAATTCAAATATTTTATAATGTAAGATAAATAAATAAATAAATAAATATAAAAAGATCCCAATACCTCCGCAATAATGGAGTCGCCTCTGTACACTTTAATTGACTGATTGGAGAAGTTGCTTTTCACATGGAAATCACATCTATTTTCATCAGTAGTTGTTGCCAAGAACACATCAAGCTGGGTCTGTAGCTGGAAGACATGGGATCTCTTTACAGTGAAGAGGTGATTGTTTTCTGGATGAGTGTCTCCCGGATACACCATCCATCTATCATGCCGAGACATGATCTTCTCGCCAATAAAACAAAACCCCGTGAGTTCATCATCCCAAGAAAATCTAAGGAATTGATAAATACATAAATATGAATAAAAAAACAACCCTTCAATCTGGGTTGAGTCATGCTGACTTGGTCGGGTCAAACCCCAAAGGGATTGGGTTGAGCAAATTTCGGTCGGTCAACCTGAACTCAAATTTATTGGTCATACTCGTAAACTGATCCATTTTTTTTAAAACAGGTCGGGAACCGTCAACCCACACCCGTGGCTCGTCAACCCAGCCCGCCTAGCCTATTTAATACAAGTTGGGGTGGGTTGACCCGACCTGACCTATTTAATTCCTTTTTGGGGTGGGATTCAACTTATTTTATGTGACCCGATTTCATTTACAAAGCTTTCTTTATATCTAAATTCATTTCAAGTATTGTATTTAGCATGAATTTATAATTTACCAATTTTCAAGTGTAAAAATTAGGGCCAAAATCCATTAACAATGTCTAGCCCATTAATTGAAACAATCCCTTCCTAATTTTTGTTCAATTTTATAGTATCATATTTGAGCATGAGTATAACACATGGTAAATTTCTATACTTAAATAATAACTATCCAACATAAAAATAAAAGAAGCAAATCAATATTTCAAGTACAAAAATATTATATTATCAAATAAAAAAAATAAGTTTCATATTCTAAGTGTCAAAATATTTAACTATATAATACAAAAATAAAAGAGGAAAACTACTGCAAAACTCATCCGTATAAGCTTAAGAGTCACATGGTTTATGGTCTATAGGAATAAAAAAAAAGTCACATGAAAATTGAGAAGTCGCGGTAAATTAGTAAAGCCTAAATAGGTCAATCAAGTTAGGCGTGTCAATTCTAACCTGACTTATTTTTATACGGGTTGGTAAACCCTAACCTATCACCGACTCCGTATTTTAAACGGATTGGGACGAGTTGGGTTGGCAGGTTACACTAGTTTTTGCCTGCTCTAGCTGTAGGTTTTATTCTAACAAAAATGGATATATCAAAGAAAAATTTGTGAGTTTCCTTTCAACACATCAGTGGAGATGCTAATGGTATTAAGGATGCAAATGGGTTCCTGATTTTTCGATTATCCAGAAGTTTCGACACATAAAAAACTGGGTTTGGGTCCTCATGTAGGTACCAATAACTAGATGGGTCCAGTTCTGGATCCCTTTTTTTTTTTTTTTTTGTTGTTAAACCTGGAACCTAAACGGGTTCAATTACGGATCAACACTAATTTCCGAACCGTGGACCCGGTACCTGATTCCTGTGTAAACAATTTGCATATAAAGCAAATGGCAGCCAAGTAAGACTCTGAACAATGAGGCCTCCAAATCAAAAAATCCCTCGTTTGGGAATACAGGTCTACCTTGTCTTTTCCTTTGCACGCCGCCCTGGATTTTCTCTTCCCTTAGACAAAGACAAGGTAGATGATGGGGTCTATCTCTTACTAAGAAGGTGGATGGATGGTGGGTTCCCTCTCTCCGGCTAAGCAAAGTTAAAGGATGGGTTTTCTCTCTTTCTTTAGCTAAGACAAAGTGGGCTATGCATTTCTCTCTATTTGGCTAAGGCAAATATGAAGGGTGGGCTCTCTCTGTCGGGCTAAGACAAAAATGGAGATGACATGGCTGGGCTACTCTGTTGGGTTATTAGAGGAGGACTGTGGCCTGTGGAAACGGCTGGGAATGAGGTTTTGTGTGTCTTGCATGGAAGATGATGTTTATGGGGCTTTTGTGGTTCAGATGGAATGGGTTTGGTATTTGAAATTTTGGTTTCAATTAATCAGCTGTGATAGGGTTTGGATTGAAGATTGAAGGGGTTTTGGGAATTTTGGGTTCTAAAGTTGGGGATTTAATCTAGGGCTTACATAAAATTTTAATTTCCATAAAAAAAATTTGTTTTTGGTTTTTCTTTTTCAAATCTACAATAGGAATTGGTCCCGGAACCGAGACACATCATCCAATTGGAACCGGTTCCGGAACCTGGAGACGGGGTCCGACTCGGTTTTGGCTCCGGCTTCGGAATCACTTGGAGCTTAACGGTTCCGGTTCCGGTCTAACCTGTTTGCAACCCTACTAAAATGGGCTGGTGGATTCTTTAGTTGATCGTTATATATCTCTTATGCCCAGTTTTATTAACATTTTTTTTTAATATATCTCACCGTTACCACTTAAAAAAATAATAATAATAAAGCACAATCTACTAGACCCAAATTTCTCATGTTGAGTGCCGTTTGGACCCAACCCAAGCTGTTGATCAGTCTAGGGTCACGAACATCAGCATAAAATCTAAGAAATCAAAGAAATCTATTGGACCTAGTACTATACGGAAGTTCGTGAATGGTGAACATTTCATCACCTTATTGCGCATCAAAATGATGGGGAGGCCTCCTGCGTCGCGCATGTATCTGTTACTGTGTGAAGAGAATCCGCTCCCGTCATCGACCTTGAACATGAGGGTTCCATTGGTGTCGAACACCTCAAAGCAGGTGCTTGAAGATATGGATCTAGGCTTCTTTTTCACTACCAAATCAGTATAGTATGGGACACAAAATTGACCCCCCACCACAGAAATTGGAGCCATAACGGGTAGTTTGAACACAGAGAGAGAGAGAGAGAGAGAGAGAGAGAGAGAGAGAGAGAGGCAATGGTGAGAAGGAGAATTGAAGGGAGCCTGTAAACTTTATGAGGAGAATTGTAGAACTAGGTTGTGTGGAGGATCCATTTATACACATCCGACGTGGAGAGGGATTCAACCAATCCTGTGAAGATAACAACCTTATAGTCGTCGGACACATGGGAATATTGACTTGGTCGGGTAGGTTGAGTATGATATTAGTGCAGTCAAACATGTTGTGCTCCTCATTCCTGGAAACTTACAGGAGTGCTGCTTGCAAGGAAAGTCAACTGTTTTATCATCTAAGAATTCAAATAAGATGTCTTGGACCATGGACTCTGGTAAAATCTCTCTTGTACGGATGTGGGTATCTGAATCTCCTGGTCTTGTACTCCTGCCATAATGGGTGATTGTCTGTTATGAACACGTCAAAATGGCATGGAATATGTCGATAGAATTTAGAACAGGCAAAAAAAAAAAAAAAAAGAGATGGTTTTTTTTCCCGTTTTTCTTTTTGGCCCTTTTTGGATACTGGCACAAGACCATTTTGGAGAAAGCTTTTTGATGGATTTGTAAGTGCCACCTTACTAGGAGCCTCACGGGCCACAGGGGCGTTGACCTTAAAATCTTGTGAACTTCCTGTCACGTCGGATTAAGTAGTTTGCAAATACCAAAGATCATCTTATGCTCAATGGTATCACTCGATGGCTGTATGAATGTACTCTTCATGGAGTCTTCAGCGGCACCCAACTTGTAGCTTGAGGAGGGCAACTTACTTTTTAAGTGATAAAATGCGCTAGTCATACCTAGGCAACCACCTTTTCTCACCCGAGGGCTTTTCACATCACCTGATGACTCATTCCCTCGCCCAAAGTCTTCCTACCTTACCTTAAGGCTCGATGGAGTCCCCGCCTCCTTAAGCAAAAAAAACCTGTGACTTATAGTCCCATCAGGGTAGTCTTTGATCTTTTTTTTTTGGGTAAATTGTAGTCGTTTATCATAAGCAGGATGCCTTGGGATTGCTACACACTGTGAGATGAGAACACTAGTCGGTATAATCAAGAGATCCTAAGCATTTCCAGCCATTAGCAGTACTAACTATGATCCACGGACTAACACTTTAGCCCCTAATAACTCTCATAGTAGAGAATTTGCACAACGAAGAACATCACTGAGGAGGTTGAGTAACTAGGCCCTGTATATTAGACCCAAGGCGACACCACAAATCAGGCATGATTACTTCTTTATTCGATATAACATTTCGACTCGCAAATTATTTGACAAATATAGCACATTATTATTACAGTTTTATTATGTATGACATGAAGAAGGATAAATTCTTTTGTTTACCTTGTCATGTATTGAGAGGATTGGAAAACCGGCAGCATCACGCTTGAGCCGCTTCCTTTGGAGGCTCCACAGACCGCCATGGATTTGAAGAAAGAGCCTCCCATGGATGTCAAAAACCTCATAACGAGCTTCTGATAGGCCCCTTGATCTTCTTCCTGATAACTACCAATTAAATGTTTTATGGGACACAAAACACATCCCCTGCTACACATACAAGCACCTCATATCCCAATCCTGCCAGAGGACTAGAACAAACTCACTCTTAGCAACTGGGTTAAGCTCAAATGGAAAACGACGGACAGCAGATTGTGAAAACTGGGAGTGGGGTATTTCTTGACCAACCACAGAATCTATGCCTAAGAAAACTAATACATACTGAGGACCTCTCTTTTATAGGATAGTGAGTGACCAGATCAGAGCTAGTAACATATATAAACCTTGGGCGTTGAATTGGGGTTTCACCCACTAGTTATATTATACATAAAAATGGGTACCAAGTTCTTCTGTTACCCACAGGTTTCGGCCCCTGAAAAATTGGATTTGAAACCTGTTTTTGGTTAGGCTCATAAATGGGTCCGAATCTGAAATCCGATTTAGGTTCCGATTAGTAAACGGGTCTAATTTCGAATCCATATAGGTTCCAACCAATGGACATAGGAACCAACACAGAAGCCTTCAATATTACACATTGTAGCTCAAATTTAACTTTGATTTGACATTTTTATATTTAATCTTAAAGATTGTAGTCTTAATACATTATTATAAATTGAAAAATATACTTAATTTAAAGAAAAAAATAAAAATTAAAAAAGTTAAAACAAGTAAAATCAAAATTTAGAACTATATCCCAATTCTCTAGTCAGGCTCAGTTCCGTAACTGAATCCAAGTCCTCCTATCTGAATCGGGTCCGGAACCAACAAAATAGGTTCCGAGTCAAAATTGGTTCTGACACTAAAACTATCATTTAGAAATGCATCCGGGTCTAGTATAGATCCGTTCTAAAATCGTCCCGTTTATAACCCTACCCCGAACTGAACTTTATTTATATAAATTGTTGAATTCCTGCCTAACCTTGGTAATTCATAGTTTGAGTTGACAATTGCAACTTGGCTAATAAAAGGCCCATGCTTCTATTACTAAAGGGAAAATTTCAAAGGACGACTTATGTCTTATTAAAAAAAAAACACAAGTTTCAAAACTTTTCAAATTAGTCCCTAAATTTTTCAAAAAAGTCTTCAATTAAGGACATCCAATATTCTAATGATGATCGAGGACAACTAAAATCCCCACGGTGATCAATTGCATGTAGTGGTGGCTAAAAAACTTGTAGTCCCCAGAAAGTATCTTTAAACGAACAGATGTTCTTAATTGAAAACTTTTTAAAAAAATTTTAAAACTTATGTCCTTTTTTGAAATAAGATAAAAACTTAAGGCTTTATTTCAAATTCTTCCTTTGCTAAACTATTAATGCAACCCAGACTTGGGTTGTCTTGTCCAATCTAGCTAGCAAAGTTTGCATAGGATGTCCAACCTAGCTAATAAAGGTTGCATGGGATTGCCTTCTATATGGCAGACCATAATTGGACTACTCACTATCACCATAGGTCAAATGACTCAAAGGGTCCCGAGTTAAGAAAAGACGGCTCATCTTTTCATAATGTCCTCGAAGGCATTTATAATGTACTACTACTTTATATAACATGAAAATTCAAATGAATTTTATTCATAAATTGCATGCCATATCCTCAAAGGGTCAAAATACGGAAACACATACTTGTCCTTACGTAATCATCCTTAGAAATCGCCCCTATAAAAACCAACACCACATTCTTTTTTTTTTTTTTTGGCCGGCCCAAAGGTTAAGACAAAGGAAGCATATGGCTCCCACAAGGTCTTGAGACCTGGTGGGAGCTATAGGAGCGGGCGTCTCCACAAGGTCAACCTTCCATTCCCATTATAAAAACCAAAACAACATTCATCACGAAGCTTCCTAATAACGTTTTTAGGCAGAAAAGCTTTCCATTATGCATTGGTTTTGAGGCTTGCATTGTTAGGCAGCGTATACATCTGGAATATTTATGTATTAAGAATTGTAGAATATATGCAAGTGTAACTACCAAAAGGCTTGTCACGCTGCCAGAACTAAGGATCGAAAGACACCAGAATAAAAATGAGGATTAATGGGAAAAGCATGGCCACTGATCCATATCAAAGCCAAAATAAGGGGCCCGCTGGCATTATTTTTTTCTTTTGTTTTTTTTCCAAAGCAGGGTTCATGAATAGATAATAAAAGATACAAAGCGCAGGTTAAAAATAACATTCAGAACTACAGCACAGGAGGGTCAGTGACAGGATTAATAATGTATAAGATTGTGTTAATCACATTATTCATCATATTGTCATTTGTACAGTGGGGCAAACTCCTTCTCAGAGTTAAAATAGGAGACATTCCATACAATGCGAGGGCCGTGAAAAGGGGCTCGGATTTCCCCCCATTTGGGTTCCTTCTATGCATGCCCATACTGTTGGGCAGTTCGAGGCAGACCTGAACTGCTGCTGCTTGCAGTGATTGACCCGATGCATGCATTTGGCTAGAAAAAGAAGGAACTACAAGGCCTGCACTCTGGTTAAAGGACCCATTAAGGTGAGGAACTTCTTGATTCCCACTGGAGGAGGCAGCCAATTCTAGGAAGGAAGATTACAGTTCCCTCTGTCGCTCATAAAAAAAAAAAAATGTAGGCACACCAGATGAGTCAGTGGACCTCATCACACTACATGGCATGTTAGTAGCCCATTTACAATGCTTTTTTCTCTTTGGGTAAAAATTCGAAACTCTACTTGTAGAGGTGCAAATTAATCATCTACCATAAAACTCAGCTTTACCCAGATATTACGAGTAAAAAACCAAAGTAGCGACTGCAAGCCTTCCGCATCAATTCATGCACAAACCCAAAAATAATTTTTACAGTCACATACAGCCCAGCTCAAGGAGCCCACTCAGATGTAAGTTCATCAAGAGGAGAGCAGATGTAAGGTTCTCCTAGCCTAGCCCTTGATATAACATCATTAAACCATAATGACATCCATTGATTTTCTAGAGATTTAACTCAACTATGAGTGAAGGTTCAGTGTGTATAGGAATCTGTAATTTTCTTTTTCTTTGAAATGGTGTCAATTAAGACATTTTATTGTTTATTTGGAAGCAACCCAAGATTATTTATCTGTATTAAAGATGGGCCCCACAATACTGGAGTGCATGCAAAAGTGCACGTAGGAGAGTATCTTCCCCGTTTACAGTACCACATTTTGGAGGAAAAAAAAAAACCCAAAGCATATTAATCAAACACTGGAACTCTCATCCATTTGTAATCTGCAGGCAACAAGGCACAGCATGTCAATTGAACTCTTTTCTAACCACCGCCCCCGCCCCCGCCCCCGCCCCCACGAAAAAACTAACACTCAACCCCAACACCCCAAAAAATAAAAAGCCTCCTTATATCTAGGTTAATTAATTAAAGTTTTTTTTTATAACCCAATATATCCCTCGCTAGTTAGCCTTTAGGCCTTTGGCCTCCGGCTGAGGGGTTACGCAACTTTGATGAGCAAGGACTAATCTTTGGAGTTACATACATAGTCGCATATATATTACCCAGATAATGCATAGGGCGGGAGTTGAACTCAAAACCTTGGGAGTAAACCCAGGCTCAAACCAATTGGGCCACACCGCCTTAACGGCCTCTTGATAGCTAGTATGAAAATTCTGGTTCAGAAAAACCGAGCCAACTTGTAGACATCAGCAAACCAATATAGCCCGAACCTTACAATTCCTTCACAACGGTAATCTCTGTTCAATTTACATTGCACCACCACTCACAAGTCAAACCAATTCTATAAAATCAGTGAAAATCATAGGGGATTAAGCATACCTCGTTTTTATAATACAGAGTTCAAAAACATCCTTTTGGAGCAACCGAAAGCTTCCAAGGACTACACCACAGTGAATCGAGCAAATAATACAGGAGAATGAATGTTGCTAGATACCAACCACGAAGACCCAAACCCACCATCGAAAGGATCTACAGTTTTTCATTCAAGTAATGGGAAGAACCCCCAATCAGAGCAAGAAGAATACATGTGGCAGGTGTCGAGACTCAAGAGCCTATATTTTCTGGCCCATAAAAGGCACGCCACCGTTTCTGGCCTTTGAGAAGCTTATAATTTATAATAGGATAACTAATACAAATTAGAAGAAAGCAAAGAAATAATAATAATAATAATAAAAAGGGTTGGAAAGAGTAGAAACTATATACAGCTTTTACCTATATCATGGATTATTTGAGAAAGCCTCCGAGTGAAATGCAGGATCCCTGCCAACATGCAATCTTTCGCTGTGGAGGCTAATGAATATAAACATACAGATCTCACACACGGCCTAAAATATTCTTCCTGAACTTGGCCAACCAGGAAGAGGGGAGGACCCATTGGTGCAAACATTTCCTAGCCACATCAACTGGATTGTAATCCAAGCGCTGCACAAGTGTCCATTTCACTGCAATTTCATCAACAGGAGGCACATTCATCTGGCTTGGTAACTGTCATCTGCATAAATGGAGACATAGGGATCGGTGGTTCCAGCAGCAAAAAGGACTTGGTATGGATGGAATGCAAGGCAGCTGACGGACCCAATCCTTTGGCCCATGAAAGTGGGATGGTATCGGATGCAGCTCAGCTGTTCACCATTTAAACTAAAGACTTTAATAATTTGCTTGGCTGAGCCACTCGCAATAACTGGAGCATGGCGGTGAACAGCCAAAGCTGTGAGTGAGCCCCTGTGGGCATCAATGGTGAGGTAGGGATTGTTATTATTTCTGATATCTAAAAATTGAATGTCCCCAGCTTGTGATGCACTAACAATCTGCACAAGAAATTTTAAACGGAATTCAGGATAGGGCATCAATCACAGAGTAATATTGAAAGAAAGTGTCAAAATAACCGAACTGTCATGAATAACAAACTGTATTTGCAGGGACACCTTTTGGCTACCAAAACAATTCAAATGAATGGCAGCATGAAAGTGCCCCACAATAGATAACACTAACAATTTCAACTTTTTCCTAGTAAACACTTCCTGTTGGCTCAATTTTCCATTTGCAAGACACCATTAATAGAACAGCTAGAATCACCTGATAAATGTGATACTGAAGTGGCCCATTCAATAATGGTTCAAACAAAAGATTAAATAGCCAAAAGGAAAACCCTACTTGTAAAATCACAGGTTCATAAATAAATAGAAAAGGAGACTTTAGAGTCCCAAATCTGTTAATAATCATGAGATAGATGCAAGACCAACTGGTTTTAGAGGGGAAGAAACTCTGGGTTAGAGAGGAAAAACAACACAAACTCAAAAAATCGATAGCATAGCACACCTTTGCTGGGTCTAACCCCGGTTGAAAGCCAATGCCTACCACTCTCTCTGCTCGACTATGTGGCCTTGTGCAGACCGGCCTGCAAGATTCATGATGAAAGAAACACACGAAACAGTTACAGAAACATAGAGCATCAACAGAACCAAAATGGCCAAACTATATTTGGCGCAAATTAGTGGGGACCTAACAGCCATTAAGAGTTACTACTACTTCCAGTTATAAGCCTAGAATAAATGCATGCCCATGAGAAACAAATAGTTTTATGAAGAAAAAGAGCTTACCTCTCAGGGGTACGGATGTCGAATAACCTGACAGAACCATCCACAAAACCAGCTGCAAACTGACCCCCGTGAACTTGAGATGCAGACTACAACATAACATGGAAAAGTGAATCCTTTGATAGAGATTTCTTTATAAAATTAACAGAAATTAAGAATATCCTTCATATGAGCAGAAAACTCTCGATGCTGACAGGAGTGATCAAATATTTATGCGGGGGAAGGCATAATCATGCATTATAGTCTGCAGGGTCCAAATAAAATTCTGGAAAACTCAATGGGTTGCAGGGTACAACAATAGCAATTAGAAGCACATTATATGTTGAAGTGACCAATCTGCATGGATTGCAGATCATTCCACTAGCAATTAGCAGCCCCTTAAATTTTTTGGTGTGGCTAGTTGCACTTCTTCATAGTTTGTCATGTATCATTGACAAAGGTCAACAAGTTCTAACATTGGAATGATATTCAACATTAAGAAAATGCATTTTACATTGAAAAGACGTAGAGAGTATATCTTAAGGGATAAATTGATGAGTAAAGAAATTTGAACACCAAATCACTTATTCTCACAACAAAAATCTTATGGTTGTGCTTGATTTTATGATTCCCATCTCACTCTGAAAATCAATATGGCTAACTCCAGTCCAATGGAAAAAAATCCAGTTACGTTTAATTATTGTATGTACTTCACCTTCTCACCTTCGAATTTGAAAATCGATTACAAAAAACAATAAAGCAGTGAAATATCATAATAGAAACAAAAGAATGAAGCCACCAAAACATGCACTCACCAATGTGGAAATACTGCAATCGGATAGTGAGGGAATACAACTAGCAAGCTGCTCTTTGTCCAAATCCCAGATCATGATAGATGATTTCTCCCCAGAAGCATACTGTTTATATGAACACACATGCTTAGAAATGAGTTACTATTACATATGCAAAATAAACCTTAACTTTTCAACAACGCTGATTAAGCAGTTCAATAACTCTAAAATTGAGGAATAATGAGGAAAGGCATTCCGATTGCCCAAAGTGTGAGGTTTATACCTAACAACCACATGAATTTCAAAATGATTATTAAATAAATATAAATTAAAAAGTCATAGTTGATTGTTTTAAGCCTTTCAATGAATTAACGGGGGATTTTTAGAAAAAATGAATTCAGTTCTGAAAAGTACAAGCCGTTCCACCTTTTCTTGAGATATGAACATGGGACATACATTTCCAGACATGAAGCATGACTGAAGCACACACTTCATATCTGAGACATATGCCTAATATGGAGAGTAGGCCCCCAAAAAAACCCTCAACTCAGACTTGAGCCCCGAGGTGTTTTTGAGAAGACTTCCCCCAAGGCCAGCCTTGATGGCTAAGCCCCAAACGCTTTATAAAACATTGATTTGAATGAATCTTTACCAAATATCCAGATTGCTGCTGCCAATCCACAACAGCATTCACACTGCGGACACCAGGTATATGACCTGTAATTGATGAGAATGCTGTTACAAGCTTTTGTTCACCCCTTGAGGTATAATCTTTCCATATCCGAACACTTCCATCACCTAAAACAAATTTCAATATCATCAGATTGCATTGCAGAAGACAGTATTCTGACACTAGCTCGCTAGCACCACCATGACTGCTCAAAAACATACCAGGTACGAATCTTACTTGAAGCAATAAGAAGCAAGCTGTCATCAAGCTCATTCAGAAGGCAAAGCTTTGAAATTCCTCTATCAGGGAAGTCGTGGTTGTCAAAACTGTTTACAAGTGTTACTTCCTTATAATTCCATATCCTAAACCAAGATGTAAACCAATTAGCAAAGGAAACAGCAAAATGGAAAACATCTCAATATAACTGGTGGTATGATTGAAGAGTCAGGAAACCTTCGAGTTCATAATGTACTTTCAGGAGAAACTATATACCTACAGGACAGGTATGCCACGATATCAACACTAGTAACTGGTAGTTCAATAGTCCCATCAGGTAACATAGGATCATAGGTTACTTCATAGAAAACAAAGTAGAAGCACTAAAGGAGCATTTGACAAGAAAAAGGGAGAGCCTTTGTAAGGTTGTGGTGGAGGCGGCTGTCAATGCACTCTTAGATTATTTCGATAGAAAGCAAACTTCAAGAATGATACTGACTCAAATTTCTAACCATACGTAGTCTGGTAGAAACCAGAAGACAGACATTTGTAAGAATGAATATTAATAAAGGAAACCCTACACACAAAACAAAATCAGCGACATCTTCTGAAACCACACCAGAAATTTAGTATGAGTCGCAGGGTCCAAGAATTGAAGAAATTAAATGCTTGAAACAAACAAAATAACTCCTGGGAAAGATACAACAGATGAGAAAAGGAAGAGGAGAGGGAGAGAGATAGAAGATAGAGGGATAGAACTAGATATTAGTACATTAGAAGTATTCAGAATCCAAAGCGCCTTAGTTGTTGGGCCCCTGCTGACGTTGTTTTTCTATACTTTCCAGGCAGTCTAAGGTTCAAGGTTCTCTCAGGAATGTTAATTGGCAGGGTCGGGCTGGGCTGAGCAATATCCATCTAGGCCTGACTTCAAAACCATAGGTCCAAGCTCAACTCGGGCCATAAGTGCCTGGCCCAAGCACGACCCACATAAAATAGGTTAAGCCCAAGGCCAGCCCATCCCAAACTGTTGGGTGGATGATGCCTTTATATGAGAAAAAAAGGCTTGCATTCAACAGTCCCAAGCTGTATCTCAGCTAGTTGGGACACGTGTGCATGAGTATGCATGTGTTCGAGCCCCTTTTCTGGCAAAAAAAGGTTTTTCTTATACAGTGTGTGAGACAGCTCTACCATCCTAAGCCTGGCCCATATATTAAATGAGCCCAAATAATAAACCCACGCCCAGATCGAGTACAAAACCTAATTCCCAAGCCCAGCCCAAATCAGGCCAGGCCCAGTGCATGAACACCCTAATTTACTCCGTAGTAGTATGCCTTTTCCCTCAACCAGAATTACTGATGACACAGGAAAATAACGAAAATAACTACAGGGAGGAGGCTGTCAATGCAATCTTAGATTATTACCTGATCCGTTCACAATTATCTGAAGCAATTACTACAGGAGAGAATGGTTGTAGTAAAGCTGCTTTTGTACCCATCTCAAACTTGGTTTCCCAAATGGCAATTTGAGTGTCAAGCTTGCTAATAGCTGCAACTTAAAAAAAAAAAAATAAGTCTCAATGTTTGCTCACATAGATGCAGGATTATAAGGAGAGAAATAAATAACTAATTGAAGTTATTTGTACCAAGAGCAACGACTACAAAAATACTCACGAGAGTGTTGGCATTTCGCAACGCGGTCCAGTGCAAATCTCTCTCTCTCTTCTCTTCTCGCCAGCATCTCTTCATTATCATCTGTTGAAGTAAGGAGTGGCCTTGAAAAATGACCACAACTCCAATTGTAGATAATTGATTGCGGAAGGAAACTACGTTCTAAAACTGCAGAAGGTCCACCAGAACCCAAAAGTGGATCAGCCAATCCTGAGTCTGGAGATTTTAACTGGTGAGGCCTGAACTCTAGAGAGTAAACTCGCCGCATTCCTGTCAAAAAACTTGACCGAGGAGGGCTGACAGGAGGAGTTCTAAATGTCAATGGTAAATGACCTATCAACAAAAATTCAAACGAGAAGTTACAATTTGAATAGACATGTTAGATAAGATAATACTGTATCTTAAAGAGCTAGAAGTTATAAATGTAGAAGTCATAAATCTATATATTACAGAACTTTGTTAATCACTTTTGTCATATGAATGAACTCTGTTTTCATGCATCTGGCACAAATATCATGAAACACGTGAGTCTTACCATGGATAGCCAATGCCAAAAAATCACACTGATTTGCAATCCTAACCTTTGACTGAAGGATTTCCCTCTGGAACCTTTTTATTGACTATCCGTTCTTTCCTCGGAAACCCAATAAAATCATAGTAACAACAGTTCAATTTCTTTTTTCTTTAGATTTAAAAAAATAATTTGGGATTTCTGACCAATGTGATTTCTAACCCAATGCCCATTCAAGGTACAGCAGAATGGACAATTGGTGCAGATCTCATAAATACACAATTATAAAAAGTAGTTAAATAGAATACAAATAAGTGCCCGATGCAAGCCACTAAAAGCATAGACCACAAAATTACCTGCATTCATATCAAACCAGGAAGATGACCGCGCTAATCCAGGAAAGTTAGGGGCTGGTGATGCACTTGTAGACTCAACCTGTCGAACACTTCCAGTGTTAAGTCGTAATGCTTTTGTGACCACTTGTTCAACTCCAATTATAGAGAGAACTCGTCGGCCCAGACTCGCAATACGAGGAGATGGGTCCTTGGCCAGAGTGTACATGGCCATGATGCAATTATAATACAATGCATTATCAAGGGACCTGGGCCTTGTAAAGTTAATGACCCCATTACTAGTACCATCTCTTGATAAATCACCAGAATCTGAATGTTGAGATGAACCGTCAGACAAAGGAGACCCATGCATAATTCCAGAAGATGCAAGCGGGCTGCCGGTGGAAGCCCTGCCATCTTGACCTACGCCAATACTGTCACTTCCCACTCTCAATACAGGACCAATTTGGGAAGGCATAGCACTACCAGGCTGAATATACTGGCTTGTGCTAGAATAGCCACCACCTGAACTCCTTATATTAGCCAAAGATGGCAAGGAACTCAGCAGAGGATTGGACTGTGGCTTCCAGTATGCAGCAGCAAGCGACTTCAAGTTCTTATTGTGGCCAAAGGCAAAGCGTGCAAGGGCTATTAACCAAAAAAAAAAAAAAAAACCATACCACAAAAAATAAACAAATAAGTAAACAAAACCATGTCATTCACAATAGCAGGTTTATTCTCACTGAAAACAGGACACACCCACACATGTATTATGCACAGACTCAGAAGCGGAAATGAATAGCATAATTCAAAAAAATTGATGACTACAAACTCAGTGCAATTGACTAGTCTCTATCAGATTCTGAGCGTTCTATTTTGTAAATAAAAAATTGCACACTTTTGCTACACTCAGATAATCAAAAAGTCAATTCACTAATTCAACTCATTAAGTTTAAGCCCATTACAATCTATTTCACAAGGTTAAGACGAAAATTAGAATTATAGAAATGCTCCTTTTCCAGAAAAATAAAATTGTTTCCGTCTGATTGTTTTTCCAGAGTTAGTGCTTCTATATTAGACAGCTTAAGGGAAGTGATTAAGGATTCAGTCAACAACATTCGGTGCTTCCTATGTGGTTCCCTCTGAAACTTGGACAGGCCCAATAGGTCCTGTGTGTTGATTAGGGACTGGGACTGGCAATCTTCAATCCTCCAAAGCTGTTTGGCTCTATAATGAGGCAGAGTTGCTTTTCATCTCAGTGGGAATGAAGGAGACTATCTAGCTGCATCTCTCTAACATTGTTCTAAGGGTGATCAGCTTCTTTTTCCTCCTCCTCCTCTTCTTTTTCTTTCTTGAAATGACAACTTTAGTAATAAAAAGAGAAGCCAAGCAGTATACGAGATATATATATTGCACGACAAAAACAAAGGCAAACAGACCCCAAAAACACTGGAAAAGAAGAAAAAGCCTGAAGACAAGCTAAGATTTGACAAAAATCAAAGATGCCCTGCTAACTCCCTCTTTGGCCAATGGGTCTGGCAAAGAATTGACCTCTCCCTTGACATGCAAGAAGGAAATGCGAACGGATCTGGACAAGTCTAAAACCTCCTCCATCAAATCCACAAGCCTACAAGTACAGTTGTACTTCTAGGTAGCCCACCTAATCTGCTTCTCGTATCAGAAGCGCTGAAGGAAGTGGCCCTCCAGTTCGCACACAGCAGATTCCATTGGTTGTATTCAAGACTTGAGATTAAGATTGCAGTTGACAACATTCAAGACTTGAGACTAAGACTACAGTCCCTTTTAATCATATCTTAAGAGCCAAAGCAGACACACTTGTGAAGAAAGGAGTTTTATTTTTAGGGGCCCCTTTGATGATAGAAAGCATGGTGCCCAACCACTCAAAGGTGCTCTCATTGGTCTGGGTTTATTTTACTTAGAGATGGCATGTTATGTTGCACAAGTTGATAATAGAGGAAGGATCAATTTGGAGTCTTACGCCCTTAAAACACATTTTGGAGCCATGCCAGTCTTCACGCATTAGAGATGCCAATGAATCATCAAACAAGGGCAAAAGAGGGTCTTGCACCAACGCAAAATAGAAATACAAACAAATGTCAATTGATTTAACAAGGATCTGTGACAAACTTATATAGATACACATATGAGTAGCCATCTGCCATCCTTTTTAGTATCTTAATTAGAAATCATACCATCTAATTAAGGATCCTAAAGATATTTCCTTACACATCTTCCAAAATTTAAGCAAATCACAATAAAGTTGACTCTCTCAAGATAGAATTTACTAAAATATGAGATTTGGCATAGGTCCTGACTGCAAAGCTCTTACTTAACATATGACTAACTAATCACATAAGCTATGGGCTCTCTCAGTGGACTAGGTCTATGTTGGTCATCTTGGGCTTTGTTTTATAAGTCTTCAAGGTTACATTGGGCCCATGGCCTGGATTTATTGGCTTCTTGGGGCAGTCTTTTACTAGTGCCAATGCTTGTGGTGCCTTGCTTGGGGCGATCGCCACCAGTTTTTTATATTGCAGCAAGCTGTTGCATTTTTCTGAATTCCTTCCATTGTTTGCGGGATACACATATAGAATTCGCTCTACAGTTGAAGAATTTCTGAATTAATAAATCATTTCTACGATTTCAAAAAATAAAAATTTCAAAAGTAATCTGTCTAGAGATGCATCTCTTATATTTATATACAAAATAGTAAAGACTAAAATTGCATGTAGTGTTTCCTCCCAAGGATACGCCCAGCATGTCAGGCATTCCGTGGGTCATTGGATCTAATGTGAACCTGCTGCCATTTTAGCTATATTGGTTTAACATACCTACAGCAACCTCAGCCCTCACCAAGGGGCTTCCATCAGAGACTACTTTCAGAAGGCTTTTGATAATTATCAGCTCAGCCATGCTCTTTTTGTCTTCATCATCCTGTTCACCTCCAAGCCCATCCCTGAATGAGTCAAACCCACAATCAAGAAGGGTTCCCAAAGCAAATACAGCAGAAGCTCTGACCTGAAAGAAGATTAATCCTGTAAAGATGTGATTGTCAATTGGCATATTCTAGAATTACTGACTTCAAAAGACAAGAAACACACCTCAGGTTGGGGTTCAGAGAGTAGGTTTGAAAATATCAAAGGTGCATCCGCCTGCAAACCTATCATCTGAGCTTCTGGGAAATCCTCCCATAGCTTTCCAAGACAGAGACAAAGCCACTGAAGAAGTAAAGGTTCGGTTTGTGTATCATGTGTATCATGTGGGTTTGCACTATGCAAATGTCTCAAGCAAACATTTATCAAACCCGCTTGTATACAGGCCTCCTGTCCCTGCTGGTACCCATCCACAATAACAGCCAACACAAAAGCAGCCATTGCACGCTGTTCGGGATATGCATAAATGGTATCAAGAAATTTAATGAAGTACTTGTGCCCATTATCCTTTACCAGATCGACCTGACAGGACTGATATTCAATGAAATAGTGGATGTGAGTAATTCCATCATTAAACATAGCACGATTCAAAAAACAATGAATGTGCTACAGTATATATAATTTGGTCATCAAATAAGAAACAAGATTTAAAACTGCTCCATGCAGCAGAAGCATTTAAATGCAAAGGACTTGGTCACAAACAAGAGGAAAAAAGTGGAAGCACCCACAGTCAACATTTACTTCACCACATTTCACCACATTTTGTATAACCATCATGTTTTAACATAAGTAGTTAAATAGAAGTTGGAAAGAAAAAATAACAAACAATGATAGGAAAAATACCTTATCAAGTGCAAAAATCTTTGTCCATATGAACACAAGGATGGATTGTAATTCTGTTGCTGTTGTTTGCAGCAATTTGAGTACATATGGAAAGATTCCAACTGACAGGGCCTAACAAATGAAGTAAATGATGTGTAAGCTGCATATGCGCTGAAGGGAAGTATAAAATTTTACAAATACACAAGACACAAAGTAACATAAAATAAAACATTGGAGGTTATGTTACCAGATCTACAGCCCAAGGTCCCATATCAAGGAACCTTCCAAGAAGTACCAGTGCACGAAATCGATGAGACTGACTAAGCAAGACCTAAAATAGTGACAATTAAAACTTAATCACCAAAACAATCAAATAGGATCTGGAGCATAAAGAAAATATAAAAGCATTAAGGTTAAAGACAATGGGGAAAAACTCATGATGATTAAGAAATAATGAAAAATGATAAAGCATTCATCAGGATAAGCACCCAAGGGAAATGGCTTAAGGATTAAAAACAAAGAAGACAAAACTAACAGACACTAGAAACATTACTATGCAGAAACCAAGCAATACCCAATCTCCAGAGACAGTAGCACAAAGGAGAGATAAGACAAGGAGAAAGCCGAATGGTAACTGCATACTACACTGTTAGGTGCAGTTTAAAAAAGTTTAAAGCACCCAGCAATTGTGAACCATAACGACGTTCATGAGGCAGCTGCATACATAACTTTTTCAACCTGTTTTAACTTTCAAGAAGATAATCATCAAAATAAATATACATCCCCCAACTCCCAACTTTCCCCTTTTCCAATTTTTTTAAACCTTGGATTGCCCTGACCTGCTATCATAAATAAGTTAAGAATGTGAACAGGCAAGAAACACAGAATTTAAAACATTGAATAATACACGTAATAATTAATCAATAAACCCTAACAATGTCTCCACATTTAGTCGTGTACCACTCCCTAGTGGTGAACAAGGATGTGTCAAATAAGTAGTTGGCTGTTAAAAAGAAAGAACTTGAGAATTTATTTCTGCTTCAAATTATAATCAAATAAGCAGTGGGTTATTATATAAAAAAGAAGAACTTGAGAATCTATTTCTATTTTAAGTTCTAATTCTAGAGAAAGAGCACATCTTTAAACAGTGCAAAAATAGAACTCATAAAGCCAACCCCAAAGAAAAGGGATAAGGTTTCGATTATGACAATACCATTGTTTGATTTGCTAGTTAACAAAATCCAATAATTGAAAGCTCTTTTTTTTTTTTTTTGATAGTTTGGTTCAAAACAACTATAATACAACTATTCTCAATAACATCTCCTAATAAAAAAAAGATTGAAAAAATGTTAATAAAATAAACTTGAAGGTTTTAAGCTTAAGCTTAGTAGCAAAAGCTGGAAGCAGGAAGACAAGGAGCTTCCACTGCATGAGCTATGATGCCTAGACATGGCTTGGATACGTAAGGGACACACCTTGCCTATGGCAGTACGGATTTTACACAAAAAAAAGGGTAAAATATTGGTTCCATTGGACACAATACAATGCCTACTTTTTAAGTGTCAGGGTTTTATAGCACGTGAGCCAGATCCAATCTGGAGAGAGGATTTCACACAAGTATCCAGTATCCACAATAGTCCAAGGTACTGCATCAAGAAAATCTTACAATTGCTGGTAAGAAATGCTGAAAAGATAAAAGAAAAGGACAACCACAACAGAACATGCAGAAAAATCTTTAGGACGCATGGATCAACTTTAGAGGCAATGAAAACATTCCACAATACCCAAAAAGCAGGAAAAAAAATTCATAATAGCAAACAAATCTAAAACATAAATGCAGAAAAAGATGCCAATACTGAAAAAAAAAAATCAACAATGACAGAAAACTCCATAAAATAATGACAAACAACTGCCACCTGCAGAACAATTGGCAACTGCTCTGGTGGCTTTTTATGTTCAGACCCATGGTCAAGCCATACTTCAAATGCTATCAGCTGTTCCGTGAAAAAAGTACTAGGCTGTAAATCAAAACAAGAGAGAGATTAATAGAACATTTATGATGAAATAAGAAAGGTGTAAGAGGACAAGCATTCACAATTATTCAACAATTTTCTAGTTACCAATTTGATTTATTGTGTATGTAGTGAATAACCTCATAAGAAACATTTATTTTTTTAATGTTAAATGTAAATCATAGGTCGTCTAATAATTCGACTCATAAGAAGCAATCACTACAGCAATTTCAAATTGGTATAATCAGGAAAAAAGAGCCAATCAAAATACACAGTTCATATTGAAAACCCATATTATGAAAAAAAATCAGGAAATTGAAGACCTGGAACTCAGCATTAGGGTCATCAAACAATGATTGCAGCTGAGAGAGACAGATTTCAGCTGCCATGTCCCATGCATCCCTTTAAAACAAATACTTAAATCAGATAATATAAAGATATGATGCAAAAATGCAACAAATGGACACTAGCATTGAACAACTATATTCAAATTGGCTACCACATATGATGTTGATGAGTTGAAGGCAACACTGGAAATGAAACTGGGGAACAATTTGCAGCCCGCATAATTCGCTCAGCAAGTAAGAAATTTCGGAAAAGACTGGCAACTAATAGATCCTGTCGGAACAATCTTTGAAAAAGATCTGCAAAAACAAGTCCAATTTTGGCACAGAACGCACTCAAGGAAATACACCTTGAAAGAACCAATATAAAACTCTACAATGGTTTAATACCGTGGGGAAGGACATTCCAAGCAATAGTGTCAGTAACAGCCGTGAAAATCCAGTTCAGCTCCCCAAGAAGTGTTTTCCGGTCATTTTGACGACCAGGAATTCTGTCTATATCTTTAGGATCAAGGGAGTCACGTAGCAATGACCGCGAACAAAACCTGAGAAATAGAACATAGTGAATCAAGGCCCACAAGGGACAAGTCAAAGACACACAACACAAAATACAGTGGCCAATGGCTATTGATAATTGTGAACATAATTAGAATCACAAACACTAGAAAAATAAATAGCCATACCAGTGTAATGCCATCTTGATTGGCGTCGTGAGGCAGGCTGTGAACACATCAGCAGGGAATTCAGCACTCTGAGGAAGAGTTTCATGTGCTTCACAGGCAGCAAGCAGAATGCAATCCTTCATTGAAGCATTCCACTCTTGACGCTAAAAGATACAAGATTACATAAAGTTAGCAAGTCGCACACTGAGTGTGTATTAAATAGATAGATAGAAAGATATGTATATATACACATATATATATATAGAGAGAGAGAGAGAGAGTACATAACATGCATTAAGCCTGTCTATGAACCCAATATGCATTACAAACCTCGGTGAAGGCATTGACAATCATTCCTGCAGCAGAGCAATCAAAAACATATATTGAGGGTGTCTGTAGCCAGGAGTCGAGCTCACCGACTGACAATGGAATGTACTGTGTATAACTCTGCACCAAATACCACATAATTAGCAACATTATAAAACCATGCCCAAGTGATTCTAGGAATATAATAACAGTGTATAAAACTAAAGCAGCAAAGGACCTTATTGAAAACCCAAATTTCACCATTAGCAGTCGGTTTTGGTACTCCATGTCCATTGTAATGAAAAAGCACCCTCTCTGTCTTTGCATACTTGCGGCAGGTACTACAAAGCTTCTTCACTTCATCCACTGCAGGATCTAGTTGAAGCTTATATTTCGCCTGCAAGAATCTCAGATGTGTTTACAATACAAGGTATAAATAGTTCCAACTCACTCAAATCTCAAATACCCTAGAAATTAGCTTACCTTAGGTTGCCATCGTTCATATTGAGCGTGCAATGCTTTCCCAATTGTATCAAGTGCCTTTGGAACCGCCATGGAGAAGGGATCTACCAACCAGGGATCAAGGTGAAATGAAAAGGGAAAAAAAATTTTGAATCCTTTGAACAGAGAATACAACAGCACTGAATTAGAGGGTCCCAAAATATTTATAAATAACATATTTTATCTCAAAGAAAGCACAACTGGAATACTAATAACTGTTATCATCCTCCCAACATACCACCCCCACAAACAACAACCAAACCCAACCAAAAAAAAAAAAAGGGGGGAAAAAAACAAAACAAAACAAAATTACAAGCAAAGATGCTTGTAATAAAACAACCAAACCATCAGCTTGAAGTATGGAAGCATGCCACTAAAGGAAACTGGAAGTTGACCTAAAAATTTTCAGCAAATAGAAAAACTGCCATTTAGAATCAGAACCAATGCCATCCACCCACATACCAAGCCATATATTACCAAAGTCAAAGCTGGAGGAATACATATCTAGTCCATGGTCCATGGCAATTAAGACTTAAGAGAATTAGAATCTGGGGAAAATTATGCCGCAGTTATCCCATTTGTAAGTCTAATCAAACCCATTTATTAGGTTCTCATAAAGGATACAAATGCTATCCATTTGTAAGTTCTGGTTGATGACAAAAGAACATAGCTAGACCCCTCCAGTGTGTCCCTATTTCTTGAAGATGACTTGCTCGCAATGAGCATTGCATTTATGGAGTTTCAGAGAATACTTTGGGCATTAAATGTGATCAAAAGAAAACCATCTAGCATTCATATAAACCAGTACACCAGATACAAGTACAACCCATCTATGAAAGTATGCAAGATGAGTCTGTTGTGGCCTCATGAAGTGGTTCTTTCCTTTCTTTTTCCTTTTTTTTTTTTTACTCAACACAAAAATGTCCTATATGCTAATGTATATATGAGGATTCTTCCTCAAATCAATCCGTCTCCAGGAACAAAACCCTTTCTCCAACCCATTGGTCTCCAAAATAAATTTGTGTCCGAATCATTCATGGGAGTCCAGAATCCAGATACTCTGTGCATGGGGTAGAAGAATTCTTTGAGACTGTCACTATCAATCCAACAGTGGGACCCATCTTTGACACTCAAACCGCTCAAAATCACTGTCCCACATTCCTCTACCATCTTGGAGCTTTTCTACAGCAATGTGTTATTTCCACCATTAGATTGGTGATTTATAATTTGACGGTGAAAATGACTCTGATTGGGTACAAATTTCCTTGTTGATGGATCAAGATGGGAGAGTGATTTTGAGTACCTTGGATTTTAATGGTGGGGCACCACTTTTAGATTTGTAACAAGGGGCTCAGAGAATCACTAAGTCATTCCCATATTGAATCAGGACTCTTGTGAGTCGTGACTTCTTTAGTTGGGCAAAAATCCAAGACAAGGATTGCCTCCATGACTTCAACTTAGAGACATTCTGAGCCATTGCTATAATCCAGCAGCAGGGCCCACTTTGAAATCCAAGTTGATCATAATCATTGTCCCACTCTGCTATACCATCTACAGAGTTGTTTCCTTAGAGGAATATTCAGGGTGGGCCTGAGAGACTACACACGCACAAAAATAAAATAAAATAAAAAAGCTGCTTATGTGCAATAAATAAGATGTTCATCAAGCAAGCATCAGAAGCACATAAAAGAAGCCACTGATACATTGCATTCTTTGACGCCCAGATAGCCACTGATATATTGCATATTTTGCATTAAATCTACCAATAACATTTTGTACTAAAGAAAGTGACAAGTAGTCATGCACAATGCAACTCACCAATCCAGCATTCCATTCTGGCACATGGAGAGATTTTGATAACATCTGGTGGATCAACGCTTATGTTTAAACATAACACTAGTGCTACACAGCCAGTCTTCATCTGCACAAAAGTTAGGGTTAAGCCGTAGGTTAAAACACCAAACTACAACATTTCCTTATAAGCAGGCAACCTTATAGTGTAAAGACCAACATAAAAGATAGAACAAGGACAACTAATTAAGAAAATCATTTTTCATAAAGATCAAATTCAAAACGAGTACAACAATCAAGGCTCATAATATAAACCAAATAGACCACCACGGGATAATTATGACAACATAAGAGCAGTTTCACAATTTTCCACCATTAAACTTTCCACTTAAGAACACGTTCCTAAGGACTTGTCAATCCCAATTTTACGGCTCTATATCTTCCGTTAATCTCCAGAAGCTTGAGTGCTGTCTGCACCTGGATACTTCGACTTAGCAACATATCCATGTTGAATCTGCTTCATTTTCAAGTGTGTAATCTGTGTCCAGATATGTCAGTGGCATGTTGCTGCTGCATACCATGAATTCCATTGTTAGATGAATAATCTTTAGAGAACCTTGTAACTAGATTGAGACTAGTGTTCCTTGTCTGTCATTTGTTTGCACTCATTTACATAAGGATATGATTCACATGGTATGCAATTATGATGAAACATCATCCCACTTGTTCGCACTCATTAACTATGTGATGCGTCAATGAGGTGTGAAAATGGTGTGCAAATAAGGCCATTTTCACACCTATATAGATGTGAAACACTTTCACATCTCCCACTTGGAAAGAGGTGATGTTACAAGTCTTCACATCGTGATTGCACCTGGTGAGGCAGGTGGTCATAGGATCAAATCCCATCAACTACTGCTACTTTTTTCATTCTTGCAGACCTCATATTTGCAATCCAAACAACTCAATGTGTTTATTGAATTGATAAACCCCGAGCCCTTTAAGTTTAATACATAGTTGTCAATTCCATTTCATTTGGTCAAAATTGAAAGGATCATTCCTTAATTGGCCTGCGGTGGAAAGGAATGGTCCCTGAATGATTCTGGTCCCACTTATGGCCCATCCCCATCTATGATACCCGGATACTCCAAATGCCCTGTGGTATCCGTACCGATACGATACGATACGGATACGGGTACGGGATACGGCAAGATACGGCTAGGATACGGCCCCCAATTTTAGGATACGGCTCTGCAATATTTTTTACCCAAAATTATGACAGATTTTATCCATTTTGACCAATTTACTCCTAAATGAGGCTTCTCTCAATTTGATCAAAATGAAAGCAAAAAAGAAGGAGAAGAGGAGGAGGAAAAGGTGGCAGCGAGGAAAAAGATAACTAAATTAACAGGGGCTACTGCTTTCACTTTGACGGGTTGCTTCTTCAACTAGGTGATAGACCACTGTGTTGTTTTCTGTTACTGTTTCTAGCTTCAGGTGTTATGTATGCCTCCTCTTCTTCTTAGTCATTCTTCTTCTTCTTATTCGTTCGATGATGCCCCAGAGATGCAAAAGGGGCAAAAGAACCTGTCTCATTTTATTAATGAGAACGTGCCTGTTGGGCTTTTTTTTTTTTTTCTATTTTAATGTTAAGCTGCTGGGCCAACCAAGACACTTGGCCCATTTTTTTTTCTTTTATTTTCTTCTATGTTAAGATAGTATCAGGCCCACCTCATTGAAAATTTAATCCACACAGTGGGCCTTGTAATATTTGAGCACTACGATAAGTATCTATATGTTCATATTTTTTGAAATGCCGTACCCGTATCCGTATCCTAAAATTTTCAAGTCGGCGTATCGAACCCTCGTTCCCGTGTCCGTATCCGTACCCGTATCCGTATCCGGGCATCATAGATCCCCATCATTCTAGGTGCAATACCATCCCCAATTCTAGCCCAAGTCCAGCCCATTCTAGATTAATTGGAATGCCCAATACCCCCTAATGCAAGATAGACCCATGGTGCCCATGGGTCGACCCGCCTTTGGGGCCCAGCCCACCTGTCTTAGTCTATTTGGGGTTCTATTTGGTTATTTATGTTTCAAGTTGTGTTTTAATAATCTTGGCCGTCAATGTGGTTGGATGGTCCAAATTAATCATAGTGTTTTTTCCTTTCCTATATAATAATGATGTAATGCCTCTTTGGCTTAGTTAGTTAGTTAGTTATGAGTCATGAATTAATGAAAAAGTTTATTCAGAGTGTTTTGGGATCTTCCCCAAGTTTCCTTGGAATTGTCCTCCAAATCTCTAATACCACCGGATCAGAGTTTGGTGAAAGTCCAATTTTTCTAATGCCTCTGGATCGAAGTTTGGTGAGAGCCCAATTTTTCCCCTCTATCTTCATCTGCTACCTTGCCTGCCTTGCGTCTCCATTTCGTTCCACATTATTTGGTATTAGAGACGAAGATCGATCCACCCAAATTCGAGATTCAGCAATCTATCCTTCCCACCAACACCTTTAGCACCTGTCCAATGGCCAATCACAATGGCCAATCATCACCAATAGGACTCAAATCATGACCCTATCTATGCCGATTCCTCTCAGCCTATCAACATCCCACTCCTCCCCAACTCAGACCAATCGTAACCAAACCCTAACCCTACCTCTCGAAACCCATATCCAAAATCCCCAATTTTCCATAACCCTAATTTCAAATCCCATCTCCAAACCCTAAATTTCCAAATTGCTGCAACCTCACCCATCATCCTCCCATCCTCCTGTCAAACCTACCCCTACCAAACCAAAAACCCTCTACCAAGCCACCGTCCACCGTTACCAATCTTCTCAGAACCCGAACACAACCCCGGCGGAAAAAAAAGAAAAGAAAAGAAAAGCAAGTAACAAGGAGAGAAGACGCAGAAGAAGGAAAAGAAAAAAAAGAGAAAGAAAAGGGAGCATCAGTGGGAAAGAAGCGTACGTGGTACCATCGACATCACCAGCAGCACCATCACCAACAACGAGTCCCATTTGCAGCAGCTGAGGTCTCCAACTCTCGCCCCTCCCCCACCATTGCCATCTCCATCTCCCCACTCACATTGGCCATTGCTCCTCAACATCCTTCCATCGTCACAATGCACCATAGTCACTGTCTTCATTGTCTTGGAATAGAGGATAAGAGCCCCAAACTCGATCTCAGCCCTTTTCTCTTCTTTCAGGCTCTAAGATCGAGAGAGAAAAAGAAAAATGGACCTATTTTTGACATCATGTTGGACTTGATTCGCAGCACAGCCAACCCAGTCAAAGACAAGGTCTTGGTCAACTTCGGGTCAGGCATACCTGTTGTGTGGAAAAAAAGGGGAAAAAAAAGCAAAAGCCTTGTTGACATCATCAGGCGACGTCAGAGCTAACATTTGGATCCAATCAAAGCTTGGTTTTACTAAATCGATGAATGAAATTTGTTTTCGCAATATCGAGACCATCCAGACTTCGATTTCAGATTTGTTTGATCCTGCCCTCTCGTGGTGACAAGATTTACACGATAGTGTAGATATTGAGGCCGATTTCATCAATCAAGGGCCCGTAGTCAGTTCAATTTTAGCCATCCATTCAAATGGCAAGATCTCCTCCATATGAACCCTGATTGCTAACCCGTTTTCACCTGCAAACTTTAATAAGAGAGATCTACATACCATGTCAGGTCAAATTATTTTTAAAAGCATTGATATTGAAATCCCTTTTGCATCAAATCAATATGAAATTGCAACAAGATGGCTACAATGATCAACTTCAAAGGGATTTGTATAAAAAGAAATACAGATCATGGTTTTATGCGAATGAAACTACCTTTAAGCAATTCCTTAATTCAAGGCAAGGAAATTTGACCATTGATGAGTATTTTGAGCAATTTTCAACGTTGCAAAGATCATGTAGACTAGAAGGGACTAGATAACATTATTTCACTCAGATTTCTCAGAGGTTTGAGGCCAAACATATTGAAAAACATGAAAGATTATCAAGAAATATTGGAAAACATGGGTTGGGCCACCTATCTTAAGTCTATTTAGGGTTTTATTTGGTTATTTATGTTTTAAATTGTGTTATCATAAGATGTTTTAAGCTTGGCAGTCAATATGGTTGGATCGTCCGGATTAGTCCTAGGGTTGTTTCTTTTCCTATATAATGATATAATGCCTCTTTCACTACAATTGTCTTTGAATTGCCTTCTTTGGATAGTGTTCACCAACATGCACAAGCAACAAATACAATTGACGACTTGGATATGAATAGCAACCAAATTGAAAATCCGATGGACATGAGTGTAGAACCACAATCAGAAAAGCTTATCTCAACCGAAGATAAGAATAGTGCTCAAAAGTTGTGCAACAACTCATTGAAGTTCTTCACATTGATTTCATCTTTGGGGATAGCCTATTGACAATAGAAGATTGTGGCCTACTGGTTCAAAGCCAACAATTGATACATTTAACCATCAGATCAATAGCCAATGTTGGATTCAAACATCAAAAGAAGCCATGCCTCCATTCCCTTTCTACCTGAAAGAAAAAATTGATTACAGCTTTCAAAGCATGCCCACAGGTTGAAGACCAAGCACATCGAAGAATTGTATGCTTGATATTTGATCCTGGAGGACAACTACAAAACTTGAGGTCAAGCTTTCTCCAAGAAAAGGAGAATTGATGCATGACAAACCTATGGTCCCCATGGATCAACCCGCCTTTGGGGCCCAGCCCACTTATCTTAGTCTATTTAAGGTTTTATTTGATTATCTATGTTTTAACTTGTGTTTTAATAAGATATTTTAATCTGGGCCGTCAATGTGGTTGGATGGTCCAGACTAGTCCTAGGGTTATTTCTTTTGCTATATGATGATGTAATGCCTCTTTAGCTTAGTTAGTCAGTTATGAGTCATGAATTAATGAAAAGTTTATTATGAGTGTTTTGGGATATTCCCGAAGTTTCCTTGAAGTTATCCTCCAAATCTTTAACGCCTCTGAATCGGTGTTTGGTGAGAGCCCAATTTTTCCCCGATCTTTATCTTCTACCTTGCCCACACTACGTCTCAATTCCGTTCCACATTTAACAACCCCCCCCCCCCCCCCCAACCACCAAAAAAAAAAAAAAAAACCCCAACAAACCAAAAAAAAAAAAAAAGAACCTAGGGTTTCATTTCGGTATGCTTATGAAGTAGTTTTAATAAGTTCACATGTTTCATGCTTTCATTCATGCATAGTGAAAACTAGAAAAAAAAAAAAAAGAAAAGAGTCAATTGTAGAGTGTACTTTAATTTAAATAACATGAGTACACATTTTTAGAATTATTTTAGCAATTTAGTATTTTTATCAATTTTAGATATTGTTTTTTCTTTTCCATTTTTCACACGACTTTTCCAAAATGGAAATGTGCAATTGATCAAAATGCCGAGACGTTCCATGATGGGGTCAAACCGGAACAAGGACCAAAATGGAATTGACAACTATGAGTTTATTATTTTCATAGATTTTGAGTAATTTGAGAAAATGACCAAAAATTCCCAAACTATAGATATAATTTTCAGCACTTTCGTGGGCCCTCTATACATGACAGCAACCGATATTTAATGATAAGCACTTAGTTTAGTTCCACTACGGTCAAGGTATTTAGTTCCATACCTTAAATTTTCATGATTTTGAGAAATTTGTAAAATCCAAACACATCTTAAAACCGTTGATGTACTTATTTATTCATGTGAAAAGGGTGATTCTAAAAAACATGTTAGTGTGTTTCACATATGTTATACTGGCATGTGTAACATTTGAATATTTAAAACCCATTTTCTTACCCCTGCGTAAAAGGAAAAGAAACTCCTAAAATGTAAGAAAGTAAATTCCCTCCAAAAAGGTAAGTCAAACTTTATCAAACTCAACATCTAGGATTTTATGTTTCTCAATAACTGAGTTACAAAGTAATTAAATCCCTTAGGTCCAAACAGCAAACAATCAACAGTCACAACACGATGAAACAGTCACTGCAGGTCACAATGCAGATCACAGTGAGGTAAGGAAGCAGAAAATAGTTTTGGTCCCCCCAGCTCGTCATTTTAAGTTCAATTTTGAAGGGATGCTATTGGCAACCTGCATCTAGCCAGCATTGGAGGCATCATCCGCCTCTGCATTGCATCACATATCCTATCCAAAGAGGACCAGCGGCCTGTTGTTTGGTTAACAGGGCAGAGCTGCCCACATTGAGGATGGGCCCTCAGAAGGCGCTGCATCTCAGTTTGCATGGCATTGTGATGAAGTGCAACTCCTTCTGTGTAATCCGCTTTTCTTCAGGTTGCTGCCAAGGCCCATGGAGCATATTGGATGAGGGATGACCTGGACATAGCCAGAAAATTAAATGCTTCCTTCATTCATGTCAAGAGTGCAGCAAATGTTGTGGCTGATGGCTTAGCCAAGAAGGAAGTTTAGCTCCAAACTTTGTTTATTTCATTTGATAATGCATGCCCCTGTTGATGTTTGTTAGGTATTTGGGTGATGTGCAAATTTCCTTTTCTCTTCTTCAGTGTTGGCTTGTAGTATATTTCTCTTGTACTGCTACACAGGTTACTTTGTGAAAGTTATCACCATCATCACCATCATCATCATCATAATCAATTTACTGTTATAAAAAATTAAAAAAAATCATCATCATCAAATCTTTGTCCCGACTTTGTTGAGGTTGGCTATTAAAAAAAAGAGAGGGAGGAAAATTATTCAAATTTATGGCTTTAATCCAATATGTTACCATTCAAAAGGAATGAAAAAATTTGTGCAAATTCATGACTTTATGCCACAACTAACACAGGGCCATCAGATGGATTTAGGAAAATTAGACAGATAGGTTTTCTTGAGGATGTCTTTTTTCCTTTCACATTTCATCAGCCTTAAGATTAGGCATTCAAATGGAGCATATAAAGTAAAAACCAAAGAATTTCTTGAGGACAGATTAGTTTTCATTAGGATGCCTTTTTACCCTTCACATTTCATCAGCCTCAGGATTAGTCATTCAGATGGTGTATAAAAACCAAAGAAGTTCATAAAAACCCAAGAGTTTCTTGAGAACAGATTAGTTTTCTTTCAGATGCTTTTTCCCCTTCACATTTCAACAGCGTTAGGATTAGGCATTCAGATGGTGAATACAAAACCAAGAAGTTCCTAAAAACCCAAGAACCCAAGAAGTGCACAAAGACCCAAGAATTTCTTTCTTATTGTTGTTGTTGTTGTTTTTATTGTTATTACTACTACTACTACCATAACAATAAAATATTACAGTATACTTTTTAATCAAGATGTTATTTAGGCGATAAGAACAGCATCCCAGACCTGATCAAACATAATAGGTCCAGGTCCAGATGAATGCATACCAAGACTACGACACAGATTTGGAATGCCTCAAAACAATTAGAAGCAGGAAGAGGTCCACGTCCTGACTCAACCATAACTTGACCCATTAGAACCCAATATAAACCTTCAATTCAATTTCACATGATACGTATAATATCCAAACTCCATTGAGATTAATTGATGCAACTTGCAACAGTGAAGATAGAAAGGCCACAAATACAAAATTGATGACTGTTTGTCCTGGGAAACAAAAGGATTTTTCTGTTGAAACCTACAATGAAGATAAGAATGCGTTCAATATTGATTTACATTTGCGGTAATAATTATGAGATTGAGCTGCCACTAGAAAAGGCAACAACATTGAAGGATAAGTGATAAGGGGGAGTGGAATTTGGACGGAGAAATCAAATGGTTGACTATATCAAAATGGTTGCAAAAGAGGTCCTTAGAGAGTCAAAGGGGAAAAGACACCGTGGTAAAGAAACATGATTGTAGAGTGTAGAGGTTTAGGAAGTTGGTTGAGAGAAAAGACACTACTACAAAATTTGGCAAGGAACTAAGAATGTGAAAAATTATGAAATGTATAAGAAGGCAAAGAAAGAAGTTAAGTTCTACAAAGTCCAAGACATGAATAATAAGTTGGACGAAGAGGAGGAGGGGAGAGATTTTCAAACCTGCAACGATGAGGGAAAGGAAAACTAGGGATTTTGATCTTGTCAAATGTATAAAGAGCGATGGAGAAAAGGTTTTGGTAGAGGACAATGATATTAGAGAAAGAGAGAATATCTTAAAAACTTTTAAATAAAGGTTTTATATCTTTCATCTCAGAATTAAAGCCGTCATCATCATCACCATCAAAGCTTTATCCCAACCATGTTGGGGTCAGTTACATAAATTCTGTTTCTCCATTCCAATCTATTTTGAGCCAAATCCTTCGATAAGTTAAACTTCTTCAAATCTTAATCAATGACCTCCATCAACGTTTTCTTCGGCCTACTCCTACCTCTCGATGGATCATCCACTTATATAGCCAAACTTTTTTTCACTGGTGCCATTACCAGCATACGCTCAACATGCCCAAACCATCTTAAACGGATTTCTCTAATCTTATCCCCTATTAGTGCTACCCATAAATGCTCTCGAAAGAGCTCATTTCTAATTTTATCTTTCTTAGTTTTACTACACATCTACTTAAGCATTCTCATTTCCGCTACATCCATCTTATGAATATGCGTCTTCTTAATTAGCCAATATTCTGCTCCATATGTCATAGCTGGTCTAATCACTGTCCTGTAAAATTTGCCCTTCAATTTCGTTGACATTCGTCTGTCACAAAGCATTCCAAAAGCTAGTCTCCATTTCAACCATCCAGCTTTTATCCTATGCTCCCCATCATCGTCAATCTCCCCATCGTTACTAATCATCAAGCGTAGGTACCAAAAAGAATCTCTACGTGGTATCTCATGAGTTCCAATTTTGATAGTGGTTTCAACACTTTGTATAAGTCCACTAACGTTGCAATCCATATATTCTATTTTTGTACGACTTATTTTAAAGCCTCTAGATTCTAGTGTCCCCCGCTATCTCTCAAGTTTTGCATTTACACCATCTCTTGATTCATCCACCAATACTATATCATTTGCAAACAACATACACCATGGTACTTTTTCTTGAATATGCACAGTTAACTTATCTATAATTAATGCAAAGAGATAAGGGCTTAAGGTTGATTCCTGATATAAACCTATAGTCATGGGGAATCCACTTGTTTCTCCACATGTGGTTCTCACATTTGTTACTGCTCCTTCATATATATCCTTAAAATTTTCAATATAACCTTTAGGGACATTCATTTTGTTTAAAACCCACCAAATTGAATTCCTCGGTACCCTATCATAGGCTTTTTTCAAATCGAGAAAGACCATATCTAGATTTTTCCTCTTTGCACGATATTTTTCCATTAATTGCCTAAGTAAAAAGATAACTTTCATTGTTGATTTCCCTGACATAAAACTAAATTGATTTTCAGAAATCTTGGCCTTCCGTTTCAGTCTTTGCTCCATTATTCTCTCCCATAACTTTATAGTATGACTCGCAAGTTTAATCTCTCGATAGTTGGTACAATTTTGTATATCTCCCTTATTCTTATATATAGGTACTATAATGCTTCTTCTCCATTCATTGGGCATTTTCTTTGTCACAAATATCTTATCGAATAGTCTACATAACCAACTCACCCAAACCTCTCCTAAGCATTTCCATACCTCTATCGAAATACCATCTGGGCTGTTGATTTTCCTGTCTTCATTCGCTCCGACGCTTCCTTCACTTCCACCCCTCTAATTCTACGTAGAAAAGTATGCTCTAGTAATCCTTAACTCTTATATCGCCCAAATGTTCTTCATTTAAAAGTTTGCCAAAATATTCCTTCCACCTTTCTTTACTATCGTTGTCCTTCACTAAAATATTTTCCTCATTGTCCTTAATACATTTGACATGATCCAAGTCCCTACTTTTCTTTTTTTTTATTTTTGCTAGCTTAAAAATATCATTTTATCCTTCTCTTGTTCCCAACCTATTATAGAGGTCATTGTATGCTTTGAACTTTGCACTACTTACCACTTTTTTAGCTTCTTTTTTTTACCTTCTTATACAGCTCAAAATTTTCCTTACTCTTAGTCTCCTGCCAAACTTTGTAGCAATGTCTTTTCTATCGAATAACTTCCTGAACCTCCACACTCCACCACCATGTTTCTTTATTCATATGTCTCTTTCCTTTTAATTCTCCAAGTACCTCCTTTGCAACATTCCTAATGCAATTAGCCATTTGATTTCATATTACTGTAGTTTCTCTTTCAACATTCCATTCTCCCTTCTTAATCATTTTGTCCTTAAATATATTTGCTCTTTCCCCCTTCAAATCTCTCCACCTTGTTTTAGGATCCATTTTGTTTACTACCGCTCTCTTTCTACTTCTAATGCAAGTCACCTTAGAATTAAAGTAATAGAAGTAATTAAGTAATAGAAACAAAGTAAGCATTGGCACAAATGAAGATGCGAAAGGCCACAAGGATAAATGGCATCCCGATAAAGTTTTGCAATTGCTTAGGAGAAATTAGATGGATTTGATTAATAACACTTTTCACTAAGATATTAAGGACAAAAAAAATCTTGGATGAATGGAGAAGAAGTGTTGTAACACCAATGTAAAAGAAAAAAGGATATATACAAAGTTGCACCAATTATCGTGAGATTAAACTTAGAACACTATCAAGCTATAGAAGAGTAATGGAGCAAGGACTTTGACAAAATATCAAAATATCTGAAAATCAAGTTTGTCACACACCAGGGAGGTCAACTATTGAAACTATCTTCTAACTTAGATAGTCAATGAAAAAATACCAAGAGAAGAGGAAAAATTCTTCATATGATCTTCATCGATCTAGAGAAAGCCAATGATAAGGTACCTAAAGATTTCATGGGTTTTAGATAAAAGCAATGTCCCAAGAGATAATATTGAAATCATTAAGGCATCTATGAGGGAGCTGTAACAACTGTGAGAACTATCTCTAGAGAGGTAGGTCAATTTCCAATGACCATAAGTTTGCATTAAGGGTCAGCTCTAAGCCCTTATTTCTTTGTACTTACTTTGGACATATTACTTGTTCATATTCAAGAGGACATACCTTTGTGTATATGTTTGCAGATGATATTGTGTTAGTGGATAAATAAAGAGATGGTGTAATTGCGAAACTTGAGATGGTGGGTAGTGGATAAATAGAGAGATTGTGTGAATGCGAAACTTAAGATAAGGTGATGCGCTTTAAATCTAAGGGCTTTAAACATAAGTCATAAAAAGAAAGAATATATGAATTGCAACTGAAAGAATATATTAATTGCAACTTTAGTGGAGATGTGCAGAGAACTAAAACCACCGTGAGAATTGGAACTCAAGATATACCACTAAGAGATTCATTCTGATACCTTCAATCAACAATTGGTAAGGATAGAAAATGTCTAACATATGATAAGAACGGAATGGCTGTATTGGAGACTTGTTGCTGGAGTGCCTTGTGATCGATTCATATCAACAAGAATGAAGAAAAGACTACCTATGACATATGAAGCATAATGTTACCCAATCAAGAAACAACACATGCACAAAACGAGTGCAGCAAAGATGAGAAAGTTGAGATAAATGTCTAGTAAAACAAGAATAAGGAAGAATAAGAAATGAGGGCTTTTGGGGACAATTAGGGGTACCATAAGAATGTAGAGATAAATGTCTAGTAAAACAAGAATAAGAAAGAATAAGAGAAATGAGGGCTTTCAAGGACAATTAGGGGTACCATAATAGGTGATAAATTAAGAAACTCATTTGGGATGAATTGGATATGTCCAATACAAGCCAGCAAAGGAACCATCAAGAAAATTTTTTTTAATGTCGGTTGATGTCCCAAGGAGAAGGGGTGTGCTGAAAAGGACATGAATGGGAGTAGAAAGGATAAATCTGAAGAAGTGCAACATAATTGAGGATTTAGTTCAAGATAGATCGGAATGGAAAAATAGAATTCATGTAGTTGATCCCTAATATAGCTAGGATGAGGCTTCAATGATGATAATACCTGCCATCGGATATCCCTATGACATTCACTATTACAAATAATTAACAATACATACTTTTCAGATAAGGAAGAAAACCTTATAACATTTAAGATGGATCTAAGAAGACAAAAATAAGCTACAATTTTACCAAGTCATAGAGACCAATCAATATGCAAAGACTGTAAAATCAAGCATTAGAACCGACGATACACCTACAAATAAAAGGTCTTCCATGAGCAAAATCGGACTGAAATGGTTAACCAAATATTCCATAGAATTTCCAGTACAGGAGGAACACCCAACAAATGAAGAAAGCGCACAATAGTTACTTTCTACAAGAATAAAGGTGATATTTTGAAGTGCAAACTACCAAGAAATCAAACTTATGAGCCATTCAGTGTACTGTTGAGAAAGAGTTATATTGCCTGAGACATTAGTCAAATGCATCACAACTAATTTGGTTCTTCGGCAGGTAAATCATAATCCACTTTCCTCTTACAACGAATCAAGAAAAAAGTTTGAGAAGAGGAGAATTTCATGCGGTATTTATTGATTTAGAGTAGGGTCGGAAATGGTACTAAGGAAATTAATTTAGAAACTACAGAGAAAAAAAGCAAAGCAACCATGATTGCTAATATCGACATTATACAGGTGATTTATGGAGAGGTAGTAACAGGAGTGAGAACTATGAAGGGTGATGACAAAATTCCTCAGTGAATCTGATAGCAGCAAATGTCCCCTCAGCGCCTATTTTAAGTGCCTTGATCATGGACAACTTAATGATGAATGCTAGGATGGATTCTCACGGTGTATGCTGTTTGTACATGAATTTGTACCCATTAATCAAACAAGAAAATATGTAAATTATAATGTCGAACTTCGGAGAAAAGCAATTCGAGAACATCCCGTTGAAAATTAGCAGATCAAAAAGAAATTAGGGAGGGTAAAAGTTTGGGATTGATCAGAGATTAGCGAAGCTGTGGTGGTCAAAATTGAGATGACATTAGGTGTGAGAATTCAATAACTACGATCAATTGTAGAACAAAACTATGGGTTTGAGTTTGGATGGCACAATTAGACCTTTGTCGCTTCTTCGAATTGTATTCTCCTTTGCAATACCCAAAAGAAAAGTTCAAAATTTTGCTACATTGCGCACACTTGCCTTCACCAAACTAAAACAGAATTATTCCCATATCCTCTAGTTCACTCAGATAGCAAACACAGAAAACACTACACAGCAGAAATGAAGAATAAAAAAATCCATCTACTCCAGTATTCCACCAAATATTCATGCAAACCATCAATAACCAAAGCAACAACGACAGAAGCACATGAACACGAATCGGGATCCAGAGCTTACCCGGTCCTTGGGCCGCCATTTCGACACCATCCCGACCGATGGGCCCGACGGCATGCACTCCTCGAAGGCGTCGTGCCGCAGCTCGCAAAGCACCACCGTCTGCGGCAGATACGCCATACTCGTCGTCGTAGTTGTCGTCGTCGTCACACTACCGCTGCTGCTCGCAGCTTCCGACTCCCTTCTCCGGCCGCCGCCGCCGGCGCCGGCGGAGATTAAGCCGGAGGCCCCATCCTCATGGCCGGAATACTCGTGCAGATGATTCGAAACTGAAACGGAAGACTGTGAGAATCGCGAAGCCATAAGATCTCCCAATGCCATCAAAAACCCTAAAAAAACGGATATCAACCTTGCCCCAGCCTCGGCGCGACCGCGACCATAGCTGCAGAGATAAGCCCTAGAATCGAGATCTCCGAGTCTGTGCTTCTCCTTCTCCTTCTTCTTGCAGGGTCCTTGTTGTCTTCTTCGATCGAAGCGGAGAGGCGTCGAAGGAGAAGCTGGAGGAAATCAACGAAGCCGCTCTTGCAGCGACGAGACGAGAATCGAAGGGAGGGGGAGAGAAAATCCAGCTTCTGGAAACCCTAGAAAAGACGTGGGAGGAAAACCCTAGAAGGAGAAACCCTAGAAAAGCTTAAGAGGAGGCGAAATGGCAGAGAAAGAAGCGGCGTTTTTTTTTTTTTTTTTTTTTTCTAGTTGTGATCCGGACTTTTGCGTTTCGGCTACAAGTTCTTTTTTTCGGACGCTCCGCTCCGATACGAGGGTTTCATATCCGGGTAGACGAGTTCGTCTGCGTCTTCCACAGAGATAACGATAGGTTCCACGTTCGTTTGCTTGGGTTGCAAGGGTGTAATTAAACACGTTTGCATTTATAAAAGAATGACAAACGCTTTTTTTTTTTTTTGTTTTTACTTGTTTTATAAATAACAACCTCTATTTATTTTACTTTTTATTTCTCTGAGTTGGGGTGTGAAACTAGAAAACATAATCATGAGTGTGCTGGCTAACTCTAATTGTTATTTTAATGAACGTTTATGAATTGTTCACAAAATGACGTTTCAAGAATGTCTTATTCCAATATTAGAAGTTTATTTGTATTTTAGCAAACAAACATTTCTTGCTAAAAAAGCATTAGTATATCCTCTATTACCACATTAGAGTTACAAGAAATTTACCTACCTCTCTCTGTGCCGAAAGAGATTAGTTCGACTAAAAGAGTTGGAACGCCTTCCGTTATTTAAAAAAAAATTTTAATATATCACTCTTATTTGGATTTTTTTATTAATTTTTTTCTTATAGTAATCACGCACACCTCCACACACACGCAACCTCCATAGAACCCTCCTCAAGAGCATTATAATTAGAAAGATTGCTTAGTAGTTGTTAACATGGAGGACAAATTCATCGCCACTGAACCATAGTGGATTAGTACAATACACATGGGAAGCAATCAACATCATCACACGTATAAAGAAAAAGAAAACCATGCAACCATGATATAAATTTTATGTGGTTCACCATAAAGTCTACCTACACAAGTTATGAGCAATCTGCTCGATTTTACTGTGAAAGAAGCTGAAAATTTCGTTACAATGACTCCCTATCTTCTAGCACTTACCTCTTCAATCTTCATAGTTCTTAATCTTACTCTCATAACACATTGTCATACGTAGTGTATCAACACCACGGAAAAAATAGTTCACACCTCTTTACACCCTACATGGCCATACGTGGTCTATACCACGAGAAAGAGATCTGTCACATCTCCTATACATAGTATATGATCACATTAGATGAATATATAATATCTGCTTTCTTGGCCACCAAGAAAGTCCTGGTAGAAAGATCAAATTACCTTTGACCCTAACCTGATCATTAGCTAAACCAATAAATCAATTCGACTAGACCAACATACAAGACATAAACACAACAATTAGCAACTCAAATTTTACATTAAGCGTTGATAAAGGAATTCTTAACTACAATAACCACCAAGTGTATAGTCAGAATTATAAGACCATGAATATTCAACATTTTTTTTGTGAAATATGGAGATTTTATCAACTAGTCAAAAACAACTACTAACTACCATCAAAGAGATTAATGATAAACTAATGACTGCCTTGTTTGTAGGAAATATATATATTATGTACTTGTGAAATTGTAATTGTCACTAAGTACTTATCCATACTTGCATATAAAACAAAAGAGTAATAGCCAAAATTAAAAAGATGTTTTTGGCAGCTCAATGGCTGTCCTGTGCTAACCAAATGGACGGCTTAGAAACAATGCGTCAAAGAATTTCGACACGCGATACAAACTAAAAAGGTGCTGCGAAGACGTTGCCACACACTATCGACTAAAAGAAGCCGCCTCACACGAGAGACTAGCGCTGGCTCCAGCCTTGTGCCCGTATCGTGCTGCCCGGGCTGCCCGACAAGTCTGCCCGAAAAATGTGCTGGAGCACAGCTCAGCACCACCGTCCCTACCACGCGACGGAGCTCCTTTTCCGCGGGAAATGATTCAATGCTGTCCACCACTCTACGGACTACGGAAACCCTCCGTACACCCCTACCAACCAACTTACATCTCTGGTGGGCCATAGGCCGTACGCCCCGTGGCCCCCCACAGGAATCAAATCTTCAGCTCCGCCTCAATCCAACCGTTCATGAGCGGTCCTAAAAATGGATGGGAAATGATTTGAAGGGACATTAAACTCAACCATCCAGACGTCTGGTCAAAATAGGGAAGGGGATTGTCCATTGCTTACATTTTCTCAGCACCTGTTAGGTAAGCTTCAATTTTTAAAATTTTTTCTCTTGTTATCTTCATAGCCAATGTGTCAGAGGGGCCAAGGAGGGCTGCCAGTGGGTGCTTGTGTATCCAATTTACAGATCATTCCAGCTCAAAAGAAGGAAAAAAAAAATTAAGATTTTTGGTGGATGGGTACAATGCATTTGGCTCCTTTGTGACCCATTTTCAGTTCCTTAGATCTTTGTCACTGTAGTGCACAAATGAACCGGGGTTATTCTGAGCTAATCGGATATACCTTTTATTTTAAGGCTTTTTTTGTAAATATCAATGCATGTGAAAGCTAAATTAAGATTACAAGGCATTTGTGTCATGTAAGCTAGCATTTTTTTTCCTTAGGTTTTATTTGGTTGATTGGATCCATTTATTAGATGGATTGTCACACTGGTGCCATTCATACCATGCAAGTAGGGCAAGTTTGGCTAAGGATTCAGTGGACTTATCAAAATGAACTTCTAGCAATTTTAATAAGTCAAAAATAAATAAAACTAATTTCTAAATCTCACCTGAATCTAATTAAACTACCGAAGGAAGCACGAATGCAAGACGAAGGGAGATGATCCATGAGGCTGGCGATCACCAATGAGGTTATTTGTTTTTGTGTACGTATCTCATTTTATGGTTCTTTGCATCCATATATAGAAAGATCTTCCTCCATCTCGACCGAGGAAATGGATCTCTATAATTGTGCATTACGCGTACTAAATTAAGCGATTTGACTCTTGATTGTGAATACTAGAGGATTATTGTGGATAGTCCTTGAGGCTCTCTTGGGCATACTATGTCGGGTCCAAACAACTACTTGGACTGTCAACTTTCTAGATATCTTATTTAAAAAAGCATTGCAGGCTCCTTGTTTCAATTTCAAGCACCTTGTAGCGTTGGTGAGCCCTAAAAATATTCAACATGTCTTATGAAGAAAAAAATATTAGCATGCCAAGCCACGAAACCATCTTCTCCCTCTCTCTATATTTTTCTTCTCCTTTTACAAGCATGTTGCGATAAAAGAAATGAAAAAGATTATATCTCTCTACCGTTGTTTTTATATTAATTTTTAAAGAAATTCAAAATTCAAATAATTTTCATAACATCATTGTGGACTTCATTCAAGGAAAAGTATTACAGTTAAAATCAAGCCCAACATAAACTTATCAAGAGGATAAGGATAAACCACTCATAAAATCAAAACCTCTAACAGCCCATGATATTATCTAACATTCCCCCTCAATTAGATAATTCTTTTGAAGAAAAGATCTCTAATTGTTAATAAAAATAAAAGTAAACCATCAAATCTCTGAAATATAAATATTATTAGTTTTTGAATAAAAAATGATCTTAAGTCTTCTTCATAAACATTTAACAAACCTAACAAACCATTCAATTGTCTAACATCCATATTTCTAACATCCTCCCTTAATCACATGGCCCTCAATAAAATTTGTGATTGTTAGCATAAAAAAACAAAACATTTGATCTCTACAAAATCAAATCAATTATTTTTTTTATAGTAAAAACGATATTTATATCTTTTTAGTAATCATCGTCTATCCGTGAATTTATCACCATTACAACTCGCTCTTTGTTTAATCCGTCAGTGTTGGCGGCTCCCTAGATTAGATATGTTGTGATTTCTTCTAGAAGTGTCGTTCGTGGAATTTTGATGAAGATGGTGAAATGGTGAGGGCATTTGGATGAACTAATGAGGGAAAATGATAGTTGGTTTTATTGAAATAAAGGAAAATTAATGATGATTAATGCTAAAGATAGGACTGTGCCCGGCTTGGTCGCAAGATCATCATTGTACTTGGCTTTTTGATACCATGAAGAAATTCAAAATTCAATTAATTTTCATAACATCACCGTGGATTTCATTCAAAGAGAAGGATTACATTTATGATCAAATCCAACCTAACCTTATCAAGAGTATAAAGATAAACCACTAATAAAATGAAAACTTCTAACAATCCATGATATTTTCCAACAGTTTGCTTCATTTGTCATAAAATGAACCTCTCTACTTTTTCTTCTTTCTTTTTTTTTCATTCATTCCTTTGTTTTCTATTACATTAGTAATGGCTTAATTTTAATCTCCCTCCCTTGGGTACTCCCAAGGAGTACATAGGTTTTCTTCTTTGTAAAGTATCTACAAAGTGGTAGAACCAATTCTTCAACAAAGGTTTTCCTTAAGCTGCTCCTTTTCCTCTAAAGTTGAGACGTGATACTGAAAGTGACTCAAAAAGAACATTCGCCATGTTGCTGGAGGAATACTTTTCAACATTGATCTACATTAGAGTGGTGTGTAAATTAAGTATAAATCCGATTAGCTAATTATTTTTCTAATCATCATTGGATTCGATGTGTTAACCATCAGTATCAATAATTAGTGCACATGCTTAGAGAATTAGGTGGCAGTACTCTAGCATGGTTGGATGCATGACCATCAAGAACCATCACAAGTACGGACACAACCCAAGTCCAACCTGTTTGTAATTAATTATGTTGACTGGTTAAAGTTCAACTGGTTTGTGTGATTGGGTGCCATTCATGTATGGCCCATGTGTCGGGTCCATCTATGAAAAATGTTGGACCTGCAAGGGAGTGGGAGTGTTGGGAAAAGCCCCGCATTCCACATTGCCCAAGTAATGCGTTTGACATGACTCTCATCAGTTTAATAGTGTGTGTTCAAGTTGGGTTAGTAATTTGAGCAGTAATTGAGTTCAAGTTAGTTCTCGATGGTATAGACTTAGCCCGCATATGACCCATATTTGAATCAAGCTGGAAATTTCAACCTAAACTGGAATTACTAGGTTGAGTTAGTCACGTTAGGTAAGAGATTGCCGCCCCACTAATGAGGACTCACAGCTTACAGAGGCATCAACATGTATGTCCCTGGACATATGTGAACAGCATGTGACTAGAATTCAACTTTGTTAATTAACGAGGATAATTTGGCTGATTCCATTTGCTATTGATGGGTTCTTATAATCCACGCTTACGGCGGGTTGATGCGACCTGACCACATCAGCACAAATGCACAGCCCAGCAAACATTGATTTCATTTCTATTATTTTAAAAGCTAGACTGAGAAATTAATCTATTTTTAGTACAACAAACTAATTATAATCTCCCTCTCATTTCCTACATTTCAAGCATGCTTGCTGATGTAACATGCTTAGAAATACAGTACACTAATTATATTCTCCCTCTCATTTCCTACATTACACGCATGCTTAATGATCTAACATCCTTGAGAAGAAGCGTGCGTCACTTTCTTTAGAAAATTGTCTATAACCCAAGAGGTATCCAAATGATGAGAAGAACAGTCATTTAATGGGATGATATTAGTCTAATCCAAGGCCTAATGTATCATTATTATATGATACTATTAATATAAATAATTAATGTAAGGGAAAGACGACATGGAAGGGTTATTATCATATTGGGAATGACAAGTACTAAAATGATGGTGGAAGAAGGCTTTAGTATCTGTTTCTCTTTCTAAGTGGGTATTTTGGAGGGTCTAAAATTTTTTCATCTGTGAAGATAATGGAGTCATGTTGCATTCTCTAGTTCTGTTTAACCGCATTCATTGTTTCCTTTCTATAAAGTAATCACAGACAATACTTCCCATGTGATAAAAGTTCTCTCTCTCTCTCTCTCTCTCTCTCTCATATACCCATGGACATAAACACGTGACTGATTTAGGCGTTTTCTAATATTTTATTGATCATCAAAGGAGAGAAAATCAAACTGAAACCCTCATTACCTATAGTGGGTGCACTGTAATAACATTTTAAACCAAGAATAAAACCATGCACGACTCCATTGGAGTGGCTTTGAAAACAAGAGCCTCCACTTCATATGAATGTCTGTCTATTGCACACGTACGGACACAGCACCATGTCGTACATTTTGGGCTAAATGAATGCTCTCATCTTCTACTTGCATAGCTATGTGCATGGCCTTGACTGGACCCCCAAAATTGAACATGGTTTGCAAATTTTTCTAGTGTTTCTAGTTCGAGGTTCCCAATTTTGCTCTTTCCTATTGGTTTTTCATTATATTCTGGACTTTAGAATGTTTATACCTATAACTGAGCCACACTCAAACAGTCGACCTAGTTAGTTCTATGCTATTTGCAAATATTGCAAAGCCTCTGTAGTGGCTTAATGGTAGAATATATCCATTGTAAAGGTAGAGAAGAAACTACTGATGGAAATCTGCCTGTGTGCTCATTAGGAAATAGGAAAGGTAACCCTCAAAATGTGAAGTTGACCTTGCAAAAAATGTGCACCTCGAATCCTCTCTAAAACTTGTTGGGCAATGTAGTGTGAATTAAAACCACAAGCTTGGTATTCACAAAATTTTGAATTAAAACCATTAAACTTTAAGTCCCCCAATAACTATTCAGGAAAGGATGATTATATTAGAGCTGATTTACTGGCTTAATTCAAAAATGAATTTATGTAATTTATAAAAGTCCAGGAGTTTGTTTACTCAATAAAAACAAGAGCTATGACACATGACCCCTTGGAATATCCTTCAGGTAATTAACCACCTTTCAGAAAGATTTGACTCTTTTTTTTAGGTATCCTGGAATTAGGAGTTACAGTGTTTATTCAACCAAACAAAACGACGCCCGTCCATTCCTAAGTACAGACACTATTTTTCAAAAGAAACATCGATTTGAGAGCTTACTGTTCTAGCTTTGTCTATAGTATGCGAATCCCCTCAAATGTACATATGTTTGATTTGGATATTCATTTATTTCAGCACCCAAGGTACACTGGCCTGGTTTTTCCAATGTAATGATAAACGTGGCGGAAGAGACGTGCAATTGTCTAAATCACTCTTATCCTCCCAAGTTCTGTTCATTTGCTTGTTTGTTTAGTTGTGTCCAGGGGTGATGAATCAATCCATAGTAAACGTCTACAGAAAATTTCAGCTGCACATATCTTATCTCTTTCTATAGTAAATTGTGAGATTTTCTTAAATGCAATGTAAACAGAACAATTAAGACTCCTAAGGACTTGAGATTTATCGCATTGACATGAAAGGTAGCATGCACTGTAGCTAATTCATGTGCAGGTCATTGGTTTGGAATCCAAAGCTAGTTGATTATACGCAGGATTTCACAAATGGTTGAGGTCATTTCTAAGGTACCCCACATTTTCTTTCTTGGATTGCCATTTGAAGCACCATCAGTGTTTAGATACAGTCTACAGAGAATTTGATGGAGCTTTGAGAGAGAGAGAGAGAGAGGCTAACTTGGAATAACAAGGGATCCAAAGCATTACATGCTCGAATGAATCATGAATGTCAATGATGAACTGGGGCATTTTCTATCACTAGATAGAGTTCTGGATTCTCAACTGTCTGGGGTAAATTTCTACAGTCAAAACAAGTCTCATGGATATTCTAATGATCCCACCCATCACAGTCAATATGGGCCAATATCCATCTAGGCGAAATTGTTTTGACTATCTGCTCAATGGAATGGTGGGAAATTACCAATCGGATGCAGTTTGCTAGATGCATTATCAAAGTGGGCCCTAAATGGTGGGACCAATGGACCTTACCTTTATTCGAGGTGGCAATTTTGTCACATCTCAAAAGAGGAAACAGACTGTAAAAAAAAAAAAAACAAAACAAAACAAAACAAAAAGAAGTGAGATCCCCGCATGGGTTCAACTTGATGCATACCAATTGCAGTGGTGAGGAGTGGGTTTTTTTCTATTTTTTCGTAATTTGGGCTATTGATCTAGGGATGATACTCCCACTTGAGGACCATGAATTAATCCATAGAAATGTGTGTGAGGTAAGGTGCCATCACCACTCAATCATGAGTGTGTTGGCGGGAAGGAAGGAATGCAAAATATTGAAATTGACACCCTCGCTATGAATTAGAGGTGGACTAACACCGCTATAATCACATATTGCCTTAACCATTAATTGAAGGACCTTCAATGGGTTTAAAATTGCAAACCCAACTTGATAATTCAGGGCTTGGGTTGAAACTTTCAACCTCCTGAAGGGCTGTGTTTGAGAATATAGAGACAGTTCATCAGTTGGATGTTCCATGACTCAGTTATCTAAGGTTCCATCCCTATCTGCCACTCCCTGCATGTGTAGGTGGTTCTCTCTCCACAGTGTGTTGGGGTTTACCTACGGTATTTATTGAGTTTTTTATGAGTCTAACCCCCTGGCTAGTACAAAAAACTTAAAAAAAAATAAATGTATAAATATAAAAATGGGTTATGTTCATAACTTAGGACCATGGTTTGCTTTTGGAAGTTGTGGATTTGAGCTACACTATTACATTAGGGTGATAGGGAATTTATCTAGATTTTCTTAGGTCCGAAGGGATTAGTTCAACCCTTTGGACCGATGGCAACCCATCAGAACAAAAATAATTACAAGTTGAGCCCATAACAATTATCCAGAGAGAACCTACCTCTTAACTCAAACCAATGTGACACAACCCACTCAATTCCCACACACATGTGTGCAAAACTACCATAATATGTAGATTCCTGTTTACCTTGTTGACAAGTGGCCTCTCCATCATATTAGGGAGCATATGTAAATCATGTGTGGCTATCACCCATACATTATCGGCCAATCAGTTCGAGCCACAAGTCTGAAAAAGAAGTAGTGGCGTGACGTTTGGTCATTGAGGTAATAGACCTAATCTCAGCTTATTGCTTACTTACATAGATAAATTAGATGTAATTTTTTTAAAGGAGAAACCTAAGTTCAATGCAAACCAAGAATCTGAGCACATGGGTGCCACAAGAATCAAATGGAAAGAAACCCAATAGCCTTGGAGCCAAAAGAATCAAGTTAGTGGACTCCACCTCATCTCATTACCCAAACATAACCTAACCTTTACTTCTCTCTCTCTCTCTCAAGTGCTTAGGTGGAGGATGATGCATGAGACCATCTTCTGTGTATCATTCAAACTTGGAACAAAAAGGTTGCCATAGAATTTCAATTTCATATAGAAGGATGCTGTGACATCCCGGAGTCCCACATCGACTATAGAGAGGAAAGTGAATGGGTTTATATAGAGAGCTTGCACCCTTACCTTGCATGAGGCCTTTTGGTGGGTTGAGGCCCATCAGAAACAAAACCGTGAGGCTCATGGGCCAAAGCGGACAATATCATGCATGTGTGAAGGGTGGGGTGTTACAAATGGTATCAGAGCCGACTCTCGACCTTGCATGAGGCCTTTTGGTGGGTTGAGGCCCATCAGAAACAAAACCGTGAGGCTCATGGGCCAAAGCGGACAATATCATGCATGTGTGAAGGGTGGGGCGTGACAGATGCATTACTTTATGTCACCTTTCCCTCCCTGTTTCTTTCCCCTTTGTTTATGTTTTTTCTCTCTTCCTTCTTTGTCCTTGGCACATCAAAATCCATAAAGAAGACACGAAGCACACATACATCGATTGATTTGTTTATACACCAATTGAGATTAAAAAAGACGTTTGAAAAAGAACCCTTTCTCACGGGATATGGTGCTTTCTAAATGCATTGCATGAGCATCTCATTGGATTTTGACCAATTAAGAAGCAAATTGACTTCCTCAAAGCAAGGACGAGGCACTTTGAAGTAGGCATCTTTCTTTTCCAACTCTCAAGCTCTGAAGTGAAACATCTATTTAAGAGATATGAAAAAAAATAAAACAATTATATTGAAAGTATAAAAGTTAAAAAATTTCTCTTCTTTTTTTTTAAGTAAAAAAAATTCAAATCGCTAAATAATAAAAAAGGTAAACTACTTTAAAAAAGAGTCGAAATGATTCATTATCAGGTCAATAAAGACAAAAATCAATCATAATATGATTAGATCCCTTCATATATTATTCTCTCTTGATTTCAAGTTAATTTTGAATTCATTTTACAAATAAATTACCAAATTGACCCTAACATATGCCATGGGAGATAAGTTTAAGTTTAGATGCCGACTTGAACTCCAAAAACTCCAGTTGGCCCGACAAGTACATAGGTCGAGTCTGATTGGGTGTGTCAAAAACCTTACCTAACTTGGAGGCCTTACCCTTCCAAATCAAGTCATTTGACTTGGGCTTGTTTATTTTGAAATTATTTCTAAAGAGAATTATTAGTGTTGTGATTTTTTTTCGCTAAGAAAGGTGTGATTGTATATAACACAAAAGATAATCAGTGCAGCATACATCAAAACATACAGTAAAAAATGCCTTATAAGGAGCTGTTTTATAGCTAAAGTAGCACTAGTATTATTTACGCTACAGTGAAAAACATGAGTCTCATAATTGTCGAAAGAAGTTGAAGGTCCTATAAATCCAGTATCCCCTACGGATGTGGTAAAATGGGTATGAGGCTCTCTTTCTTTCGTCACAACATTCTTCTCCTGGAAGAACACATGCGAATTTTTAATGTTAGTGTCAAGTCATGTCCCTAAATATTTGAAATTTTGTATTAGATTGCTATAATTTGGAATATCAATCTATTGAAAAAAGGTCGATTGTAAGCTTTGAATTCCCATATTTCTAGCTTCTTGAATGGTGAATTGTGTTTGAGCCTTTGGAATTCTGTTTAGGGGACAAGATTTATTGAATTCCTGATTTTAATTGAATGAGAATTTTAAAACGTCAATTTTTATGTTTTGAATTTGAAAGGAATTTTGTATGTTCGCTAAATTCATGGATTGAATAGAACTCAAGTCTTAGTCAAAGTTATATTTTTATTTATTTTTAGATTAGGAGTTTGAAAATGCAATAAACTTCCACGTTAGCTAAAATGAAGAAATCCGAAAAATTCGAAGAGGGCTGCTTGATTGATCGAGTAGAGATCCGATTGATCGAATTTAAGGGAGTGGCTTAATTCAATCAATCGGACCTGCTCAGAAACTCCATCGACTTGTGAATTTTTAATTCCGATTTTAACGTATCTTTCCCGTTTGGTGACAATTTCTTTCCTAGTTTGAATACATTTATAAGGCACGAATTTTGGGCTATATAAAGGGGTTCTGTCTCAACCCTAAAACAAAGATTTCATTATTCTAAGTATAAAATATATTTTGGAGATAATCTCCTCTACAATTTTCATTGAAGAGTTGAACGGTTGAAGTTTCACTATAGAGATCATTGTCTTCTATATCTCTTTGTGGAAGATTGTCTTCTAAGTATAGAAGATTGTTCTAAGGAATTAAGTATAATATTTAGAAGGCGTTCAGGTGCTTGGATCTGTAACAGAGAACGATATGGGAGTTGTCGTAGTGGGGTGCTGTGCAATGAAAATCACAAGTCCTTAAGTTGCACGAAAACCGGATAAAAGTTGTGAGCATGTCTCTTGTAACCATGGTATGATTCATTGTGTTTGATTATTAGTCCAATATAAACTCATAATTTTTTTTCTGGTTTAGGTTTTTATGTAAAAATCGTGTCTTCTTATGGTGTGTGTGCTTTTGTTTGATTTATTTCCACTACGTAATTGATTGTTTGCGCATATAGTATTGAGATTGATGTGTTAATTCATTCTTGAGACCCACAAAAAACCTTCATAATTCTTAAAATTTGAGCTTTTTGAATGTTGAATTGTACTTGAGCATTTGGGATTTTACTTGGGGGATAGGATTTATTGAATTCCAAATCCTCACTAAATAAAAATTCTCAAAATTATTGCAAACAAACATACCCTATACATATAAACAGCATCTAGATGTAGAGGAATTTTGAAAATTTTTGTTTAGAGAGAATTAGGGATTCTCCTATTACGGTCTCTTTTTAATTGGTTTTCAAAATGCTCAAGTAGAATCTACTATTCATAAATATGAAGTAATACCAATTTCAAAGTTTAAAAGTGGCTTTTAGGAGGTTGATTTTTACAAGTTTTGCATTCAAACATTGAATTCCTGACACTCTAAAGACATGATCGTATACCTGCAACATTAATTCCCAGTGATTACTTATGAACGTGATACGAAAGGCATGCGTCACAAAAACTAGAAGTAGGAGCACCGGGGCTAAAAGGTCGAACATGGGGCCGTCCCAGGCCCGGTCCAAATTTTTTGTGGGCAAGCATTGCCTAATCCTCAATGAAATCCTATCCAGTCCCCATTTGGGTACCTTAATATCCAAACTTAATCCGGGATTCTCAGTGATCAATTTTAAATACCAAACGTAGAGGAGCACAGACCTAGTTGCACTTTCATCTGGCCTGGCCACGCTGGGCTGAGGTATGGCTCAGGCGCTTATCCCATGTTACACCATTAAAAGTATAACCATAGAAGTGGCCCGAAGGTGGCCACCAGCAATGCATCATCATTGACTAAGATTATAATGGCCCAGCAAATGGGTGAAAATGGGTTGGGGTTATAGAGTATGGAACGGAATTACCTATGGGGAGGGGACCTGAACCCAATTTGGGTCCAGATTACAAGACACAGTTTGAATTAAAGACGCAAAGCAGGACTCAGATCACAGAAAGGGTCCTTGCGTCTTGTCCCAAATCAAGACCAAAATATTTTTGCATTACTATTTTTTACTTTTATACTTCATACACTGGCAGCACCCAAGCATATATATATATATATAAAATATAGAAAAAGTTTTCTCGTTTGCACGTGGACCATCAACAAAGGCGGAACCCCCTTGACAAACGGCCTGGATGGGCAGTGTGCCGTGCTCGGGAGAAAATCGGCCCATATGGTATGTGATAGTGACATAGGACCTCTACCTTTTTTTTTAACAACTTTAAGTCTTTCAGGAAGTGGAAGACCTGGTTTAATCCTGTCAAAAAAAGTTCTTGCTGTTAGCTTTCCTAGCTTTTCTAGTTGTTATCCTTAACACATCCCTATTCAAGATCAATTGCCCATAAAAGATGTAGTCACTGAATTCTCTCTCTCTCTCTCTCCCCTTCCTTAGTAGTAACCTGATTCATTGTTTTCTTGATTGAGTAGAAGAGTAGGTTTCTCCCTTTTTTGCTTAGAGCTTTTCCGGCTGATAGAAGCTGCTTTATCAGCAACATTCAACTAAACTGTTGTGGGATCCTATGTAGAGCACTAGGTCTAGGGATCCTATGTAAAGCACTAAACTCTTGCTTTGCAGACTTGCAACATATCCAATCAAGGCAAGGGTAAAACAGACTACTGTTGTGGTGATGTTCTATCAATACAGAAAATGCGCATGGGTACCAAAACAAGGTTGCTCGACAACCAAAAACCTCAGCTGAGATCTCTATGACGCCTCTTCATTTTTTTTAAGGTTATGTGTGCTGGTTTGTTCTCCTAGGTTGTGGGTTGGAGCTGTGACTGGGCTATGGGGAATTTAACTGACTCCTCTCGGGCCGAAAGGAAATTGTCCAGCCCAATGGGTTGGGACACCTTCCGTTATCAAGAACTTGGGTCAGCCGAAAACAGAACTCACAGGGTGTGAAGTACATCAAATGTGAAACTGGGTTGGCCCTAGTTGGGTTTAGGTTGGAGTTGGGCCCTAATTTCAGAAGCTGCGTGCAACTGGGTATGATTTGTGGTAGGGCTTGGGTGTTATAATTTTGTGTAAATTCCTAAATTTATTTGCATTTTGGATCTAAAAGCCAGATTTGAATCCTAGCTGAGGAGAGTCAATCTCGAACTCGATTGCCTAATCCATGACTCAAACTCGACTAAAATAGAGTTGCCTAACTTTACATGTCTCGATCTCTGCTGGAGCTGTGTCTGAACTAAGTTCAAATACAGGCTTGGGCTTTGTTGTCTTCTTCGTTTATAAAATGACCCGACCCACTAGCTAAACCCATTTCCGAGCTATATTTTACCTGCCTCATCTCACACGCATACTCCTACACATCATGAGCCAAATAAATCTAACCCGCAGCCAAATGAGTTGGGCTAGGATAGACCTGCATTACCTGTTTAAAGGGTCCATTTAAACGGTTGATTGAGTTGACCCGCAAGCCTGAACTAATTTAAATGTTTTTTCCTTATTATTTTTTTCTTTTTTTCGGCTATGGGCTTTCTTTTTCCACAAACAAACTTTAACAAAATCCTTGGAAAAGATTGGGCTTGGGCAAATTTCTTCAAGCCAGCTTAGATCTTATCCAGTTAAATGGGCTGACCTACATTACAGGTCATACTGGTTGTGTCGACCTAGGTCGAGTGCGAGTTAAGGTTTCTCAACCTGGTTTAAAAACAGGCCTAACACAGGTTAGTCAGGAATCAACGGGTCAACCAGGCAGACCCTAAGGTTAGTCGGGCCTATGTTGATAATTAGGTGTGCCCCACTATATGTTGTGGGCCCACCACCGGACGATGATCATAGTAGGCCCCGCCCGTATATAGAACGAGAAGCAAACTACATGGCGGTTTTCATTCAGTTCCTGCACGATTGACAGTGCAAGCAACGAAAGAGAAAGAAGATGGCGTTCGTCGTCTGCGCTCAGACACATCTCCTCCGAAACCCTAACCCTAATCTCTTCTCCTGCTCAAAATCCCCAAATCTCCCACCCATCTCCCTACGCTTCTCTCCTCTCCCAAACCCTAAAACCCTAATTCCCAATCTCCTCACATGCAAACACCCCCCAAAACCCTCTCCAATCCTCAAAATCTCAGCTTCCTCTGCAACCCCACCTCTCCAAACAGCCCCTCCATTAAGACCCCATATCCCTCTCCAACCCCTCCTCTCCAGTTCCACCAAAACCCTCTCCACCATCTTCGCCACGGCCCTCTTCCTCTCCAGTCAAATCCTCCAATCAATCCGGTCCTTCTCCGAGAAACTCAAGCGAATTTCCCCCAAACCGACCACGGACGAGCTGGTGGCGATCCAATCGCTGCAGAAGAACGCCCTCTGCGCGGCGGGGCCCCTCTTCTTCGCCGCCCTCCGCGACCGCCCCAGCGGGTTCCTGAACACCCCACTCACCGTCGTCGCCGCCGGCATGGCGAAGTGGCTCGACATCTATAGCGGGATTTTGATGATCAGGGTCTTGCTCAGTTGGTTCCCCAACATACCTTGGGACCGCCAGCCGCTGTCGGCGATCCGCGACTTGTGCGATCCATATCTGAATCTGTTCAGGAACATCATTCCGCCGGTTTTCGACACTTTGGATGTCAGTCCGCTGCTGGCGTTTGCGGTTCTGGGCACACTTGGTTCGATTCTCAACAACAGCAGGGGAATGTATTGATGCAGTTCAAGTAAGGGTTGGGATGTTTTCTTTCAATACGTTTTTGCTTTCTTTCGTTCCATGTTCTATTGCTTGAACAGTAGTTTTGGATGGAAATCATCAGTTACTTGCTATGTTAGTTATTGCAGTATGAGATGCATATTGATTAAGATTTACATGTTTCATAATCTGAGAAAGAAAGCCTCATGTTTGGTTTTTAATTGAGCCATGGAATAAGTTATTCTGGTATTATTTTGCAGTGTGTGTGTGTGGGTGGTGATGGCTTGCCTGTTAAAGTAAGGATTTTTATTTTGTAGAATTTGGGTGTTTGTTTTGTTCATGGGGATTAATGCCCAAAGTCTTGGAAGATAGATATCAGATTTCTCATTTATCAAGCCATTTTTTGTCTTGGGTTTTTGGTTTGAGGAAATTGGATCTCCTTGACCTGATCAAATGAGTTGTTTGTCAATGTCAATGTGCCTCAGCTGATTTTCTGGGTCTGCAAATTTTCTCCGCTTAAAATGCTTATGCAAGGAGGGAGTTAATATTTCCTTACCCTTGGAGAAAGACAACCTCTTAGACAATAACCCTATACGGTATGAAAGTTATAGTGTTGAATGAAATATGTTAGACTGTATACAACAAGAAGACGCACACACTACAGAATAATTAATTGAGTATCCGATATGGATTGAATTCTTCAAGAAACTTTGTCCTCTCTGCATAGATTTGGCAATAAATCTGCTGACTTTGTAGCCAATCCTACAAACATGTTTAAATGAAACCATCATCAGTGAGCACGAAAGCTTAGTTTATTGATAATGGAAGAGAATTCCATGAAGCAGATGAAACCCCGTTTTGTTTAACTTAACAGATTCAAATGGTAGACCTGCTGTAGGTAATGCATCCGGGCCCATTTGCTTCTTTGGAGTGCATGGTCAAGAAGTGGGAGCTACACCTGATCTAAAAGATAACCTTATTTTTTAAAAGTTTTAGTCCATAATATTCTTAGGACTTCCTTTGTTTCAAGAAGCTCTTGTTTGATTCTTTAATGCCGACTGAAAACAATGGAAGCACCCTTCCTTTATCATTATGCAGCGCACCTATCTCCGCAGGACCCTATTTCTGTTAGCAGTCTAGTCCACATTATTATAAACACCTTCAGTGGAGGTTCCATAACTTCTTAATCATGGATGAAACCAAGGATCCACCTTTTGTGGTAACCTTCCATTTGCATTGTTCTATGTTAAGTGAGACACTCCTCTAGATTCCTTCCTTTCAACCATGCATGAACTTTTTCCCATACCTCTATACTTTAGCAACTCAAGAACCTCCTTTAATGAACTTTCTTTGTTGGAAAATGCCCTTTTGATGCATGACAGTATGAGATCTATCCTAATATGAAGAGTTCAGATCTGAATTAACAATTAAAATTCAGTTATAAGCAATCCAAGTAAATTAAAATATTGAATTTCTAATAAATAATAGAACCACGGTACAAGGTGATCTCACAAATCCTGCAGTAAGTCCTTTCTTGGTATATAAAATAGCAGGATCTTAATGGAAGATAGAACTTCCAGATTGCTTAGGGCTAGTGGTGCACATCCAGTGATTTGGATAGCGGCTTAAAGGGAAGATCTATAATAAAAAAACTCAGATCTAGTATTTTCAGATCTAGAAAAGATCCAGATCTAATAAATAGTTCAGGTCTGAAATAATTTTCAGATCTAGGATGGTTTATGGTTCATATTAGAAATTTGGTAACCAGGGGATTCTTGATTTGCAAGGTTCAAATCTGGGTAGTTTAGATCTGATGTAAAACCAGGATGGCTCTAGATCTAAGTGATAGTAACCAAAAGTGCTCTTGGAAAGAGGAAAAGTGAAAGAGATATTGATACATTTGTTGGGCTCTTACCAAACTCCGATCCGGAGGCGTTAGAAGAGATCTCAAGAGGAAGGTAAACTCAAGAGGCTTTAGGAAGAAGAATAAGGAGCTTGTCTTTCATTCAATATCATATCATAACATAGCATAAGCAAAAGAGTACAAGAGAGGTCTTTAATAAAACCCTAAAGATGATATCATCACAACTAAGAAAACAAAATAAAATAAAATAAAAAGCACAACTTGCGCCAATGCCTTGGCAGTCGTGCACATGGGATGTGCGCACGAATCCCAAGGTGAAAACTCTTTTAGTTTAAGTTGCGGGCCCCTCCTATTTATTACTTATGTCTTTAGTGAAAAAAACATGGGTTCCTTTCTTCTACTAAAGCTCTTTTATTTACTTGGGCCAATCTAAACAAAATAAAAAGAAAACAAAAACTCTTTTATTCCTCCCATGTGGGGCTTCCCAATGTAGAGCCTTCAAGACAATTCACATGGGGTCTTCCTCGAAATTTAGTTGTTGAATGTCCTTGCGATGATGGATCAACGGTAGATTTATAATTTCTTTGTGATCAAAACCTGAGTATTGTTCATCCATCCAAATTAAAGCATGATTCGCTGTCCGGCGCCCTCTTCTTTGATACACTTTGTAAGAGCGAGAGGGATCAGATCTGATGTCCCCATCACCTTCCTTTTTCTTACTTCCAAATTGACCAAAGAATGACAATGGGTGTTAGAGCCCATGTTTGCCTTCCCATCTTTTGTGGTCAAGAGTCCTCTCAATTTTAACCACAACGAAAGAAATATAAAAAAAAATAGTTACAAGATTCCAAAACGGTCACAACTCTGTGAAAATTTGTACGGAAGGCACTGTGCAAAATCACAATGCAAAAGACATGATAATTCACTCATGCATATTCTTTGCAGAAAGGTCAAATGATGCAAGTGTGGGATAAAGTAACTCATCATTTCACTAGATTATCTTTTATGAAGCCTCCAATCTCCAACCATTATCGTTGCCAAACAGGAGGCCTCTGCACATGCTAGAATGGATCTAGGTAATGGAATGACTCTGAGCTAGAACTTGGCAGATAAACCCTTGAAAGGTTCCTGAAACATAAAGGTAATAACTCTTGACAGATTCTCCCGAGCACAAGACTCAATACCACCTTTCCAGCCACTAACTCGAAGCATAGACATGCTAGAAAACCTTCACCCCTTACTGTCCCACACAATCTAGGCACGTTGATGGGCACATCATGCCAAATTCCCCTAATTCATTCAAGGTGTATCAAAGAAGAAGGCGCAGGGCAGTAGATCAAGCTTTGATTTAGATGGATGATAAATACCCAGGCTTTGATCGCGAGGAAGGCATAAATCCACCATTGCATTGTCACCCAGAGGACATCCGGCCCTTGGATTTTGGATGATGATATCAGTGGAGCATTGAAAGCCCCATGTGCACTATTTCATTGAAGACCCTACATAGGGAAGTGTCACATGGGTTGAAATAAGGGTCTTTTGAAGTTGAAGGATCCCATGTTAGTTAATTTCTTTGGTCCCATGTTTTGTGTTAGTTAATTTGTTTGGTCCTATGTTTTAATTTATGTTAGGTAATTTATTTGGCCCCATGTTTTATTGTGTTAGAGTTTTTATTAAAGGAGAGGGGCCTGCGTTTATGTGTAATAAGTAAGAGAGAAAAGGGGGGGGATCACTACTTAAAATAAAAAAGAAAAAAAAAACCAGAATGTACGCAACTTGTGACTTGCGCAAAAACCCAAGACGTGCGCAAGTTACAACTTTCGCACTCCCTCCTTCTCTTTTTCCTTTTTTGTTTTGTTTTAACTTTTTTTTCCATTTTTGGTGAGAAGACTTCTCCTATTTCAGATCTAGGGCTTTCTCTTCTTCCTTATACTATGTATGAAATTGATTAATGAATGAGAAAAGTGGCTTCTTCTTCTTCTTCTTGGGTTTGCAAGCTGCCATTCTTGTCAACCGCCATTAATGCCTTCTCTATGATTGGAGTTTGGTGAGAGCCCAATAAAAGTAACCACTGTCTATTTTACTTTTCCCTTCTTGAGAGCTTTTATACAACCAATTGGATATCAGATCTACTGAATAGAATGTGGAGCCAATACCCCCAGATCTGATAATGAGCAGTTTGGCCTTATTTTCCATGAATTCTTTTCACTATAAATTAAAATCCTAAGTGTTGAAAGTTCTACCTTCCATTAGGATCCTACCCTCAGATCTGAAGATTACTACTGTGAGATCTGTGAAAAGGCTTGGATCTATGGCTGATTCATTCCTTTGGAATTTATTAACTCCTTGTGAATGGCATGGTCGGAATCATCTTTGTTAATTAGTTTATTTCCAGATTGCATTGCATTGCATTTGATTAGATTTCACATTGTCCTGCATCACAAGTGAAGACTTAAATCAACACTTCAAAATAATAAAAAAAAAAAATCAAATGAACTCTCTAACCCACTTATCATTTTAATTAAGACTTGATCACTACCCCTGACGTTTAAGCCAACTCTTTTTACCAAGATGGGCCCAACATAGGAAGAGTCCCCCAAATTACATGTTTCCAGGCCCTGGTTATTCTACTCCGATTCACTCTACAAGGTTCCCATTTCCTCTGCGGAGCCCCAAAATTTTAACCGCTAAACGCCTCTCATTTTCACTTCAGTTACCTCTTTCAATTTTATGAGATGTAACTTCTACTGGTTGTTATGTTGCTAGTTAAAATATCATCATGCAGCACACCTATCTCCGCAGGACCCTAGTTCTGTTAGCAGTCTAGTCCACATTATTATAAACACCTTCGGTGGAGGTTCCATAACTTAATCAGGGATGAAACTGAGGATCCACCTTTTGTGGTAACCTTCCAATTGCATTGTTATATGTTAAGTGAGACACTCTAGATTCCTTCCTCTCAACCATGCATGAACTTTTTCCTATACGGCTATACTTTAGCAACTCAAGAACCTCCATTAATGAACTTGCTTTGTTGGAAAATGCCTTTCCTTTTTCTTACTTCCAAATTGACCAAAGAATGACAACGGGTGTTAGAGCCCATGTTTGCCTTCCCATCTTTTGTAGTCAAGAGCCCTCTCAATTTTAACTACAGCGAAAGAAATATAAAAAAAATAGTTACAAGATTCCAGAACGGTCACAACTCTCTGAAAATTTGTTCGGAAGGCACTGTGCAAAATCACAATACAAAAGACATGATAATTCACTCATGCACATTCTTTGCAGAAAGGTCAAATGATGCAAGTGTAGGATAAAGTAACTCATCATTTCGCTAGATTATCTTTTATGAAGTCTCCAATCTCCATCCATTATCATTGCCAAACAGGAGGCCTCTGCACATGCTAGAATGGATCTAGGTAATGGAATGACTCTGAGCTAGAACTTGGCAGATAAACCCTTGAAGGGTTCCTGAAACATAAAGGTAATAACTCTTGACAGATTCTCCCTAGCACAAGACTCAATACCATTTTTCCAGCCACTAACTCGAAGCATACTCAATACCATTTTTCCAGTCACTAACTCAAAGCATAGACATGCTAGAAAATCCTCACCCCTTACCGTCCTACACAATCTAGGCAAGTGAAGACTCAAATCAACTCTTCAAAAATTAAAAAAAAAAAATCATATGAACTCTCTCACCCACTTATCATTTTAATTAAGACTTGATCACTACCCCCGACGTTTAAGCCAACTCTTTTTACAAAGATGGGCCCAACATAGGAAGAGTCCCCCAAATTATATGTTTCCAGACCGTGGTTATTCTACTCCTATTCACTCTACAAGGTTAACAATTCCTCTGCCGAGCCCCAAATTTTTAACCCCTAAACTCTTCTCATTTTCAGTTCAGTTACCTCTTTCAATTTTATGAGGTGTAACTTCTACTGCTTGTTACATTGCTAGTTAAAATATCTTTGAATTTTATCCCTTTTTTTTTTATTTTGATAACTTGAATTTAATTTTATCCTTTTTTTTTTATGATTGGTGAATATTAGTTAATAGAAAATTTTACATGGATGTCCACAATATGAGAGATGTATACTGTCACTCTCCATGCAAATAGGATTTCCTATAGCACCATGACCACCGCCTGGTTTACAAGGTTTCATGTATTGATGTGTAATTGAAATTCAGATTAGAGAATGCAATCTCAATCGGGGTGGTTTCTCTCTCTCTCTCTCTCTCTCTCTCTCTCTCTCTCTCTCTCTCTCTTGCAAGGTATTCAAACTCATTCAATCTTTCTTCATGTCCCCTACCCGCGGACCTGGGACAATTGCTGCAAAACTTAACTCTTCTTTGGTAGTAGTGAGATTTTCAGACCATCTTTTCAATACCACAGAGACTATGGTCTTTCATGAATTTGTTAGCTTTCCTTGAAAGTTTGGAATCCATATAGAATGAGTAAGCCCCATCTTGGGGAGTATGATTTGTTCTTGGCATAAACTCGGTCATTAGTGGGCCTCAGTAGATCAAATAAAGGATAAAATTGAAAGCAAAGTGAGGAGGATGATGGCAGTTTCAGCTGTTGCAATTCGATTCATGAAAGTTTCAACCGCGTGTCAAAAAAGAAACTGAAATCCACAGGATGACATGGTCTGAACCCGGTTTCCTTTCGTATGTGTTGGTTGATTTTTCAGTTGTCTGTGGTGAATTGACCATTGTCATTGTGGTCTTCCCTCTACTTGTGTGAATGGATTTGAGCGGCTAATGGATCTAAATCATCGGCCTAGCCCATTCTTTGCGAACTACTGTGTTTGGGCCAGAATACTATGATAGCCAAGTTCATGTTAACTGCAATTTTTTTTATTGATCTGCTGGTAGGCCCGTATCCTATTTGAGTGAGATTTGGCATGCAGCCAGCACATCGCAAGTTATAATTTCTCATTGGCATGGAGCAGCGCGATGGAGAGCTGGGCCTTCAAAAGATGGCCATCGGTCAGTGGGGCCTGTTGAATGCGTGACAGCCAAGGGAGGAGGGAGGGGATGCAAAATACAAGGCAACAATACTATCTTGGCCCTTAGTTTTGGGTTCTTAGAAGTTTAATGGTTAGGCATCACCTTTACATATTTGGATAAAACTCAGCTCTCACTAGTGGCCCCACTGGCTTGTCAGAGAGGGTGTGAGCGAAGTCTTGTGGTGGATGAAGAAACCGGATCGAAAGTTGGTGTGAATATTTTTATTCATTGATAGGGTAAATTGGCCTCAACGTTGCCCCTGGTCTAGGCAAAACATAGTCTTTTTGACCTTGAGCCGAGCACTGCTTTTGGACAGCTCTCCGACATGGTAGCCTTTTTCACCGATGGAAAATTCTCTCCAGTCTTCAGGATGTTATGAATTATGATTTAGAGAAATTATCCATATATCTGACTATGACCATTGACTAGGTCAAAAGCAAGGCAACATGTGGGCTCATATGCGAAGGCAACAAGCCTGACCCCACTATTGACCTAATTAAATCCTCGTGTCATAGCAAAATCATCGAAACCCAACGGACCTAGTTGAGTCCGGTCCGTATGTTGCATGATCACAGTTCTCAAGATATGCAGCATTGGCAAGAGGAGATGGTGTTCCTACATTATGATGCCGAACGGTCACGATGAACAAATACCTCGAGTTTGTCCAAAATCAGGGAGGAAATAACCACCAATCTCAACTTTTAATAAAGAGGATTTGACCAACAAAATCCACTTAGATTTTTTAAAGACCAAAAAGATGCTCAAATACCGATATAGACCAAGAAGGCCCTTCCCACCTATTTAAATCCACAAATCCACTTCATATCTGAATCTTCTCTCTCATTGCTCGTTACTATCCTTCCCCAACAACATAGCCCATACATCCATCATTCAATTAAACTCTACCCAGCACAATAACTGACTTATCCAATCATCAAATTAAACTCCATTTTCATCTCTTCTCACATCCCATGTTTCTCATCTCCTTAATCAAGGCCCACTTCCACATTTTCCCGATACTCCACATCCAAATACATTCACCATCTAATCTTCCAAACCAGATAGCCCTTGCATCTCCTCTCAATTCATCTTCTCCATGCAACCAACCTAAAAAAAAATTATCTCTTCTCAAAATCCTCCAAACAAATACAATTTAACCAAGCTACTAGACCAGCCTTTTCATCATCACCGCAACCATGAATTACGGCCTTAATCTCATCAAGAAAACCCTTTTCTTAATTTTCCAATTGCTTATGAAATAAGGTAATGGGATCATCAAAGGAGAAGAAAGGAAGAAGGAGAAGAAAAATAACATTGTGCCGGCAGAGAAGCAGCGATATCCCTGCTCGGGGCCTCTTTGGTCAATATTGAAGGGGGGTGGGGGGTTCTTTTTTGCTGATATTGAAATTTGAGGGTCTTTTTGGTCACAAAAATTAAGAGGATTTTTTGGTAAAATCCTCTTTAATAAATTAGAGGAGATGGTCAAATTGGCAAATGCCTATTTATTAGTCAAGGTGCTGGACAGAGATTTTTTTTTTTAATGCAACACCATCACTCAGATGATGTTATCTGTGTAACTCAATAAAAAAAAAAAAGAAAAAAATGAGGTGATTTTTATTGGAAATACAAGGTGGCTAAATCTGAAAAGGAGGTCCTTCAATTTATTATTTCAGGGAATCGAGAATGTTTAAATAGAATGCTTAAGAATGATAATCCATAAGAACAACCTCTTATTCCAGTAATAATTCCTCACCTGAGTGATGTCTACTTTCCTCACTAAAGGGCTGGGGCCAGCCCCCACAAGTTGAGTACTGAAAAAAAAAAAAAAAGGATAATCCTGAACAAACGCAAAATCATTTGTAAAACATGCAATAGCTCCTACGCAGATGCTTGAGATCCAGAATCCCTTATTGCTACTTGGATATTCCATTCCTCGAATAGTTTCTTAACTTTGAACTTGTCTCAGCTCCAAAACTGCCATCGGGCTGACTTGTTCAGATACTTGGCTGAGTGTTGACCAAGTTAACCCGGTTTAGCCAGAACTTTATTCAGAAGGGGGCCCTTGTCCTCCTTTTTCCAATCCTTTCTGACCCTAAAATTTTTTCAACCAAGTAACTAGATCGAGTTTTAAGGAGTCCGACTAGAGCCAATTTCCACAGGTTTAAACCCCTTGCAACTGGATGCAGACCAAAATATATTAGGAAACGGTTCAATTTCTGCACTGTTTCCATAATCCTCCAATATAGGTCCCATTCGGGTACTTGCATTGAAACCATTATTAATATTTGCCTGAAAGAGTCTTTCTCACCTGGTACAAACAAGCTCAACCATGGACCCCGCCCATTTTCTTTTTCTTTTGTTCGAAACATCAAATGCATCAGAGCCCCTTCCTTTGTACCTATATATTCTATTTTAATATTTGGTTTACATTTGCTAATACTTTAAACGCAATAAAAGATAAAGAACCTGTTTAGATGTGAAAAAGAAGCAGAGAAAAATCAAACTGGGAAAAACTGTCTTCTGTTTGAGCCTATACTGTGCACAATTTTTATCCACTTATCGTCTCCCAACACCAATGTACCATAAGATTCTCACATTTTTTTATTCTTGTCAACAATTTAAAATTTTTTCCTAACCAGTCAAAGGGGCTGAAAAAAAAAATAAAAAGACATTAGCCTAGGAGCAAAACATTGGCTTTTACTTTGGGGTACAAAACTATACTCTAAACCATAAATTAATACTAATTTTCAACCAAGCCCTTCCAAAAATTGTGAGAGACTGTAATAAATTTCTATCTGAATTTCTCTTCCCTTAAGATCCAACATACAATGAGCGAACAATACATGGACTAGATCGAGAGAACACAATCACATAGAAACAGAGGCATACACAAGCAAGTTCTCAAATTAAATTTCATAAGCTTCATTACATAGGAATAATAAAGAGAGAGAGAGAGACATCAAGGTGGTGTCTCATCGTCAGTTTGCAGATTATTGCTTTTATTTAAACAGCAAGTTATCCCATACACAAGCAAGTTCAAAAATTAAGTTACATAAATTTCATTACAGAGGAATAAGAAAAAGAGAGAGACATCAAGGTGGTGTCTCATCTTCTCTTCGCAGATTACTGCCTTTATTCAAACAGCAAGTTACCACCCATACGATCATCTAAGGATGATGTCACATACACATAGTTGGGCAGATTAAATGAAACTGCTCAAAATAATAGTCAACAGGGAGTTCACATCTTTGCCATTGTGTGATCCATCACGTCCACGAGGAAGTCTGCATCAAGAGGCAATGCATTAGGGGAACATAAATACATGAAAATTAACATGGTTACAACTTGATAGAAGGGATGTGGAAGATGAGAATTTGTATCAACTGAGCAAATTGGTTAAAAGCTGTAAATCTAGCTACAAGCTGTAATTGGTTACAGCAACAGAGCAAAGAACAAAACAGTCAAAGGTAAAGCAAGGTAACCAAACACATGAACTCTTTGTTTATATTTTTTATGATGCAAATGAAGCCTTAACATAAAGAAGCTATCAAGGATGCTTTAGAGATTTCACCAGCTAAAATAGCATTATATGGACACAGATGTAACACTTTCGGTGTATAAAATCACTCTCCTACAGTGGATTCTGAAGATTTCATCAACCATAGTTGAAATATTCTCAACCCAAAGACATCACACCTTAACCGATAGTCTTCAATGGAAACCAATGTTTACAGTTTACACAACATTTTCCACTAATCAAATCAAGAGTAGGTGAAGAAGCTACATACTATTCCATATCAAATAAAAGCAGAAATAGCATTCTACATGTCCCTGGCTGTAGCCCAGTTAGGGACACCAAATGCCCACCCATAGAAGCAAGAGCAATGACACCTGGCTCCTTGCACAGACCCAACATATCCATGTCAGATCAATACAATGCTCATATTGTACCTGATACCGAACCATACTAATAGGGTACAACTTTAGCAAATCCATCTTACGTAGTCCACTATTTCATATAGTTCTTTTAATTTTCTTATTTCCCAACATAAAAAATGTTAGAAAGGAAGAAAAACAGTGACAATTTCATTAATTCAAAAGTGATCTAAAGAAAATTAGGATACCCAGATTTGAATCCATATCCTAAAATTTTCAAAAGTGCAGAGTTGTATCCATGATCTCCATATCTGTGTCCACATCTGTACACGTACCCAGGCATCATAGTGTAGAAGTTCATGAGTTTGTGTCCTCCTTAGCCCCCATACCCTGCCTTGGTCAACCTTTTAATCAACAAAACTACTGTGCATATCATTATATCATATTGACCATTTCAATCTTTGGATAATTAAATCAGGACTATGGGCCAAACAATAATGGAATCAGGGGCTCAGCAAACTGGAAAATCTGGGATCCTAAAATTCGTCATAACAGATTTCAGTATGCAACCGTATTTCGTGGATTTGCATTGTTATATACAGCATAGACAGTGCAGAAAGTGTTTAACACTCAAAACTCAGACTCAAAATCTCAAAAAAGCTGTTGGGTCGAGTATCTTGGTTAGAATGAGTTCCTTGGTCAGAGGCTTACTCGACTCAACAGCCTGTCGAGTCGAGTTTGAGTGATGCCTCTCAAGCCCCATAGACTACTAATGGTATAGAATCTATGAATTATGGAACTGTTTTCTGCAACCAAAAGTAAGTTGTATATAATACTAAAAGGAATGTAGATAGCCATTCCCATAAAAACACTATTTAACAACTCAAAAACAGACTTTCATTACAATAAGAACACTGTTTAAAACTCAACAATCGACCAAGACTTGTAAGTTGGGCAGTTGAATCAATTCAAAGATCCAACCTTGGTCAAATATTCAGATCATTTAGAAAGACTCCAAGTAGGAAGATAAAAATTGAAAGAAAGAAAAAAAAAAAAGCAACTGAGTCTTAACATAAATAAGATAGTTAAAAATTACTACATCTGATCAAGTTGAGTCAACTCAACCAATCAAGTAGAGTATATCTTGAAGTTTTTGGGGTTGACTAAGCATGCGTACTACAGGGGAAAAGGATTTAAGGCACATACCAGCATCTTCCTTGGTGAAACAGAGAGGAGGTGTTATTCTGAATACATTCCCGAAGAAGCCACCTTTCCCAATCAGTACTCCCATTTCTATAACATAATGAGTATGATAATTAAATAAAATGAAAAAAAAAAGTGTGTAGGGGGGTGTGGGTGGGTGTGGGGGGGTGTGTGTGTGTGTGTGTGTGTGAGAGAGAGAGAGAGAGAGAGAGAGAGAGAGAGAGAGAGTGATGAACCTTTCATTTGGTCCATGACATGCATGGTTTCAGCTTTTGCTGGAGTTTTCAATTGGTGGTCTGTAACAAGTTCTACTCCAATCATCAGACCTCTGCCTCTTACATCCCCAATGACTTATAAAAAAAAAAAAGCGTCAAACCACAGGATTAGTGTCAACCAAAACTTTATTAGAAGACAACAAGGAACAAGTAGACATACTGCTACCATCACAAATTAAACTTTGGTACAGTTACCACATAAGAAAATAATAATACATCTTAGGTAGACCCAAAAAGGCTTGGACAGTGATACCATGGATCCCCCACTTCTACACATTAGGTCAAATGCAGATCCCACATGCTTTCCCTTTTAAGCACATGACCTAGATGTGTGGGGAATGTACAGAGAATGGGGCAACTAACTGGCATTTGACATTAAGCAGGTGCCCGTAGATCCCAGCTCTTCTAAATGAATTCTTATAAATGAGGTGTTCTTGAAAGCCACAAGCTTGCTGATGCCCATATGAATTGTAAGGTTAAGGTTGAAATACAGTGTACATTACATAATATGAATGCACATAAAAACATGCATATGTACATCACCATCATCAAAGCCTTGTCACAAACATATATGTACCTATAAATATAAATTTAATTTACAAAAAAAAACAAAACAATGCAATAGCTGGTTATTAGCATAATTCAATTTTTATAAACACTTTTAATTTGCTGGGCACTGCAAAGGCATGCTTGTCTAATGCTGGCTAAGCATGTCCCCAAATTGGAATACCTTAAGACATTCAGTTTCTGGCTCTTTGTAAACTAGGACCTTAATTTTCTTCCTTCCAAATCATTTATCTTATGGTTATCAATTTAAAGGTTATCAAAATGCGATATGGAAAAGATTTTCAGGTCCAATCCCAAGTGGAGCTCATCAAATCAAATGTCTGGTGTACAATATTATCTCCCAATTGTACACACTCATGGCCCAAGGATACTACAAATCTTTGGGTCAATGATCATATTGTTCCCACATCAAACTACAGCAAATGGATTGTAAGGTATTCCCTAAAGAGAACAAGAATCTTACTTTCATGCTTTGCCTGGAGGGACTTGAGGCGATCTATTAGATAAGATCCCACAACATGAGCATTCTCCTGAAGCTTCTCTTTCTCAAGTACCTTCAGAACAGCGTGCCCTGCAGCTGTACAAACCGGGTTACCGCCAAAGGTATTGAAATAACTCCGATAGGTCAAAACCTGTGCAATCTCAGGTGTGGTGACCACTGCTCCAATAGGAATCCCATTTCCAATACCCTGATTATGACAAACGAAATGATCAGTATGCCCAGAAAAGGAATTTGTAAAGCACAGCTAACCCAAATAGTGAACTTTTAAACATTCTAAAGAACAGGAATTCAAGAACTTTTAGAATTGTTAAACAGAGCATATCTTTAATTATTCAAGATAAAATAAGTGTTCTTGGTAAGCCACAAAGACAAGAAGTATCCTGCAGTGCCCAAATCCATACACATGACCCAATGGTTTGGTAATTCTGAGTGATAACATAATCAGTGGTTACAATAAAATGCCTCAAGTGAATCTCACATGGAAACATTAATCATTCAATTTCTAGGAACCAATAAATCAAATAGAGCGTTACTCTTAAAATAGCCAGCATACAATCAAATAGGAGGTTAAGGGTGGCACAAAAACAATAGTGATCCGACAAAAGGGTAAAAATCAGACAAACTCCTCATCTCATAGGCTGTGTATGGAAAATCCACATTGTTGTAAAATCCTTTAGGGCACTTTGGTAATAAGTGAGGAATTCGCAATTCTGCGAATTCCTCACTACCCCTAGAAAATGAAAATAGTCACGAAGGATTTTATTGCTAAGGATTTGTCCTGTTCTACGTTTGGTTAGAACTATGAAATGACCGAGGATTTTCACAAGCCATGTGTACTCTTTCAGTAGAGGAGTTCATGGGCCGGGCTCGGCAAGGCTAAGGCATATCCAAGCCCTGCCCGACTCTAGAAACATTGGCGTAGGCCCAACCCAAGCCCAACATGGGCCATATAAGTCAAGCCCTAGCCCGCCCATTTAATCAATCGGGCCGGGCCAAATCGGAATTTTTTAAACCGATTTTGTGGCCATTTTATTAATTGTTTGTACTAATTACATTAAATTACATGCATTCCTTATATGGACCGGGCTAGGTAGGGCTTTAGGCTTTCTATCACTAAATTCAAGCTCGACCCAATTATTAAATGAGCCCAATTTACTATCCAAGCCCGGCCCGACTTTAGAAACACCAGCGTAGGCCCAGCCCAAGCTAGACACTGGCCAAAAAACCAAAACCGAGCCCACCCACTTAATCAATCGGGCTGGGTCGAATCGGGTTTTTTTTTTATATCAATTTTGCGGCCATTTTAGTAACTGTTTACACTAATTACATAAAATTTCACGCATTCCTTACATAGGCTGGGTTGGGCTTCTATCACTAAATCCAAGCTCAACCCAATTATTAAATGGGCCTTACCTATCCAAGCCTGGCTCAAGGTGGGATGAGCCCGGATTGGGCTCAAGCTGGCTCAGCCTATGAGCACCCTATCTTTCGATGAGGATTTAGCCTCTTATATCCCTTCTTTTGGATGTGATGATTTGAAATCCGATGGGGGGAGGTAGAAACTGGGAATCACAAGAAGTGAGAATTTGATTCTACCAAAATTATCAAAGATTTGTCGGCACCAAACATGGATATTGATAGATACCCTGGAAATCAAGTTTCATTTCCTCGATGATCTTGTTACCAAACATGCCTTTAGATTCAATGTCTCATAGTTGAACCCCACAAACAAATAAAATGTTTGTATCTCCATAGTGAATCCCATATACAAGTAGATGTTATCAACTATTGTCTCACAATTCAGGCGATTCCTTTGGACAGGAATAGCAGCGGTTGAATGAATATTTTCATTCATTTTTTTTTTCTTTATACCATTCGCCTTTTGTTATTTATACGTTAAGAGATCCTTCAAGCAGTTAAGATAAGAATTTGCAGAATTCTTGAGAGATTTTAGAGAGAAACAATAGGCACCAGTTGTAACTGGCGGGCATACAAACATATTACGTGTCTGCTTTGACAGATTCCCCTATATGTCTGGTTTATATGCTAGTCATTCTAGCAGCACTCCTAGAAGAAAGGAATGCTTCCATTATCATGAATTGGAATTTAAAGTTGAAACAACCAGTAAAAAATGTAAATTACATGCTATGTGAGATTCTAACACGCATTGTCTCAGGCTACAAACTGTATAAGTGAGGCAACTCAGGGTCATTCCGTCCATTCTTATAGAGTGCATTGTGGATTGGAGAAATCCAATAAATTTCCCCAGAATGATAGTAACTGTTCGACTTTGCACATATCAAACCTGAACATTGACTTTACATTTTTCTTTGCTACTGGCCTATCGGATAGCTCGGAATATCCAATAGAGTCAAAATTAGGGTATGGCACAGCTAAGTATGGGGCAATCAAATGAATGGCCAAGATTTCCAAAGGGTAATCTCACATGTGGTAGCATTTCTAGTTGAAAAACACTGCCATTTCTCTCAATCATCACGTTATACCTTGTTAAAAGACGGGGGACCAAGAACCAAATAGAAGGTTGATAAAATAAAATTCACCTTTGCCATTGTCACAATGTCTGGTACAACTCCATGAGCCTCAAATCCCCAGAAATGGCTTCCAGTGCGAGCAAATCCTGATTGGACCTCATCAGCTATGCACAGACCACCTGCTTTCTTTATGCTCTTATATACAGCAGGCAAGTATCCAGGTGCCAATTCTAGAATTCCACCCACACCCTATCAAAGAAGTAGGCAGGTTTTCTAATCAAAGATGAACAGATAACTATCCAAACTAGAATATAAGGAAAACAGCATAAAAGAAAAGGCATATTTAGAAAATAAACCTGTATGGCTTCAGCAATGAAACCAGCAACACGCCCGCAAGTTCCATAGTCAATCAGATCTTGTATATCTTTCGCATACTTCCATCCATCGGAACCAAAAACACCTCTATACTGATCTGGGTTCATGGCATGGTGAACCCCACTCTGATGGAAATGAAAGGGGTGAGAAAATTGGTTGAAACAATGAGCAGGTTTATCAAAAAGAGAGATATAAAAGATCGGTTACTATCTGACGCATTAACTTCGGCCTACCAAGTTTCAAATATCATGATCTGTTAATGAGATCTCACTCAATCATAATAATTCCTTTTCTTTTCAATGAGTTAATTTAATTCAACAGTGAGCAAATTAAAATTGTTTTCCAATGGAAAATGAATAGTAGCAACTAAAAGAAACTAGAAGTAGCAACTAAGAAGTCTGAAGTCTCTTTTATTTTCCCATATGATTTGACAGTGCTCTCTTTCGCAGATTTGTGCACCAAAAGCAATTTTTGTTCAACCATATGCATCGATGTGCACCAATATCAATGTGAAATTCTCAGCTATACAAATCCTCACCTGCTACCAAATGTGCTCTCATTGAATAGACTATAGGATTGTTGGATTATACTGCGTATTTAGGAGGCTTGGGCCTGTTGTTGTACACTGTTGTTCCTGTGCTTAGGTCCCATGGACACAGGCCCCGGCCATGGATGTTGGGTTGATCTAACTCATTCTTTGGCAACCCCTCTTGGGCTGCATCACTACTCAACCAACTCAACCATGAATTCCATTCGAGGGCACCAAAAGAGCACCAAAGTGCCACTTCATTTGATAACATAATATAAAATTAGCAGTAGTAAGTACAGAAACCAACGAATAAGATAACAAGAGTCCATCTTAAAATAATAATAATAACAATAGTGGCTGTTGAGATCAAATGTCACAATCTAGTTCCAATGTACACCTACTGAGGAGTGGCGTGTATACCTGTACCACATTGAATTTCCAGTTAGATTGAGCAGTTATTCCCATTGTTCCAGCTGCATTTCCATGGTACCCATTTCTGAGTGATATAATATCATGGCAGCCTGTATATAGCCGCGCGATCATCATAGCTAGTTCATTTGCTTCTGTGCCAGAATTAGTGAAGAAAACAACCTACATGACAATACCGTACCAAAATTAGAGCATCCCAAGGAATGACATTAAAAAAAAAGGAGAAAAAGCCCAACGGTAGAGTATTTCCATCAGAAATAGGTATACCTTGAGATCTCCAGGTAGCTTGGAAGCCAATGCCTCAGCAAACTCTGCAATGTTATGATTTAGATATACAATGGTTGAATGTTGTAAGCGTTTAGTCTGGTTCACAATGGCTTCAACTACTTCAGGGTGGCAATGCCCACAGCAAACAGTCGCAATCCCCCCAAAAGCATCAAGATAACGGCGACCGTTCTCATCAAACAAGTATTGCTTCTTTCCATCAACTACATTCAACTGTAGAAGCACAAAAATAGCTGCTCATGAATTCTGTGAGGACCAACAGCCGGATAGGATGAAGTAGAAATAAGGGCATGCTTGTTTGAAAGAATTCTAGGTGGTTTAGGAATTCACCAGATATAGTCCAATAATAAAGAACAATGTAGCGTTTTGAAAAAAATAATTCAGAGAATTATACATGCCAATAGTCACATTTCAGAGGGCTTGTTTTATGAATTTTTGACATTCAAACAGGATTTCAGAATTCTTGGGGAACAATGGCTGTCGTTTCTCTAATTGCTGTCAGAAATTCTCAGACCTAGGGCTTGTTTCTTTCCAAGAATTTATGACAGGTTTTTTAGATGTTGGGGTTTTGGGGATGTTTGTTTCCAGGAATTTCTGATCAGCCCTGTTTCTTTACAAGAATTTAAGGAATTCCTGTCTGGAGAATTTATGAATTCCCAGACAGGTGGAATGCCTGGATTCTCCCTTGTACTTGAGAATCCAGAAATTTCCACCCAAAAGGAGTTGGAATTCTGAAATTCTCTATAAGGTCATTCGAGCCCTTTCAGCCGACTGATATTCAGAAATTTTTGAGAAAAACAGGGCATTTGAAAATGCCAATGCCAACGCCAGGAGACAAGCCATCACATCATCATGTCTCAAAAAACTCCTCTGACATGTTAAAAACCTATGACAAATTCTTGAAAAGATGGGCCTAAGCATCAATGTCTTATGACGGTCAATATGCATATAGACTAGAATTGATCATCTATTACACAATAACCTGATCTGAGCTCATAAACAAGAGAAAATCAGGGACAGAAAATCAGATAACAGTAGTAAAATGTTTTACATCTTTTTTCCAAAGTTGCTACTATGAGTAAAATCACCACACATACACATCATCATTCAAGAAACACAGAAGATAATCTGGACCGTTCCATGAATGGACCATGGCCAAAAAGTGAGATCAAGTACATAACCAAGTCCAGTTCACCACAAAATGCTCTCCAACTTAAAAAGTATTGTCTCATAAAGCAAAGATCTTTCTTCATCCTGAAATTTTCTTTTAGAAAACAGATTTCAACCCATCTAAACAACCCTATAAAACAATCAGAATATGGCTATTCTTCTTTTTTTTTCCCCTGCTGAACTGAACTGAATATTCATCCCACCACTTGATCTAATCCTGTCAATTGATCTGATTTTCAAGCTGTAGCCTACTCAAGACATTCCTTGTGAAAACACACCCACATAAAATCCAGCAAACATTTCCAGATAAAACCCAGTTTCCAAAAGCAGATTCATATAAATCTCTCCACTGGGGGCCCACTTATCACAAAGATTCACCTAAAAATCGAATCAAAACATCCCAAAAGCAGCACCCAAATCGAGTTATACTCGTCGCAGATCAGATTTACATTTAGGGGGCTTCTTTTGATTTCCATTTTCCACACAAATGATCCCATCTTCCTCGGAAAATGAAGCATATCTTTCCAAAGTAAAATCACAACAACGTGAACAAACCCAGTGGTAGAAAGAGAGAGAGAGAGAGAAAGAGAGAGATAGACAGAGAGATTACTGACGGGATTGTGGTAGAAGTGGAACATGGAAGGGCTGAGAAACTCCTTCCGCTTCTGCAAGATCTCGGACGCAGAAGGCCCGTCATAGGGAGGAGGTGTGTAGTCGAAAGGAGGCATTTTTGGAAGAGTGACATCGCAGTCGGCTTCTGTAGCCGCAAACTGAGAGAAAAACTGCTGCTGCTGCTGCCTCTTCCAAACGAAGGAATCCTTGAAGAAAATACCTCTTCTACACACCACCCTCTGCATATTTGTTGGAGCTCTCTGTCGCTTGTACTCCCTCTTCTCCTTTTCAAGGATTCCTAGTTTCTCTAACCAAACGGCAGAAAGTGAAAGACAAAAGCATCCAGTGTGATATGACGATGCGGTGTTTATGTTTGACATTATACATATATATATATAGAAATAAAGACAGCGAGGAAACTTCACACGTGATCTCGTAATCTCGCCTTCCCGTCGGCCGCGTGGGTTAGAGCATATCCAACGTGCCACGTGGCACTCTAAAATAGGACAAAGATATGAGTCCGATCCTCCTGTATTCAGCCGATGCAATTTCTTCCTAGGAAATAAAATTATAAGATGATGCATTTAAGGTGGTGTCCAGTGCTGGGATAAATGCAAGATCACATAATAAAATAGTATTATATTAGAATATTAGATCATTTACAGTGTGTGGTAATATATATATATATATTTTAATATACTTTTAAAATTATTTTATACGGTATTTACTTAAATATTTCAATATAAAAGTTTTTACAAGACAGTAAGATATTATAAGACATTTTCTAAGATATCCAAACATCTACTTTTTAGGTGTCCATATCATATTCTAATTTAGAATATAATATAACAAATTCTTTTAAATATATGATTTCCAAATACTTCTTTAACGTTTATTTTTGAAAATTCACCTTTTTTTAATAAAAGAAAATTTACCTTTTTATCTTCATTTTTAACCGCTCTATTTTTTTCATTTTTAACACAAACAAATAGGGACTATGAATCTATTCAAAACCAAGAACTAAACAAACACTTGTCATGGGCTGTACCCTGAGTTTAATCCCAGGAATAAACAAACCTGGGTTAATACATTAAAGTCATAGCAATACCCCTACACAACACAAAATAGTGCATACATTTCATAAATGGACTGGACTTCAAATTGAGGTTCACACATGTAAGCCATGTATGGGCCCAAATATTAGGTTCAATAAGAGACCGGCCTCTATTCCTCACGTTCTTATTAAGTTAAATCCATCTTAATTTGCGTTAAACCACTAAGTCCCTCATTTTGGTTTTTTCTTTAAGTAAAGGTCATCTGTTAAGGATATTTGATACCAAAAATGCCTTTGAACTGGTTTGTTATATTATTCCCATAATTTAGGTGCTAGAATCATGTCTTTATTTCAATTTCAAATTGGAATCGTCCGATCTAATTACATTTTTTTGTAATGGCATGTATGTTCTTATTCTCTCTTCTTTCTTCTTTCTTTCATGTCTTTTCTGTTTGATTCTTTTATTTTTCTTCTTATTTATAGTTTTTCTTTTCTTTCTTTATGATATCTGTTCGTTTTTCATGGTTGGCCTAATGTCTTTCATAATATATATTCTTGGATATCTTATTTGTCTGTAGTAGTATTTGATTTTGTTCCTTAATGTTCTAATTTGTTTGTTTTTGTAATGACAATTAGATTTAAATCGTGGATCAAATGTATGAGATAGTATCTATTCTTTGAGTTTGTAGTAAACAGATTATATTATGAGTTTTCAAAGAAATGAAAGTTATTTCACTACCCATTTCGAATTTCATTTGTTTATTTTTTTATATAATATCAAATTGATTTGTTATTTTGAAAAAAAATGAAGCTGTTTCACATTAAAAAATGGATTTCATCTGTTTGTTATTTATAAAAAATAGATTGACTTACGAATATTTTTTTCAGATTTTGTAATTATATCTGTTTAAATGCATACTATATATGTAGATTATGTAGATATATACTTAAGTTTGAAGTTTGATCTTTATTTTATTTTCAACAAATCATACATTGTTGGTGTTTGTTGAGATAGATAGAATTTCAAACATTGTTTATTATATGTAATGAAAAGTACTCCACCATGCAAATGGATCTAATTTGTTTGATATTTAAAACAAACTAATTGTTACGTGTTAAAGATTTCACCTATTTGTAATTATATATATTTGTAGTTATGTTGGATATGGAGATTTTGAATTATCAACTTTAGTTTGACGTTTCAATTCTTTTTAATTGTCAATAGATTAATTATTGTTTTGTGTTTTTAAGCAAGTATTTATGTGTTATCTAAGGGAACAAATGAAAATAGATTTCATCTATTACTAACCACTTTAGATTTCATCTGTTTTGTCACTTATAGAAAACCCAGCCACTTTTGATTGTTTATAGAAAACACAGTAGTAAACAGATAGAATTGAAAAACCCAGCAGTAAACAGATAGAATTGAAAAGGCACACAGCAAATAAATAGAATTGAAAAACAGCAGTAAATAGATAAAATTGAAAAACACAACAGTAAACAGATAGAATTAAAAAATACAACAATAAACAGATAGAATTGAAAAATACAGTAGCAAACAGATAGAACTGAAAGAAACATAGTAACAAACAAATAGAATTGAAAAACACACTAGCAAACAAAAAGAATGAAAAACACAGTAGCGAATAGATAGAATTGAAAAAAACAGAAGCAAACAGATAGAATTAAAAGAAATAAAGCAACAAAATATAAGATTGAAAGAAACATAACAACAAATAGATAGAATTAAAAGAAATACAGCAGCAAACGGATATAATTGAAAGAACATGGTTTTGAAATCTTTTGAAATCATCATAGGCTTATAGATAAAATTAAAAGAATGTGGTTTTGAAATCTTTTGAAATCATCTTTTTATGTTTCATTTTCATCAAATTACTGTATGTCAAACATTTGCAAATCCTAAATTAGAGTAATTTTGGGTTTAATCCTCAGACGGAGATGATGGAGAAGATTCTCAAATTTGTACTCTAGGTTGCCTGATTTTGTGGTTTGATGGAGAAGAGTTTACTGGATGCGATGAGATTTTTGTCATCTGTAAGCTTGACTTGCAGAGAAATGAAAATGGCGTGATTTTGAAATACCAAATTTCTAATGTTCATACTTAATAAGTATGAGGGTAATTTTTGTAAAAATATTCTCGCATTTTTAACTTAGGGACCTAACGTAGCAATAATTATTTTACTAGATTTATGATATTTTGGAAAAATATCTAGGGACCTTTGGCTAGAGCACCCATAATTAAATGGTCACGTATGTAAAGCTTTGGCCCAGTCCAACCCATCTGATGAACATTTATATGCTTAATTAATATTTTTCCAGATTTCTTAATTAAGTAGGAAAATTTAGGCAGTTTAGACTTTCTATTACATATACTATATGTAATTTAAAAGATCAAACAATTACTTGTGTTGGTATTTCTAATAAATTCTGACTAGAGCTTTGGGCATGTGCCTTATTTAAAAAAGAATTATAGTTTTAAGTTGAAATATTTATAAATATTGAAATAAATTGTAATATCGACATAAAATTCATTATATAATTATAATTTAAATAGAATCCTTAATATTCTTAAAAGTATTAAATGATTAAGCAAAAGACTAAAATTCTAGATTAAAACAAAATAATGCGAAATATGATAATAGCTTCCACACTAACTTTCTTGATCATAATACCGGTATACACCTTAAAATAAACGCAAAACAACACTATTGAGCAATCCAACATTTTAATTGCATATTCTACAGTCAAAGGTTAGGATAAATATTAAGTAGTCATTAAAACATGAACAAAAATTGATTAGAATCTAAGACTTGGGTTGAGAATTGCTTAGCTTACACATTAAAAAAAATAAACATAAATCAATATGTGAAACATGATAATAGTACCCATGTTGGCTTTCTTGATCATGATACTGGTACACACCTTAAAACAAACACAAACTAAGATTTGAAATGGAGTTTGTATAAAAAATATCAAAGATGTTATCTTTGCAAAGAGTGATCCGTTATTCCATTTGTTGAATCTTCTCTTTTGTTAATAGGCCCATGCCACATTCAGGAACTTCATGAATAAGAATTTTCCTTTGAATGAAAAAATATTAAATTTTAACATTAAGAAAAAAGGTATAATTTATGTCTAGTTAAACTTAAAATTTAAACACCCAATCAATGATAGTTTTCTAATGACACATTTAAATAGCTTGTGAAACTATTAACTATTTAATCTTTTACCAAAGTGTATGAATATCTCTTTGAACATTGCCTTTTCGTTGATAAAATCGCAATCAGAGTAAACTTAAGTGTAAGAGTAATTTAGTATATACCTAATTAGGTTAACAGTAGTGCAAAACTCATGTCATATCTTCAACGTGATGATAATGGTGGTAGTGGTGATAAGTAAGTACACATTCCAAAGTCAGCTTAGTCAAACTTGTGGGTGTGAAACTTGATGGGTCTGGCCATACCCATCAACTTGGACGTTCCAAACCAGACAAAGTAAATTTGGGGTGGAATTGTTTGTGTTTAGGTCAGCCTCAAGCATAGTTTAAATTTTGTACAAGATTATTGAAGCCATGGCTATCATCTTGGATATCTTCTCTGATTCAAGGAAAATTTCATATTCTGGTGCCACGCATGATAGGGAACCCAAGAGTGAATATAATCTTGAAATCAAGATTCCTATTCTTACCCTAATGTTGAGCAAATGAGATTGATGGACTGACTAGACATCAGACAGATTACTTTGATTACATGTTCACGGGACCCATGATCATGTGCAACATATTTGATTCCAAGAAATATTTTAGGCAATATCCAAACGAAAACTTTGAGTGCAGAGATAGGTTGACACTATTGGCAACCAATTAACATACCAAGAACTGGCAGCACTAATGTTCAACAAAAACATGCTTAGAGTTTTGTAAGGTCCCGATCCAACTTAATTATTATTTATATTAATTAAATTTAATTTCATATTAATTAATGTATTTTAGCTTTCATTTATTTTGTTCTTAATCTTAATCGGGTTATAGATAGGTAGTTGAGTTGGAATTGTCCAAACTTAGGTAGGTAAGGATTTTTTAGTAATTTAGATTTACATGGTTTTACATCATATTAGTATATATTAATTGCATCATATGTGTTTCATCATGTGGGTCTTTATTCGTATTTGGCCCAGTTCAATTCGGTTCCACTTTGACCCAACTAGCAGGTCATTTAACTCTATATGTAAATCTCTACTGCAAATTGGACTTGTTTGTAAATCTTAGAAAATATGATTTAAAATCCATCTAAGGACCCATCTCAACTCATTTCCCTCTCCATTCTCTAATTTCTGTTGGAGCCTCTTCTCTTCTCTCATTCTCCTACACTTTTTCTTCGTCCTCCTACAAAATACTTGAGTAGAAAGGGGCTACATGTGTGTTGGAGCAACTCTATCTTCTTCCACCTCATCTTTTTACTCGTCTTCTCCATTATAATTTCTCAATTCCATCTTATCTTCTCCTCTACAGTTCTCCAAGGTGAGGATCCCATCATTATTCCATTTATTGAGCTCAAAAGAGTCAATGAGACTCAATCTTGTAGCATGTATGCATCTCATGATTATTTCTTTCAGTGCATGTCTTAGATTAACTTCTATTGAAATCTTTTCCATCATCAAACCAATGAAAAAGCTTGATTTGGGTGAAAAACTGAACTTAAAGAAAGTATAAGAGTGTATATTGTTACATGCATGTTTGAATCATGCTGACTCTTGAAGTACTCTTCCTCAAATGCAAATTTACAGCTCTTTCACCCTTTGAATTAAGAATATGTGATGATTTGAATGATATGAGTATAATTATGAAATAATGATGAAATATGGGTTTTGAAAATGTATGATGATAGTTTGGCTAGAGAAAATCATAATAGCATTGAATGGAAGAAGCTCTGTAGAGAACTGAACTTCTTTATTAACATAGCGTTAGGAATTTTGAAGCTTATGACTAAGTCATGAATACAGTATGGCTAAAAATCCAGAGACTCAAAACCAAGCATTTGTTCTACGGCTAACCTCATGGCTAAGCTGTGAGAAACACTACGGCCAAGCCGTAACTAAGCCATGGACTAGCTATAGGCTGCATACGGTTAAGCCATAAGCCAATATATTTAGCAGAAAAACTTTATGCACACGGCTAAGCTGTAGGAACACAGAAACGAAGGAAAATTAGGGACTCTCAGAGACTTTGTAGGACTTTAGATATAGCATATTTATCTTAATTAAAATAGCCCAATGGTAATCAAATAATAAGGAAAAAGAGTGTAAAGCTTTTCACTTATCCCCTTTGATTTTCGGATTGTTTTTTGATGTCACGTTATGGGTGTTAGTATAAGAAGTAATGTCAATCTCTTAAACGATGTAACACTAAGATTTTAGTAGTACATTGACACCAGACATTTTATGAATATACCATATTGAATGATTAAGGAAACACGGATTATCTTAGCATAGGGTTGGCTAGTAAATAACTTTGATAACTTCTCAATTCAATGCATTCATTTTGTTTAAGTAAACATTGCCCTCAACATGATTAAATCATATACCCATTCTTCCTGGCAAACCTTGATGTAAAATCGGAGATAGAGCTTTTACTGAGCGTGGGCCCGTGAGCCAAAATAGTAGTAGCTAAGGTGAGAGGGTTTGAGCTCTATTATCTCATTTAAGTATGCATTGTTTAATTATCAATTACTTTGTTTAATTTCGATTTTTATGATTGAATGCGATCTCAAGACCGATAATCCTTTTATGTACGAATATGAGACGATTACTACGATTGATGATAAGTATGAATGATATGAATTCGAGATGGTCTTAATACATTGAGTCGGCACCATTTAGCTTGTACCCTTATTAGGTTCAATGGGACCAATTCAGGTATTCCTTATATCATTATTACAGTAGTTTATGGAGGAGTTGGTTGGTGCTCCTCGGGTAGCTAGATTGATACTTTAGTGATTTTCCCTACCGGATGATAAATGCTCTCTTTAGAGAAAAGATAGCATCATGGATGCCAACTAGTAAGTGTCCCTAATTATGATTCCATATTCATGCTCTATTTATAGGCACAACATGCCTAGCCTTCGCTATTTATCTCATTTAATTAGTGTCTCTAATTTAATTGATACAACGTGTTAGTTTTTATGCATCTATATTTGATAAACCGTAGTATTTATAGTGCTATCCTTGGTGTTATAAATATGTTTGAGTGCTAATTCCACCTTTGACGTATTTGTAGAGGAGTTTTCAAAGACTTCCCAGGGTATAGTATAATAATGTGGACTTTGACAAAACTTTACAGTTATTTATTTCAGGGAGTGCTATGGGTATATTTTAGGACATGATATGTTATATAATTTATTATACAATGTTTATGCATCATGTTATTATGTTATATCGTTTTTTTATTACTTAATTTTTGATGGGCATGTATGTTGCTGATTCCGATTGTATTTAGGTTTTATGCGGTTGGTCACACCATATATCCGTATTTTGGGATCATTCATATAACATTTGTATTTTGGACATTATAGTATATACATGGGCTCATGTTTCATAAAAAACATTGTTTTAAGTTCTATATCTTTGGTTTACAATTAAAATTTAATAGACTCAGTTTATGTTTAATATCATATCTCAAAATATAAATTGTACAGAATATTGTTAAGTACAGGTAAAATATATAGGCTTCCATAAATGATTTAAATGGACATGTATTATACGTCAGTCCTTATATGTGAGTTCTGTGCTTTTTTCTTTGTGGTGGTTTTTACGTGTCTTAGTTCTATACGGATTACTATGGAATTACGTATGATGGGCCTTGGAAGCTGCTCTAATGGCAGAATTTCGAGCTTGGGGCGTGATAAGTTTACCAGGAATTAGATAAATTAAAGATTAATATACAAATTAATTGACATAAATCATGCGGATACGTATCATATTGTAAAAGTTGCCGCAATTGGATTATGATGAGGGAGACTTGAAAGTGGAATGCAACGGTAGCTTGAAATTTGATTATATGGGCACAAGATCACCAATGCACAGAAAAAGGTGGAGCTCACTTGTGCACATCTTACAACTATACACAGCATAAGCTTCCTAAACAAATTGAAGTGGTAGCTGGAAAAGAGGAGTAATCACTTGGTCACACACAAAAAAAAAAAGGGCGATTGAGAGAAATTAGTTATATCAATCAAATAGGAGATTGGGAGAAAATAGGAGATGGAGAAGATATTATTTATTAAGGGTATGCCACATATCGCGCTTTCATTTCCTTCATAAAGGGGGTAAATTCTCTTTATATATATATATATAAAATATTTCAAAATCATGCCTCCTCCTCTACAGACATCACTCATGACTTGTCTATAATAAATTTAAGCCCCTTGCGGGATCCACTAGTTGAGACTAGTCATAAGACGATAGTTTGATGGAAAAGTCTCATTTTAAATATAATTTTTGGTAAAATCATCTCAGATCATCACATCTATTGATTTAGGGGTCTCAAAATTTTATAATTTATTAAGTTCCATTTCTTATGATATGTTTGAATGGTAAGTATAATTAAATTATTATCAGAGGAGGATGAATACTAATTCCTTTATAAAAATTCCTAAGTTTCTTTGATATGAAATTGTATAACAGTAACATAGTTCAAAGGAGCACTTGTGACCGATTAGGAAAATAACAGTAGTTTAGTTGAAAGAGTACCTATAACTGATTAAGAAAATAACAGTAGTTTAGTTCAAAGATTACTTGTGACTGATTAAGAAAATGTATAACAGTAGCTTAGTTCAAAGAGTACTTGTAATTGGGTAAGAAAATGTATAATAGTAGCTTAGTTAAAAAAGTACTTGTGATTGGGTAAGAAAACGTATAACAGTAACTTAGTTCAAAAGCACTTGTGACTAATATATAACAGTAGCTTAGTTCTGAATTTCTTCACTCAATAAAACATTCTATTCTATAAAAGAAACAGTCCATAGAAAGTGTATCAATCATAGGATTCAAATTTACCAGTCATTATACAAAGAATTAATGTACATATTAGACCAGCAGACTGTATGATGAAAACAGTCCTTAATAATCACATTTATCATAAGATTCAGATTTACCAGTCATTATACAAAGAGGATAAATTTTAAATCTGTATTTTCCTTCACAATCCTGTCGTCAGTTTAGCATTTTCATCAATTCAGATCTGGATTTTTTAATATAATGAACCCTTATTAAGCCAAATCAAAGAAATGATAATCTTATGTCAAACAGAATTTATATCCTGTTGCAAGGATATCAACAGAAACTGACTGATATATGTAAATAGAAACCAAACAGCAGAATATAAGGAACACCATATTCACATGAGTATAAGAGAAGTCCTACTCACCTGGTATAAGTAACAAGTGACCTCAAATCAGACATCCACTATGTTAGGTGTTCCTTGGAATCTCCTTGCTTTTATTTTCAAATATCACTATATTGGACTCCTACTCTTCTTCCATGAGAACCATGAGAAAATGAACAAAGATGAGAGGAAATCTCTTCTTATATAGTGCTGGAATCCTAAAGGATTTCCCTTGAAAGGTCACCTAAAAAGACTAAAAGTCACAATTTAAGGTCATTATTTTGGGAGTTACACAGTTATAATTTTTGAAAAATTTAAGTTTGGGGAATTTAAGTATGGGAGTTTCACAGTCATAATTTTGGGAAGCTATAGAGTCACAATTAAGTGAGTTTGGATCATTTATGGACCTGAAAAATTTGACCCAATAGCCCAATCCAGTCATGAATTGGACTGATCGAAACTGGGCCTTTCTAAGCCCATTTAATAATTCAAGCTTGGCCCATTTATAATTCAGGGTTCTTACAGTATGGATGTACCCTATGACTCTAGATTGGGTGTGATGCACTATAAGGCAGACTGACCAACAGTTATAGATGGAGCCTTGTGCTCTATGACTCTGGACTGGGTGTGATGCACCCTAAGGCAGATTGATCCACCGTATATGGACAGGATGCCTAACATCAGAAAACGGATTCGGCCACCATGTTATGGGCCGAGTTTTACTCAGATATTGGCTTAAGTAGTTGTGCATATTTGTATAGTTATGCATTAGGATTCCATTCTTTCTTATGCCCTTATTGTTTATCACTCTTATAATCATATATGTCTTTATTCCATTTTGACATTGTATATTTTCATGGTTTATGTTTATTCACTTATCATCTACTGTTGTAGACTGATATTGTAATATTTGGTGTATAAGTACCAAATCTGCTTACCCTAGTAGGCTACACTGGAGATACCACGGGCAGTTGAGCCTGGGCTGGTTGAGTTCGAGTGATGTGTAGACGTCATCTTCTGATGCGTTATGGCCAGCATAAGAGTGACTTCATGCTTTTACAGGTAGTTGTTTATTTATTTCTATCAGCCTAGGATTTTGGTTGTGGCCATTTAATTAATGTATCGTTTAATTGTCTACTTTAAGCTTAGTAATTAATTTACATGCTTAGTCTGAACTATTGATTGTACCCTTTATATCTTATGAAGTCTCCGCTGTATAGATTGGTGTATTAACCAATATTTGGACTCACCACGGACTACGATCAATTGCAGGACCATGATTGGGGGCCACGGGCTATATTAAACATAAACGGTTTACTGGTTTATTATTGAAAAAATTTTAATTGGCCCATAATCTCACATTTAACCCCGGTTTATGAAATAAAGGCGTGACACCTTACATGTTTATTGTTGCAGATCTAGATATCACTTCTATTGTAGTGTTACGAACCACTTCATGAATAATCAAATGATCAATGTTCTCAACATCTTGATGATGTCTATAACAACACCATGAATTATTGGCTATAATGGTTGAAGCCACAAAGCTATTTTGAAAATAGCAACGCTATGGTCTAAAACCTATTAAAGCAAAGCAAATTTAATTTAAAACACTTCTTTTCCTTTTTTTTTTTTTTTCTCTTAAATAGCTTTTCCTAAAGTTGTCTCTACCCTTATGTAGTTCCAAATCACTAAAAAAATACAGATTGGCTGCCACACAAGATTCAGTTTTTTTCGTATCACTTAAAACCACACTGCTAGGCTACTACATATCACCCGCTACATGGTGTTTTGGCCATTAACCGCTACGCCCTCCACAACTACTATTTTGATCCTTAATCATATTCTATGATATATAGAAGGGTTAAGGGCATCTTAGATATTTCGGATTATTGTGATGCAAAACTAGTCATTAAAAGTATCTGAGAGTAAAGAGGCGAGGATCCTGACTGATAGGGCGTGACCTTGAACAGCTCTCAAAATGAGGGATTTTGCTTTTAGTGGGAAGTCCAATTCTACCTGGTAGGGCGTGACCTTGAAAAGCTCACAAAATGAGGGATTTTGCTTTTAGTGGAAAGCCCAATTCCGACGGTGCTGTTCGTGCGCGGATGAATCCCACAAAATCACACGTGACGGCACAGTCAAATGGGGGCAGTAAACTAAAAGGAGAACATGGGAGCAGCGTGCAATCTCGTAGCTTTCCCAACATGTCATAAACGTGGGAAACATTGTTGGCTTTTTTATTTTTTATTTTATTCTATGAGAGGATGGACAACTTCAGATTTTTTTTTCCCCCCATTTTTTAATTCTACCACACGTGGCACACGTGTATGTTGATAAGTCACGAAATGTGTCGTCTGTGGGGCCCCCCTAGATAAGTGGGGGGGAAGAAGAGGATCAGTTCATCTTGCAGCACGAAATCCCAAATGGGCCCTATCAGAAGGTGTTTGCAGGCTGCGTATGGCCCTTAGGCTTTGTTGGGATCTAATAGCGAATCCTTCTCAGGTGATTCACTACCAGGCTTATAGCCTCGAATTGACTGTGCTCTGCGAATGAAGATCTACATCACCGTGGGTTTTTTTTTTTTCTCCCGTTTTTGTAACATAGATGTCTATGACTTATAACAACGTTGTTAGAGAAAAATAAAAATTCATGAACCCTACCGCCACAATATTAGGGAAGAGGAGGGAGGAAAATGAGGGAGAAGTTGTTACAGATCTAAGAATGCGTGTTTGGAAGGAAAAGCTTTTGATTTTTCATACTTGTTATTTTTTCACGGTGTAATAATCGTATAGAAGCAGAAAGAAAATTAAACTACTTATGTGTTAAAAGCGGAATAGAATTAGGGTTGCAAATGGGTTTCTAATTCTCTGATAAGCAAATGGGTCCGATTCTATAGCTTATCTTTTGGAACTGGGACTTAAATGGATTCACTTTCGAATCCACATTAGCTTAGACCCATGGACCAACGACCAAATACATTAAGATTAAAAAAAAAAACAAATACAATGTCCACCCCCCTCCATTAAACAATGCAAGCTTCAACTAACTTAACAATGAGGTCCTATTGGGCCTTATCATTAACATTTGTATTGTGAAAGAACGCTCATGCCTTGGATGAAGGATATCATCTAATGTTATTTTGGTGGTTCATGGTGTATTTGTTTCTCTGTAATATCTTTCAAGTGCTTTATATACTATAGTCAAGTTGAACATTGCTCCTTTATATGGTCATGTTTCCAATTTTCTTTAAATCCTATTTCTAATTATCTTTCAAATTGTGATATAATTAAAATTAGCAAAAATGGAAAAGAGAGAGAGAGAGAGAGAGAGAGAGAGAGAGAGTAATGGAATTGCATGAATATCTCACATGTACATTTACATGCTTTACCTAAATTTATGTTTATCTGACATGAAGACTTTGTTATTGCATTTTTTATAGGTTTCTAATAGTAGCATGCTTCTTGTTCCTTATGATTGGAGGTCCTTTATACTATAAGTTCAGGCATCATTTTTAACAATATTTCAAACTGGACCCAATTCGGACCTAGAACCGAACCGGGTTCCTATTAGTTTTTTCGAAACCTGTTTTGGTTCTAGTAAATTGGAATCGAAATAGTTCTGATTCCATTTATGGTTCCAACCTGAAGATAATGGTTCTGGTTCCAGTTTCAGCATGAATCCAAACTGGAACTAACCCGTTTGCAATCCTAAATAGAATGGAGCTATTATCCCTTTCTTTGTGTAAAACCATTTTCTATGAGGGAGAGTAGGAATCATATTTCTACGAAGTCAAAGATTTTCAATGTTAAACAAATGCATTCTAAGGAAACATTTGACCAGTGAAGATTCATTGATTGCGTGACGAAAAAACTTCGATTTTTAGCTTGCCACTTTTTTTTTTAGTTTTGATGCAGTGTTTTTTTACATTAAAATAAAATAAATTTTTAACTATTTTTCCTCGAATATGCAGCATCTACAAAGACCATTTTGAGGGGGTGTAGAGGAAAGGCATCGGATCCACTTTTACACAATGATTTGGGGAACATGAAATTCCAAAGCTGCAAAAACATGTCCTAATTAGGCTTGTCCACTATTATATGCCTCCCTTCAAATGGGGCAAATTGGAATGGAGGCTCAACAGGGTGCCACCATCAAAATGATGTTATGCTAAATGGTTTTATAATGTGATTAATTTATTGATTGGGCTGACACATCGGACCGAGATTAGCTGTACTGAATCTGATTTAACTGTCACAAACATGGACATAATAAAAAAAAGGAAAGAAAAAAAAAACAGTCCCTTCTAAATTAATGTTCCAAAATATAATCTCTCGCTTTCTCTAAAAGGAAATTGTGGCATTGGAAGAAAATGTGGTTGATCTGTTCAATAAATAGTTGTTACGTCTGAAGCATAATTTATTTAATATGTAGATAAGGTTTGTACACAACATCCCTAAAATAAAAAAATAAATGAGGTACAACAATGCATGTCTTTTTCGATGAGCTCTAAGAAATAAGAAAGTTATGGGATCCTTTACTTTTGACCACATCGAAGTCTATGATGTGAGTGGCTGGGTCCTTCTCAAATATTTAGTGCTTCTAGTGTCACACCTCAAAAGCAAAATGATCAGCTGGGGCGGCGAACCACCTCATCAAGTCACACTTCTAAATAAAATATAGATGAAGAAACACTCATCATAGATTGGTTAGTTGAAGGCAATTAGGTAGCTCCACCATCCGATTCACAAATGCCACCATAGAAAATGGAGTCATCAGCAATTAATTGGTGTATGCTTTAGTTTCAAAATGGCTTTGGCAGTGGAGAAGCACAGTGCTCACACATGCAGATACTATATTCATTTGGACACCGGCTTACGGAAGTGCACCTCATAGTAGGGCTACGTAATCGTTTATTGAGATATTTACGGTGAAACTGTTAGAAGGCATAACATTTGCACCAAAATAATCCAAATTTTAATATTTACTGCATAGCTATTGGTACACTACCAATGTAATATTGCACGGTCCTAAAATATCGCATAGAATGAAATGTGCAATATCACACAACCCTAGATATTGCATAATGCAGTATGTTTGATATTACACCACTTTAAGATATCACACAAACAAGAACTTGAACAATAAAGTTTGACTGTTTGGGAGTGAATGCAACGTGGAAGGACAACACTAAGAGCATTATCCCTAGTTTATTTAAATGGGCCATTATCCCAAGGAGAGTTGAATGTCAAATCAAGAAAACACTAAAAGGGAGGTATATTAAAGTAAAAAGATATAGATGTGGTAAAATCCTTACTTGGATAGTGTGTGTGTATATATATATGTATATTTTGTAGAAGGGTAACATGAGGTTTTTTTCTTTTTTTTTTTTTTTTACATGAGTTAAGTTTAGGATAGTATAAATTTGTTTTGGGTACAAAAAATAGTATGATTTCTTTGTATTATATGGGTATTGTGTGTATGTAACCATATATGTACTTTTAAGAAATAGTCCTTGCTTATCAAAATCGAATAATCTTTGGCTTAGGGACCAAAAGTTTGAAGGTTGGTTTATCGATCGAGAGATACCCTGGGCCATAAAAAAAAAAAGAAGTTTAGGTGAGAGGGAGTATTTGAAAGATCATTTTTTTGTTGTAAAGGTTTACTACACCACAATTTATCATAATATTCTATAATAAAAAAAAGGGAGCATGTGGAGGCCTTAGGGCTTATTTGTGCCACGCCGTTTTTGTGGAAGACCCCATGTGATAAGGCGCTGGATATTTTAGCGTTTTGCTCGCTTCATTTGATGTAGTGACAAAAGGGGAAGGAATTCCTCTCCTTTTAGCAGGAAAATGGATTTGCGTTTCCGACCTCCTTGATAGGAAAGCATTGTTGCAAAAGAGGAAAACCCGTGGCGTTATCCAAACACATCCTAAAAGTAATGTGGTATGTCTCACACACACACACACACACTCTCTCTCTCTCTCTCTCCATCTTTTTTCAATTTTCTATAATCTATAATGAAAAAAAAGGCATATGGCTGCCTAAAAGGTAAGTGGTGTCATATCATAGATTTACCCTTCCACTCCAATTTTTTTGTCCAAACAAAACTTGATCTCTATCACTAATACGTAGGTTTTGTGCATGATTGATAAGCATTTTTTATGTTTATTTTAAGACTTAAAATGTATTGAAATGTCATTCTCGCCACCTCTATGTTTTACCTACATGTAAAACATTCAAAGCAACTGAGTGAGAAGACGTCAAAGTTTTATTTCATTTTTCCTGACCAAAATTTTATATTTTTACTGATTTTTATGAAATAATTAAATTTATATTCTAATTAGATGATTTTATGGAGAAAAACAATGAAACTACAGATTAGTTATTCGAACATTTTTTCTGACAAAAATACTGTAGTTGACAGCATCATCAATTGGGTTGCTGATATCGTCAATTGTCTGTATAGAAACCACATCGCCGAACCTCCAAATTTTAACTGCAATTCATCTTGTCAATGAAGAACTCTAATCTTTTTGGTCAATTTCTTCATTTTTGTGGGCTACCTACTTTCATTTCTCTTAGATTTTCCTTGAATTCAATTTGTGAAGAAATGTACATCAAGTGGAGAAAGAGATGATGGATGCTCTGATAGAGGTCGAGGATGAAAATGGTAGTAAATATCCCTCCTGCCAAACAACCACAGCTCCTTACCCATGCACTGAAGACAACCCCACCTCATCTTTCATCACCATTCTCATCTGCCTCCCAACTCCATCCCAACTTCACCATCTTGATCCTTCTCTATCACCACAACCAAACCATCTTCCTCATCCATCCTTCTCAACCCCATCCAACTTTCTCATCATCACCATACTCCACCAGTCGAACCCACTTGCAAAGGGCCTGTACATCTTCTCCATCATCATTCCAGCCCCTCAAACCAAACACGGTAAAATACCAAAGCCACCTGCAACAACTCTGTTTTCATTTCTTTCCTTAATCATCTCTATTTCTTCATCCAAACCCAACTTGCACCAACCTACATGAGCCCAACCCATTTACATCCCTTCATCTCCAATACCGACACATCCTCATCCTTCTCTATTCTCTCAATCAGACAAACACTACACAAAAAAGATGAACAAAAGAAAACGACCAAATAAGATGAATGTATGATCAATTCCTCTATGAAAATCGTAGTCCAAGGGGATGAAGACGAAGTTTGTTGTTGATTTCAGGTTTTGTTCTTTACTAAAGCATTTTGACGATATCATTAACAATTGATGATTCTGTCAACTGGGGCAAAATTATTAAAAAAAACAAGTACAAGCCACTAAATCATATTTTTCTTATTATTCTTCATTAAATCATCGAATCACACTCTAAACTTAATTATTTTGTAAAAATCCCTTTTTTAAGTCTAGCAAACAATTGGAAGTTATAAAACCGTCTTGCAAACTAATTTCCAGCCAAACACAGTCATGCCCAGTGTTTTTTTTCCTTTTTTTGGTAGAAACATGCCCAGTGTTAAAATGCATACAACACAAACAGCAAGTCACAGTGACCCACCACATTAAAGAGGATTGAGAGATTAGATAGAAAAATAATTACTCTCATCTGAACAATCTTAGCGGTCTAATAAAAATCAATGGGAGTGGATGGTCAATATAAACCAAAAAAAGTCGTTGCCCTCTCACAAATGGAGATAGAAATGTCCAATAATACAATAACGCTTATTTCTAAACCAAATCCATCAAACGCTCATCTATGCAAGGAAAATTTCCAATTGGTCTCTTGGGTTTGGCCTAATACAGAAAAGGATTCAACACATCAATAACACAAGCCTGAAGTATGCATCACTCAAAACAGTAGGAGCATTTTTTTTTTCACATTTTATTGATTCATTGAATTCTTTTCTGATACCACAATAAATCTAGCATTATTATTTAAAAATTCTCCCTAAATATATCACAACTCTTATTATTGGCTAGTCACAATGATGAAACAAAACAAATTAGGGTACTACACAAACACATGAAAAACACTCTTTCACATAAACAGAAAAGATCTTAACCAAAACATGTGCACAAGATTGGAACTATTCATATTCTAAGTTTCACAATTGTGCCAGTCATTATAAAAGGCAATCACATGTACACATTTAACAAATACACTAGTAAGAGTCGATGACAATTAACGGGATTCACAAAAACCACATTGACAAAATTATCAGAACAAAATGACCTCCACACCACCAAAATACAGAGAAAAAAAATGATAAAGGGCACCAAAAAACAAACAAAACAAACTTCTGGTGAAACCATTCTTCAATACATTAAACAGTACACCGCAGCTGAAAACAAAGATGGTGAAAAGGTTGGCATCATCAATACTGTCTGAAAGTCAGATTCAGTCGTCCAGGTCGGAGATTTGTTTCATTGACCAAGAGCGCAGGAGCAGTTTTTGAGCAAATAAAAGGCACACCATGATATATGTGCCTTGATTTACCACCAAATATCAAAACATCACCTGATTCAAGTGTGACTTTATTTGCTTTATCCACGTCCCTATCATCTCCATATAAAAACTCTGCTGAGTCTCCAAGGGAAAAGGAAACAACAGGAATCTCTCTAAGAAGACTCTCGAGACTCTCATCTCGGTCCTGCATAGATATTAGCATCAACAGTGAGAAGAAGTTACATGAACATAAAAACAATGGTACATGCCCCATCCAGAAACAAGTAAGCTCAGCTTAGCAGATGGATCTGATTTTGAAAGCTGGGGCAAATAAAATTTGAGGGCCCACCTATGACGAGCAAATCTTTTACAATGAACATTGTGGGATTGCATGGACCAAATTTTGAAGAACAAATTTCCCTTCGCGAAGAACGGTATGCAGTAACAAAAGTGGGCTCTCATTTTTATGCACTTACAAACATTTGACGTTACCAAAGCTATATTTAACTTCATTGAGAAGCCTTAATTAAGTATTTAAACTTAAAAAATCTGAGAAAAACCACTTGCGAAATTTAAAAAAAAATAAAAAAACACAAAAAGCGTAATTTGTTGATGCACCTGATGAAGTCCAAGCTTCCCTGTATCAGTATAGAAATTGACAATGCAGATGTCGGGTGTCATATTTGGAAGCACAGCCTCCACAGACCTAACGTTAGAGTGCCGCTTGATAAAATCATGAGCATCGTGGATTGCTCTTTGAACAAACTTTTTGAATGTTTCTGGGATAACAGGTGGCACCACGCTATCCATTGAGCGTCTATCTTCATACTTCCTTGTCTCTGGATCCCAATTTTTACCCAGACACATCATCCAAAGATGCAATTTTGCACCATCGGAGTAACCCGGTCTATAGAACCCACCCGAACCAATGCCAAGTTCACGGCATTTTTTAATAATTTCAACCTACAATAAATACAAAGAGTTGAAAATTGAATACTAACCGAACAAGAAATTAAAAGAACAAAATTAAAATAGAGAAAGGTCCCTCACATGTATTTAGCACCGGTGGCAGTTGCTAAAATATTATATTTATATAAGCAATGATAGAAATTCTTGACATTTTCATAACATTTATATGGGAAAGTTCGAGAGGTTGGAAAGGTGTGTATAAGTAGAAGGAAACGAACAAACGTGTATAAATGCAAATTAAACACTAACAAATTTTCTTACATACAGAGGAACTCATTTTGACAAGATTTGATGATGATGATGACGAGGACAAATGGATTCATTTTATTTCTTTTCTTTTCTTCTCTTGTTTCCTTTCGTTCTTTTTTTTTAGACTGGACCAGTAGCAGGAGAGTGATTCTCCCAATGTGAGGACCAGACCAGGGACAGGAATTCATTTTCATTTTCATTTTCAATTTTTTTCGTTTCGCTAGACTGGACTGGTGGTAGGGGAGTGATTATCTCATTGTGATGACTGGGGTTGATCCCTGGTTTCTCTAGTATGACTCAGTTGCGCTGCAATTTAACTATCAGTAGTTTGGCAAAATTCATTTTCTTAGGGGAGACGAAATGAAACCATTTACATCAATTCATAAATATTCAGGCCACCATTTTTGTATCCTAAATTTCCAAAATTGCAGTGTAGTATTACCCAATCCATATCTGTGTCCCTATCTATATCTGGCCATCATAGACATCATAGATGAAGATGGCCTTCTGATGCTCTCAAATTGTGTTTGAGTTATAAATTTAACAAATCATATTGGATAATACTCACATACTCACATGTGATGCAAGGGCATAGATTGTGTCGGAGCACGTAAATGAAAAAATGAACCCACAATGAGATTCATCGTCCAAAACAAAGTTGATACGGCAAACTCTTAAGTCCAAAGCAGAGAATTAAAGAACCAAGGCAGAAGGAAATGAGAAAAGGTCAAGTGCCAAAACATGCACAGCTTTAGGACAGCACTCCCTGAAGTTCAAACAACTTCACATGGCACAATTGTTAGGACCATTACTTTGAATTATTTACAGTACCTGAAGTCCCTACATCTAATGTAGAAAATGTCTGTTAGGAAAATCGTTCAAGAAATGCTAATCAGAGCTAGGCAAGTAGCAACAATTACTTGGGTATTGTGTGGAATTCAGCCACCAGATGGTAAACCCAGCTGGAGGTATTGATAAAGGGACTGAGGAAAAAGGTTGTTGTGCACATACACGCCTGAGAAAGGAGAAGAATTCTATATGAACATTTTAAAAAATGTTCTAGAGAGAAAAACTCAGTTACAATGTTTCACCTGGAGAAGCATTCATCACTGTCAATGCTGAAACACCTTAAGGTCCAGACCATGCAATATCAAGTACCTATACAGGCATTGTATGGTCCGACAAAGATACACTGTGATGTACAAGCATTTGGGTATCATTGTCAAACATACTTAAGGTGCAGAAAAATGTATAACTTGTATTTTTCAAATATTAAAATTTTAACTTGATATAGGGAGTTAGTAACTTGGTAGCCAAGAAGATAGTGGAAAAATTAAATCTTTCCCTCTCTCTTGATTGCCAAAATTTTGTGAGGTTCCTCTTTTATAGCGGATAGAAAGAGCGAGAATCAAGAGATGTGAAGATTTCACTGATCAACTCAAACATTTTAAATCCACCCCCCAAAGTTATGTTTGTGCATGCCATGTCTGAGTCCTACTCAACTTGGATGAGTTCTAAAATCCGGCCAATGTTAGCAAAGTTTTAATTGAGTCATTTCTCATGATCTATAAATCTATCATGATTACCTGAAGTTTATCATCTGCCAAGGAAGAAACAAACCTGATCACTGTGTCTTATATACTTCTTCATAAGGATCATTCCAGGCCTCAATTCAATAATGTCTTGACCAATTGCACGCTCCCTCCTCAATTCTCTATTCTTAACAAGAAAAGATGGAACTAATTTCACACTTTTCTCTTGAACTGGGCAGATGTCAAAAATATGATGAGAATATTCAGAAAGTTGCAATGTAGTGGCACTCATCACATTATCATGACTATCTTCCTCTTGTTGGGTCCTGCCCATAGTCATACAGTAGTCATCAGAAGCACATGCATCTGCAACAATGTCCTCCTGGCTCATAGTGCCCTTGCAAATTGAGGAAGATTCACTAGATTCAACTTTCTGGCTTTTGCATTCTGTCTGTTCATTTGTTTCTATGCACAAAGGCACATGTTTTTGTGAATCAGTTTTGTTGTCAAAGGTAGATTCTTGTGGCATTTGTCTACATGAAGGATATCCAGTAGGAGAATATTTGTTGGGAACATATGCCGTAGATGAAGGCCCATCCTTTGGGTACATAGCATCCCCGTGAGAGATCTGAAAATGTAATGCAAGCTCAAATATCCAGTACACACATTGTAAAAGAAAAAAAATGGGATGTGCTGTAATTTGTTATGTGATCATGGGCAAAGGAATCGAAAATTGAGACAAAAAAATCTCATGACAATGCATGTACAGAAGATATCATATATGAGGAAAATTTCTCATGTTCAGGAGCGTGCATCAAGACCATCACACAAGGCAGCAGCCAAACCAATGAGGTTTCTATTGCTTTCCTAGTTTGATCAGGTTTTCTTAGCCCCTGAGTTTGCTATTCATATATATATATATATATATATATTGCATTGTAGAGAAGAAATTCTGAGACTTTGATAATTAATTGAATTGAGTGGATTTGATCCCTTGAGGTGCGTCCTCATGAGAAGGCTCTTCGGAGACATGTTATATTGTTTGCAAACACATGCTTTGGTACTTTCACACAAGACCTAACCCTAGGGCCTGCATCATTCTGACTCATGTCTTAGCCAGAACAAACCAAATTCATGGTGAACTTTTCATTCCAGTTATTTTCCTTGCCTGTTTGGTAGCTTCTAGAGAATGTTTAGATAATTAGAAGACCTCTTATTCATTCTGGGTTCTGTAAAAGAATGAAAAAAAACTCAATCTCATTCTTTATGATATCTCCATCTTTATTCAGAGAAAAGCTCTTAACATAAGCAAAAGAGAAGCCATTTTATAACTATTTTGTTTACAAGAGCTTTAATTGTCATATTACAGCAGAAGATGACTATTTCATTGTTTTGTTCCCAAGTTAGAACTGACAACAGGTAAGTATAATAGTTTGTTTGCATATAGCATGAGGCCAATATTTCATGGTCGATTGATCGATAAATTGCACAGTTTAATAATTAAGCCACATATTAATATTCCTAGCCAAGTCTCCTTAGGCAATAGTTGTTCCATGATTAATGTGTGCCTCATAAGACAAGATCAAAATAACGGTTGCGGTGGACAAAGAAGCCAGTGGCCAAGACACCATATAGCACCATAGCAATGTGAGTTTTTTTAAGTGGTAAAAAAAATTCAAACCTACTGTAGCAGCCAATCTTGCATTCTTTTAGTGATTTGGAACCAAACAAGGGTAGGGACAACTTTAGGAAAGGTATTAAGGAGAAGAAATAAGAAAAATATCATTTTAAATTAAAATAGCTTGGCTCCACTAGGTTTTAGACCGAAGCACCGCTATTTTATAAATAGCATAGCAGCCCCAACTGCTACAACTGATAATGCAGCTGTTATGCTACTTAGCTATTTTGAACCATGCTCACGAGTGCTTCCACTGTTGTACTAGAAACAACTCAACTTTAATTGGCATTAGCAATTTTAGTGGAAGGATTATCCGTCTATCAAAAATTGTGTATTAAATAAAAAAAAGGTAAGGTCCTTTTTAAGCATGATTGCTACCACTCCTTCCCCTCAAATCAATTGGTGCCCCGCGTATCTGTTAAGGATGATTTTCACCCTTCAAAAAGGAAATCTCTAGAAAAATGTGTCATTTATAGCTTAGAAAGCAGAAGACATTCGTCCAAGAAATGTGTCATTTATAGCTTAGAAAGCAGAAGACGCTCATCCAAGAAAATTAGAAACAATTTCCATTCCACAAAAAATTGGAATCTAGGAACTGATATATAGTTAGAGAGTTGTATCCTTCCGATTAATTAATTAATTAATTTTTTTGAAGAAAGGCCTAGCATGGATGAGGAAAAAAGAAAGGAAGAGAAAAATAGAGGAAGAAGAAGAAGAAAGGAAGATAAAAGAAAAAAGGGAAAAGAAGATTGAGGACTAGTGCCTTCAACCTCTAACAAGAGAAAGCCTACCATCTAGCACCCACCGTATCATTAACAATTCTTTTGTCTTTTCAGCATTTTTCCCCTAGTGAAGGATTTTTACTTTTGACCTTATTTCAGGGTTGGCCACTCCATATCTTCATGCTATTTTTCTAGTTGCAAGAAACTTTATGTTTATCAATGATAAAGAAGTTCTTTTTGGTTCAGTGATAAATGAATACATCGAATATACAGTCATGGATCATAAACTCCTCTAATGGCTACCAAGTTAGGATTTTGATTAGCTATAGGGTGATCATTAGGGGTCTATAAATTTTACACATGTGGTATGAAAATGGGGTTTACATATGTAAAATGTTAAATATATTACCATGTTTGTTACGAAACACCATTCACACGTGTAAACGGTGAACGGATTGGATAAACTATGTAAAATTTCGTGTGTTGAAATCAACTAATCATTTTGGGGTTTAATGGATCAATAAATAATTTGAATAGTTCAGATTTTTTTTGGGGCTCACAGGAGTTGCAAAAAAGATGGAAGGCAATGATAGGGTTTGATACCATAACCACTCCTGGGCAGAAATTGTGCTGACTCCTCTTTGAGGTGTTGTAACGTGTGATAAATAATAATAATAATAATAATAATAATAATAATAATAATAATGAAATGCAAAAGAAGAAGCTGACTTTTCGCAAAGGCGCGTGGACCTAATGAAGAAGTAGAACAAAGAGGCCACCTAATGAAGGAAACACTTACCAAAGTTCCAAGGCAATAAAAGAGCTAAAAGCCCCTTACTTCTAAATGAAAAAAATATATATATAATTTAATAATGGCATATTGGTTCAAAAAACCCACAAAAGAAAAAAGAAGGGGAAACACCCTTTCCTTCGCTAAATATTAGCTTAAATATCAAACTGAAACCTGTTTGGACTAAATTGCCAAATTTGGAATCAAATTAGAATTTTGTCTGAACAGGACTGAAATCTCAACCGGATCTTTCGTCAGGATTGTTCATATTCTGTCTAGGGGCCAAAACAAATAGTTTTAGCTACTTCAGTTGAAACAAACCGAAACTGACAACTAGGAGACTCAGTCAGAATTTACAAAAAAAGGTGTTAGTAAGTCCTGAATGTGGAAATTTTGACATTAAAGAGACATTGAATATCTTTTCTAAATAGTGTTAAACCAAATTGACCATTAACAGTACCCATAACTTCATCCAATTTAACAATCAACAGCAAATCTTGAACTTTTTATACCATTAAGTAACAATGAAAAATAAACAAAATATAGCAAGATTGAAATGTAACTAAATGAAACTAAGCAAGTAGCACAAAGTTCCGTTAAATATCAGCAGCAATGCAAATATATTCCTGGCCTATTGATCTAATTGGACCATCCATTCATTAGATATCTGGCAGATAAACAAGTGAGCCGATGACAGAATTGAGCAAGGCGGAATTAGAGACATCAATCGATGCAGTCAGAAAACAATTCAATTAATCTTTCCAAGGTGAACCCTTTATCTGTGAACTCCCTTACTTGGCTAAAACCAACTTAAATTCATCAAAACACAAGATCCCCATCAGAACCACTTGAAATTTCCCTAAATTGGCAAAAGATGAAACCCAAATTCCCAAATTCGACTTGTGTCTGATAAAAACCCATTCCTATTCTTCAACGATTCTTATTCTCCCAACGAAAGGCTTAATTCAATAGAAAGAAAGAAAGAAAGAAAAAAAAGAAGGGATATAAAAGGGAGCCTACAGATCCGCGAGGACGATCAGATTCTTGCAAAGAAGGAGAAGCGCGAGGACGATAAAATTGTCGCACAGAAGGAGAAGAACCTCTCCCTCTCCATTTCGAATTCCGTGATTTGCTTTTCTCACTCGACATCTTTCTTAACGAAGAAGAAGAAAACTGTCGAGAATATAGCGGGAAAACAAGGGTTTTGAGGAGAAGCAAATAAGAACGCATAAAGAAGCCCAAATTACTTGACCGCCAAGGAAGAGGAAATGCGTATATAAACGCACACACGAGAGAGAGAGAGAGTATTCTTGCTTTGGGAAAGAGATGCTTGCTTTGGGAAAGGAAAGAGAGAGAGGTTCTGAGAGGCACCATCACAGATGCAAACGCATCGCTCTTAGAGCCAGGCACTTCTAAAATTAATGAACCCACTTGACATAGTGGCTTCTTACATTGAGTCCAGCTCCATGTATGGCATCGTGGCCCCTCACGGGGCTCACCTTTGTTCAGTTTATGCGCTTTACCACTCTTGTCCCCCCGTTATTCAGAAGTGGACCCAATTTCACTCTCATTATTTTTCTTATCCACTGATGGAATGAACTTTTAAATAATCTATGACTAAAAGAGTAGTAAATTTTATTTTTATTAAATCGAGGGATAAAATAACATGATAGAGCTGATTTTTTTTGTTGATCGTATCATAAAAAAACCCTTCTCATGTACTCCATCTGTGATGATTAGGAGGCATTTGAGCGGGCCCCATGAGCTGAATTGCATTAAAAAAATATTCAATCTTCTCATAAGAGAATATTTTAAGAGCGAAGTTCAGCTCGGTGTTAAATTGATTGCTTCTAAAATATATGAATAATATAATATAAAAATTCAATTATTTAAAGGAAGAAAAAGAAAGTTTCCTAGTGTCTTACTCTGGTAGGAGTCCTAAGTTTAACGTTGATAATGCATCAAGAGGTAAGCTAGGGTTGGCTGGGATAAGTGGGGTTTTAAGAAATGATAAGGGCGTAGTTTTGCATTTGTTCTCAAAGCATGTTGGAATTTGAGATTCTAATAAAGCCTAAATCTTGGCCATTTGGGAGGCTCTTCACATTTCTTTCTCCTTATACAAGCAACATATCATAGTAAAGAGTGGCTCATTTAATACCATATCTTGGGTGAACTTTTTTAATTGCCCATAGAAGATGCAATTCTATTTCAATGAGACTCGTCATTTTGCATCTCGGTCTTGGGTATCTTTTCAGAATACACGCAAATAATTTTGTGGATTCTCTTGTTAAACAAGGAGTTAATCGTTTTATAATTTAGATGCCTCCCTCAAACAGGTGTAGTCTAAGGTTGATATAGTCCTTTTATACCAAAACCTTCTCATTTGTGTTTTTCTGCTTTTCCTATTTGTTTTTCTTGTTGTATTGTCCTTTCCCTTCAATAAAATTTTCAGTTACTGATAAAAAAAAAAAACAGGTTCATATCTTCCTTAGGTCAGCCAAGAGACTTACAAAATTGTCATGAGTTAACTTAAGTACCCAAGTAAATGTGCTATTACCCCTCTCCAACTTCATGTGATCTTCAACCTTTCGACTTCAAAAGAAGGATTAGCCTTGATGGTTGTGAAATAATAACCAAAAAAGAGGCCAACGAGAGCTTTTGGGCTCTATATAAATCTCCATCGGAGCTTTTATCAATGATGAGGGATCTAGAAACCACCTAGAATCAATGCTGCCTATGTTGTGTTATCTTCCCATATGAAGTCGAAATCAAGGTTTCAATTCTAAACATTCAGTTTACGAGTATGGAGCATGTAGTCTATAACTTGAGAGAATGAACTTCACAATAAGACCACTCACCAAAAATCCTTGCCCCTCACAATGAACACTATATCTCACACACAATGTTCTCAATTCCAATAGAAGCTGGCCCCGCCATAAATTAGCTAAATTATGTAAACCATAATTTACACAATCTTATGTATTATTAATCATATATATCAATCATATTACTCATCATATGATCAATCTTATAAAGGAGTTAACTCCTATTTGAGTAAAGTTTGAGGACATTCTATACATGATAAGATATTTATTTTGAGCTGCTTGAATTTGCAAAAAGGGGCCTCATTATAAAATTTCATTCCTAAAACTTAGAAATTCCATCAATGAGACATTTAGCGATGATCCAAACTCTTATTTGTTGTCTCAAATGGACAATAATAAATATTTATGTTCAGATAAAAAGGGGAATGGATGACCTAAAATAGGAAGCATAAGTCCCATGCAGGGGCATGCCCATGGCACATCATAGCACGATATAGCCCGTGGCTAGGTCCAGGCATAGCCTACGCCCAGAAGGCACTCGCCAGATCTTTTAACCTCATGTTCGGAAATAGGGGAGACTTTTGTGTTTATTGGTGGGCATACAGACCTATATAGATGTTAGTAGGATAATAAATGCATTTAAAATGCCTATATATGACATGAAATCTTGAAAATTGAGCAATTCAAATTTTAATATGTTAGTAGGATAATAGATGCATTTAAAATGCCCATTGTTTATGTGAAAATTTGAAAAGTGAGCAATTCAAATTTTAATGAGTAGTATTTAGGGCCTCATTCAAACTTCAATGTGGTATTTATAACATTATACAAGTGTCAATTAATGATATTTATGGCTCTCATACGCTTTAGGCTTGTTTTTTGCCAGCATTTCTAACAGGAATTCAAGTTATATTTTGAATTTCTGAATTTCAGTATAAAAAAAAATTCATGTTCACTTGCATTCCTAGTATTTGAAGCAAGTAGCATTTTGAAATTCTTAAAAAGTGGAATTCCTAAATGTTAGTTCGTGCTCAACATTTACAATTCCAAGCAATCCAAGAGGTTTGCTGGAACTCCAGCTCTCCCCAAGCTCTCCACACGCTTTCATCCATCTGCCTCCTTTTTCCTTTTTGTTGCATGCTTTTTTTTCTTTTTTTCTTTTTTTTTGTGGAATGTGAAGAAAATGGGTTTTGGGGGCTTTGATGGAATTGAATCACAGATTCTCTGAGATCTGAACCAACTCATAATAGATGGATTGTCTGGTTGGGTGGCTGAGTTGATGACAGGTTGTTAGTTTGGTAGCTGGGTGGATTTGTTGGTTGTGTTGCCTAAGAGATGAGGAAGATGGGGCTCGGATTTGATGTGGATAGCTTGACAATTGCAATTTGCAGAAATTTGGAACAAGGATGGTTTGTTGCCAATCGTGAGGTGGATAAATGTTGTAGGCTAGTAAGCCTTTTTGGGTGTGTGGGCTCAAGTGATAGGGGTTGGCTAGTCAAAGGGGTTCAGTGGACTTCAAGGAAGAGGGTTAGACATCGGCCGTCCACGTGGTTTTTTTCTAGTTGTGTGGGTGAATGTCAAATTGTAATTTTTGAATTATTTTTTATTATTTTATTTGGCTGGCCCAGATGTTTTTTTTAGTTATATAAATATATTGATAGTACCAAGAACAGCCTTTTACTTCACTAGTAAGAGATGACAACTCTTCCTAGCATGACTAAGGTTCAAACTTGGCCAGACACCGTTTCCTCGCAAGTGGGCCTTGTGTTACCTCACTCGAAGTGTACCCAAAAAAAAGAAAAAGAAATTATATATATTTTGGTACTAGTCGATGATGAATAGTAATGTAGATGAAGTGAAGAAGATTAGGGATGTATGCAAGAGAGAAGTGATGCATAAATGAAAATTTCATTAAAAAATTCAAATAACTATGTGAAACAGGAAATTTGTGGAAATTTAGCTTGCACGAAATTTTCATATAGGAATTCTGATCTTAAAATAAGCAAAGAAATCAGAAATGTCATAATTCAACAGCATTTTAGAATTCTAACATCTAAAATTTTGCAAATTCTAGCAGATATGAATTCCAAAAATTCCTGCAAAGAAACATGCCAAGCCCTAATATGGTATTTATTTCAAGTTCATTGTTTTTTGCTTTTATTTTAATTTTTTTTAAATCAGAAATGGGTCGGCCCACAAAGCATGTGGGTTGGTATGACCCAGGATGGCACGAGCCTAGCCATACCAGTGGACCTTGCTAAGCCAAGGCCCAACCTGGCTAGGCACGGCATGTGAAATTTCATGGGTAGGGATGGCACTGCCCAGGCATGGCCGGGCCATCCATTTCAAGGACCATGCCATTTTGCGTAACTAATTTAGACTGTTTTAATTCAAGTATATGAATGAGCACACCAAATAGACTGTTCTAGACCTGTTGATTTCATACCCTTGGACCTGGTTTCCTAATGCTACAATAATGCGATAACAACATTCGGAGGTGGTCCCTTCTTTACAATTAAAAAACATCACCACCACCACCAACAACAACAACAACAACAACAATGCTTGTGCATTAGGAGGGACCTACTAGTTTGGTTAGAGGAAATTAAAGAAATTTTCTTTGGAGGATGCATAGGGTCCATTTGGTAACTCCCAAAATAAGCATTTATTTTGTGATTTAGAGCTCATTTACTTTTAATTCATTTATAATTTAGAGCTTATTTACATATAAGGGCTTTTGCCTTTAGAAAAAGAAAAATAAGCTAAGGGAAAGTGGATAGAAGTGGAAAATGCAAATTTTATGTGTTCTAGATAGATGAGAATAACTCATAAATTTTCAAAATGACACAAATGGAGGATTCAATATTATAATTTTTTAAAGGTGGACCCCAATTACTACAAATCCTAAAGGTGGGTCCTATACACATGAAATAAGAGATGTTTTTAAATAGTTTTATCAAATACATTAATTGTAAATTACAACTGAAAAGTTAGATCTTTTAGTTTAGACTTTAATCTAATTAGCTCTTAATTAATTAGGTTGAAATTTCCAAAAGAGTCCTAGACTTCGAAAGCTGTTCTATAGTTGGAATCAGTACATTTTAAAAAAACCTATAAGCAAGAAATCTCTAAAATATCTAGAGAGTGTCCATATTAAAATATCCGAAAGCTGAGGCAACAACTAAGAAGTACTCAATGCAAAAATTCTTGACCGAGCTATTTGTTTTCATCTTGCATCCATTGATTTGTCATAAAAGGAGAAATTATTTCACAATCATTTACATATCTTTATCTTTATTTTTTTCTGTGAGAAGTACTCGATTCAAGAATTCTTGACTGAGCTATTTGTTTTTATCTTGGATCAATTGATTTGTCATTAAAGGAGAAATTGTTTCATAGTCATTTATTCATCTTCATCTTTATTTTTTCTGTGAGAAGTACTGAATGCAAGAATTCTTGACTGAGTTATTTGTTTTCATCTGGGATCAATTGATTTGCATTAAAGGAGAAATTATTTCAGAATTATTTACGCATCTTTATCTTTATTTTTTCCAATTTTAACTTCTTTAAAAAATGTGTTTCGGAATTATTAAAAAATCAATTTCAGGCAAACAAATAGGCCCTTAGTGTATAAGTGTGTAATGCTTAGTGCATCAGAATTTGGGCTTTGATTAATTTGGGCTGATTGACACACCCTTTAATTTGGTTCAAATTCAAGTTTGCTCTTCCTTAATGAATTCAGCTATGGATACAATTACTACAAGTTATAGGTCCAATCCAAGTTTACCTTCGTAATTTGATATTTAGACTTTGTTGTAAAATGGACTAACCTCATTTCTATACCACATTGAAAACCATTTTTTTTTATTTAGACAATTAACACTACAAACTCTGCCTCATATACTACTTTTAAAAAGGAAGATTTTAGTCATATAGTTGTCTTTGAATAAAACTTTGCGTGTCAAAAATGAATGCAGAGTGATTCTTATAAGACAAAAGATGAAAAAGTGCACTCATGGTATTATCCTGTGCATTATCTAAATTTGTAATTGTGGAGAAAAATTTATAAATTAAGGAAGTGTGTGAAAAAATTGTTTTTAGTACTTTTTTTATATTATTTTATCTATTAATTTACTTGTTTTAAAGTGAAATGGATGTGAGAATATCTTTCTCCACATGGCATCATAGCTTTCACTTTTACTCTTTTTTTTTTTTCACTTTATCGTCCAACGGCCCTCTAAGAGCAAGGAAGGAATAATGATTTACTTGTGGTGATAATCTTCCTTTCAGCAAAGCAAAGAATGCTTGAACTCATGGTTGCTGTTCTTTCCTCTCTCTAAGCTTATAAGGTAGTGTTTGGTTCGCCGGAATGAAGGTCGGAATGGAATGGTCATTCCAACGGAATGACCATTCCCACGTTTGGTTCGTGAAAAAGCGGCGGAATGACCATTACTTCAGGAATCACCATTCCTTTATACAAGGGAATCACCATTCCTTTGGGGGGTAGAGGAATGGCCATTCCATTCCATTGTAATTTTCCTTTGAGTCCAAAATGCCCCTTTCATCAAACAAAACCTTTAGATGTCCAATCATAAGACCTAGTCTCCTTCCTCTTCGTCTCTGACCTCTCATTCTAGGGGTATTTTGGTCAATTTTATGTAATTTTTTAGGGGTATTTTGGTCAAATTTATGTAATTTTTTTAGGGGTATTTTGATCAATTTTATATAATTTTTATTCCATTTCTGGCATCATTTAAGCATAACCTGAGATGTCCAATCATAAGACTTAGCCTCCTTCCTCTTCGTCTCTAACCTCTCATTCCAAGGGTATTTTGGTCAATTTTATGTAATTTTTATAGGGGTATTTTGGTCAGTTTTATGTAATTTTTATTCCATTCCTGGCATCATTCAAGCATGCCAAACACAGGAACTAGAATGAAAATCCTATTACTGGATTGATTCATTTGTCCAACCAAACGTTGGAATGAGAATTACCATTCCTGCCTCATTCCATTCCAGGCTCATTCCAGCCTCCATTCCATTCCTCTCAGCAATCATTCCAGCGAACCAAACGCTACCTAAATAGGCTTCATATCCTTTCTCCACATCCCATAGGCTCTGCAAGTAGTTGTGCTGGGGTGATCTACAAGTTTTTGTGCTGGTGTGATAATAAACCCTTGCCGAACAACAGGTCCGCCCCTCCTCCATACCTTGCTTTAAATTTTAAAGTCATTTTTTATTTTATTGTTTTCAACCCAGTGCTAATGCCGTTAATTTATTTATGCTCTCCATGTGGTGATACACACCCTTATCTAGTTGGCCCCATCATGTAGCCTTCGCATACAAAATCTTTATTTGATGATCATAGCCCCATCATCTAGACTGTTCGATATGTTATCATTGCATGTGGCCTTCTGTAGTTTTCAAATGCATCAAAAATCTTGATTGATCATGAGAATTAATAAGTGGGCTTGTCACATTCGCAAATACTTTGTAGTTTGGTCTTGATTTAAGTAAGTCTATAATATTATTGTACAAGTATTGGGCCTTGATTTGGGTCAGTCGACATGACCTTCACTGGAGCCGGCGATCGGAGAGCAATTAAGAAGAGGGGGGGGCCTACCTCACCGGAGCCAGCGATCATCGTTGGGAGTGGGGGTGGGGAAGGGGATGGGAGATGAGGAAAAGTAAGTGGGGGAGAGAATGGAGCATTTGAGTTAATTTACCTTAAAAAAAAAGAAGGGGACTTGAATATAATGCTTTTAGTGTTCATTTAGCACATCCGTTAAATAAAAGGACAAATTACCTTTTTTCGTCAAAGCAGAGGAAAAGAACTTGTCTTTTGTCTTTTCTTCGCATGTGGAACAACATGATAAACCCCTTCTCCAATTTGTCTCAGCAACAAGAAGTCTGGCACCAATGTTGTTGCCTTTTTCTTCGTCTTTAGTCTGGGGAAATTTACGAACACAGAGTCTGTATACTTGAAGTCATTCCCAGCAACCGCCCACTTTGAGGTTTCTCAATAAACTAACACTGAGACGACCTTTGTGTCCTCTGGTTTTGAAAAACAATAACGCGACTCCATGCGTTGCTAAAAATCCAAGCCTACAACAGCCAATCTCCTCTTTCTATTTCAGCCACAGAATCGAGAGACAAACTTGATAATCTGGAACCACGTCAATCAAAATCAAACTTTTTCTCTGCCTTTTGTCTCCAGACCCACTTGAACAAGACGATCTTCGTCCGTCGATCCGATCATGTGATCGTGCCCTGACCTTGTTGAGATCTACACCACTCTTCGGCTCGCCAAATTTTCTTGGAATCAGTGACCCTCTCTGATACCACTTGTAGAGGGAGAAGGGAGGGAAAAGAATTGAGAATACAACTGAAACCATGGTTTATTGCATTTTATGTAAATTGAATTACATCCATCAATATATATAGATATATTTAAAAAGAAAAGCCCTAACCTAAATTGATAACCGAGAAATCTACATAAATTAGAAAATAAACCACAAAAGGAAAATCCTAAATTCAAATAGAGAAACCTAACCTAATAAGGAAACATGCCCTATATAACGCCACCAGTCCAACCCCTTGGTGGATGTGTTGTTGAGTTGGCGATGACTTCAACAATGCGGTCGCACCAAGTGTGGAATCTTAAACCCTATGGAAAATCATTTACACTTTGCATGCATTTTTCTGCTCAAAGGTAGCTGCAGTACTGTCAAAACATGCTTTGCAAATTATATATATATACATGTATGTATGTATGCATGTATGTATGTATAAATTATTGCTATGCAAGTTTTGTTGAAAATGTAATAAACATACTGTCGAAACTGTACATCTATAGTCTTGCTGATTTTGAACGCCTCCTTTTCAGTATTGCCCTCTTAATTTCTTCTCGATTTTAATTGTAATTTACTTTTGACCCAAATTTCAATTCCTCTCATGCAATAAACTAGCATAATACCTGCGTTAAGCACAGGCGTGACAAGTGTGGCTTGGGTCCATGCTTCGCATAATTAGTTTTGACATAGTTTGAGCATCACCTCATAAAATCATGGTAAGAACTAGTTTTCACTTGAATTTTTTCCATTTATATATATAGGAAGCTCATCACCTGCGCTCAACTGTGGATAAGGGGCATCCACTCAAGGAGGTAGGGCCCACCTAGGGATCCATGTGGGGTGGGGGGGATTTGAAGGACACACATAAGCCCTCTCTACAAAAAATCAACAACATCCTTGATGTTTATTAACTCCATCTGAGCCCCATAATTTTAGCAGTGCATGGTCCCTTTGGATTGGTGTGCAGTAAATTGGATAGTCGAGTCCATTCGGATTGAGCAAAAAATTGGTAGGCCAATGGAAGGTCCATTTAGATCGACCACAGGTGGGCCCCGCATGCTCGGGTGGACGGGATTTCTTCCGTCTGCGTGAGCTTAGGCGAGGCTTTCACACACACACACAATATATATATATGAGGAATATTTATGTGCTTCTATTCTTCATAGTTTTCCTTTTTTACACATAAACATTCTAGATCTGCATATGATCATATATGGCTTTCTCTCTTTTGCATATGAATATTTTTAATTATCTACGTGTCGCTCATCATATAGTGAGAGATGAATGTAAATGAAAATCACCCCACTTCACTATAAATATATATATATATGTATATATTTAAGTGATGTAGTGGTTAGATTATTTATCTAAAAATAAGAGGGCATTAGTTCAAATCCCAAGCTTATACATTTTTTTTAGCATTTTATAGATGCTCAATAAAAAAATCAAAATTAAAAGGAATCCGGTGAAAATTAAATCCAAATGGATCTCTTGGCCATAGGTAGGTTCTTTACTATTATCATTTTTTATAATTTTTCTTAACTATTTGAGGTAATAAGATTTGGTTTCCTTATAAAGTTGGATCTCCTAGCCATAGGTAGGTTCTTTATAATCTATATGCTTATCCTTCCTTCCAAGAATTATGGAATCTCGCTCCTCTGACAGCACACCATCGTACTTCTTTTATCCTCAGAATTTACATTAAAAAATCAAAATTAACAACAGCGGGAGGTGCTAATAGAAAGCTTCTATTTAAGCTTAACTATCCAATAACATATATTATCATCATAAATATGTTTTTTTTTTGGGTAAAACCATCATGCATATGCTATCTTCGCTATGTTAGATTCATTAATTAGCAAATGCATGAAAGCCAATAACTCTGACAGCCACAATTTCATTTTTTTTTTTGAAAGGTAAAAAAAAAAAGTCTTTGCTCATAATTTTGATTTTTTTTCTAGTCTTTTCCATTCTACTTCTCTTAACTTTTTCTTAGATATGTTATAATCGATCTTTATTAGATCCTTTTTTCTTAATCTTTCAATCCAAAGTAATGGATTCAAATATATTGAAAATGATTTTTTTATTCTTTTTATTTATTTTATGACAAAATTAAGCTTAAAGATTAATTAAACATTTTTATGCAAAAAATCATATAATGACGAAGTTGTTGCTCATACATTTTTTTTGGATGAAATCACGCTAGTTGATGATATCATCAACTCATTTGATGATATCGTCAATAGTTTATGATATCATCAACCTTCATTGTAAAATGCAATATTCCACTCTCTCTACCCAATGATGAAAAAGTTGTGAAAATCATCACATTTTGTATTGTGGTAGTCTTCCTTAAGTGGTCTTTGCAATCCTCCTTAGGTGGTGTAAGTCCCATGTTTACTTTCTATGCACATGTCGTCCCTTCACATGAGTTTTGAGAATTTGAATTGGAAGTGCAAGATGTTTGGTGAAATACCTAAATAAGGATTTTCTCTCAATTTGGTAGTGGCTTCAAGTAGGATTGGAAGGGATGAATGAAAGGATGAATTTAGGCGTGCTTTTATGAACATTTAGAGTTTGAGGCCATTTGTTTGGAAAATTTCATAGGTTGATGTTTGTGAGCAATATGTAGAGAGCCATGTCGGGTAATCTTTGACCAGTGAATGTGAGATTTCTCATTAGATACTGTATTATTTGTATGGAGTTTTGGATTCCAAAAGTGCCTTTTATTCCATTAAGTTGAAACTTTGAACCAAGTTTAGGCATGAATTTGATTGTGAATGAATTGAGCACACATTATTATATGATTTGTGAAAGACTTATCAAATCTTTCTTTTTTGATGCATTCATCACATCTTTTAGATTTTCTTTAAATTTAAGACAATCAAATATGGAAACCATCAAAAAGGTAGAAGAGGACTGGAAGAAAGAGAGAGAGAGAGAGAGAGAGAGAGAGAGAGAGAGAGAAATTGATGACATCATCAACTAAGTTGATGATAGGGTCAACTGGGTAATTTTGTAAAAAAAAAATGTATGAACAATTATCTCGTCATTTTATAGTTTTTCTTCATCAAGTGGTTTAATTAAGATTTAAGCTTATTTCTTTTTTTTTTGGTAAAAATCCCTTTTATTTACTATTGAATATGGTATAAAATGAACGATTTTGATTAGGAGTGTAAATTATGTTGGCCACCCAAGGCCCGACATTGCCTAGCACATTGATCGTGCCGTCCCGGCCCAGGATGGCTTAGCGCATAGGTCATGCTGTGCTGGCCACAAAAAGGCCAAGCTTAGCCTAGCATTTTTATAAAACAAATTCTTCTTATATATAATGAAATATAAAATTTTAAATAATTAAAGTTTTATTTTTCATTTGTAAATTAGCATCAATGTTTATGTATTTATTTTAGTAATTTCAACCTTTATTTCAAGTTGAAACCCTAAAAGTTTATAAAATCTCTTTCAAATTATATAAAATAAAAAAAAAACATTGTAGGGGCTTGTGGGCTGGTCCGTGGGCTGGGGCATGACCCAGCATGGCACACATAGATTGATGATGGACACCCCTAATTATGATTATGTGATGTAGGTGGTTTGCAGTGAACTTGGTTTTGTGGTATCAGAATATTCAAGCCATTGAACTTAGATGTGTTATTTTGATTATTTTTATTTTTCATTTAACCTGCACTTGTTGATGATGGAAAATAAATAACTATTCTTTTCTTTCAATGTTGGACAGATACAATTGAGGTTGTGATGTTATAAATAAATAAATAAAATCCAATGTTCGGTCTATCATTGAATTTTTATGGAACTTTCTTTCTTACTCCATGTTTGGGATTTGATTTTCCTGCTGGTATTGATACTTGCCTTTTGAACAAAATATGTTGAAATTGATATATCAGAAAAAGGGTCAATTGCAGGCAGGTATGTTTGTAATTTTTTTAAAATTTATTTTATTTTCTTATTGATTTATCAGAGGCGCTTGCAATTATAAAACCCATGCTCATATAATTTCTAATGACTTCATTTTATTCAGAAAGTTTTATTCAAAACTCTGTATTAATTAAAACTTAAATTATGAACTACTTCTCACCTTGCAATTTATTTTTAAAATTTTAACCCCTATCCATACTACAATGAGGGATTTTAGTTCTCTTCTTTTATCTTTTATTATATATATGCAAGTGCTTTTAAGCACGGGTGCTCACTAGTTTATATTAAAATGGTTCCATTGTAGACATACCCCTCAAAAGTAATTTAAAAAGCCATGATAATGCAGTTAACGCGGAGATAAGCTTCTTCTAATTTTATCTCTTATTATTATTATTATTATTATTATTTCTTCGTCCCTCTGTATAACTTCTTTTGCATCGAAATAACTGCTTTCTCCATTTTCATAAGTTCTTGTTGCAGACTTAGATACACGTCTTAGTGTTATGTATTGCTAACAATTGACATATTGACCGCTACAAAATCGACCCATATGCATGGAATGCGTGTTGTACTAGAAAATCCATAAAATTATGTATTATGATAAAATGTAATCAAATCACACCCAGTGCCATAGCTAAATCAAGCAGCTGGATTGTAGTTGTGTGAATCGAAAACCGCCCTATAGATCTTTCACCTACACCTTTGACCTTCACAGGGAGATGGCTTCCCTCTTTAATGGATAAATCATGTAAAATGCAAAGGGATATTAGAGGGACCATTCTGTCCTTTTTTATATGGTCGCTTTAATAGATTCCTAATAACTTGAGGTGTCTCTATTTCCTTTATGGAACCTTTCATCACATACATAAATCTCGAATGGGAAATATATAACTGCATTTAACTTGGAATCAAGTTGTCCTAAATTAGAAACTGTCTGCCTTGGGAATTGTACATTCAATTTGGGGAGTGACTTGTGATTCACTTTGACCCGGCTGAGGCAAATGGAATCCCACCCTGAGCTCAAGAATCCTTTTTTATAGATAAAATTGATTTAAAAAAATGTTAAACAATAGAGTTTTTTTCTTTTGCTTAAGGGGTAATTTGTATTAAAAAGATAAAAAAGCAAAAGGCACAGGAGGAAGAGCAAAGGAACAATAGCAAATTGTATCATGTGATTTAAAACTTTGAGGCACATGCTTTAACAATTAACAAAGACTTATAAAAGAAAGAAAGAAAAAAAAAAACATGTTTCTCATATTCCAAAATCAGTTTTGGGGTTTTAAAGAAGAAATCAAGGGTCTTTGCATCAATCATCTCATGGTTTTAATTCTCTTCGTGCATCGATTACTCGCAGAGTTTGTGCTTAATTTCATTGTACATGTCAGTGTTAAACTCTCTGCAGGGGTATATCACCAATCTTATTTGTCTTTTATTTTTTCATTTTTTTCTCTGTCTATTTTGTTAAGGACGATATTCAATTAGATCAGGTTGCATTTTCATTCTTCTTCCCTTTTGTTTCACTACAAGAAAATCTTATTTAAAATACAAAGTCTTGCAATATCGAAGCTAAACTAAGTAAGACACAGTAAACAAATCATTTCTAAAATAAAAAGGCAAAAGCAAAAAAAGAGTTACATCTACTGAAAATTCTAAAGCAAGCTTTTGTCTTCGACGTCCAAATTGACTGTCTGGTACTGAATGTAGGATATGTTTTTTTTAACACACTGACAAGATTGAGTGATATACAGCTAAGCTAATTTGGGTAATGCTTGGGTCCTTTGTCTATCAATTTGGGGCCATCGGGCCCTACCATATATGATGTATAAAAACAGCCACTCATAGATAGATAGGGCAGACAGTACCAAACATGCCCAGTGATTGAACGGGCATGATCTTTTTGTGGAGTAATTTCTATGGTCAATGATATAGAGATCTTTTAATTATACAACGAGCTATTCGGCGGGGAGTATCCATATGTTGTTTAAAATTAAAATGTGCTACTTCCAGACCTCTTCAATGCCGTACCACGTCGAGTTTACAAGACATTCTTTTAATATAGGTTAGACCTATACCTGCCACTACTAAGTTTTCTCCCTGGCCTTTATTTAATAGACGGAAGTATATTAAGCGAACGCTAGCTGGAGATGGAGGGACACACTCGAACAGAAGACCACGACATACTGTCTAAGATGGAGGAATATATGGAAGGCGGCTTAGGTCAAGACATATCACGGTGGATACTCGAATGGGTGCTGGAACGTGAGGTTAAAGTCCTTTCAGTAGTGTGGGATTGCGAATTTGGAAATTCCAGGATTTCAAAAATCGTAGCAGAGGAAGGAATGAAATCCGAGCAGCATGGTGTTGTGATTTGGATAGATCCGGTAAGAGATTCAAATCCGAGGAAGTTGCAGATGAGGATTGCAGAGAAGTTGGGAGTTCAACTTTCTTGGGTGAAGAAAAGAAGGGATGTTGCTGTTGCTGCTGCTGCTGCTGCTGCTGCTGCTGCTGCTGCTGCTGAGGAGGAGGAAGAGGATGATAAGGATGAAGAGGCAGAGAAGGAAGACGAGACTGTTGTTGAAAAAGGAAGAGCACTTGAGATCTTTAGCGAATTGCTCCATCGCAAGTTGAAGCTGTTGGTGGTAGTTGATTTTGTGCGAAGTGATAACCTCGATTTGAGAGAGGTGGGTTTTCTATATCCTGATTTATTGACAGAGGCTAAGTTTATTTTTATGACTCGTCGTAACACCGAACTCCATATTCCTTATTTCAAAGTTGATCGAGTGTTCGACGTGGAATCAGAATTTTGGATGATGCATGATTCTGGTTTTTGGTTTTTTGCTTCAGAAATGTTGGTCACGGGGGCAAGGGATGTAGCCGATTCTTTGAGGATGCACCATCGTATCACTCTCGAGCCGAATACCATCCTTCGTTGCATTATGTACCTCCTTCTGATGCTGCCCACGACGCAAGACCGCGGTGTGAGTGAGGAAGATCTGTCAAGATATTACATGGGAGAAGGTTTAGTACCATTAACTGTAGAAATAGATGGAGAGGAGGATGAGGACGTGAGTATTTACAGGGCATCAGCCATTACCAAGGCGCTACTTTCAGAGATTGTTAACCAAACCATTTTCAAATGTGAGCAAGGTACTACAGCAGAGTCCAAGGATTCCTATGTTCAAATGGATCGTCTCTTGTGGGAGGCATTGCTGAAATCAAAATGTGAACAAGACATGAGAATTGCGAGGGAAATGGAAGAGATCACGAGAGAAAGCAATTGTAAGTGTAAGTGGATCTCGCTGGCAATGAAAAACGTAGAGATGTTGCCCCCTACACCACCAAGCTGCCCCGAGGCTACAACATTTTTGCTTTTTGGCAATCCCGAGATGAAGAGCATCCCTGATTATTTCTTCGAGCACATGACGAGCCTCAGAGTGCTTGATCTTTCCTGCACGGCCATCTCATCCCTGCCCTCATCTATATCTCGCCTTCGCAACTGCCTCAGGTACATAAAGCTCCAAAATTGTCCTCGCTTGGAATCTCTTCCCCCTTCATTTAAACATCTTGAATCACTTCAATTTCTCATCCTTTCCAACACTCCTCTGTCCACCATGCTGCTAGATGACGATCCCTTTGAGCACATGTCCAATCTTCGACTCCTCGATCTTTCCCATACCAAGATCGCCTCATTGTCCTCCTCAATTTCCAACTGCTCCAAGCTTGAACAACTTTTTCTCAAAGGCTGTCAATCATTACAAACTCTTCCTCCAGATGTCTTTAGACTTGACAAACTCCAACTGCTCGACATCTCACGATGTACAATCCAGTTGGCTTCTTCGTTATCTCTAAGAGGTCTTCCACGCTTGGAGATAATACAGCTAGGAAATCTTATGAACCTTGAATTCCTTGACCTCTCGGGCACCAAAATCAAGGAATTCCCCACTGATATCTGTGAGCTGACCTGTCTAAAACGTTTGGATCTAGTTAATACCCGGCTGCTAAAGAGAGTCCAATGGGAAAAGATAAAGTGGCTCCCCCAAGTGCTGAATTGGGATCAATGCGGCTATGGCTATGGCATCTTTGAGGAGGGCAGAGGTTGGATGTCAAGGCAAATACAAGCGACTTCTATCAAAGAAAATGAAGGTGGTGCTTTCCCATTAATATCAGTAAGCAATGCAAGCATATTTAAAAACCTCGAGGACTCTTCTCCATTGTGGGAGAATTGCTTCACGCAATTCTATATTCGCATCTCTCCTTGCGCCAGACAACAACAACAACTCAACAAGGTGGTGGCTGATCCAGATTTTGCAAGCAAGGGCCAGTTCCCATATCGCCGTGTGTTTGACAGAATGAAAGAGAAACTCGTTGCTGCACCACCGCGTTTCTTGCGGTATTTGGAGTTGGATGGAGTGAAATCAGTGAATCGGGTCGGCCTGGCAGGCGTTAAAACTATTGCTCGACATGCGGAGTTGTTGTGGTTGCATGACAATGATTTCCTCACAAGCTTAACCGACTTGGATCTGGAAGACAATGTGATTGTAAAGGAATGTCGGATTGAAAGGTGCCACAGTATGCTCAACATATTTGACCGAGGCAGATGGACAGACATGCGTTGCCCACGTAGATTATGGGTATCTGAACTTTCAAGACTAAAGACGGTGTATGATGGCGACTATGACCTCTTATCTCTGCAACACTTGTGTTTGTGGTGGTGTCCGAACCTTACGAGTCTCTTTCGTTGGTCAGATCTTCCCAAACTAGAAACGCTTGATATAAGTTTCTGTCCCAGGCTCAAGTGCGTCTTTGGAGATTATATTAACCTAAGGGGACAAAACGCGTTCCCACAGCTGCATACCCTATGCCTATGGGACCTTAGAAAACTAGAATTTGTGTGCAACGGGCACTTGCCAAAGTTGATGAAGCTCAAAGTAGGTCGGTGTCCCAAACTGCAGAAGCTACCAATCCTTCCTCCCATTTCTAGCAAGACATCTTCCGAAGGAGCTCCAAATGCTCTTCAGCCGATAGAGATTCAAGGTGAGTCCAAGTGGTGTGACAATATCAAATGGGCCCAAGAAGAGGAAGGCGACACAAGGCGTCCTATCAATTTCAAAAAGGTACCATCACCCCGTTGGTGTTACAACCATTACCTGAAGTAGAATCTGCATTTTAATTTTTTTTTCTTTTCTCTTATTGGATATGTTTAGATTTAAATAAGTTTGAATTCGGATTTTAAATACGTTGTGAATTAGATATTGAATAGGTTTTGAATTATAGATTTGATAAAAACTCAGTTCCATACTTAATTGTCACATCTCTACTGTAATAAACTGATGTCTCAGTTCTTGAAAATGTATGTATTGAATATTCTATGGAAAGGTTACCCTCAAACACAAATCAATATGTAAGCGTTGAAAGTCTGTTTGTTTGTTGAAAGAGGTTCTAATAGCAGCCACCATTGGTAAACCCCATCCACCAGATGAATCTATACACTACCGATTACACTCAACCACAACTATTTGTGCGAAGCAACAACTAACACTCAATTCGGGATAAGAATATGACTGGGTTATTGTTATTAATACCATACAAACAGGTGTACAGTTTGTAATCTGGTCGATGTATTATTTATTATACTCGGTTAATGATACTCAGATGACTTTAGATCTGTTAATGGTAAGCTCAGATGACTTGAGATCTGCAATAGTCTCTATAAATGTATCGAACCTTCCTGAATATGGATCAAGGGGCTTTCTGGTAGTCATTGGAGACCAAGCTAGGATATTATATATAAAACAACTCTCAGTAACAAACACACAACGCACCGTGTATATACATTATCCAATTTTCACCAACTGAAATATGCACCTTCAGCAAAAGTTGGGCCAATGTCTACAAGTAGGGGTGGCAAACGGGTTGAGTAAGGCCAACTCGGGTCAGTAGCAGCTTCAGGTTTTGGACCCTCAATCTACACCCAGCCCATTTTCAAAATGGGTTGGGATTCTTCATCCCACACCCGCATAAGGTCGCGTTAGGTCGAGTCTGGTTGGCCGCCTGACCCACATTATGTTGTGAGTCAGTTCAAGTCAGTCGAAAGTGACCACTTCACTTAGATAATACAATTCTCTCTTCTTCTGTTTTCCTTTGTATTCTTTTTCTTTTCATGGTGGGTTTATGGATTGTATTGTTATAAAGAGACAAGACAACCTACATATGCATAAAGCACAATCTAGTACATAATATTCTTACAATCTATTACATGATATTCTTATACTAAATTCAAAGTTAAGGATTTAGTGTCTAGTGTTCCCTTTCTTTTCTTGTTTCGTTATTTTCATTTTTCTTTTCTGCTTCTTTTTATTTCTTTTGTTTATGCAACTCATTACACACCACTTACTCAAACCACACCATATATGCTAACAATCCTCTCTCTTAGCCAAAAATGGTTTGGGAGATTTATAGTCAACAATTATAGTGGAGAATGGATTGATGGAAATTTGCAAATTAACAAAATTGAAAAGTTGTTATTCCGAGGTAATCGTGATTTCTCATTTGTGAAGAGAAACGAAATAGAAAGTAACTTATAACAAAAAGTGAGTCTCAAAGGTCAGGTGTCATTATATGTTAAACTTAAAAGATCTATGGGTCAACCAGGTTAAATTGGGTTAAGCAGGTCAACTCTAACTCGACTTGTTTTCATACAAGCAAAAAACATTAGACTCGTGACCGATCTACAGATGTCGCATGTAGGGCTTGACGGTTAAAGGCTTGTCCGATTAGGATTGGGCCACATTTTTCTAGCTCTAGCTACAAAGGGAGATCATTCATCTCGAAGGAAACTAATTTGTTGTGAGATAGAACTATATGCTAGAATGAATGAAGTTCTTAAAGTGAACTCTAAGGCCCAGCCAACTAGTGTTTACGACCTCCAGAAATATCCGGAATGCATCTGGTCCGACTTTTAGGCCAATGGGTTGAATGACGTCCTGAATATTTGGTCTTACCTGCCTGACATTGCGAGGGATTTCAGTGGACCCCATTTACGTGACTCCCCAAAGGTCCAAAAGAGAAATAAAAATAAAAAAATAATAATAAAAACCTTCAAGTATTGATCCTTTTCAGGGCCCAACTTGGATGAATCCAAAATTCGGTCCACTGCTAGGATTCATCAGTTTTTTTTTTCCTTTTTTTTTTTTGGTATCCCATTGTTAGGATTCAGTTAATTATCAGAGGAGGTCAGTCATATCCAAAAGCCAAGATGCATCTGATTGTTGTTTTAGAGCTCTGGATCCAAATCCAAATTTAACATGGATCTTACATTTAAAATCCAGTCCCAAATCTGTTAAAACCCGAACTTCAACATCAAATTTATATCGACTGAACCCGAACATCATAAGTAACAATAAGAATGCAAAAGAATTTGAAACCCATCAAAATCTGAAGAATTTTCACAGTTCATTGCTAAACGAATGATGGATCCTACGATTGAATTGCAGTTGTTCCTTTACATTAATGGGATTGATTTTGAGCCGTTTAAAATTTTGCCTGTGTGGCCCATCATTGTATACAGTATTGTGCCCAAGATCGGTTTGTCTCTGTTATTAACGATATTATTATTTTTCAATAAAAAGCATTTCATTAAACCAACAGCAAATGAACAACAGCCCTGCAAGAAAGACTTAAGGGTGTGAGGCCAAAAGCAAGACAATCCCATCCCTTCCATAAAGATCTATCCCAGAGTCTCTTAGCTAAAAGAATTGTTCTCCATATTTAAAGATCTCGGAATATTGTCCCTATTATTTGTTGTTAATCAATGGAATAGTGCTAGTGAAATAAAAACTAAAAGCCATATATCTCTCTCTCTCTCTCTCTCCCCCCTATTTTGGTAGGATAACCCATACATGAACTTCTATAAATACCCTTACTTGTTTACATCTTTTTTCGTCCTTTATGCTCATGGGATGCTCATGGGATGTGCTGGCCCGAGCCCAACCCGGGCCCAGCCTGTTTTTGCCCCAGCATAAGTCTTAGGTATAAGTCATTAGGTCGGGCTTGGATTAAAATTTTTGGCCCATTGTTATATGGGCTAGGATTGGGCTAAGTGTTAGCAAACTCGATGCCCGGCCCGGCTCGAATATACGTACTAAGTTGCAACTTCCTCTTCATACGTTTCTTATATTGTATATAAATCTTCTATTGTAGAAATTTTAAAAATTATTTATGAAAGACCATGTGTATAAATAAAAATTGGTTCATGATAGCCATGTTGGCCTCAGCAGAGACCAACTTAAGGGTGTTTAACAATCGGGCTCGAAGAGGGATAGGCTTGATTAATATATGGGCTGAGATTAAGCTTGATAGATTTTATATGGGCTAGGCCTAAGCCAGCCACTTATGGCCAGAATCAGGCTTGGGCAGGGCTTGGGCTTTGCTTGGCCCCGCCCATAAGCACCCCTAATTATTCTGATTGCTACATAGAGGCATGCAAACACATGCCACTTATGGTTTGAATCGGGTTTAGGCAGGGCTTGGGCTTTGCTCGGCCCCGCCCATGAGCACCCCTAGTTATTCTACTTGCTACATGGAGTCATTCCAAACACATGCACTCTACTCACACACTCATGCACCTAATTAGTTGAAGTACAACCGACAGATCCATTATTCTTGAGTTGGTATAGATCATTTTCACAATCAATGAGATTTTCAAATCTCTGCGCGTGATGATACTGTGATGCATTTGAAATCACACTTTTAATAAGATCATGATCGACAATGGTGTCCTACATGAGTGGTAATACATGTCAGCTCTTAACTGGGACCTTGGACCTTGGACCTCCATGCACATGTGAGTTTTTTTTATATATTGTTTAACTATTTTAAAAAAAATTATGTACCCCATGTTTTCCCAAGAATGAATGTATCCAAATTTGTGAATGGCATGGTGAATCATAGTAAACAAATATAACAAAATATTCACCTTTCTAGATATCCTATCCACAGTTCTAGGTAGGAAAAAGTTTTAAATCAGGCTCAAGTTTGCACAAGCTTTTAAAAAAGGACCAAAAAAAAGTCACATTTTAAATCCAGACTAACGTTTTCCATTTTCATTTCAGTTCAAACATTCGGGGATAACTTGATTTTTCCAACTGCTTATTGATTTTTCCGACTGTTTATTCCTCTGCTTTTTCAAAATACCTAAAATACGCCAAGTGCTTTCCTCTTCCACCCTCTCCGCCACCATCGTCCACTAATCCCTCGATCGTTTGGGCTTTCAGATTGAGCCATCCAAGTCGGCTACTTCATCCCTACTTTCTAATTTATCATTATCATAGGAAACCCAGAGCAAATCCCATCTGACAATCTAAGCTAACATTTTTTATTTCTATGATCAAACTCTTTGCCTTTTAAAAAGAGAAAGCCTTCAAAGATCAATAATATGGAACGTCACTTGGTCCATTGCTTGGTTCCCTTCAAAAAAAAAACCCCCAAATCCGTTAAAGCCAGCGTTACCTGCATGATAGGTTGCCTGAACAAAAATGGATTAGTGATTTGGGGGGGCATTGTTTGGTATCTCATTTGACTATCGTATGTGTTTCACTTTGAGGAGAGCAGTTTCAAATTGTTTTAGTGATTTTAGATTTTTAACATGGAGGAAGCTACAATCAACAAATTGAAACAAGTGGAAGCTCTCACGACAGAGAACCCCATCGAAGATTATAGCCATCATCATTGAGAATTATCTGCATACTCCTAAAGGATTAGCAACGCTACTTACTGATGCAGACTTGCTCAAGTATTGGTTTCCTGTCCATCGAATAAAAAAGCTCCGCTCCCAAATTATCCTCACCGGACTCCACCAATCCAGTTTCCTCTCTACAGACGAGAGGGTTTCAGATTGAACATTCGGGGCATCAGTTTGTGGAATTTCGGGAACGGAAAGGGCGATTGGCGGTCTCTGTGTAGAAATTTTGATTGAAATTTGTGATCATGGCCGTTGGACCAACTTTGAAGAAACTCGAAGCCACTGGAAAACTTGGAGGGCGTAAGGGCATTTTAGGTATTTTGAAAAAAAAATCAATGAAAGGACACTGAAAACCATATTTTCATTGGATTTCTGATTTGAAATATAAATGAAAAACTTAAATCCTAATTAAAATGTGACTCTTTTTTGTTTTAATTTGAAACAAGGTGAAAACTTAAGCCCAAATTTAAAATTTTCCCTTCAAGGTATTAACGGTGGCAACATCACCAGAGAAAATTACTCAATAGCATTTTACACTTGTGAAAATTAACTAGATTTAAGAGTAGCCAGTGTTACACATTAACCCACCTAAAATATGGTATTAGAGCTACGGATTGCGCTGAGACCTGTTTTTTTGCCTGACAAATAGGATGATCTTAGGCCTATGCGAAAGTTGGAAGGCCCAATCCAACCTGATGTTCGTTTATTCCTTTTTTTTTTTTCTAATCCTTTACATAGGTTTGAACTTATGAACTAACTGTGTCACTCATATATACTGCACATGTCCTCAATCATCTCACTAGCACCTAGGACCCCAACATGACATTTTCAATTTAATGGGATCTAGCCATCTAGGTCTAGCTTCTAAGAACCACTTGGATTACCTAGATTTTTTTTGTGCACGCAACCAAGGGGTTTGGGACCCTTTAGAAGACAGCCTACCCCACATTCTCCTATTAAGCCCGATTTGTGAACTATATGAGCAAGGCTTTGATAAATTCTGGTTCGGTCCAACATCGTCCATGCCCATTTGTAGAAAGGTGGCCATGGGTCAAGTTAATTAAATTGGAGCCTAGCCCATTATGTCCTTGCCTGCGTGGTGTCTGTTTTTTCGTTTTCCTACTTCATTTTTTCGCTCTTCTGTTTTTCAAGTATCCCTCTTCTTCTGTTTTACGAGTACAGGTCTAAACTAGGGTTTCAACTTGGTTGAGCCAAGTCTGAACTCTCCTGGTCTGACCCATCTAAAAGTAAATTTTAGATTCGGCGAGCTCAATTTTGGGCCAAACTCGAGCTAAAAATTCAAAACTGCATGGAATTCCAGGAGGTTGCATTTCGGCAGGTTACACCCGAGCCAATTGGAGTCAAAACACTCAACCAGATCTGCACTCTGGTACAGAATTTACAATTTCAGCCAAGAATGTTCGGGTTTCATTTGAACACAGTTCGGCCTTGGGCTAACCTACTTAAAACTGGGATCGGACTTGGGTTGACCCAATCCGTGATCCAAGCTGCCAGATTTTCACCCTAACTGCAACACCGGAGTAGATCAGATGGCCAAGTCCCAGTAGAAATTATGACACTAGCTCCTGCCACATCCCTGCTTGAATACTTGGAAATTGGTTTCCCTGCTCTCAGGGTAATCACACCTGAAACATATTTAATTCATTTGTTTAATTGAAGAGGAATGTAATGAATTAATAACAGAAAATTCTAGAAAGATGGCTTGTTCATGCAACACCAAATATTAGGAGTTGCCGTTCCATTCGTGAGTGTGTCGAACGGCAACACGCATGTACAGTTGGAAAGTTGTGGATGTTTTGATGAGAGAATCATAAGACCACAGCCACTAGAAAGTGACTTTCTCCGCTAATAGCCAGTGTCTGTGTGCAGTCCCTGAAAGTGACTCCTTCCAACATTTAAATTCAAGAATAATTAACCCCTTTTCCTTCTTTTGAATGCCATTCTCCTGGCATTGGGCCTTCAGTTTAGACCGGATGGGAACCACCCACGATTTCATGATCCTACTGTTAATATGATCGCTCACAAAATGGATGCAAAGAGAGAGAGAGAGAGAGAGAGAGAGAGAGATCATATAGTAGAATATACAAGCTATCACTCATTGGGCCATTCTTAGTATTTGATGTGGACGTGATCATCATCATCATTATCATCAAAGCCTTATTCCAACCATGTTGGGTCGATTATATGAATTCTGTTTCTCTATTCCGTTCTATTTTAAGCCAAATCCTTCGATAAGTTAAACTTCTTTAAATCTAAATTAATGACTTCCATTAATGTTTTCTTTGGCCTATCCCTACCTCTTGATGGGCCGTCCACCTATCTAACCAAACTTTTTCTCACCGGTGCCATTACTGGCCTACACCCAACGTGCCCAAACAATCTTAAACGGGTTTCTCTAATCTTATCTTCTATTGGTGCTACCCCTACATCATTTCGAAAGCACTTATTTCTAATCTTATCTTTCTTAGTTTTACCACATCCACCTAAATATTCTTTTTTTCACTACATTCATCTTATGAATATGCGTTTTCTTAATCGGCCAACATTCTGCTTTATATGTCATAGCTGATCCAACCACTGTCCTGTAAAATTTGCCCTTCAATTTTATTGGCATTCGTCTATCACGAAGCACTCCAGAAGTTAGTCTCCACTTCAACAATCTAGCTTTTATCCTATGCTCCACATCTTCGTCAATTTCCCATGCTTACTAATCATTGAGCGTAAGTACTGAAAAGAATCTCCATGTGGTATCTCATGAGATTCAATTTTGACAGTGGTTTCAACACTTTGTATATGTCCATTGAAGTTACAATCTATATATTCTGTCTTTGTATAACTTATTTTAAAGCCTCTAAATTCTAATGCCTCCCGCCATCTCTCAACCTTTGCATTTACACTATTTCTTGATTCATCCACCAATACTATATCATCTGCAAACAACATAACTATTGTACTTCTTCTTGAATATGCATAATTAATTCATTCATAGTTAATGCAAAGAGATAAGGGCTTAAGGTTGATCCCTAATGTTAACCTATAGTTACGAGGAATCCACCTGTTTCTCCACATGTGATTCTCTCATTTGTTACTGCTTCTTCATATATATCCTTAAAATTTTAAATTTAACCTCTGGGGACATTCCTTTTCTTTAAAATCCACCAAATTAAATTCCTCAGTACTCAATATAGGTTTTTTCCAAATAGATAAAGACCATATGTAGATTTTCCTCTTTGCTCAATATTTTTCTATTAATTGCATAAGTGAAAAGATAGCTTCTACAGTTGATCTCATTAGCATAAAATCAAATTGATTTTCAGAGATCTTGTTCTTCTTTCTCAGTCTTTGCTCCATTTTTCTCCCCCATAACTTCATAGTATGACTCATAAGTTTAATCCCTCGATAGTTTATACAATTTTGTATATCTCCTTTATTCTTATATATATGTATTACAATGCTTCTTCTCTATTCATCCGACATTTTCTTTATCACAAATATCTTATTGAATAGTCTATATAACCAACTCACCTCAACCTTTCCTAAACATTTCCATACCTCTATCAAAATACCATTTAGACCTGTTGCATTTCCTGTCTTCATTCGCTTCAATGCTTCCTTCACTTCCACCCCTATAATTCTACGGAGAAAAGTATACTCTAGTGATGAAGTATTCTCCTTAACTCTTGTATCACCCAAATGTTCTTCATGTAAAAGTTTGCTAAAATATCCCTTCCACTTTTCTTTAATATCGTTGTCCTTCACCAGAATATTTTCCTCATTATCTTTAATCCATTTGATATGATCTAAGTCTTTACTTTTCTTTTCTCTTATTTTTACGGGCTTAAAAATATCCTTTTCTCCTTTTCCTGTTCCCAACCATTTATAGAGGTCATAGTATGCTTTAAACTTTGCATTACTTACTACTTGCTTAGCTTCTTCCTTTTCCTTCTTAAACAGCTCAAAATTTTTTATATTCTTAGTCCCCTATAAAACTTTATAGCAATGTTTTTTCTGTCGAATAACTTCCCGAATCTCCACACTCCATCACCATGTTACTTTATTAATATGTCTCTTTCTTTTTTATTCTCCAATTACCTCATTTACAACATTCCTAATGCAATTAGCCATTTGATTCCACATTACTGTAGTTTCTTCATCAATATTTCATTCTTCCTTCTCAATCATTTTGTCCTTAAATATATTTGTTTTTTCCCCCTTCAAATCTCTCCACCTTATTTTAGGATCCATTTTGTTTACTATTGTTCTCTTTCTATTTCTAATGCAAATATCTAAAATTCCAAACTTATGTTGCGTAGTCAAACTTTCTCCTGCGATAACCTTGCAATTTTTACAAGCCAATCGGTCATATTTTCTAACTAGAAAAAGTCTATCTGACTCCTATTACTCTCACTTTTAGTATTTGACGTAGACAGCCCTCAGTAATTCAAGGATAATATTTTGTTCTTATGACCACAAGGAGAAGAATTTTATGAGATTAGAGCTCTAAATCTGGACAATGATGGCCCATTTTTTCAAGGATGAATTAACAAATTGTGCATTGAAATCTTCTAGACCCCATCATGTTAATCTAGAAAAGGTGATTGCTTTGATATTCACTATCTTCACGGCGGATTTAGATTTTTCGTTTTTAGGAGTACAAACCCAAGCAAGCAATTGTGTTTTGAAAAAAAAAATACAGAATTTTTGTGTGGGTTTTGGAGGCGTACGTAAAACTTTTATTTAAATTTTCAAAGAAAAATTAGGATTGTTGCTTTGATTTTAAAAGCGAATAAAGGTCCAATGGGTGCGTCTGTTTTCATGTGGATGTATGTAGGTTTGCCCTTGAGTATCTTGCAGTGTGGAGAAGCTTTGAGAGATGGTCCTATATATCATGGTGAAATGTTGTAAATTGATGGTTTGGATCAATCTAACCATGGGCCCTACTTGTAATCTGTAAAATTCGTTAGGGTACTGTGCAAATCCTCTGACTGAGGGTGATATAATTCATGGCACTTCGAAGAAAAATAATTATAAAGATAAAGAGAAAAGAAAACTAGAGTCCAATTCCCATTTGGCCCCAATCCTCCCATTGTGCACTGATCGTCATTTCACTACAGCCATCACTTATTCACATATGATAGTACTTGAATAGAGCCTTGCAGGTCTGTACTCAAACCAAACCTCGTTGTCTCTGGTGTTTATCTTATCCCTTTACATTTTTATTATACCTAAAAGATATTATGTTCTCCCGATACACAGTAAGGCACTTACATTCCCTTCTTTATACTTTAATTAGTTTTGTTTTCATTGCATGTGAATGTACTTTCCCGAAGTGCAACTCACGTGAGCTTTGCTAGCAAGTCACAAGAATCCTATAATAAGCTACAAGAGATTGTGCTTGTTATATGATAAAACAGAAGCATGAAAATACACAGATAATTAGAGGAGGTAGTAATAGTAATAGTAATAATTCTAATACTAGTAGTAAGAGTAGTAATAATTATAATAGAGGGAAAATTAAGTCTTAGATAATGACATTTTCAAATGATTAAAAAAATTAAAAAACCTACAGTAAACATGATAACAATGTTTCAAGCTTTGGAGGTAATTATCAATGATCTCACTTGGGCAAGCGCAGCTCTCTCTCTCTCTCTCTCTCTCTCTCTCTCTCTCTCTCTCTTGTCACTTCTAGAGTGATTAAAATATTGTTTTTAGTAATATATGCTAAAGAATTTTCTGTAATTCCAACCAAAATAGCATGATAGATTGCAAGAACAGTCCAAATATTGCCAAATAATGCCTGTCAGTGTGATTGTGTCATAAAAGTTTTTTTGTTCGTTTTCTTCGGTGTGTGGTTTAAAAAAATGGGTCCACACAAACGCGTACACATCATCATTATGCTGCATAGATAGGATCTTAGGTTGGTAATTATATTTTAATTACTATTAGACATTGTATCCAGCTTTATGAGCATGTTAGTTTGTATCAAGGTAGTGATTATTCTCCAAGCAATCTTCCATACGCACCTTTTAAGCTATTTAAAACATTTCATTGTATCGCATGTGAAGAGAACAATCAAATCAGAGAGAGAATCTTCGTAACCTCCTACTTGTTTGCATCAAAAAGTCACTTACCAAATAATATACATTTTGTATAGAATAATTGATCAAAGATTAAGAATCGCTCAAGCTGGCGCCAACAATTCCTCCATCCGTATTTGAGACTATAAAACAACAACAACAACTACTACAACAACAACAGAACTAGCCTAGGAAAAGCTCGAAGAGTAGGGAAAAAGCCATGTGCGTGTGTGTAAGAAAGAGAGAACCTAATCAAGAATTAATGATCTAATGATAAAAATTGTTCCAAATACTGTAGGTATTTATCTGTCTGAATGGTGATCAATACCCATGCCTTTATTATGCAAATCCAAGAAGGGGAAAAAGAAATGTGGATGATACTTAATTGGTTATGATCATAGTATAGTTGTAACAACAAATCGATCATGAAGTATATCACCCTTATTTATATGAAATAATCCCATTTTATAACCCTGTGGCAAGACGTGTTGGGCAACATATACTTTTGCAGAACTATCCATCTACAATTTGTCAACAAGTTAAATGAAAGAGAAAGAACAAGAAAGAAATTTAAAAACAAATGGAGCCCAAGCAAAATCAATTTCATTGGTAGGTAAGATAAGACACAGAGGTCTCTAGTCGCGTCAAGGTGTTATTTGACCCGTCTGTTTATTTTGGATTCTTTTTCAGCTTTAATAATATAATCAAACTGGTCAGCACTAAGTCTCCCTCAACCTGAAAAAGATTAAAATTGTGAAGTTTTCCATTTGCATACTCTTATATTCCACACTCTATCTCTATTGATACAATTAATGGCATAAGAATTAAACCAATAAAAAGATTTCATTATGAATCTTAAAATATGTTGTATAACCGTATTATTTATTTCATCGTAATTTACTTGCTGTCTAATTTTATAATATGGATTCCTTGGGTTGTTTCTTAATCCATTGAAGATCAATTAGATAAAAAAGTGAGGCAACTAGAAATCAAGAGGCAATAAACCATAGTCGCTAGAGTTTTACACAAGGGAAACCAAACTGACTGGCAAAAAAGAAATAGAAGACTTGGTTCTTAAAACATAGGCCTTGGGCATTGTTTAAATCAGAATAGAGAATGACATTTGGTTGATCAAACCCTAGTCCTAGAACCATTAAACCTAAGATATTGAATCAAATTAAAATGAAGCTTCGTAAGATGTCGAAGTCTTTGTTCGTAAACCCTAAAGCTTAAAACACCAAAACCAGCCATTCCAACCAGAGAATAATACGCGATTTTCTGATCAAACCTAAAGCCCTAGCCCTAAATCCCTGGAAAAACCTACAATTTAACTAGGGCAAGAGACAAGGTTGGGGCAGGAGAGTGTCCATGGGTTCATTGTTTTGTTGTAATGATTAGGGGGCACACATGTGAATAGGTGGGTACGTGGTTTGTCCGTGTATAGAGGAGACAACAGTGTTATACAAGAGGGCAATGGTATGGACATGAGACTTGTGATATATACACGGGCTGTTCTTTCATCACAAGATGAAAGTAACTCTCATTCCAAAAAAAATGAGTAAAATTTCATCTCCAGTCTAGGAGTATTTTAACGTCTTTCTGTAAAAAAGATCTTCTTATATCCCTATATTTTAAGGTGTACTCCCACCAATCTGGGCCATCGATTTGATGGGCCTAATGGTACACGACGAACCAAGTGAAGGATATAGTTACAGCTACAAAAGATGTCCACCCATTAAAGTTTTACATCATATCTGTTGATCAATCAGGTCGTCGGTTTAACATCTCATTGCAGACCAGAAATAAAGTGGTTTTGAGTCTTCGACTGAAAGTGGGTCTTAGGCCACCTGCAACTTGTAGTGCTATCAACTGAATGGTCCACATTGATTATCTGACCATCTACATAACTAATGAATTCTGCATAAATTTCAACTGCCCCTTCTCCCAAATGGGTCACTTCATCAATGACTGTTGCTGGCTGACTAGTCGTTGACTGACCATTCTCTCATTGTCTAATGGCCCATTGCTGATTGAGACCAGTTGGATGTACGATTATAGGAGAGGGCTGTCTGCACATCCAACAGGGAAAATCCCTATTGATCAAATGGCTACAGCTGTCCTATCCATGATTTGAGTTTTTTGTGACCACAATTCCTCCAAGAAAATGGGTGGTTTAGATCTATGAATGCTGTGGCATTGACACAAAACCTACTCTAACTCTTTTTGTACTTTTCTCATATTTGGGTCCACGAGATTTTTGATGAAAAGAATATTATGAATATATGAATGTGAGAGAGAGAGAGAGAGAGAGAGAGAGAGAGAGAGAGAGAGAGAGAGAGAGAGAGAGAGAGAGGTGTAGTTGTAGTAGAATGGAATAGATTTGGACTTGCATGGCACGTGTGGATGGAAATGTTAAAAACAAAAGGGTCACGTTGAGAGAGCAAATGCCCCGTGAGAGGGGTTTGGACGCATTCACTAAACATATCCTTTGACGCTTCCTTCCTTCGCTGCTATCGATGGCGCCCCGATCACGAGCAGATTCCTCCACGTTAAGGAACCCCACCACATAAACCGCACCCCAAATTATCAAAATGCCCTCTCCTCCCTCTCTCTCTCTCTCTCTCTCTCTCTCTCTCTCTCTCTCTCTGTCTCTGTGCAACCACTTTCATTTGATCATCTACTACTAGTGTTCATTTGATGGTTTTGTCTTGTTTAGATTGCTTGCAAGTGGGATTTATTTCCCATGCTCTCCAATCCCATTGCAGCTGCTGATATTCTCTTCTTTTCCTATTCTCCTTCCAATAATGTATACAATTGGAAGATCAACTAGCACTAGGACATGTGTTTAATGCAAAGAGTTAATATTGCAAGGGGCTATAAATAATCCAAACATTCGGATAATAATGCTGCCCATGGTTTTAGGCTTCAAACAAGTTGTGGGGTTTCATACATGGGCGGACCTACATATATCCATATGGGGGCAGGTGCACTTAGGGAACTTTGATCCATTTCTAAAATCATAATAAAAATTTTTATTTTGCTTTGAAATTTTACATAAAAATTATACGTCCGCCCTTAAAACTCATGAGAAAATTTCTTTATTTATTCTAAAAACACAGTATTATGCTTGGATATGCACCTTTCAAATAAAAAGTCTGGGTCCACCACTGGTTTCACGCCTTCACACACAAACAGATGATGGCCAAGATGACACCGAGTTGCTTTTGTCAGTAATCCTTGTCTAATTAGGATTAGGTTTTTCAATCCTGTTAGGTTTTGGAATATCCAAGAAAATGGGATCTGTGAGTTGGGGTTTGTTCTTGTAAAAGATTATAGTGATGATTACTTCAGATCACCGCTACCTAGATTGAACAACGATGTTGGCTTAGATCCACGGTAAACCCATACGACTGAATTTTTTAAAATCATAAGGCCGCATCCAATGAGCATACAAAATACACCACCTAACAAACATCTTGATAAATCAAAAAATTAAAAATCAAATCAGATTAAATGGTTATAGACATGATACATGCATAGATACATACTAGTTAAAACATATCTCTAATCTTGTTTTCCTTTGCAATTTTTGATGCCTGAGGTGATCTTCTAGATGATGAGATGAGTTTTTTCTTCTTTTTGGGCAACTGCCTACGTGGGTTGCTCTTATCGCCATCATATGGAAGGAAACCTACATGCAAACAAATTGGCAAATTTTGGTGTTACTTGTAATAGTTTGACATGTGACCATATGCTAGTTGTAAAGTTTAATCCCCTTTCCAGGACTTGTTTCTTGTCTCACTTTTTAATAAAAATTCTCAATTATAAACAAAAACAAACAAACTGAGACAAAAAGAGTGTGGACTTAACTCAAGCTAGTATTAAGCTAGGTCAAGCAACAGAAAATCTCAGTGAAGGTTAGGTGCTTTTACCTTTTTATAAGTCAAGAAGAAAGTAAATTGTTTCTCTTACTTAATGAAAAGATTTTAAGATATCTCTATGAGATGTGGCAAACGAAGCTCAAATGCTTTTGTCAATAGGCCTCAAATGCAATCACGCATGTTGAATTTTGTTATTATAATTTCGAGAGCATTTAAGTCATCTAACATGTGATATTTAATCTAATTTTTCAAGAATTTACATATAACCACCTATATTTTAATAATGCAAATAATCACATGTCTTTTTTGTGTTTGCAAATAATCATCTAAAAATATCGGCAAGCCAGTCAGATGTCAATCAATGCCCCCCCTCTTATCATTGACGAAATTCATGCTATAATTTTCTTTTGAAACTATAAAGCTTCCATTATAATTAACTTCATTTGGATTAGATTCAAGGTAAAAACACAAGAAACACCAGCAGGGTCAATTTAACATGACTAACACTCTTCGTTCAACCTAAGTCCGGTTAGGTCCTAGAAATTTTCATCCTTTAACAGTGAAGTAAATGGGATTTCATCAGCTGGTCAAAAATTGGCCTTTGATAGTGAGTCAATGTAGTTGAACGATGTTTTTACATAAACTGAGGTGCTTATTATTATAAAAACAAAAGGACGTATATGGTTAACTGTAATTGTAAAAGAGTATAGGTGCTTATATGTAAATTGAAGTTAACATTCTAAGTATATTTACAAATTAAGGCATCATCAGCACTTCTCTTGCAAATAAAAGGGTACTTTGGTAATGTACATAGATATATTATAATATTTTTGTGAGGAAACTGAGGCACTCATGTGGGAAGTGATCAGATGATCCTATAGATTTGAGGGTTTCTTTCTTCTTTTTAAGCAGACCCAGAGCTTGTAGGGTGGGAGAGGAAAGAGTAGGGAAGGAACCATGGTTTCAAGGGAGCAAAAGAAAGCAGTTCTGTATGAGAAGCTACAGCTGCTGCGTTCTGTTACAAATTCTCAAGCAGTAATATATCTCAATTTCTGAAATTCATTTCATCACTGGTCTATCCTCTCTTCTCAGTGTATTCCCTTCCTTTGTTGAAGCATAAATGCTATTCCAACTGATTCTAATGCTTATACTCTCATTTGAAAGTTAGGGTTTTGTTAACATTGATCTAGTTCTTCTTTCTCATTTTCACTAAATTATTGTGCCAATTCTCTTGTCTCATATGTCTCTCCATAAATCCTGTTCGGGGTTGCTCTCTCTCTCTCTCTCTCTCTCTCTCTCTCTCTCTCTCTCTCTCTCTCTCTCTCTCTCTCTCTCTCTCTCTGTGGTGTATGCACAAGTTTTTCTTTCTCCACTTCTAATTTAAAATTTAAATTCATTTATCCTTCCTATCAACTTTTGGGTGGCCTGTACTTTTGTTCCTCGACCTTCACCTATAAGCAGGACTCTTTTATGGGTTGTAGTACCTATATTTTTCTCCTTTATTTTTGGATGAAAATGATGGTCATTTTAAGTACATTAAACAAGAGATTATAAACAATATTTCAATAAACAAGCTTAAATCTTTGTTCAAAATTCTACTCTCAGGTTGTGTTTGGGGATAAGAAGAGAATGGATAATCTCATGCCATTGATCTCACTAAAAAAAAAAACATGCGCTTGTGCTTTTGAACAGACTCAAAGAATTAAAATTTTAAGTGATAGCTAGCTTTTCTAATACTATCTTGGTTTCTTTTCTTTCTTTTATTTTTAATCCATGAGTGTGAGAAACATGCAAATTAAGAAATATGCTTTTTTTGTCTCTATTTCATGTCATTTTTTGCATAATATCGTCTTTAACAGGTTAATGGGTCTAGTAAGATCTACTAAGCTATTTCTATATGTACTATTTCTTTCTGTGGCAGTTAAACAAAACCTCGATTTTAATAGATGCCTCCAAGTATATTGAAGAGTTAAAGCAGAAGGTTGAGAGACTGAATGAAGACCTTGCAGTAGCACAGAACCCCACAGATCAAAATCCATTGCCTATGGTACATGATTCAGCTTTTTCCAAACTTTTCTTTTATTCTTTCCTTTTGCTCTTATATCATTCCGTTCCTATCCACTAACTGAGAGTATATTATTTTCTTTTGTATCTATACTTCAGCAGGTTACTGTTGAAGCCCTAGATAAGGGCTTCCTTATAAATGTCTTTTCTGAGAGGAGTAGCCCAGGTTTGCTGGTCTCTATATTGGAGGCATTCGAAGAACTAGGTCTTGAAGTAATTGATGCAAGTTTGTCATGTGAAGACTCTTTCCATTTTGAAGCTGTTGGAGAAGTAAGATAGTAAATTATTTTAAACTTTACAATTCCATGCATACATGCATGCATGCTCACACAAGAAGAACATTATGTTTAACCACCAAAGTTACATCAATAAATCATGGGAATTTAAAATTATGGTATTGCTACAAATAAATTAATATGATTACACAAAAAGACATAATAATGTATTTATTCAGTGTGAAAGACATTTATGCCATCTGTTCTCTATATATATGCATGAAGGCGTGCATATATATTCTTTGCTGTGTCAGTCAGAAGAAACTGAATTCATAAAAATTTGCAGAATCAAGAACAAGTTGAAAGCGTGGATGCCCAAGTGGTGAAACAAGCAGTGTTGCAAGCTATTAAGAACTGCAGTGGAAGTGGTGACCAAGAATGATAGTAGAACATTTCCTAGTCTCCTTTATGCATTTCCTCCTTTTCTCCTGTTTTGCTTTTGTTGTGGAATGGCATAAATGTTCAACAAAGGTTGATCTTATGGCCATTATGTGTAATTAAGGTGCTTCCTTGATTAGTGATCATGTTCCTTCTATCTATCCTAAATTTGGAAATCATAAATTGTTGGAAAAACCAATTTGAAACTTTGTTTGTTCTTGTAGATAGGTGGGGCACTGTGGTTAAAGAAGTACAAGTGCTCAGTTTCACTGAACAGGACGAGTTGAATTGGTCCATATTGGTAAGGAAGTGTGTTCTTGTGAACAAACAGTAAAAATTTAAGATTTTCATGCTCCTCAAACACTTTGAGAAATAAGGCATGTCAGATGAAATACAATTCTAGTGCTCATGAAACTCTAGAAGCATTTTCGATTCTCTAAGTGAAACTACTACCGCCTTGATCTTGAAAGGGGTTAAAACAAGGTAAGAGAAAGTTATGTATCATCAGTTCAACATCATTCGGGAGACTTTTATGAAGAGCCCTACAGATGTGTGGCCAAAGATGTAGAGATCACTAAACCCTGTGGACATTTTTGCTTTCTTTCATTACTTACGGTTAGCTGATGTAGTAATGAATGAGGGAGAAATCAAGGGTTACATAACAAGTGATTCCGAGCATTTGTATAGTGTGCATAGACCTTGGTTTGAGGTTAGATCTGCTTGAATTTGTGATAGGTAAGATAAGCTAATGATTGAGCTTCCATCTCATCAGCTTCAGTTTATTAACACTTACATAAGCGAAGTAACCCGAGGTTTGGACTCACTTGTAAAGCATGGATAAAAGGGTATCCTAAGGACCCATTTTCCTAATTTTGATTAAAATTCCGTGGGATTTTCATAGAAAAGAGAATCCTGGCAAAGGAAAATTAAAGAGGTGATGACTAAAGGACGCGATGTGAATATGGAGATTTACTGTCACTTTTTCTAGGATTTGACTTGCTAGAGTAATGGCTAGGTATTCACTTCCAACTAAAGGGAGATTGTTTAGTGGTCAGTGTTTTTTATATTCACCTTTATTTTTCAATTTTAGCCCTTTGATAGAAAGAAATGCATTGATTAAAATTTCTAGGAATCCAATATGAACATAAGGGCACTAGAACTTATAGCCATATGAGAATAAATTGAATAGTTGTGCTCCCTTTAAATGTCAAGCTTTCTTTGTATCTAAGGTTCCATCAAACTATAATGAAGCAAACATGTGATGAACAGAGATCTGAAAGATAAAGCCAACAAAAAATTTTATAGAACCTATTTTTAAATGGCAGTGATATAAAACACAGTGTTTCCAATTGCAAATGTTAGTTTATAAGATCAAGTTAGATGTGTATGAATCAGCTGTTTTTTCCACCATAAATGAATTTTCCCGACATTATTTATATAATCCAACAAAATGAATCAGTTACTTCACAATGAAAATACCTTAAACAAAAAACCTTCACAAATATAAATAACTTCACGCAACCATCTTTTTTTTTTTCCTCCAAACTTTTGAAACTGATCCTATAAATTGAAAGACATACGTTTTCAAGTCTAGATAGAAAATTTCTGAGCATATAAATATTGGAAACTTCATTCGGGAAAATAAAGGGACTAGAAAATTTGTGAGTTGGGGATTTATGAGCTAGATTTGCAATATGACCACAACTAAGTTTGGCTCATCATCTTTAGAATATTATTTATATAAATACGTACAAACATACATACATATATAAAGATTTATAAGAGAACACCAAAAAATCAAATGCTATTGTTTCCTTATTGAGTTGGAAAATAGAATAAAAACTCAGATAGCGTTGTAAGCTAGAATTGATTTGTTAGTTCTTGCACCATTATTTTGTGACTGTTTCAGCGATAGTGAGTAGAAATATTGTTTCAGGTTAACATGACTGTCAGATGAATTGGGATGTTATTTTCCTAGCAGTAGTTGAAAATGTCTAATGTTAGATGAATTTTTATGACTCTTCTTTAACAACAACCATAGTTAAATGAGAATTTGGTTCCTCCGTGGTTTTTAATTAATTCTAAGATTTAAGATCCATAGTTTCCTAAGAATTTGGTGTTTAAGTGGAAAATGCTACTTAGCATCTACAACCTCTTTTGTACTTCTTTATTTTTTAAAGGTAAATATTTTTTTTGAAAGATTAATTTTTTTCTTAAAGGTAAATTCATCACAACAGAACATATATATTATGAGTGACTGTTACATTTATTATATGCCGAGTCCCCCTTTGTGGGCCCCAAATTGTGCCATTGATGGTCAGTGGAGTCTAGATAGAATAGCTAATAGTTGACCGTAGAGCCTAGATGAGAAACATACCCTAAATGGATGACAGCCAGCCACTTGATGGAGCATAAAGGGATTTGCTATTTGAAAGAAAAAAATTTTTAGTCAACTCACCCATTTAAAAAAATATAATAATAATAAATACCTAAACTGCTCTCACCGTCTTCTCTCCACACTCACCTTCCCCACCTCCCTCTCAAGTGACTATCGGTAGCTTCGGTGGAGGGAGCCACCAGATCTCCGTCCCCACCCCCCATCCCTCATCCTTTCTCTCCCTCTCCCTCCTCCTCTTCCTCTCCTCTGCCTACTCTTGATTTCCGACTTGTTCGGCCCTGCAAGGCCTAATATTACACTATTGTTTGGCTTGCAGGGCCAAACAAAAAAGGCAATGTTCAGCTAGAATTGGCCGAACAAAATAAGAACTGGCTGGCCGAACAAAATAAGACTGTTCGGCCAGTTCTGACTGAAAAGATAGGTAGGAGTGGTGGAGAGCATTGATCTCCCTACTGCATGGAGATCGAGCATGCAAGGGGGGGAGGGGAAGGGGCGCTGCGGAAGGGGAAGGAGGGAGGGGAGAGCATTAATCTCCTTGTTGTAGGGAGATCGAGCAGCCAAGGGGTGGCACTGTGGAAGGGAAAGAGGAAAGGGAAAGGGGGAGGGGAGACATTGATATCCCTGTTGTAGGGAGATCGAGCAAGCAAGGAGCGAGAGTAGAGGGGGAAAAGGGGGGAGAGGGAGGAAGAGGGAGGGGAGGAGGAGGGGGAGGTGGGAAGGGGAGAAGAGAGGAGTGGAAGATGAGTGCAGCGAAAATGGGGGGCATTTGGGTGATTTCACACAATTTTTTTTTTTAAATGGTGAGTGAACTAAGTCTTTTTTTGAGTTCATATAGCCAGTCCCAACATAAATTGACAGTTCACCAAATTGATTCATCTGTCTATTTGAGAAATTAAAGCTATGTAAGTGAAAAAAGCACTTTAAATATATTATGGCAAAAGGAAAATTAGGTCAACACAAACTACAGTAGGAGCATTAACATTCAAACTACTATGTTGACGACCCAAATTCAGTCCTCTTACATCCTCAGCTTCATCCTTGTGAACTAAGCATTGGATGAACGATGTCCAAAAACCACTTGAAAATTCTTGCACTAGTATGCAATGTAACTTAAAAAGTTTTACAAATGCTCTGAATAATAAGAACTTTCAATTTTCCATCTTGCTGTACAACCAATGGCGCGTTCTTGTATAAAAAATAGGTTGACACGCATATAGATTATACATATTTATAAGGAAATTTCAAAAAATTCTCATTTCAAAAGAAAAGGTTTTATTTCGCTTGATTTGTTCAATGAGATCATGTCACCTTAGTTTTACATGCCAATTCATATTAACAGAAAAAAATTGGCATGTTTAAATAATTAAACTTCCTAAATAATAGTGTTTTTCATAAGAAAACATGCCTCTATATATATAAAGAGAGATCGAAGATGAACATTACTAATATGCAATACACATATATTGAAATTCTCTTTCACTATTGTCTAATCTAAGATTATGGCAGTCCATCTTACTCTTGATCATTGGCAAAAGTAAAAAATATAGAAGACCTACGATTTATGAATGTTGATATGTCTCTAAGTTTTTTGGGTAGTTTGGTTGGTTTTAGGTCTTGTTCAAGGTCATCATTTTGCAATGTTTCATTGAACCTGGTTCTTGAGTGGAAGCCTTGTAACGACCTGAGTAGCTTACTGGCCTAATAACTTAGTAGGCCTGTTACTGTGGATCCATCTAACTTCCCTTACGAGTTCTCCTATTTTGACTCACAAGCTCACGCACCTTGCCTCTGTCCTGATCTTGCCGCAAAGGCTTTCCTAGCAGGATTAAGAGTCCCACATTTTCGGCTGGTGATAAGCTCTGATATCATTTATAATGACCCGAGTAGTCTACTGGCCCAGTAACTTGGTAAGCCTGTCACATAGTCCAAAATGCTTAAACTCAAATTACTAGTTATAACATACATGGTTCATTAGATACCAGATACCAGACTTATATATCATTTATAAGCGATATGGGATGAGGCATTACAAGCCTTCTATAATTCATTATTTGATTTGACCAATTCATTAATACAATTTGCTCTTTATTTATTTGATTAGATGAGTTGGGATGGATCCCTTGACTGCCTAATTGTATTGAATTGCTAGGTATTCACCCTAAAGGGGGTTTTTATTAGAGGAGCAGGAGTGGGGAGTATAAGGTGAAGATGTGGTGATGGGTGGATATCCTTTTTCCTATTGAAGAAGAGACTACTTGTACTCCTTTTCCATCTTCACAGTTAACCCTTCATCAACTGTCGCCCGTTTAATAGAAACTCTTTGGTTAGAAATCCTTGCATTTGAAAAGCAAGCAAACAAATGAGCTCCAAATAAAAGGCACATTGAAATGCCTTTCAAAGTTCAGGTTAGATTTTTTTCCCCAACAATTTTAAGACTGTTGAGTTTTCCTACATCAAGTCTTCATATTTTTTTGGGTAAAGTAAATGCATTTAAGCTGTCATCAAAATTCAATTCGAACAATTCAGTGGTTATTGTCATATCCTTTTTGGGGGCTTTTGGCCTTTTATTCTCACATCTTTTCCTATCAACCAAAAAAAAAAAAAAAAAAGAACTAGTGGCTAAATTGGTCTGCTACATATCATCCATTCCATCTGTTATCTAACAAACTACATATAATGGATATTTACTATGTTAAATGTAGGGGATAACAAACAGTTATTTTGCAAACTCAGTGATTCTTTGTTGTTGTAAGATGATTATTTTGTGATAAAAATTTGAAAATGAATTGAAAGAAATGATGTAACTGAGGACTTTCGAATAGAATGTGGTCGTCCAATCAATCAATAATGCTGGAGCATTTTCATAAAAATGATTTCATTATAGTTAAAAACGTAAATCGCTTGGGATTTTGATAAGCATCAATTAGTGAGAATGAACTTCCCAACTCCTGACCCTACTGTTCACTTGCATCTACCACCACAAGAGCAAGGGCTCGTTGATCAAATCTTTAGGCGTCCTTTCCCATGTAAGAAAAATTAAATGGCATCTTTGGCCTTTTATGAGACCTATTTTGATGGGACAAGGCTATGGTAATGACGATGATGAGTGATTGAAGCTCCTCTCTCAAATGCTTAGGCCATTGGTTTCTGCATATAAGACAAAACGGCCTCTTTCACGTTTGAAGACGGTGTCTCAAAATTCTAGTGCCACACTGGAAAGGAGGAGAAACTGGAAGGGCTCCAGAACTGTCCAATTCATCTTTTTCTGTTGAATTAATAATGTAACCTAATTGAACTGCCCCATCCAGATTTGTACATGAGGTATCTTTATGCGATCTTTGCACTTAACATGATGCAATGTCTCATCACAATGTACCTTACTATTTCGCCCAAACTATCGATGTAGAGTAAACGCATGCTAGGGAGTAGGGACAATCATGTAACTATTAGTGGTTGAAAGTGGTCTGATACTGGAGTATGAGGATACCTCAATATCATGATAATTTTTGTACCTTAGCCCTACAAAAAATTGGCTAAGCTTTGTTTCTGATGTAACCAAGATATAAACAGAGAAAGGGCATTGTTCTTAGAGGGAGGTTGATGACTGTAGTTCTTCTGTGGGGTCTTTTTGGGAGTCTTCTTGTCTCTGTTTTGTTCTTGTTTCTGGTTCCCTTAATAAAAATCTCTTTTACCAAAAAAAAAAAACCTACAAAAATGTTTGACTGGTGTTACCTGCAAGTACTGCAAGGCCACTAATTGGAGCCAAAGAGCCATCTTAATATGGTAAAATAGCTTCAGATATTTTTTTCATCTGCTAAGGCTGATAGGTGTTGTAGTTTATTAGAATTTCCTCTCTGCCAACCTAAACAAAAACCTGAGATTTATAATTAGTTTGGCCATATATAACAAAATCCTTGCAGTTGAAAGGATTCACTAAGATTTATAAGTCCAAATGCACAACATTAATTTTCTCAAGAAGAGGATTATCCTATTGAATTTTTGGAGTAAGAATTAGCATAAGCCTCATAAAAACTTTTGAAAGCGCATTCAAGGAAAATAGTCTTATAGAAAATACCATTAAAAATAATCTTTTAGAAGACATTTTTTAAGCAGTAATCAAGCCTTGCTTTGGGGTCTCCTCTAATGTCAGAAACTTTAGTTTTGTAATTTGTGCCACCGATTTGCCACACATGACTATGCTAATCACTTTCAATTTCTTGGAAAACAAGTCACTTGAATATTTAGGAGGAACCTTTCTCTCGCTGACCATCCTTGGAAAAGAAGTTCTTTCATTAGAAAAGCTTCGATAGCAGGTACACTTGTTAATGGTTTCACGTGAACTATGAGTTTGTCAAAGAGGGGCCTTTTTTCTTCGTTGAACATTGTTTGCAGAAGGAAAGGTTATTTTACAAGAAATAGTCGTCAGACAAGAGACGACAGTATGGTAATGCGTAAACCAATGGAAGTGGAATTGTGTTCAAAGTGTCTTATAAAAGCATTAGGGAATGAAACAATTATGATAAGGTATTAAGATAGTGACACCATCCCACATTATTGGGGTCTAAGAGATGCAATGACCATGATCTAAGATGGGCTTCATTCCCCGGAAACATAGAAATGATAAACCATGGAAATGAAGCTAATGTGGAGGTAGTTTTGTGGAATATTTTTGGACGACCTTAAGTTAGATTTCATTGACTAGATCTTTTCACGAGGATCTTTCACATGGAAATATTTTGGCCTAAAATCAAGGAAGATGTTAATGTTATCTTAGATAGGTTTACTAAGATCTATCAGTTGATTGTAAAGCATAAAATAACATCTCCTTCGTCTCAAAAGATTCCAAACCCAAAATGTTGAAGGAGATTTGTCTTAACCTGTGTTCCTATGTGATCTCTCTCTCTCTCTCTCTCTCTCTCTCTCTCTCTCTCTCTCTCACGCGCGCACACACAGAAACGTGGAAACTGATAGGGAGGTATAAGAAAGTAAAATGGGATCAGGTCAAGAAACAGTGATGACATGAAAAAATTGTGTGAAACAATAATTTTCAATGAATCATCACGTTTTCCAAGACTTTTGTGTGGTTCCCTTTAACTCTTTTTGGAATTTTGATCTGCACCAGTGACGATCATTTGTAAATTTAGGGGGGAAAATTGGTCTACGATTGCCAAGACCCAAATTGAATAGATTGGGCATTGGACCTACATTTGGACCCCTTTTGTAGTAGCGTCCTTTTTTCCTCTTATACCCAGCCAAGGGGCTCAGCCTTTTATATAATAATAACATGCTCACCAATCATCACAGGAAGGAAGCCTGCATACATCAAGAAAAGGGGAAAAGAAGCTAGGATTCAAATCCTGAAAAGTAGAATTACAAATGAGTAGCCAACCAACTGTGCTACTCTTCATTATGGGGGTCTATAGACTATGGTATACTATATATGTTGGGTTTATGTCTTGTATTTTGACTTAACTGGATAGGTCCATTGAGTTAGCCAGTGATCAGTTTAAGGTGAATGGTATTTTGGTAATTATATCTGGGCTTTCTTGGTGGCCAAGAAAGTGGAGATTATATATGTGTATAGTTTGTAACCCTAGATCTTGCGTTGAAAAGAAGTAAGAGCTCTCTTGCCCGTGGTGTTCCCACACCACGTAGGAGAGACGATGTGAGAGAATGAGAGTCTTTGTAGGATTTACTTGTCATAATGAAGATGATTGTCTCTGTGCCTGTGGATGTAGACATGTTTGGGTGAACCACGTAAATTCTTTTTTTGTGTAGTTGATTGTTGATCTTGGTTGCTTACGCACACACGTTCACAACAAGTGGTAACAGAGCCGAGGCTGTGTTCCTTGAGTTTCTTAGCAAGGTGGAGATCACTCAGCAATCATCGTTCAGTGCCTGGATTTTCCAGGGCCAGATTGTGCTTGAAGATTGATGAAGTGAAATCCTCATCAAAGGATTAAATACCTTTGTTTTTCGAAACAGAGAAAAGGACCAATCAGTCTCAGATCTTTGATTAGGCCACTATTGGACAAGAGAGGAAAGCACAGGATTCTGGCTCCTTTGTTGCAGATTCAGAGAAGAAGAGATTTGAAAAAAAAAAACTGCTATTAAAAAACACGAGATTCTCACCGAGATTTTCGCCGGGGTTCTCATTGTCTCCGTCGCCTTTTGCTGGACTACTAGTTGTCGCCGGAGAAGCAGCATCGTTGGTCACTCCTGCCTCGCTGCTGCAAAAGAAGAGCAGGTGGACCTGCCTGTTCTATCGTAGAGAACCCAGAAGGAATCCGGATCCTCTAACGGGGTTAACACCGTTGTTGTCCACCGGAATCATCTCCCGCGGTCGCCGTCAGTCCACTGGAGTTCGCTGCCTCGCTGGATCACTGCCTTGCTGCTGCCGTGCACTGTCGTCGAAACTGCCAGTCGTCGTTGCTGATCCATTTCGCCGGAGAAAAAAGGGCAGCTCCCGGCCTCTCATATATAGAAAAAAGGAGGGCAAACCCTTCTCTTGTATATGTTATAGAACAGAGATCGAAGGAAGGAGAAGACATTCGAAGTCGGTTAAAGGTTGAGGTCAAGTCATGTTGACCTGACCTATTAGCAGCAGCCCAGTGAGAGAAAAGGTCGAATCAAGTGTAGTCAGGTCGGGTTGAACTTGACCTGCTAGCAAGGCAGCCCGGGAAACAGCAAAGGTTGCTGGTCTAGTCGGTCTAGGTCAGTTCGAACCTGTCCCGTGCAGCAGCATCCCAGAGCAGTTTTAGACCCAGGTTAAGGTCGAGTCAGGTTCGAACATGAACCTGTCTATCCAGCAAACCCAGCAACTGTAGTTCTAGGTCAGGTTGGGTCGGGTCAAACCTGACACGTCTGTGCAGAGTCTAGCCCAGTGCAACAGTTGCAGAGTGATGTCAGCATTCGTCAGCAGGTCAAAGGCAGTTTGATAAGTTTTAACGACTGAAATTGTTTCTGCAATATCTTGATCGTCTGATGTCCGATCGGAAATCCGTTTGTGCCTATGGACTTTTTTTGAGCAAAAATAATCAGTGGAAGAAGGTGATTGGCTGTTTGACGGTCAACGAAGAGATTTGACCGATCGGAACGTAGAAACTTGTTTCTGCGATATCGGAGCTATCCGATGTTGGATTTTAAATCCGTTTCTTCCAGTATGCTCATTGTAACGAGATCTATAGATTGGTGCAGAAATCTTGAGAAGAGAAGCTTATTGTTCCCCACTCTCCTAAATAGGATAGATCTGAATATGCATTGCCTGGAGACATTCTATCTTGATTACAGAAAGAAGAGGGAGTTATATGCAGTACCAACTTCTCTTATGGAGAAAATCTGAACAGATGTGGGTTTAGGTCAGAATTAAGTCAACTCGACCCACTTAATGTTGCAAACCCAATATTAGAAGTCGCCGTCCTAATTGCAAAGGGTTTGTTGATTCAAACGAAGTTGTTCGTTTGAGGTTCACATGTTTTCCGGATTGCATTTGATATTGTTTATCTTGCCAAAGCCAAGCCAATGAAAAAGCAACAAAGAGGAGCTGATGCATCGGCAATTGTCAAACATGTGTTTGATTGATCAAAGGCCAGGTCAAATGGAGTTTTTGACTGCTCGGAGGCAGAGGTTGTTCTGCAATTGTGAAGTCAAATGGACTTGTATTCCTGATCTGTTTTGCTTGCATACTTGTGGTAATTGAATCTTTATAGTGATGTTAAAGATGAGGCAGGATGGTGAGTGATTTAGATATCGATATCACTCAGATTCGTCAATGGATTCGAGCTTTAAGTGCGAGGTAGAGTTTAACGAGAAGATGAACTTTGCTTAAACTTCATGTGCTGGTTCAATATGTCAAAATGTTGAAGAAAGAAATCTGCAACATCGATGCAATGACGTACCATTCAGTAAGGTACATGAAGACATTGCCGGTTTTACCTCCTGGTGGCTCAAGTTGTACGGAATCCAAGCCAAGGTGGAGATTATTGGATTTATGTCTTGTATTCCGGTTTAGCCGGATGGGTCCACTGGATTAGCCAATGACCGGTTTAAGGTCAATGGTATTTCAGTAATTATACCGAGGCTTTCTTGGTGGCCAAGAAAGCAAAAATTATATATGTGTATAGTCTGTAACCCTAGATCTTGTACTGAAGAGAGGCGAGAGCTCTCTTGCTCATGGTGTTCCCATACCACGTAGGAGAGACGATGTGAGAGAATGAGAGTATCTGTATGCTTTATTTGTCATAGTGAATATGATCATCTCTGTGCCCGTAAAAGCAGCCCTGTTTGGGTGAACCACATAAATTCTCTTCTTGTGTGGTTGATTGTTGATATTAGTTGCTTATGCATACATGTTCACAACAATATATTGGTATATGTATTAAGTGTGTATATATATATATAGAGCTTTGATCGTGTGAGAACTGTTCTCACATACCTACTATGAAAACTTTTTATGGAACCCACTTGTAGGTTTTATTTGCGGATAGGACTAAGGATGAAAGATCTATATGGGACCACCCTACATATCAAGTTTGGCCCCAATCACGTGTCCCTAATCCCTTCATCCATGGCCCACAAATTTAATTTATTTGAATTGGTGCACAGTCTATCCAATGGTCCAATAAATTAGGATTTGACCAAAAATTGAGGCAAGTGACTATCAGGATTGGATGATAGATGAGCCCCACTTAGAGTTCTCATAAAAAAATGGTGAGAACTAGTTTTTATAGGATTATTTTCTATATATAAATATGTATACGCATTGGGGTCTCAATTCAGGCCTGAGTCAGGGTCTTTCATTTAAATTAAAGGTAGGGATCGCCCGGAGCAAAGTGGGATCTAGGTTCAGGTATGTCTATACTGTTTCGGTTTGGGACGAGTACACTTGGGACCTGACCCAAACATATTTCATTCCCACTTTGCACCAGTCCAGTGATTTGCTGTGAATGTGATGCAGGGATCATCCAGTTGGCAAGATATTCCCATCGTGACAGAGCTACAAGATGAATGGTCCATGTTGTTTGTACATGTCCCCAAGTGCCTAGAGCAAAGATGCTTTCCACATCCACCTTCAGCTAAAAAATATTGAGATGACCCACAGCTTTTGTCCTCGAGCACTCTTTGCCCTTGTGGACTACATTAAAAAATAACATCCTCCATTTGTACTTTGTGATAGAATTCTCTGTACTCTATTTCAATGTTTGAACAAGACCTCAGAGATCTCAAGAACTTCAAGTGCATTTGATGAATCAAATGACCAAAGGTATCTGAATTTCTCAGGGGAATGTTCTATTTAGCTGCAGTCGACCCAGCTGGTGGAGCAGCGCCACATGTCGTGCCATCTGAACCAGCCATCCATCTCGGAGAGTTTATCATGTATGGACTCCAGTAGAAGAAAATTGGACTAAGAAAACAGTTTCTAGGGTCCGATTACCTTGGCTGGCACTGGTGATCAGATTTGATTCAGGTGCATCAAGCCTAAATAGAGGCTCAGCGAGCATATCCACAAGATAAAACCAATTAAATACCCTCAACGATATAAAAAGCTACAGTCCATGCTGTGCTTGGACCCAAACCCAAATAATTGATAGGACTCCCCTGCCCAATTCGCATCCAGGTTACAGGACCTATTTTTGTACATGAATTCAACATATACCTCTCAGACATCTTGACTACCCCAGCCCAAGTTGCACCTAAAAGTACATCCACCCAACTAGCCTAGTCCAGTCCGACCCAGCAGCTCAACATCACCCCGTAGTCCCCACGGACTCCTTTGTGCAGCTCAATTGTAGAACTGAAGTCTTAAAGCCGCCGATTTTCCACGTTGTGGATTGTGCGGATGTTTGGTGCGAAACATTTTCGTTGAAGAAAATGAAAAAAAAACTTAATTTTCCTCGATTCCTAAAATCTTCGTTTTTAACCAAGGAGGTTACACTCCTCTTTTGCAGAAGAACATTTTTACACAAACACATCAAGAGAATTCCACAATGGAGAAGAAATTGTTCTAATTTTTCATTTAGCCATTTTCCATTGTTTAGTATAATTCATTTTCCTCGTGGAGAGAAAAAAAAGATTGTAATTATTTCCGAAGTCTTTAATTTCTTGATATTAAATCAGCCAAAGGCAGCACCTATATTCATCCCCAAACTTTGGTAGTTGGTACATTACTGTTATATCTTTTTTTTTTTTTTTGCAATGGAAGGGGTATTTTATTTAATAAAGAAAGAAAGTTACAGGGCAGTTAGGGAGACTCATTTCCAATTGAAGACAAAACTGGGAATGACTTATACAATTAAAGCATATAACAGCTAGATAACATTTAAAAGTAGAAAAGAGCATGAGAAAAGAATTGAGGAAATGGTGACGGTGGATCCAATCCCAAAATGAAGCAACTGTAACTAACTTATCCCTTTGAGTGGTGTTTCCAAAAGAGCCACCGAGAGTCCCTAGATGATTGTAGTGACGCAGCTGAGAGACCATTAACGCTTAGAGGAAAACAATCCATTAGGAGGGGCACCGTGATGCACCTCCCACTTCTATGCTTCTCCGACGCTCAAATGTGGTGCTGATCTGAGTTGTTAAGTTTGAGCCTGACGAAGGTGGAATTACAGGGCGGAAGAAATGCTGGTGTACAGAGAGGCTATAAAAAGGTAACAAAGTCCCATAAGAGCTAAAACGAAGAAAATTCAAAAAAATCAAAGCTGGATTGCCCGATTGATCGAGCATGGATCTAATCTATCAGATTCAAAGCAGTAACCAAATTCAATCAATCAGACCACTGCCGATTGATCGGACTTGTGCAAAAATTCCACTAACTTGCGAATTTCTAAGTCGGATTTTAGTACATCTTTCTAAATTTGTGCCGACTTCTTTTATGATTGAAATATATTTATAAAGTATGAAATTGAAATTATAAAAAGAAATTATCTCTCAACCATAAGTATAGAACACAGATCTCATTGTTCTAAGTAGAGATTACTTATTAAAGATCACATTCTCTAAAGTTTTTCATTAGAGAGTTGAAAGACAAAAGTCTTGCTCTATAAATCCTTATTTTCTATATCTCTGAGCGTAGAAGATTGTCTTAAGGAGTCAAATACAACATTTAGAATATGTCTAAGTACTTGGATCTGTAATAGATGATGGCAGAGAGTCGTTGCAGGAGAGTGCTGTGTAATGGGAATCACAAATCCTTAGGTTGTTGTGATAACCGGATAAGGGTTGTGAGTATATCTTTTGTAATTGTGGTATAATTCATTGTACTTAATTTTCGATCATAAAAATTATGTCTTCTTGTAATGTATACTTTTGTGTTGATTTAATTATTATTCCCTCTGCATACTTAATTGCTTGTACACATAGTATTGAAAGTGATTGCATAGATCCATTATAGGCAACCTCCCAAAAAAAAAAAAAAAAACCTTCACCTTCAGTATGAACATAGTCCAAATTTATATTCCTGCAAATTTGGATTCCCTTACGAAGAGCAAGGAGTTCAGCCTTTAGCGCACATGTTGCTACTGGCGGATTGTCGACCTACGCGTAGAGCAGTTTTCCGTGGCAGTCTCTGATGATGCCACCTATTCCTGCCTCGCCTGTATCTATGTTGACTGAGCCATCAAAGTTTAGTTTAGCCCACCCTGGAGGGGGTGGCATCCAAGAGTCGGATGTGCAACCCACTGGAGACTGAGCCTGCAAAACAATGCATTAAGTTGGATTCAAGGACATGAAATACTGTAGTGGATTGGACGTGTCTAGGATTCGGGGGAGTGTTTTAAGGGATCAACTTATTTCTAGATTTTCAAGTGTACCAAGAGATTCTGGTACGCAGAACCAAATTATCAATGGAGTCTGAGGCAACGAACCAAGCAGTAACAGATTTGAGGGCTGGGAGTTTATGAGTGGCTGAAGGAAATGATACCGAGACCAATATAGTAAAGGAACACTCAGAATAAATGATCAACTGTTTCACAGTGCACATGGCATAGTAAGCAACTCTACTACTGATATATCAATTTATTCTGGCCTTTTCTCTAACAATTAAAATTACCCTGAAGAAATAATCTAAAATCGAAATATTAAAAATCTTTTGAGCCCCATTTTTTTCACCTAATTGAATTCTTAGGAATTCATTTGTGTTTCTAAAATTGGTTTAAAAAAATGTTGAACATTCAAAAGTGACCAGCAAATAATCTCCTATAATATAGAAAATGAGTCAAGGGAAAATGAGAACTAAATACCTAGCCAACAGCTATATACTCAAAATCATAGAGAAGAAAAGTTTTATCTACATCTCCACCTCGACCACATGGACACATCTCCTCGTCCATTTTTAGCGTCAATTCATATGCATTCAACAAATTACAAAAATATATATATATTTGATTTTTGACCTTTTTAGTGTTCCTAGTCTTTTTTAACTTTATTTTTTAACCTGACAGCCAAAAGGTGGGTGAACAGACGGCCAGTAGAACCAACTTGAACAAAACCTCCTACCAAAAGGGAGGAGGTTAAAAAATGAACAGGACTTTATGTAAGCAGTTTGATGTGTGATTTGGGTTTTAAAATATTGAGACAAAATCATAGTGGAAAGATTTACTGATTTATTTATCAAGTAAGCTGCCCTCCAGATGGGAATTTACAACTCGGCCTAGTTTTTTTTATTTTTTTAGGGGTTGGTTTGTTTGGGTTTGGGTGAGGCTTGGGGTGAACCAACACTCGAGCCCTTGCTGAACCAACACTTAAGCCGACCTGGCCCAGCTGCACCCCAAAATATACAGTGTACCTAAGAAGTTTTCCCTGAAAGGGCCATTTTAGGTGGGCACATGTAAAGATATATAAATGATTATTCTTATATTACTATTGCTGTTAAGGGATTTGTTTGGATTAACAATCCCTCTTAAACTTTGGTTCCACGAAATAATAAAAAAGACCCAAAAACGTCAGTAGAGTTGCTTGACTTTGGTCTTTTTTCTTTTTTTTGATGATTTTTTCCAAAACCCATGATATTATGGATTTATCGCATGACATCATGGGGTTTTTTGTAGGATTTATAAAAAAAATTACAGATTTACACCTTCCATTCAATGATTACCAAATGCGTTTTGTTTTTAAAAATTCAATATACGTGAATAGGTAAAGACACATTTTCCTCTTTACTCCTTTTTTTTCTTTCCAGAGAGATGATAAGTTCATTTAAAAAGTAGAGAGGTACATTTGATAGTATTGTCTCGGTCCCCATGAACAGGATAATGAAAAGGAAACAAGTGACAATACATAGTCCAACGACAGAGACCACACATACAGTGTGACAACATATGGCCCGGCAACTACTAACAGCAGAGTTAAAAACGGCTTTCTACCTTATATTGATAAGAGGTGGCGGTTCTTACTAATTCTTATAACCTTTTCCTTGGCAGAGCAGTGTTATAACGTCTGAGGGCTGTACCACCTCTCTAAGTTTAGCTTCCTTCTATTAAGAGTGAGTCCTAACTGTTGCTGGGATTAAAAGAGAAAAAGAATACAACTTACAACAGAGTTCCCTTGAAACAACAATTATAGATGGATCTGCAGGCTAGAGGGGCGCTCCCCCCACTGCTCCCAAAAGCCTCAGTAGTTTCATCAGAGATCTGGATGGGGCTAGCTTATGTGGGTGAGGTTGGGCCAGAGTTAAAATAGAAAGTTCTGATGCATTCCCTAGGTGCACGTTGCTCCTTCAAATATTCATCTTGAATGTACCTTGGCAAAGAAGCTCTGTAGTGACTGTATTTTCAAAAGAACTGACACATCTCACAATATTTATGAGTTCATCCCACGTTGTCATGGGTGTTTTTTAGAATTTACTAAAATATTCTTTTGCAAATGTACACCTTCCATTGAATGATTACTAAATGCATTATATTGTCGAAGATAAAAAAAATGCATTTTCCTTGAAACGTATTTTTCAAAAATAATAATACAACCCATGATATCGTGAGTCATGATGTACTTCTTTGCCAATTTTTCAAAGATCAAATTTTAATCCCAAAAAAAAAAAAACACACACACAATTGCATTATGTTGAAAGTCATAACTTTTTTAGCTGTGTGACAGATAAATATTTTCATCATCCTGAAGCAAGCATATTCAGCGTGGCTCAGGACATCTATCTACCTGAGGTGTCTCTCAATTAACGATTACTAACATAGGCGCCTATGCATAAAATTGTGGTAACCACACTATGCATCAATTGGTCCAAGATCAGTCTTATAGTGGGCCTGCCATCTTTTAGAGCCAAATCATTCATCTTATTGGGACCAACCATGAATAGGGGAGGGAAATAATGAATTGGTTCACAAGTAGTGGGCCTTATTCAGAGTTGAACCATTGAGATTGGGTTTCGAAAAAAATTATGTTGCATTGAACAATCTGGATCACTGAGACATGGCCCCACTTTTACTCAATATAATAGGCACTCACCGTGTAGATTCGTGCGGGCAGCAGCATGCACCCCCATTTGTCAACCGTGCTCTGAGGTGCACCATAAAAGTGACACTGCACCATGCATCTAGGGACCCACAATAAGATCTTAATACAATTTTGACGGCCGTAATTGCGGGCGGTTATTAGAGGATAAGAACAAGAGAAGCTGCAATATGTACATCAAAGTTAAACTAAAATAGACAACTTCTTTATTGGCTTTGAAACTAGAATAGACAAACTACTTTATTGGCTATGAACGGGGCCCTGCTCACAACCCCACATAAATGTTGGAAGGATGAAGCCCATGTTGGTTACAATATCCACAAAATCTGGCCGTTGGATCATATTATATCCTGAAATACTTAAAATGTGCATTACACTAGATACGGGGAAAGTACAACAGTTGTTTTAATGATATCAGTTAACGAAGTCGAAGTGCTTTGGGACCACATCTTCGCCATGATCCTCTGGGCCCGAGAGCATTGGAGTCGCATTCTTATCGTAGTAATGCATGAGGGCTGCGCCCGAGAGTACTGCAAGGGTCAGGGCTTGAGCGTGCATCCTGCATCATACATTTTATTCACATGTGTTAGAACACACATTTTAAAATGGCACACTAAGCATGACTTACCAAGTTATCTAAAAAAATTTACTAATTTTCTTGGGACCATCAAATATTTACGAAGAAAATTATCTACGGTTTAACTCTGCTTTCCCCCCTAATTTGAAAAAGTCATGAAATTTTCAATTTTTCATGGAAAATCCTACTACATGGATCAAGGAAGCACAACGGTGGAGCTGAAATAAAAGTTCCAGTTCTATCTAGAGAAAATCTGTTGCACAAATGTGCCCTGAATTTCTGTGGCATTAGTTTTTGTTTCTTAGTTCTTACCTAGCGTGTATGATCCGGAGACTTGGCTTGAGTGGTGATCTAGCACGTGTGTAAGCCAGTGATGCTCCGATTGCTGAGGCCCATATAGCACCTAAGACAAAGATCATAGATGCCAACACAAATCATCAGTTAATCCAACAAGCTAAAATGGATGACACAAACCCAAACATGGGCAACAATCATTCACATGCCATTTTATCTGGGATCTCTCATTCACAGGACATCTCCTGGGTGGAAGGGATGTGACACATAAAGATCAAATGGCTCACACCAATCAAACTTGTGGTGGCCGAGAGAGAGAGAGAGAGAGAGAGAGAGAGGGGTTACCAATGCTAGTAAGCTTGTGCTCGGAGATCCAAGACTGCAGTGATTCCATGTCCAAAGTGAGATTGGAAAGGCTAATATTAAAGCTGTGGAGATGAGAGAGAGAGAGAGAGAGAGTTGAGCTGTGTGGGGATTTGAGGAGGTTGGAGGGATTCCATATTTATAGGGTTTAAACAAGCTAGTTTGTGCCCATGGGTTTCTTAAACCTTGTACTGGTGGTAAGCGATGAAACCGACGGCAGGAACCTTTAACCTTTACGACTTTTACCACGTCTGGTCGCGGTTGTGGTATTTTCACCAAAGGTTGTTTCCTTCTTATTATATTATCCTTTGCTCAACTGCTCTACTGGGAAAGGAAATTTTCCACCTACAATCTTGCCCAATAATCTGGTCATCCAGTCCAGCTCACGAAGCTCACTTAAATCATGCCTATTAGTGGGGCTAAGGTAGATTGAAAGTTCTCATTATAGATAAGGGTTTGGAAAAAAAAAATCAATCTCATTAAATTATCTTAGCTCTTGATTTAACAATCTTATATTTTAATAATTTTTTAACTATAATTTTTTCTATTTGGTCCAACCTTGAGCCAAAGTTAAATGAGAGTAAAATTGGATTTCATAACAAATCATTGAGGTATAAGAGAGTGAAAGGGGCTCCATTAGTTAAAAGTGAGCCCAAGTAAGCCCCATACAGCTGAATTGCTCATGCAGTCTCTGCTCTTAACAAAAAATTTCTCCTGCTGGGGTAAGCCCTATATATGAATTCTTCAGTAGAGCCATCTCCCAAACTTAAACCGTCAAAATCATTGTCCTCCAATCTATTGGCTCTGATACAAATCTCAATCCAATTGGTATTGGGCTCACCATTGGATCAATCAGGGGTTAAACTATGCACTTCTTTTTATGATCAAAATGGGATGGGGTCATTAGAGCGAAATCTGTTTTAAGAACTAATGAGTGGGTTGCATCTCGCTGATGGGACCCACAAAAGATACCACTAGTCAGCAAGTCTAGCCCTCCCGGCAATTAAATCAACCAGATGCTGTGGGCAAAGCGATTCCTAAAGATCTAAGCCGTTCATTAGTCAATAGAACTGGGAGTCTAACGACACGTCGTTTACCTAACATGTGCTGGTGGAGTGGAGCACCTCAAAAGAGCCAAACAATGGGAGCAGCAGGATTTCAGGGGGCAGGGGTTTTACAATCTACAGTACACCACATCTATGACATATATGGCACAGTTGCAGGCCGTCTCGAGGGAAATTGAGGCCTAAGCCAGGATCTTAAATGCGGTTTTCTCTACTTTCTCATATTATTATAAATATTTAATTTAAAAATTATTTTTTTTACTTTCTATAATGCAAAATCATTAATTAAGTACTTATATTCAAATTTTTCTAATATATCTATTTCATCCATTAGTGGGGCCCAAATGAAATTTGACATTTTTATGGTGAGTAAACCGTTGGCTCCATTGATGATTGAAAACAAGAAATAATAATAAATAAAATGAGATAGGAATATGTGAAAAGATAGCAGTTATTTTTTTTAATGTGAAAAAGATGGTAATTGCTTTAATTATTATTATAAGACTTTATTTTTTGGAGGGACATAAAAAGGATGATAGTTACTTTTTTAATTTTTAAAAAAATGTCCTTGCTTTAATTACTATTATAGGGCCTCATTTTTTAGATTAAATTAAAAAAAGAAGAACTTTAAAAAAATGCCACCTCTAAAAGTGGCATTTCTACCTCTATCTAATCATCCAATGAGAGAAAAGAAGACCAAAAGGCTTTTTATACTTTAATAATGATATTTATTATCAGTTACTAAGAGAAATTTGTATTTAAATCTTACATCAATTAATTAAGATGGAGAGAGAGAGAGAGAGAGAGAGAGATTTAAATCTTGACATGGAGAGAGAGAGAGATTTAAATCTTGACGTGTCAAGGGTGAGAAGCTAGGGAGAGAAAAAATTAAATCTCTTAATTAAGATGCTTAGTCATCCTTAGAGATTAAAAGGGCCCCAATGAACATGACTCCATTTAGATCTTATCATAAAAGAAGTGGTAAAAGGATGAAAAGTTGGGAAGTATGAAACTACCGACAGAGTTAATAGAAAGATAGAGAAAAGTCAGAAAATAATTGATTTGCCAAGAGAGAAAGTAGGGATTTAACTATCATTACTTTTCTAAAAATTATTTTTTCCCTAGATATGGGGAAATTCAAATTTTGGATCCGGATCTAGGCCATGCAAATTTAGAAGACTCGGGATGTGGGAGAAAGTTTGAACACAGCGGCTAGGAGGAAATTTTAGCTTAACCTATGAAATTTAAAGATCTCCAACAAAATTAAAAAAATTGTACTTGAAGAGCATACAATGACATCCTGCCAACTAAGCAAAATCTAACAAGAAGGGAAATCTTAGATAATGATTTATGTGTTTTTTTACAGGTGTGAGATAGAGGATAACTTTCACACATTGTGCACATGCGTTCAATTGTGACAGAAATGGAAATTGAGTATTGTTGAGGTTAATTTTGATCAATTTATCCACTTTAATTTTGGCCTGCTAGCTTATGATTTGAAAGAAAGGATTCCAATAGTTGATGTGGCTCTTCTTTTTTTTTTTCATTGTTACATGGGGTATATAATATAAAATGAATATGTGCATCCACAATAGTAAGTTAATAGAACCAAGCATGGCGATTGAAATGACTTTAACGTTGGTAAAGGATTTCAGAAAGATAAAAGCTCAAAAATTCAACTTAAATAAGGAAAAAAAATTCTTAGATGGCAACCTTCTCCTATGGGTATATTAAAGATCAACGTGGATGATGCTTAATTTTTTGATATTCAAAAGTTTGGGGTTGGAGCTATTTTACATGATGAGATGGACAGTATGGTAATGGTAATGAGTAAGATTGAGAATGAGATGGAAGAGGCAGACGATATTAAAGCTCTAGCTATCTTAAGAGAGTTATAAATGATTTGTCATTTAAAGATACGAAAAGTTATTATTGAAAGTGACTCTTTGAGGATGGTTAAGGCTGTAAATTATTTTTCTCCTAACCTATCAAGACAGTTTTTCTGTTTGATAGAGTTCGATTGTTGCTGAAATGTTTCAATAGATATGAAGTGACTCACGTAAGTAGGAAAGATAACGCATTGGCGCATAAGCTAGTTAGACATGTCAAATTTGTGGGAGATATGACGGTTTGGTGGTATTCTCCTCTAAATTTTATTAGACAACTTTTTCTAGTCGACTCAATTATATAATTTTTTTTAGTTTGAAGGAATGATTTTTCTAAAAAAAAATAGAGCCGGATCCCCATATATTTTGATATGAGGATTTGGATTGAGGATGATCATATTCAAATGTACAGTATAGGTTTTAAGGGCTTATATAGTATGGGTTACTTCATATTTCAAAGTCTATTAAACTTTAAATGTATATTATTTAATAAAATTTTATTTATTTTAAAAACTAATTTTGAAGTTCTTTTGTCCAATTTTACTAATACATTGCACACCTTATTTCATATTCAAATTCAAAATCGAATCTGTTTGTTTAAGTTGATGTTAGATCTGGACACAACTCATGGCTTTGGAACTGTATTTGAGATCTATAAAGATGAATGTTATTCTAGACCCACCGCTTACGCATCTCACTCGTTTGCATTTTTTGAAAACCGATAGCAAGGCATTGATGAATGACTCTGCAGTCGATAGGGAGGAAGCAATAGTAGGAAAGAAAGATGATAATATAAAGCCATTACACCCATTTGCTATTTTGGCTGCAGAAAGAATAATGTTAGCCATGTTTCTAATCTCACAATCATCCTATGTAGAATGTCTAATTCATTTATTTTATTTTTAATATGATGGGGTGTTTGAATGCAGGATAAGGGGGAATAAGTTACTTTTTACATTCTATCCCACTTATCCCACTTTTGTTTACACTTTTAGTGCATGGGATAATGTTATCCTAGTATTGACTCTATAATGAATTAATACCTAGTATGTGGGCTTAGGTAATCCCACCTGGGAGGTGGGATAACTTAAGCTGCTTTGAATGGGGGGTGGGATTATGTTTTTTAGATTTTTTTTGTCCCCATTCCACCTTGGTTGGCTTTGAGTAGATGTGGGATTATATTTTTTAGATCCTTTTCTCCCTTGCTCCCCATTTATCCAGACGAAACCAAATATGGGATAGGATTGACCTTTGGGATAAATGGAATTCCATTCCATGCAATAATACAATTGGATGGGCTTAAATGGTATTAGCTATCCAATCCTATAAAAAATTTATTTTGCTTCCAAATACATTCTATAGAGTTGAGGGAGAGGGAGACAAAAAGGGAGAGGGAAAATGCCATAAATGGCTAGCATGACTCTGGCTAGTTTTAGAATCACACTCTTCTAAGTAATATGAAGGTTTGGGAATTGGCAGAGTAGACCTAGGAAATTTTCCTTGGAAGCTTAATTAAAAACAATTTGTCTAAAATTAAAAAAATATTATGAAAGTCTTTAAACCATAACATAGGTTAAAGTCCCAACATAGATTTCTAATATATAGATATACAACCAATTAATCTAAGTTAAAAAGCAATCACCACAAGAGAAAGAAAAGCAATTTTTACGTGGAAAACTCAAATGTGAAAAACCACTGGACCTAACACCGGTCCAAACTCAGATCAAGCACTATGCAAGAGAGGTTACAATATCTACTTACTACCCTTTTCCCAGTTTGACACAAGTGAAAGGACTGAAGTTCTTTTTGTTGATGCACACGCAATTCACCTTCTTCAAATTAGATCCAACACGCATTGAAGTCACTCAAGACGAACAACCTACTACAAGGGAGAAGATAATCTTCTACAAGATAATAGAAGCAATATTCTATAGTATAAAGTTTCAGCACAATCTCCAATGAAAACTTTAGAGAAGAAAGATATTTCCAATGTGTGTTCTCAATTTAGAATATAGAGGTGGATCATATAGGGTTGAGAGAAAACCCCTTTTTATATCCCCAATTTCATGCCTCATAAATATATTTTAATTACGAAAAGAATTGCATGAAACTGGCAAGTTTTCCTTCAAATTAGAGTGAAAAATCGCAAGTCAAGGGAAACTGCCATAAATGGCTAGTATGACTCTGGCTAGTTTTAGAATTACACTCTTCTAAGAATTTGAAGGTTTGGGAATTGATAGAGTAGACCTATGAAATTTTCCTTGGAGGTTTAATTAAAAAGAATTTAGGTAAAATTAAAAAAATATTATAAATTTAAATTGATAGAATGGTTTTTGGACATTTTCAAGTTTGGTTGGGGCTTCAGCCCTTACATAACTCTCCTTAGGTTTGCCCCTGGGAATTGGGATGCTTTCTTTGAAGAAGATAAAGCACAAAACTAATATTATTGATGTTCTCTCTTAACACTAATCATACAGTCCAAATAATCATATACTTTTAAGATGAATTATGATTTATCAATCAAAACCACATCATTCCATCACAATATGAGTGATACGTCTTTTTTTTATGACTTAGGGTATTCATTGGCGGCCCAGCGTTCGGATCTTTGGCTTCCAGCTCGGGGATTACCCAATTCACATAGTATCCGGATAACATAAGGGGTGAGAGTCAAACTTAAGACCTTGGGTTGACCTTGGGGAGCAAATTTAAGGCTTAAACCAACTGAGCAACCGCCATAATGACAATAACAGTGGTAAGTTGTTACCATTATCTCCAACATGAGTCCGGATCCTCTTTATTGCTCATAGAATCCACAAGTCGAAGCAGTGGACCTCCACTGTGGGCCGCCACATGCAAAACAATAACATGATTAACATCCAACCAAGGCCCATTTAAGAAATTAACAAAGAATTTAGGCCCAAAACGAGCCCACAGGCACAAGAAAAATAGCTAAAATCCAGTTCAAACCAAACCGGGTTAATGTCGGGCACAGCCAGGCTCGACCCATGGGCAACCCTTAAACCCTAGCCCCTAACTGCATTGCAGATAAGCTACCACACCCTATCATTTTCGCCCGTTCTTTTCCCCAATCTCTCCTCCTCGTTCTCTTCAACCTCCAAAACCCTAAATCCATCAGAAAAACCCTAGAAACACTGTAATCACTCAAAATCCAAAAGAGGGAGAGATGGATCTTCCTCTTCTCCTCTCTCGTCCCTCTCCTCTTCCTTCTTCTTCTTCTCGCACTCTTCTTCTCTCCCAATTCAACTTCAATCCCCTCCGATCCAAAAACCCTAAAAAACTCCTCCTCACGAGGACCCGCCGCCACAAAACCTCCCTCGTCCGAAGCTCCGCTGCCGGCGCGGCGGAATCCGAAAGTCCCAATTCCGTAAGTCCCTCAACCTTCGGCGCCAGGAAGCAGCTCTCTGGCCCGCCGGCGCTCGTCGACGGCCTTTCCCCGACGGTCCGGCTGGCGACATCGGCGGTCGTTGTCGCGGGCGCTCTGGCGGCGGGATATGGGTTGGGATTGCGGATCGGCGGTTCGCGGACTATGGGATTGGGTGGTGCTGCGGCGCTCGGCGCGGCTGGTGGGGCTGCGGTTTATGCGCTGAACTCTTCCGTTCCGGAGGCTGCAGCTGTGAATTTGCACAATCTTGTGGCGGGGTGTGACGATCCCGGGGCGTTGAAGAGGGAGGATGTTGAGGGGATTGCGCAGAGGTTTGGGATTTTGATTCGTTATGATTCAATCGGGGTTCGGATTGAATTGGTTTATGATTTGATGCGAAATTAGTTCAATTGGGTTTCTTTTCATGTTTTTCTAACTTCATGGTTTCCTTATCTTTCTTATTTGGTTATTTTTCTGAAGCTTTGGTGGGTCATGATGAACTTGTTTTCCTGCTATCAACATTGTAGTTTGATTTTTATTCATCTTGTTTCTCACTGTATGTCTCCCTTCCTTTTGTTGGTTGAAATGCAACGTTTCAGATATGGTGTTAGCAAACAAGATGAAGCCTTTAATGCAGAGCTTTGTGAATTGTATAGCTGGTGAGTCATGTTTATTTTCAATAAATCTATATAACCATTCTTCTGTGTTAATAGTAAAATTAAAAAAAAAAAATTGTTCATACAATTGAGTTTTGTGCAATCTATTTGAGAAATTCTGAGAAAGTGCTGTTGTGCAATCTATCTGAGGATTTGGATGAGGGTAGACTAGAATGGAGAAATAGATTTCATGTAGCTACCCCAACATAGTTGGGACAAGGCTCGATGATTATGATGATGATACAATTACGTTTCGTCATCCTTTGCTTACCCAATAAAGGAAAAAAAGAAATGATGTACTCATGTAAAAGATGTAACTTTTCATTAACTCCCCAAGTATCATTCAATTCTATAGTTCAAAACTTGACGACACTGACCATGCTGACTTTCTCGACTCAGGAGCCCATTGAGTCAAACGAGTCATCAAGTGTTTTTCTCTCAACAAGAGACTAGTTGAGTCAATTTTTCAAGTTTTTATATGATCATCGATTCTAACATTGTAGAGAATAAGTTATGTTCAAGTAACTTTGTGGTGTGTAATGCTTAAGACGCATGTTTCATATCATTTAAAAATTAATTGAATTAACATTAAAAACAATTATGTGAAATTAATTTTGTTTATCCAAACATTTGCAACTTTTTACTGTCACTCGCTATAAATTGAAGTAGCTGTTCAATATGTATTTATGTAGTTTGTTATATCAAGGTATATGATGACTTGATCATTTGAAGGAATTCAACAATTACTCCACTAAGGGTACATTTTATTCAGTTACAATTCTTTTTCTTGATCTATAATATACATTTTAGTTGGCTTAATTAAGGTGCATTCTATGAGAGTGAACTCCCTTGTAGGCTATTGTCAAATGCATCTGTGTTTTATTTTGCATTATTATTATTATTATTATTATTATTATTTTGAATATCCTTACGACTGATACTCTCACTGACAATGTAATCTAACATCGCCTTAGATATTGATAGTCTTGGTCCTCACTTCTCTTTATAGGATGCTATGGATGACAAACATAAGAAAAGTTGGATCATTAATTTATTGCAGTTGGAATTCCTTTAATCATTATATTTTCTCCTGTGCGCAGTTTTGTATCGTCTGTCCTTCCACCTGGGAGTGAAAATCTCAAAGGCAATGAAGTAGAAACAATTATCAATTTCAAAAATGCTCTTGGCATTGATGACCCAGATGCAGCTGCTGTGCATATGGAGGTAGAACAGCTTGATGATCCCAAACCTTTCTCAATCTTTTCTGAATTATCACATCTGTGGATCAAGATGTGCACTTTTTCCATTGTCCTTGACTGATTTCTTTTTTGATGCATAGATTGGGAGGCGCATTTTCAGGCAAAGGCTAGAAACTGGAGATCGTGATGCTGATATAGAGCAGCGTCGGGTAGGCCTTTTGTGAGCATTTTCACTTCCCCTTCCCTCTTAGCATTCTGGTTTCTCCAGGACTTCTGACAGCAACAAGTGGATAGTTGAGTATGATCATTATGTGTGACCTTCCAGTGCAGGCTTTTCAGAAATTGATTTATGTTTCAACTCTAGTGTTTGGGGAAGCATCAACATTCCTTTTGCCATGGAAGCGTGTTTTCAAAGTCACTGATTCTCAGGTTTGAATACCAGATAGTTAGCTAGAGTAGTTGGTATGATATATAGGGTTTTGCTTACTTGATGATATCTACATTGCTTCATATATCTGTCTCGAGTTTAAAGAATCACCTAACTGGAACCTACTGGCCCGTCTCTATCTATATTTTGTCCCCTTTTTTTTTAATTATTCCGTGAGGATCCCACCTGTATTTGCATTAATTTGAATGGATTTTATTGAGATTTTGGTTTTTCATGATGAGGTTTTGTTGTCCTGGTTATGGCTACGACTGTTGAGCAGAAATCAGACAACTTCTTATGGAAAATTCAGACCTGTATCTAGTTGATTTTCTCTTGCTGGTCACATAGTTTATTTTTGTTGTCTGTGGTTTGATTACTACAACATTCTTTTTAAGCGAAAGATTACACATTTGCCTCAGCTAGTGCTAAAAACAACAAATTGGGGCAAAACCCATTTAGATAGAAAGATAAAACATCCAACAGAGGAGAGCCTTCTAGGCCTCCCTGTTTAGCTAACTGAGGAGCTTCCATTTTTCAGCAATATTTATGTATATATGCATGTTTGCATGCATGTGCATATGAGTATGTATTTATAGGACTTAGCACCATAGAGCATTAATGCCGTTGGCCTTCATGGGCAAGTTGAAGCAGCCCCGGATCCATGATTTGAAATAGACCAGCTTCCCGCAGGATTTGGCCGAATCCTTCAAGGATTCAAAGAGATGGACCAACTCCACATTGTGGATGGCCAGATCCCTCATGGGAATCAACACACAAAAGCACTCTTTAACTGAGAGGCACTCAACAACCCACCCCAGTAAAAACCTATAGCAATCTTTCTTGAATAATAAAAGCTGGACCTCCCAATGAGAGAAGTACGAATATATAGATATATAGGAAGGATATCCAAAACCTTCCCTCCCCTCGTTAGTTTCTAATTCCTAAATCTTCTTTAATTTAAAAGAAATTAAATAAGGGAACTAAAGACAAACCCCACCCCCCCCCCCCCCCCCCCCCCCCCCCCCCCCCCGTCTTTTCCAAAAAGAAGAAAGATTTTTTTTCCCCACTTTTTTTGGTCTGCGAGAAAGAGTTTAGAGTTTAGTGGTGCTGGTGGTTTTTTTGGTGTGATTGGCTAATAAAAGAGGGCAGTGGGACTTTTTGAGAATTTTCTTACATATTGCAACATATTTGTGTAGGGATTATTTTCATTTGGTTTACTTTTTATATATATTATTTCAATCAATTACTTTTTATTAAGCACTTTTTTTCTTGGCATAACTCTTTTGTTCCAGCTATTCTGTACCTTTTACATGTTTAGGAATAAATTTACTAGTCCAAGTCTTCTGTGGTGTCCATCTTAAATTGGGAGGAGTTAAGGTTTTGACTTTTGATTGAACTAACGAATTTTCTTATCCCAATATTTGTACATGTGGGAGGAATTATCATTGATCCATACCGTTAAACTTGACAAGCCACAACGTGGATGCCATACCTTGAGAATTTCCCGTATTGGAACATTATTCTTTACTTGGAGGCACAACTTTAAATGTTTACAAATTGATGCAATATTGATCCAGAACAAAACAGAAACTCCCTAATTTATCTGTAAATTCAATTGTTGCATTCCTGTTGTTAGTTGTCTCATAAGCTATTGTGACTCCTTTGACAGGTTGAGGTTGCTATTCGGGACAATGCCCAGAGACTTTATGAATTTAAGCTGAAGTTAATTGGCAGAGGTAAAACACATGTAGCCTTTCATGGTGTCAAGTCTGCATTAGTTTAGAAAATTTTTTGAACTAAGTTTCATTCCAGAGTGCATATGATTATATACTTTATAAATGAAATGTGTTGCATATGATCGTGCAACTGTTTAAATCAGAGAGTGGATACTGATTTTTCTGGTGTTGAAGCCATACCACGGCATGCCATGGGGCTGGCTTTTCTGGAGTTGACCATGTGATCAAACTTCATCTGCGGTATGAACTTGTATATTCTGCCAACAGTATCTGTTAACAAAACACCACAGTTATGTCAACTTTCTTAGTCAAGTCACTTTATAGGAAATGCACTTTATCAGACAGGCTTGTCCAATGTTCATCTGTTCATTGTCTTGTGCCTTTCAGGAGTCTAAAGTGTCTTAATGAATCATTCTGTTCATGTGGGCCCTACAGTCCAGCTACTTTACTACCCTTGGCCTGTTGGTTTTTACCATGCATGGGTATGCTTGAAGATCTTTTGGTGCAGTCACAGCATGCGGTAAAGGAGCCATACCTGAATACTGAGATGGGTTTATGGGTCAAGGCCGGCAGGAAGATGAAAGGGAAACTTACCCAATATTGGTTAAAACAGTTGGACTCACTCATGCTGAAATTACTTAGTGGCTATGGAGTAATCTCTCAACTCCAAGATCTGCAAAAAGAGAGTGGCTAGCTTCTGTTAGAGAAGAGATGGAAGTCCAGATATTTCTGTGCAATCATCTGATCATGTTCCATTGCCTTTTGTAGTTACCAGAGGGGCTGTCTTTCACTCCTTTTTTCAAAGAATCTGATGTTCTCAACTCTATCCCGTTTATGTTGGCCCCGAAGAACCTCATCATAGACAGCTGACTCCCTAGTCCCTACTATGTCTTATACCTATCCCGTGAATACAATGTCCTGGATATTCTGTTTATCACTACACGGCGTGTCTCTTCTGCATACCTTGTCTATTGGATATGAAAACCAAGCTTTTAGGATGCTTCGGTATTTGCTGAAAATTTGAAGATCAACGAAAAACTTTTGTGGGATGTAACACTGAACTCAAGATTGAGGTTTTCGTGGATGGGGAATGAAGTAGCATGGTAGTCTATGAAGCACGGACACTCCAAAATGGCCCCCGTATCAGTGTCGGACACGTGTCGGACACGGACACGGCTCGGACACGCCGGGACACGTGTCCGACATGCCCAAAACGTGTCTTGGTTTTTTTTTTAAATTTTTTAAATTTCGGACACGGCTGGGACACGGGAGGGACACGGCATGGACACGGCGGGCCTAAAATGTAATTAAAATATGCTTAAGTTGAGTTAAAATTAGAAAAGAAAAAACGTGGAAGGGGGTAAATGCAATTTTTTATAACTTATAACCCTAATCGCTTCTCTCGCTCTTCATTTCTGAAATCCAAATCGAAAGGGGGAAACGAAAGGGGGAAGCGCTGGAGATGGAGAAAAAGAGGAGGAAACGAAAGGGGGAAATCGTTGCCAACAGTGAAACAAAGAAGAAGAAGAAGAAGACAGCGTGCGGACGTTTGCGCGTGGAAGATTTGAACTTGAGGAAGACGCATGGAAGATCGAAGCTTGATGAAGATCTGAGCGTGGAAGAAGTGTGAGGAAGATCGGTGTCTGCGAGTGGAAGAAGAACAAGAAGGAGGAGGAGAAAGAACCGGTACTGTTTTTTTTTTAATTTTCGGTTGCTGCTGTCTTTTTTTTTCCTCCACTGTTGCTGTGCTATGTTGTGCTGCTATGCTGCTGCTGCTTTTTTTCTTTTTTTGCTGTGCTGCTGCTGCTTTCTTTCTTCATTTTTTTTTTTCGAACTGCTATTTTCTTTTTTACTTTTTTCTTCCATCTGTTTTCTTTTTTACTGTTTTCAAACTGCTTGAGGTACTGCTATTTTCTGATCTATTATTTTTTTTCGAACTGCTATTTTCTGATTTAATTTTTTTTTGAAGTATTGCTGCTGTTTTTCTTCAGTACTACTGCTGTTTTTTTTATATATACTGCTGTTTCTTTTGTTTTTTTTTGTTTTTCCATGGGATGCCTGTGTTGTTGCTGTTTTCTTTCTTTATTTTTTTTCTTTCAGTGCTGCTGTTTTTTTTTCCATGGGACAGATTTGCTGCTATTTTTTTTTCCCATGCGACAGCTTTGCTGTTGCTGCTGTGCTACTACTGGTGCCGTTTTTTTTTTTTTTTTTTTTTTTTTTTTTGAATTGCTGCTGCTGTTATGGGACTGCTGTGCTGTTGCTGTTTTTTTTTTTTTAATGGGACTGTTGTGCTGTTTTTCCCACGGGACTTTGCTGCTGCTGTTATGCTGCTACTGTTGCTGTTTTCTTTCTTTCTTTTTTTTTTTCAGTTGCTGCTGTTGTTATGGGACTGCTGTGCTATTGCTGTTTTTTTTTTTTTTTAAATGGGACTGCTGTGCTGTTTTTCCCACGAGACTTTGCTGCTGCTGTTATGCTGCTACTATTGCTGTTTTCTTTCTTTCTTTTTTTTTTTTTTTGAATTGCTGCTGCTGTTATGGGACTGCTGTTCTGTTGCTGTTTATTTTTTAAATGGACTGCTGTGTTGCTGCTGTTATGGGACTGCTGTGCTGTTGTTGTTTTTTTTTTCCATGGGACTGCTGTGCTATTGCTGCTGTTTTCTTTTTTTTTTTGTTTGTTTTGTTTTGTTTTTCTTTTTTTTAAGAACTGCTGCTGATGCATTTTATTTTCCAGAACTGCTGTATTTTTTTCCTAGTTTATTTTTCAATGTGATAGTTTATTTTTCAATGTGATAGGAAACTGATTTGAGAATATGTCATTCTCTTCTACGGGAGCTAGCAGCCTTGTACCGGCCGAGGGCTCAGAACAAAATGAAAATAAGCCCCTCTGGAACTATACAACGAAGTTGGAGAAAATTGGAGGGGGAGGAGGGAATTTTCATTTCCAATGTAAATTTTGCCACAAAGCTTTTAAGGGCTCATATACTAGGTTTAAGGCACATTTGCTAAAAACTAGTGGTCAAGGGATTCAAATATGTTCTAAAGTCACTCCTAAAGATATGGCTGAAATGCAAAAAGCTGTCGAGGAAGTTGAAGTTAGATTGCAAAGCCTTAAACCAAAAAAAGTTCCTTTACCCCCTCCTAGAGCATCTTTGGGTGGCATGATTGCTAGTCAAGGGCTGACCCTCTTTGAATCAAACAAGCGGTTGAGGAGTGGTAGTGGAAGTGGAAGTGGAAGTGGAAATGCCATTGAGAAGGCATTTAACATTGGGGCATGGGACCAATTACATTCTGAAATAGCTAGGATGTTTTATTCTGCGGGCTTGCCCTTTTACTTGGCTAGGAACCCTTATTATGTTAGTTTCTATAACTTTGCTGCCAATAATCAGATTTCGGGTTATTTGCCTCCTGGTTATAATTTGTTGAGAACCACTTTGCTTAAAAGAGAAAGAGCAAACATTGACAGATTATTGCAACCAATTAGAGGCACATGGAAGGAAAAGGGGGTTAGCATTGTTAGTGATGGTTGGAGTGATTCACAAAGAAGGCCATTAATTAATTTTATGGCAGTGACAGAAGGGGGGCCTATGTTTTTAAAAGCAGTTGATTGTTCAGGTGAAGTCAAGGATAAATTTTTCATTGCTAACTTGATGAAGGAAGTCATCTTTCAAGTTGGGCCCCAAAATGTTGTTCAAGTGATTACGGATAATGCCAAAAACTGCCAAGGAGCGGGGCAACTTATTGAAGGGATATTTTCTCATATTTTTTGGACACCATGTGTAGTACACACATTGAATCTTGCCCTAAAAAACATTTGTGCAGCAAAAAATGTGGAAGCAAATGAAATAACTTATGCAGAGTGCAGTTGGATTACCGATGTTGTTGGGGACGTCATGGTGATAAAGCATTTTATCATGAATCATTCAATGAGATTGTCTATTTTCAATGACTTTGTTAGTTTGAAATTGCTTTCAGTTGCGGAGACATGCTTTGCTTCGATGATTGTGATGCTTAAAAGATTCAAATTGATAAAGGGTGGTCTTTAAGCTATGGTAATTTGTAACAATTGGTCTACTTATAGGGATGATGACGTTGAAAAAGCCAAGTTTGTGAAGGAAAAGGTGTTAGATGACATTTGGTGGGATAAGATTGATTACATTCTTGCTTTTACCTTGCCTATTTATGACATGCTTCGGGCTTGTGATACAGATAAGCCTTGTCTTCACTTAGTTTATGATATGTGGGATATAATGATAGAGAAAGTGAAGTTGGCAATATATAGGCATGAAGGGAAGCGGCAAGATGAGACATCAACCTTCTATGATGTGGTGCATCAGATTCTAGTTGACCGTTGGAATAAGAACAACACTCCGCTTCATTGCTTAGCACATTCATTAAACCCAAGGTGACCTCTAAGCTTTAGCATATTTTTTTTAGGAAAACTATTAATTAAAAAAATATAAACTAATTATATAATTTTCATTCTTGTATTTAAGGTACTATAGCGATGCATGGCTTCATGAGGATCCAAATCGAGTTCCTCCACATAAAGATTTGGAGGTTTCAAGAGAAAGAACAAAGTGCTTGAAAAGATATTATGTTGATCCAGAAGAGAGACAAAAAGTTCAATTGGAGTATGCAGCTTTCTCAACTAGTTCCGGAGGATTTTCAGAGGTTGATTCTATTCATGATAGATCAACCATGGATCCAAAAGGTTGGTGGGTTATTTATGGTGCATTTTCTCCCTCGCTTCAGACCTTAGCTTTGAAGCTGCTTGTGCAACCTTCTTCCTCATCTTGTTTTGAGAGGAATTGGAGTACTTACTTCTTTATTCACTCGCTGAAAAGGAACAAAATATTACCAAACCGTGCTGAAGATCTGGTATTCATTCATAGTAATCTTCGTCTTCTATCAAGGAGAACCCCACAGTACATACAAGGACAAACTAAGATGTGGGATATTGCAGGAGATGCATTTGAATCCCTAGAGGACGTTGGAGTACTTGAGGTTGCAAATCTCTCACTTGATGAGCCGGAATTAGAGGCTGTGCTATTTATTGATGATGGGAGTGTTGGTGGGGGTGATGATGCCATTGAAGATGTCTCCAATGATGAATCATGAATGAAGCGAGGATTATTATTGTTTTTTTCTTTTATGGAGTGGGTGGAGGGACGTTTTTTTGTTATTTTGATTATGATGTGATAGTGACATGTAATGTTGGTGATGATTGATGTACTAAGGGCCTATGGCCTACTATTACATTATATTATGCATTATGGATTTTATTTTTGATTTTTCTAGTGTTAGTTATGTTGTTTCCTTATTAATTGTGACATTATGCATTTTAATTTGGCTAAAAATATAACTATTCTTTAATTTTATGATTATATATAAAAATATATATTTATTATTTGCCGTGTCCTAGCCGTGTCCGTATCCTATTTTTTTTAGGATTTGCCGTATCGCCGTGTCCGTGTCGTATCGTATCCGTGTCCCGTGTCCGTCTCCGTGTTTCATAGATGGTAGTCAATCCCTACTCATTTTGACTGTCCAATATGAGTACAAGAAGAGGTTTCTGTTGCCTTGGCTTTAAATGTCATTAGTGTTTAGTCAAAGACTGATGTTGAGCATAGATTGTCTTTGAAATTGTCTCAAAACATCCTTTGCAGCCGACTGCCTGCATGTCTTCCAGGTTAAAACTTAAAAGATGCTAATCATCAATTTTGGAGTCCTTTCTGGTTCTTAATCTATATATATTTTTTAATTATTTAATTCTTGGCTAAAGGTTGTGTATCTAGGTTCAGATTTTTTGAGATCTCCCAAATAGGTGTCACCAAAACATTCTTGTCTCTGAACTGTGGGCCCACTGATATGGAGTCATTCATTCAGATACTGTATTGTGATGCGGCTTCACTCTATAATTGCTCCACAACAATGTACCACTTAGTTCATCTACATATCATGGTCATTGGTCAATATTCAGCAAGCATCTGGAGTTTCTTTTTCTAGTTTTGAGCTTTGAATACAAACTTTAGTTGCTTTGATACTAAAGTGCACTATGTCAACAGCAGTTGTCTGACAAACAGTTCTGTCCCCAGATATGTGTCAACATGGTTCCATCCTGCACCCGACCAGTTTGCATGCGTAGGCCCATAACCGATTCCCTCATAGTGGTCCAAGGCCACAAACTGGCCTTGGCCCACCAAGTCCATTAAGATCAAGCCCAGGCCTTCTGGGCCCATGCCTGGGCCCAATGTGTCATGGGCCTAACGCCCCTAGGCATATAAGTTAGTTTTTTTTTACTCTAATCTGCTTTTTTTTTTTTTCTCTAATCTGCTCTTATTTTCTTTCATCTCCATTTTTTCTATCTTTCTTAGTTGTGATTATAATTGTATCTAGATACACTATTCGAAAAAAAAAAAGTATCTAGATACAATGCACCTCTTTTAGTTGCTTATGCCTGCTAGTCTTGCTCATTTTATTGTTTTGAGGATTATTGAGAAATATGGTTGTGTTTGCAATTTATTCCCCCAAGATTATGTGGTAATGATTTGATAAGGTTGACCACACCATTTGGTAAAGTATTGCTGGATCAGATTTTTACATGTTTGGTCCACTTTGTTAAGATTCTACCTTTCTGAGTATGTGGCAACCCATGTTTATCCATGTAAGTCCATAATTTGTTGCAGCAGTCACACTTTGGACAAATTTCATAGAATGCTATGATGCATGGATACTCCAAAATAAGTACGTATTGTGTAAAATCTGTGCCCTTGCCATTCCATGGTGTGTCCCCAGTCCCCACCGTATCCATGCTGTATCTAGTCATCATAGATAAAATGTGGTTCAATCACGTATCAATAAAAACCAATTATGGAGTCGGCTCAGATATCATTGATTCAATTCAATCTTCACTCCATACATTGTTGCATGCAGCAAATTTCAGGTCATTTGGAATAATATAAATTGTTAAATTGGGCACACGTGAATAGGGGTGGCAAAACATAACACAAAGCACTAGAACGACCCATTTCTGACCAGCATCTTTACCGTTTGGTCACAGGTCATAGAAATCTGATCTGGCAAAACTGGTTGGTTTAGAATTGACCCACCTAACCTATTTTCTAGTTTCCCAATATATAGTTTCTGATTGTATCTACCTTTAGCACTTCATATTTCCTTGAATAAACTTCATTCAGATAACAGAAGATCATACTTTCAAAAAGAAAATTAATAAGGAAAAAAATTATACATTCTAAAATCACATTTTGCCTCAATACTACAGTTAATAAGGCTTCCTTTAGATAAGTGCTGGAGCGCGCTATAGGTAAACAGGGTGGGCCAACAGCTTGAACTGTTTAGATCTTTAGAAAGTGGACCTCACATACATAAATTTGATTCTCTTACCTGACCCCATCATGTGGTTAAGCTTTTTTATAAAATCTCCATTTCATGTTGCTGGCCTTCAAAGGTTGATGGGAGGCTTTTATTTCCGTTAGTTATATTTGCTTTAGTGTATGGATTGGTAGTGTGATTGTGTGTAAAATGTTTGATAAATAGCTGTAAGTTTTTTTTTTTAAATTATAAATTCATTTTGTTTAGATGTGGATGAAAAGCAACTTATTGATCTGAGGGAAGCACAACTTCTTTATAGACTTTCTGATGAGGTATTTATCCTGAGCACTTATTTATGTAGTAAGTATATAATTTTTTGTTTATAATTTTGCGTTACCTTCCTCTTTGTAGATTGCTGCTGACATGTTTAAGGAGCAGACAAGGAAGCTTGTTGAAGAAAATATTTCAGCAGCCCTTGATATCTTGAAATCTAGGACAAGAGCTGTGTATGTTTACTGTTCTGTATACTAGAAATTTTATATTGTTTAGCTGATTTTTCTGTTACAACATGGGTTTTATAGGTTTTATATGTGAGAGAAAAAAAAAAACAACATCTAGTTTTTCCATAGATGTTTATAACAGTGTGTTCTTTAGATGTTGCTTTGAGCTACCAACACATACTGGACTGTGACATCTTAGGGATTTACTGATCTTGATCATTAGTAAACTTGATCTAATTGTTATCAAATGGGGTTAACATAGTGGAAATCCTTCACATAGTTTTCCTTAATTTGTGACTTTCATCTCTTTAAGTTTTGATTTTCAATAGCATTGTTAATTGAAGATGCATTTTTCTTTTTCTTCCCTTGTATACTAGGATTGTTAATTGTTTCTTCTCTATCTGCCCATGATTATTGCTATTACTATTATTATTGTTGTTGTTGTTTTATCAGCTAACAAAACAAAGGTTTGCCAGCAGAGAAGCAGCACAAATTGTTAAAGAGCTTGACAACATTCTAGCATTCAATAATTCACTAATCTCATTAAGTAAACATCATGATGCTAGCCGGTTTGCCCCTGGGGTTGGGCCAGTTTCTTTGATAGGTAGAGATGCTTCTAGGAATTTGTTTTCTTTAGTCTCTCTTTTTTAAATCTTTGTGGAGCTCTTTTAGTTTAATGGTCATGGTATTGCTGGCTAACATGTCTCTCTATCGTAGGTGGTGAATTTGATAATGACCGCAAGATGGAGGATTTGAAACTCCCTTTTAGAGCATATGTCACAGAATCGTTTTCAAGTGGCCAAATTGAAGAAAGCAAGGTGCATATACATTCCTCCCTCTAGCTGTATGCCTTTATTTTACATTGGGCCAGGCCGGGCGTGGGCTCTCTACCAGTGAACCCGAGCTCAGCCCATCTAGTAAATGAGCTGAAATGATAAATCTGAGCCCGGCCTGAGTACTAAAACATAAGGCCAATGCTGGCCAAAATGGGCTGGACTGTGAACGCCGCTAGATCAAGTACTGTTTGTACAACACCTTTTTTTGTGGGAAGTATATGCACTATTTTTAAAGGGCTTTGTCAGTCCCCACCCCAAAATATTTGTGATAGGATCACAATATCAGTTCTGTTATATCAGGCATTATGATGCACATATACTTCAAGATGGCCATTGTATCGTGTCGTATTGTATCTCATACTTCACTCTTTTTTGTGTAAAATCCGTGTCCATGCTGTGTCTAAGGCGCGTCCTTGTCATATCCATGTCGTATCGAGGCATCATAGATCAGGCAACTGCATATTGGCTGATATACATGATGGTAACTATTGTCATGAATATTGTTAGTGCAAAGTTATCATACTGGAAATTGTTGGGAAATTTCCAAATGTTTGTGTTGTTGAGGGGGTAGGAAACGGGCTGTATTGGCCCTTTCATGGGATGTTATTTGGAATATTCCTTGAAAAATAAATTATTTAGTAAAAAACTGAAAACAATAAAACTTTGAAAATAAATATAAGTATTGTACGAACTGATTTTATATATTTTTTAATTATTTTATTCCAAATTATCACAAATTGATTGTGATTTTCTCTTGTCGTTTTTACCTTTTGTGAGAATACCTTAATATTTATTGTGAAATTGTGCTGAAAAAATTAAAGTTTTTAATAAGTAATTTTTTTAATAAAATTGAAAATAAATATAATATTCTGTTACAAAAGGATTTATATAGTTGTTGTTATTTGACTGATAACAGCTCGAAATCGTGTGTTTATTTTATTCCACAAATATGTCAGTGTTATCATGAGTTTCTTGCATCATTTTTTATTTTTTATTTTTGTGGCATTTTGAAATCAAACTTGGAGTACATTATTCTGAGTTCTTTATTAGCTGATGGATATTCTTTTGCTCCCATTGCTTTGAGTTCTAGATTATGAGTTCTTATGTTTCCTTTTTATTGCTTTCTTTCTTAGCTTGTAGCTTTGAACAATTTGAAGAACATACTTGGCTTAGGAAAGCGTGAATCTGAGGCCATTATACAAGAAGTTACATCAAAGGTCTATCGCAGACGGCTGTCCCAAGCAGTTTCTAGTGGCAGTTTAGAAGCTTCATCTAGCAAAGCAGCCTTCCTTCAAAATCTCTGCAATGAATTGCACTTTGATCCAGAGAAGGCTAGTGAGATCCATGAAGGTATTTGATAGTGGTCCTGTTCTTAAGTCCCAGCTTGAGTTATGGCAGCTGTAAAGGCCCTGGATCTAACTGGGATAGGTCCCAATTGAACAACTGTTATTGCACAGAGGGCTTATATATGATCTAAACCTGGTACCTGGGGACAAAACATTAGTTGTAACATCTGCTATTTGTCATCAGTCACCTAGTCACAGTAATTGATGCTACTTGTAAGTGACACTTGTGCGGAGATCACATTGTTTTGGGTTAAATGAGTGACCCTCCCTGGCATGTTGCTATGGTGCAGGGAGGCAATGAATCTGTGGACTCAGACCCAGGTTGGGTTCGGGTTTTGGCTGTCCCACCCTGTTTATGATTTGTTGGTATTTATGATTGAAACATTTTATACTAGACATTAGTAGCTTAGTTGGTAATGGACATTTAAAAAGGTGAGATAGAAGTTGATGGTTCAGCTCCTCCTTAGAGATCACTTAATATGTAACAAAAGCTTTGACGTGCACTGATGCAAGTACTGAAATCTTTTCAGCAGAAGTTACCTTTGTGTGAATGATATATGTGTTATCCTTCCAGAAATCTATCGACAAAAGCTCCAACAGTCTGTCTCTGATGGGGAGTTGAGTGAGGAAGAAGTTGCTGTTTTACTGCGTCTCCGAGTTATGCTCTGTATACCTCAGGAAACTGTTGATGCAGCACATGCAGATATCTGTGGCCGCTTATTTGAGAAGGTGGATGATTCTGCCTCAAAGAATTGATTCTAGTTCCTATAAAAAAGAATTGATTCTAGTTCCTATAATATTCTTTGCTTTCACGGTTTAATATAATATTCATAATTTTTTAGTATGTTTCAGTTAAGGTGTTCTCCAATTCCTACTATGTATTTGGAATCCCTTTAAGAAGTTTCTTGTTTTGGTTGGATACTGACACATGAAGTATGTCTTTCAGGTTGTGAAGGATGCAATTGCTGCAGGTGTTGATGGATATGATGCTGATGTCAGAGCCTCTGTTAGGAAAGCCTCACAAGGCTTGCGCCTAAAAAGAGATGCTGCTATGACTATAGCTAGCAAGGCAGTATGTGAACTTTTCCCCAACTCATCATATAATATACATGATGTGCAGAGAGTCATTTTCATTTTATTTTGGCGAAAGAGGTATATAGTCTTTAGAAAGAGTAATTTTATGGGGCGACCTTTCGTTGTAGTAAGATGCCAATTTGACTGGGGTAGCTCATGTTCTTAAAACTTATTGTTGCACGGTTCCATCTGTATAGTGGCTTCTAAAGTGACACATAGAACCAATGTTCTATGTTAACTAAGGATGAACTCCTTCAGTCAGGATTATCTGAATGGGTTATGTTTAGGTTATCTTCTTCTTGGGGCCTCTTTATAGGAATGGTTAGACCTCGTGGAGGACATCCTGGATGTTCATTTGGTGGGGCTGAGCAAATAGTTTGATCGCATTACACTTTCCTTATCAGAAGACATTTCATGACTCATAATTTTACTGTTTTCTATTGTACGCTAGGTGCGCATGATGTTTATGAACTATATAAAACGATCCCGAGCATCTGGCAGTCGAATTGAAGCTGCAAAAGAACTCAAGAAAATGATAGCGTTCAACACTTTGGTTGTCACTGAATTGGTTGCAGACATCAAGGGTGAATCCAGTGTTACATCTCCAACACTAGTTGAGAAGGAACCTGAAAAATCTGAAGAAGATGAGTGGGAGTCCCTACAGACGCTAAGGAAAACAAGGCCGAACAAGGAGCTTGAAGCAAAGCTAGGAAAGCCAGGTCAGACTGAAATTACTCTCAGGGATGACCTTCCAGTGAGGGACCGGATTGATCTTTACAGGACCTATTTGTTATATTGCCTTCAAGGAGAGGTTACTGTAGTACCATTTGGGGCACAGATCACAACAAAGAAGGACAATTCAGAGTACCTGCTGCTTAACCAGCTTGGGGGCATTCTAGGACTCACCGGTAAAGAGATTGTGGAGGTTCATCGAAGCTTGGCTGAGCAGGCATTCCGCCAACAGGCTCAGGTGATTCTAGCTGATGGCCAGCTAACAAAAGCTCGGATGGAGCAGCTCAAGGATGTGCAAAAGCAGGTAGGTCTTCCAGCAGAAGCTGCACAGCAGGTTATTAAGAGTATAACAACGACAAAGCTGCAAGCTACGATTGAGACAGCTGTGAGTCAAGGGAGGATGAATGTGAAGCAGATGCGGGAACTAAAAGAAGTGGGTATTGATGTTAGCAGCATGATCTCAGAGAAGTTGTGTGAGGAGATCTTCAAGAAGACAGTAAATGAATTATTTTCATTGGGTACTGGAGAATTTGATGAAGTGGAGGTTTATGAGAAGATTCCATCAGATCTAGGCATACATGCTGAGAAAGCCAAAGTGGTTGTTCATGAGCTTGCCAAGAGCAGGCTATCTGAGTCATTGATTCAAGCTATAGCATTGCTGCGGCAGAGGAAACCAGCAGAAGTGGTATGACAAGATTTTCCCTTTTTTATTTTTATTTTTAATTTATATCTAAAACTATTATCTTTCACTCTACAAATAAGAACTGAGAAAGGTGAAAAAGAGGCCTTATATGAGTGATACCACAGCCAAAATTGAATAACAACCATAAAGAAAGAAACACACACACACCCAAAAAAAAAAAAACTATGTAGGAAGACTTACATTTAAGATTAGCTGTTGACTGCTGTCCCTCACAACCTTTAAAAGGTGCTGAAAATGAAAATTACTTGTGTTAATAACTATATGACTTAATCACATCCGTCCATTTGTAACTTATTACAACTTTAGAATGAATCAAAATGTCCTTATTTAACTAAGAAGCGACTACTCATAGTGGGTGGTTCCACTAATAGGTCCACTAAAACATAATTACTTAAGTCAGGTAATTACACTTGCAACTGCAAATATGGGTGGTAGGTCCCCATGGCAGGTGGTGGACGGTTCATGCCAGCTGCGTTGCCCGCGCTGGGCTGACCTATCCAGTTGGGTCGCTTGGCTGGATTGGTCCAGGTGACCTCATTTGGGCGGGATTGCTTCGGTTGTGCATTGTTGAATTTTGTAGCTGTCCCATATTTAATCCAGCCTCGATCTGAACCAATCAGCAGTTGATCTGGACTCTGCAGGCCACTTTAGAGCTGTCCAATCTCTCCATAAACCCATTGGCCATCAACAAGATGTGATCAACTGCCAGATCTTCATGAACTATCCACTCCAAGGTTTTAAAAATCAGACTTGGAGGGTGATGTGGTCCCCCGTGAGTTGTCTCAACTCGACTGTTTCAATTTAGAACCAAGGCTCTCCAAACATATTGAATTATATGATAAAAATACAGAAAGAAAAAGAAAAAAGTCATATAAATATGCACAGATTTAAGACTCATCTTAACTAGGATGTATGGATAATAATTAGAATAGGCATTGTCATTTTCTTTTCATTCAGTTGAGTGAGAACAGTGGATCCGATCTTTGAATGCTTATATCTTCCACAAAATGTTGTTTTAAATTTTAATATTCCAAAATTGATGTAAAATATCCCCCAACAGCCTTCCAAAAGTTCTTCTAACAAGAAAATAGAGAAGATGGGTTAAAGTTTTTTTTTTACAGGAATAGGTGGGAAGGAGGTTACCTTGACTTAGCGACTTAGACTTGGCTGATTTTTAAAACCATGATCCACTTTCAGTACCTGTTGGTCAATCTTCCATCTCAGCATCACTTTTAACAATGTCAGTATCGCCTTCCGAGACCCTGCATCCACTACCTCCAATAAATCTCTGCAAGGCTGGTCTTGACGTTTCCTAGCCAGTTGCTTCAACAGCTTCTGCAGATCCATCGACTTCCTCTGATTGGTTATTTTCATCGATTCTATTGTCACCAACTCTTTTTTGACCCACAGCAGAGGTTTCTAAATGCCTTGACCTGACCTGCACAACTTGTTCATTGCTGCTGTAATGCTTGACGTTCATCATTACCTATGTTCCATCGGTTCTTTATCCGTGTTCCTCCTGTCTGCAGATAGGACCTCCCCAAACTGCTACTTACGGCTTCATATGTTTCATCCCATGATGGTTTCTCATCCAGAGCCTTCTTTCTCCCTGCACTAAAGGTTTAATCTCTCCAAAGAACAAAAGATATCCTTCTGTTGTGTGATATTCTCTTTTGGCTACTCTCTAGATCTTAAGATTCAGAGTATAATGAGAACCATATCATCTCCCAGGCTCTTTACCTCCATTACACCTGAACCTGAAGTACTGAAAATCCTCCAGCTGAAGCAATTACCAGAAGTATGTTCCAGCACCACCAATCTGCTCCACAGCTTCAGCAAACGTTATTAATAGAAGTATGTTCATTTCATTTAGAGGAACAAACAAATCGTTCCTGATGCTTGCTTCCCTGTTTTCCTTGTAGTGATCTCCCTTGCTTAAAGCTGCTTCGATTTTTTTTTCTTCCTGCCTTCATGCTGTGGTTATCTTTCTGCTGGTCTTACAACCTAGCACATTGTAATCTTCCCCATCAGTCCATCCCAATGAAGATAGTTCCGTTCAACTCTCTTTTAGCCTTCCAATTTGTTCCTTTTATCTTGCATTTTAAGACCTCCCTTCCAAGTTCCAACCCTTTCCTCTTTGGTTGGGGAATGATGTCGTCTTTCACACACCATGCCAAGAGCATGCTGACGGAAGCATCCCAAAGTAGAGTTGCTTGGCATATTTTCCATGAACAACATGAACAAATTCTCCTGCTTCAAATCATTACTGTTTACCTCATTCCAATCTCCTGCGTAGTATCCTTTAATCGGCCTCTCCATGTCTCTTCATATGAATACTTTTCCATTGCTAATTTTGATCTGTCATAACTTTCTGTTGCAAACTGCAGTAATTAAAAACCAGCTAGTGTTGGATGAGGCTCGGTCAAAAGAAAAGAACAGAGAAGAAAAACTGGCATTTCTCTTGTTTGTCCCAAATAATCTTTTCACTGCCTTCTGTTATTAGTTAATCTAACTTGTTGATCCGGTGATGCAGGCCGAACCCAAGTCTGGCCCAGTCCCGATTGATACACTTTCTATTTTGTTATTTCCTATTTTAGTAGGTCTTATTTGCTTAGAATTAATCCTTCTATATTTAGAACCGATCACTCCTATATAAGGAGTAATTTTCACCGTATTAGGTATGCTTTTTATCAATAAAAATTTTCAGGAGTGCCAAGATTTTCTCGTTCCTTATTTCATCGTGACTACCTTGAATCCTCGGATTCGAACAATCCCTCGGGAGATTGTTCTACTACCCATCCAAGATCCAGGGCTGCGCCGTTCGGTCAGCCCCATCATGGAGTGGATCACTATAACCAGTGATCCAATTTTGCCTTGGTCTTGGTTGCTTGGTTGCTTGGTTCATCATCATCATTATCATATCATCATCATCATCATCATTTGAGTGATTTCTACCGATTATGATCAAATGGGATCTCCTAAGGGCGGCCTCTTGTGCGTACACTCTCACAGTGAGCAAATGTTTGATTGCTGCCTTTAATATGACCAAGGGGGTTCATAGCTTCTTCTCGTTGCAGGTTTCCTCTCTTAATGACATGCTAGCATGTGACAAGGCTGTGCCTGCAGAGCCATTGTCATGGCAAGTGCCAGAAGAGCTTGTTGATCTTTACTTAGTCTACATGAAGAACAACCCACCACCTGAGAAGCTCTCTCGCTTGCAGTATCTGTTACGTATCAGTGACTCAGTGGTGGATGAGTTGCGAAGGAGAATAGAGAGCGGAGACCTGCCAAACGGGGATGAAGAGGAAGCATTTGTTTTTTGACCCGGTTTTATGTGAAGTAATGGGTTTTCCTGAAAAAAAGAAATTTTTTGGCCAAAAAATCATGGATTCAACCAAAATTCCCCTAAAAAAGGGGATTTGCAAATTTCAAGAGTAGGCTTCCCTCTTGCATCCTATGATTTTTGATACTTGAAAGCAATTCGGGAGGAGAAAAGTCTGCCCAAAGAGGGAGGATCAATATGCAGGCACCAACTCTCTAAAGCTTTTGTCATTTCTTATCACAATGTAGACTGTTGGGTCAGTATCTCCCAGTTGTATGACAAAAGTATCTCCCAGTTATATGGCAAAATTATCTGCTTCTCTAGGTTTGTGAGTTCCTTATTGCTCAAGCTGTTCGCTTATAGATGTGTCTTTAATGAAGGTCCCTGTCATGTTACGCCCAAGAATTCTATACTTCTTTTATTATTATTATTATTATTATTATTATTATTATTATTATATCCCTTTTGTGGCTCAGTGGTGTAGGCTGACTCTTGTGTTATACTTGGATCTGGGCCTTGTCGTTGGCCTGGCTTATTGTTGCCCCGTTTTTACTGCATTTTGACCTCTGCCTTTGTGGCTGGCGATGAAATCTTACTTGCTTGAGAAAAAATAAGCAATCGGAAAAGAAAAAAAAACAAAAAACGAAGAATGAAAAGCAGATCAGCATGTGAAGATGACATCTATTTGTCCAACAGAAGATAATGAACGAGGAGGTTGCTGCTTGAGTCATGCTTCCAATCGGAGAAAGAAAGAAAAAAGACAATAAAAAATGATCTGTCTAATGAGTCGTAGAACTGTAGAAGTCATAATGAGATAGTTGGATTTTATAAGTGATTTGTGTTAGTGGGATAGTTGGATTTTTTTACTGATTTATTTATTTCTTTGTTTTTTTATTTTTTTTGGGCACCTATGGTGTACATGGAGGCTTACTATTTGCTGGCAGTGACTGCGCTATAATATATTCGACTACTACTTCACATTTTAAAAATGAATCTGTTCTTATTCTTACTTTTTTTTTAAAAAATAATGTGGGTATTGTAGAGGTCCTTGATCCTCTAAAAAAAAAATAATGTGGGTATTGTAGAGGTCCCTGACCCAAGAGGACTAATCCCTCCCATGGTGCCTTCTAACCCGTACAAACAGGCACCAGGCAAAGTCGGAGTTGTTTCGATTACATGCCTTGGGGAGCAAATTCTAGTCTCATGCCATTTCACCAAATCCCTGGTGAGTAACATAAAATTGAATCTATATTTATATAAAAGTAACATTTGATAAATCCTGCGTTGCAATTATATTTGGCTGTGATGAATGGATGTTCATGCCGTCAAATTGGTGGCTCATTTGGTTTGAGACTTGGGTTGCCCTCCAAAGTCTTAAGTTCGACTCTTGCCCCTATTATCAAGGTAATATGTGTGTGGGCACATAAAGACCCTTTAAGAAATAGTCTTTGCTTGTTAGAATTGGATAACTCTTGGGCAGGAGGTCAAAGCTCCAAAGGTTGGGCTGATGAAAGATATCTTGGGTCCTCAAAGGAAAAAAAAAAAAACCCCTGGATGTGCTTGCCTACTATTTTATTGGAGGAAATATTGACTTAATGCAACGTATTAGTAATATTCTAGGGTAAATAAGTTCATCCTACGTGAGAACGAATTCTAACATGAAGTGTAATTGAGTTCTTTGTAGCTCTCCATCCTAGAACTCTTTTGCTTTTGACTACAGCTACTTTCCTCTAGAATCATTAGAAATATGCTGACCATGCCCAAAATGCTAATGCTGCACACAATTTTTAATAATAGATGGTGTTTTAACCCTTTGGGCCGGATTAATCTTTTTGGGCGTAGGGGGAGCCTGGTAAATTCTTTGTGGCCCCATGCTGCACTTCATAATTACCATCGTCATGTCAAACCCAACTTAGTGTAATATATCATCCGGAAAGGAAATTCACATTGCATTTACAGGAGCACCTCATTTTCGAAGGAGGTTTTTTTGGGGCTAAAAAAAAAAACTCTTGTTGAAACATCTTAGCACCAGTCTAGCCTTCATTGAGGACAAGCTCATTGTTTTGTAACTAGACCAACTTGTATGTTTCTAAGAATGCATGAAGTCTGACTTTAGATTAATGTGATATGGCTAAGATGATGGTGCATCGCCGCAATAGAGTGTAACACTAATGGTTGAAACGTTGGGAACTTTCCCCTTTGTTGTTGATTTTGGGAGAATCTTGCAAGTAGGAAAGCAATCGCTTTGTCAGTGTAGAAGAACAGAGGATTGTATTAGTCGAAGAAATACAAAATAGTTCTGGAAGTCACAGCCACCAAAAGATCCCTAGCTGAGTTTTTAACGCTCAATGGATTGCCTACCAAGAAAAAAAAAGAAAAACCTCAATGGATTCTTGATTTGTTTTCATTATCCCGAAATCAACAAAAATATGATTCATACCATCATATCCCAGTTTTTTTTTTTTTTTTTGATAAAGATCGTGTAATCACAGTACCCCTTGCAATGCTATGACGAAGTAGAATGAAGTCCCAACTCTATTCATAAGAAAATGCAACCGCATTGGGTCATCTCTCTCTTCTTTCGACCACTCACCCAAAGGCGGATGAAAGGAAGAAATGTGAACACGGAATTACTAGAAATATGAACATAGAACCGACAAACAAAAGCAAGACGCCAGGGGAAGCAAAAGATTATACCAGTCAGATATCCATGCCCAGAGGCAATCACAGTTGCACTAATGCAAAGGTTTATCAGGTGAAAATACACAGTAGTGAGGAAATAATTACAGAAAAAACTGCTTGTCGTCTTAGGGAAGCTTAGAGCATATGTTGTGATTGAGAAAAAAAAAAAAAAAAGAAAATGCAGTGCATAGGGCATGCTTCAGCATTATTCGGATCTTTGGAACTCTGTTTCCTTGCAATTAGTTTAGCTGCAAACCTAATTACTTGTTGCTCAGTTCGCCTTGTAATAGTTATGGCAAAGCACTACACAACAATTACCCAGGCAACCGTGGATGATTTTCTCCTGCGCACTGCACATCGATGCTGCCGTGCTGGTCTTACGTTGGACCCAATGAAATTCAGCGGCGACCAGCCTTTGGTGGCAATCTAGTGTGTAGGAGAAAATTATCCATACCCGTATAAAAAACATGGACCCTGTTTAATGCATAAGCCTAGTTGATTGTGATGCACTCTGTTTACAAAGGTCCACCCTAGTCCACAAGACATAAGAAACCTCCCATGAACTAAAGCTGAAGCAGACCTTGCTTGCCTGGGCCAGTCGTTCATGAAATGTCAAAAGAATGACATACTCATTACATTGCAGAGCAACTGCATAGACTCAATTATGTTGTGATTTTGACGTTACCCATTTTGTATATACATCAATCACAAGATCAACACTAAACAACCACACACAAAAAGAGACAGAGATTTACGTGGTTCACCCAAATAGAGCTATATCCACGGCCACATAGACGATCATCTTCATTATGACAAGTAAAGCATACAGAAACTCACGTTCTTTCACATCGTCTCACCTACGTGGTGTAGGAACACCACGGGCAAAAGAGCTCTTATCTCTCACCAGTGCGCAAGATCTAAGGTTACAGACTATACACATATATAATTTCTGCTTTCTTGGCTACCAAGAAAGCCTTAGTACAATTACCAAAATACCCTTGACCTTAAATCAGTCCCTGTCTAATCTAGTGGACTCATCTGGGTAAACTGAAATACAAGACATAAACCTAACAATCTCCACTTTGGCTTGAATTCCGCATAACTCGAACCACCAGGAGATAAAACCAGCAATGTTTTCATATACCTTGCTGAATGGTATGTCACTGTACCAACGATGCAGACTTCTTCCTTCAACACTTTAAAATGTTGAACCAGCACATGAACTTTGAGCAAAGTTTATCTTCTCTTCAAACTCCACCTCGAATTTAAAGCTCGAAACCATTAACAAATCTGAGTGATATCAATATCTAAATCACTCACCATCCTGCCCCATCTTCAACATCACTATGAAGATCCAATCACCACAAGCATGCAAGCAAAATAGATCGGGAATACAAGTCCAGATGACTTCATAATTGCAGAACAACCTCTACCTTTGAGCGGTCAAAAACTACATTTGACTTGGCTTCCGATCAATCAAACAAATGTTTGACAACTGCTAATGCATCAGCTCTTCCTTGCTGCCTTTTCGGCTTTGGCAAGATGAATAACATCACATGCGATTTGGAAAACATGTGAACCCCAAACGAACAACTTTGTTTGAATAAGCAAACCCTTTGCAACTAGGCCGGCGACTCTTACTAGGGTTTGCAACAACAACCAGGTCGACTCGACCCGGTTCTGACCTGAACCCATATCTGTTCAGTTCTTCTCTCTTCAAGACTTCTGCACCAAGCTGTAGATCTAGTCACCATGAGCACGCTGGAAGAAACGGATATAAAAACTTACCCCGGATGGCTTCGATATCACAAAAACGGTTTTCTGCACTTCCGATTTAGTCAAACTCCTTGTTGACAGTCAAACAACTAATATTTTTCTACAAACACATAGATTTCCTCACAACGATTCTATAGGCTCAAACGGATTTCCGATTGGACATCGGACGATCAAGATATCGTAGAAACAATTTTAGCCACAAATCTGGTCAAACCTACCTGTTAACGAATACTGATGTCACTGCTGATGTCACGGCTTGCTGGCAAACTGGGTTGGATTCTACGTACACGGGTCAGGTCTTACTCGACCCGAACTGGCTGACTTGCTGGATTGAATTGTTGGGTTGGGCTTCTTGTACACAGAACAGGTCGACCTGACCCAACCCGGCCTGCAACCTGTGTTGCTGGTAACTGAGCTCTGCTTGATGGGTCAAGTCTGACCTGACCTGATCTACACTGGCCCGGACCTGGACTAACTTGCACTGGACCTAACCTGGAATCTGCTGCTGTAACCGGGTTAGATCTAACTCGACTTGGACCCGAACCTGGAGCCTGCGCTGCTTGGGCTTCTCCACCCCGGGTCAGGTATAATGACCCAGCCCAAAACCCAACCTGAAAACAGTGAGTCGTCTTCCTCCTTCACTCTGTGTTCTGCAACCCAGTTGCCGATAGAAGCGGTTGCAAGCCACGGTTTACTTCGACTCCAGCTGCCTGGTCCGGCTGGCTTGCGCTTATCCAGGGACGGCGATGATAGGTGTCTGGCGGCGGCTGCCAGTGGTTGACGATCGTAGCAACTGCTGGTCTTTTTTCTTTTTTTTTTTTTTCTTCTTGCAGTAGTGCAGTTGATGTCTTCCCCGACGATCCGGCAACAGCAGTTCATTGACGATGGTCGGCGACTACTTTCTTCTTCTCCGGCGAACCAAAAACCACGGCTGATTTATTCTCTCTATTTTGTGCACTGCAACAGAGAACTCTGATCTCCTTTAGCCAATAACCGCCCAGCCCACCTTGTGATCTCGATCCATGCCTGATTTGATCTCCTCCGTTTTTTGCAAATCGAGAGACAGTCTTTCTCTGATCACAACCTACCGATCTTGGTCCTTCTGCAAGTTCCAATCGAGCACCATCAATCACAACTGCAGTAATCAACTCCAAGATCTGAACTGGACCTGTGAATCCTTTTTCTCCGATCCCAGCCAAATCAGAGAACCCAATCTTGTCTTCTTCTTCTCTGATTGGAAACTCCAATTCTGATTTTTCTGCAACGAGAATTGCAGAACTCCGGATCCTCCGAGAAGATCCAATCCGTTGATCTTTCATGCACAACCTCCAAGCCACTAAGCTTACACAATAGAATATACAGCGACACAATAAAAAAAAATGTAGAGGTGCCGTTTTTGCAGGTGAGAGCAATTAAAAGAGTTTCATACCTATTTAAATGTAAAAATTTTGATATTAAAATAATTTTATTTATACACTACTTTCACACCTCATTTATGCATGCATAAATTAATACAAACAAATCGTGATGATACATGTAAACATTTACATATGTAAACGAGTGCAAACAAGCTACCTATAAAGTCCTTACCCTATAGCTTGCATGCATGGATAGGAATTGTGAAAACCCCAAGCAATCAGTATTTTCTCTGTATAATCATTTTGTTGTGGGAAGATGTTCTCCGGTGGAATCTGGACAAACGGATGGATACCCTTCATCAAAGGCCCATTTGTATAATTAGAAGGGTCCCACCATATGAAGGGTCAAGATGGAAGTTCTAGGCATCTCGCTGCTCGGAGGAAAATATTTTCCTTTATTTTATACTTTCGACATGTGAGGTAAGGGTAGAATGAGGAATTGAGATTCATTGAGGAAAATTCTCACTGTGACTGTAACAGGACCTATGGTCCCACCACGGTCACCACAGGGTTTTTTGACAGAGGATCCATACTCATGAGTGAGGTAATCCGTAGTCAAAATCTCTAATCAAAAGCAAGTGTAGTCAATTTATAATTGGCCTTGATGGTTGTGTGAGCTGCAAATGTCTGGCATCAGCATCACCCTAAATATGCTTCTACTAGAGTAGGTTCAAATAAAGTTAAACATCTTAACCATGATGAGGTCATGTAAGCCTGACTAATGGAGGGCTTAACGGTTTAAATGAGCGCCGTCAAGGCAGTGGCTCAATTTGTTTCGGCCCTATTTGCTCTCGAGCGTCTTAAGTTTGATTCCCGCCCTTGCATTATCTAGATTTTATATGTGCGGCCATGTATGTACCTCATAGAAAATAGTTCTTGCTCATTAGAATCGTGTAATCTCGGGCCAGAGGCTAAATGTTTGAAGGTTGGGTTAGTAAGGGATGCCCTAAGTCATTAGAAAAAGAAAAAAAAAATAGCTTAAATGAGTTATGCTTGGTTTCTAAAATAGGAGTCTAGCCCAATTCTCGTATTGAAACACGGTTGATTTTTAGGTCTTGCATTGATCACAACCCTTAAAAAATATGCACCATGTGAAGGGCCCTAGAGACCGTTGTAGCCCCGTTCACAATTCTAGCCACTTTGCTTGGGCCTTGAACCAATATTGAGGAATTGGGACGTGGGTTTTTCCACACTGTACAATTTTATTTTAATTTGTTTATTCATTTTTGATGTCAATTCAATTCTCACAAGCCTAAAATTTAATTTTTCTTAGGTCAATTCTTCATTAGCCTGTATGGGATCATGAATATTTAGTATCAGAGGGTTTAATGATAACCCAACTAGGATTGTGCTGTCTGTATTTGAGTCTATGGGTACAAAAGTCTTATGTGGACCTCAACACAAGTTTTATTAGGCACATGTAATGGACCTGGACATGATTTGAAGAAAATGGTTGAATCGTGAGCTTTACCTTTTTTCCTTCTCTTGTGGATCGAGTGCTTCAAGTATTTGTAGACCTTTCCATCCCTATCAACTGAGAACTGTACATAGGTTGAAACATTGGAATGAATGTCTTGGATGTTAAGCAATGATGATTGAAGATCTAGCCATCTAGGTGGCTCATGGCTGGATACATGTAGGATAGCTGGTTATTGTATATTCTATGGTCCTTAATTTCCTTTTTCCTCTGTTTCTTTAACAGGTTTCAAGTTCATTTCAATTTTTTTAGGCGACTCGGTCTTCAGTCCCAATTCCTCTCCATACACAACCTAGTATCAACTGATCAGGACCATTAAATGGGCCTCTTCATAGGGTTGCCATTGGGTGTGCGATTAACTGAGCATCAGAGGTCTCCAATTCCGAATAATGCTGGTATGAAATTTATTTTGTATATGGGAGAAATTTAGATCCATGCATATAGGACTTAGGAGTCTAAATAGCTTTAGTTATATCCATATTTAATAGTCTACTTATCTTTGATTAAATACCATTTAATAGTCCCACTTCTGTATTTTAATTTTTTTTACTAATATGAGCTGTTAGTATATCTTCTCACAGCTGCAGCCCCTTCATTTCGACCAGTGGATCAATGGAGCATGGCCCACGCGCATGTCATTAAGCATGAAATTGGGTTAATTGACAGCTTAATGAAATGCATATGCCCTCGTATGACCATATAGTAACACTCAAGTGCACTATCAAAAGAAAATGGAATTCCCCTTCAGACAATAGAATGTTAGAAGGACGTAGCTTTCAGTCAATCAAAGAATGGCCTACAGGAATTGTGGCAGCACGGACTTCCATTAAAGCAACAGTGTGCAAGCAATTGTCATAACTCACAACTACTCCACGAAGATTTGCGTGATAAAGCAAGACTAACCTATTATTAGGGAGATCCTTTTTGGTTTATCTTTTTACATTATTCTATTTATGCTCATGACGAATGTCAAGCAAGAGCATTAAACCCTACTATAAGAACTAAGGCAACCATATGATTGGCCAAACAAGAGTAATAATAAACAGTTTTGTTCTGCCATCTATACTTTTTGACCTGGGATGAGTTATAATCAAATGGATCCATCCGATATAGGAATATTTTTTTATTTATTTGGAGACACCTTTAGCTTTTGATTTTCTTATTGTTATGTTTTCTCTTAATCACTACAACATGGGGCCTAACTCTTTTAGCAATTTCTTACTTCGAATACATATAATGCATTAGGGTCAACCCCCATATAAGGCCCACTAGCACTACGAGGTTTGAGCGTCTGAAATAGTGGTTAAGGTCCTGACTCCTTATCACCGTTTTACTAGGGTTTGGACAAGGTGAGTGGCCAAGTTTGTGAGAGGTTATTCTAATAGATATGTAAAGTGGACATGTGGCATGCTGATGCCCCACTAAAAAAACTATCAATCAAAACTTAGTTCTATTGACCATTTTTAGTAATTTGATCTAAGGGGAAGAAATAAACACGCCAAATAAAAGCCTCCGAATCATCTAAAACATCTCTATTCCTCATATAACTATGATCGTTTGATTGTTTTTTAAAATTTTTTTCTTCTTCTATGAGTAGTTTAAAGGGAAGTTTATCAACGGGACTTCTGCTTTAGTTGATGGGAACAAGCACTAACTGGATATTAGAAGTGTCCTATACATGTTCATAATAATATATCTCATTTTCCTTTTGTCATATGGGCTGGGGCATTGGAAGGTTCTGAGTGTGGAGACTGAGAGGTTGGAAAATGAAAAGGGCGAAGAAGAATAAGTGAGAAATGGTACTTTTGCTTCCAAGCAATGGATGTGATTGACTAAATAAGATTCTTTGACCTGCCCTCGTTCACACGTTCCCATGTCAGAGTACCAAACAAACTTCGGAGATGAGTATCTTAATTTTGGACTGAAATTACAAACTGCTCTTGGAATCTAATTCAAGAATGTGGTGATTTTATTTTTTATTTTAGTCGGGCTAGCCATACTTTCCATCTTATAACTCAATTTACAATTCTCTTCTCTATAATGTTAAAAATGAGTGAAGCCCAAAACAAAACAAAATAAATGAGAGTTGTAACTTGGGTTATTTGGATTGTGAGATAGTGAATATAGCCAGCATTATTGCTTCCAAGTCATGCTAGCTTTTGAGATGTATTAACTATTTGGATTATAAAATGATATCAAAGCTCTATTAGATTGGGACCTCAAACTCCAAGGAGCATTGGCAGAATCAAGTAGAGTTGAATTTGAAGATTTAAAAAAAACTCTCTTTAATTTTGGAAATTTAATGCTCCACTGCCAACGAAGCATTGTTTCCCTAGGTCGCATCTGTAAACATGTATTGCGTGGATAGGTAGGTATGAATTGCAAAGTCGACGACCTATTTGATGGGGTGATAAGTAGTTTTGTCTTAGGTTAATGGCTAATTGGATTGTAACACCTGGATCTGATTAACTTGTTTCGACTTACTTGTAAGGGGACGAGTTGAGTGCGTGGAATGAGTGACAGAACTCAACCTAGTTCTTGGCCTAGATCGCCCAAGTTAATGCTGACCAAAAAGTGATCAATCCCCATATCATTTACTATGTTCACCTTAATCATCTATTTAAGGGCTTTAAAATTTTGATAGTCACACGAGTACATACTCATAGACTTGGATGGGATTAATAGGGTTGAATTGGGGTGGGGAGCTGTTGGCGCGTTAGCTATTTTCCAGAAATCTCTGGTATTTTAAATATTATTTTGACCTTTTTTTCATAAGAAATAAATAGAAAATCAAAATCAAAATATGATACAAAATAATCTGCACTTGTGAACCATATTTGCAAATACCCAGGGTCTGACGAGGGCCTCAATATTAGCCAGAATGACTGAACAGGCTGACTATGGGCAGCCTCCAGCTCACAAAAGAAAGAAAATCCTAAAAAACAATGAAAGCTGTCAACATGATGAGCCCATGTTGTTTATTTGCTGATTTCCAATAGTGGATATATAGGGATCATATGGAACTAATTATATATCATATTAAATTCAATGCAAGGGATAGAGGAAATGCCTAAAGATTAGCCGTCTAGCAAAAATAAATACTGATCACTAGATGTTGTAAGCTAATGGAAAGAGATATAAAAAATCATATGCAATTTAAATATTATATTGTAACAACTAACAATATTTGTCTTCTATCAGTTGGGTTTTAGTAGATTGCTAATCCACAAATTCTTATATTACGAGACTAATATATTTACTTTCATATGCTGTTCATGATAGACTAACCACACACGTCAAATATTAAACTTTCCCGCCTAACTTTAGAGTTAGTGGCATAGGTGGTTGAGATTTAACTAAAAAAAAAAAGAAAGAAAGAAAAGAGAAGAACGGAAGGGGATGTAGACCCTCTCCTTTAGACTTCACATCCTTAGAAGCTTGACCTTTAGGCAAAATGCAGCTCGCCTGAAAATGACTATGCACCAGTAGAACTAGAGTCCTTGAATGACGCCACCAATTCGTCCTATAAATACATGTCTTTCTGCATTATCCACCCTACAGAAGCTCTCTTCTTCCTCTTCTTGCTAACAAATGGCTTCCTTATTTAGTCTTGCTTCTGTTCTCTTCTTCTCCTTTTTCGCAATTGCTTTTGCTCAACTCTCATCAACCTTCTATGACACTTCATGCCCTGATGCCCTCTCCACTATTCAAACTGCAGTCCATGCAGCGGTTGTAAAGGAGAAACGCATGGGGGCGTCTCTGCTCCGCCTCCATTTCCATGACTGCTTTGTTAATGTATGTGTTGAATGCAGTCAGCCTCTACCATAATACTATCTTATGCACTTGTTTTGCATACATGTTGGGAGAGAACTTTTCCCTCGATCTGACCCTGCACCACTTCTTCGGTTATTTATTTCACTAGCATAACACAGCCATCATTGTCTTGGTCATCTTCATTGTCCCTGTTGTAGCCTTTACCGCATTTTTGCATGTGCATGATCATGGAGCTCACATGTGATCGGTCCTAGTTCACCAGTTCTAGTCACAGGTTACGTTTGGGTTTGGTCTGTGTTGGTTCCTGTTTTAGGTGGTTGTGGTCTGGTTGTGTTTGTGTTGTATTTCCCATTCAAGCAAAAATCTGAGCTGGGCTTGTTTGGGTTGGGGCCGATCTTGGGCCTGATTTCTGAAACCCACATGAAAATAGGGTGTGGTTCAAGTTTGTGCTTCAAGTATTCAAATTAATAAAGAATGGCTCCTTACACTACTGGTAAGGAGTGGTCGTTGTTATACTTGGTTATTAAGAGTTTGAACTCTGGATATGCTACCTTTTTCTTGCTTGTACTCGTCGTTTTCCTACTCTGTGACCTTTTTTCCCGCTTATGGGGGCTCAATGTTAAAATTTTAAAAAAGAAAAAACTAGAAGAGGGGTGCAAATGTTTAAAAAAACTAATTTTCAAAATTTACAAGGGTTTTTTCTTGAACTTTTTTCAAATCAGGATGAGGAATTCAACCCTTAGAGTCTTCCATTTGGGTTTGCTCCTATGGGGGCTCTCTCTTGCGTCTCAACCCTCTTGATTAGGTTTCAAAAAAAAAAAAAAAGTATTCATATTGACTTTGAGTGCCTATATATATATATATATGAACTGTTCTCACATGCTTACCGTGAGAATTTTTTATAAAACCTACTTGTAGGTCCCATTTGGAGATGAGACTAGAGGAAATGAAAAGATCTATGTGGGACCACCCCAAATATCAACTTTGGCTCCAATCACATATCCTTAACTGCTTCATCCATGGCCCACAAATCCAATTATTCGGATTGGTGAATAGTTGATTTAACGATCCAGTAAATTCAGATTTGATTGAAAGTTGGAGTATGTGACTATCATGGGAGTCCTTATGTATTGCAAGGTTTGGATTGTGTAATAGATAGGCTTCACCTAAAGTTCTCACAAAAAAATAGTGAGAATTAGTCCTCATAGAATTATTTTCCATATATATATAGGGAAATATTTATATGCATATTCCCCTATATATATACATATATATTACTTTTTATGTAGAAGAGGGTGTGACAGTCCTTGAACCCTTGACCTTTAAATTTTTTGCATGCTTCTAATCATGTAACCATAGAGATTCAAGGAAGATTGGTGAATATATGTATATGTATCATGCAATATGCACTGTATGCTCTATGCAAAGTATATGTCTTTTCTCTTCTAATTTTATGCCGTTCACGAAACAAATAAAACTGCAAATTTGGGTTCCAAGACCAGCCCAAGTGAACTCAACTTGCATTTGGGTAGGTAGTCCACAATTCAGGTCAGGAATGCAGTTTTAATTTGGGTTTCACGTTTGGGTAACCCATATACAATTTGGGTTGAGGTCATGTTGCACCACTATCGCCCGAGCCGAATCTTTAAGTCACATTCCATCTATGACCACATGTATGAGTCTAGTATTTGCGTGTTCACTGTACATGTCGTTGTGCTGATTTATGATTTGCAGGTGCCACTCATGAGTTAATTTATAAACTGGTCATAGCTTCTGTCCAAGAAGAGGGAATATCTTTTATGCGAGTACAGAGACTCTGGAATCTTTCGGTCTACATGATCAAATGAGTAATTTTGACAATGGGAATATCTGGCAGCGAGATTCCTTTAAGCCTCATCTGTAACCTTGAAACTCGGTGTCCAAGTAGAAAATTGTTGACTACATTTGCTCATCCCATCATAAATCAAATTAAATATCTTAATTTAAGATGAAATCATTCTTTCTGACTTTCTGTGATACCCGACCTTTTCTACAAAATTCTCTATCAGTCCAGTAGTAGTAGTCGTAGCAGCAGCAGCAGTAGCTGTGACTGCATTCAATTTGCCATGGTAAAGTAGAAACAACTAGGATTCACGAGTGATATCCAAATCCATGAACCATCATTCATGTGTAAAATGACTTACCCAGATCAGTATTTTAATCACTGAACTGAACTGGATAGAGCTGGAATAAACTGGATGGGGTTGGACCAAGCAGTCCATGTCACTGGTTTACCTTCTACTCCCGTTTTCAAAGCATTGACCTGGACTCAGGATTTCGATTATCCAACCAGGTCCTCATGTTTGGTGTAAGAAGAGCACCTCAGCATAAAAATATTTCATGGACAAACTCAGATAATCATGATTTGTTGCTTACTTTCTATTTTTTTAAAGGAAAAAGTTTCAAATTGCTTTTAAGCCTAAGTAATAAATTAATAATATTGGAAAGCCTGATCCTAATTTTATCTATTGTCAAAAGAGATGTTTCTTTTATGGGAACTTTGATTTCAGATATAGAAAGTCACTTTGTTATGATCACATATTTGCACTTGAACAGAGAGCTGATGATGGTGATGCTGGTGGCAAAAATGATGAATATTAATGTGTTGTTTAAATTGATTGACAGGGCTGCGATGGTTCAATTTTGTTGGATGACACTTCTAGTTTCACGGGGGAGAAGTCTGCCCTTCCTAATGCTAATTCAGTGAGAGGTTTCGACGTGATTGACACCATTAAATCTCAAGTTGAAAGCATATGCCCCAACGTAGTGTCATGTGCAGATATTCTAGCTGTTGCTGCTCGTGATGCTGTTGTCAGAGTAAGAATCTTACCTTCAAATTGCATTACTACTATAACACTCACTCACAAGAGCTATGCACCAGCGAACACCTTCCAATTGTGCTACAGGCTTTTTTAGCCTGATGTTGTTTAATGGTACTTTGATTTTCAGTTGGGAGGCCCTTCATGGAAAGTGGGATTAGGTAGGAGAGATTCAACAACAGCGAGTTTAGATGCTGCCAATAGCGACATCCCTGGGCCAAATTCAGATCTAAGCTCCCTAATATCTGCCTTCTCAAAAAAGGGTCTAAACACTAACGAGATGGTGGCTCTCTCAGGTAGACTTAATAATAATCTCACTAATTGAAGTCCTTACTACTTCTAGAGGCAATTTCATCAATTTGAATTTCATGGTACTTTGATTGCTGAAATGTTTGTCCTACTTCTTTTCTACTTGGGCTCACTGCTAGCAGATCAGAACCATTGATTAAATTGGCAGTAACATGGATGATCCTTACTGAAATAGCCTCATTTCCATCAATTTTACCTTTACAATATTTTAAAGATCCTCTTAATATCTTTCAGGGTCACACACTATAGGACAGGCAAGGTGCACTTCATTCCGAGCTCGAATCTACAATGATACTAATATCGATTCCTCCTTGGCAATGTCGTTGAAGTCGAATTGTCCAAGCACAGGCAGTGATGACAAACTCTCCCCTCTGGATTCAACCCCAGCAATTTTTGACAACAATTATTATAGGAACTTGGTAAAAAACAAGGGTCTACTCCACTCGGATCAACAGCTCTTCAATGGAGGCTCCACAGATTCTCTGGTCAGGTCATACAGCACCAACTCTGTGACTTTCTGGGCCGATTTCTCAAGTGCCATGGTGAAGCTGGGGAGCATCAGTCCTCTCACTGGCACCAGTGGGGAGATCAGGATCAATTGTAGGAAGACCAATTGAGCAAGGAACTCAACACCAAATGTGTGAGAGTTTTTCGGCAGTTTGGCTCCTCTTTCAGTAGTTGGTCATGTCTGTCAAAAACCCAATCAAGATAATCATGTAATAGTAAGGTGTGTTTATCCTAGCGTCGGTACACTGGGTTCTGCCAAAACTGTAGAAGGAAGTGTACTTAGGTTATGCCAGTAGCAAGTAGGCAACCTCCTTGTCTGTCCATGTAATCTCATGTATGAACCGTGGTTATTATTAAGCTAAATGTGATATCCTGTTATTGGTTTTCTGACTTCCTCTATTTTTTCGTTTTCTTTGTTTTTAAAGTCCCAATTGCTTCGGGATGATGCCCATATTAATGGATTGTTTAGAGAATATTACTGTTTTATTTTAATTCATTCTAAAGGGGCTTTATTGAATGTCTGAAGAGTAATTGAGTAATAACTTCCGCATACAAGACGTAGCATGACGCTATGTTTGCTTTGAATACCAATTCAAGTTGCTAACTAATATGCACAAAATGCCTATGTGTTAAAGGTGTGGCAAATTAAGTACTCAACAAGTAGAAATTATGCAAGTGGGCTGTTAGCAAATTCACTTGTATAGGTCAAGCCTTCATGATCTATTGCGTTTTGTGTAAGAACTATCCCTTGTTTTTAATTACCCAGGGTATTCCTTGCCAACCCAGCCTTCGGCCCGGTGGTTACTAAATTTTGACGAGCAAGGACTATTCTTTGGTAGGTACATACATGGCTGTACAGGTAGAACTCGAATATTGCAAGGAGTGAGGGTCAAACTCAACACCTTCAGGAGTAAACCCAAGGTTTAAACTAACTGAGCCACCACCTTGACAATAGGGATTATCTTTATTCTTAGCTTGCTTTTTATTTTTATTTTTATCGGTAACTAAAACTTTCATTAAAACTTTATTTTAGCTTGTAAAGATTTCTTCTAATGAAACAATTTGGAAATACAAAACCCAGAAGACTTTGTGATTGTAAAATCTCAGCTTTCTAATTCATGGTGAATTGTATCCCTGAAATGTGGGCAATTGCACAACTTTTGCTTAATTTTGGGGTAGCCATCCTATCACATACATGACAAATTTCTCTCCTACCACAGAGGATGGAAATGTCCATAGTTTACCAATGTACACGAAAAACCTTACTGGAAAAATTAGGTGTCATTCCCGATTTTGGTCCTGATAATGATTAGCAGACCTTGACTTGGGTCCATAATTATGGACGTGTCAAATAATAGGATTCATATTGAGTCCAATTGGGTCCATACCTGGCCACCCGAATATCCAATTGGTGTACAAAATGAAATGAAGCCTGGACACAGCTTATGGATAAACAGGCAATTATGTCAATTTGATTTGGGCCCCAAGTTTGGGCTGGTCCAACAATTTGGGTCCCTTCCTGGCCACCCGAGTATCCAATTGCTTGACTCTAAATTTGGGTTTAGCCCCCAAGTTTTGCCTGGTCTAACAATTTGGCTTGAACCTAAGGCTCTCAGAAACATAATTGAACGCAAGAGTGGATCCTCCTTGGACCCAGCATGAAACCAATATAATTCCATCACTAACTAGTACCATAGCCCATCTTTGTGTGGGCCGGACTCCTTCTATAACCTATGACACAAAATTCACTGATTGAGGCTATTTCTATGTTAACATGGTAATTTAGTAGAATGAACTAGATAAAGTTAATCGTGTGACAGATACAATTGTTCTTTTTTTTTTGTTGTTGTCGTAACTGTAACTTTTATTGCAAGAGAAAAGGTTAGAGAGAGAGAGAAGAAGAAGACGCAATTGTTTAACCATGTGATAGGTGCACAGTTTGTTGTTTGAACAGAACACATCAATCAGGAGCAGGTGAAATTGTTAAGAATTCACCTTCCTGCAATTCATACGAATCTCTCCTTCACTTCCAGTGAGGGGCTTCATATTCCCCATCTTTATCATGGACACACCAAAATCTGCCCCATAGGCCTTTGGGTTAGCACTGTAGTACCTCACCAGGCCATCACTAGCACTCCCATCACCCTTGAAGAGCTGCTGGTCCGAGTGAAGTAGGCCTTTTTGGTGCAACAAATCATTGAAGTAGACCGTGTCGAAGTGCGTCGGTGTTCCATCCAATGGTGTGGTGTTGTTATCTCCTACAGGAGGGAAAGGGGGGCAATGCAAGCGAAGGGCAGCAGCAAAGGCAGGGTCGATGTTGGTGTCGTTGTAAATGCGGTTCCTGAAGGAGGTGCACCGGGCGAGACCGATGGTGTGGGCACCTGAGAGAATGACTAAGTCCTCAAGGGAGAGGCCATGAGATTGGAAGTTGGAAAGAAGGGCAGGGAAGTCTAGGAATGGAGGTGGTAAATTTTTGTTTGCTGCCTCCCTGCTCGCAGTCTTTGCGTCCCTGCGGCCTAGTAGTACTTGGTATGACTGGCCTCCCAACTACAACATGATAATATTTGTAATTAGACTGTTAATTTAGAGAGAACTGATTATACACAAGAACAACTGGATGAAATTAATCTTTCTATCGATCAATGTATATGCAGGTGTTTTTTATTTTTTTCATTTTTTGGCCACCCGAGTCCTGACCCACTTTGAATACTATCTTTCACTTTTTCATTAAATTTAAAGACCATTGATCAAGGGGTTTGGGATGATGAATTTACTTACTTGTTGAAGCATATGCACTTCTTTGTTAAAAAACATATTGCACATCCCCTATAATTTTACTCTTCTAGAGAACAGAGGCATCAAGTTGGCCTCCTATAGATAATCAGCAAGTCATGCCTGACTTTTATCAGCAGAAAAGGTGACTGCTGACTTTAGCCCATGGACCTAAAAAAAAGCCCAACCTTTCAAAGGTCGCTAAATCATTGCAACCAAAATGCTTAGGTTTTAAGATTGCGGCAAACAATATACTTAACACACCACCTTGGGTGGGACACCGCGGGACTTAAAGTATGCACCCGTCGTAGAGTAGCAAGGGACCTTCTGTCCTGCGCACTTGCACTTCCAACATAATATTAAGGATGCAGCAGTGTGGATTCAAATCCGAGATTTGTGGTTGCTCTGATATCAAGTCAAAAGTTGCTAAACAAAGCAACCAAAATACTTAGGTTTTAGAGTTGTGGCAAATAATATACTTAACACAACTTACCCTTGCATGGGTTGGGCTTGAAATGGGCCAACCAACCTTTTGGATGCCATTGGGAATTTTCTTGTACAAGACATCCACATGCTTATGTTCATGGTGAGTGCAATATATATATATATATATATTTAACTCGGAAAAACAGTTGAGTCGACCACACAATTCACTCACTGCAACAACAGAGTCACGAGCTGCCACAGCCAATAGATCAGCGCAAGACACAACATTCCCATAGCAAACAGAGTCAACAGCAGCTTTGATTTTATCCACCACCTCAAACCCTCTCAATGAGTTTAGATTGGGCACTGCAGTCTTCTCCCCCCTAAAACCTGGCAAGTCATCCAGGAGAATGGACCCATCACAACCCTGCATCACAACCACACATCAATTAAAAACCATTTTCTTATTGGATTCAACCATGAAAAAGAACAAAGTCAGCAGACCCATCACAACCACACATCAATAAGAATTTAACCATGTCATGGAACAAAATCAAATTGCTCATTTCCAATCGCAGTTCCTCATACATTAACAAAGCAGTCATGGAAGTGTAAGCGAAGCAAGGATGCGCCCATGCGCGGCTCACATGCGATTGCTTGCTCCACAACCATCTTTATGGTGTCCAATGCATTGGGACACCCCTGGGCATAGAAATCAGGGTAGAGCTCTGCACGTGTACTGTGGGCCATCATAGCAGCGACGATCAGCATCGTACATCCAACTATGGAGCAGAGATTAGCAGCAGTCATGACCATGGTGACCCAGAATCAGGAGTAATCACTAATACCGAGATCAATTATATTGAAATTTCTGGGGTGTATGGTGGCTAGCACAGTGCTTGCTGTTTACATAGATAGATATAGATAGCAGATATAGATGGACAAATGTCTTGGTTATTATCCTGTTGTGATATTTAGTTAATAAACCTCATACATCAGAGTTATACAAGGTCTTAAGCAAATTGAGATACTCTATTAACTTAAGACTTGGTCACTGATGTGCTTAATTTTGATTTTGTCAACAAATGACCACGTAATCAGGTATTCAGTAACTGTAATTAAGGTTTAAAACATGAAATTCAAGTGAGTTGAGTGATCCATGAGTCCTATTCTGGTCAGGATTAGGGTCTGTTATTTAAAGCTTCATCCATTATGTAACGGTTTCCATGGTCACTGACATCGTAACATGAACATAATGGTTCAAAGCATAATTTACATACAAAAATGAAACTAGCAAACATTGTAAAAATAATATTGGAGAATTGAAAACTTTCATTTCATAGAAATTTTTGTTGGGTTTTGTCTTGTATTCTGGTTTAGCCGGATCGGTCGTCTGGTTTAGCTAGAACCAAGGCTCAAGGTTAGCGGTATTTTAGTCATTATGTATGGGTTTTCTTGGTAGTCAAGAAAGCGGAAACTATATATATTGATGTACTGTAATCCTAGATCCTGAGGGGATGAAGATGGGATCATAGTAGATGAGTTCTCTCATCTCGTGGACATAGGCAAGGTTGCCGAACCACGTAAAATTACTGTGTTCATGTGTGTGATTACTTGATGGTGTAATTGCTTTGTATTCATCATGATTGATCCGTTGATGTGGGTAGTTTCCGCTGTGCCACTTTTCTCAACAAGTGGTATCAGAGCGAGGTGGAGATCGCTCGTGGTTTTGCGATTAATGGATGGTGTCGGTCGTGCGTGGAAGATCAACTAGAGGAGAAGAGATCAAACGTGGTCTCTTGTGGGCCGCTGTGCAACAGATCGGAGAGATCGACAATCTCTGATTGCTGCCTTTCCAGTTGTAGAGGTACACGATCGACTTGGATTTCATGGCGGAGTTCAAGGTGGCGCGGCCAACAGTGCAGTACGCTCGGCTGCTGTAGGTCCTTCCGCGGATCTACATTGGGCGGCCGAAGGAGATGAAACCCTCATCATTGTCATTGTTGGTTTCATCGATCATGGTGGAAAGAGGAGTTGCAGTTGCATCTGCAGGTGGTAATGGCGGTGCTGTCCACATCGTATACACGGGGAGACCGCAGGGAGAAGAAGAGCCGCGACCTTTTCTAGTCACTGGAACGATTGCCAGGATTCTCGTCGTCTTCGTCGCTCTTCGCCGGATTGCTAATTGTCGCCGGAGAGCGCACCACTGGCCGCCATCAACCACTGTCACTAGGCGTTGGACTCCATCACCGCTAGCGTTGCGGAGGACGAAGAGGCGTTCTTTCTATTACAGAATAGAGAAACAGTCAATTTGAAGAAGATGCTACATCCTAGATTACGGGTTTCGGGTTGGGTCAGTTTGACCTGACTTGTTGTGGAGAATAAGCCCAGGTCAGCGATCCCAGGTCGTTTTGGGTTTCGAGTCGGGTCGCAGTCCAACCTAAACTGTCAGCAGTGAGGCCCAGTGCAACAGGTTGTAGGCCGGGTTGGGTAGGGTCGACCTGGTCCGTGTACTAAATGCACAACCCAACAGTTCAATCCAGTGGATCAGCCAGTTCGGGTCAGGTCAGACTTGACTCGTGTGCGCAGAGTCTACCACCAAGCCATGACGTCAGCACGATCAATGGCACGTTTGACCAGATTCAATAGTTGAAATTGTTTCTGCAATATCTTGATCGTTCGATGTCCGATCGGAGATCCGTTTGAGCCTGCGGACTCATTGTGAGGAGATTTACACATATGTGGAAGAAGATGGGCTAGTCAACGGTCTACATGGATGTTTGATGAATTGGAGTGCAAAAAATTATTTCTGCGATATCGAAACCATTTGGAGTTGGATTTCAGATCTGTTTCTTCCAGCGTGCTCATGGTGATGAGATCTATGAGGCAAATAAAAGATATTGGTAGTTTGATGGGCAAAAAATTGGGGGACTGAAGAAACTGACAGATTCACGATGATCCAATGGATTCAAGCATCACGGGTTAGATTGAAGTGTTTGATGGAAAAGCGACTTCAGGGATTGGCAAGAAAAGAGTGGTAGACTAAGTGACACAGCAATAATTGAAAAGTGTTACTTGATGTTATGAATAGTAGATTGCTCCGAGTACTTTAATGGAAAGCTCAGATCTGCGTCGAAGGGATCGGGAAGGAGCAATGTGCCAAAGTAGATGTAAAAAGGCAAAAGAATCAGAATCGGAAGGGGGTAGTGTGCAAGAAAGCTCAGATTCGATTGACAAGGAACCGGTTTTGGTCACTACAAGTATGGATCAGGTTGTTAATTCATGGTATTGGGACTCAGATTCTTCCTATCATATGTTTGCGTAGAGATTGGTTTGATGCAAATAATTATCATTGGTGATGGTTTTGTTTTTATGGGGGGAGAATGCAACTCATGAGCATTTGAGATAAAAGCGGTAGAGATCTAGGTGTAAGATGATGTTATTCAAACCCTAATGGATGTGATATGTGTTCCGGGTTTACCGAAAGAAATTGGATTTCTTTGTGTGCCTTAGACTTCAAAGGCTGTAAGTGCACTATAGTAGGTGAAGTTATGAAGGTGGAAAAGGGAACATTAGTCATCATGGAGGGTGAGATGGTCAGAAATCTCTACAGGTTGATAGGGGATGCTATTTCAGGTGAAGCAGTGAAGGAGACATCAAATAACATGGGAGAAAATCTGTGGTTCAAGTGGAGTTAGATGCGAATGATCATTGGAAGATGGATTGATGGGTCTTTGATGATATCATTTAGTAGAAATCCAGGAAGACCTGAATGGAGATGATTTTCTCGGAAAAAGGTAGTCTTGTTCAGGTCGGAGTAAGCCGGTTTAAGCATCGGGTCATACCTAACCCGCATGTACTGTGCCCAACCCACCAGAACAGGATAGAACAGGATAGTTACAGGTTTGACGGAAAGAACACCGGGATGGAGACAGAAGGAAGGATTCACAAGGTACCAGTGAGATTCGGATTCGGAGAGGTCTTCAGTTTTGTCTTGATGGATGGAAGTTAGGTTCATTGTGTTGCAAGGATGCATGTATGTGGCAACAAATGGAGAGCACTTCGGAGGTTCAAGACGGTGGTGTTGAGGTCAAAGGAGGCAATTATGGCCACGCTAGGTCGTAGCGTGTGCGGAGGCATACCTTTTAGTGAGTTATGTGAAGTACTGGTTCAACATGTTAAGTGTTGAAAAGAGAAGACTGTGCCATCGGTGTAGTGACGTACCCTTCAACAAGGTGCGTGAAGACATTATTGAGTATCTCAAGGTGGCTCTGAGAATTTACGGAATCCAAGCCAGTGTGGAGATTGTTGGGTTTTGTCTTTGTTGAATATATGGATTTGCACATTTTAAGGACTTAATTACTTGAATGGCATCAAGTTTTTATTCATTTTCACCATTTTGTGCAATTTTACTTAGGATTTGGATTTTTTACATTTTCTGCATTTTTATCATTTTACGCGCTTTTTTTTCTGAAGAGTTCCATTGGAGTAGAACTGTGTTCGGATAGGAAGTGGGCTCTTTAACATTTGATGGGTTTAATTAGAATGTGCAGAAAGATGTGGAATCCACTTCACTCCAAGAAATTTTAAATTTTGAAAATATCACAAACAGTATGGATTGGATGAGAAAGATCTCTATAATTTATTCTTTCCTTGCCATGTGAAGTAATTTTGTCATGTATATCTAATGCAAAAATCACCCACATTAGTTGACATGGAGAGTGATCCTATTCCAACTCATAATGTCAAATCCAAGAAAGAATTTTTAGCTGGATGATCTCTCCCAACCTATAGTCAAAGATCCTCACAACCCATCACATGTGAAGATTGGAGCAATTTTAGAAGGGAATCCTCCATGCAGTACAAAGATCTTTATATCCAACTCATCTTAGTAGGATATGATAACAAAATTGGAATGATGATGAGAATATGATTGGGTTGGAAGTGATTACATGATCATTAGGCCTATGCAACTCTTTGTATTCAATGGGTGCCTTGAGACAAGAGAAACATTATAACAGGACACCACCCACCAAAAAGTGGACGGACACTCCATCTCTCTCTATCTCTCATACCCCTCACTACCATTCCATTCCATAATCCCTATCTCTACTTCTCTCTCCTTTCTTCTTTACTCATCTTTTCTTTTTTTAGTAAAAAAAAAAGAGAGAATATTTGTGGGTATTCTGGACCCTTGTTCCAGAACTAGGATAGAAGAGTGTGAAAGAAAATTGTAATTGCCATAAAGTGCTCAATGAAAATCATATATTTTGCGATGGAGGAGTAGATCTGTGGATTAGAGTGTCTGATAAAGTTAAGTGTTTCTCATCATTATTCTATGTGATTTGATTCAATTATATATATATATTTTGTTTGTTTATTATAAAAATAAATCTGCCTTTTGTCATTGACAACCTATGTTATTCAAATTTTTATATGAGCAATGCTTTATTCACATATATTTTCTTAATAGATTATTCTTAGATTGAAATTCTTTGATAGTCTATTTTTGATTAATATGTGATCTTTAGTTAAGTTCATAATTTCATTAGGTAAAGGACATTTTGACCTTAAATAAATTGTGAAAAATTTTGCTCTTGATTGCCGAATTATCCAAATCAGAAACATTGATTTGTTTTTGATTTGAAGGATTTAGGGGACAAATTATTTTATCAGTTACACAGAATGATGGTGGGATTACTTAATGGATTCATGACACTCTGATCTCCATTTTCATGTGTTTTAGATTTAGAATTTTTTTAGTCTTATTATTGCTTAATTTTTCTATCCCTCTTGTTATTATAAAAAAGTATATATATATATATATTTTAATGAAAAAAAAAGATTTCAATAGTGCTCCCTGTGGGTTCGACCTGTACTAACCATTGTCTCAAACGGATAACTGTGCACTTGCAGTATTAAATGATTGAATTTAATTTCACATTAGTCTTGTATTCCGGTTTAGCCGGATCGGTCGTCTGGTTTAACCAGAACCGATGCTCAGGGTGAGGGGTATTTTCGTCACTATGTATGAGTTTTCTTGATGGTCAAGAAAGCAGAAACTATATATATTTATATACTGTAACCCTAGATCCTAAGAGGATCGAGACGGGATCATAGTAGATGAGTTCTCTCTTCCCGTGGACGTAGGCAAGGTTGCCGAACCACGTAAAATTGCTGTGTTCATGTGTGTGATTGCTTGGTGGTGTGATTGCTTTGTATTCATCGTGATTAATCCGTTGATCGTGGATAGTTTTCATTGCGCTACTTTTCCCAATAATTTTATACAATAGCTTTCAAATCAAGAAGTGACATAAGCAAAGTGATAAAAAGAAAAGAGAGAGTTCGGGCCCATATACTGGCCTTGAAATAAAAGTTTTGGCACTTGGTTTTATAAGGTCAAAAACCACGTCTTTAAACCACTACCGAAGACAATTTCAAAAGACTTGCTTTTGGAAGAAAATTAGATGAAATCAGAAATAATAAGGTTTAAAATTATGAATATTATTCATAATTGTGATGCTGCAGTCACGCGGGGATCATTTACAATTTGTTGTTATACAACAAAACTATGTTTTAACTTTCAATACTCTATGCAGTGAGGTAAATATTTCATAATATCTTGCAGAACGGACATTATCAGTTTAATTCTAGTTTGATTTTTATTATGAAGGTATGACATCTAAGGACTGTGTCTCCTCTGAGACCTTTGTAAGGAAAAGCAGGTTGTATGGGGTCTGATGGCAGCATAGAATAGAAATCTCATAAATGGATAGTCTGAAACTCTGAAATCAGTAAGAAATGAGAATGATAAGGACATAAATTGCGTTTTGGAGTGTCAACTACTTAAAAAAAATCTTAAATGTTACGTAAACGTGAATAAATAGAAGATTTGGTGGTGAGCACAATGCTAAGTCGTTGCATTACAAAATTAGCTGTCTAATCTAGATAGTGATTTGTTAAAAGATAATTTTTCTTAAATTCTTGACCATTCCTAATGACAGAATCCACGTTACAGGAGCCAGTTGTTTTATCTATTTATATATCTCAAGCCGATCTTGGGATGGTAATAAGTGAATGTTTGGAGCATACACATTCCTTCTTACCACTGCGTTGCATAACTTGGAAATAAGTCGGATTTGATCACTTTCCATATTTCTAAAAATGCGAGATACATAAAAACGAGACGGCAAACAACCATGACGTTGGAGAAAATGCTAGTTACCCCATCACTTAGTTTTTTCGTAGCTTGGTGCAATCATGTTGGTTTTTTTTTTTTTTTTCATGAGTCCAACTCTTATATATATATATATATATATATATACGATGAGTCTTCATATGCATATATCTCTCACTATTTTGGTGAGGAATACTTCCTTTTTTGAATGTGTGAGATTTTATTTTTTTTGTGTATTAATACTTTTCAAAAAAGAAGTATTGCTTACCATATATATATGGAAAACCTCCGCCGAATATCCGTATTCAAGATAAGGTGAGCACCGTTTTGCAAAACACCTAATGAGGCCTAACTTATAATCCATCCAAGTGGTCTATCAAATAACTACCTCCATAAAAGTCATTAACCTTATATATATATAATAATAATATTATATATTTTATATATATTTATACAAAATAATTAATTTAAGGGATGTTTGAATCTAAATGATCTGAGGACATAGGCTATCAATGGCCATGATTGTCTGAGAACTTCAATGTAGTATAAGTTTAATTATTGGCCCAATCAGGGCTCAATTGTTTTGGTTGAACCAATAGACCCGAGCCTTTTGGCCTGGGTTGGCTTTCATAAATCTTCTGAGCCCATTTTGCAGGCCACTTTTATTAATGGCGCTGTTCATAAACTGAACGGCGAAACGCCGTGTGGCCAGACTTTGGTCACATAAAGAGATTGCGAATGTCAGTACACAGGGCTGGCAATTCTTTTTGAAGGCTTGTCAAAGATAACATTTTACTCTGCAGACCAAGAAAGTCACGTGTAACCCGGCTGATATACAAACGTAAAGTCCAGCCCAATCAGTATATCAGGCTGTCTTTAAGGAAATATAAATAAAGATATCTGCCGTCTTTGGGCCTTTGCAGGCACATACCATGAATATTTGGAACTCAGGCCAATCCAGAACAAAGGGGCCCAAGTGCAAGCCTTGCATTTTTTGTTGGGTACCCCAACTAAAGGGCTGGCACCCATCAAACCCACTACAGAGGGAGAAATGCTCTGTTGAGGTAAAAAAGTCCTCAAACGAGAGAAGGAGATCTTGGGTGAGGACACACCTAGGGGATGGTCTTTAGGTAGCCAGGTGTGATAGGTCCATGGTTAAAAATTGTGATATTGGTTGACCCAAAAAACCGATAAGGCATTGATATCGGTCGCTGTTCGCGGTCCATCGCAATTATTGCTGTATGAAAATTTTTTTTGCCCGAAAAAAATTTGAAAAATTTTCTAAAAAATCTAAATATTGTAAAATACTGGAAAACAATAATTTTCTCCATTAGTAACACCTACAAATCAAAATATCGGTCCCCTTAAGCCATAACACTTTGTGTCGTTGCTTTATTTGAAAGTATATAAATTTACTTATAATTGAATATATGTATATGTTTTTGCTAAATAAATTGAAATCTCACAAGTTTTATGACATGCAATCATAACTATGACTTATGAGCTATGTAATCATAATTTTGACTTATGAGCTATTTATTAGTGTCAAATTTAAAAAATTGAAGTTTTTACTCATTACTTAATAAATATATGCCAAACTAAAAAGTCACAAGCATTTTAAACACACTTCAAACAAATTTCAGTAACTATTTTGTAAATATCTATAAAATTTCATTAAAAACCCTAATTGTCAAAATCCCAATTATAGATCTATCCTTAATATGAGTAAATAAAAGAGAATGAAATGTATCGATAACAAAAATAGTATGCAATCCTTATTTCTAAGCTACTTCTAAATAGACTTTTACAAAAGTTACAAAATAAAAAAAATCATAATATTGATAGTAGTAGAGTTATATATGATTTTTTCAAATGCAATCTATAAAAAAATAAAATGTTTTGATTGCTTAAAAGTGAAATAGTTATTGAAAAAGAAGAGTAGCATCTAATATATTTAGAAGGAGGAGAAAATTAGTTCAAAAGAAAAAATGAAAAAAATTTAAATATTATCGGCCGATATTTTGAAAATACCGACCGATATATCGGTAAAGACTAATATTTTGAAAAATCAGCCGATAAATCCTGATAATATGGAGATTTTTTGCCGATATGAGATCACAACCGATATATAGGCTGATATCGGACGGGTATGGACCAATACCAATACGTATAAGCTGATATGAACCGGTATTGGCAGATATTTTGAGCTATGGACACATCTTTTCACTGGGTAAGTCATGGATCTTGCTAGTCGCTACCATTGCATTTTGCTCATATATAATAAATTCCTACTCACCCACCCTATGATGAGTATAAGCCATGTGACTCCAAACACCCGAAGCCAAGTAGGGTCGGTCGGCTTAGAAATGGAGGGTCCGTAAGGTTTTTGAGTTTTGGTTAATTAATGGGCTGGGCAAATTTTGGATTTATTGAGATGTATTTTATATTTCTTTTAGATGGACTAAGGAACCCACTTTCCTGTTTTGGGTTTATTTCTTTTTTGTGTCAGAATTGGTAATTCTTATTCTATGTATTCATCAACCTTTATTTATTAGAGAATAATTAATGAGAAGGCATCAGAAAATTATCTCCAAAATTTGTGCTTGCACTAGGAGGTTTAGTCTATCCTTGAATTTGGACATAAGGAGGTTTGCTCCATCCTTGAATTTTGACAAGTTTATCTTTCACTTTCCACCTTGTTCTTATCAGGTTCTCTCTTAACCCTAGATACAGATTTCAATAATCTGAGTTGAGATTTTATATTGGAGATTTCTTTCTTTATCTAGAGCTTTTTAAGAGACTGTGATGAATATTTGAGCATGAAAATATTGCTTCTACATCTATTGTAAAAGATTAAGGCTATCTTGTGCATTTAAGGTGTGAGTTGATCAAGTTAAGAGCAGTACACATGAAGAAGTGTTGTGGCAAGGAGCTGTGCAAGAAGAACTTGGTCATTATGTTAAAGGAGTGTCTCGATAAGGGTTATGAGTATACTTTGTAATTGTTCGCTATTATTTAATAGTTGATGCTTGTTGGATTCGTCGTTTGTTACGCGGTTGGGATTTTTCATATTAAAAATCTGCATATCTTATTGTATGGTTGATTGTTTATTTGCAAGTTTTTTTTAATTCTTCCATTGCAAATTATTTGACTTGACTCTAGGAGTTTTGTTCCTCTATTAATATTGTATTCCATCATGAGATTAGATCTGCCAATTCTATAGCTGATGTTCTAGCTAAGCAGGGGATTGAGAGGTTGTCCCCTTGGGTAGGTATAGTTATATAAGGGTTAGAAGGTGGGTCCAATGCTCTTGCACCCTTCATTTTCCTATGCTTTCCCTTGTGAAACATTTTCTCTTTTTAATGAGTTCTTCGTTACTTAAAAAAAATTATTTGACCTGCAATTTAGAAATCTGGGACGCCCCAAAAAATCTTTCAGAGTCTATGGTCCCATACTCTCTATCATATAAATTATGAGAAAATCTATAGTCCAATGTGAACCACAAAAAGCACTAGGAAGTAATTAGGAGAGTACATGAGGTGTAAGTGTAGCATTGTTGATAAATTATACTTGCTTACTGGTTACAAATTGTATATTCATTGATAAACATATTAGTGGGTCAAATGGATTAGTAGCAGCTAATACTCGAACCCATAAAAACTAATACAAAACGGCCCTTCTAGGGATTCGTATGGACAGGTAACCCACTTAAATATACTCCAAAGTACATATATATACTCTAAAGTAAGGATGTTAATAACCTTTCCTCTACCTGGTTACCAGGATACGACCCAGAATAATTGTGTATGGATGGACCACTATAGAGGGACCCAAGGCCCAGTTTATACAGATATTATATGGTAAAAATGGGCCCAACTTACGTGATTTCCAGTTGTGTGAACCGTGAATCCAATAATACCTGGAATAATTGGCCATAGACCACTTTGAGCCTGATCTAAAGCTGACCTGTTTACTTAAGAATAGATGACCAAATATTCTGGCTTGTTAGGGAGGCCACTATTTTTCGTACGGTGACTTTGACTGAGAGTCCAAATCTAGGCTCATCCATGGTTGTCTGGGCACGAACATGGATCGAAAATGTGGAAATTTGACTTAACTTAGGGGGTCACTACTAAGTCGAGTAACTTGGGTGAGTCAGAGTCAGACATTCAACTCGCCAGGCTTGGTTTGGTGACCTACCAAGCTGAGTCTATCGACTTGCCCTGATCAGGATAAATTAGGACTTTACATAACCATATGACATTTATGCCCATGAGGAAACCCATTCCTAATTTTATGCCCAACAAAAAAATGGGCCCAGAGAACATGGCGCATTGATAACTTTGACAACCCTAGTTTCTTAATTTCCACGAAAAAAGGGCAATCCTAATTGTGTCCATCCCGTGTTGTGGTATAATGTCTTTCTGACGGCGCGATTCAGATGACTTCACTAGGCTTAGTATGCAACTGAGCTGTGCTAGTCGAGAAAGTCTTATAACCTGTACTCAGCTAGACTCGGACTGGCATGCATGAGTTACTTGGCTCGGTGATCTTCTGAGTTAAAGCGAGTTTTGAGTTATTTAATTTATATGATACGTTGACTACAATCCCAATAATAAAATTATTATTTTTGAATTCTTTTTTCAATTGTAAATTGGAATGCCTCATGGCATGCATTGATGATAGAACTGTGAATGTAAATCTGATAATTACGTTTTTAAGTGTGATGGGAGAATCCAATTCAGAGTCATCTAATTTAAAATTAGGCTTAGTTTCAAACTAGGCCTATATGGAATACTTATATGATATCTTTAATGAAGTGAAGAAAACGAATCCCTTCAGTTTGTATGAGAAAAAGCCGTCCATGGATTTCTTTTTTTATTTTATACATCTATCTGATATCACCAAGAAGTTGACCCCTTCACTTGATTTCTATATCGCACTCTTGCCTGTTTATTATATTCTTCCAAGTAGCCAAGGTCACATGAGGATGTTCCTCCTCAAAGCAAAGCAAAGCAAAGATGTCTAAAGCCACTCTAGATTTCATTGAGATTCTAATCAGGAAGGGTTGTTGGATGGTTGGTTTGGATATCCTGTTGGATTGGCAAATTTAAGTAAATTTATTAACTAATTACAACGGCTATTAACCCGACAATACCTGTACAACAGATAAACGTACATCGTTTAAAATACATAATGCCTTGTAAATTAAAACGAGTGAAAAAATTCACATCAAACTAAAGACGACCCATAAACATCATTGAGCAAGTTCAGCATTCGACATCCTCAATCGGTCTATCAGATAGGGCAGGTACATGTGGGCATTTGTTGGGGTGCCTATAGGTTTGCCCCAACTACAGCAAGTTCGAGTTGCTGTCATTCATTGAGCAGATTCCACCTGTCTAATGGGTTAACTTTCATTTTACCCCTTATCTACTAGGTTGAACTTTCAAATTACTCCTCTCAAAGTGTGAAAGGTACCGCAATGATTAAACTTTTAAATGGGCTGATTGTTGGATTTATGGTTTGTATTTTGGTTTAGTCGAATTGATTGATTGGTTTAGAAAATGGTCATGTTTAAGGTTAAGAGTATTTTGATGATTTTACCGAAACTTTTTTAGTAGACAAGAAAGTGGAGATTATACGTGTGTATAGTTTGTAATCCTAGATTTTGCTGAAGAAAGGTAATAGCTCTCTTGCTCGTACTGTTTTCACACCATGTAGGAGAGACGATGTGAGGTAGTAAAAATCTCTGTATACTTTACTTGTTATAATGAAGATGATCGTCACTATGTCCATGGACGTAGTCTTCATTGGGTGAACCACGTAAATCTCCGTATCTCTTCTTTTGTAGTTGCTTGTTTGTCAATTGTGTGATTCGTGTATACGCATAACATGAGGTGTCATATCCATAGCACCAACTACACTGGTTTTAGTACCATGTACCCTAAGAATAGAAATATTAAGTTAAATTATCTAATTTTGAGTTATTTTCCACTAATGCACCTTGATCTTCTAGTTCTTTATTTGTTTCCAAACTTGAGAAGCAGCTTTTAATCTTCGAACTTGCAAAATCTTGTGGGAAGTAGTGTTAGACATATTAGGAATAGATAGTTTAAGTAATAAATATGGTTAATTAGCTTGAATTTTAAATATTTAAATTTCATCATGCTTCTTCATTTGATTCTCCAAGTACAAATTAAGATATTTCTCATTGAAGATTTGAATTGCTATGCTTTCTTTTCCTAACAATCTCATTGTCTTAGTTAAAAAAAAGTTATTTTGAGTAAAATCCAAAACCCACTCTCAGCTACCCCTTCATTCAATTCTGAAGATTCTTATCATTTTAATCAAGTTAGCATGATCTCATGCTCCTTGAAGAGATTAGGACAAATTTGATCTAGTGGGCCACTATCATCGACAGATATGAAAGAAGTTGGATGTAGTGGTGATAAACTATACTGAAACATGGTGATCACAGCAAAGCATCATCGTCTTTTTTCATAAGATATCAACCATTTATTATTAGCAATCAAAGAGTTTATACTTTTTTAATCTTAACAACCGCACATCATTTTATAAAATGTACTATAGATGTTGGAAAATTAGTTTAAGTTTTACATAAGGCAAGTCAGATTTTTAAATATTTAAATTTGATTATGCTTCTTCATCTCATTCTCACTTTTATTTGATGATTTCTATGAAAATATAGCCTTTAGTGTGAGGCCCTGAACCAAAAGCCATCCCAAAAGACCTTGATCTCAAGGGGGCTTAACATGTCAGCTACGGGGTCCACTTGGTGGACGATGATCTCAAGGTCTTGTAATGGCAAGTGAGCATTCGGATCTCTGAGCTTATAAGTCAAACTCTGCATCAACTTAACAGCCATGTGGCTTTGGATCCCATAAGAATTTCGAAGTCAAGCGTACTCGGACATAAGTAGTATTACAATACATGATCACTGGATAACTGCCTTAAAAGTTCCTGCGCATGCTCATGGGTCAAAACGGATACTATCATAATAATTGGACGGTGCTATAACAGTGAGTAGTCGAAATGGATAATGTAAGGGCCTGGACTGGAAGGCACCCAACAAGATTCCAATCTCAAGTGGTTGTAACATCAACCATGGTTCAAGAAGTCTCCATTCGGGTACGTGGGTAAAAGTGGACAATATCACGATATTGTAACATCAACCACGGGGTCAAGAAGTCTCTGTTCGGGTACGCGGGTAAAAGTGGATAATATCACGATGAGTTGAACAAAATTATGACATTTAAGAAATCTACCAACAGAATTATGCCAAACCTGATTTAATGAAATGGGTTTATTATTTAAGAAAATGGAATTTAATAATATCAATACCCATCAAGCTACTCCGTAACATGGAGGTCGAGATTTTAGGGAAGAAGGCATTATATATTCTTTTTGAGGATTCTTTTGTATGGGAATTGAGTAGAGATAAGTTGCGGCCATTTCAAGCAACTGAGACAGTAGACCGAATTTCCATCACATCTGAACAAGCTCCAAATATCAAAAGAGACAGAATATTGTAGTCAAAACAAAAAGAAGATGGGAGATAGTGAAGTTATGCAGTTCCCCATGAGCTTCTTTCTGTCTTCTATTTTATTTTGTATTTTATGTTGAGAGTTTCTCCATCTAAATAAGGTAGAAATCCACACGCCAAGGAAGCACTAGAGTTTAAAATGGAACTTGCTGGCAAGATCATTGACCACCCACCTATACGTACCTGTCTTTTCTTTCTCTACCAAGTAAAATACCTTGGTTTCAATCACAAGTAAAATGTCCTGGAAATGTTTGCCTTTACAAGATTGCTCTTTTATTGCATAGAATCTAAGTGCTCAAAACCCTTCCTTCCTTCCTTGGCACAAGGGGGCCTATAAAGCATGGGTACTCCAAAAATGTATATGTACCCGTATTGGATACAAATATGGGTTCAGCTAATTACGTACCAATTGCAGTCAAAAGTATTTGGTACATTTTGTTTAAGAATTTGATTTTTTTGGGTATGACATGGGTACATACCCGAGCATGAGTATTTTTTGATTCAAAATTTAATAGAAAAATAATAATACCAATTGTTTAGTGGTGTCACATGGGTCTTCTGCACCTATTTTTCAATTTTTAGTATTGAAATTACTTAGTCAACCATGTTCTTCATCATGTTGTGAAAAGAATTGGAACACTTATTCTTTCATTCACACCATGAGAAAGAATAAAATGACACCACAGCGTTGTGAAGACTTAGCCTTTACTGCATACAAATATTTGTCTCCTATCAAGGAGGAGTAGACAATACATGAAAGGAGAAAGCAAGGTGTGGAATATTGGTGTAGATGTATTTGATTAATTGGGGGGTGCTGGCTTACTTGAAATTGCAGATTTTTAACTTGATCAGCCTGACATTTCAAGTGTTGGGTTGGCATTTTGAAGTGAAACAACTAGTTAGGCTAGTAGGTTGAGTAGCGTGTAACTATGGCCTCAACTTGAACCACCATCCATTTATCGATTGGGTTGGAAATGTTATCCCAAAACTCAGAATTAGTGAAATTGTTGTATGGTTGGTGGTTCGGGCCATGTATTGTGACCACAGGAGAGCCAAGGTTTCTTTGACGTTGGCTCCTAATTAGTACATACGTACATTGGTTCCTCCAATGAATTTCGAGTGCCAGAGACCTTTTTCAAGGTACAGCTTCACCTAATAGGTTTTTTTTTTTTTTTTTTTTTTGTGAAAGACAAGATTTATATTAAAAGAAAGGAAGAAATACAAGGGCAATTAACCTACAAATCTCCAAACAAGCCACAAATAAAAAGGCAGAGAACAAAAAGCTTCTCCTAATAGGTTACAAGAACTAGTCTGTTTTACTACATAGTTTCCGATGGCCAGTATCCGTTGCCGTGTAGGATTATTTTTCTTGGGTGATTAGGCTCAACCACAGCACTCCAATAGTAAACCTCTGTAAGTCTTGGTTTCTGAATCGGCACCAGTGTAGTAATGGTCTCCAAAAATAGGGATGTGTGTATCATAAATTTCAACATTTAGAAACGGGCACTATAGAGAAAGGACACTACATGAGAGAATGAAACAAACACTCGAAGAAACGACAAGACAAACAAATAAAAGTACAGTAGATAATCCTCTTCTTTTAGTAGGAGCTGATCCAGATTGAAAGTGAATACCTCTAAGAAACAAGTAGAGGGAGAAAAAAAAAAGGGGGGAACTTACCTATTTGCATAAATGTGGTAGTGACCCTTACCGAAAACCCAAAGAAAGAAAAACAGACCCAAAGTCAAAGCAAAGTAAATAGAGAAAAGTGGGAAGCAATTTGGTAATATTGTCTAACATTCCCAAAATAATGAATAACTATTTTCAGCTTACAGTTAAAAAAAAACTACTTTCAGCTTACATTTATTTGAAAATTTGGGGGCAATAAAGTAGTTGCTGAAGACAAAGAAGAGGACCTGTATTGAACCTTTCCATTGTCTCTTAAATTCTCAGAAAGTTCCTAAACATACATAGGAAGAATCAAACCATCCATACCTTTTGTCCCCCAACCTTCAATATCTTTGATCCAGTGCACAGACAAACATGTGAGGTACTACCAAAGACCAGGTTATTCAATCACCTCTTCAGAACGCGTGAACATCACACGTGCCAGGCTCATCCATCTCTCATGTGAGAAGATAATACCTTCGCCGAAGAAGAGAGACTCCAAGCCTGCACTGCATGTTGTGAGATGGATAGACTCTTTTATGTGCGTCTACTACTACAGAAGAAAAGAAAAGAAAAAAAAGAAAAAAAAACCTGAGCATACTTGCACATACACGCTGGAGATATGTGCACAAAGATGAATCCAGACTGTTGAAATCATGGACTACATTGGTGGATGAAGTTAACTGAAAAGTTTGCTGATCAAATGATATCAACCATCTGATTGTCATTTCATTCTGAGAGAGGGAGAGAGGGGTGATGTCTTGATTGAAAAAAAAAAACCATTTGGATTGTTGAGGCTTGAGAGTAATGCAAACTGAAATATGGATAGTATGGATGAGTTACCCCAAAAGTTTGGTTTTATAAGAGGAAGATGCAACTAGTCCTGTTCCGACCCAATACTACAAGAAACAGCGTGGGCAAAAATATGGGATTTCTCTCTTTAATGAAAGAGAAGAAAAAAGAAAAGAAAAAAAAAAAGAAGCAAAATCATAGTAGTTAACATCTAACAAGAAAAGAGTAGGTAGAAAGATCCTAATGGTGCGACCACTAGGTAGAGAGGACAAGATTAAAGACAAGTCACTAAGCTATAGGAAAAGAAGGGAAGAGAACCAGTTAAAGAAAATCAAGAACCACTACTGGAAGTCATTTAGAGAAGTATCGACTTAAACCATTACTTAAGATGGACAAAAGTCACAAAACAAGTCAAAGGCAAAGAGACAACAATCCAATATTTTTCCGACTTTATTCCCATATAATTCATGATAAAGTAAAAAAAAATGGGATTTTAAACCATAAATTAGCCGAAAAATGGAACATTTTCATTTGAAATGGAACTATAATCGGTGGCGCCGCTCGAACTCGGCGTGTACAGGGAAGAAGTTCCAACAGGAGGTGGCGGCGGAGGCGAGACTGGTGGCGGTACTGCAACGGACACCGCCCCGGAACCAAGTAGAGTAGCATGAGGAGGAATGATACTAGCACCAGTTTCCCTATATTTATACTTCAATATTTCAGCTCTTACAGCATTAAGCTCTGCCTGAAGAGATTGAACTTGTTGTTGCAAGGCTGAGATTGCACCCATGCACCCATACACAGGGTCTCTAAGTCTTACATTGGCTTCGTAAACAAGGCTATTAGCTGCATCTGCTCTTTGGCTTTCTGGTACTTCCTGAATTTAGCACGAGTAGTTGCTTTATCAACAAAAGGACTAACAAATTAGGACAAAAGAGAGAAGTATCTGAAGTAATATTTGTGTTACCATGAGCATCTTGGAGACGTTGCTCGCACCAAAGACTTTGTGGACAGAAGCAAACTTTTGGGGCTCATGAGGGGAGAAATACGGAGAAAAGGGGCATTCTTGAGCACACCTTCTCCTTAGGAGCTTACAGGCAGCGCACGGTGTAATGGTGTTTAAGGTCCCAGGAGGACCCAGTAAGTGCCTCCTTCCCATTCGATCCGAAGCATCTGTTTCTCTCTTGAGCTTCTTGCCTATCTCATCGAATCTCTCCCTAAGAGCAACAAATGAAGAACATCAATGGAACGGAAATGTTGAAAAAAAATTAAAAAGTTTTAAAAAGGAAAGAAAGATAAAAGGTTTGAAAGTGTGGGAGTTACTAATGTAATTAGGGTTTTGGCCATATATTGGAGTATTGATGAACAACAAAACAATCTGGACAAAGAAAGAAAAGCTAAGGTGCAAGATTTGTGGGGTTTTCCTTTTTTTTTTTTTTTTTTTTTGTTCTTCCATATCCCAAATAAGCAAAGCTTTTCATATAATGAAATTTAGGGACATGGTTTTGCTCTTTTTCGGAGAGAGAGAGAGAGAGAGAGAGAGAGAGAGAGAGAGAGAGAGAGTCTTTCTCTAATACCTGTCTCTGGACATTCAAGCATGCTCCGTGGCAATGGAGGAGTTGCAGAGAGGTGAAGGGGGGAGTGTGAAATGGATTGGAGGAAGAAGAAAGAAACGAATGCGGAAAGAAGTGCTTTAAAAGGCAAGGTATTAAGGGAAGGTGGGCCCAAGTTATAGAAGGAAAATACAAAAGGAATTTGAGAAAGAGGGTGTAAAATGAAGCTGGATTTGCTTGTATGCTGCTGCTGATGTTACAGTTGGTGTACAAGGATGGATCATAGCTGATGCCTGATACAGTCTACAAGGGAATAGAGATGCAGAAGATGGTGATGATTAATGAAGAGAGAAAGAGGGAAACAGAGAGAGGTGTGATGCTGTAATTAATACTAGCTCTGACACTGCCTTCTCATGCGGACTCCTTCAGCTGTTGACTTTTTGAAGCAAATGCACAACTGGTTTTGCTTCATTGAGAGGTTTTTGTGCTTGCAAGTAACTTTTGCTTCTTTTGTTTCATTGTACCCTCGAGTCTCATTTTCTTTGAAAAATCTAAAACCAAAACATGTCATTGCTGTAGTAGTGATTTCAACTGATAATGCACTGAAATGAGCTGCAAGGAAAATTCTGTCCAAGACTAAAAGAAAAATGGATAAACTATGTTTCACTAAATATACTAAATCGTCATTTGTGGGAGGTCTTAACTCGTCATTTTCCAAAATGACCTAATGTTAAGAATGTGATATGAAAACAATATCCATTTGGTGTAATAATTTGATCAATAAGTGTATGAGCATTTGCATTGATTTTTTTAATTTTCTAATCACTTGGTTTTCTTCTAATGAACAAATTTCTCCGCTTCTTTTTTGTAATATGACGATTTCACTGTTTGCTATAATATGGGATAGTCATGACAATATTCCTTAAATATTGGTTGGTTGGCAAGTCGATGGTTCATACGACTGAAATCTATGCGTTTTGTAGTAAAAATCATTCTCCTAGCTATGATTGCTTTTTGTAATGATAAATCAACATTGCAATAAGGAAAGTAGAATGTCTCATTTGAACATTTTTTTTCTTTTTTTTTTTTTTTTGACTAACCAGAGACTTTGAATGGAGTCTATAAGTATTTTTGGGTTGGCAAATTCATGGGTTGAACAAAACTTGAGACCATTGGTGTTGTATTTTTCATGTTTTTTAGTATGAACAATGAGTTGAGTCACCGGATGCACTGAAGTGAAGAAATAGAAGAAAAAGCGACAAATTGCAGAGGTTCTCTACGGATAACATTGATTAAAAAGGTCATATCTCACAAACCAACCGTTGAAAATGGGCATGCGACCTATCATTGGAAAGCACTTTTCGAGAGGATTCCGTAGAGCCTAAGATCGCCTCAATCGGAGTTGAAACTAGAAAGTTATGGCCTCTGGAAGGTTGCAAGAAAATGCTGAAATTTTCAACCGGGCAGAACCTTAATCCGACCGATTGGGCCTTTATCCGACCGGTCGGACAACTTACAGAAAGTGCACCGACTTGTGATTTTTCAGTCCGACTTGAAGGAAAACTTGCCTCTTTCATACCATACTTATGAGGCATGAAATTAAAGATATAAAAAAGGGTTTTCTCTCAACCTTAAGACATCCATCTCACTATTTTAAATTGCAAATATACATTGGAGATTCTTTTCTTCTCTAGAGCCTTCATTGAAGATTGTGCTGAAGATTTGTACTAGAGAATATTGCTTCTACTATCTTGTAGAAGATTATCTTCTTTCTTGTAGAAGGTTGTTCGTCTTAAGTGGCTTCAAGGCGTGTTGGATTAAGTCTGAAAAAGGTGAACGGCGTGTGAGTCGACAAGAAGAACTTCAGTCCCTCAAGTTGTGGTCAACTAGGAAAAGGGTAATAAGTAGATCTTGTAACCTCTCTTGCATAGTGCTTGATCTGAGTTTGGGCCGGTGTTAGATCCCGTGGTTTTTCCCGTTTGAGTTTTCCACGTAAAAATCTTTTGTCTTTCTCTTGTGGTGATTGCTTTTTAACTTAGATTAATTGGTTGTGCATCTACATACTAGAAATCTATTGGGACCTTAACCCATGTCAAGGTTTAAAGTTTTCTCAGAGTCATGTAGTTTGGCCTTTCTTAAAAACTAAATGATCAAATTATAAATGAAAAACGTGATATGCAAGCTTATTAGGAAAATAAAATGGTTCCAGTCAACCAAATGATAAAATTGTTATTTGTTCTACTTAGCAATACCTAATTGCTTTATATTTTTTGGCCATTTGTGCTCACCTCAATACATATGAGCATGCTTTACTTGTTTATTTTCGGTAGACTTGGCTAAATAAGGCTTACAGCATTTAGAACTCTACCTAGTCCTTTAGTGTCATTTTTGCTAACTAAGCTGTTAAATTCATGGATGCCAGTCAATGGATAGATAGAAGCGAGTGTTATAACGATTGGTGAAGGATATTAGGTTTAGATGTGAATGGGACATTGACTTTCCTACTATTTGAACTACTAGGGTGTTTACTAGGATCTAATTTTCCATCTTAACTCGATTCAATTTCCATTAAATGATTGGTTATTTCATAGTCATTTTTCTATATTCACCTTCAATTCTTCGTTTTAACCACTGATAAAAAATATGATCTTATAATTAATAGGAAGTCAATTACATGAGATAAACAAGCCTAAAATAAAACTGGTCTCTCCCTATTCATGACATGTCCTTGTATGAGACCTAAAAATTGAAACCCATAGAAAAATATGAAAATCCTAAACCACAAATACTTACCCAATTACATGATATTACCTTATCTTTGGTTTACTTCAGCCAAAATTAAAGTTTCCTTCCTAATTTTCTTCTTCTCATCATTATCATTACATCTATTTGGAGCCTGCTTACTAGTATAGTGTGGGATGTCGTCCTCTTGCTGCAACACCCATATAAGCAATATGACATATAACTTGGCTTGTACTCCAGCTTATATGAATTGTGTAGAGCTCAAAAACTTTATATAGATCTTAATCAACAGAGATGATTCGAAAGCGAATCCTACCAACTAAGCCTATCCTATTGGTTAGAATATAAGGGACACCAATCATGGGAAATCACATAATCCCAACTTAACCAATTAATAAAAAGAATAAAAAGGGGATATAATTATTTGCAGGAGACCAATAGCTTTCGCAAAGAAAAGGTAAATGGCCCCACCTATTGGTCACTATAAGATCATGATCTGGTGGCGACTTCATTGTACAAACCTCAATCAGACCTTCATTGCATGTGCCTTTAAACACACACACACACACACACACACACTCTATGAGTTTTTTTTTTCCAAAAAACACCCCTCCCAGTTAGGCTCACTAAGGCATATGACAACCATGAAATGCCACTAGATAGATTAATTTAGATGAGATGATATATGTGACAAATTGCAACTCCATTAGATTATCCTAACCTCTTGATCTATAGCCTCAAAGTTTAATAGTTTTAAAGACATAACTTTCTTCTTATTTCAATCCAATGGTGTAAAAGTTGGATGAGTATTATATTTGGACTTTATAGTTTATACTAATTCACATAGGGTAGTTTGTATGACATGATTGAATTGGCTTATGGTGAACTAAACTCCCTAAAAACACAGGGAACAAAAGGGGAGGATTTGAAATGGGAGCATTTTTAAAATTCCTCATATACATATATGGGGGATATACATGTGTATCCATCCATCACCATATTGTGAGAGAAAAACTTGATAGGGATCACTTAGAGCCCCACTGATCATTTGACTTGCTAAGGATGGAAACAATCATCTTGGATGGGCTCATAAATCAAGCCTCTAACCCCTTTATTGCCCACAAATTAGATGACTTTATATTAAAGAAAAACTTGACATTTAATCAAATTGTACAATCCATTCAGATTAGTACTCAGATGGATCATAAAGTCATCCATATTATGTTGTGCCTCACCATAAAATGATAAGGGATCGATGAGTATAAATATTTTAAAGAAAACAAAAGAGAGGATCCATGGAGGGAAATCTTGGACTATCAGTTTTACTTTTCGTATAAGTGGCTTAAGTGGAATGAATCTTTACTTGCAAATCATCATGACCCACCATGATTCAGCTTAAGGAAATGGCTAATAATTGGTAGATCCTAGCTTGATGTTTGTAAGCTGGCAATAAAATCAGAAAACTAAAATCAACACATTTAATGAGGAAAAATCACATGTGACACAGTTCAGATTTTTCTTCCCTCTGTTGGCAATGTGATTGTCAAAATTCGCTACAATGCTATCTCGTTAGAGAAGGGTGTAGAGTATTACTTCTGTTCAAAGTAGAAATGAAATCTAATCTAGATATGCAGCCGGAATCAATCAATTCGAGCCAATTGATCAATTGGACAAGAAAACTGACTACTCCCATGGTGGATCATGGAAGGGATCACAGGTCCGTTAAGTTAAACTGACAACACCCTTCCTAAGGCTAAGATAAAAATAAAGCTTCCCAAAAAACATTTTATTTTTCTTAAAACCTCAAGTCATTTTACATATGGGGGCCCTCCAAAAATTACTTAGTGTCCCCTCAAAGAAAATCTCCTTGGTTCCCCTCGGTCAGAGGCATCCATCTTTCAAAATCCGGACCACTACCATTCGGAAACTAGCTGCAATTTTACTGTAAAGTTGGACTGATCATATATTTTTGCACGCGTAGAAAATGTAATCAAACTAATGGGGTAGCTATGACTTTGAAATTGGACTAAAAATCAATAGGGCGTAGAGCCTTTGATTGATTTCAATTTGAGGAATGTAACCCCTACTATGGATTTAGGAAGAAATTTTATCTAATGATTAAGATTAAAGACTCTAGCTATGCCGATTGAAGTATTTTTATTCAAATAAATATATGCGTATCTTATAAGAGAAATGGCACATTGATTCTTGTTTGACCCGTATTTTTAGCCTAAGAAGTCGCATCGCTGTTCTCTCATTCCCAACCTACCCTTCTTCCAAAGATCTCTCTCTCTCTCTCTCTCTCTCGATCGACCCAAGCTTCTTCTTCTTCTTCTTCTCTCTCTCTCTCTCTCTCTCGCGATCAATCGACCCAAGCTTCTTCTATCCCTCTCTCTCTCTCTCTCTATCTCTCTCTCTCTCTCTCTCTCTCTCTCTCTCTCGATTGACCCAAGCTTCTTCTATCTCTTTAACTTTAAAGCTTCCTAGTTTTTAATCCAAGAAGCGATGGACCATCCATTTCACATACCAACAAACATTCGTTTTAAAATTTACAAACAATCAAGAGAGAGAGAGAGAGAGAGAGAGAGAGATAAGAAAATAACGTGTGGCCTAACTTCATCACAAGAGTCACGAGAATCTGATATGGCTCGTTAACAAAGGACCCCATTTTCCTTTTGGTGGGGAAAACAAGAATCCAACTTGATTATGAACCTCTCTTAGATCCTTCAGACAGTCTTTCTAATGGTGACAATGTTCAGATGCATTTAGTCACAACTCACAACTCATAAGAGCCTTATTTCTTTTCTTTTCTTTCTTTTTGTTTCAAACTAGGGGTGATCATAGGCCAGATCATGGCTAAGATCGAACCATATTAGGTTTTGACTTACAATAATTATTTGTGCACACATTAAAATGCACAAAAAAATACACACAAGTATATTTATCCTATGAGACAGTGATAAGTGCATTTATCTCATAAAGAGAGGAAAAATGAAACACATTTGTTATTATATTGTGCCATATAAGCTATTGTGCATTTTATGTGTATTTTAGTGTGTATACGTATTACAACTGATTTACAAAATACGTTCAATATGTTAGTTCGGGCCAAGTCATTAGAAATAGATATTGAAACCCAGATCATTTAAATATGGGGCCAAATAATTCAAATTATGTCCAGCTCTTAGGACATTAAGTCAAACAGTTGTAATACGTACACACACTAAAATACACACAAAATATATAATAGCTGATTGGGCCTGAGTTACAAACGATAGGCTTGGTCCATACCTTATATGAGCCCACTAACCAGAATATTCTGGGCTTGAACAACTTCAAGTCTTCTACCAATAGTGGCCCTTCCAAGTTCCACCTATTTGAGGCTTCATTTTCAATCACTTAGAAAGGTGAATTATCAACATCAAAATAATGGTAAATGGACTCATAAAGTCAAAGTCAGTCTCTTTAGATGAACTGAAAATCAATCACGATCATACACCTACCTCGTCTGATGCTAGAAGTGAGCTACAAGTCCCATTAGAGTATAAAAAACTTGTTGGCATTTTTTCTTGACCAAAAAGAAAAAGTCAGTTGGACAATTCAAAAATGATTTTGCATGTGTTTGTTTGTGCTTGTGGTTTTTTTTTTGTTTTACTTTGTTAATGATTTATAAAAAAAATTGAATGTTCACAAAAAGTGTCTAGTAAATGAATATAGTTAACTCATTAGGTGGGGCTCAAATTGTAATGTGGCACAAAGTTAGTTGTGGTATCAATCAACCATGCACTCCATCAATCTGGTTTTTTTTTTTTTGGGGGGGTTAGAAAGAAGTATTCAAAAGGGAAAAAACTGAATAGAACAATGAGATTAAAAGAAAACAACGCAAACAAAGGAAGAAACACCCAAGCTACCGGTGATGAAATGACCTTGGCTTTCATATACGTCCATAAGACATCTTATTTAGAAAGAACCAATTAATTTGCACATGAACTGGCCTACAGATGTGCAAAATTGCGACACATGGTCCTATCTTACTTAGGTTGTAGGGTAGTATTGAAGATTTAGAGTAGGGGTATTCTGGGCCATGTGAAACTGAGCCTAAACTGAGACCAGCCCGAACTTAGCTCGTTTTGGGCTTTTTAGGCCCGTGGACTGAACAGGATCTTACTTTTCTTGCCCAATAATTAATGCAGTGTCTGGTACTTTCTATATTTACGATGGTCCACGCTAAGATATTTGGCACGAGGGAACCTATATCATTTGCAAATGAGATGGGCATAATCATGATATTCAAGCCCATGTAATGGATATGAGCCTGTACAATAGACTCAACAACTAAATGGTACAGGCCTGGATATGATATTACTAGCCCCAAATGAGAGAGATACTTGAACATTGCGCTATGTGGTGTGAGATAGATCCTACAAATTCGTGTCATTATAGATGTAACTGTTTGCCACCCTAACTGAGATCTTTCATTTTCCACCTGAATTGCTTAAAAAAAGTGATTGAGTTCTAATAATTAAGGAAATGAATTTCCAATCATTGAGAGGTTCAGTTTTTGGCCAATGACAAAGGCTTATCAAATCCCACTAAAAGTGGGTCGCTATAAAAAGCCATAAATAGGGGGCTTTGGCCTGACTCTTCACTTCTAGTGATGGTTCATGTATGAGTTTACATTGATTATTAGAGTAGTGCTATTCGGAACTGTCCTCATGACAATTAATCTTGATTGTGTATTGTGATCAGTGATGGCAAGATCTCCCTAAACAATAAGATCCAACACAGGATAAATCAATCTGAATGTTGGGTTGGCTAAGGATTTGTTAGCCTCTGATTTGATTTTTTTTTTTTAACTCAGCTAAGGGGGTCCCTTGGTCACAGACCTGCAAATGCAAGGAGATAGGAGCTTGCACATGCAAAGAAAACACAAAGTTACACATGTGAGGAGAAGGTGACTTGCATATACAAGGAGAAACTCTGGTGTGCTAGGGAGGCCAGAGAGCTAGAGTCAAACCCTTGACCTTCCAGTAAGAATTACATGCCTTAAGTACCGGGGTAATATCCCGTTCTTCACTGATATGAAATTTTGAACTCCATCTAAACTACAGCTTGGATTGATGTATGTCAATGGACCCCAACCTGTTAAATTCAGGTATGGGCGTATGGCCCTCTTTCTGGACATCACACCTCCTCCCCGGATAACAATCAGGTCCAGGTTCATTACAGCCATGTCCAGACCCGGATATTTGTATGTGATATATATGTAATTTGTAATAATATATTTGATTAATTATACATACATGCATACATACATACATACATATCTAATACTCAGTAATCTACTTGCGCTTTGAGTTGGGCCAAAGTTGGGTCAATCCGACCGGGTCCAATGAAATCGAGTCCAGGTCCTATAAAACAATAAATCTGTTGGATTTGGGTCCATGTTTTTGGGCTCATGAAAGACTAACTTGTACCATGTCGAGGTACCAGTTCTCCAGGGCCTTGACCAGAACCAATGCCCTACATCTGTAACGGGGTTGTGACAGGTTGAGCTTCAGTTCAACTCATTTTAGCCTTCCTTAAATTCTGGTAGGTGTGGGTCAGCCCACGACCAACTTGAACCATCCTAATTGACCTTTTACACAGCAACGCATGTTAACAATAGATTGCTAGACATCAATAATGTGCCCTATTGTATTGGGCCCTTGCTATGTGGATTTTGGCGAGAAACTCTCCACCGACGCTTAAACTATCATACAAATCATTTCATGCATGAACTTTCTCACACGAAGTGTAATGTTAGGCACAGACACACAGTGGGGTCAACAGTCTCCAAAACTACAAGCAATTGGTAGGTTCTGTATATAGTTTCATTGAAAGGATTAGAAACCATTCTTCTATTTAAATACAGAAACCATTATAGTCATTTGATAGGCCCTTTGACTACTCACCTTCACCATTTAGTTCAAACAATGCCACCAGGGCCAGTCCACCAATGGGCTGGGATGACCGATTTGGCCTTCAACTTGGTGTTTTTCATCCTTTCCTTGGCTCATTAAAATCACTTCTCTCTCCTCACCATGTGGGTACCCACTTAGCCAGGCCCAAGTTTCATCCCTTACTATCAATGCACACAATTTTGAAACCTGTGCTAGGAAAAATGATCACAGCCTTCCCAAAAGTGCATTCATAATTTTGGGCCACACCACGATCTAAAAAATATCCCTTTAACTAAGAATGAGGAGTTGCATAATTGGCTGAAGACCCCTACTCTCGCCGGGCTATCTATGAATTAATCCCTAGGCATGCTTTTTCCTACATGTGCTGGCTTGATCTTCCCCATGTTTGTGGACATCCTCTCCCCACATGAATGGGTGTTCTCAACTGCATGTGCAGGTAGCTCCTCTAGGTAGCTCCTCTCTAGAGGTACGTGTGGGTTCTCTCTCCCTACATCTTTAGGAAAGCATGGTTCGCAGCCCCCTTGGCTGGGGTCAAAAATAAAAAGGTCCCTTAAACCCATTCCACCTTCCACAGGCCTCTCTTTTCAAGGTTATCAATCTACCTATTTGTCTGCCAATGATTCAAGTGTTAGAACACTCCCTTGATTTTTAACATCATCTCTCATCCATGGTGAAGCAAAGGGAGTGTGGATTGGTGGTGATCAGCATCGAACAATAGATATTTGTGTAAGTGGCCGATCAATAAAATGTTCTACATTACTGGACAATTGGTCATGCATTGATTTAAAAGCATTTAGATTGAAGCTGAGTAATCAGTTATCATTGTCTTTTTGTTAAGTAGAGAGAATATTAATTAATGCACTGAAATTGACTGCAATCAGATATTTCCCTTAACCCGGTCTCACCTGCACTTGACAAATACACATACCAGTGCGAGATTCCGAGAGGCATTTATTCGAATTTATTGGTTGATGGCAAGCTGTGGCCTTCTTTCGTCTGTTCATTAATTTTGCATTCATTAACTTCCATACCACAAAATAAGAAATGGATATTGGAGACACTGTCACCAACTCCGATTTCATATCTATATACTTAAATTGTCTGTCACTGATTAATATTATATGTTCCATCACATGCCATGTAATTTCATAAAATTAGAAATGATAGAATTCATTTTGATTTCGTGACATAGACTAACCATTCATCATCAGAACATCGATTTGGGGGTCAGCTTTATGTTATCTCTCAAAGCAATTAAGCTATGCCCAAAATCATAAGTTTCTAACCTATATTGTAAGAGACTGAGAGATCTTATGCTTAAATATATCATGTTTATTCTCATGTGATAAAAGATTAGAGTTCACAAGATACTAGAAGGGGCAAAGAGGAAAGCACTGAAAGTATGCGACGCGACATAATTATAGTTCTTACTTTACTTTGGTTGGTTTGCATTTTTACCAGTTCTAAGTGGCTTGTTGCGTGTGTCCTATTTCTTTCTTGCTTTTGTGGTTTTTTTTTTTCTTTCTATTTTTTCCTTGCTTTGTGGGTTTTTTTTTTTTTTTTGTATGTGTGTGTGTGTTAAGGCTCCAATTTTACGTTACCTCATATGCAATTTCAACACCTAAAATGTTGATTTTTCCTGTCCTCTTTTCCCTCTCTCTCTCTCACACATACATGAGGTCCAAAGAAGTCTTTCTAGCAGGGGAATTGAGTGTTGCTTTTTTATTCTATTTCTGTTGCGTACAACGAAGTCTTGTTTTAGAAGTTATACTCTTCTAGGCCTAGGCATCTCACTAACAACTACAGATTTTTTTTTTAATGAGTCATACAAGTCGAGTTTGTGCAGATTAACGTAAAAAGTTATTCATCATTTTGAGCTTAATTTGACCTAACAGTCTAAACATTTTACAGCAATCACGCATCTCTAAGCTTTGCTCAACTCTTTTATTTTCTAAGCCCATTCCTCTTGACGAGATTATCTAGATAATAATTGATATTATTCATGAAAACCAAATTGGTCACTATCTTCAACGAGGGAACAACCAAATTGCCCATAAAAAAAGCAGCAAACTACCCATTTTTTTCCAAAAGTTAAAACCATATTCTTTTTTGCACAAATATTAAAATGATTAAAAGCTGCTCCAGAAAATGGATTCCACTTCTAATTTTTATGAGCTGACACATCTAGTAGAGAAGAAGAAGAAGACATGCGGACCAAAATGTTCACAAATTCCATAAAACTTGGCCTATCTTTCATTACTTTTATTGATGGTTGAGTGACCATGTTACAATCCCAAGATGGGAGTGAGTCACCACAATACATGTTACAACCCAAACTTGGACTAGAACAATAGAGTTCAAAAACAAAATGAAAGTTCTCTAGGCAGTAGTACCTTGCCTAGATCCATGTCCAACAATCGACAACAAAGCATTCTTCACACCGGCCATCGAGTAGCACCATTGGAGGCCGCCACCGGTCTTTCGGCTAGACGGAAAGCAAAATGGTGAAGTGGGCGATCCAATGGCCGGATATTCATCATCTTCCATGGAAGAAGAAAATGACAATCTGGGGGTCGATAACCGGCTGCGCCTACGCGAAATGGAGGGCCTTGATGGAGTTGATGGTGATGATGGATATGAGGATGATGATATTGAGTAGTATGATGATGATTGCGATGATGATGACAACGGCGGATATGATGAGGATGAGGTTGAAGAAAGTGTTAAATGGGCCTTCCTCATATTAAGCCTAGGAAGTATGGTGTTTAAAAGGCTGGATTTTGAGTGCTTTTTTGTGGGGTTCTTCTGGTAATTGTAGTAGTAGGAAGGTGGGGGAGTGAGGGGAGGCAGCGTGGTGTTGGAGATGGGATGCTTTGGTGTTCCTGGTTGAGATTCCCATGTAAATGGTACTGCTCCAGCTGCAACTCCATAGTAGACTCTAAATGATGAGTTTGCAGTGGAGCTCTCCTTAGACAAAAGCCTACTGTAGAACTTGTCATCTTGCTTGATTTGGATGGTTATTTGGGGAAGATCAGAGCTCCTGGTGTGCATCTTGGCTTGATGGGCTTCCTGGCTTTGAGACTATACAGGAATTTAACTGGGAGAGAGAGAGAGAGATAGAGATCTTTGCAAGTTGCAGGGGTAGCTTATTTGCAAAGCTAGCTTTGCTGGGACTTCAGTTTTATGTAGTAATTTAAGGTCCCACAGTACGAAAGCATATATAATATGACAGTAAACACATGCAACATTAATTAGGTTGTCTTGAGGATTTGTGACAGTATGCCACTAGATAATTGGATTCCGGCTCCATGTTCCTATGGAAAGTCAATCTTTTCTGTTCGCAAGCTCGAACAAAGTTTGATTAAAATACTGTGATATGACATGACCCTCTAACTTAATGCCCAGATTTCTACCGTGAAATGTGGCACGGACCATGAATCAGAGATAAGACAGATCCAAACATCCCTATTCAATAAGATCTAAGATCATGTGATCAATTGATTTATATAAGGGTAGGAAGAGAAATCGGTTAGGGAAGGTTCGTTAGTGGTTCACGCGGGCAGGGGGACCCATTTAACGTTTCTAACTCCAACCCAACATTTGTATAAATTTATCACTACGTGATAATTAAAGATTTGTTTAAAATTATTTAAATATATCCAACGCAAGCAAGCAATAACACCATTGAAAAAAAAATTAATGAAAATTGAATTTCAATGAGGAAAAAGGGTGTGATTTACCAAAGAAAGAAAGAAAGAAGGAAGGATGTGCCAATGATTTTTCAGGTCTAGTCCTTCGGAGACCGGAATCATTGGGGGCCGGTAGATATGTCCACTTGCAGTGGTGCAGTTTTGGCTCTTTTATGGCATATAAATTGGTTGAGAAGTGGAGATGGTTGAGAACAGGAGGTTGTGGAATGAAAAATGCATAAATGGTGTGGTCCTTTCACTAATGGTGGGTTGTGGAAAGGGACAAGTGCCCTAACTTTACACACTTAATAAATGGCTAACGAAAACCATAAACACATCCACACATGGTCCTGAAATAATGGACGGTTTTCAGATCCGGACTGTTGATCAAATGATCGAATTTTAAGACCAGGATAAAAAAAAAAGTACAGCATACATGGCCCTACATTCACAGAAATATTTTCATGAGAAGTGGGCTTCCCATAGAAATTGAATATAGAAGGTAGTTAATTCTAACATTGCACATTAAATGGTATTTTCTTTTGAATCTATTTTTTTAAAAAAAATTATTTGTTTTCAATATATACATAAAAATTGCTTACATAGGATCTATACCATAGCTGGAAATTCATACATTGATTGAGGAGAAAACTACACCTCTAATGAACAATGTATGGCAAAACGTCAGCAAATATTGTGCGCCAAAAAATGAATCTAGGAATGAATCATTATTAATTTGTGTTTTAAATCATGGTTTCTTTAACTTATTTTGACATTTCAATTGTCTTGTTTATATATAGCCTCCTATATTTCTTTCTTTTTGCATAATGAACCCCCGAAGAATTTTTTTTTCTTTTGAATGCAGAGTGCGACGTGTCAGCTCCCTGATCAGAGATGAGGAAAGGTCTTCTGTGGTTGAAGAATGCAAAGCTACGCCCAATCAATGAGGCAAACGTGGATTGATGGTCACACATATCAGTTTTTCAGCTAGCGTCTTGTACATATCGTCAATGATCAATGTCACACGTGTTCGATTGGTGAACAGAAAATATCCGGAAATGGATTGAAATGAGATTAATGAAATTATTGATTTTCCTCACACTTTCTCCATTCTGCTGTGAGATGATTGGTTTTTCCTCTTCATGGCATTGTACTTTCTGGACAATCAGTTTTTTAGGATAAATCTGACCAAATTCATACATATGTTCCTATCTGTTCGTTAACCATATTAAGGTCCATCAATTTGTGTCAACTTTCCTTAATCCGTGCGCTTTCTTCTAAGAAAGGAACCATCTAAGTCAATAGTTGGGAACCCCGTCGCAGTTCAAAACTTCATCATGGGGGCCCATATAAAAACTCCATACCTTTCAAGATGAATTCTTTCCCATTCATTGATATATTTTGAGATTTCACTTTAAGTGGAGTAGTTCCGTTCCTAAAATTGCATACATAATTGAAAATATGATTGGGTGATGACTTAGCCTCATTGCATACGTGGACCCTGAGTGAACCAATTATAGCCTATTATATCATCAGAAGCATGTCATTTACATGTGAGTGGTGTCACATCCAAGGCAATCCCTCTTCATGGTGAATGGTGAATGGCGGAGTGTGATTAATCCATTTACGGCCACTATTGGTCATGAGGTTCATAGAATCCCAAATCCTCCATCATATACTCAATCAAATGTCTAGGATTCGAACTTTTGACCAGTTTGATATCATATTAAATTTCCCTAGCTAACCATTTATAACAAAAGCTCAAGGTAAAATCCACTCCTTAATGACAAGATAGTTGAGTATTATCCTCAGATAGATAAACGAAAGTTTAAAATTATAGTTTCAATAGAAGCAATCAATGTTGCTACTATCCAATAATATTAACTTGGTAATGACTAATGAGGCATCTCCCTTTTTATAGGTACAATTGGGGATCGATTCCTAATCTTTTGAAGAGGGAAGAGGAACTTTGTTTAATGATATTGTAAAGTAAAGTAAAGTGAAGCCTCAAATAAATAAATAAAACATATGAGGAGGTCTAATCATAATATGATGACTTTTGTCTTTAGTGGTTTGTTAAGAAATCTTTTAAACTTTTTTGTTTTTAAATAAGTAGATAGCTTTTTTTTATCATTTAATGGGTTGAGATTGTTGTCTTTTTTTTTTTACTTTGCTTTTTGAAAACAAAGGGAGAATTTTAAATTATTTTATTTTTTATATGACCCCTCATCATTTCATGTCTTTTAAAATGAAAGTTTCATTCCACTATGCTCCACTAGTTAAATTCCCAAATAGGCTTGTGCTAGTGTTGGGGTGTAGTGTTGACTGGACTTGTTAAATATTATTTCACTCATGCACTACTTTCAATACTTTAACTCATACCCATAAAAAGTTTTCAGGGTAAGTGTGTGAAAATACTTCTCATGGGATTAAAGCCCATATTAAAAATGTTAGAACATTGACAAAACCAACCATCTTTCTATTTTATCTTCTTACATCCAACACCTCACTATCCTCCCGACCAATGTTCAAAAGATGGGTTAAGAGCATTCCGACTCTAATTGGTTTCCATTTTAAACCACACAAAAACGATTGTTTGTCTTCTATCTCACTGATGGATTTTACAGGAGTCATGAGTTATGAGATAGAGAGTGTGGCTAGTATTATTCATTTTGCAGTTATGCACTCGAGAATCTCAGCCATGGCAATATAGAATCTAGATTCTATAAGATAAGGTAGCATGTGTTCTTACATGATATCATCATCATCAAAACTTTATCCCAATTATATTGTTGTAGGTTACAATAATTCTTTTTGTCCATTCCAATTTATCTTGAGCTAGTTAATCATTTTCTTCAAATCTATCTATACTACTTCTATCTGCTATCTCTTGGGCCCGCCCTTTTTCTTTGATGGACCATCAACATGTGTAGAAAAAATTTTATTAGTTGTGTCATCATTGTGCTGTGTTCTTACATGACAATTTCAGTAAAACTAAATATTTACTTGTTACTGGGAAAACAGCATTCACTTAAAAATAATTATCATACTATGTAACACTAAAGATTCTCTACATTAAGTGCATTTCTCATCAGGGGGATGGTGGCTCCGACATATTTCATGATTTGGATGTGGCCCACCACATACATTTGTGGTTTGAAAATAACTGCCCTTTCATATCGAGAACAGTGAAAACCCTTTAGTCATGCAGCATAAAATTGATTAACTTATTGTAGCTATCAGTTTGTTTATCTTTGATGTGTGGGTAGGAAACTTCGTGGCCATGTATTTATAGACAAAGAACAAAGAACCTGCATAATGGCTAGTTGACTAGGTCCCACATTTTCCCATCTGTGGTGAAGAGGGCCTTTTGCAAGTTTGCATGCATCGCCAACCAAGGCCAATAAGTTCCCATGCCAGGGCACTGGAATATTCTAGTGGTCTTGCAGACTACCAACTGCACAGCAGAATAAAATTTCAAAGGATCCCCGGATCCAGAATAATCTCTGGGGCATATAGTCCAAATACATGGACCCCATCCCTTTTCATCCCTACTAAATGGTTCAGTAACAAGTAACAAAGTAGATGGGGATGATGATGGGGTCCCCAAGTATCCAAATATCAAGGGACCAAAACTGAAACTTCCTGGAATTTGGTCCAATATTCAAACCTGGTTTCAATTCGGTCCAAGTTAAGGTGCACAGCATGGACCTGAACAAAATTGGTGTCCAGGTTAAGGTTCATGAATTTCATATCAAAGGACAAGAATACCTAGTCTCATGCAATTGCGCCTCAACTAGGGCCTGGGTACAACAGCTTTATCAGGGCTTAAGTCATTTCCTTCAATTTAAATTTGAGAACTGGCACAGTACTGTAAGCTGAAACTGACTTGAGTATGGGTCTAGGTGCTGAGTACTTACTAATTCCGGTTGAGTTACAAATACGCTATAGATCTCCAACGCTACTGGTTTTCAAACTTCAAAAGTTGAAGGAGCTACAGTCAAATTGAGCATGCTTGCTCACGTTATTATGCCTCCTTTTGTGTTTTCTTATAAGGGATGACTTTCTCCTACTCTCCTGCGCTTTGCAACCTATTTGATAGCTGCTCAATGGTGAGCAGGGGCAATTCACAGTGGATTCCACCGTTGGGGACATTCAGATGACTGCTCTGCAGGGTGCTGCGCGGGAGAAAATTTTCATTCTTACAAGATCCCATCTATGATCAATCCAACTCTTTTACGAATTTATCAGTCATTTAAATTGGCACTTATTCCAATTTGACAATTATCTGGAGTCACTACTCAATCACAATAAATTTGCACCAATTGTAGCCATTATATCACCTTTGCATTCTTAGTCCACTTCTAAATCTGTCATTCATTCTTGTGCATCCAGGTGAGTCCCACAGGAGTTCAGCATTTCACAAGGAACTGCACCTATGCCTTGTAGAATTAATCAAGTTTTGAGACCTAAACATATCTTAATCACTTTCCTTTCTTGGAGAATGTTATTCTCCAAGCCATACATTTCTAGTTTAGGAACTGTTCTTATTATTGAAGAGTTAGCTTCACTCGATCGGAACTGTTGAAAAGTATTTTCGCTGCTTTTACTAATACTTTGATATTTTAGTAACAATGGTTAGTTAAAGAAATCTAATATAATATCAGAACCAACATGTTGCGAATTCAAATCTCAAGAAGAATGACTCAGCGTTAAAAAATTATGTGTCGCCAAAAGTATGATGACCGGGTTCCACTTGAGGGGAGTATTGAAGAGTGGGCTCCACCTGATGGGGAATATTGAAAAGTAATTCCGTTGCCTCTACTAATACCTTAAGGTTTTGATAGCAATGATTAGCTGAGGAAATTTAAGACTTATTTCTCTACTTCTAAAATTCATGAGTACTTATTGGATGCTCCTATAAAAAAATGGAATTTCTATGTTGATTGATGGTTCTTGCAAGGAATATCCATTGGCCATATGTTTAATTATTTGATATTGAACTAATGGTTCTTACATTAGTTTTATCATGATCCACACATTTAGTGGCACAATGGGCAGTCCATTTTAGCATAATGTAGCCATGTGCAAGGGGAGATAATGACGGGTTTTCTGCTTAATTGATCAACTATTTCCAATTTCTTCTCAAGCAATTAGTCTGATAGCTTACATACGCATGGTGAGAGTTGTAACACAGGAATAAATGCACATGCGAAACTAGGAAATTCTTTTTGTACCCAAGTTGTGTAAGATTAAGGTTTACTTGTCTTGATATAATTTTGTGCTCTCCATTTTGTTGTGATATGATCCCTTTGCACTTGCACGTTTGGCAAGTCTGATTCAAACAAACCTAATTCAATTAGACCCTTTTAAGATAGAGATATTTCAATTCCAATCAGACTCTTCTATAGATAGACTACTTGAAATGTTATATTTCTTCGTTGGAAAATGCAGGCTTACATTATTATAAAAGTTACAAGAAAAAAGTTGTACTTTAAAAGTAGCAGTAGTAAGCTTGTCATCCTAGTCGGACAACATTGCCTTGTAATAGAAGTTATATTGTCAAACTTGATAATAGAAAAATAAAAAAAAGAAAAATAATTCAATGAGAACTAATTTTTACCATTTTTTTAGGACTCTATGTGAGGCCCATCATGACCCAATCCAAACTTTGCAGTACATAGGGGCCCCCTAATAGTCATACGCCCCAAGTTTTAGTCAGATCCGAATTTACTGGACCGTTGGATCAATTGTGCACCAATCCAAATGGATTGGATTTGTCAGTCACTGATGAAGGAGTTAGGAATATGTAAGTAGGGCAAAAATTGATATTTGATGTGGTTTCACATAGATCTTTTCATTCCCCTATTCCCATCCCCAAATGTAACCTCACAAGTGGATCCCATAAAAAATTTTAAAGGTAGCTGCATGAAAACAATGCTCACCAGATCAAATCCCATAAAAAAATGTATGTTAAATATGGAAATAATCCTATGAGAATTACTGCTAACTATTATTTTGTGATAACTCTATGTGGGGTCCATCTATCACCCAATCCAAATCTTGTAATACGTTGGGACCCCGTTGATAGTCATACACCTCACGTTTTGTCGAATTCGAATTTACTGGACCTTTGAATCAACTGTGCACCAATCCGAATAGACTGGATTTGTGGGCCACGGATGAAGGGATTAGGAATGTGTGATTGGGGCCAAACTTGATATTTGAAGTGGTCCCACATAGATCTTCCCATCCCCCTAGTTCCATCCCCAAATGGGACCCACAAGTAGGTTCCATAAAAAGTTTTCACTATAGGTATGTGAGAACACTTATCATATAATTAAAGCCCCTTAAATATATGTATCTACTTGAAAAGTTTATATTTTAGCCAATTTTTAAAAAAATATGCAAAAAGTTTTAAAGTTGATTAAATCAAAGATTTGCATAAACTTAATTTGCCAAACAATTTAAACCCCCTGAACATTTAATTAGTCAGCCTTTAGACCAATGGATTGAAAAAACAAACTTATCTCAGCACCTAATTAAACCAGTATATCTCATCTCATAAACATTACATCCCCTCCAATAAATTTGCACTCACCTCATTTTGGCACTTATATTTATTCCAGGCTCTCTCTCTCTCTCTCTCTCTCTCTCTCTCTCTCTCCTCATTGATACCCCACTAAGAGATCTACCAACCGTGGTAGTGAAACACTAAAACCCAACACACACTTGGTAAGGAACACTTGCACAAGTAGAGAGAGGACCTAGGGCTAAGTCTTAAGGGCCTACCTTTTTACAAGAATTTTGGCCAAGAAGTCGAGTTAATGGAGTTTTTGGGACATTATGTCACATCTTGTCTTTTGGCATTTAAAAATGCCTTGTTTTTTTACAAGCTCAGAATTCCACCTACCTAAAAGTTCTTAAAATAGCTTTTAGAAATTTCAAAATTTCACATCCTTCACTTTTTGCTGGAATTTTTTTATGCTCGTGCATCTAAAAATTTTACTATGTCTGAGAATTATGAAATTCCCCATATAAGAATTCTTTGAATTCTTGAAAAAGAACAGAGCTTTATGTCAGGGAATAAGATGTTTTATCATGCCCCAAAAACTCCAACCACCTAAATTCTTTGCAGGAACTCTTGTAAAAGAACTAGCTATTAATATGCCTGATTAAAGATGAAAATTATCTAGTGAGGCATATAACAATCCCCCACTGGACACCCCAACAGTGGGCCGAGAGGCCAGATAAAGTCCCGGTAAAAATTATGAAAGTTTGACCCTTTTGATTATGTGACGATCTGGTGGGGCCAACTGTCCAATCGCATCCACGGGGGCCCATCTGCTGAGGGGAACAGACCACACTATGTAACTTCTCATGTGGTGTGACCCCTCTGATCATGTGACGACCTGGTGGGTCAACTGTCGCATCACATCCATGGGGGCCGATCTGCCGAGGGCAACAAACCACACTCTTATCACTTCTGGTGTGGTGCGAAGAATGTCCTTTCAACCAACCAAAGGAGTAATGAAGGATGTCCTTTCTACCAACCAAAGGAGTATCTACTTGGTTTCTGCTGTGGCTTCTCAAATACCTCACGAGACACATCCCAATGCAAACAGAGCAGAAGCACAAGTGTATCCACCACTGCCAATCAGCCAAAAAAACGAGGGCCAACTATTCTGAATGACAATCTGCTGATATTTAAGGGACTATTGTTTGCATTAAAATTGAAAGGACATTGTATGTCGGCTAATTGGGTAAAGGTTGAGTCCGAGTTATAATTTTTTTGTTTTAAAATCGATTATGGTTCGCATCACCCAGACAAACAAAGTGAAGAAAAGTTTTTAAAGGCGCTTAGCAGACGCTCACATGCTTTCAAGCGCAGCTGAGTCCAATATTGCAAGTTCAAATAGAAACTCTCATATGCTCAAGGAGGCTTCACAGAAATTGGGCTAAATTACAAATAGCTAGATGTTTTATTGACGTGATTAAGTGGAGGCTCATAGGCAGTCAAGCAAATGGTGAACAGAAACCTAACAACCGTATATGAAATTGTTTCCTATTTATACCAGAAATGTTAATTTCTATTCTACAATGATTAAAATCTGATGGCACGAATTGTGGATTATAAAAAAGAGTTCTCTCTTAACTCTATATTAAATGATTTTATTATTTTGAGTGGAGAATTTACATTGGAGATCACATCTTTTTTATATAGCATCTATTAAAAGAGAATTATGCTGCCTTGTGTTTTAGAGCTATTGCTTCTACATCTCTTGTGGAAAATTCTCTTCTTTTGAAGAAGATTGGCTCAATCAAACATCGAGAGCAATGAACGATGATGGAAAGCTATTAGAATAGTAGAATTGTGAAAGAATAACTACGGCCTTTTAATCAAGGAGACTAGAAATGGTTTGTAAGTATATCTTGTAATTATTCATGATTAGTGCTTAGTTTTGTTGGCCTGAGGAGGACTTGTTTCTTAATTATAGTTTTCCACATAAAAATCGTATACTTCTTATATTTTGTGTGATTGATTTATTTATTTGCTAGCTTGTTTATTTCTTCCGCTGCATATGATTTGAACTACAATTTAAAAATCAGATCTAAAACAATTCTAATAAAAATACACATAAATTCAAGGTGATATGAATTTTGCTCAAAAATTATTAAAAAGGAAAGGGTTAGAGGATACAATTTGGTAAAGAAAAGATAGATGAGGTGGAGATGTAGATGTATCTTTACTTTTCAATAATGTATTGAATTAGTAAGGTGATGGTTGAGGAACTTGCTGCTGCCCATTTTTAAATTTTCAACTACTTATGTTATAAATCTTACATATATATATATATGGACAATATTTAAGTGCATACATTCTTCACTAAAATAGTGAGAAACACCCCTTTTTTAAAACGTATTAATGTGCAAAAGAACAAAACTTTCATACATTATGATACTTTTTTGACCTTGTTAGGTATAAAAAAAGGAGTGTTCCTTACCAAAATAGTGAGGGATGTATGCACATCAATATCCCCCTATATAGACACTCAATTCCTTTATATTCTCTTTACTAAAAAAGATGACTATATATTTTAATGCAAACAAACATGCCTAAAAGGCTCTAATGGTGAAATCTTTTGGATATGGGACATTTAAGGAGAGACCCTATTTCATCCTCTCTATCCTGGCAAAAAAAAAAAAAAAAAGAAAACCCCCCTATTTGAGCAGCATGGATCACCACAGTCACACAAACAACAAGGGAAATAAAGAGAAAACAAGGCCAGCATTTCTCTCGGAAGCACAAAGGGATCATTTGAAATCTGAGTTGGTAGGTCATAGGGAAATTAGTTGGGTGACATCGAGTTGGTAATTCAAATGACAAGAATGGCGAATCTTGTATTAATCAGGTCAAGAAAACCTAAACCCAACTCTAAAATCAATCCAAACCTTGAATTATCCAATTGAGTTTAGGCAAGAATTTCGCAGGTTGGGTCGGGAATCCCCACCTCTAGGTGATACTACTTAACTTTTAGATTAGAACCCATTGAATTCCATGGATCCCACGGTTAACTTCAATGTGCATGTTTATGTAATAAGGTCAACTTAATAATGTTGGATAGTTACCGAAATAATAATAATAATAATAATTATTATTATTATTATTATTATTATTATAATGCCGGATAGTTGCGTTTGAAGGTTATGGGAATGTAATTTAAAACAATTGCGATTCATAGTAGTCTAACTGATCATCGCATCAATGGTAGAAGAACGAGTTAAATAAACATATGTTCCCTTCTGATCAGTTTATGTCTTCTCATCAAGTCATGTGTTGAAGTCAATTGATCATAACCTTTATTTGGGTTTGAAACAACCTGCATGTGATATACAGAAGAAAATCAACCCGTAATACAGTCAGTAACAATACTAAACATTTGAATGCTAGTAGGTTTGTGAGATCAAAGCCTTCACGTTCATATTTGAAACGACTGTGTACTGGACACGAAGTTTGGCAAATAAGTTTAGCCACATGCCTGTATGCGTGTATGTATAGCTTCATATTAGCATTCTTAAGCTACTTCTCCACTAATCTAGCTTAATTATTTTATGACTAACATAGTATTAGGAACTCCTATTCAGATTTGCATTGCTTGAACACTTCGCTACTAAATACTAATGGCTAGTTTATGGGGGACTTCCCTGAAGTCCTAATAAACCAGGATTCTTGTTCGTTGGATGACTGCTTTCTTTTATTCATGGTCAATGATAGTAGGTGTCTATGATCCCCTATAGGCTAGAAACACAGTTATTTTTTTCTCATGAAATTAACGTTTTGAGTTCATTAGGTGAATTGATTTCCATTTTCCAGCAAGCTGTCGTGTCTGACCCGAAATTTCGGCCCACTTTGGACTCCCACCTAACATGGACTTAATTCCAATTTGTGTCCTCATCAATAAACTGATCCCAGATGAGATGACAGAAGGAGAAAGACAGATTTCCTTCTCCCTCCCTCTGGAGGTTGAATGGTGTCAATCATGGTTGCCATTTTTTTTTTGGGGGTCAATCGCGGTTACCTTAATCTTTTCATTTTTATAGTTCGTAGTCCCGGTTCATCTCATTTCAATTATCACATTCACCAGAGGCCAAATGAGATAATTTATGTTTATAGTTCACTAGAGCAAAGATAAAACAATTCTTTCAATTTAAACAATTCTTTCAATTTACTAAGTGTCTTATGATGTAAGATTTTAAGCTGCTAATATGATGACCTCTTCCAATCTATATCAATTTGATCTGCATGTTGGATTGTTAAAACATAGGATACAATCCAACAGTACTAAGATTTAACCGAGAATTGAATCCTACAGCAAAATCATGTTGGATCATTTGATACTTTTGAGTCATGTGAATAACCCAATTTTGCAAGATTTATCGACTAATGCATCATATTTATTGATATTGATACAACACTTTACAAGAATTGCTCCTTTCTTAGTGGTAAGGAGTGTCTGTTCTCACTAGGAGGTCCCTTGAACCTGGCATCCTTCCTCTCTGTATATGTGAGTTTTTATCACCTCACATGTGCAAATTGTCCCCTCTCTAGGAGGTCCCTTGAACCTAGCCTCCCTCCCCTTTGCATGTATGAATTTTTATCATGCCATCTTTGCATGATACTACGCTTTACAGGAGCTATAAAGATCTATGCAGCCTTAAATATAACTACTAGGCGGTGGCCCTGAACAGTTGTGGTTAGGGTTGCTTATGAGCTGGGCCAGCCTGGCCTCAACTTGCTTTTGGCAGGAATTAGATATATGATTTGGGCCATTTAGTACATAGGATGGGCTTGGATTAAATGATAGAAAGCCCAAGTCTTGGGCTGACCCAGCCCAAATAATGAGCACTTGTAGTTTAGTGATGATTTGTCCAAACAATTGATAGAAAGCCCATACAACTAATTAAAGCCTGCTTTAGCCCAGCCAGGCCCGATTGACTAAGTAGGCAGGCTTGGGCCTTACATTCATGGCCTATCTTGTGATTGGGGCGGGTGTGGGCTTCTCCTTTTTTGAAGTCTGGCCAGGGCTGGATATGACTCAGCCCAGCCTGACCCGGCCCACAAGACCCCAAGTCATAGGCGGTGGGCCTCATGGACAACAACTACTACTACTCTATACACTTGACTTAAAAGCATGTCATACTTCGTAGGCAAGTTATGCAACATGTGGCTTGTTTCTTGCACTCACTGACCGCACCCAATATGAGGGGAAGATCATGTGGCTAATGTTTGGCCGATAACTTATCAACGAACCCTTGCTGTAATTGGTAGACAATGGCCCCACCAACAAGCCATGTGCCAGATGACAAGGCGTTCACTCATCACGAAGCTTGACTTCCAAACTAGGCTTAACTTCAAGCCAGGGGCTTTGTTTGCTTGTTTGGTATCAAATTCCTAGCAATTCGTAGGAAAGTGAGCTTAAGTGGAGAGAGATTACATGGAGAAAGAAAAGTGAGTTAGGACGGAGTCATGGAAAGAGATTAAGTGGAGAAAAGCAGGCAGAGTCCACCGCATGATTTTGAAGTGTTTCCCCCACTTTTTGTCCTGATCCAAATGGAGTGTCGTGCAACATCCGTTTGTGGAATTTTGCTTTTCCACACAACATAGAGAAGGCTTTTATTTGTTATGTTTTTCTCTTTACAGTGTACACAACATAAAATCCTCCTCTATCCATTTCCACAGGAAAAGTGCTTTCATGGCATCGCAAAAAATTAATAGTCAGCCAATGAAAGGCACTAAGGGTGCATTTGATGTACCGGTCCCTAACTAGCTTACTACGGCTCGAGCCAAATTCCCACCTGGAGTAGTGCACCGGAGGCACTGGATAATTTCTTTGATTTTATTATGTTGCGTCTCATAAATACTGAATCTCCCATGACTAACACTTTAATCATGCAAAAAAAAAAAGTGTTTTTTTCTAACTTACGTTTTATCAATTTATCCATATGAAATACTCAAATAACTCAAATGATGGCTTTATCAAAACTCTCATGTTTATTTTTAAATCTTTATGAGCTTTCCTAAGGGGTTTTGACTGATCCAACCCATTCACAAACACTGAAACCCCTAATTGAAAATGACCCATTTCACTTTGTCTTGAACATCATTTGCCACTAGCAAAAACGTTGCTCATGCTAAGCACGAGCAATATAAATACAAAAGTTATGACAAAATAAATAATTAACATAAATTTGTAGTGAAATTTTATGATTTATGATATTTTAAATATATTATTGAATGTATTTGTTATGAAATTATATAAATAGAAAAATTTTCATATTTAATTTCACAAACTGCATAATAGGGAATCATGATAAAAGAAATTACATAGGAATTTAGGGTTGTTTTTGTGGTTTAAGCAATACCTTCTGGGTACCTTTCCATTCCATACTACTTCCTGGCCATTGAGCCAATGAGCCAAATATATATATATATATATACACATATATATACATGGATGAAATTTTTTCAACATGGAAAGAATTTTTTTATCCTTGATCTTCATCATCATTTCTTTGATTTTAAGTGAGAAATAGGGAAGCAATGAATCCAAACATTTTCAGATTACATCTTTGCAAAAAGGATAAGCCAAAAATTTTTAAATAGAGATTAGTTACATGAGAGATTACTTATTATAAAAAATAAGATGAAAGAGCAACTATACAAAAGTAAGTTGTTGCTCGAAAATATAAAAGACGAGTGAGAGTAAGAACGCAAGAAGGAATTGGAGAGTAGAGGAGGACATGAAAGTTCTAAAATAAAGTAGTTTAACTTATGGTCAAAATTATAACTGCCAGTCAAACTTAAAGCAAAAACCATCCACTTTAATACATTATAATTGAACTTTATCTTTAAAAAACTACATAATCTATATTTATTAAACTTTAAGGACAGGAAATTAGCACTAGGATCAGTTCAGCTAGTTGGTGAGGTTTTTTTTTTTTTTTTTTTTTGCTACATTGGGTTACTAGTCTTAAAGTGGTATAGGTCGGTGAGATTTGATTAGATTAAACAAAAGGTAATTTTTTATATTCAATATAAAAAAATCCTAGTTATTTGTTTCAAGGTCAAACTAGGAAGGTTTTAGTAAAAATATCAAATATGTTTTGTATAAAGCTTTTAAATTTATTATGGTAATGGCTGTGCTTTATTTTTAACTTAAAAGGGTGATTATATCTTAGACGAAGTTAGGATTGTTGTTTGCACCCTTAGTTTTCCTCTTTTTTACATTTTGATAAATCTAGTTTCGTAAATTAATTACCAAGCAACAATTGAACCTATAACAAACAAGTACCCCTCAAACACTCATGGGTGTTGGCTCTTCCACATAGAGCATGGGTCCGCGCTATGAGGTCTATTGTCCGAATCCTTCCAAATTTTGGTAGGAAGCTGGGTGCAGGATTACGTCGGATGGGTTAATGCCAAAGAGATGCCTTTCTTTTAAAAAAATGACTAGCAATACATGTAACCAAGCACGCGTGAGACAGGACCTTCTAAATTGCTGATACAATGAGAAAAGTGGGAATTGTATTGGGACCCACAGAAGTCCTCTTCAGTACACTGCCAATGCCCAAAAAAGGTAAAGTTGCCTCCACCATCATGGGCCCACTTGTATGAGATTAAGACCCGCCATCTTTTCTTAAGATCCGGATCTTCATCCAATGATTCCACTGTATATAAATTCGCTGTGGGTCACACTCAATAAACGATGCAATTCCTCAGACAAAGCACTATCAGACCGTTCAAATTTTGAAACTTTTACTATTTGCCGAAGTCGGGACATTCAAATTCTTAGACTCGTGGGATGGGGCCCACAACCTCAACGGTCGAAATCAAACACCAAAATGGGCCCACATGGGGACACATAAAAAGCCACTGTACAACGTTATCATTACCGTCAGTCTGGTGAGCCTTGCCATGGAGAATATTCCCCATCAAACTGAAACGGAAGTTACTGATGCTTGTAAGACGTTGATCACACCCGTGGCCCTCATTCTTAAGATCTAAATATCCAAATTATTTTAAATTAGGGCCTAAGCTTTTAATAACTTCTCAATTTTAAAGACAACAATTTTAACCATTGTTGAAATAAAATTTTCCTTTTTCTTTCTCCATCTTCCCCACTTTTTCTTCACCTATATTTATGGTGATAGATGAAAACCAATATTCCCATATTAATCGCTAGCATATAATAACTGCGAAAACATATCATAACTTTAAATGAATGATAATTTGGATAATTTAAAAATAAAATCAAAACAAAAGTTGTTGAGAAATACCATTTTGAACGAGTGGATCTCATTAATTGGAAATTTATAGAAAAATGTATACTCTAATTTAAAAAGTTTTGAAACTTAATACGTTAATTGGAATTTTTAAATAAATTAAGCCTGAACTAATTTAAAAAGTTGGAGGCAAGAGTTTTACATTAATTATTGTTTGATCAACGGCCAGGATTAGAATTTGGGAATAGGTCCCAAAGAACCCGGCTCGAGGACATACAATTTAGAAAAGATCACAACGGCACTTTTCGAAAAGCGAAATCGACCGTTTTATTGGCTCTCAGTGTCTCTTTGCCACTGCGTGTCAGATGACAGTACAGCGTTCCCCACTAGCTTACTTCACTTCATCATTCTCATCCGTCCATCATTACTTCATCTCTCTCTCTCTCTCTCTCTCTCTCTCTCTCTTTTTCATTCCAATTTCCGATTTCATCATCATCTGCTCTGAAACTAAAACCCTACCGATTCTTCTTCTTCTTCTTCTTCTTCTTCTTCTGCTTCTCGTTTAGAACATGTCTAAAACCCTAGATACCGACACCGGCACGGTGCGAGGTTCCGAAACTCCCGATACCGCTACGGCGAAGAAGGAGATGGCGGCCGGACGAGTGGAGATCGACACCTCCGCTCCCTTTGAGTCCGTGAAGGAGGCCGTCAGCCGCTTCGGTGGCAGCGCCGCCTGGAAACCGCTCCGCAAGGTTTCGGCTGCGACAGAGGTATGGTTTTCTACTGTCGAAGCTCTCGGATCTGAGAAATCTCGTGACTCGGTTGAGTTTCTTTTTTTTTTGTTTTTATGTGTTTCTCTTCTCTGAAAGCTGTGAAAGGGTTTTTGTTCGATTTCTTTGTTTGTTTTGGTTGGATTTTGGTGAGTACTGAACTAACATGTTTGATTGATTCAAGCTTAGATCGAGAACGAAGTGAGTAGACTCAGTGAGTTCTGGTGATACTGAGCTGTGAGATTGAGTTTGCGTTGCTCGTATTTGGTTGCAGATATTGTCGTTGTGGTTCGATTTAAGTTTTGGGGCCTTTGATGGTCGGCAGGGGGTCAATGGGTCAATTTCAGTTTTGGGACCTTGCCTGCTGGGGGTCAATGGCTCTCAGCTTTTGGTGATTACGGTTGGTCTTTACGAGGTGGTTTAGTTGAAATTGTATATTTCATGGGCCAATCATGTGCTTGGATCCTTGTAGACTAGTTGATTCTGTGGAAGAGATTTGTGACGTGCGGGCATTGTGTCTGGTTGAGTTCATCAACATCAGACAAAGCACATATTGATAGGCTGATATTTTTGCAATACACGGAATAGCGACAGAGTCCTTACTTACTATGAATAAATACTATATCATTCAAAAACATGATTTAATAAACAGGGACCCTACTGAAAAAGTTCAATAAACACAACAATTGAATGATGAACAAAAAATATAGCAGGTATGGAATTACGTAAATTTCATAGGGAACCATTGTAATGTTGTGCAGAGCATGATCAGGATGACAGATTTATGGAACTCTAGTATCTTCTGCAATTGGGTGGACAGGAACTTCTCCAGGACGCACAGATTAGCGAAGCAAACCATCTAATTAGTTGCCTTAAAACATATAATTACTTATTTTTTTCATAGGGTTGCAGTTGATGCAACCATGGGAAAATGACTAATGTTAGTTATTCAGTGTGATGTTTGTCACTTGGCAGTGACTCACTGCAATGTTCAATGTGGCATGGGAGCATAATGGATGGCCATGGCATGCAGAGTGGCTTTTTATTGTTGACCCAGAGCACGGGCAAACTGAACAATCTATGAAATTTATTTAGTGATCTTCGAACCGATATTAAAAAAAAAAAGGATTGCAGTTAGTGTTTTGGGGAAAAGATGCTGACTGATGCTGACCAATCAATATGACTTTTGAACTTTGATCCAGTTACAGTATAACATGCATGATGGACTGTTTTATGATAGTTCTTCCCATGTTTACAATTTGGTTTACCTACTCTGGGGTGTTTCTGTATATAACACATCAGTTCCTTCGTCAATTTAGGTGTTCTTTATTTTCATCATATCCTGTGGTTATTGACTTGAGTGGTTAAAAATAGTGAGATAAGTTGGGAAGGGCACTTATTTTGTTAATCTCCACATGGCTCTGCAGCATTATTCTTCTTTCTCTAATTTTTCTGGTGGTGTTGCTCTTTCATTCTTAACAATGATAAACACAAAAACGAACCAGGAAGTATATTGTCGCAACTAAGAGTGATGTTACCAGTTCAAACAAAAAAATAAATACAGTGATTAACAAGAACCTGTAGCTTACTTGGAATGCACTTATTGTTTCAATCATGAGGTTAGTCTTTACCTATAATGAAAATTATTAATTAGTATATAGAATACGATTTACGAGGGTGGGCCTTGGTGCAACAGTAAGGTTACTCCATTGCAAACTGTGTGTCCTGGGCTCAAAATGCGGAAACAGCCTCTTTGCTTGCAGAGGTAAGGCTAAGCACATCTAACCCTCCCCAGATCCCGCAATATGATTTACTTTTTACTTTCCATACTTCTCCCATAGGAATGCAATCTAGCACTGAACGGCTAATTGGCAATTGTCATGCCAATCTGAAATTCATTTTTACACAGCGATCTAAGTTTGCTTTTCAGAAGTTCTAGTGACTCGCCTAAGGAGTTGGTTTGGCTGTCTCAGTTGTTATGCTTTTCATGTGTGCTCTGTTGTGTTGGAATGAAGCATCCATGGCTAACTTTTGAACTTATGCCATCTGGGTGAATGTATTCTACATTCCATTTCCATGTTATAGATTGTCTATGTCTGCTATTTTGAACCATGATTCCACGTTACAGATAGTCTACAGGGCATTGGTTTCCTATTTGCTGTTAGAACTAAATTGAACTTTTTAGGATGGTTCTTTGGGGTGCATATGGATGTTACTCAGAAATGTCATGGAAGGTAAAAACTGCTTTAGGAGGGCTGCTTCTTATTTCTACTTTCCATCTAAATGGAAGGCAGTTCTCTAGGTAGAAGTCACTTCTTTACTCATGTACCTTTCCAGATATTGAAGTGTGCCCTTGTCTTGTCATTTATTTCATTGTTCAATGTCTATCAAATGTGTCTCTGACTTCTGAGAGGATATATTTCTGTCTTTTATTCTTTTCTTCTCGAAAGCAGCATTGCTTTGAGGAGGTTGATATAATGAAAGTTGAAGAACAGACTGCACAGTTAGAGAAGGATTTGATCGTGAAAGAACGTGAAACCCTAGATGTCTTGAAAGAACTGGAGTCCACAAAGAGGATAGTTGAAGAGTTAAAAGCAAGGCTACAGAAAGAGGCAACTGAAGTTGTTACAGTTCCTGATTTGACATTGGAAAACACAGAAGTGGACCATTCCATCGAAACAGTAAAACAAACCTCTGAAAATCTCAAGACCCATTTTGATTTGGTGGCCCCGACATCACCCGCTGCTACATCACCAGGATTGATTTTAATGGAATTGCAGCAGGCAAAGGTGAATCTGAATAGAACAACAACTGATCTTACTGGGATTCGAGCTTCTGTTGAATCTCTCAACAGAAAGTTTGAGAAAGAGAAGCTTTCACTTGAAAAAACCCGAGAGAGGTTGACTTCAAATTCTGCAAAGATTTTGTCTCTGGAAGAAGAACTAAATCGAACGCGTCTTAAGCTCCAAGTGACCATGGAGGCAGAGATGAAAGGTCATGAAAACCCCATGGATGTTTCAAAGGAACTCCAACAGTTAAGTTCGGAGGCAGAGAAATTCAAAAAGATGGCTGAAGCTGCCAGATCAGAAGTATCAAAAACAATGGCAGAAATCGAACAAACAAAGACTAGCATAAGGACAGCTGAGATCAGATGGCATGCAGCCAGGAAGATGGAAGAAGCAGCTAGAGCAGCAGAAGCGGCAGCCCTTACAGAGATCAAAGCTCTAGCAAGCAGTGAGAACTCAGTGGCAGATTTCCTTGGAAAGCCTGTGGGAGTAACACTTTCATTTGAAGAGTACACATTACTGGCTTGTAGAGCTCGAGAAGCAGATGAGCTGTCGAAGAAGAGAATTGAGGCAGCTATGCTTCAAGTCAATGAGGCAGAAGCTTCAAAAAGGGCAATTTTGAAACGGGTTGAGGAAGCATCTGAAGAAGTCAAAACTAGTAGGAAGGCACTAGAAGAGGCTCTTCTCCGAGTTGAGGCTGCCAATCGGGGGAAGCTTGCAGTCGAAGAAGCACTTCGGAAATGGAGATCAGAACGCGGGCAGAGAAGACGCTCTGTACACAACTCTACCAAATTCAAAAATTCATATCCGGCACACCACCGAAGAGATTCTCGGGTGCTCGATGTAAGTGGGGCCAACTTACCTGCAGATAGGGCAACTAATTACTTGAAGCCACCTCTGTCGATTGGGCAGATACTGAGTCGGAAATTGATGCTGCCTGAGGACTCTGATATGTTCGAGAGAAAAGCAGAAAAGCCTAAGGTGTCCCTGGGTGAGATGCTGGGCAAACGTAATGTGGCTCTTTCACCTCAGAGGGAAACAGTTACTCACAAGCAGTTCTCTGCAAAGAGGAAGAGATTTGGATTTGTGCGAATATCACACCTCTTGGCAAAGCAAAACAGGAAGAAAAAGAAGCAAGCTCCAAGCACACGGTGATGAATTACTAACTCAAAATGCAGTCAGTTTCGAATATTTTTGTCAGAGTGGATTATTACCTGTTCATTCATGGTGACATAGACGACGACAACATTGGGTTGGGCACTGTTTTTTCGTTGATTAAAATACTGCGGGATTGCTGTTATTGATTTCATATTTTACCATCAATCGCTTGAACGAGTTCTGGTTCCATGGCGCCCAAATTGAACAGGAGAATGGATAGCCTGCATTCATTCTGCCAAAACATAGAAGTGACTGTTATTTGTAGTAATATCCAAAGGTATCTTTTACTGATTTGATTAGCTTTTGCTTCTTTCCCCTTTTTTTTCAGCGTTTCTTCTATTCTCTGTAGTTAGTCATGCTTGAGTGATGGGTTTTACTGTTTCCTCTAAGTCCCTAACCTTAACTTTGACGTATATCTTTGTTCTCATCAATCTGTCTGTTAAAGATTTATTATTCCACTTGCTTTATCTTTTTCAATTTTTTTTTCCCTTTTTGCCTTTGGATGTGTAGTTTAGTCTTCCAAATGAGGTTTCCTTTGCTCGTTCAATAACCATTATCATTGTTCAGTGAAGTATTGTGGACCGCTACAGTCAATTATATGTATCGATATCAATGGTTTGGACATTCAGTAATTGCAAGGTAGCCCAATTGCCCAAATGTGAGAATCCCGAGCCTGCTATAGGAGGAATATTAGCATTGTCTTGAAACCTGTGAATTCCATCAATGTTCTTGAATTTGTACGAGATTTTTGATAGCCTGCTAAGTTGAAGACAAGCAGATGACATTTCTTAACTTGTAGGCTTGAGCAATGATTACAGATTAAGGAAATCATACCGCTCCGCAAATATACGCCTTTTACGCCCTCTGTTTCATAGAATAAAGTTCACCATGATCAAACAAGCATGAAGCACTCAGTTCTACGAGTGCAGGCAAAAAGATTTAAATAGGTAATATGATTAATTTGTGAACTGAGTGTTATGGGCCTCATGAAAACTGACTCTAATGCCTTAATCTGATCTGAAAATTTTAATATATATAGATATATATATATATTTGTTTTTTTGATAGCCAGCTAATGGGGCTGGGAGCCAAGGACACCTGAGAAGGAAATCCCCAGTGTGGGAAGGTAGCCTGTACAAACGGGAAAAAGGGTGGCTAGCCAAGGTTTAGCCAAGTAATAACAGCTACTCCTTACCACTGGGTAAAGAGAGGGGAGCTGAAATTCAATTGGTACGGCAGTTGAGGCCATGATCGAGATAGATGGTTTTCCACTGCCGTGCAAATAATCGGTCAGGCTGGGCGCTTTTCAAGTGGGCCGAGGGTTGTGGATGGTTTCGATTAATTCTAGAAAAATTACAGATAAGCCAACCCAAACCCGAGTTAGCCAGACCTGAATTTTAGAGGTACGCACTTAAATCCAAACTAGTTTCCAAAAACAACCTGATTTATACTACTTTGATGACAGGAAGGCACCCGAATTCAAATAGGGCAAGCCCACCGACCCAAACACAAAATTTACCCGACTTGGTTTGGGCCTGGCCCAAGTTTTTCACCTATTTAAAAGTGCTGTAGCTGAACTTCCTCGCAATTGAATTGACAGTTAAAAGTGGGTGTTAACCAATGTGGGCGTGCAGCTAATATATGACTGGTTGGCACATGTGTGGCCTACTTGGCTAGAAGATCTAATTGCTCGACTGGCTACTGAATATCCACGTGCCTCAACACACTCAACTCATGGTTGAATAGTTGCTGCCATTATTTTTTGGATATTTACCGCAAGGATACCATTGTCTATTAGATTTGTTCGAAAATAGTTCACAAAAAGATAATTACCACACTGATGTTTGACAAGAAAAGATGCCCTACAAATAATAATTTTACCCATAAACTTACGATATCCAATAGCTATAGGATACCGAACAGTGAGATATCCTTTTATGATATCGAACAATTTGATATCTTAGAGATGTTGGATATCGAATGAAAATCAAAATTTTTTTCATCCCTTCGTTTCTACCAAATAGAGGGAAAATTTGTTTACTTCTTTTGATAAATGAAGAAAATAAACAAAATAGTCCACAAACCTCTTCTGATGATTAAAATAGATTATTTTTGGATAATAAAAACATGTATAAGACGAGCCCCAACTTAAGGATTTGAAAAATGTAAAAACTATAAACATAAAGTAGAGCTTCATGGTGATAAGATGCTTTGAATTTGAAGGAAGAAATAGAACTTACGATATTCTACTTTTGAAAGATATTATACCATTCGATATGTTATAATGATAAAATAATCATTTGCAAGGCCCTTTTTTTTTTTTTTTTACAAATAGCTATGTGATAATTTTTTTTTGTAAATATTTTTAGTTAAATGTTGGATATAAAGGCGTCCGTCCAATAATTAGCCTTTTGTGTTTTTTGTCCAAACATGTGAGGAATTGTTAACTATTTCAGTCTTAAACTAACCTAATCCGTCAACTCAACCTTGTACTCCACCAAATGATCCATTAACGGTGCTCTGCTCGGGTCCTTTCCGACTTGACTATCCCATGTTTCACGCGTATCTAGGGATTAACCTTTATCCTTTCATTGGGAGGATAGACTAGCAGCCCAACCTTGTACAAATTAAATAAAATAACATCATTGCCTTTCTCGTGGAATTTTGTTTGAAAAATAAAATAATATGCTCGGGTTCCTCGCGGGTTTTGTCTCCAATGAGATTGGACGACTTCCTCCTGTAGAGAATCTTGTATAGTAGTTGTAAGGACCATCCAAAATTATAGTTAATGAAATCACGTTATCTTTGGCCCAACATTTTTTTTTCAGTAACCTAATATAATAATATGTTACTATTTTTTCTATAATAATAAAATCTTTTAATATTTAAATATATTAATATTATAATTTGTACTTCTTCAAACACCCCCTACTTGAAGTAAAAAGCACTATATGGCAAAATTTTACACTCAATAGAGAGTAAAATTAAGTAGGAATATGTCACATTGACCGTTTATGTCTCCTCATTTTATATACAAACACCATGATGTAAAAATTTGTCTCATTAGTTTTACTCTCATTTTATTTCTTTTGTTTATATCACATTGACCGTTTATGTCTCCTCATTTTATATCCAAACACCATGATGTAAAAATCTGTCTCATTAGTTTTACTCTCATTTTATTTCTTTTGTTTGAATAACATTAAATAAAAATTTATCTGACATCAATTAATATTTATGTTCATACTCTACTTGCTTTAAACAGAGAGGCCCTAAGGGCACTTTGTGTCAAATGTATTTTTATTTTATATATTTTTATGAAAAATGATTTTACTAAAGAGCAGGTTTATCTCGTTAGAAATAGTTTTCATGGGCTCAAAAAAATAAATTGTTAAGTTATTTTCTCTTTTTACACTTAAGGAGCACACCTCAACAAATTGCCAAAAATAAAACATGTTACTTGGAACCTCCAACCTCGGCTCAATGAAGCTCAGCCTTGTAGGCCCTATTGACTCTAGAAAAAGAATTCTTCTAGGAAGTTGATGCCTATAAGAAAAGTGGGGGTTTGCGTAACTGAGGGTTAAAATAAATTAACTTGTTTTCATTTCATGACTTAGTGAGAGGACTGAAAATTTCCAGCAAATCTCTGTGGTTGAATGGTTCTTAGACAGGCAATCAATATTTTCCTTCTGTCTCTCTATTTGGCATACAAACTGTAATCACATTGACAGTGTTACAATTTACAATGTGTCTTTTTTACTTAATACAACTGCGAAGACGGCAGCAGTGTTGTGAAGTGGAAGAGCCATTTTGGCGGGACTAGCATTTTGGGTACTCCTCGGAACTGAACCGAAGGCGTATCGTATCGGTACGAACCCTATATAATAGAGAGACGTGTTTGCTCGATTTCTTCTCACCCAGAAACCCATTTTCATCTTCCAGGTATTCTTCTAATCTTCTTCGTTTGGCTCCGAGTTTAAATTTATGCTTCGATTTCGATTCTATCTTCTTCAATCATCATTACGATTTCTCTGTTTCTCGATCTAGCGATGAAAAACCTAAGAAATCAATCGATTTGCAGTCAATTTGGCTAATTAGATGTTGATTTTCCGTGTCTGAAACGAAGAGATTCGGCTGAAAACCTGATTTGTTTCTTGAATTTGCCTGTCTGTGCGCTTTGTTAGGATTCATGGATCGTGATTTTTGAATTGTTAGATTTGGCTAATTTTTGTGAATCGAGTTCTTGATTCTTTAATTTTGTTTGGGCTGATCTGTCTTGTGATCTGTTTAGTTTCTTCCTTGTGTTTGGATTCATGTGATGATGCTTGATTAGGGATTTTATTGGAATCGAGTGATGGTCATCACAGCTGATGTACTTGAATTTCTGTCATGTTTGCATACTTTAGTGCTTGCTGAATTTCTGTCATGTCTGAATATCAGCTGAACCGTGAACCTTCAGTTTTTCAAGTGATATTCCTTGAACTTGAATGCAACAGTGGCTAACTGTTACTTAAGATCATCTTCCTCATGCACAGATCCTGCTACAGAGGCCTGTACTCTACATTGTGACTTTTGGAGCATGATTGTCATCTGAATTTCACTTTTGGAAACAGCTACTGATTCAGCCAATTCTCAGTTTTGAGTTTGAATGTTTTATCAAATGTAAATTGCATCTAAGTGGCTTGATGAGAAGTTCAAGCTGGTACCCGTGGCAACCCGGATGGCTTCACTGTTTTTGTCATAGCCAAGACATGGTCTGGTTTATTACAGTTTTAAATTGAGCATTTGCTCAGCCCATCAAGGAGCAAATGTGGGACCATTTTTAATGATAAAAATTGTTCACTTGATGGGCCTTGTTTGATTGTAACACTCAGAATTCTAATGTTGAAAAGTTGATCTCATGATTAGGCTAAGCAGGTCAGTCAATTGGACTGCTGAAAAGTGGGGCTCCACGTGTACCAAGTTTAACAAAGACCTGTTTTCCTTGATCAAGGATCATATAACCCTCTATTGGTCTTTTATTTTAACAATCTTTATTCTTCAGAGGAAATAGCAGTAGTTATATTGGTGTCATCCTTAAAATAGGTTCAACAGGGATAGGTTTTGGTGGTACTGTAAGTTCTAGCATAAGGAGTTAGTTGTTGTTGTGTGGTGATCAAGTGACAAGTTTTTGGTATGTGAGAGGTGAGAAGTTACCGTTATATATGATTTTACCAAATATATGTTGTTGTAATATTATATATGTTCTTAGATTAACTTTACGAGTTATACAGGCATCATGAGTATGAGCATATGGCTTTTGTTCCTTCTTCTACTTACTAGCAGCTGGGCATATTCAGATGCTAGAAGCTTGGTGATATCTCAAGTTTCTGGTAAGGCAGTTCTAGTTATGGTTTCTTCGTATTTATTTATTTATTTATTTACTTGACATCCCCTTTGTAGTTATAAAGTGGAACTCTTGAACCTGGCCCTAGATTGATGTGCTAAGGCTAATATGATCATGATATGTGTGCATGATGGCATCAGCTGAGCGCATTATGACATCTTAGGTGGCTCTTATGACAAATTATCACCCATATCAGTCGATATCTGATAATTCACTCGTATCAATCAGATGTCTGATATTCTGTTTGTGTACTTTGTAGCTTGGTATCATGTCTCTACTTATAGTGTTCAGCATATCTACACCCACAAAATACTTTGCTGCTGTGGTATTGGACATTTCATAGATATGTGATGACTTCTATGTCTTAATTTTAGCTAATAGATTGAATGATATAGTTGAACCTTATCTATTCAAGTTTCAACAATTTAGTTCCTATAGAGTTGGGTGGTACCTGCTTGACATTTAGGGGTTCAATACATATCTGTTTACTCGCTGCAAATGCAATATGAACATAAAAATCCATAGTCTTCTGATAATCTGGAATTCTTATTGTTTTCAGCGTCTCTTAAAAAACTTACTAGATAACTCATACATACTGCTAATATGGATCATTTTCTGAACTGGCCAATACATCTTCCAATGCCAATATTTTGAACCATATAAAAGTGCAATAACTAGATCTCACGACGTCCTAGAGGGGGGGTGAATAGGACTATTTAAAATTCTTCCCAATTATAAGACTAATTTAGTGTCCAAACTAAAGATTCAATCAATATTATAGAGGCACAAGTTTGGTCAAGTAAGATGCTCAGAATGTGTGTGCTTACAGTATGTAGATACTCTAATTGAATAAAGATGACTTAGCACAAGAGAGATGATCAACACATGAGAATAAAATTATCAAACATTCATCACAAAAATAAAGCAATCCACTAGACAGAGAATTTATAGTGGTTCGGTCCCAGACCTATGTCCACTCTCAAGAGCAATCACTCTTGGTTCCACTAAAGATGAGGTAACTACACAAGTACACCTCCTGCAACAATTTTTGATCCGGTGGTTTGTCTTTCATCAACAAGATTTTTGATCATGTGGTTGATCTTAGATCTATTCCACCAACCACAACATTTTTTGATGCGGTAGTTCGTCTTCCACCAGATACAACCGAGAAAAAAAAAATGAAGAGAGCACTCAAACACAAATCTAATTACCTTAGCTTTGAATGGTGCCCTTGAAGCTTGAAAAGAAAAGGACCTCCAAGCTTTGACCTTTTGAGCCTCTTCCTTGTTGATGATGATCTCCCAATGAGTGCACAGCAAGGGAAAAGGTTTTTGATTTTAGAAAAGCTAAGGTTTTCCTAGATTGAGCTCAATGATTACCTCCTCTTCCCTAAATATAGATGTTAGTTTTAAATTTAAAGAGAAGATGGAGTTTGGTGCTTAGTACAGATTTGATTGAAGATTGAAGCTCAGTTGGTGTGAGGATAGTTTTTTTTTTGCAGAGCAGAAGACAGTACGGGAAGGAAAGTGCTTCTTTTAAGTAGTGAGAAATTCCAATGGTCAGATCTATGGTTAGGAAAAAATTGGTTTATGGCTTAGCTGTATGCCCAAACAAAATACAACGGCTAGTTTGACCAGATTCACTGTTTTCTTTCTTACGATTATGCTTACGGCTTAGCCGTGTGGATCTTATGGCTTAGCCGTAAGGTTAACTGTAAGTAAATGGCCAAAAATTCTCTCTTTGGAAGGTGGCCTGTAAACTCTATGGCTTAGCCGTAAGCACCTTACGGCTGACTGTAAGGCAGGCCATAGGTTAAAAACTCAAAAATGTGTTCTCTAGATTTTGAGCCGTGAGTTTTTCCGTGATCCAAGCCATAGTTATGTACAAAAAGAATTTGAGAAGCATTTTCCAACCTTTTTCTAGGGTCTTTCTAATATGTTACTAAGGGTCAATATTACCTTAGCACTCATTGAAGATCTTCCGGATAATGGACTTGACTGACCTTGATCTTTCTTGATCTTGCTTGATTTTCGTTGATGTTACTTGATCTTCCTTGATCTTGCTTGATGACCAGTCTTGATACTTATTTGATTTGGACTTGACTTGGGACACAGAATTGATAGCAGAGATTGGTGAATCTTACTATGGCACTAACACCATATATACCACTTTCATGCTGTGAGGACTGAGAACCCTTGTGAACCTTTCGTGGGACCGTAGGTGACCACTAGTCATGAGGCAGCATAGAATGGGAAGGTATCATGGTGGATATCAGATGGATAATCAAATGAGAATGTTTATGAGTAAGGGTTGAACATATTTCACTTTCCAACAAATAAACATTTTAAACCTTGATCCAACAAGTTGGTAATGCTCTGACAGGGATCAACTTCAGGAAAAATTGAGCTTTTGATGCACGTTGCAATCAATTAAGATGGGTTGCGAGTCTGCAATTACAAATACAAATGATATTACAACCTACTGCAGCATTCTGCGACTTGGCTTTCTAGAATTACCAAAAGAACAAGTAGGAGAAGCGAGGCAAGCACAAAAACATCACATACCTCTGTAGATCTAATTTAGCACTCATATCACATTTCTTCACAGATAATAAGCCAAAAGGGGGCACACCAATAATGTGTAAGTAATCCATTGAGTCCAGATCATCTAGGGCTGCCAGCTTGCACTTCCCATATAGTGAGTAAACAATGTAAAAAGAGAGCCTAGTACAGTGCTACTGGGAGTCTTTCCATTAATTAACTTTTTCCTCATTAATAAGGAGTCCTAATGCGATGAAGAAACTTGGAACAAAATTAGAAAACAGAAAAATTAAAGGATCTGTGCAAACCTGCATTTTGCTGGTCAGCAGTCTGCATGGACATTTGGGCCTGGTTGAAGCTGATTTGGGCCTACTGGATGCAGGCATAGTGCCTGGACCATGGGCTGGGGTTGAGCTGGGTTCTGTTCAGGTCATGGCTTCGGTCCATAACTTTCATAAAATTGCGTATCAGTCCAAACAAGGGACTGTTTAATCAAATCTGTCCATATAGTATAGTTTGGGACTGTTCTGAGGCCCAATTGGTCCTGAAGGTTCTATATGTGTGCCCCCTGGGTCCCATGCAGAATCATAGGCTTCCAAAAATTGTGAAGCTTGGACCACTAGAGCCATCTTCTTGGTCATCATAATTGGATGCGGATTGATCCACATCAGCTCACCATGTTTTGGTGACAATAATATCTTTGCAGGGTAACCAGTAGGTGTATTATGATGTTTGGTTTCTCTTCTCCAGCTTCTTGTTTCTTTGATGTGACTGTCCTCCATTTATTACCTTCTCAAAGTATGATATTAGATAACCTGGCAAGTAAAAATGACAATCCATCTTTCATGTTTTAGCTATGCAGACAAATTATGAGGATCCTAAAAGTAAAACATCAGAAGTGGATGTTGGAAATGAAAGGTTGTGCGCATATTGTGAGCAGTTTACTGCCCAGGCAATATATTATCTTAGTGAAAACAAAACCCAATCTCAGATCATTCAGGCCCTTCATCATACCTGTTCTCGGCTGCATACTTTCCGTAAAGAGGTATTCTTCTGCTTCCTGCTAGGCAAAATGAGACCTTTTTTGTTTTTGGCTGGTTGGCCTAGTGGCTAGGACGAAGGAATGAAAGGACGCTCACCAGGTTTCGAGAGTTGGTGGGTGCTGTGGGAGTGGGTGCTATATTCATAAGGCCAGCCCTCTATTCCCAAAAATGAGACGTTTTTATTTTCCCAATAAACTATTATGATTGAACTCCCGTTCAAAATTCATAGAATAATATATTTGATTTTTGAATGATGGATTGGTTTGTTTGTGGTCTTTCTTACATTTCAATATATATTTTTTGGGTTTCTTTTCCTAGATTGTGCATTACATCTTGCTTTTCTTTCCAACAGGTCATTATTTCAATTTATTAGGAATTAAATAGAAAAAACTTTATACTGAGATCTATTTTCTAATTTAGGAGTCAATGACCATTGTGCCAAAATAAACTTCACGGCTTTAGATTGTACATGCAGTGCTTACATCTCAGTGATCCAGACAATCAACCCAATGGGTCCCACCATGGATGTGGAAAGTCCACTAGTCTTAGCCCTTAATTCATAGCCTTCTTGTATATGGCTAAGAGATAAGAACAAAACAGGACGATGGTCTACATTTATGATGCCCAGATACGGCATGGATACAGCATGGGCATGTTATAGACATGGCATGGATACAGATTTTACACATAAAAAGTGAAGTATCGGATATGATACGACGCGATATGTTGGCCATTTTGAAATTTCCATACATCATAGGTCTACATTGTACAATAATGGGGAGGGTGGGTGAGTAGGAGAGCATATGTGAATGACTTTGTTTGGTCCCTGAAACATGGTCTCTACATGGAAACTAAATCTTGCTCTCTTTTGCTGCCTTGTTAGCTTAGAAATTATAATCGGTACTGGCATTAAAATGGTTATTTTGGGGGATCTTGTTGGCGAAGATTGCAACAAAGAGATGTTCTATAAACTAAGTTTTGAGGACATGAAGTAGCACGAGAAAGAAAATAGTCAACGGGCTATTCTCCAAGCCAAAAGGCTTAGGATAAACTGTCTAGGCCTCACACCAAAGACAGGAATTTCACCATAGGGAGAAAAAAACTAAAATCTCAATTCAATAATAATCTAGTCTATCCCATGAGAAGGGTTACATCTATTTATAACTAGACTACTTTCTAAATAAAGAACTAACTAATTCAATCCAAATAAGGAGTCCTAATTAAAATATAAAAGCAATTTCTAAAACTTAAGAAAGTAACTACTATTAATAAAGCAACTATTATTAATTAATCTTCACTACTGGGCTTTTGACTTGGGCCTATGGGTATAGACTTTCAATCGGGGCCCATTAGTTTAGTCTACATCAGCTCTCCTTTGTTTGGAAAAACTCGACTCCGGCGAGTTGTCAGCTTGATACTTCTTATATAGACCCGGATTGAGTTGCTGAAAGTCAGTAGCCGTAATTCATGTAGCTTTGGAGAATGGCTTCCCTTTCCACTTGACCAAGAACTTATGTAATCCGCCATTCTTCGTAGAAACAAGCTAATCATCAAAAACATCTTCAATTTCTTCTGAAGGATATGGATTGATGGGAAGCCGGAGTGCTTGTTCTTCAAAAGATTCATCTTCATGATGTCCATGATAAATTGTCAAATCTTCAACATTAAATACGGAGTTGATATTCATGTCGAAAGGAAGGTCGAGAACATATGCATTGGAGTTGATTTTCTTTAGAGTCGTGAATGGTCCTACACCTATTGGGTGTAGCTTCTTGTATTTTCCTGCGGGAAATCATTCTGGCTTTAAAATGAACCATAACCATGTCTGCTTCATTAAATTCAACATAGCGTCGTCGAGAATTTACATTCTGCTTGTAAGTCTTAGTACTTTTAGCTATCTGTTGGCGAACTTCATCATGAACTTGCTTCATGTGTTGTGCAAATTGTTCAGCTTCCTGACTGGATCTAGCTTTAACTGGTAATGGGCTTAAGTCAATTGGAAGACGTGGCTTTACACCAGTAACAACTTTAAATGGGGACCTGCCGGTCATTCTGTTGACGGAATTATTGTAAGCGAACTCTACCACAGGTAAAATAAGATCCCATGAAGCAATATGATTTCTGATAAGACATCGAAGAAGATTTTCCAAACTCCTGTTGACAACCTCTGTTTAGCCATCAGTTTGCAGATGGTATGCACTAGAATATTGGAGCTTTGTATGCAACATGTGCCATATGGTTTTCTAGAAGAAACTCATTAATTTTGTATCTGTGTCAGACACAATTGTCTTAGGAAGACCATATAGACGAACAACCTCTTTAAAGAAAAGAGTAGTAATTTTCTTCACATCGGATGTGTGAGAACAGGGGATAAAATGTGCCATCTTTGAGAAGCGATCAACGACAACGAATATCGAATCTACTTTCCTTGCTGTTGGGTAAACCCAAGACAAAATCCATGCTTAGATTTTTCCATGGCTCATGTGAAATAGGAAGGGGTTGATATAAACCAGTGTTCTTCTTTTGCCCATTTTCTAGCTGGCATACTCTGCATAATTAACAAATTCTGGCAACATCTGCTTTCAAGCGGGACCAAAAGAAGCAATTTTGCACAATAACTAATGTTTTATCACGTCCGAGATGTCCACTACAACCGCCACCATGTAATCCACGTAGGACAAACTCTCAAATAGATGTAGTTGACAAACATAATTAATTTCCATGAAATAGATAACGATCATGAATAGAAAATTTTGGATGTTCAAAGAACTCATGTTTAGAATATCTGTGGAAATTTGACCAAAGTCATGATTAGCTGCATATTCTCTACGTATTTTTTGAAAGCCTGGGATTGTAATGGAAATGGTTGTGAGAATGTAAGATCAACGACTTAATGCATTGGCTACTTTATTTTCCATTCCAAATTTATGACGTAAGACAAATGAGAACTCTTGCAAATATACACTTCATTTGACACAATTGGCACTCATATTCTTTTGAGAATTTAGATGTTACAAAACTTCGTGATTAGAATACAAAACAAACACTCATCCAATCAAATAATGGCGCCAATAACGTAGGGCTTGGAAAATTGCATAATATTCCATATCATAGGGCAAGTACTTTTTGCAAGAATCATTCAATTTCTCACTAAAGTAAGCAACTGAATGACCGTCTTGACTCAAAGCTCCACCAACACCTACTTGGGAAGCATCACAACTAACTTCAAAGACTTTCTCAAAGTCAGGAAGTTTTGAAACAACTGCTTCAGTCATTTTATGCTTAATCTGTTTAAAATGCCTGAGAGGCTTCCTTTGTCTAAGTTAAATATCCTAGCTTCATGCAATCAGTTACAAGAGTCATGATGGAACTAAACTTATGAATAAATTTCCTATAAAAAGTGGCCAATCCATGAATGCTCCATACTTCATGAATACTTTTGGGAAGGGGCCAATCAATAATTGCTTTGATTTTCTCTGGATCAAAGCAAAGATCCATTTTCCGGTCGCTGCTTCGATCGCCAATCAAAGGTAGCCCGTGTATCCCCATCTCCTTCCCTTTGTTACTACAATCTGTTCATCACCATCTCATTACCATCATCACCTTCAGTCATCATTATCACAATCCCCTCACCGTCGCTACCCCTTACTAACACCTGAAGGCAAACCCCACCCTACCCCAAACCCTCCCCGGATCCATTTCCCACCCCCACCAAAACCCTAAAACCCAAAACCTCAAACCCTACACTCCATTCTCTTTCATAGAAACCCCTAAATCCCAAAACCTCAAACCCTAAACTCTCAACCCTCGCCCGAGCCCCAATCGAACCCGAACTCGTACTACTCGCAACCCAGAACCCATCACCCCTCCTAAAACTTCCTCACAGAATAGAAACCCCCTTCCCAATACTCTCACTCCTTTCCGTAGCCCAAACCTCATCACCCCAAAACCCATTCGACCCACATCAAACCACCAAGCCCCCTTAGCACCGCCGAACCCATCATTGCCACATCGCAACCCAACTGCGCCCCCCTTACAATCCATCAAGAGTCCATCCATGTGCCTTTCAAACACCACCTTCATCTTATTTAAGATCCTCTGTGCCATCCAAATCCCAGCAAAAAAAAAAAAAGTGACGCGACCAAAGAAGAAAAAGGAGAACATCGAAGAAGAGGAACGACACATACTGGGTACCGATGCCCGTCAGCATTCTCGCCGAGCATCACTGCTGCCCTATTGTTGCCATCACCTTTTCATCTTCCCGCTGCTCTATCTCTCCCTCCTTTTCTTGATGAAGCCAAGTTGAAAGAGGGTTTCGATTTTTTTCCTTCTTTTGCTCTCAGGTCTATCTTGGCCCACAAATCTAGTATTAAGCAGTAGCAGGTAGGCCCACCTTTTGGGCCTTCTTCCAGCTCAGTTTCGACCCATTCTGTTAAAAAAAATATATATCTCAGCAGTTTCTCAACAGCCCAACACTATGTCTACTCGCACCGGAGCAAACTTCAAAGCCAAATTTATTGACCGCCTACGTGTTACTTATCTCATGGAACTGATGGATAGAGTGGAATCGAAGATCATTGATGCCAGACAGCAAACTCCAATTTCGCAAGGCAACAAAACTAATGGCAAACTTGGACCTTCCAACAATGACAAAGGAAAAGGTCCTCAAGTAGAAGATATACCACAATCAGAGCACTCTGTTGTTGGTGAGCCTCAAGATACTTGTCGACAGTTTATGGAACGTATGATGAAAGACTCTGCTTATGATGACTATTAAGGACTCCGGGATGACATCACAAAAAGGTACGTGTCGATGTTCCTGACTTTTACAGGCACACGTACGTCAAGGTCTTCACCGATTGGATTACAACACTTGAGGATTATTTTGAGTGGTATAATATGGATAAAGACAAGCGTATTCTCCTTATGAAAATGAAGATGAATGGTGTAGCAAGCATTTGGTGGCAAAATACAGATGAGAGGTATGTCAATCATGGGAGACGCCCTATTAACACCTGGGATGAGATGAAAGAAAAGCTTGAAGATAAATGCCTACCAATTGACTATGTTGATTTCCTTTTTGATCAATTAGTTGATTGTAGGCAAGAGCCCTCCACTGTGGATGATTTTACAGAACGGTTCTATGATCTCATGGTATGATGCAAAGTTTCCGAGCAAGATCGCCAAGCCACTACCAAGTACAAGAAAGGGCTTCGTCAAGATATTCAAAGAGAATTGACTACCCTTAATTTCCACAACATTAATGAAGTCCATCGTATGGCCCTTCACGTCGAAGATAAGTTGTGGTATCCTTACGGCCTTTTGGAGAACCTCTTGAACGAAGAAACTCTGACACCAATTGACGCAGCACGGAGAAGAAGTATAGCTAACGGGCTATTCTCTAAGCCAAAAGGCTTAGGATAAAACTGTCTAGGCCTCACACCGAAGACAGGAATTCCACCTACAAGGAGAAGAAAATTGAAATCTCAATTCAATAATAATGTAATCTATCCCATGAGAAGGGATTGCATCTATTTATAACTAGACTACTTTCTAAATAAAGAAACTAACTAATTCGATCCAAATAAGGAGTCCTAATTAAAATATAAAAGCAATTTCTAAAACTTAAGAAAGCAACTACTATTAATAAAGCAACCATTATTAATTAATCTTCACCAATGGGCTTTGGACTTGGGCCTGCAGGTATAGACTTTCAAACAGGACCCATTAGTCTGGCCTGTATCAAGACACCTCTATTTCCTTTCAAAAAGCTTATAGAATCTTTACAAAAATTATCTTATGGTTGTCTTCTGATTAGATTTATTTAGTGACTTAAGTGATTCTTACATTCTTTTCAAATTCTTTTCCTCAATTCCTTCTTGGCAGTGTGATGCATTGGTGGATTACTATGCTCCTCTTTTCTTCATAGAAATTGCCATGATAAAACCTGAAGATTTCTGCAAGAAGGTGAATCTCTGTGAAGATCGAGGATTCATTTCTCCACAGAAATCTGAAGATAGATGCTCAATCTGCCATGAAGCTGTTGTTGAAGTGCTACTGAAGCTGAAAGATCCTGATACTCAAGTAATTTACTATTCCTCCTGTTCTATTAGCAGTTTGATGATTGGTTGCATGCTCTTTTTTTTTTTTCTAATTCCAAAGCTGTTGAGTTACCTACGTATTTGGGCATGCCAGTTATTGGGAAAGTGCTAAATAAATGGCAATTATAATATTAGAAAAAGAGCATTTAAATGTCACATCGGACGATATAGGAACAAAATGTTCGAAAATTCGCCTGGAATTGTGATTTCTGCAATTCTAAAATCTATCGACAAATTGAATTTAGATAGAAAATGCCCACAATATTGGCTGACTGCTGCCTCATTTATTTAATCTGCCATTGGGCCATTAGAATTTAGTTGTTCTTTATCTTTGGTCATTTTCTGTTCATGATCTTTTTTTATTTTAATTTTATATATATATATGTTCTTTATCTTTTGTCATTTTCTGTTCACGATCTTTTTTATTTTAATTATATTTATTTATTTATTTATATTCTTTCAGTGTAGAACTACATGGATGGCATTCTCTTTAACTCGCGTAGAACTGCAGAATATTTCAGAAGATTTCATATTGATAGTTGCAAATTGTTTCTAATTCTTTTTTTTTTTTTTAGTTTTTCCTCCCTTTCTTTATCCTTTTATTCCACTGTATTTCCTTTTGTTGTGTTTGTTGGCATGTTTTTATAACTTAAGCTTAGAATCTTGTTTTTTAGTTTTCATTTTGGTTTTTTCTACCACTCCATTCATTTCTACATTTACTGCTTCCATTCTGACATATGCTTACATAGGTGCTGAAAATAGATTGGATAAGGCAGATGTTGGTTATGATGATGATTTGGATTCTGTAATTGATCAACAATAGAGCAAATGATTGTTATCTGTTATTTTGTTTTTCTCTGGATGGGAATCCTTATTGAGAATGTTATTGGTTAGGTTTTTCACTTTTTCAACCACAACTACATAGATTTCCTTAATTTTCTTAAATGGCATATTCCTATTATGATCTGCATTCCTGTATGTTGAATTCTTTAATATTTTTAATAAATTTTATCATCTTTTCAATTCCATTCAACATGCACCAAGCATTGGGATTATGTGAGTACTTATATGATAGGTCTGTGCTCACTGCTGACGGTTACCTGTTTTCTGTGTGGTGGTCAACCCAGCTTGAGATAATTGAGCTTCTTCTCAAGGGATGTGACAAGGTGGAGCGCTATATGAAAAAGGTGAAGACTTCAACTGTATGCAATATCTTAAAAACTGCTTTAGTTGTGCATACCATTGGAAGCCAGCTTTTGTTATCTGGGAATTACAGGAACCTACACCATAGCCAATGATGGACCTAGGATTTTTGTTTAAGGGGTGCGGATAGTAGTGAATTGAAAAGGTCTAACTTATCTTTTTGGTGTAGTTTCTTCACATAAACAATGACAAAAGAGAATATTTTGCGTTTAAATAGATACAAAACATTTAAATGCATCAACTAACATTCTTTCATCAAAAATGATATCTCAGCTCTAAAACAAAATCTTTACAATTGCCCTTGACGATTCTTCATATTATGAAAGGAGGGAGAGGGAAAGGGTTTTTGATGGGGATAGCGTTGGTTGCAGATTTGTGAAGAGACAAGTTGGAGTCTTTGGAGAGACACAAGGGTTGGACTGTTGGAGTCTCCGAGATTTGGGTTTTTCACATGGCCTGGGTGCACATGACTTAATGGGCTTAGAATGGGTGGGGACAAGATGAGCATTTACATGGGGCATGGGTCATATTGACCATAGTATTATAAGGGGATTTTAAAATTTAATGTGCACCCACATGAGCATATGTGGGTCCGCCAGTGACCGTAGCAACTAGCACATGCATTGTTTCCTTCCCCACCATTTTCCATATATGAACCTATGGTTTCCTTGATCTTGACCCCAGTGATCTCACAATCAAGACAGTGGACTGGCAATGCTGCCAGTTACTAGTTGGGAAGATCCAATTCCTTTTATCTTTGGCCTATCTTGTAGGCTGGTAATAATTCTCCTCTGGTCCCTAACCGAATGATTTTGATCCTCCACTCTAGCAGATGCTTGGGAGTGGGGGGCATCAGCAATCCTTTTGATCCACCCTATCCGATCAAGATTCTTGCATTGAAATAAGTAATGTGGCAAATATAAAATTTCTGTGGAGTCGTCAGCTATTTAGGACTTAATCTACTATTTATTTACTTAAAATCTTCAAATTCCTGGCCGTTTAATGGTAAAACCAGCTTAAATCAACAATGTCACTAGGAAATGAGTTTGGTTTCTTCTTCCTATGTTTATTTCGAGTGTTTTAAGTGGGCTTGCCAAGTGAGCTAAGCCAACCTGCGTAGAGCTAGATTTATGGCCAGTTTTGGACCAGTGCCCATAACTTTTTTTTATTTTTGATAGGTAACATGACTTGAATTTACAAACTCAAGGTCAAGAATGAGCGCACCTTCCACTGTGCCATAGGCGCTTGTACTAGAACTGAATCTAATCTACTGGTCCAATAACCAAATTGTCTTTCTTGGGCCTACATCTACATAAATCTACCACCTTGCGGCCTGGGTCATATAGAACAAGTAGGCCACATATTTTTACGAAAAGGTTGTGTCTGTGACTGCCTGAATCTGGATATAAATTACACCCTATTTCTGGATGGGCTGTTTTTGGTTGGGCTAGGCTTGGACAGACTTTGATCTGGTTCTCCCATTGCAAACACAGGTTTAAGAACCCAGTGGTTTGAAACAGCTTCACTGGAAACTAATTTTGGTGTCTACAGCCATGATATGAGTATGAAGTCTGTCATTTTGCTGAGAATTTATTAAAATAAGTTGGATTTGTTTTATAATTTTGCTACTGATTTTGGCTTTTTCCTTTTATCGTTCATTCTTTGATAGTGTAAGAAGCTGGTCTTTGAGTATGGTCCTCTGATCATGACATACGCTGAGACGTACCTAGAAAAACATGATGTCTGCGTTTCTCTTCATGTTTGCAAAGATTCTGGGATTGAAGCTGTTTCAAATTCACCACTTCTGGAAATAGCCTCATATTGAATTTGTAGGTGGCAACCAAGATAGCCAAGGATCTGACGGTGATTTATTATCTTTTGGGAGAGCAATCAGAGTAAGAATTTATTCAGTGGGCACTGTAAAAATTTATTTGGTGGTCCAGTGATATCATTTTCTCCCAAACTGTGTATCAATATCGATCTGTTCATAAATTGTATCATGTTTATACCTGTGACTGCTCAAATGAACTGAAGGTGAGCTGTCTATGAATTGAAGATTGGTTGTTTGAACTTTTCTTGATGAACATGTAAATTACTTTTTCAGACAAATTTGTGTCCGTCAGCACTTTCTATGGATTCATGTTTGGTTCATCCTTGCAGCCAAGGGAATGTTGTTTCTCCCTTCGTCTCCCTTCTAGTGTTTTGAGTGGGGAAGATCAAATTTCTTGGGAAGAGTCGTGAATTTTATTATTATTATTATTATACTTTGTGTGCCTCAAGATATGTGGTGTATTCTCTCAACTTGTGGATCTTAACTTTCTTTTCTCAAAAGGAAATATAAGTGACATACACCAGAAAGTTTTGGTGATTTCGTATTTATGATTACAGTTTTTTTCTTCGAACTTCTCCTGAGAAAGCTCCAATGCTTCCAAATGTGAATCTCTATCAATTTAAGGTGACTTTCATTGGATAAGTCCTAATAATTGGATTTTTGCATGGATTTTAAATGTATCTCCCTAGGCTTTCTCCTTTACTTTCGGGGCACGTTTGCCAAAACCTGCTTCCACTGAAAACCAACCGGTTTTTTGCAACGTTGCCGAATGCCCATATTTGGCGGAGTGTGGAACGTGGAATACTTCATTCCACGTTCCACAAATTAGCCCCGCGGGGGGGGGGGGGGGGGGGGGGGTGCCCTCGGATACAAGGAATCTGTAAAAGTGCATAACCACATTGCTATAGTGCCCAAATGCTATCATTGGATTTTGTGCCAATCTGACATTTGTGGGTCCATTTATTTAATCAGAACTGTTGAGATTGCTCCTCATCCCAAAAACGACAACGAGATCAAATTTTTGTTGTTGAATCATCTTCTACGCCGAGATGTTTTTAAAAAAGTAATCAAAGCTAGAGATGCAAATCTGGACTTCTGTGGGCCTCTTTTGAAAAATTTGGACCGTTAGATATGATATAGAGGCCGATAATGGCTATGGGATCAAATTTCATAATGTGAGGCCTTGTGGATCATGACATATTGACTAAAACGTTTCAAACCATTGATTTCTTAAAGGTTTTTTTTTCCTGGAAATCATCTTTTTTGCCAAACCTGGGTTTTCAGGGGTGGATGGGTTGATTCCAATCTTCAGGAGGAATTCTTTAAAACTATAGAATTCTCTCATCTCCATGGACCGTTGCTAAATGTACTCTAAATGTATCCTTGATTTCTATTGTGCCCCACCGACCAATAGCATCCCTACTGGAATGTCACAATTGAAATAAAAAAAAAACACTTATATCTGTAAATTTTTTAAAGGCCTAATTATTTGTGTTATAATAAATAGCAATTGAGTACATATAATCCATAACATAAGTGGTTAAAAATGCTGATCAAATATGAATTAAAAGAAAAAATTACATTCACACCCCCAGTATTTTGCCTTAATTACAAGACACCACTTTCCTTTTTTGAAATTATACTCAATACTTCTAATTCACATGTGAGGTTACATTCATACCCCTACACTAACTATCATGGCTGGCAGCTCGAAAAGGTAATGATGTCAGCAACAAATTCTTATATAATACCCATTTTACCCCCACACGAACCTTTCTCTCCCTCGCTTTTTCTCTTTCTTTCTCCTCTCTGCAACTTTTCTTCCCCTTCACTTTCTACAACCAAGCCCTTATTTCACAGCAAGCACTATACCCACCAACGTTGCATCTACACTGCACCCAAAAGCCATCGCCCACCAACTATGCCCTCCATTGAACCCATGCACCACCCAGCACCTACATTGCACTGCACGCACACCATCATCGTCAACATCTCTCTTTCTCTCTCTCGTCCATATCCCTTCTCATCTCTTTTCTCTACAGGTCCTAACGCCTCTCTCTAATCCTTTACAAACCCAAAGTTAAGAAGATCAGATTTGTCCAAATCGTAATTTTTCCTCCGTTGGAAAATCGTACGGATGGAATTTCTGTAGGAGCAGACGATGGAGTCGACGGATTCGGACATTCCGGTGATGGAAGTAGAGGATTTGTCCCCCGGTGGGGGAAAAAGGCCTTTGGAGATGGTGGTGGCTGATTCTGACGCGCGGCCGTTCAAGAAGGAGAGTATGGATTACTAGCAGTGGAGGGCTTGATGAGATGAGGAGGGTTGCGGAGATTGCAATGGTGTTGTTGGCGGTGGGGAAGATGCGCAGCGGACGGGGCTCGACTGGGGCAGAGCAAGGGCTGATGGTGGAGGCGAGGGAGAAGCTCTCTAGGGTGTGTGAGCGAGATGAGAGAAATGAGAGGAGGAAGATGCCTTCCATCAATGGAGGTAAGGGAGCTCGGATTCCATGATGGCAGCAATCAGGGTGGAGAGGAAAAAAGAAAATGGAGGAAATAGTGAGGGAGAATCAGAGGAAAAGAGTGGAGAAGAAAATGGAAAGAGGGTGGTGGCGGTCCGGCGGAGAAGGAGGTGGCCGGTTGTTAGCTGGGAGGTAGTTGGGTGGTGAGGGGGAAGAGAAAATGGGCACTGGTGAATGATTTCTATTTTGGAATTATGTACTTTTTTCAATGGGTTGCGAAGAATTTAGAATTTTGGGTGCATAATAGCTAGTTCTAAAAACATATAAAAATGGTTGAAGAGCCCCATGAAATTGGAAAAGTCTCTGATAAGGACTTAGAGAGGAGGAGCGGTTCACTGTCTTTTGTGATTGTTGCCAGTGATGCTGAGGTGTGGATAAGTTTCTTAAACCAAAGAAATATCCAAAAGGTTTCTTATGCTCTAAAGAAGACAAATAAGATCGTTGAAAATTGTGGAGCAATGATCGACAAAATCCATCATGAGTCCAATCAACAATCGGCACCATCAGCTTCGATGAAAAGAAAGAAAGAGCCACTCTAAACTTTGGTTAGTGAGAGGGTGGGGGTGGGGTTGGCATATCTTACGCTGAGAGAGAGAGAGAGAGAGAGAGAGAGAGAGAGAGGAGAATTTCATCTCTCCTAATATCTACATATATAAATATACAAAGAATAAACATATAAAATAATCAATTCTATTAAGGGCAAATAAGTAAAACACCATATTCTGTTGGGAGCTTCTAAATATAAACAGTTTTTCTCTCTTCTTACATCAGAATTTTTTTTTATTTTTTTTTACAGTTTTGCCCATGCATGAAAGGACTAAAATGCCCTTGTCTCTTCTAACATTAGCCCATTATTTCTTTTCATACACACTCTTCCATCATCTTCCCTTCCATCCTTCTTCCCTTTTTTCCTCCAAGAGCATCCTTCCTCTTCTTTCTTCCCTCTTCCCTCTTACCTCTTCCATGCAAGAGAGCATCCCTAAGACCCTCTCCTTCCCTCTTCCACCTTCCTTCAAATAGAGTACAAGTTGGCATTATCTTCCTTTTTCATTACTCTCTGTCATAGCAAACATCAATCAACACTTAAATAGTGTAATGGAGGAGGAGATTAACACTCAAATAGTTGTTTTCAATGAGAATGGCAGTGACAAGGTGAGTTTTTTTGAAATTTATACATTCCTTTTCTGTTTCTTTTTTTTAAATTCTCTGCATGCTCGTGCTCTGTTCGGTCCCGGAAATCCGAACACTTTTGATATGTTCGGCCTGCAATGACCGAACATAATAGATATGTTCGGCCTGCAATGACCGAACATAATAGATATGTTCGGCCACAAATGGCCGAACATATTAGGTGTGTTCGGCCATTATTGGCCGAACACATCAAATGTGTTCGGCCATTAATAACCGAACCTAATAGATATGTTCGGCAAAATATGGCCGAACAATATCTATTTGTTCGGCCATTCAGGGCTGAACATAGTATATGTGTTAACATTCCATTTTATTTTCATCTGTAGGATGGTCCGTCTACACAGTGCAGCCGAGTGACTGATGAATGTGTAATGGATTATACAAGTGAATTTACCACTCATGAGGTAAGGCGCATAGTTGAATAATTTTGTAATTTAATTGCATCTGTTAATATATAAGAATAAATGTTTTTTTGTGTAGATATTCAAGAGCTGGGATGCTTTAACCAAGTGGGCTCGTGATGTTGGCAAGAGAAATGGTATTGTTGTTGTGATTAGGGCTTCAAATGCAGATGGGGTTGGTGTAAAACCAAGAATTACCCTTGCATGTAAGAGATTTGGATATTATAATAATGCGTGCGAGTCCAATAACAAAGGGACTCCTAAAAAGAAGATCAAGCAAACAGGATCAAAGAAATGTGGATGCCCGTTCACATTAAAAGGCAAGAAGTTGGCTACAGGTGATGATTGGATGTTGGAAGTTGTGTGTGGTGTTCATAATCACTCGGCTGCCCAGTACCTAGAAGGGCACTCATTTGCAGGGAGACTATCAAAGGAAGAGACGGAGTTGTTAATTGATCTGTCAAAGAGTATGGTTAGGCCAAAAAATATTTTGGTTACATTAAAACAAAGAAGTGAACTAAATGTAACAACAATGAAGACTATCTACAATGCACGCTATAGGCAGAAAATCACTGAACATGGTGGGAGAAGTCAAATGCAACAACTCCTATGCAAATTGGCAGAGCATAAGTACATTGAATGGCATAGGAACTGTGATAATACTGACACCCTCAGGGACATTTGTTGGACACACCCAACCAGTTTAGAATTGTTGCGTGCATTTCCACATGTCTTGATAATGGATTGCACGTACAAGATGAACCGGTATCGGCCTCCTCTCTTGGAGATTGTTGGAGTTACGTCCACATAAATGACATTTTCCGTATGCTTTGCTTATCTCCAAGCTGAATGTGAAGATAATTATGCATGGGTGTTGAGAGTCTTGCGTTCTATCATTGTTGACGCTAATTGTGTTCTTCCTGGAGTCATTGTCACCGACAGAGAGTTGGGACTCATGAAGGCCATCGACAGTGTATTTCCGGAGAGTACTCATTTATTATGTACTTGGCACATTAATAAGAATGTCTTAAGTAAACGTAAAAAGTTGTTTGAAACCAAGAAAATGTGGGACAAGTTTAATATAAGTTGGAATATGGTGATGTCTGCTTCCACAGAAGAAGAGTATAATGAACTTTTTGGTAGGCTACGTAAGGATTTTTGTACTTATCCCGAAGCACTGCAGTATGTGAAGAGCACATGGTTAGATCCATACAAGGAAAATTTTGTGTCTGCATGGGCAGATAATTGTTTACATTTGGGGAATACTACATCGAATAGGTAATGTGAATGTTTGTTATTGATTGAGTTACATTTATTATGTAATATATCCATATGAATTAATAACGTTTATTTTTCTTACAGGGCCGAGAGTTCACATGCACAATTAAAAAGACAACTTGGATCATGTCAAGGAGATCTTGAATCAAACTGGACAAAAATCCATAATCTGCTCCAACTGCAACATACTAGTATAAAAGCATCATTTGAAAAAAGTAAAACAGTTGTGCAACACAATTTTAAGCCTTCTGATTTCAATGACCTTCGCGGCAACATCTCAAAAAATGCATTGGATAAAATTTTGTCAGAAAGAAAAAGAGCCGAACAAGTTGGAACTGATCCGGTCTCATGCATGTGCATCCTTCGTCGTACACATGGTTTACCTTGTGCCCATGAGATTGGAGAATATGTTTATCAACAACGCCCAATTCCTCTCAGTTGCGTCCATCCTCATTGGTGTAAGTTTGATATGTTGCCTAACAGTGCACTGAAGAGGCCTACTTTGGATGTTAAAGCGGAGTTGGTGTTAGTTGAAAGGGCTTTTAATGAGGGTGATCATACAAGGCAATTGCAAATGTTAAGGAAGTTGAGAGAGTTATATGAACCGGATAGTACTTTCTTAATAGAACCAGAAGTGAAATTAAAAGCTCGAGGTCGCCCATCTGTTAAGGCTAATACATCGACCCGGCGTGATCCAAGTGCCTTTGAGATAACGCATTCTGCACATGATAGTTACTCTCCTGTATTTAACGAAGCGAAGGCTGTTCACAGCAAGGCAACTGTACATGGTATAGTTAAAAAGAAAGGAAAGGCGAAGGTGCATCACACAAGATCACAGCCTACTATTTCTTACCGTGAGCAATTTCCAGATGGGATTCAAGACTACATACGCGTCATAAAAGACGTTGCAGCTGATGGCAACTGTGGCTTCAGAGCCATTGCAGGGCTACTTGGGCTAACCGAAGATGATTGGTCACGGGTTAGGAGAGATTTAGTAAATGAATTACTTGCCCATTCAAAAGAGTATCAACAACTTTATGGGATTGAAAACGGAGTTCAGGAATTGATTGAGGCATTGTCATATTATGATAATTATCCCAGTTATTCCCATTGGATGACTATGCCAGACATGTGGCATATTATCGCTTCTCATTATAATGTGGTATTATTCCACTTTAGCATGCAACAATGTCTTACCTTTCTGCCTCTTTGGTCTGTGCCACCGTCCAGAGTATCTCGCAAGGAAATAGCGATTGGTTTTGTAAACAACAATCACTTTGTTCAGGTTATTATTCCACAATCAATTTTTTTAAAAAAACATTTTATTATTTCCATATGAATCTTCTAACTTCTGTTATGTTGCAGCTGTTCTTGGAACCAGGCCATCCAATTCCACCGATTGCGAACAAGTGGCGTGAATTTCATCTTCCATGTGCAAGTGAATGGGCAACTGCATACAATGGTCGCATTGAGCATTTCAAAGAGCTTGTCGGTTCAAATATAGCAGCAAGTGAAACGATAGAGATTGGGTGAACTTATTGTAGCACATAACACATTTGGGATGTAATCAATATTGAATATAACTAAATGTACTCATTTAGAAGATAACATGCAACTTTGATTAGTAGCAGTACAGTTGTTAATTTCATACATGACATTTGTGAACTGCTTACAGACTTACTTCTATGTACAAAAAATAAAGAACCCCATCTTAAACAAAAAACAACAGCATGGACACATCAACCTCTGTCACTCCTACTCCGGCGTGTGTAAGTACTGGAAGTCATATTGGGATCCCTCACAATTCGTTGCGCCTCTTGAAGTGAAAGTCCCCTTAAGACATGGCGCATGCGATCAACATTAGCATACATCCCCTGCGGGTCACGATAGAAGTCAGCTTCTGTCAGTGGCTCAGCGATACTTAGTGCTTCTTGACAACGTTGTTCGTAACTTGCAGACGTGCTCGCCCCACTTGCCTCATTTCTTTGCCCCCACCTGGATCGATACCTTGGGTTTTGTACTGTCCTCCATGATATCTGTGTGTACCAGCTCATATAATCGGGAACACAATCAGATGGAAATCTGACAGGCCGACTCCGGTTTGCGGGTGACAATACATGGTTCTCCCATCTTTGCCATTGCTGATCGACCCATTGATGTGCAATTTGATATTGCTGAGTGTCACGACCCGAGCCCAGGGACCGGGGGGTCAGAGAAAGTCTAACCAATGACACACGTACTCCCGTGCATGCACACCTAGACCCCGTCCAAGCATACACACACAAGGGATCATTCACACGTGCAAACAACTGTACGCGGAAGCTGTACGTATCAAGGCATACCACAATATACCAAAAGACAATGGGAGATTACAATATAACATGAACTGGCAATAAGAACCAATACAAGAACGTATGACCAAATAGTGGGCTTACAACGATCAAAAATCAATATACAGATATCACTCAAGCCCACATTACAATTACAGAAAAAGTCCCCTCAATAGACTCCAACACAAAGAATGGGGAAACCCAAAATGATGCAAACCGTACTCTGGAGGATGGATCAAGTCCACTCCTCTAGGCCGGAGGGGGCCTCGCAAGCCTCTCCTGGAGTCGGGTCGACCGACGCAGGATCGGGAGAGGGATCTGAGCCTGCAACACACAAGACAAACGCATAAGTACAACGACTTAGCAAAATATAAGCCAACAAGAAGATAACACGGATTGTGTCGAATACTGAATAATACTGAACAATGATCATAATGCAATATCCGTAGAAATTATAACTGTATACTAAACAATTATGCAAATGAATAAGCATGCTATCAGAATCATAAACAGGTAACAATCAAGTGGCTACTACATTGGCCATTTTCTCCCTTACGAGAGCAATCAGGATGAGAACACCAGCGACCGGGCCAGGGTACGCATGGGTCTCTAGTTCCCGGGGTCCGGAGTCCCAGGACAATTCACTCTGCAGAGGCAAACACTTAAACTAAACCAAAGTTAACCCCGTCGGGTATCCTAAGGCTGAGGCTCAGTAGTGCCAAGACCAATCACAATCAATCGGATGATGCACCTCAATCAATCAATCATATCATATCACTTATCACTTACAGATCTCACATATCATGCTGAACAACAATAGGAAGTGCATCGCATATACTGATACTGGATGTACATAAACTGATACGGATACGGAATGTACATAAGCAATTACAGGAAGTGCTGACAATGAGTATCAATCACAATCACTGACTCATAACTGATGCAAGTACTCCAATGGAGCAATGATAACACTGATACCAATATAACAATAGAATGGTTCCGCCCGGGCTTCGCTCTGGGGTTGCTGCATGTCCCACAGAATCGAGAGGTCCAGCGCAGAACACATAAGAGGGCATAACCGTAATCAATATGCTGTACACATCAAGATACCTTTACGAATCAAGGTCAATTACAAGCCAATCCTATACTAATTATCCAGTGTTTCTAACCGTGCATGTTGATGTAGCTTTAAGTTGTTCGATGCACCATTGTCTAGTGTTGCAGTGTCAGGGGTGTGCACCGAAGTCCCTTAAACCAACACCCATGGGGAGGTGCTAAACAGCTGGATAACAAGCATGAATGATTCACAGCCCATGAGGTCATTCATGTCACGCACACATTCCATTGGGCCTGTCCAGGTTCGCTACATTCTAACATGAAAGTCATATGCGGTCTTTTGCTTAAACCTAGTCCCTTTTCATTCAATTCTCCGGGTCTCACGGTGTAGCCGTAGGTAACCTTACGGCTTAGCCGAGGCATCTTACGGCTTAGCCGTAATATACACTGCGGCTGAGCTGAGGTTCCCCAAATATCCATCCGGATTTACGGCTCAACCGTATTTTACTCTACGGCTCAGCCGTATCCTGGTCCACGGCTTAGCCGTAAGACAATGTACGGCTTAGATCAGGCTGGGCCGTAGAAGAATGGCAAATTGCCAACATCCAGTTATTTTCAGCTAACAGTCTGTACTGTTCTACGGTTTGGGTTACGGCTGGGTCTCGGCTTAGCCGTAAGCCATTTTACGGCTTAGCCGTAGCACATTTCACGGCGTAGCCGTGAGTGCACGGACTCATTTTTCTGGAATTGTCACAGTCATACAGAAACTGAAGGAAACGACTGAAAAATAGCAAATAACAGTGAAATGAACTCAATGGGGCTGTCCAATACTGAGAAACACAATGAAGCATAAAAACACAACAATCAAATCACTATCAATCGATGTTCACACATCTTGGGCTTATACTTGCCTCACGGACGAAATCCACACGCTGATTGGCTCAGTCCACTGGAGACACACGCACAAACGAGCTCCTTTCTTCCTCCCTCAAGCAACGAGCAACAGAGAAGGAGAGGAGAGAAAGAGAGCTGAACAGAGAGAGAGAAACGAGCTGAGAGCTGAGAGAGAACGATCGAGAGAGAAACAGGGAGTAGTTGGGATATTTAAAGTAAAATGAGCCCAAAATTGCACTTAAGTCCAAACGGTTTACACAATTATCAGTTTGAGTCAAATGACGGTCCAACGAGAGCAAACGAACTCATTCGGATCCAAGACAGTTACGAAAAACGACAAGCTCAACGAAATACACGCGATGACGTCAGAATGATGTAAAACTGACAAAGTCAATCAAAAGCCAAAATTACGAAAAAGGGCTCGAACTAACTAGACCAAGTCAAACTCAACTCAAACAATCTCCCTAAGACTCAAACTTACGAAAAACAAAATCAAAACACACTTAACGCTCAAATCACAAGAAATTACTCGCTAATCCGGGTCAACTCGGGTCGGAGTGTTACATCCTCCCCCACTTGGACATCATTCCGTCCTCGGAATGAACGCGTACCTGAGCAAAAAGGTAAGGATACTGACGCGCCATCTGATCTTCCAATTCCCACGTGGCTTCATCAGGTCCATGATGTTCCCAATGTACCTTGACCCATCGGATAGTCCTCGTACGCAAGAGCTGTTCTCTAGTCCCAACAATACGGAGCGGGCGCTCAACATATGACGCGTTAGGTTGCATCTGAATATCATCATATCGAATCACATGTGTCGGGTCTCGAACATACTTGCGAAGCATAGACACATGAAAAACATCGTGTACTCCAGAAAACTCCACGGGTAGGATCAATCTGTACGCTAGATCACCAATCCGGCTCTTGATCTCAAATGGACCCACATACCTTGGCGCTAACTTGCCTTTTTGACCAAATCGTATTGTCCCTTTCATCGGTGAGACCTTCAAGAATACCCAATCTCCAACCTGAAATGCTAATGTTCTTCTTCGCATATCTGCATAGCTCTTCTGTCTCGATCGGGCAATCTTCAAATTATCAATAACTTTCTGAACTTTCTCTGTAGTCTCAGCAATGATTGTCGGTCCGTGGAAACTCCTTGTTCCAACTTCTTCCCAGCAAACAGGACTTCTACATTTCCGTCCATACAGAGCTTCATAGGGTGCCATTCCAATACTCTCGTGGAAACTATTGTTATACGCAAACTCACACAACGAGAGATGTAGATCCCATTCTTTCTCAAAATTCAGTACACTGGCCCGTAACATGTCTTCGAGTGTCTGAATAGTTCGCTCTGACTGTCCATCAGTCTGCGGGTGATACGCCGTACTGAAGCTCAACTTCGTTCCCATGGCTTCCTGAAATGCTCTCCAAAACGAAGAAACAAAGCGACTATCTCGATCTGACACAATCGATACAGGCGTACCATGTAATCTCACGATCTCATCAACGAACTTCTTCGCCATCTCGGAAAATGTCATGCCTTTCTTGAATGGAAGAAAATGGGCTGTCTTCGTCAATCTGTCCACGATCACCCAAATGGCACTGTTCTTCTTGCTCGTCAGGGGTAAACCCGAAACAAAGTCCATCGTAATGTGCTCCCATTTCCACTGGGGAATGTGCAATGGATGTAAGGAACCTGGAGGTCTCTGATGGTCAGCTTTCACCTTTTGGCAAGTCAAACATCGAGCGACAAACCCAGCAATTTCTCTCTTCATATTATTCCACCAGAATCTATCCTTGAGAGCTCGGTACATCTTCGTACTTCCAGGATGCATAGAATAACGTGCATGGTGTGCTTCGGTCATCAAACTCTCCTTTAAAGCCTCTACTGCTGGCACACATAACCTACTCCTGAAATACAAGACATCACCCTCCAAACGAAAGTCTGGTCGATCTGCAATGTTATCCCGAATTCGCTTCAACATCGCATCTTCAAACTGCTGGTCTTTGATGCGCTGAATGATGTCAGGCTGAAAGCTCACTGTACTGGCAAGTGTCAAACAGTTCTCCACCGATCGCAACTCCACTGGCTGGGCATGCCTCACAAAATAAAGGCTATCCAAAGCCTGAAGAATCTCCGATTTCCTACTCAAGGCATCTGCAACAACATTGCCTTTCCCTGGATGATACTTGATGGGGAAATCAAAATCCTTGATCAACTCAAGCCACCTTCGCTGTCTCATATTCAACTCAGACTGCGTGAAGAGGTACTGTAGACTCTGATGATCTGAATGCACTTCAAATGTCACGCCATACAAATAATGTCTCCACATCTTCAATGCAAAAACGACGGCTGCCAACTCTAAATCATGCGTGGCATAGTTCTTCTCATGCTCCCGAAGTTGCCTCGAGCCATAGGCAATCACTTTGCCATGTTGCATCAAAACACATCCCAAACCGACTCGAGAAGCATCAGAATAGATCATAAATCCTTCATGCCCATCTGGTAACGTCAAGACTGGAGCCGAAGTAAGCTTCTCCTTCAACATCCGGAAATGGCACTCGCATTCGTCCGTCCACAGAAAAGGAACATTCTTCCTGGTCAATCGAGTCAACGGGGCTGAAATCTTGGCAAAATCTTGAATAAAGCGACGATAATATCCAGCTAATCCAAGAAAACTCCGTATCTCCGTCACAGTCTTTGGGCTGGGCCAATTCATCACTGCTTCAACTTTCATCTGATCCACTGCCAACCCATCTCGTGAAATGGTATGACCAAGAAAAGCTACCTGCTCGAGCCAAAAATCACACTTCGACAACTTGGCATATAAGCGATGCTCTTTCAACAACTGCAGGGCTCGACGTAGATGTTCCTCATGCTCCTCTGGGGTCTTCGAATACACCAGAATATCATCAATAAAGACCACCACGAATCGATCCAGAAAAAGAGCGAAGATCCTGTTCATCAAAGCCATAAAGGCAGCAGGCGCATTGGTTAATCCAAATGGCATCACGAGAAACTCAAAATGTCCATACCGTGTCCTGAAAGCAGTCTTCGCAATATCGTCTTCCTTCACCCGGAGTTGATGATACCCCGATCTCAGATCAATCTTGGAAAAGTAAGCGGCACCTTGAAGTTGGTCAAACAACTCATCAATACGCGGCAATGGGTATTTGTTCTTGATCGTGACTTTGTTCAATCGCCGGTAATCTATACACATCCGTAAGGTACCGTCCTTCTTCTTCACAAACAGCACTGGCGCTCCCCACGGTGACACACTCGGCCGTACGAAACCTTTCTCCAAAAGATCTTGCAATTGTGTCTTCAATTCGAATAACTCAGCAGGGGCCATACGATAAGGAGCTAAACTAATGGGTGCTGTACCGGGCACTAAATCGATCGCAAACTCTACATCTCGGACAGGGGGTAACTCGGGTACTTCCTCCGGAAATACATCCGGGAACTCACGTACTACCGAAATATCGCTCAACTGCTTCACCTCCTTCTTCTCCGAGACGAAAGCAAGAAATCCTGCACAACCTCTGCGTATCAAACGATCCGCCTTGCATGCGGAGATGACACGCCTCGGGCATCTCTCCTGATTGCCCTCGAAACGAAACCCCTTCGCAAAATCGAAGTAAATCGTCCTGTTGTAACAGTTAACACAGGCACGATACCGCGCTAGCCAGTCCATTCCAAGGATCACATCAAAATCCAACATGGACAACAAGATCAAATCAACTGGCAGCTGGCGACCTTCAATCACCACGTCGCACAGAGGGTAGTATACACTACACTCCACTCTCTTGCCCACAGGAGTGGACACTACTAACACATAGGGTAGCGGCTGAGGGGGTTGCGGTAACTGTTCCGCAAAACGAGGTGCAACATACGAACGCGTAGATCCCGAATCGAATAGTGTATGTGCTTCAGCTCGGGCAATGAGAACTTTACCTTCCACCACTTTCGCATCTTCTGCATGATCATGGGAGGCTGCATACACACGAGCAGTCTGACGCTGTGGCTTCTGGCTCTGGCGAGACGGATGGGGGCTGTTCGAAGCTGCTGAACTGAGAGACTTGGATGACCCCATAGATCTAGATGACTGGAAAGTCCTGGTCTTCGGGCACTGAGCTATCTTATGCTCCATAGATCCGCAACTCAAACAAGCTCCAGACTTCTTCCAACACTACTCCGTCGGATGTCCAAATCCACAAAACTCGCATCTATTCCCGGAGAAACTCGAAGTTCCTTGCTTCCCTTTCCATCTCTTCTGAATCTGTCCCTTGGAACTCACTGGTGCACTTCTCTTGAAGTCCATAGCTCTCTCTGCTAGGTGGTTGGCTTCCGCAGCGTGTGCTCTGTCGACCGCATCATCAAAAGTAGCTGGTCTCTGAAAAGCAGTCACAAAATTCGCATATCTCGGATGCAGACCAGAATGAAACGATTCACCTTCTTCTCCTCGGTATTTATCATGTCTTCAGCAAAATGGGACAACTGGGTAAAGCGGTGAATATACTCTGAAACGGTCAGCTGCTGCTGCTGTAAGGCCAGAAACTCAACCTCCTTCACACGCCGGACATGAGCAGGAATGAACTTCCTTCTGAACTGTTTCTGGAACGTCTCCCACACTGTTTCGCTAGGCATGGTCAGATAAGCTGCACTAACACTCTTCCACCAGGTCTTTGCCACCTCTCGGAACATCGATGCCGTAAGCATAACCTTCTGCCGGTCATCACAGATAATGGTCGAGAAGAGGTCTCCGGTATGCTCTAGCCACTGATCAGCCTTCAATGCATCTTCATTACCATAGAACTCTGTGGCTCCACGTTTCCTGAATTTGTCGTACAACGCATTCGGATCGCTCTCCTTAGGCGGAAAGACCACTTGCTGCTCTGCAGGCCGAACTGGCGTTTGGCTCTGTCGGTCTACGATCGAAACGACCTGCGCTTGTAGAGAATGGATCGCCTGTAGCATAGTCAAAAAGCGCTCATCAAAATTCACGAGTGGCTGTGGAGCGGCTGACCCACTCTCGTTATCTCCCTGATCATTGTTGTTGTGTGTTCCAGATCCCGATGCCATAGCCTGCAAAACTCAAAAGTCAATCTGCTATCACACGAAGTACTCACACAAACGTACAAGACAAGGGGACCCACACAACAGTCCAAAACTGGACTACGAAATCTCACCACGTCCTATATGCCTACATGCTTACACACTAAGATAGAGACAATGCCCTGAGAGACAATGCTCTGATACCATACAATACGTATGTCACGACCCGAGCCCAGGGACCGGGGGGTCAGAGAAAGTCTAACCAATGACACACGTACTCCCGTGCATGCACACCTAGACCCCGTCCAAGCATACACACACAAGGGATCATTCACACGTGTAAACAACTGTACGCGGAAGCTGTACGTATCAAGGCATACCACAATATACCAAAAGACAATGGGAGATTACAATATAACATGAACTGGCAATAAGAACCAATACAAGAACGTATGACCAAATAGTGGGCTTACAACGATCAAAAATCAATATACAGATATCACTCAAGCTCACATTACAATTACAGAAAAAGTCCCCTCAATAGACTCCAACACAAAGAATGGGGAAACCCAAAATGATGCAAACCGTACTCTGGAGGATGGATCAAGTCCACTCCTCTAGGCCGGAGGGGGCCTCGCAAGCCTCTCCTGGAGTTGGGTCGACCGACGCAGGATCGGGAGAGGGATCTGAGCCTGCAACACACAAGACAAACGCATAAGTACAACGACTTAGCAAAATATAAGCCAACAAGAAGATAACACGGATTGTGTCGAATACTGAATAATACTGAACAATGATCATAATGCAATATCCGTAGAAATTATAACTGTATACTAAACAATTATGCAAATGAATAAGCATGCTATCAGAATCATAAACAGGTAACAATCAAGTGGCTACTACATTGGCCATTTTCTCCCTTACGAGAGCAATCAGGATGAGAACACCAGCGACCGGGCCAGGGTACGCATGGGTCTCTAGTTCCCGGGGTCCGGAGTCCCAGGACAATTCACTCTGCAGAGGCAAACACTTAAACTAAACCAAAGTTAACCCCGTCGGGTATCCTAAGGCTGAGGCTCAGTAGTGCCAAGACCAATCACAATCAATCGGATGATGCACCTCAATCAATCAATCATATCATATCACTTATCACTTACAGATCTCACATATCATGCTGAACAACAATAGGAAGTGCATCGCATATACTGATACTGGATGTACATAAACTGATACGGATACGGAATGTACATAAGCAATTACAGGAAGTGCTGACAATGAGTATCAATCACAATCACTGACTCATAACTGATGCAAGTACTCCAATGGAGCAATGATAACACTGATACCAATATAACAATAGAATGGTTCCGCCCGGGTTTCGCTCTGGGGTTGCTGCATGTCCCACAGAATCGAGAGGTCCAGCGCAGAACACATAAGAGGGCATAACCGTAATCAATATGCTGTACACATCAAGATACCTTTACGAATCAAGGTCAATTACAAGCCAATCCTATACTAATTATCCAGTGTTTCTAACCGTGCATGTTGATGTAGCTTTAAGTTGTTCGATGCACCATTGTCTAGTGTTGCAGTGTCAGGGGTGTGCACCGAAGTCCCTTAAACCAACACCCATGGGGAGGTGCTAAACAGCTGGATAACAAGCATGAATGATTCACAGCCCATGAGGTCATTCATGTCACGCACACATTCCATTGGGCCTGTCCAGGTTCGCTACATTCTAACATGAAAGTCATATGCGGTCTTTTGCTTAAACCTAGTCCCTTTTCATTCAATTCTCCGGGTCTCACGGTGTAGCAGTAGGTAACCTTACGGCTTAGCCGAGGCATCTTACGGCTTAGCCGTAATATACACTGCGGCTGAGCTGAGGTTCCCCAAATATCCATCCGGATTTACGGCTCAACCGTATTTTACTCTACGGCTCAGCCGTATCCTGGTCCACGGCTTAGCCGTAAGACAATGTACGGCTTAGATCAGGCTGGGCCGTAGAAGAATGGCAAATTGCCAACATCCAGTTATTTTCAGCTAACAGTCTGTACTGTTCTACGGTTTGGGTTACGGCTGGGTCTCGGCTTAGCCGTAAGCCATTTTACGGCTTAGCCGTAGCACATTTCACGGCGTAGCCGTGAGTGCACGGACTCATTTTTCTGGAATTGTCACAGTCATACAGAAACTGAAGGAAACGACTGAAAAATAGCAAATAACAGTGAAATGAACTCAATGGGGCTGTCCAATACTGAGAAACACAATGAAGCATAAAAACACAACAATCAAATCACTATCAATCGATGTTCACACATCTTGGGCTTATACTTGCCTCACGGACGAAATCCACACGCTGATTGGCTCAGTCCACTGGAGACACACGCACAAACGAGCTCCTTTCTTCCTCCCTCAAGCAACGAGCAACAGAGAAGGAGAGGAGAGAAAGAGAGCTGAACAGAGAGAGAGAAACGAGCTGAGAGCTGAGAGAGAACGATCGAGAGAGAAACAGGGAGTAGTTGGGATATTTAAAGTAAAATGAGCCCAAAATTGCACTTAAGTCCAAACGGTTTACACAATTATCAGTTTGAGTCAAATGACGGTCCAACGAGAGCAAACGAACTCATTCGGATCCAAGACAGTTACGAAAAACGACAAGCTCAACGAAATACACGCGATGACGTCAGAATGATGTAAAACTGACAAAGTCAATCAAAAGCCAAAATTACGAAAAAGGGCTCGAACTAACTAGACCAAGTCAAACTCAACTCAAACAATCTCCCTAAGACTCAAACTTACGAAAAACAAAATCAAAACACACTTAACGCTCAAATCACAAGAAATTACTCGCTAATCCGGGTCAACTCGGGTCGGAGTGTTACACTGAGCACTAAGACCTCGATGTGCCCGGTCTGGAGTCAATGGTGCTGGAGGAACCGATTGCAGTTTTCCAAATTGCCTCAACACTCTCTCTGGGTGGTACGGTTCCACAACCTCCAAACACCTAATACATCCAGAGTAGAATGCAAATTCATATAATGGATGTTGTTGCCTTGAATTACGATATGGATCCCAAGTAACCTGCGTCAATTTACATAGATCTTTAGTAGCACATAAATACAAGAATGCAGATTAATTTGAAATTACTACTAGTGAGAAACGCAATGCCTTATCATTGCCCATTTCGTCAATAATTTCTCGTAATGACTGAAGGCGACCATCTTTATTTGACTCTCTGCTCGGTTGCCACAATAATGCTCTAGGGTCATGTTGAATGTACATGAGATTTGGGTTAGGAGCAAAACATGGAAAATGCTCATATATCCATGCTTCCAGGAGTGATAGATACCCGGCTATTTGTTTCACTTCATGCCGAGTAGCTAACCCCAAATGCCGATAAAGATAGGCCAAAGTAGCAGCACCCCATGCATATGAAGCCACAGCATCAACATCCATGAGGAAGTGAAGATAAATGACCGAAACGCGTGTGCCACTTTTGTCACTAAACAGTGTACACCCAAATATATATAGCAAATAAGCTCTCACTGCCCGATCAATGGCTACTTCTCCATCAGAATCTGTCACTGCATCAAACTTATTCTTTAGCCACTCTAACCTTACTGAATGACCCCGCACCTGTGCAAGCTCATCATGAGCCTCCGAGCGTCGAACTCCTAATGCTCGGTGTAATAGCTCTTTAGCTTCAGAAAATCCAAAATCATCATTATACGAAACAGTTATTCCCGTCACTGGGATCCCAAGAATGGTGGCAACATCATCTAACGTGATGGTCATCTCTCCAAAAGGCATGTGGAACGTATTTGTCTCTGGATGCCACCTTTCTGCAAACGCTGACACAAGGTTCTTATCAACAGATTTGTAAGAAGTCCTGATCAACGGTGCTAGACCAGATCTATCAATCTTCTGTCTAAATAAATCAGACTCGTTCAAATACCACATCCTTACTTTTTGCCCATGACTCAAACACTTGAGCGGAAGACGGACCTGAAAATATACATATACATTAAAGATGAAAGAAGAGATCACATTTATATTGAAAATATATAAAACATACCTCTCCATTCCAAATAAATTTTGCAACATGTGTTTGAAAACTCTTCAAGATCGAAGGGTCAGTCGGCCCAACCATTTCTTCTCCATTATCTTCTTCATCCTCTTCCACCTCCTCATCTTCATTCTCCGGGACTTCCGGTTGTTCTGGCTCTTCAATAATTGGCTCTTCAACGCGTTGACGACGCCTTCTTTCAGAAGCTGTTGGACGAGCTCTAGAACTACTAGCCATATCTGCAAGTAATTCAATCAGTTGTTAGTTGAGTGGGGGTACAGTGTCCTCATTGTGTTCGGCCCTGTATGAGCGAACACACTGAATGTGTTCGGCCATACAGGACCGAACCTTTTTAATGTGGTTCGGCCCTGAGTGGCCGAACAACCTAGACATGTTCGGCCAACCGGGGCCGAACATATGAAATATGTTCGGCCCTGTATGGCCGAACACTATGTTGTTGTTCGGCCATACCAGGCCGAACAATGTGCACTGTGTTCGGCCATGCAGGGCCAAACATGGCGACGGGATGGCGACGGGATGCATGAGCACACAGCGGAATGGAGGGAAAAATGTATTCTACTATCACAATCTAAACATGCAAGAACCCATTGTAATGAATAATATGTAGAGAAGAGAAGAGAATACCTTAAAGAAGATAATTCCTTTGAGAATGGTGGAGAAGAGAATGTAGAACAACTGTGGCAATGGTAGAGAAGAGATGAAAGCTTACCTTCAAGATTGGAGAGGAACCCTTGGGGAAAAAAAAGGGAATGGAGGAAGAATAGAGATCCCTTGGGGAAGAAAGAGAAATGGAAAGAGGGATTTTTGGTGTAGAGAAAGAGGAATTTAGTTGGGTGGGGGTATAATATGGAAATGTAGTGTGTATAAAGAGAGGAAAACTAAACCCCCTCACTTACTTCATTGTGTATAAAGAGAAGTGGTGTAAGAAGAGATAAATTCAGTGTATGTTTAGCAAGTCCCTATTCTGTTATTTCTGCCTTTGATAACAACTGGTAAGTGGTGTCAATATAATTTCAAAAAGGGGAGGAGTGTCTTGTAATTAGAAAAAAATACAATGAGTGTGAATGTAATTTTCTCATTTTAAAAATGAGCATCAAATAATCATTATTTTTTAGTGAAATAGAAATATAGAATGTTTTTTAAGAATAAAAAGATGAGAAATGAACTCCCTTGGTGATGGATGGTATTTCATTTTTCTTCCCCTTTTTTTATTCTATTTTTCTATAAGGAAAGATTATTTGATATTTATTTTTTAAAAGTGCACTTTTTGATCTTTATTATTATTTATTAGAATTCAATATATTCAATTCATATGCATTTTATGACAAACAAACATACGCTCTAGTGTTTTTATTAAAATCTACAAAGGTGGGGAAGAGGCAAAAAGAGAGTTGGGGTCTCTTTTTTGGCGCTAACTTGGAACTAAGTTTCCAAGTTTATTCACCTGCCTTTCCAGGTTCAAATACTATTCATGGCTTGTTTGTGTTGAACTGAGATTTCATCTGGGAAAATTTTCCGGTGGGGATAGGAAAGAAGAATCTTCCCATTCTTGAGACAAAATGGTTCTCTTGATCTCACAGTAAAATATATATATATATATACTCTAAAATAGTTTTCCATTTGCACCGTGAAAAACTTGACAAACGTAACCCAAGTGCGTCGTTGCTATCTTTGTGCGTCATTAGCACTGTGGAGCTTCTGTCCGGCCATATTATCAGATGGCGATAGTGCGGGGGATGCACCATCAAGTGAAATAGCTTCTCGGAAGTCGCTCCTTTCGCACTTATCATATAGGAGACATCTAGACCCCCTCTGTTTGAGATGCACTGATGTAAATCTAGGAGAACGATAGATGTATCACCTGTGGCTATGCACAATCTTCAACCTCTTTGAGTTTATCGGATCCTTCGAAATCATGCCTGTCATCTGATAGTGGGCCCATCCCTGCCCGGAGTGAAAATTGACAGGCAGGCCGCACCATCCCCTGTGTGGTGGTACAGTACTGCTGGGCTTAGAGACAACTAGTACACCATGCACATGGCGACACAATTTTTCAAGGCTGTCCAAATCGCAAGACTCATCCAAATCATCGGTGCAGAATGCAGATAGGACAAAAATTATGCATGAAGGGCGATACCCATTTGATCATAAATTCATTTTGTCTTATTGTTCCCAGAATAATGATCAATATCATCCTCCCTACCATGCAGTGCCATGTTCATGGTGGGGCCCACTCAACTGCATCAAGGTTTCATTTAGATTGACATGAAAATTTTTTTTGTCATAATCCATGCCACAACATACAATTATGCACTTAGATTAGGAGGGCCAGCCATTTTGTTTATCAACCACGTATATATATCTGTTATCCAGAACTAAAATGGATGGTTTGGATTCCCCTCTGGCTATGGTTGTTATCTGTTGTGATTAGGGATGTAAACGGGTCGGTTCCGGGCCGGGTCCACGGTGGACCCGGACCCGGACCCGTTATGCTGTGTATAGATCCGGACCCGGATCCGGAACCGTTACGGATCCAATTTATTGGACCCGGAACCCGTTCCGACTCCATTAAAATGATCCGGAACCGGACCCGGACCCGTTATGCTGGCATGTATTAAGGGCCATTGCACGTTACTTTGCCTCCAAACTAGATATAGCATGGTGTAACTTGTGGCGTCATGTATATGGAATCTCAGCCAAGGAAAAACCCAGACCCAACGTTCAAATGGTTCCAAATATTGGACCCAAACACGACTTTTCCAATTCAGATCCTGGGGTCTTCAGGTATTTAGGGACTCATTTCAGTCCTACACTAAAACCCAGCAGATAGTGTCAAATAATAGGACATGGTGCAAGAAGACATACAAGTTGATGCAAATGCTTTGGTGCAGATACTTAATGTCATATTATAATTCATTTGCACACGAAGTCAAAACAATAAAACTAATACTATTAGTTTAGTATTATATTTTACTATTACAATAACTAGAATGACAGGGACTCAGCCCAGCCAAGGTAACAAGTGTCGAGCCACAAAAGGGCCTTGTCAAGCCTACTATTGTGATGGGCCTTATCTGAAGTAGATGCCTTATCTGCAGAAGATTTCCTTGAAATAATTTGAAATTGTGAAAAGCCTTATCGGAAGTAGATTTCCTTGAAATAATTTGAAAAAAGCATAAGATTAGTCAAGAGAGATCAGCCTGATCTATGCATTAGGTGGCACAGCAGGTAGGAGTACCTATCAAAAGTTATCTCTTTCTTAGTGAGTTTTCTAATGCTCTAAATTGTAGGGATTTGTTTCCATCTTGTAATTGGCCATTGGCTATTTAGTGGGAAATAAGAAATGGAATAAGGCATCGATGAAATTATCTCAAAAATGTGCTTGCACAACCGTTCATCCTCAAAGAGTCGAAGTTGAACTTGGTTCATATCTGGTAGACCTCAGGCCACATGTGTAGGGTCCAAGTAGATTTAAGATTTGTATTCACTAATTTATATCATTAGTTTCTAATTTTATTGTAATTAGGATAGGTTTGAATAGTTTTATATTTTAATTAGTTTTCTTAGGGTCTAAGTTATGTTTTCCTATTTATATGGCATTATAAAGAAGAAATTCTCAGATAAATTATTGAATAATAGATTTGGATTTTCTCATTGAGGTGTATCCTCGTTATTCTCTGCAGAGACTTGTTGAAGTGTCAGTAGGCACATGCTTCGGCACCATCATTGTGCTTCGATGCTCTCCATGGAAGCCCTAACCCTAGGGACTACATCAATATCATAGAATTAATTTTGCGTATAAGGCCATATCCTAGACTGTTAGACAGGGTCCTTGTCAACATGGTAAAATCCCTATAACTGTTATGTAATTAGTGTTTCTTTTTTTTTTTTTTTAATGGTGTTGCATGTCCCCTTACATGGATCCAAAGAAATCTGAGTAAATTCCACATGGTTATAAGGATATGAGGCCAAACTAAAAATTACTTTACCATATGTAATCCACCTTCTGCATAAGACTAAATATTCTCAACAGCTCATTTATTGTAACAGGTCTAAAAGTTATACAGAAGCTAGGAAAGTCAAGATACTGTAGAGAAAAAAAAGATACCATGTAAAAAATTGACATAGAACATCAAGCTGGGATAATAGTCAATGAAAGAAACAATGGTGTCCGAAATATGGCAATAACATTATTACCTTCCTGACATAAAAACAGCATCATATTGTCCACGACCTGCGGCAAGAATTCGTTGTTTCAACCGTTTCAGAGACGGTAAGACTTCAAATGCAGGAGGCTCTGGACAAAACAGATTAGTTGAACATCAATGGAAAAATGCCTTTTTTGTTTATTTTCTTCTTTTTTTTCCGCTACAACTGGGACTCGAACCGGTGCTATGTCTCTCTCACACACATACCAATGTTCCTAACCAACTGGAGAATGCCTTCAAAAAATGAATGGAAAAGAAAAACATGCCTTCCTGGATTAATTGCTTACCCAAATCATTGATACAAACATCTTGAGAAATCCCTGCCTGTTTGATCTTCTCCAGCAAGGTCAAAGGGTCGACTGAGCTAGTTTGATCCAGCCGAAACCGCTGCATCACTAAAACTGATCTCAGAAAAGGGGCTTTGCAGGAATATCAAGCAAGATTATGATGATGATGATGACGACTAGGATGTTCTTGGTGCTCTTGTTCATGGGGCTGATGCAGAGGGATGGATGTTGCATGAGGGATCTCATCCAACAGCATCTTCAACTCATCATCTTCCTTACCAAGCTTCATGGTTCCCCAAATTTCTCCAACTTCTTCAATCTCCCACAAATAAAGAGAACAACACAACAACACAAAAAAGAGAAAAATCGCAGAAAATCACGACACCCACATCACAAAATCAAACATACTCTCTTCCTTTTCATTCTCTTATCAATTACTCCCAAATCTCATCAATACCCACACATCCAAAATAAAAAAACAACGACAACCCAATATCAAAAACAACCCCAAACCCACATAAACCTCTCAACCACCTTCGCGTTCTTCAATTTCCAAGCAGGCAAAGCAGATGACAATAAAAAACCAATCCAGTTTCATCAGTCACACCAAGCTCATTCTCTTCTGTATCCAAGTCCAAGGCAACAACACTACAACAACCATACCAGTTTTCACATCTGTTCTAATCAAAATTTAGAAATCACATCTAAAGTCCAAACATGAACGTTGAATTGTTAAAGTCCAACCTACAGCAATAAAAAGTTCACAAAATATAGTTCAAATACAACTAAAAACCAATATCCCATAATTCATTCTTCAGAAATGTAATTTCCATCAGTCATTGCACGCTTCACCTGAAATATATATATATATATGAGTTAACATCATTCTTATACAAAGCAGTCATTCAAAACAAATTGAAAAATAAATGTATGACTCACTAATTATTCGAAGTCAACATCATTTGAGATAATATTTGAAGTCTCTTCATCATCATTATTCACGGCATTGGCGACTGTGTAGTGGTAAGATTGAATATCTAAAAGATAAACTTAAATGTTAGAAAGTTGTATGAGTTTGAATGCAATATATATGTATATATAAGTACAAAATATTACCTTTTCTTGAACTTCTCAACCAATCTTGACAACATATTAAGCTCTCTACTGTAGCTGGGAGTAAATTACTCCTATAGTCATCAATTGTTCTGCCACCAGTACTAAAAGCTGATTCTGATGCAACAGTAGATATGGGAATAGCCAAAATATCACGAGCCATCAGAGCAACATTACGGTATTTAGCTGCATTATTTTTCCACCAACCAAGTATATCAAAGTCCTCATCATCCATGGTAGGCCATAATGCTTCATCCAAATATGTCTCCAAATCTGACTTTCTTTCAATTGATGAATTCTCTTTGAGAAACATGTTGAGGTCAAGATCCCAATTTTTACTACTTGTAGAAGCAAATGGAGAAGCAACACTTGATGAACTTGTCCCACCACTAATGCTAACACCACCAACACTCCCAGCATTGGATACAACTGTCGCATTAAGAGCATATTCATTGTAAAGGTTTTTTAATGTACACATAACAGCCATAGTCCTCACATCGGACTCATCACCATAAATCTTTGGAAAGTAATATTCAATTACTTTAAATTTGAGTCGAGGATCAAAAATTACAGCAATTGCCAATGTTGTGGAAATTATATTCCAATACTTTTTAAACTTCACAATCATTTTCATGGCCATATCTTTAATAAAAGATTCCGAACTATTACACCATTCAACTAAATGCAGATGTAGCTTACAAACATCATGAAAATACAAATTCGCTGTTGGGTACTTGGTGCCTGAAAATTTTTCTGTCATCTCAAAAAACACTTTCAAACATGCACAAACACTTCTCATATTTTCCCATTCCTCATGACTTGGGGCAATTTTGTATCCACTATCACGTTCACTTAAACGTTCGAAGGCCTCCTTGAACTGTATTGCTGTTTGTAGCATTTCAAAAGTAGAGTTCCACCTATTCGAACTATCAGGTTGGATTTTTTTTCTTGGAGCTCGAACTTGCCGTGCAATTTCATTAAACCTTTGTCCTCTTAACTGTGAAGCTTTGATGTATTTCACACTTTCACGAACTTTAAAAATTACGTCTCGTATGGAATCCATGCCATCTTGAACTATCAAATTTAAAATGTGTGCACAACACCGAACATGAAATATATCTCCATTGGACAAAAGTAAGCCCTTACTGATAAGCTTTGACTTAAGCTCTCGAACAACAACATCATTGGTAGAACAATTATCTAACACAATGGTACACAATTTTTTTTCAATATTCCAACTATATAATCTGTCAACTATGCAATTACAAATTACTTCACCGGTGTGAGGAGCTTCGAGAGAGCAAAAAGCAATGATCTTCTTTTGCAAATTCCAATCATCATCAATAAAATGACATGTTAAACACATATACCCGAGATTCTGATTAGAAGACCACATGTCAGTTGTCAAACTCACTCTACATTTTAGTTTGTCCAAGAAGTCATAAAGCATTTCTTTCTCCTCATTGTAAATTTTTATAATATCAGACTTCAAAGTATTCCGTGACACAGCTTTAAACATCGGTTGAAGCCCTTTTATGAAATTCCGAAACCCCTCATATTCTACAAAGCGAAATGGTAATTCATGCAATATGACCATGCGTGCGAGGTCATGTCTACTTTTTTCTTGATCAAATTTGAAACTCTGAATATCAATCATTCCAGCTTGGTTTACTTCTCCGATTTTTAAAATGTGTTGTTTTATATTTCCATGCCCTTTTCGTTTATTATATTTGTAAACAACACAATGATTTAAATGTTTACTCAAATGAGAGGTTCCGTCTTTGCTTTTCCCATTCAACATCTTTTTACAATGCTTACACACCGCCTTATCATCTCCATTTTTAGTAATTTTATCAAAATCTTCCCAAACTTTCGATGTTAGCTTCCTTTTTTTTGGAGATACCCTGGAAACTTCAATGGAAACATTGGTTTCCCTGTCATCGACATCAATGGGTTCAAAACTATTATCTGCATATAAATAATTAAAAGTCTATTATAATTAGAGAATTTATAAACTCTAACACTAGCATAAGTGATTCATCAAATACATGTGGTTAACAATAATGGTAAGTTTGACGAAACCATCTACAAAAATAAAACTAAAAAAAATAAAGTAAAAGAGAAACCCAATCACCTGTTGCCATCCCAAGGTCCCACTCCCAGAAAGTTTTGATAGCCCTAATATGTCAAGTTCTGATATGTCTGAGGTGGGCCGTTACAACCTTTCTTTCTCTGCCACAAACCACAATTTCATGTATTTAATTAGGACCAACCAAATATAAAGGACATTGACAATGCTTCCTATAAAGAGGCATCCTATTCATCCCACTTTACAGTGGATAAAAGAAGATACTGACATATTCTAATATTGGAAGAAAAAAAATCACTATGCCATGAAAAGATTAACAGAATAGATAGAGCACTAAACATCATAATTGCACCAAAACTCAATGATGTGTGCTTTGAATGGAAATAGAGTAAGAGGATTGAAATGAATCCTACTACAACATAACTCTGTTCAAAAACAAAAACAGAGAAATGCAAAAAATCAAAATATTAAGATCTCCAACCTCCCCATGATTGACATGGCCCCAAGTGAGCCTTCACAATGAGGGTCCATGATAGGACAACAGCAGGTGAGCACTGATAACAAATAACTGCTATTGCACTAGTGGAGGGTAGGCTTGAATGAGCTTAATAAATATAACTGCTATTGCCCAAATGTTCCCTCATTCAGTCATTTGTTAATGTACTGAATACGTTTTAGTATCCCTATCTATCACAAATAGATGCTAGGCCTTTATTGGACGTGGCCTTCCACCTACCATTGCAATATTTTTAAATTTCCATACCCACTGCAATTTATTTTAAATACTCTTTCTAGAAGACGGCTTGAGGGTTGCAATCAGGAAGCTTAAAAATAATTTAAATGTCAGGCAATATTCTACCCAACACCCATTGAAGAAGCCATGTGCACCAAAATTCATTCACGCCCATGATTGGCATTTTGTAGAAATTCAGGATTTTCTACAAAATAATCGGGTTCTCTGTAAATGATTTTCTACAAAATAATTTCTACAAAATAATTTTCTACAAAATAATCGGGTTCTCTGAGAGAGGAAGAAATATAGAACCCTAATAATAGCAAAAGGAGCTACAAAGGTACCTGGTTCAGATTAGGCCCTCTCTCCTTCAAGCTTAGATTCGAAGGAGAAAACCGCTAACGCAAAACCAGAACCAATTCTCAGCTCTTCAATCTCCCTCTACACTGCTTCAACACCAGATGAAATGAAATCACAGAAAACCGCCCTTCTTCAAGATCGGTGTCGAAATCGAAAATCGCATGCAGAAAACCAGAAACCAAATTCCAGCTCTTCAATCCCGCTCTACACTGTTTGAACACCAGATGAAATGAAATCAATGGCGCTAGCAGAAACAGAAAACCGCCGTTCTGCAAGATCGAAGTCGAGATCGAAAACCGCTAACGGAAAACCAGCACCGAATTCCAGCTCCTATGAAAGGGGGCTGTATTCTGCAGAAATAAAGAAATTGGATTTATCAAAGGGAGAAAAAGAAGAAGAAGAAGAAAGATCTGTACTCTGGGTAGAGTTTCCGCAGTTCCGCTCAACCCTACCTGTTTCGATTGTTGAGAACCCCAGTTCGCGTGGAAGAAGCCTGGAAGAAGAACAGCCCAAGATCGCATGGAACTGATGGAAGTCTGGAAGTGGAAGATGAACACCTGTTTCGATCGTTGAGAAGAAGAAGAAGAGCCGAAGAGCGGAAGAGCCGAAGAGGGATCGCGTGGAAGAAGAAGAGCCGAAGAGAGGAAGAGTGCTTCTGCCTTCTGTAGTTTCGCTCGAAATTAGGGCATCGCCTCACCCCATACGATCATATATATATATAATGTAAACGGGTCGGGTCTCGGGTCCACGGGTCTGAAACCTGTTGGAACCGGATCCGGACCCGTTTAGAAATGGGTCCAAAAAAAGGACCCAGAACCGGATCCGTTTAAAAATCGGTTCCAAAATTAGGACCCATACCCGGTTTTTAGCGGGTCGGAACCTCCGGGTAATCGGAGAATCGGGTATCCATTTACATCCCTAGTTGTGATCTTTGAATGGGACCACAATTTAAGAAGAACGTGCAAAGTACGGGATTCACATGAGAAGCACTTGAACCAGCCAAGATAGATGACGTGGGAGTACTGCTTTGGCCTGATTCTTTGATTAAAAGCGACTCAAGAAAATCCGTGACCGTTGGCTGACTTGTTTATGTGGGCCCCACCATCTCACGTCATCGGCAAAGGGCCGCCATTGAGGTGGTTGAGCGAAATAAAGGCTTCGATCACTCGACCGGGACTCTTCATCCACTGATTGGACGTTGGTGGCCCCAACAGTTATTGTTGTCATTCTGAAAACAAACAGTAATAAATCTTTTGTTAGTCTCCCTTAACCAAAAATGATTAGGGGTCATTTGTAATGGACCTTTTTACGTGTGTAATCGGTGAACGAACATGGTAATGGTCGCAGAGAGTCATGTTTTTCTGCAATCATTTGAGCGGGTGATGAGTAATAGAGGTGCATAAATGATGTGAAGAAGATCCATCAAATTTGAACACCTCAAATGATGGTCAATAGAAGAATACCCTAACAACAAATGTATAAAACCAAATAGATAATTAAGGGTTGTTGGGTACCCAATTAGTCACCCAACTGTTCAGGATTAGATCCATTGTACCCTTTCAAGATGACCAGGCTTTCCTTCCTCTATGGAAGATGTTTCTAGGTGATTAGTCATGTTGGGTCAAAGACTTTAGAAACACTCACATCATCAAAGAATAATAATAATAATAATAGTGATAAAGTTATATTGTTTATTTTTTAAAAGGTAAAGATTACTATATATTCATCTCTCACCACAAGAAGGGCAACAATTCTTTTTTTAGACTTAATAAGATCAAAAAGGTGTTATGATGTGTGATGATTTTATCCTTTTGCATATTAATACTTTTCAAATATGAAAATGTCCTTCACTATAATGTGAGGAACATATGCATAATAATTTTATCCTCTTTAGAATATCACCAGTGTGTAACAATGAAACCAGTGTGTAACAATGAATTAGTTAGTGGCTTGTACCATTTGTGGTTCTATAACTTATTTTAGCTAGCCTTAAGATTGAATGACTGCCACTCTTATCAACAAGATGATTACAAAACTGGTCAGGTACTATCAATTATGTTTTCTCAAAGTTGAGCTTCCAAGTTTTATAGGCTGGTGAAATAGAGGAATCTCTGAACATACATATTGTTCGAAGATACAAACATTCTATAATAATGACATTAATAAGATATAAATAAGGATCCAAAGAAGACAACGCTCAGCCATTAAGTTGTTCCAAGAGGTATGGAGTCCGGATCCCAGCTTCCAAATAGCCTTAATAGGTAGGGCATGGTCGGCCATGGACGGCGTGACTAATTAAATGTTTGCAGTTATTAGTATAGACTGTGAAGTATGAACTACCATGGACCCCCCCTGAGAACAAAAATAATTCAACAATTTTTAAGCCTTTTCAGACATGGGTCTTTCAAAAGCCAATTTACTTTGTTTCTATGGGAGGCGGCATTGCAATTTGCAACCGTGCTAACTAATAAGACCAGCTTTAGCTTTTTCGGCTCAGAAAGAAAGGTCTCTCACATTTCATTTCGACTCTCTCATACTGGGTCTCTTTTATGAAATCTCAACACATCATTTTATGGGTTTCTTATAGGAAGCTTCTGGAGCTTCAACATCACCGAGGTGGGTGAGTTAATCGTGCGACGCACTTGTTCCTTTTCAGTTTGAACAAATAGAAGTTTAGGAAGTTAATTGAAGACTCCGAATCCACTACGGTTTGCTTCAAGTAAATTTGGTCAGGTTGATATAGATTGAAGATTGTACAAGCATGGTGTTTAGTGAATCGGCCTATATACTGGTTTGGTACTAACCACCGGCCTGAATATCGATCACACCTAGTCTCAGTACATGTGCAAAATCTATATGACTATATCTGCCTCCATCCAAAAAATTAGAATTTCCAAGGCTTTTCTCTCTCTCATGAAGACCTCCCCGGCTCAACCCCTCGAAATGACCCTAGTCATCGTTGACAGTCACAAATCTAAGGGTTAAGGTGGCCTGCGGTTGATATTTTGTACACCCATAGGTCTCAATATGAGATCTTCCCACTGCATGTCTCTACCATAATTGTCATGACTCCAGGTGGAGCCCAGGTGGGTTCATCACATCCATTGCACAATATGCCCATCGCATCTGTTCAAAACCGATGCATATGTGTGTTTGTGTAAATATACAATTCTTATATCAGTGATTCTATGCTGAAATCAGCATAGTAGACAAATTTTACTTAGGAGGAGTAACTACTACTCTAAGATTGATCAATATGTGAAAAGGAGATTAAGTATTTATTTGATGGCCTCAATGAAGTAAATGTACACCCAGCATGTGTCCAACTAACTTGTTTGCACAGAAAAGAACGCCTCCTTACCCTAGTGCTAAAGAGTTGTGGCTCTTAGTTGGCTATCCAAGGTTTGAACCTTGGGTAGTCCCCTTCTTCACAATTATATGGGTTACTTTCTTACTTTGGTGGGCTTCCTTCGAGGTGTGAGGCTATGCTTGGGTCTCAGGCCCTTAGCTGAGCCATCAAAAAACTTATCTACACAAGCTCCATGCAAAAGAGGTTAGAAAAGGATCATATAACAAGAAAGGCCAAATTGTTCCTAGCGTCTGGGCAGTCTAAGCAGATGGACCTGTGATCAAGTGCCCTCTACACTTATTAATCCCCATAATTGTTATCGCTCTAAATTTCATCCGAATTCTATATGCCCCACAATTAATCTCAATTTGAAGGATTTTAAAGCCTCCCAAAATATTACTCGTATCATCTGATGCCTCCCTTTTTTGTATCACACTAAAACCTTTTCAAAGCTCTATGGCACCCGATTATCATGATCTTAGCTAAACTGCACAAATTATAAGTTTACAAAGCTAAAAATAAAAATGGTTGGATTTATATCTTATATTCTAGGTTAACTGGATGGGTCCATTGGGTTAGCTAGGAACCGGGCTTAAAATCAAGAGCATTGTGGTACCAGAGTTTTTTTAAGGGCTAAGAAAGTAGAAATTATAAATATGATATAATTTATAACCTTAGATCTTGCAGAATAGAGTATACTCTCTTGCCCGTGCGTTTTCCACGCTATGTAAGAGAGATAATGAGAGAGTGAATATCTCTGTATATCTTTATTTGTCATAGTGAAGATGATATTTTCTTTGTTCGTAGATGTAGCTTTGATTGGGTAAACCACGTAAATTCTCCATGTCTCTTCTTATGTGTGGTCAGATTGTTCATCATAAGGTTTCGCGCTTCTACACGTGAACAACAAAAATAAATTATATATATACATATACATGATTGTATTTATATATGCTTTGATATGCAAACATCCCTCATGGGCGGACCGTACATACTCCTCTATGGGGCTCACTATAGAGCCCATAAAGGGATCAGACCGGGGAAATGAAAAGATTTATACGGGACCACCTCAAATATCAAATTAAGCTCTAATCATATGTTCCTAATCCCTTCATCCATGGCTCATAAATCCAATTCATTCAGATGGGTGTATATTTGATCTAACAGTCCAGTCTATTAGGATCTAAAAAAATTTGGTGGACGGGTGCAAATCAAGGGGTCATGTGTGTGGTCTATTTGAATGGACCATATAGTGAGCCATATTAAGAGTTCCCACAAAACAAATGGTGAGAGACGTACTAAACGTAAAGGGCACCTTAGATATTAAAAGTTTGTGTCATTCGTTGTTGTTTCAATGTTTAAAAAGGTTTATCCCATTAAGTCCTCAATAAATAAATATCTAACACAATAAAAAATTATAAAGCCAGAATTTTTAAATGCATCATGTTTGAATGTTGTAAAATTCACAACTATTGATAACGTTTAAAAACCTTTGATATTCGCAATTTAACTTGGTTTTAGTTTTAATTTTCAACAAGCACATAAAAAAGCGAGAACTATTTTGCAGTTCTAAAACTCTCAAGGGCTTTGTTGATGGTAAGGAATGGGGGAATTTATGTACCAAATATTGTCTCTGTCAAATTCTTCAAATACGCCAAAGTAAGTTATGAAATTTAGAGTTTGAAAGCTTTGGGAGTTTTTTTTTTTTTTTGGTAGAACATGGAGTAACAGTTGAAAGTCGTGCTTATAGTCGCAACCAATGATATGTAGAAGTTTTTTTTTTTTTTCTGCTCAGAGGCTTCGAGAAATTTGTGTCAATTAAAAGATGATATCATTTATAACATATATATATATATGTGGATGCTCTTAGTTGAAAGCCTAAACATCTGTAATCAATTTTTATCATTTATAACCGACCATCTATCTTGCATATGATTATTTCCTAAACTTGTACATGTAGTAAGAGGTGCACCCACATCGACATGGACTCATGTGACCATTTATGTGGTTTTTAGAAGTGCGGGGGTAGCTAGTGGTCGGTTCACAAAAGACACTTTCACACCAGATACACGTGACAGCACTTTTCTTTAGATAGAAGCCATATACCATGAGTCCAAAAAACTCCTATAATTAGTGGCACTTTCCTGCCTTTTCAATACTCCTATAATTTCACTCCTTCAAATCCATTCTTTTCCTGCTCCACATCTCTCTACAATTTCAGATGACTTTTATCCCCACTTAATCCGCTGTATCTTTTCTTTTCAAAGTACTTCACTGTATCCTTTCTTTTCAAAGAGATACATTTCTGTGAATAGGTTTCCTACAGAACCCATAAGAATCATTTTATAATTACAATATTTAAACTTGCAAAGCTTTTGCGCTAGTTTCCCTTATTTTTATGATGATGGTCTCTGATTTCAGGATATTGCTAGGACCATTCACACACTTACAGGGAGAAGGGATTTTATTCTAGATGGTAATTGAGGTTGGCCAATAATTATGATATGTCAATCCTTATATAAATTCTGTGGGAAATAATTTGTGAGGCTCATCAGGTAAACCAGCCAATGATCAATTTTATTTCCCTCATGTTCACCAACTCTATGAATTGTTGTGCTCACCTTAATTTGTCACTCATCCAACTATTACTCACAATTAAATTAAAAATACGAGTATTTTAACATTATTTCATTCTAAATGTTAGAGCTTTAAAATTTGTATTTCTAACAATTCAAATATTGATTTTTTTAGGCAACAAAACTCATGCATAGACATTTACAACTTTTTTATCACGCACCATTTACATAAATCTAAGTTGGCTCCATAAAATGGTTCATATATTGAAAATGTAAAAGTAGAATGAAACCCATATAAAGTAAATTATGTTTAGTACATAAATAATTCAGCCTTTTTTTTTTTTGGCCCTGAATTCTAATATGGGTCCAAGATGGTGCCTTAAATTAAATCCCAAGTGCAGGCGCTGCTCAAGAAAACCAAGATCGAATCCAGTGGTTCCAGTCTTTGTTTACTCCATCCTGAATCCAATAGGTTTTCATTCTAGATCATTTAATGGAGTGAGAGCAAGAGAAAAGATGTTGGGGGGGCCCACTGAACTAAGGTTGAAAAGGGATTTGGGACTACTCCCCTACACCCATAAGTTCAACATACAGTGATGCCGTAGATTTTTTTACAGATTGATATTGTACCTTCTCATCATTTAACTATAAATAAAAACCTGAAAATGACACTGTCAATAAACGAAAGTTCCATCATTTGCCAAATTGTATTTAGTATTAAGCATTTGAGCTGGAAAAAGACATCCACAATGGCAAATGTTCACTAGGCAAATAAAGAACAAAGAAAATGAATGGTCCGTGAGGTAAGTTGGAATCATTAGGACTTTGATGTGAATCAAACTGAATACATGGGAAGATGTAAGCCGATTTTTTACGCTTAGGTCCGCTGGATGGAATCAATTAAAATTTGGGTTCTAGTTCCTGAAGTATGTGCATGGACCCAAATACCCAATGTGACCATTATATATATGCATACAACTATACAAGTTACTGTTTACTTGGTCTCACCCAGGGTTTAAGTCTTGGCCCTTTATTTTGTTCGACAAATGAGCTAAACCTTCTCTTCCTGGTAAGACTACTTGCTCTAAATGGGAGATTGATTTAGTTTTGCTTTGTTTTACTTAAGAATTATTGAGTTTTTATTTATCTTTTTTTTTATTCCAACCAAGGGAGTTAGGAGTTGAAACTCAAGATAGCCTGCACATGAATGAAGACAACCCACTCACGTAAGAAATGAGCATAACACGTGCTGTGTGTTGTTTCTCACAACTTTGTCTTCTAATACACAAAAAGACAAAAGTCTAAAAAGACATGGAGTCACCTTCTCTTGGTTTCTACATGTGAAAGAAAAAATCCATTTCGTCTTCTTTAGAGACATCCCATGAGACTGTCTTTAATACCATGCGTGGGAAGAAGAGCCCACACAAGTGAAATGAGTGGCATACTCAGGATTGATCCTTAGGTAGTAAGGTGATATCCAAGGCTACCAACCAACTGAAAAACCCCATATTGTCATATCAATTTAGACTTAGCAGTTATCCCAACTCCAAACTTTGATTGCTAGTATTGAGTGGACTTTCATCATCCAACAAGAAGTGTAAATTACATCTTAAGCATGTTTAATTTGAGGGTCATGCTTACTCCAATTCAAGTGAAACTTAAAAGTTCTCATCAATTTTTTAAAAAACAAAACCATTTGTCATGATTTTGAGTGGTTTGACTTTAATAGCTAAGAAATGCATTTAGTAATCCTATGTGTTGGAATTGAATAGGATTTTGAGTTGTTGTCTTGTAGTACAATTAAGAGTGTTGGTTAATTTATGAGTTGGACAAAACTCTAGTTCTAATCAAAGTTGTATTTCTATTTATTTTAGACTAAAAGTTTGAAAATGTTAAAGAGTCCTAGAAGAGCTTAATTAAAGTGTTATTTTAATAATAACATGAATTAAAAATGTTATATCATATAATCCTAGCGTCGGATATGGGTAAGTAACCTACAGTTGAAAATCTCATTTCAAGTAAATATTCGCAGGTTCTAAGATTGTGTCAATCGAAGTTAAAATGTCAAAATTATGGATTTAGCAAGTTTACGAAAATTGTACTGTTTGTAATTACAAAACCGCCATTGCGCGAAAATTACAAAAATGCTATTGCACGAAACCTTTCCTTTTTATGCCAAAATTGCTTACTTTGGTTAGACATGCGCTCTAATTATAAAGCATAAATTGGGGGTTATTTAAAGAGTGTTTCCCTCAACCTTAAGGCATCTATCTCCATATTCTAAGTTGAGATTTCACATTGGAAATTCCTTTTTTCTCTAGAGAATTCATTAAGAGGTTATGTGCAAGTTTTTAAGTTCTAAAGAATATTGCTTTTACTTTCTTATAGAAGAATTTCCCTTTGTCTTTAGAAGGTTTATTCATCTTGAGGAGCATCAAGACGTGTTGGCTCAAGTTTAAAAAAGGCGAACGGCGTGTGCGTCGGTGAAAAAAACTTTAGTTCTTTAGGTTGTGTTCAACCGAACAAGGGTAGTAAGTAGATCTTGTAACTTCTCTTGTATAGTGCTTGACTTGAGTTTAGACCAATATTAGATCTTGTGGTTTGTTCCTAGTTTAGGTTTTCCATGTAAAAAACGTGTGTCTTTCTCTTAAAGTTGATTGCTTATTAACTGAAGTTAATTGTTTATTTAACTATATATAAGAAATTTGTGCTGAGACCTTAACCTATGTCAAGCTTAGAATCCTTCACTATGCATTTCTCCAAGGCAGCCCTATTCACAAGGAATGTTCTCATATGGCCAAACTATATACTTCTCCTATGCCTTATGAGGCCATTTAAATACTTACTTATCATTAGAGTTGGGATAATGGAAAGTTCTCTTTAAAGGATAAGGAGATAAAAAAGCCCTATTAGATCATCCTAGGTTTTTTTTTTTTTTTGTTGTAAAAGTAGCTCTTGAATTAATATTAATAGAAGTGACTAATTAACCTTCTAACCACATATTTCTTTGAAATTCAATCCACTAGCGAATAAGGATTTGATACGAGTGAAATTGAGATAGGTACCAAATTGGGGATAACTGAGTAAAAGGGTCTGCATTGATCAAAGGTGGGCTAAGTGGGTGTAAACTACGTATAATGTTGCTCATAGGAGAACATTTTTCCCTGTCTATAATGATGATTGTCACTTTTTTTGTACACCAGCCTTAGCAAAGTTGGGACCCTTAGCCCTCTAGTGAGGACCCTTGGGTGAGGGGAGACACCTCGAGAGAGGTTGGGGAACCCTTTGGTGAGAGAAAAAGGCCTCGCTGAGACAACATGTCCTCGGGTGAGAATGGCGCCTAGGTGTGAACTCTCGTTAGGTAGATAAGAACTCATACCTCTTATTACTATGGTAAGAGGCTGTCCTTAAAGATTGCCACTTGGGTACTATCCAAATCAAAACTAAAAAAATGCGAAGAGAGAAGGTAGTGAGCCAATGACGACACTATTAGCAAAAATCCTCATAAAAATGTGGAGCATATGAGTACATATCCTTAGTGGTAGCTATCACATTTTATTCCCAGAACTTCATTGTAGGGCCCACATAATGATACTTCACACCATTCAAGATAAATACCAACTCTTACACTGATTTATCGTTAAATTTCAGTTAAAAAAGAGTGGGTACCACCATCATATTGAGTATCATGACAATGCCAAATCACTTCTTGAATGATGGTCATGAATCGTCCCTTGAGTTCCACTCTTCTAAACTGAAACTTAAGGGCATATTGGTGGAGAGAATGGAAATCATCTCGAATGGTCTGGTTTATCTCTTAAGAGAGTGGGGAGCCACCATCATTTTGAGTATCATAATACGCCTAATCACTTTCCTGAATGATGGTGAATCCAAACGTGGGATCCACTCTTTTCGAACCGAAACTGCGAGAAATATTAGTGGGGGAGATGAAAACCACGTTGAACGGTGTGGATTATCACTAGCTGGGGATCCCGATCGATAGGCATTCTGCGACAGAGGATCCCGAGTCCCGACTCGGAGCATGTACCTCATTAATTTGCTCTCTTTGAACTCGGAGACAGGGACTGAATGATTCCGTTTGAATGCTGCACCACGTGAACCACAAGTGCGGGAAAAATTACCTTTTAAATGAGTCCATGATGCTTTACACTTGGCGCAAAGGATTAGGTGATGGGGCCTAATGATCCGATGGGCACCACAGTGCTTGGAACAGGGAGCTCAAAAAATTATTCCCTGTTGAAATAAAGATAGGAGGCCCACCTGTCTGAACCAAAAACAGATTAGGTAGAAAATAGATTCACATGGGCGGTACAGTGGGGCTGCCATATTGCTCAAGTCATTGGCCATGTTTGTCGTTTGGCCAACATCTTCGTGTTCCATGCCTACATGGAAAAGGAAAACTCTTTATTTTTTTTATTTTTAGTATTTTTTTCTCATATAAACAACTCATTTAGTGAGGTCTTCGAAAACGGCTTAAGATGGCAACCTCTCTTTGAACTATTTTTGAGCAAAACTTTACTTTTGATTAATTGGGTGTATTTTTAAATTAATCACATGTAAAACACGTGATACACTTTTTCTAATTTATATGCATTCAATTTAAAAACTAAACTCTATAAACTACTTATTTGCATATAGAGACTTCTCTTCCGCTTGTTCGTTTGTAATATGAGTGCATAATCAAATGAAGTCTATTTGATGGTTAAAAGAGGTGAGGGGTAAAAGATGTATGGTGGCAATGTAAATGGGGCCATTAACTATCCTAGTATTTAAATTATTAAGGTGATAGATGAATCTTTATATCTTGTATTTCCTTAATTCAATTCCTATTAGAACTGATGTATGCATGTATATATATATATATACATGGCTATGTTCTGGTGTGGACCATACTTCTTTGTGGGGCCCGCTTGGGTGATGACGATCATGTGGACGTATGGGATTGAAAGATTAGATGACATCTACATGTGTGCGAATTTCAACTCCCTTGGTTCGTTTCAATCCCTTAATTCATGGCTTTCATATGTTAGGCCAACTTTTCAAAGAGATATGTATTTGTATCCAAGTGTATTCACAACTGACTTTGCAGCATGTTCTATTCTTTCACCAAACCTTTACTCTCTTTTTGTAAGGATTTTTATGTAAGTGGCTAATTCATGAGTTAGATGTATTTTATATTTTTTTTAGATAGATTGAGGAACTTACTTTCTTATTTCGGCGTTTGTTTCTTGTTTGTGCAAAAACTAGTAATTCTTATTCTACAATGAGTATTTTTTAAGGAATTGGTAATTCTTCTTCTATAAAGAGTATTTTTTTAAAGAACTAATAGTTTTTGTTCCACAATGAGTATTATTTTAAGGCAAAATCTCTTAGCACTCATTGAGGATCTTCAAGATGAGGAGTTTGATTGAACTTAATCTTTCTTGATCGTGCGAGATCTTCTTTGATGACTTGACTTTTGGACATGGAATTGACAACACATTCTTACTATATGGCACTAACAATCTCCCCCTTTGTCAATTTCATGACAAAATATATTCAATGACATACAACATTTTAAATCAATACACTTTACATACTTTTCCTTTTACAAGACTGAATAATCCTTAAACAAATAAGTAATAGACTATACGGAAATATCAATGAGTCTTAGCTCCCTCTTAGATGTTGCATGATCCTCTAAAAATAAGTTGCCTACAAAAGAACTTTGAGCACCATGCACTATAAAGGTGGGAGTGTTGTAGATGATAGTTAGAGCTTGGTACAGATTTTACTAACAGCACAAGAGCTCAGTTGCTGTAGAAATATTTTCCTTGAGAAGTTTTTATCCTGGGAAGAAGAAAGTGCTTCCCTTAAATAGAGGAAAATTCCAACGGTCGGATCTTTGGCTAAGAAAAAGTTGGTTTACGGCTTAGCCGTATGCCCAAATAAAATATAATGACTAATTTGACCCAGATTCACTGTTTTCATTCTTACGATTATGCTTACGGCTTAGCCGTAAATCCTTATAAGCTGTAAATCATGCTACAGTGTAGCCGTAAGCACTTTACAGTATAGCCGTAAGGCCAGCCATAAGTCAAAAACTCAAAAAAAAAAATGTTTTCTAAATTGTGAGCCGTGAGTTTTTCGGCTAAGCCGTGATCCAAGCCATGGTTATGTACAAAAATAATTTGAGAAGCATTTTCCATCCTTTTTCTAGGGTTTTTCTAATATATTACTAAGGGTCAATATTACCTTAGCCCTCATTGAGGGGTCAATATTATCTTATCAAAGAGTACTCAAACACAAATCTAATTACCTTAACTTTGTATGGTGCCCTTGAAGCTTGAAAAGAAAAGGACCTCTACACTTTGACCTCTTGAGCCTTCTCCTTGGCGATGATGATCTTCCAATGAGTACACAGCCAAGGGAAGAGGTTTTTGGGTTTAGGAAAGCTAGAGTTTTCCTAGATTGAAAATTTAAGGCTTTCCTAGATGATTACCTACTCTTCTCAAAACATTAATGCCACTTTAATTTGAAAAAGAAGATGATAGTTGGAGCTTGGTATAGATTTTACTAAGGCCACAAGAGCTCAGTTGTTGCAGAAATATTTTCCTCAAAAAGTTCTTATTCAGGGAGGAAGAAAGTGCTTCTCTTAAATAGAAAAAAACTTGTTAGTAGAAGACAAACCACGGAATAAAAAATTATTGCAGGGGATATACTTGTGTAGTTACCTCATCTTTAGTGGAACCAATAGTGATTGCTCTTGAGAGTAGACATAGGTCTGGAACTGAACCACTATAAATTTTCTGTCTGGATTGCTTTATTTTTGTGATGAATGTTTGATAATCTTATTCTCATGTGTTGATCATCTCTTTTGTGCTAAGTCATCTTTGTTTACATACTGTAAGCACCACATTCTAAACACCCTTCTTGACCAAACTTGTGCCTCTATATCATTAATTGAATCATTTGTTTGGACTCTAAATTAGTCTTATAATTGTAAAGAATTTTAAATAGTCCTATCCACCACCCTCACCCCCTCTAGGACTTGGTGAGATCTAGTTATTGCATTTTCATAAATTATGGGTTATAAAATGTAGTTATCTCTCCTTACATATAGATCTCATTATTCTGAGTGAAAATTACACATTGGAGATTACTTTCTTTCTCTAGAGCTTTTATTAGAGAGTCTTTCCTAAAATTTTGAGTTTGAAAATCCGCTAATTCTACTTCTCGTAGGAGAATGCTCATCTCGTGAAATCAATGTGATTGGATCAAGCATGAAAAGCAAAGCTAATTATGTTGTAGATTTTTATAAGAAGAACTACATCTAGGCCAAGGGACTGACCGGAAAGGATTGTGAGTATATTTTGTTAATATTCAAAATTAGTGCTTGATTTTATTAGTTCGGAAAGGCCCGTGGTTTTTCTTGTTTGGGCTTTCGACATTAAAAATTATGTGTATCTTCTTCTTGTATAGTTGATTATTTATTTGCAAGTTTGTTTTATTTTTCCATTGCATATTGCTTAACTTGCAATCTAGGAATCAGGGGCCCCCAAAAACTTTCACTCTTTTTTTTTTTTTTTGTGTTTTTCATCCTTGATTTCTAACTATATCTGATCGATTGTTTTTCATCCTTGATTCTAACTATATCCGATCGAATGCATCCTGTACTATATTTTATATATATATACCAAATGAATATAGTTTAAAAAGCTCAAAGATAACAGGGAAAACAATTCAATGGGAAAATAAAAAATAAAAAACAGAAGGAAAAGTGATACTTTCACAATGGGGAATTGAGCATTAGTCATGAGCCTAAATGGCTATAATCCTTTCTCTGACTTCTATTTTTCTACAAGGAATCCCTTTCTTGATAGGGCTCTCACCCATTTCATCAAGAGTAAGGTCAACTATTGGTGTTTATACAACAAATCTTGCAAGCATCTGTACGCATTTAAGGCTCAATAATTCAAGAGTGCTGCTAGGTTAACCATGGGGAAAATGAAACCAAGGAACGAATGGTTTATGTCCTTTCTTTTCTTATCTTTGTTTTTTTAATTTTTCCTATTAACGAGGGTACGTTATAGGGTTTAAGCACAATCCAATTTATGCCAGCCTTTCTTTGTGAACTTTCATCTAAGGCCTTTTAAGCCAAAGCAGCTTCTTACCTTAGTGGTGAGATGTGTGTGTTCTTACCTGGTTGTCAAGGGTTTGAACCACCCCTTTTCATGAGTGCAAGCTCCTTTTCTGATTTCAGTAGGATTGATTTTCTAAGAAAATGTACTTAAAATATCAAAAAATCATATCTTTTATGTATAAAAATCCTTTTCTCTTACAAGAATCTCACATTTCTTTTGTGGGAATCCCACCGACTTTTTAAAGTGAAAATATAAGATTTCACTTTGGGCTCATTTATTAAAGAATCCGAACCACTCAAATTATATTTACTCTTCCGTTATGAAATATGATCAAATTGAGAAAATTATACTATCAATGGTGGTCCCTTAAACTTTAAGTACTTAGATGGAGAAATTGATTTTTAATAGGATATTAGTTGGACCCGACAAGGTAAATCAGACCCTAGTGCAAGAGAAAGTTATTGTTTTCTCTTTCCAATTTAAAACTATAAAGGTACGTTTTTATATTTTTAAACTTTTAACTTTTAATAATTTAATGTGGTGTAAATTTTGAGCGCCTATTGAGAAAATTTAAAGCTCGTATTTCATATTTTTATAGGTGGTAGATGGGTCTCTAATTTCATTTTTAACATCTTAAAGACAAAATCATATGGTGATTCTGAATTTTTTTCAAAAAAAAACTATATTTTACTTTTTTTTGTTTAATTTTCCATACATTTTGAATATTTATTCAAAATTCTGGACCTCACTAGCTTTTCATACTTTTCAAGTGACTGTGAAGCCACTAGTTTCACTTCTAAAATTTATATAAAGTTGAGGTGGAAATGAGAGTATTGGTGAGTAGAGAGAGAAAAGATTATCTCTTGTTAAAAGGAATGGGATGAGATAAAGTTGTCATATCTCTCTTGTTAAAAGGAGTGGGATGAGATAAAGTTAAAATATACCTACAGTTAAAATGTTCGTCCAAGGAAGTTAAAGTATTGTTTTGAAAGTCTTTGGTTCGAATATATGTTAAGGACTTAACCGATACGTATGATTGTGAGTGGTTGTGTGTATCATAAGTTTTATCAAAGATCAACCAAAGGGTATTGGTGGCTTTCCTAGTTTTTAATATATATATATATGTATATATATCATTTTTAGACTTAAAAAGGTAAAAAAGGTGTTATGAGGATGATAGTTTTATCTTTTTGCACATAAATACTTTCCATATATATAAGTGTCCCTCACTAGAAGGTATAAGATAGATGCATAGTATTTTTATCCACATATATATATCTAATGTAAAAACGAATGGACTCTAGTCATCCGTTTCATTGTACAGTTTCTTAAGCATTTTCAAATTGTGTGGGATACTAGCTTTCTTCTTATTGTTTATTTTTAGTCCCAGCCTTGAAACCCTGAATTCAACATTTCAACTGCACTTGTTACCAGCTGATTAGGAAAACAAGCCCAATAAAACAAGTGTAATTATGCACTCCATCGACATGATCACAATTTGAGTTGCTCGGAAGAGTTAGGGTAATTAGGATGGAGCCTTAGCTAACATTAAGAGACAATGGTATAAATTAAGTTAAAAAATGTGCCTTGGAGGGGGTAAATTAAGTTGAAAAAGATATAATTTAAGCATTATTGAGGGTGGCGAGTGGCTTGGTACAGTGAAAGAGACCAATGGAATTGTTCTATGCGTGCAAGAAAAGAACTCTCACCATCGTTGTCTTGTAATTGCAATCACAAGTCTTGCCAGCTGAGAGGACACGTTAGAAAAAGGGTATCCGGACATAGACTCAGGACCCACAATTGTGACACTGTACGCTGAGGACCACTTATAATAAATTCAAACCACTCAAAAATGGATATACCTTGCTAATATGTGTGAGACAAATTTCAATTAAATATGAGTTAATCTCATTGTAACATTTTATTATTATCGATGTAAGGTGTGCCTGAATATTGTCACAGTTTTTTTTTTTTTTCTCCTTCTCACCCCAGCCAAGGGGTTGGCACCATTGAGAGAGCTCACACACATGAAACGTAAATAAATGGTAGCATGGAATCTTGGACAGCTGGGAAAGAAATGTGGCTACTAGCCAGTTGAGCAAAACCTAATTATAAATGTTTCTACCAAAAAGTCAAAATAAAAAACTTCAGGAGGGACACTTCAAGCAGTTTAGATTTCAATTTGAACCCAACTGACGAATTGTGAGAGTCTAAATCTTAAATGAAGTTTTTATTTCTTTCTTTTGGGAGGTGGTTGATAGATTTATTATTATTAATAAAAATAAGGTGCTATCCATTAACACGAGTTTGATAAAAGTAAATAAATGCGGCTGATTTTTGGGGGGTAAAATGTTCAACCCGTTTAAATCTTGCTAATTCACAAGCACTTTCGTTTAGGCCCCCACTCCACTGTCAATTTATCACGACGCAGCTGTTAAATCAGACCAGTCTTTGGTTTTTTAACCCACTGAAGGGAAGATTTTGAATTACAAACCTGTTTTACAATCATACTGAAGCAAAGAAATCTACTTCGGTAGAAATGCAATTTAATCTGTACCGTCATTGTAAAAATAAAATAAAAATCAATGCACCATCACCGTGCCACCTAAAAGTGTTCCCTCCGTCCCCCTGTGAAACGAGTCTCGATACTTCAGGAGCCGCCAAGTAAGAACTAAGAACAGGCTAGTCAATCCGAGGGACTAAAAAAAAAAAATCCATCCCATCACTTACATGCATCGCTGTAAAATTCACTTCTTCTGGGACAAATTTTTTTTAAAAAAAAAAGCTTTGCAGCGAATTGTTTTCTTAAAACCTCAACCCCTACCATAAGCTCTCTTTCAAATATAAATATAGAAATAAATAATAAGAAGAAAAAGAGATCCACTTAAAATGAATTTTCTAATCAAATTTCTACATGCATATATAAATTTATATTTTTTTAAAAATATAAGTCCGAAAAGTTTCTCCGAAACTTGAGAATCAGTCAAAACTTTTTATTTGAAAGCTAAATCGAAACGGCATCCAAAACGAAATTCACAATTATGTTTGTAGGTTTCCAAATTTTGTTCTAATAAAAGTTGGTCCAATTATGAGATTAACTATTTGATAGAAAGCGTAATTAATATACAAAACTAAATCATGTTAATAAAAAAACAATCAATCCCACAGTAGGTCCAATTTAGATGGGCTCTATTACTATGGAGATCAGCTCCTTAAAAAAGAACTTTTCATTTGATAATAGGTGCGAAATCCACATATTAGGGATCCACATTGCCCCTCTTAAAACAAATGACTGAAGGAATCCCCTTGAGAAAAGTAAAAGGAATGGAAACTTTTATATATTGTCATTTTTTTTCAGTGGATTGCAATTATGCCCCTTTGGTTCTTACTCTCTTCCCAGCAAAATTTAGGGAAAGTAAACTCTTCAATGGGCACCTTTAAATTGAAAATCTGAACTATTTAAAAGTATATTGCCCTTTTTTATGGGACGTGACAAAATATTAAGTTGCCCATTATAACATTGGGCTTGTATGTAAATACAAGAGAATGAGTATTAGCATATTTCAATCAGGAACTTTGATATCATGAAGCCAAATTTTAAGGTCTAAACACTTAAAAAAATAAAGTATTGTTTAAATTACTGTTATAATTCTTAATTGAAAAAATATTAAAATGTTCTCTTTTGACTAGTTGTGGTTCATCTCGTGTGGTCAACCTAGCCTTATATTCAAACTTGCAAATTTGATTTTTGTTCAAACCACATAACTTGAACTAAAATGCATTTAATTGGATAGTACCTCTTTTGCCAAATTTCTCAAGCCTTGTTTTTATTCAAATTCTAACTTTTTTCAAATAAAAAAATCCAATTTAGATTGTATAAAAATATTGGACATAAATATGATTTTCTTAAACTCATTCATTTATAATTAGTAAATGATTACTTTCTAAGGCAATGCATAGATACATAAGGGGTTTTTACAAAATAATTATTGCTAACCTAACCATATAAATGGTTTAAGAAAAAAAACATTAAATGACAAGAAAGTTGTTTGTACATTTTTTTTAAAACAAAATCACCGCAATTAAGGATATCCTCATTTTCCTATAACTTTTATACTTCTTGGATGGTTTAAGGTTTTGATCTTCTCGTAATTCCCTCCATGATCACCTAGTGCTTGATAAGATTGAGGAAAACCTTCTTGCATATTGTACACTAATATTTATTCCTCTCAGGAGGACAATTTTTTTTTCTTCCTACTTTCTTTCCATGCTTTATCTCATTCTCTTCATGACCCAAAATCAACTTCATAGCCTATGATACACAAATACTTTAAAATGGGTGATGTATCTATCGTATCGTATGACATTTTACTTTTTACATGTAAAACATTCAGGGGCGTACCTAAATAGAGTTGAGGGGGGGCTTCAGTGCATCCATGGGCAGACCCAAGTAGAGTTGAGTGCTGAAATTTGAAAAAATTTAAAACTCCGCTTATAATTCTGAAAATTTAATGTTTTTTTAAATTTCCCTCATAGGTTTTTTACATTGAGCCCCCCTTTAGAAGAATTTCTTGGGTCCAGCCTTGAGTGTATCTACCGTGTTTATAACAAGCTCCTACCGTATCCATATCGTATCTAAGCATCATGGCTCATAACCCACTAAAAAAATATAGAAATGCAAATACAGTGAACTATCAATATCTATTACTTAAAAATAACATCCAAACACCACCTATATGGAAACAAGATTATATCACATCTCATAAAATAGACAATAACAATACCTACATTTCAAGAAAGGGGAAAGAAGTGCCAAACAAATCACGTAAGATCCACGTAAAAATGGAGTAAAAAGAAACCAGTCTATTGACAACAGCCCATCTAATGAAATCGATCAAAGCATGGGTAAATCATCATCATCATCATCATTGAAGAAGTTGCAGAAAGTTGACGACCTCATCACCCAACTCAATGACACAACCAAGTTGATGAAATCATCAAATTGGATATTTTTCGTCAAAAGGATGTACAAAAACTTTGCCAGTGATTTCATTGTTTTTCTTTGTAAAATGATTTAATCAGAGTTTAAGCTTAATTATTTTGAAAAAATCCTTATAATAATTGTCATAATAGATATAAAAGATTATAAATTTATTTTAATTGAAAAGCATAAAAATAAGAGGAAATTTATTTTTTTAATGAAGTTAGTATTTCCAAGGTCTTTGACCCGATCAGGACTAATCTCTCAGGCAGCGCCTACTAAACTTACACACACTCACACTTTGCAAATTCGGGGTAGGTTTTGAATGTAAGACATGAAGAGCAAATCTATATCTTATAACACTCCACCAACTCCCAAGGGGGTAAGTAAACGGAAAAACTAAAATTTATGTTTAATAGTAACTTTTTAATACATAAAAATCTACGCTCCACGATTTAAATACTTTGGATTGAAGTGGACTATATTCAAGCATGCATAAAGTAGCTCCCAATGTTTAAAAGACATTTTTCTTTAAGGCACGCTTGGGAAATAGAGATGAGTCATCCATTTCCATGATTCCTTACATCAGTTGAAACAAGCTATCCTCACAGAGAATTGTAAAAAGAGTTCCAAATTTGGCAAATAAAAAGGAATCCTACCAAAAGCACTATGTATGATCGAATTGTTACAGTTTTCTATTTTTTTTTGGTAAATTATTCATGTTCCGCGAGAAATCAAGGGTCGAGACTTGACCCCATAGCCATTTTTTATTCCTAGATGAATGGCTTAGATCTTGCAAATAGGGCCCAGAAAAATAAACAAAATAATATTAAAGGTATAGAGTTTTTTTTTATGAATATCTTAAAATCAATCATGGGTCAACAACTGATATTTGATCTCCTAGTCATGTTTAGTCTTCCTAAAATGGTGCAAGGTTTGGATCATGATTTTTGGGCTCACAGGAACCCCCCAAAAATAAATAAATAAATAAATAGTCTGCTAAATAATCATGTTTTTCGGACTGTGCACGATCAACAGTTTAGAGTTTCTTGAAAATTTCTCATAATCCATTGTGAATCACACTGCCAAATTTGGTCTCATAGCTGTTTTAGGCATTCTAAAGGTTTTTTACAGTATAGATTTTGAAAACAACCCCCATAAAAAGTCCAAAAGGTTTGATCAAATGATATGGACTTTTCTGCTCTATCTCAAAAACTATGATGAATCAATAGTTGATTTTTTACTTACCTACCGTTTTGGTTCTTTTAAACATGATCAACAATTTGAATTATCATTATGGGTTATAGAAAAACTAAAAATTGATAAAATTACTACCCATAAATCACTTTAGGTCCATAAATCTTTGAGCACACAATTTTTCCAAGTTGGACCTCCACAGGCCCGACCGATCAGCGGAATATTAAAAATGGTGGCTAGATGATTCTCGATTGCTGTTTTCTGTACTTACCAAATGTTGTTGCCATCTAAGTGCACAAAACTGGCAAAAAATTTAACCCATGGGCTGTTGCCAAACGTTCCCTCATATTTGGCGAAAGTCTCATTTAAGAGGATTTCAATCTTTATATCATATTAGGGTTGTTCCTTTTTTTTTTTTTTTGTGTGTGAAAGAGCAAGGAGAAAAAAGTAGTAAACATGAAAAGAAAATAATAAGTATATGTTGCCCGGCTACATAATTAGCAACCCGGCAGTTCACCCGAATGCTAGGAATTGATCATTGGATATGCCACTTTTCTAATTTATTGATTTTCTCATCCCACTTATTGCTCTCTTGTGTTCTAGGACCCTTAGCTGCAATACCAGCAATAAACAAAAAAAAAATCCCAATAATAGTGTCTTTTTCCCATTTTTTCTTCTTTTCATATAATCCTTGTCCTCCTTGCATAGCTTACCATATATTGTTAAGTTCAAACTTATGATATTTCCCTTTAGGTTCTAATGGAATGTGAGAAGATTAAATATAGAAAACCTTTTAGGATGCCCCCCATTTAAAAAGGGGCATTTTAATCCTCTTTTCATCCTCCAATTAGGTATAAATTATGTGATGACTTTTTCTCTTTTTTTAAACAAAATATTAATTACCATTTCACATTCTTAATCTTCTATTCGGCGTAAAAAAAGGCATTTTACTTTAAAAAAACATCCGAACGCTGGCTAGCACTCATCTTAAATAAAAACATGTAACATGTATCCTAGTTACAGAGGACGGCAAATGAATATTCAATTTGTCCTTGAAAATAGGGCACTCTGTCTGAATCACATTAAAACTTTTGATATTCTTTCCATGCGTAACTGTTTTCTAATTTTTTTTTTCCTGTGCACAACACTGCCAATCACCAAATACCCACCGCAAAATCTTGAAACATTAATCAGCACCTAAGTCCAAGCTATGCGTATTGATACTGAGAAGGTCTACTGCTTCTTTCCTGAGACAACTCTGCAACAACATTTGCTTTCATTCGCGCTTGCTCCATACTCGGACCGACGCGTGCACGTACGACAAATAAAGAACCTGAGTCTCCACGGTCCAGTCTCTTCCTCTCCTATGTCAGCACGTGCTGACGCGTGAATCAGAGCAAAAGCGCTAATAATTAATAAATAACCGCGGATCAAAAGCTATCGGAGACGCGTACGGCCCAGATTCAACAAGATCTGGCATTGGAAAATAAAGCCCCTCCTATAAATATACACACATTCCTACTTAACTCCTCTCTAACTTCCCAGCTACGTTTCCTCCGGACCGCATTACCAGCTGCATAATCCCTCTTAATTCCCACCAAAACCGTTTCTTTCCGCTCTCTCTGAATTCCCAAATCACAACCAAATACAATCCGAACGAAACGTTAGTAAAGCTTCTGAGTGAGAGAGAGAGAAGGGAGAGGAGAAAACCAGATCTCCAATGGCGGAGATCGAATCGGGTTCCGGCACTGACGTGCAGGAATCCGGCGAGAATCCGCCGGTGGCTAAGGTCCTCTTCGGCAAATACGAGCTCGGAAAGCTCCTCGGCTGCGGCGCATTCGCCAAGGTCTACCACGCCCGCAACATCCGCACCGGCCAAAGTGTCGCCGTCAAGGCCATCAGCAAGCATAAGATCCTCAAAGGCGGCCTCGTCCCGCAGGTCAAGCGCGAGATCGCCATCATGCGCCGCCTGCGCCACCCCCACATCGTCAAGCTCTTCGAGGTCCTCGCCACCCGCACCAAGATCTACTTCGTCCTCGAGTACGTCAAGGGCGGCGAGCTCTTCGCCAAGGTCGCCAAGGGCCGCCTCTCCGAGGATCTCAGCCGCCGCTACTTCCAGCAGCTCATCTCCGCCGTCGGATTCTGCCACTCCCGCGGCGTCTTCCACCGCGATCTCAAGCCCGAGAACCTCCTCCTCGACGAGAACGGCGATCTGAAAGTCTCCGATTTCGGTCTCAGCGCCGTGTCGGACCAGATCCGCAGCGACGGCATGTTCCACACGCTCTGCGGGACACCGGCTTACGTTGCTCCCGAGGTCCTCGCGAAGAAGGGCTACGATGGCGCCAGAGTCGATGTCTGGTCATGTGGCGTCATCCTGTTCGTCCTCAACGCGGGCTACCTCCCGTTCAATGATCCCAACCTCATGGTCATGTACCGGAAGATCCACAGGGGACAGTTTCGGTGCCCGAGATGGACTTCCCCCGACATGAAGCGGATCCTGTCGCGGCTCCTCGACACGAATCCCGCCACACGGATCACGATCGACGAGATCTTGCGGGATCCGTGGTTTCGTAAGGGCTTCCAAGAAGAGAAATTCAAGTTCCACATCGAGGATTTCGGTCCCTGCTACAAGACGGAGGCCGGAAAGGACGAGGACCGCTCACTCAACGCCTTCGACATCATCTCCTTCTCCTCCGGATTCGATCTTTCCGCTCTGTTCCGAGAATCCGAAAAACCGATTCCCGATTCGGAGCGGCTCGTAACGGCCGAATCGACCGAAAACGTGATGAAGAAGCTGGAAGACGTGGCGAAGAGCGAGAGGCTGGCGTGGTTGCGTAAGGGCGATTGGACGGTTGGTATGGTGGGGCAGAACGGTAGCTTGGTGCTCCGGGTGGAGCTTTACCGGCTGACGGATCAGCTGTCGGTTGTGGAGGTGAGTAGAACGGGTGGAGACGTACGGACGTTCGGGGAATTCTGTACGGACAACCTACTGCCCGCTTTGAAAGAACTTGTTTACGACCGGATGCAGCCGGTTGCCGGTAATGAGTGACCGGTTTTCTTTTGGTATTTCTGCGTGTAAGATATACGTACTGGCGTTCGTGTCAGATGTTGTTAAAAAATCCGGTCTACTGCCTACGGTGTTTGTGTATATGAATGTCTTATAATAATGACTGCCGAAATACGGCACGGGCGTTTTCAAGTTGGTACAGGCCACCGGGTTGCTTTTTTTATTCGACCCGGATTCTCAGTTTTTCCGTTCCTGTACATAATATAGATACGTATATGTATTCGTTTTCTGGGTCTGGAATAAGTTTTTCTACTGTTAAAACAACCATTGCGATATTCTATTTTCTGAAATTTCTGGTGGTATGTGCAGGTCTCCTAAGTCATAACAGCTTGGACAGAGCAGTATGAATGTGATCCAGGTATAATAATCTAGGTCAACTATTGGAAAATGTATTCTCTTATGTGCTGTGTAACCATAACATAAGTTGGTCACCTCTCTTTCCTTTTGGATGCAGGTGCGTCAGTGATAATTGTTTTTATTAATATATCAATAAAATTACTAATGAAACTATGAGCTGGCTCCACTTTATAGATGAAATTGAAAAATAATTATATGAGAATTAGTTCTCATGAAAAGTCTAGGTGGAATCTATTAATCATCCAATTTAAATTTTACAAAATATAAGACTTTCTCGTTAGTCACAAATCTTAAGTTTCAGTCAAATTTAAATTTACTGGACTGTTGTATCGACTGTGTATCAATTCAAATAGACTGTATTTGTAGATTACGAATGAAAGGATTAGGAACATGTAATTGAATCAAACTTGATATTTAAGATAATCTCACATAGATTTTTTTTTATTTTCTTAATCTTATCTCTCAATAGGACCTATAAGTGGAGTTCATAAAAAATTTTCACTGTAGGCGTAGGAGAATACCTCTCATAAAATTAAAGCCCATAAAAATTACCAATGCATAGTGCTTAAGGTGAAAACTGTTATTACTATATTGAATGTTTATATCTAAAAATAAAGATGGTGTGGGAGTTGGGTGGAAGTGGAATTGATGGGAATCGGTTCTTTGGATTTACAACGTTGACGACGTTTGTATATGGAAAAGTAACCACCTAACCTAGAAAGTTGTAGAAAACTTTTAACCCTCCCCCGCGTTTCACACCAAATAGGTCTTATGTGAGTAACCAGCCTAACCTAGAAAGTTCTAGAGAAGACTTAACCCTCCCTTGCGTTTCACACGAATAGCTCTTGTGTTTATAACGTCCGACGTTTTACTAATTTTTAAAGTAAAAGCATGTTCCAACATTTGAATCTGACTTAGGAGGCAGCGCATATTTTATCCAGTGTCATGCGAAAGATAGAAGCATAGTTTTCGTCATAAATTACTATGAAATGCTTGATATGAAGGTGGTAGGTAATGAATCCCTTTCCAAGCAATATATTTTGTGCCCATTACCTTGTCCATTTTCACATGATGTTTGTGATACTAGCTTGTTCTAGGACAACCAATGAGTTAAATTATACTACTATTATTAGAGCTCTTCCAAAGCTACAGTTTGTCCAGCCTAAGGGGCTGTTTTTGCGCAACCCCACTTCACTGCAACGATGAAAAGGGGAGGGAATCCTCCCCTTTTGCTTCTTTTCCGTTCATGGGAGAGAAAATCATTTCTGACCAAGGGTGGTCGAAAATGATTGCTGCGGAAGAGAAAATCCCACTGCTTGCACCAAATGAGTCCTACAATTTTTGGACAAAGACGTGCCAATTTGGTGGGGTCATTCTCAACTGGTCCAGTCTCAAAATTACTTTGGCATAGATGATTTTAATGGGTCATATCTAAATTTATTTATTTTTACTCACTGTAATGGATGGTCGATTGACATATGTTTCATTTTAAACTCCTTTTTTGCCATTGTATTTATAAAATCATTTTGTAATATTGCTCACATAGCTATCCTTGCACATGATACTCATCATTAAATAGTTTGAGTTAGGTATTTCCCACACAGTTCTTCTTGCGATATCCTTGGGCTATGTGATATTTTATGGAATATACTAAGACAGTGCGATATTCTTTAAGGTTGTGTGACATCCAAAGGTGGATTCAGAATTTTTGTTCGAGGGGTGTGGGTCATAATAGGTAGTTTTTTTGTTTTTTGTTTAGTATTGGGGCAAACTATGATTTTTTACATGGATTTTGAGTGTAAATACATGATTTTCATTGAATTTTAAGAAGTGCACCATGGGTTGATGGGTGTGCCTGCACCCATGTCTTGGGTCCGCCACTTACAATATCTAACAACTATTGTACCAACAACTATGTAGTAAAAATTAAAATTTGTGATAAAAATTAAAATTCTTTACTGTTTTGGGGTAAGTGTGAGGTTTAAGGCCATGTATACTGTGTATATCCTTATCTTTTTTAGTAGAGCCTGCTTATTAAAAATCAACGCCGTTAATACTCATCTAGTTATCAAGAATTTGACATTATTCTCAATCTAGCAATGGTTAGACTATAAAGCACCATCCAACTTAATTCTGGAAATAAATACAATTAAAAATTCATTAAATTTGAGGCCTTAAAATTATGAATACCCACACCAAATGCATTAAGTTGGGTTGGTTTGAGTTAGGCTGCTTTTGCGGAACAATTATAGATTTAAACTAGTGTTTAGGTTGAAATGTCAATCTAATCCCTTAATTTTGTGGCATGGGTTGGCAGGTCGGCCTAGTAGTTGTCAATATCCCTAATATAGGCTATAATCTGAACTTATTACGATAATATGACTCTAAATACCTAAAACAGGGTTTTCTTCTCAATATCACTAGCTTTAGAAAAAAAAAACACTGTGAGAAGATCTGGAGAGAATTGGAATGAAAATGGGAAAATAAAAAATGACGAGTGTATTTTTTTAGTATTTTATATTTATTTTCATTTTATTATTTTTATCATTTAAACTTTCTTGTTTTCTTCTAAATATTCTCAACTATGTTTTGAGAAGGACCCCAAATTTCAAAATATCATATCTTTCCTAGCGAGTAGCGACAATATTTTTCTGAGAGATGAAAATGTGCTGTGTCATCCATGTGATGCCTTTAGGTTGTCTCTGTTCGACTAGACCTCAATTTTATTGTAGGTTAGATAAGGTAATAACTAATGAGGCTACGCTTGACTGATATCCGTGCAAACCCTTCAAATCTGGATCCGAAGTTGGGTTCTATCTCTTGGATTCCATTGCTGTGGATCTTTCAATGGCCCAACTTATGAAATCCAGATTGCTTAAAATTAATGCTGTTATTTTATGTCGAATCCAGAATTCACTTAAATCAAAGCTAACTCATACAAAATGTGAGAGCGGCACGGTGATATTCTGTGCATTACTGTATCATCACTGCTCAATTGAGGGAGTGCATAAATAATGGGTATGATGATGATCATCCGACAATGCACACATACGAATGATTTGGCAGATTATCATGTGGGCCAAATGCCACAACACAGAGATACTAACTGCAGATGCAGTTCACATGGAATGTTGTATGGGTCACTATCTTTTCATAATGACGTTGGCATTAATAACGAGAACGGTGGGCTCTGCTGCACGGCAACTAACGTCATGAGTTGTGAAACTTCATCTGTGTTTGAGCTTTAGCCGATGCTGGGTGACAAACCTCGACATTCGGCTATTTTTATAATTGGAGTCGTGAGACATGCAGCAGTGGGGCTTGGCCATGCACAAAATAATTTGTTTATAGTGCAGATTCCAACCACCTTACAAATATCGTTTTCGATCGATGCTGCCATCATTTTAATAAATGAACTGGTCTGTATTTATTCAACCACCGAGGTATAGATGTATTCACTGTTTTCCTGCCTGGCTGGTTTGGTCACTCTAAAATCTAAATCCTCAGTCTAAGAAAAATTTTCCCCATAAACTATATTTTCACTCATTTCTATTACATACAAGTTAGCCATGGAGAGAGAGAAAGAGGTACTTACTGCAAATTCGTTTATGACCAAAGCCCTTATTTTAATTTATCATCCTCTGACAATGGCCTATTATCTTAACCATGGTTATGATATAACATCAAGAGATCGAGAAATAGATGGATTACAATCGTTTAGGGTCTCCTAAACATGGCTACATATCATCTAAATATGTTGCAATGAAAATCCACAAGTGACTAATGCATTTTTTTATCTATGTTAAGAACCATTATAATGCCAATTCAAAAGGGGTAGTGTTTGTGAAAGGATTGGAATTATTAATAAATGGGTTGATATTGAAGGATTATAACCTTGACATAGGTCAAGGTCCTAACACATATTTTTTATATGTAGTTAAACAAACAATTAATCTAAGTTAAAAAACAATCAACTACAACGGGATGACAGGTAATTTTTACGTAGAAAATCTAAATTGAAAAAAAATTACAGGACTTAATATCGGTTCAAATTTAGATCAAGCACTATGTAAGAGATGTTACAGGATCTAGTTACTATCCTTATCTAGTTAAATACAACCTAAAGGATTAAAGTTCTTCTTCTCGATGCACACTCTGTTCTCTTTCTTCACAATTGATTCAATGTACCTTAAAGTTACTCAAGACAAGCAACATTTTATAAGAGAGAAGATAATCTTTAATAAAAGAGTAGAAGCAATATTCTTTAGAACTTAACAACTTCAGCACAACCTTTCAATGAATGCTCTAGAGAAAACATGAATCTCTAATGTGAAGATGCCTTGGGGTTGAGAAAAACATCCTTTAAATAACTTCCAATTCATGCCTTATAATTAGAGTTCATATAGAACCAAAATAGGTAATCCTCGTACAAAAAGGAAAGGTTTCTATATGATGGTATTTCGTAATTTTTGTGCAATGGGAGTTTCATAATTATGGACAGCACAATTTTAGCAAACTTTTTGAGGACATAACTTTTTCGTTTTAAATCTAATTGATGCATTCTTGGAACCCAAGGATATATACTCGAAAAGGGCTTTTCAATGGTAGTTAGCTTGCCTATATCCAATGCTTGGTTTGTGAGATATGACTTTTTTAATCTATGTTATCTTTAAAAAATCACTTCAAAACACTTCAATCAGTATGATGTTTGGCCTCATAGGGGCGAACAGAGTGAAGAGGAGATGAGAGAAAAAAGGAGGGAGAGGAGGGGAAAAAGGAGGGAGAGGACAGGAGGAGGAGGAGGAGGAAGAGGGAGAGAGAGGAGAGGAAGAGGAATAGGAAAAGGAAGAGGGAGAGGAGATGATGAGGAATAGGGAGAGGAAGAGGGAAAGGAAGAGGAAGAGAGAGGGAGGGAGAGTCCCCCTCCCACAAGCCGGAGCTCATTGCTGGCCGGAGGGAAAGGGGAAGAAAGAAGAGGGAAGGAGGAAGAGAGATGTGTGGGGGCATTTTTGGATTTTAATTTTTAAAATTTTTTTTTCTTATGTGAAGATAAACTTTTTTTGTATTCAAATAGCAGCTCTCTATTTTTAAGACTGAAGAGTAAATTCATTTCTTTTTTTTTTTAAATAACAATTGGGTGCAAAATTCTCTTCATGTTATTTAGGTGCAAAGCTTTAAAGAGTGCGACTTTGTAGTTTGTACGATTCACTATTATTTTGTCAATGAGTTTGCAACGCAGACTACTAGAAATTTTAAATAAAAGTAAATTTTTTAATGAAATGATTCCATCGACTATGTCAATCATGAAATTTATATTCTTCTTTAATGTAATGAATTAATGAAGAGAATGTTGTAATTTTGACATCACCCATTGTGCAGATACATGAATCCAAGATCAACAAAGAAACAACCACACACAAGAAGAGATAGAGACTTACGTGGTTCACCTAAAACAAGACTACATCCATGGGCACAAAGAGGATTATCTTCATAAGTAAAGCATACAGAGACTCTCACTCTCTCACATCGTCTCTCTCACGTGGTGTGGGAACACCACGAGCAAGAGAGCTCCTATATCTCTTCAGCGCAAGATCTAGGATTATAGACTATACATATATATAATCTCCGCTTTCTTGGCCACTAAGAAAGCTCCGGTACAATTACCAAAATACCATTGACCTTAAACTAATCACTAGTTAATTCAGTGAACCCATTCGGCTAAACCGAAATACAAGACATAAACCCAACAACAGACAAATCCCAATTATACAACTCAAAAAAATGCACTTGCCTTTGTCGCTATTTGTAGGGCCCGCATGGACGCGTTATAGTTAAGACAGATAGATTGTAGGATCGACATGGATTAGGGGTGACCTTAATATCAATCCAATCAAATAATGCTAGCCAGCTTTGAATTTAGCTAGTTGAAGTTTAATTATGATATATTGTGCACATTTTTAATATAAAATCAAGTGTTGACTTTTTTCCAGATTAAATAAAATAGAACAATACTAACAAATCATTGGCATTGGTATATCGTACGATGGACATGTGGTACATGTAATCACACAAGCAAAACTAACGTAGAGAGAATGGGCCAACTTTTGGTGGGCTATGCTCCAAAATTTGTTTATGCATCTATAGATTCTTTATTTAACAGTGATACACTTATATTTTCATTTACTGCATGAGAGAATAAATGACGGTATAAATAATGATTTTTATTCTTTATTACGAGGCAACGCTAGCAAAAATTTTTTCGAAGAACCCCTTTTGATCAGATGTTCAGGACATCATGGCTCCTATATAATGAGTGGCCTACCTGATGGAAGCTGTGATTAGATGGGTTTGGACAGAACCGGAAATGTTTCAATGACAAGCGTCAAAATGAAATTGTTCAAGTTGTCTCTTATTCAAAATGGAAGTTCAGAGGACAAGAATCAAAATTAAATTGAAGCATGCAATTTCCAAATGTAGATTTCCCATTGGTTCAGTGGGCCCAAAACTTCCTTTTGCCATGACTCATTTCTTGATCTCGACAGGAATGATTAAAATATTACATATATTACATACTTTCCGAGCTCCAATCATGTGAAAAGCATTGACTGAACGCAAGAAAGGAACTAAGGTAGCGTTTGGTTCGTTGTAATGAAGGCTGGAATGGAATGGTCATTTCATTGGAGTGACCATTCCCACGTTTGGTTTGTGAAAAAACGGCGGAATGACCATTACTTCAGGAATCACCATTCCTTCATACAAGGGAATCACCATTCCACCGGGGGGGCAGAGGAATGGCCATTCCATTCCTTTCCCAATTTTATTTTTGACGAATTTTATTTTAAAAAGCTAAATTTATTAATTTTTTAATATTTTAATAAAATATAAATAAATATTATTATATAAATCATAAAATAAACATAGTTGAAATTAAATTTAAAATATCAAAATTTTAAGAATAAAATTATATACAATGTTTGGTCACATAAAAAATTAAATTTTATTTTAAAAAGCTAAATTTATTAATTTTTTAATATTTTAATAAAATACAAATAAATATTATTATATAAATCATAAAATAAACATAGTTGAAATTAAATTTAAAATATCAAAATTTTAAGAATAAAATTATATACAATGTTTGGTCACATAAAAAATTAAAATTTATTTTAAAAAGCTAAATTTATTAATTTATTAATATTTTAATAAAATATAAATAAATATTATTATATAAATCATAAAATAAACATAGTTGAAATTAAATTTAAAATATCAAAATTTTAAGAATAAAATTATATACAATGTTTGGTCACATAAAAAATTAAAATTTATTTTAAAAAGCTAAATTTATTAATTTATTAATATTTTAATAAAATATAAATAAATATTATTATATAAATCATAAAATAAACATAGTTGAAATTAAATTTAAAATATCAAAATTTTAAGAATAAAATTATATACAATGTTTGATATAAATTTTATTCCATTCCTGGTATCATTCCATCATACCAAACACAGGAATTGGAATGAGAGTCTTATTACTAGAATGATTCCTCTGTCTAACCAAACGTTGGAATGAGAATTACCATTCCTGCCTCATTCCATTCCAGGCTCATTCCAGCCTCCATTCCATTCCTCTCAGCAATCATTCCAGCGAACCAAACGCTACCTAAGAAGACTGTAGACAACTGAACCAGTTAACCCTAATCTTTAATAACACTTTGCGTGTAGAATAATAATATATCCCGTATAGAGAGCATTTTCCTCTTAAAGCATATTCTCCACTTGGAGACGAGCCGAGATGCCAATCAAGTTCAAGTAAAGCAAATTTAGCTTCAGCTTGAGCTTGGATAAAAAAATTACCAAGTGGACCCAGCTGGGCTTGATAGCAGACAGTCTTATAAATCTTGGTCTCAAGTAACGACAGAGTCGAACCCGAGCCAATACAAGATGACCCAAGCTCTTTTGTGAGATAAATTGGCCTCTTCACACTTGCGTAAGAATGAAGATACAAGATTCATTTTCTTTGATAAGGCTTTTGTAAAGCTTTCATATATTGGGTAATTCAAGTATTGGATAGAATTCTTAGCCTATTGATTTGTATTTTATATTCATTAAAATGGACTGTGGTTTGCATCGTAGGTAGAGTTGAATTGAAGAAATCAAAATGCAAAGCACGTGCTCGAGCAGGTTTAAACAAAAGCAACTGAATTTAAGCCCATGAAAACCGTACTCAAGCCTGATGACGGGTCATAAATAACTGGATGTGCAAAGCACGCACTCAAGTGGCCGCTCATATGCACTCGAGAACACATACAGCAGAAACTCATATTTCTGTCACGGAATTATTTCTTATTTGTGCTAGAATTAGTAAGTTGAGCCTAATAAAGGCTATCTCTATGAGGCACGAATTATGATTTATATAAACTCTCTCTCAACCTTGAGATAAATCTCATTATTATAAGTTAATTAGATTCTTTGGAGATCATTCTTCTTCCCTAAAGCTTTCATAGAAAAGGGTTTGCTAAAATTTTGAATTCTAGAGTTTGATGCTTCTACTTTTTTGTAGAAGATTGCTCATCATGTGAAATTAAGGTGATTGGAACAAGTGTAGAGATCAGGGCATGCAAGATTGAGTCATGTCATGGATTCTTATAAAAAGAACTATATCCTAGTCGAGGGACTAACTGGAGAGGGTTGTGAGTATATTTTGTAATTGTCCAAAAGTAGTATTTAGTTTTTCTAGTCTAGAACGTGTCACACTTTAGGTCTGAGATTAGGTTAATACGGCTAGGGTCGTGACATGACACGCATAATTCTAGTAATTCATGTCTCGCTAAAGCAAACATAAACCACTACAAAGAAATTTTTACAAATCTCTTTCTGAATACCTGTTAAACATTCAAAAACAATCTAAACAAATACCTGTTAAACAATCCATGGTAACATACTTAGTTAAATTACTGAATTAAACATGATCCCATGAATTGAACATATCCAAAGCATAATCTAATGAAAAGTATTCATAAGATATGGCACAAGATGCATAAATGCATAAACATAACCAAATGGTTTAAAGACCGAATAAACATGATAATAATAGGTAATATCATAAGCCTCAACCACTTAACATGATGAAATAAAGTTTCCGACCAAATAAACATGATAATAATATGTAATATCATAAGCCTCAACCACATGACATGATAAAATAAAGGGACCACCCCAAGGCTCAAATCCTAAATGCCTAACAAGACCCATGTCGCTCTATAGATAGATGACTACTAAAGACGTCATCAGGTCTCTACTTGTCTAATCTTAAAAGTATCACTCGGGTAACCTCCAGAAGTACATCGATAATCGGGTCTGAATTGGAATCGGATCCTGCAACACCAGAGGTAGCACCTTGAGCATGACAACTAAACAAGAAATACGCAAGTAGTACACTAAATATGTTGTTCCAAATAGAATTAGAGATAAATTGATTAAATAAGGAAAAAGTGTAAACTAAGCATGTTTGCATAAGGTAAAACATAAATATAAGGAATCAAAATGATAGGAAGAGAACATCTAATTGGTAACCCACATGGCTACAACCTTCTCAAAGAGAGAAAGAAATTAAGAACACAACGGGAGATCAAGTAGTTAATCTGATTGCCCAAAGGGGTATCGACTCACTCCATAAAGACACCAATTGCAGTGGCACACAAATTTCAACTCGTACTTGGCCCCACCGGGCCTTATAAAGTTAAGCTCAGTGGTGCCGATTTCAAGAATCAATATGGACAAAATATTTAGCACCATCGTGCTCTTATACTTACTTTCTTAACAAACTTTCTTACGTATCATTTGCAACAACAAAAGTATAATAATATTAATAACAAACAATAGCAACAAAAACAATATGAAAGAAATAAAAAGAACATAATTGAACTGACAACAAAAGTAAGAGAAGGATATAAAAAGTCATAGACATTGCATAAGATTCCAATTAATTAAGAAACAAGGATGATTTACAAGTCAAGCTAATTTAAGATGCTCGTGTCATTAGCTTTCTACTTCTGCATGACCATAAGGTTTCCAATGTCATATGTTACTGAAATTCTTGGTATTACATTAATTGCATATGAATCCGAACATTGAACTCTTTATACCCATATACGAAGGGCATAACATTATAATGAACCACATCATTTAGCAAGGATGAATGACAACTAACATTTTGCTTGTTTACCCAATTTGATTCCTTTGCACAAGTGTACGATTTAAGTGTTCCAAAGTCAAGGTCCTATACAGTCATAAGGTTCTCCTAATGTTCTAATGTAACACTTGATCCCATAATTAAGCTCAAGGTTTCTTAAAACATATTTTTGACTTGGTCTATGCAAATTGAGTTAGATTGTAGAGAGTTTACAGATAGGAATTCAATTTAAATGGATAAATAATTTGGTCAGGCCCCACCCAACCAATTGAGTCTGGGTTCAATCAATTGGATTGGATCTAGATGGAAATTTTGATCGATCGAATGTTATGATTTTCTAACGAATTTCGAAGACATTTTGCCCAAACGAACCGACATATGTCCAATCGATTGGGCATGGGATGTGATTTTATATTCGACTCATTTCGAATCCAAATTTCACAATAATCAATCCCATCCATTTTTCTCATGAAATCGACCATTCCCCACACCTAACCTAGCATATTAAATGTGATTTTAGTTCCATTCCATTGCATTTAATAGAAATCTCATATAAGTCTATTTCCACCCATTATGACATCCTCCATCTATAAAACAAAAGGAGGATGAGTTGTATCATGCCATAGAATATATAAATACTAAGGAATCAACTATAAATACATCACACACATGTCACCACTTGTTTATAATTGCCTTAACTGGTGCCTTAGACTTAATCCGAGCTAAATGAGATGAGATCTCCAATTTCTCAAGCTCAAGCAAACACCCTATTCATGAAAATCAAATAAGAAGAAAATCAAAATGATGAGATGTAAGTTATATCATGGATTTGAGTTTCCTTTATTCAAATGAACTCAAAATTTGAGAATGAGTAGGGTACTTTTACCTTAAAAAGTTGTAGAAAATGGAGTATAAGATCTCAATCACTGTAAGCTTGAAGATGGTAGAAAGAGAGGTTTGGAAATGAAGATGATAGAGCAAGGTTTTCTTTAATGATAGGAAGTCTCTCTCTTGATTTAGAAGAAAGGAAATAGAGACTTTAGCCTACAAGTTGTAAAGAAGGAGAACAAGGCTTCTTAAACAAACAAGATTGCAAATGGTGAAATTGGTGATGGGGAAGAAGATAGTAGTGGAGAAGGTGTGGTGGAACATAGTTCTTTCTCTAATGGTGGTAAATAAGGCAAGGAGGTAGAGGTAGAAGATGGAGGCAAAGAGATGGGGGCAAGGGTTTTGGCTCAAAAGAGAAGGGTTTGCTTTTATTCTTGGGTTCCTTATAAAATTATAAACAAGTCCATTTCTTTGGACATATTACAAAATGGATCAAAGGGGGCTTGCTTGAGATGAAATAACTTAAGTTATGTATCAAATGAAATGGAATACTTATGATAAATGAGAAAATGATAAAATAATGTAAAGCTATGAACTAATACAAGGTCCATCAAAACTATCTAATCGCGGTTAAGGTCCAACCCATTTACTTAACCAACTAAATTAACATACTCCTCATCAAGTTAAAATAAAATACCATTAATTAATATAAAACACAACTCATTAGTAAATAAACCCTAATTTAGGAAAGGGGACCTTATAGAAGGGTGTGTGGTTTTTTCTATTTGGGTTTCCACGTAAAAATTTGTGTGTCTTCGTCTTGTTTGGTTGATTATTTGTTTGTAAGTTTACTTTTATTATTCCATTGCATATTGTTTGACTTGCAATCTCAAAATTCGGGACCAAAAAAACTTTTCATTGTTATTAGATCGGGTTATACTAATTTATTGTGTTCGATCCTTCAAGATTTTTAAAATGAAATTCAATCGGGAAAACACATTTACAACCAAGCCTCTTATTTTTGATGGATCTGATAATTATACATACTAGAATGTTAGAATGACTGGATTTCTAAGATCTATAGATAAAGATATCTGGTATATTATTCTTAAAGGCTACTCTTTACCTATAATTATTGTTGCTGGAATAACTAGTGAAAAACCGATTGAGGAGTGGACTAAAGAAGAAAAACATACCTGTAATTATAATAATAAGTTTATTAATTCAATTTACAATGGAGTATCCCCATCTAAATTTCGAATGATCTCCATTTGTTCTACTATAAAAGAGGCACGGGACATTTTGTGGAAAGTTCATGAAGGAACTGAATTGATCAAAGAGATTAAGTTGCAAAGCCTAAGCCTAACTATTGCCTTTAAATCTCTTAGAATGACTAATGATGAAAATTTTGATAACTTTTATGCTATACAAAGTGACATTGTGAATTTATGTTTCAATCTAGGGGAACCAATTTCTGAAAATAAGATCATTAGAAAAACTCTCCGATTTTTTCTAGATAGCTTTCATGCTAAATTAGTAGAAGTTGGTGAAAACAATAGGGTAAAGGCTTTCAAAGGTTAATGATTTGGCATGAAACCTTTAGACTTTTGAGGTAAATTTCATTGTTAATCGAAAAGCTAAGTAAAAAAAAGAATTGTCTTGAAACCTTAGTGAAGTATTATAAGTGTTAAGGGCATGGACAAGTAGTTAATAACTGTGGTAATAAGAAATAGAAAGTGCACATAATAACTCTTAATACACCTTGGGATGATGATTCTTCTGAAAAAGAGAAGGAAGAGAAAAAAGAACCTGAACCTAATCTATCTCAAGTTGTGAATGGCAAATTTATAGCTTTCATGGCCAGGACTAATTCTTTGTCTTCTTTTGTCTCCTTTAAAGCTGATTCTGAAGATGAAGCAAGTGAGTTAAAAGAGGAACCTCATTGGAAAACAGAATATTAAATTTTGTTTGAAAAATCTATAAAGATGGCAAAGATGAATCAAAATGTTGCAATCAAATGGCAAGCTGCAAAAGAACATATTTCTTCACTAAAGGTTGAATTAGCTAAAGCTAATGATAAGGTAAAATTCTTCGATAATCATAAGAATAATTTAGCTAACAAGTTAATTGCTGTATAATAAAGGCACATGAATTGTTAACTACTGATCATAAAAATTCTATTGAAGAGATGGAAGAATTGATGAACCAATTGCAAATTTGTCAAACTGATAATGCTGACTTAAATGATAAGTTGAAGATGACAATGTCAGAATCGAATGCTTCAAAAGAATTGCTTGATAAGATGAATGCTGGTTTGCAATGTTTAATGACATCTGGTGTAGTCAGAAACGGGTTAATGAAAAACATAGTCTTGGTTATGATCAAGGAGCATCAACTTCAAAAGCTAAACGTAGAATTATTTATGTTAAAAGTTTTTAGCACCAACTGTTCTAAATGCTGCAAGCACAAATAATTTGCGGAGTAGTGCAAAGAGGAAGAATGTGTCAAGTCCTAAGGTTACACACACAAGCCATTATTGTGAAATTGAAGGACATATTGGACCCCATTGCAATAAGTTGGGAGCTTTACCAAATAATGCACAATGGAGTAAGTAATTGCCTGAGACGATAGTCAAGATAAAGGCCATCTTGGTTAGAAAAGAAGATTTATCCAATGTATTGGTACACACTGTGTTGAAACGCTTAAATTTGCAAGCATGGGTACCAAAATCAAAAAGCCATCGATCAAGAAAATCAAGCTCCCACTACCAGTCGCTACGAAGATATCATTGATGGGAGTAACAATTAAGGGAAAGTTACTAATGGATCATAGTGATAGATATACTGCATGTTGACATCATAAATTTATTAATTATGGACAAAAAGAGAAAGCTATATAGAATTCAGGAGAAGTTAGTGGAGTTGAGGATGGGTTCAATTAGTACAGAGCTGATGGTACAAATTTTTTTTAAATTTCAATGTGTTCAATGTAATTCTGGTTTTATTTTTGGGTAGATTAAATATATAGGAAGTTTTGTCCATCAATTGCCAAAGGGAGAGATTATAAGGATTTTTGTATATTAATTAATTCATGTGTTGTACAAAAATCTTAGTCGATTGATTTTTTTTATTTTATATTCATTAGAATGGACTATAGTTCCCGTTGCAAGAAGAACTGAATTGAAAAAGTCAGAACATAGAATACGCGCTTGAGTAGGTTTAGACAAAAGCGACCACGCTCAAGCCCATGAAGACCTCACTCTTGCCTGGCAGATGGATTGCAAATAATTGGATGTGTGAAACACGTGATTGAGCCAGGGCTCACGTACGCTGGAGCCCGTATGCAGGAAAAACCCACATTTCTGTTACGAAATTATTTCCAATTTGTGATAGAATTTGTAAACTATGGTTTACAAAGTCTATCCATATGAGGTACGAATCGTGGGTTATAAAAAAAAGTCTTTCTCCACTCTAACATAAATCTTATTATTCTAAGTTGAGTATACTCTTTAAAGATCATCCTTCCTCTCAAGAGCTTCCATTAGAGAGAGTTTGCTGAAGCTTTGAGTTCTAGCGTTTGTTGCATTTACTTTCTTATAAAAAATTACTTATCTTGTAGAATCAAGGTGATTGGATAAGCATGGAGAGCATGGCACACAAGGTTGAATAGCGTCGTGGATTCTTATAGGAATAATTACATCCTGGTTGAAGCATTGATTGAAAAAGGTTGTGACTATAGCTTGTAACTGTTTAAAATTAGTGCTTAGTATTATAATTCGGAAGGGCTCCTAGTTTTTCCTGTTTGTGTTTTTATAGAAAAATATGCATGTCTTCTTCTTATGTGATTGATTTTTTATTTGCAATTTTACTTTTATTATTTTGCTGCTTATTATCTCACTTGCAATCTAGAAATTCGAGACCCCAAAAACTTTTAGCTTTGATGATGATGGTGATGATAATGATGATTGGCCTCTTCACGCTATTATCATTGTGGAGTTGGTCATAAACAGTCCACTGACCAAAGTTGTATGCCCCATTGGAACATGATGGCAATTCAGAGACAAAAGATTAACTAAGATCTTCCAATACCAGCATTTCAAAAATATGTATACTTTTGCCCTTTGGGTTTCTTTCAGGTAACTGTAGCCACCGTAGATAACTTGCATGGCAATCATATAAAGAGCATTGAGTTAAAAAACCAGAGTTCTTTCCAGTGCACGTTTGGCTAGCAATGACGACTTTACAACTCAGCCTTTTTTTGTTGACTGGTCATTTTCTGGTAAATTGTTGATTTTTCATTTGATATGCATGTATTGAAAGGAACATATACGAAAGGTTGTGGTTGCAAATACAACCACATGGGCACACCCCAAACACAGGAAGCAGTTGAATGTCATGTTCCACATGAGTGTGTACTTACTCCACCCTCTCATGTTTTCCTCTCAAGTAAGAGGGGGAAAATCAATTTCCTAATCCATTTTTAGTCCTTCGACCACCACCCACCTTTACTTGTGAGGTGACCGACCGATTGTGGCTGCACTAGGATCAATAACCACATGGTTGTAGGATGGTGACCTGGTTACGTTTAATGGCTGGCATATATGTCTTTCAGTAAAGTGAGCAAAGCTCGGACCCATGAGAGTCGATGTCCCTACAACCACCACCACACTATCTATGAAGTCCACAGAAACGGAATTAATTAGGACCATAGTATTGATGTGCAAAATGTCAAATGTAATGAGCAATTGTGCGGCACAAAAATTGTGTGAACTCTGGTGGTGAATGCATCGCCACCCTTGTCCAATGATGCTCTCATGAATTGTGAACAGGGATCTCGACAGATGTGGCCCAGCGCCGATCCCACCTGAGATTAAGTCCAATAGCACCAGATTGAGACTGCCCATTGGATGGAAAGGGAAGATCAGGACTCCTAAGTTTAGTCTTTGACTGGACTAATCTCCCCAGTGATGCCAACCAAACCCATACATATGCATGTTAGGCAAATCTGAGGCGGTTTCAAATATAAGACATGGAGATCAAACAAACAACTTATGTGCATGTTTAATTTATAAATCAATCTCTTGCTCTGCCTGAGAATTGTGACCACACCTGAACTAGAACTTTTTAAATCACTGCTCGGGCTTGGGCTTGCTTTTTATTTCTCTAACCCAACCTGAACTTTACGAGTTGACAACACCCAGGGGAGTTAACAAAGTATTCTTAGAGAATGGATCTGGGTTCCATTGGTCTGGAATGTGGCACAGATCCATATGTGGCTTGCGATATGGGGATTCAGTGTCTATGTTGGGGTGGCAACGACCTAAACGTATGTGCTGATGTAGGGCAGGGACTGAGCCCATTGGTAATTGCTGGGGAATATTCTACAAAACAGAAGGCTGAGTTATTTGGTTAGCCTGTAAATAGACCGTCTTACTGGTAATTGAGAGCCTGCCGGCCCATTTAAAACTCATGGTGGCATCACTGCATCTATCACATCTACAAAATGGGCCTTTCATAGTTGACACTAAATGTAGAATCCATCTCATTTACTAGATTTATGCCCATTGTAACCCCTAGGTTGATGTGCAACATCGTCCCTCTTTCACTCCATTTCAATACTATATGCGAAAAAACTGGCACTAAACTATTTATTTTCAGTCCCAGAGTTGCACTTGCTGGTCTCCGGACTCCAGGCCCTGTTGGTCCCAAAAATTTTTACCTGGTGTCTATTTGGATCATAGTAAACATAGTGCAGCCAAAAACCCTTTATGTCTAAATAATGATTGTTATTGAAAGATTTCCCATCTAGAGGACTTACAGAGATCAATGTTTTCGAAAACTTAGATCAGAACCTGGATTTGTGATGAGTGGAACGAATTAGTCCATTGACAGCTATGATCATTTTGGCATGATGAGCGCTATGGCATACCTCGAACTATCATCATATTTGTATAGATTGGTTCTTTAGCACTTCTATGGCATATTTATATGATCATTTTGCAATGATGAGAGCTATGGCATACCTCGAACTATCATCATATTTGTATAGATTGGTTCTTTAGCCTTGCAACTTGTTATCTAATCGGTGGAGTTATAGAAGTGGTAGAGGGTATGCGTTTTAATTTAATCTCATCTTATTGCATTTAAAAAATATAAGCGTATCAAGAAAATGCACTGCTAATTTTTGGTCGTTGATGGCACCTCTGAGGCCTACTTTTGGGCCATATTTTGGATCTTTTAGGAATGCTTTTGGACTGATATCATTTTGGCCCAGAACCGAATTTTTGGACCTGGTATGCTAACAGATAGGCTTGTGTTAGTTCTTCCCAACTTAGCCATGGTTCAAACCTCCGCAGGCACCTTTTCCTCGCCAAAGGCCCTTTGTTATCTCACTCAAGGTCTATCCGCTTTCATCTCCCAAGGGCTCTACCACCTCTGTTAGGTCTGCTTCTCTCTACACAGAGGGTGTGATCTCAGCCCCCAACAGCTAGGATACCAAAAAAAAAAAAAAAAACAAAAAACTCAAAGCCTCACCTTCTAAGAATGGCCCCTCCATTTTCCCCTACAATCCATTTTTTCTAGTTCCTTCACTGGTGATCACCCCGCAGGTCTTCTTCCAAAACATAGATAATTTTTTTTTAAATCAATAACCAAAACTCATTAAAAGAGAAAGAGAATAACAAGAGATAAAAAGAAATACAAGAGAACAACAAGAGAGAAAAAGAAGCACAAGAGCTTTGCACCCTACCAACAAAAACAATTACATATAAAAACCCTCCCGAGGTAATACTATCTCGAGACCCTGTCTAGTCAACAGATAAAACACAGATGAAAAGCTTGTGCTCGCTTCCAAAATCCAAATGAAAATCATGGATCTCACAGAAATAATAATAATAATAATATGAAAATCCTTGGTTTGCACCCAAAACCCAAGTACCTTCTTGGGCCCACCTCCTCAAATAAAAATTTTGCATCCCCCCCTTGTGATGGTGGCTAGCCATGGGATGGCAGAGGGTTTTCCTTTCATACTATAAATAATATGTATGTTTTGGGATGCACTAGCAGGCCTGCGTTTCAAGCATTGTGCCACAGGTGCTTGTGAGATGATCTCAAATGATGCACATAATTTCACCATAAACAATTAATTGAGAGATGATCTCAATTTATACAATGGAAAAGCAAACCTAAACAATCATTATTCAAAATTCAAACTACTTAAAATCTCTAACAATTTAATCTTTATCTTAATCCTCAACATCCTCTCTCAATGACACCGTCCTTTCAAAGGATCTATTATTGTTGACATGAAAAGATAAAGCCTTTTGATCTTAAAATAAATAAATAAATCATAAACATTAATAATGTCTTAACATAGGCACTAATATCTCTAACATTCTAGCAAAACTAATAACAAACTATTCTAATCTCTAGCATCTCCCCTCAATCACAAGATCCTGAGTAAGATTTGTGATTCTAAACATAAAAATAAAAGTAAAAGCCTTGATCTCTAGGGAAAAAAACCAATTAATTTTTATTTTAGAAATGAACTTCATGTCTTTTTAGTGATCGATGTCTGTCTTTAGATCCACCACTGTCGGAACCCGCTCCTTTTTTAATTTGTTGGTGCCGATGGCCCACTGAATAAGATTTGTCGCGATCTCTTTTGAAAGCTTTGATCATGCAATTTAATGGAGATAGAGAGTTCATAGACAATAAAAAAGCAAAGCTAAACAACCATTATTCAAAATTCAAACTACTTAAAATCTCTAGCAATTTAATATTTATCCTAATCATGTTCGTCACCAACGTGGTTGAAAATTGTTAGGGTTCTCAAATTTTACATCACGTGTAGTGGACCTTTTTTAACCTAACCATGGTGTCCAGCCTCTTTGAGTATCCACTATTTTCCCGGTTCGTGAAGTTAAATGTGTCAAACGTGCCACGCAGCCGTACCCATCATTAGTCTTTAGTGTTGTGCCACGCCAACTTTGGGACGGCTCGGCCTGCCGGCATGGGACGGCTAGTGCCTGAGCGTGGGCCGTACCACTTCTGTCATGCTTTTGTGCCTTCCGAGGAGTAAATGGAGTATAGGTTGCAAATCCAACCAGTGTTCCTATTTGTGCTCTGTTCTATCCCTTATTTTTTAATTTAAATTGCTTTCATCATATTCCTACTTGTGTACGGGTACTATCCAAGAATTCACTCAACTTGGAGTGATATGTAACCTTCGATTGTCAGTATCATGCCAATCCATCTGATGGTTCATGAAACAATGTTGGAGTAAAGCTTGAGATTGCTGTCGTATGAAAGAGTCCGTGGCAGCATAGCCAATTTAACACCTTTATGTTAGGTTCTTGCCTTCTTGTGCACCAGATAAGTTAGGCTTTTGCCTAGGAAAGTAGCCCCAAGGAGAGAGCATGAGTTTTAATTCGCAACATTCAGTTCCTAAGCCGTGGTCCTACGCATGAACTTGGGTTTTTGATTGCAAGATATTGCACTTAGGCATAACACATTTAAATAGTTCAGGTAGGTTGAGTGGGTTGACTCTAACTTGACAAATTTAAATGTATATCAAGTTTTCCCGACTTGTGTTTGACCTCTATATTTTTTGTGTTAATTTACTTGGTTCAAGATATAGTCAGGTCGCATTTTGCCACTCGTACTAATTAGATAATTTTGTAAGTTTAGAACTTAGTTCAATCTCTATATTAATACTTCATTGCTAACGAACAACTCCTTACCCTAGTGGTAAGTGAAAGGATTTTTATATTGGCTAATTCATGGGTTGGACAAAACTTGTCCATATGAGTTGTATTTTATAGTTCGTATAATTTGGACAAAAGTACAGGTTGCCAAAATAATTGAAGAGAAGAAAATCGAAAAACAGAAAACTGGACTGCCTAATTGATCGCCCACATGCCCAATTAATCGATTTAGATCGAGAGGCGATACCCGATCGATTAGATCACCGATCTATCAAATGGCATATATTAACCACTTTCTTTTTTCAGAAACATTTCTTATTTGTGCTAGGTTTGGTAAGTTGTGTTTTATAAGTGCTATTTTTATGAGGCACGAATTATGAGTTATAAATAAGAGTTCTCTCTAAACCCTAAAATACAGATTTCATATTCTAAGTTAGGAATACTTTTTAGAGACGATCTTTTTCCTCTAGAGCTTTCATTAGAGAGTTTGTTGAAGGATTTTAGTTTTAGAGTTTTGCTGCTTTTACTTCCTTATAGGAGATTGTTCATCTTATGGTATTAAGGTTTTTAGATTAAGCACAGAGAACAAGGCACATATGGTGGAGTCGTGTCATTGATTCTTGCAAGAAGAACTATATCTTGTGATCAAGGAACTAACTATGAAAGGTTGTAAGTATATCTTGTAACTGCTCAAAATTATTGTTTAATTAGTCTATTGTGACTCATAATTTCCTTTTTCCGTTGGGGCTTCCACATAAAAATATGTGTGTCTTTTTTTTTATGTGGATGATTGTTTTTTGCTTGTAAGTTTACTTCATTTATTTCGCTGTATATTATTTAACTTGCAATCCAGAAATCCGGGAGCCCATAAAACTTTTAGTAAGGAAGTTGGTTTTATTGGGAGATCTGAGTTGCTCATTACCTCGTATGTGTGAGTTGGTGCTGGTGTCATGTTTGTGCATAGGTTCTAGCCCCTCAGCTGCGTTACCATAAATACTTTCCTCGTTAGGTTGGGTTAATCTGTTCTTATCAATTTCTGACTTGATTTTATTTTTCATTCCCTCAACATGTTCAAAATCAAATGCATTCCACTTAGTACTTTTTTTAGTTTTTTTTAAGAGCATTATTTATTTTATTGCAATCAGTTTCCTTATTAATCCATCAATTTTTCCTTATAATTTCTTCACGTCCCGCTTGTCTAGCTAATTTTGGATTCTTACACTTTCGAATAAATAAAATTGGAGAATGATTGGACCCTCTTGATGGAACAAGAAAGCCTTCGAGAATGTCAATCATCATTTCATATTTCCAACCGCCTTATCTAATCACTCTTTGACATGAACTAACCCTTTACTCCCAATGGACCTTGTAAAGGAAGGCCCACATCGCTCCTACTGCCTTATTTAATCACTCTATGACATGCACCAACCCGTTTCTCCTAATGGACCATGTGGAGGAAGGCCCACATGGCCTAGGTCCATAATTCTCATGTTATCAATAAAGTCCAAAACAATACCTAGCCTTTCAAATCTCTAATAACCATTCATGGTTCTTGGGTTTTCTCTCCAATGTTAATTATGTGATTCCAATGTTAATCATGGATTGACTAAGGTACTTCTACACCCATCTGAATCTCCTTTGCAACAACCGTTTTAAGCACGAAAATTGAAGATTTTTCCTTAAAGGCTGCAGAAGATATGGTACTTCCTTTGGTCTAATCAATCAATCCAGATTAGCAGGAAAATCAAAAACTTTTTTTAAGGTATCCTATGGAGCTACCAAGATGGACCTGATGGCGCTTTGCACTTCTTAATATATTTGTACCTGGGTTGTGGGCTTAGCTGTAAAATGGAGTATGTCCAATTAGGATCTTATTTGGAAGGTTGTCTTGGTATATTATGTTTTTTGAGAAAATAGAAGGTTATCATATTTTTCAAAAATAAAAAAAATTTTGAGAACGGAGTTCCTTTTAATGCGAGAATAAACCTGTGTTTTGCATTATATGCATCCTCCGTGACACAATAAAAACAGAATTTCTTCTTTTACAAACCCAAATATTGCATGAATTTTGACCAAAAAAAAAGTGCATAAACCCCTGTAGAGCCATAGCTGGTCTGCCCCGTGACATTTTTTAAATTTGAGCTTTCTGGCTAGAATTTTTTTAAAATATTTTAGAAACTGACCACAATGGTTTTTCTTTTGGTTAAAAAAAAAAGGTTTAATACTAGAAAAATGATGTGAGAAAAACAACAAGAGCTACACAAAATACAACTAAAACAAAACATTAGGATGTTAACTTTTCTTCCATTAGGGGTCATTTGTTTGCAGCACGTTACATATGTAAATGGCTAAGATACGTAATAGTTATATACCATCACGTTTGTTTGACTTAATTTACGCATGGGATATGTAAAATGGATGTGAAAATGGTGTGAAAAAGATCTGTTTTTCTGTCAAAAATTTTCATACCTCATATGGTTTGAAAGGGTCACACATGTAACTGTTATAAGGTGCTGCTACAGTACATACCAATAGCAGTTTGCCTTTTTTATTTTTTTAATTACTGTGGCTCCCATTTTTATAATCAAAACCGTTCATTGTCTTCAGAAGGTCAAAACCGGGTAGAATTCTAATTTTGAACCATTGATGTTGCTTTGATGTTGAGATTCATCAAAACAATGTACAACCTATTACATTAACCTATTGTAAATGACATTTTCAGTCCATTTTTTCAGGTTTTTAAATTATGTGGGGCCCAAAATCCTGATCTGAACCATGTATCCTCTTTATAAGATAAAAAATGAGGCCAAATTCCATCCACTGATGTTCCTTGGATTGTGAGATATTTACAAAAAGATTCAGATTATTTGAATATATGCACCTAGATTCATATGTGAAGAGGTGTGAAAAAAATAAACAAAAAATTATATTTCACATGTGAGTCATTTGAAAATGTAAATGACTCACTACATATGTAAAGCATTTTCAGATCATATGTGAAATTAACAGGCGACTCTTTAGCCTTGGAAACCAGAGTGATGCTCTCTCTTCTCAAAATGTTTTAGTTTGAGAAATCCTCAACAACTCCAAAAAATACCCATCTGCAACTATCCGAGTTCTTATAAGCCAACCCATAAGTGAGATGAATTACCATCTGATTTAGAATGGATAAATTCTAATCCAACGTTCTGGTGGGCCCCAACACTAGCACAATCTCTTGTTTCGATGGAGCTCTCATGTCTAAATGTCTAATACCTCTGCCATGTAGGATCGCTTCCCTCTAGCTCCCTCAATTGTTGGATGACCCTTTGAACCCCTCGTCCAGTGGTCAAAAACTGACAAGCCCGTTCATAGAAACGCTCTTTAATAAGAGCCATACTCATAGCGGGCAAGACTCCTCGCATAACATTTGAGATAAGAAAGTGCATTGTGTGATTTGAGAGGTGATGCTTACTGGTTTCGGTGTATTCCTCAAAGATGCTTTTGGATTGGCTTTGCCGTTTTGGTTCCAATTTGACAATGATGAAATCATCCATGCTTAGTTGATTGCATCTATATTTAGCATACTCTTTAACTTGAATGATGTTTGGGTTATGGCCCACCTTTAGTTTGTGTTAGATCCTTCTCCCTAATCTTTATTTATTATCGATGCAAAGTGTTGGACAAATTTGGGATAGTTGTTCACTAATGTGGAGGTGTCACGCCCCTAAAACTGGGCTAATCCAAATCCGGTCTTAGGGGTGTGAGAATTAGGCTCAATTTAAAATTTGCTTGAATTATAAGACAAGCTCCAATTTCAGGTGGATTAAAGTCCTTCATAAGGCTATGCTTATTGATCAAGCAACCATAATCACATGCGGAATAAAAAATTCATAATATGTGCAACTGAGTGTCATTTACAGCCTTATAACAAATCTTAATAACAATTAATAATTGGTCAAGAATTTTGAAGCATAACAATTAAAGTTATAATTCCTAAAACAATAAATTGAATGACTATTCTAATGGCCCTAAACATGGCCTTAAAAATAAAGTCTAGTGTTCCAATCTCAGTACAATTACTAAGATACCTCAGATGATGTCATTGGTACTTCACTTAATAACTCTGCCATCTGACGGATTCTCCTTTGTCGTCTGACCCTCCGTTCGGCATCGGCAACGGGATCTAGACACCAAAACTAGTGGGTTAGATTGACGTAATCTGACGAAAGGTAAATTAGAAGTAATGATGACAATCAACTAAATTAAATTATTTGTTACATTTATCCAAATATAATGAATGTAAACCCAATTGCATGAATGCACAAAATTAGTATTCCCGCCGATATAACAAATGGCATGGCTGGGTACTAGCGGTACATGCTAACCCAATGGTATATATCCAACTCTAAACTGCAGTTGATCAGATATATATATATATATAAATACATATTGTATACGAATGCCTAATGCATCATGCTATGAAACCCCTAACGCACAACACCCAATCATTAATAATTTAAGGAGTTTGGATTCTATAATTTAAAAGTGCATTATGTGTTGGAAATTTATACTACATTATACTTTTATATATTTGTCTTTCACTAATTTACTTATTTGGTAAAATTTGCTTTTTATCTTAATGAGAATTTGTATAGGCAAATGGTTGCATTATTATTTATTATGCATAAGTGTGTCTTTTATTCTATAAAGTAGGCAAGTTGGTGTGTAGAGTTTAGCTTATGCATGGAAGACTTGTTTGTCGGTTCTTATACAATATAAGTTATTATTGTTCACAATCTAGATGTAGTTAGATACGCCATCAGTATGATTGTAGCATGATGTTTTAGTTAACTTGTCTTGGCTGCGGGAAATGGTATAGTTTCAACTCATTATGCTAGTACATTTGTGTGTATTAAACAAGACTAATTTTGGGTTTATTATCTTTATTTTGACTATATAAGATGATTCTAATTTTGGTCAAATTAGGGTTTCCTATTTTTATAATAGGCCTATTCCTTATTTCCTTCTTAAGGTCCTTATTGTAGCCTATAAATATGCGCTATTGCTCTCTAGGAAAAACACACAATAGAAATCTCGTTTTTAGGAGCAAAGAGAATTCGCAGAAGAGGTCCACACCCTAATACGAGTTCGAGCAGAGAAGAATACAGTAGGAGATCTTGAGATTTTCTGGTTACTGTAAGACTGAGATCAAATCAGAGAGATCTCGTAGGTATGGTTCTTGAATCATCATCGTCTAAACTTATTTCTGCAGTGATCTGTGCCCAATATCTAGGGATCCTGGCGGCTGCCTCCCAACATTATGCTCATGTAGTATTTTTCATTTTTACTTGGGGTAAGCTCTACACTAGTTAATAGTCAGAGATAGTTTAATATATGCATGGAAATAGACCTTCCTTCACAATAACAATGAGAGCCTACGATGTCCTTGTCCTATTTCGATGTCTGTCATGTGTTACATCCCGAAACTCTTGTTCTTATTCTGAGTTTAGTTCAATGCTCATGTGTATATTTAACTAACTTTCCTTAAAACCAGCATCCATTTAAGTGTTCAGACCTAATTACAAAACCGATTCAATCATGAATAATCCGATGGGCATAAAGTAAGGTAAGGTGATTTTACCCTCCTTAAAGGTCACTTACTTGTAGTGCAGTTTTACACTACCAAGTCCTTTTACCCTAGTCATCTATCCTAACCTACCCTTCTACCAATTTAATTAAGGTTTCTGGGGCACTCATGGCTTAACCATGATCATCTTACGGTTTAACCATAACCCATTTATAGCTGAGCTGGTTGGACTAATGGCTTAACCGTATGGCTGGCCGTAATACAATCTTCTTAAAAACAACTCACTATAAAGTGAGCCATAGCTTAGCCGTAGGTACGAACTATTTCGCCCCTTTTTGGGTTTTCTCTTGAATACTCAACCATACTAATTGAAACTCCAGATTCTGAACAACACAACAAATACAATCGTCTAAATCAGATCTTAAGCACATTATTCAGTAACTAATAAATTGACATTATTTATAGTTATTTACTTGCCTCAAATCTTGCACCGAAACTGAGATATGCTAAGGCTAGACCTAATCACGCATAAACCCTTATCTTAACTCGATTTCTGGATCTAGAATCCTATAATCCAAGAGACACACAGATCTTTTAAGCTATTAAACATACCCTAATTAACTGAAAGGAATCTAATGGTGGTTTGAAGATAGATATTTATCGAATTGCAGACATTATCAGAATAGACAGAGAGAAAATAAGAAGATGAAGGTATGAAGGCCTTATCTTCAAGCTTCTGAATCAAGCCTTGGTTTTATCCCAGAGTTGCTAGGGTTTAGTTACAGTGGAGAGACGGGGAGAAGAGCAAATGAATAAGTGTATACAAAGAGAAAACGATCAAAGGTTTTTAGGGTTGGCTTTATATAAAGATTTTCTTAAATTATAAGGAAGGGCTCCTTATTCTTTAGTTAGTTCTACAAAATTTCAAAAAAGGGCTTTGGGCTCAAAAGGTCAAATAACTCAAGCCCAAGGCCCAAAAAAGTCTAACCAGCCCATCTCCAAAGGCCTTGCATAAGAAGTCTTAAACACAATGACCCAAACATCTAAAATAGCATATCAAACATCCATCTAACCTTTTTAAATTGACTCAAACCCAACAAACTGACTCGACTCAAAATTAAAAAAACCGGGCCTGACAGGAGGGATTGACCATTGGCAAGTAGATAAGATATTGATTGGGAATTAGGCTCGGATAAGGTAACAACACAACCTTAATCAGAATAAAGTAAGGAACACAACCTTAAGATTGACAGAGGAAAAGGGGGTGTAACTTTTCAAAAGTTGGGATGTGGGATCCAAAATGCATAAAACCATGTGGACCTCCCACTGGCCACTTCTCTATCAGCCACAGCTTGCCGTGTTGACTGGGTGGGCGTTTTTGTTGTGTGGGGGGGGGGGGGGGGGGGGGGAGGGGGGGGGTGGTGGTGGTGTGCCGGGAGCCATTTTAAAAGAGAGTGGGGTTAGAGAGGAGGAGACTGGGCTAAAAGCATCATCACTCACCCCTTTCCTTTGAGGAAAGGCAAAGTTCAATCCTGTCAAGGCCCAACCATCTCCATGACTGAAAGTGATGATCCATCAGTTGAAAGAGACTTGCAATGAGTTAAGAGCATAATAAGCTTCCATTTCCCATCCCACGTAAAAATATCACATCAAAAGGTCTCTCTTTGCTCTCTCTCAGCATGAGATACATTGTACATCGAAAGAAAGAAGACAACTAAACCGAATACTATTGCCGAAGGTGCATGCTGAATGTTGCAGTACAAAATTCAATCGAAACCATTTATTGTTTCAGCCCTTTTGTTTGACTCAAACTGAATTCTTTCAAATTCATGCATATTGTTTTTGCTAATGTAAGATTTTGTATTTCGAGGAGAAAGAAAAAAAAATACATGGGCTCAGAAACCCCAAAACTGATAAACTAGCACAAGCTCTAGAGAGTCCAAAAAATTAGTTGTTAAAACAACAAACAGATCAAATAGTAATTGAAGATGTGAAGTATTATTAGTACTTCAAGAAAATTGGGTTGCAATAAAGAATTAATAAAAAGGTAGATGAAGAAACATCTATGTTTCTATGGTTAAAACATCTATGTTTAAAAAATAGTTAAAATTGAAGAAACAAATATGAAATTTCAATATAAAGCTCACATGTATCAATTTGACTTGTCCACAAAAGGAGCTCTCATGTGGTCATCAGCATTAGATCATTGCTTTTGACTTTTTACATAAATATAATGTCATTTGGATGTCTTAGTTTTAGCAGATGAACGATTATTAATCTAGGTTCACAAATCACACCCAAGCGTTCACTAATGCAATGATCAGTCGGAAACATCAAATCTCAAGCCATACAAAAAAAAAAGGTCCTAGCAAAAAAAATAAAAAATAAAAAAAACAAATAGGGACAATTTCGAAATAGTACAGCATTTTTATCTTATCTCTAGAAAAATACATAAATTTGAATATTTCTAAAAAGTATAAAAATTTTGAATATCTCTTTCAATCAAATCCTCACAATTAAAATTTTTTTCAAAATATACTCCATTATCATTTTTAAAATTTTACTTTTAATCATTTCAAACAAATGATCTAGTGCGACCCACTTTAGCTACCTTATGTATAGATGGTTAAAAAGGAAGGATTTATATGGATTCCAAATGATTGAAAAACTACCTTAAATAAATGGTTATGATCATCTAAATCAAGTTGAAACTTGGATCATATGAGACTTCAAAGAAAAGAAGCCCAAGACCAATTATGGCATTCTTCTAGGCGGCTGAACCCTTAAAAGAAGGTGCCCTACCATCAACATTTAATTAATAAAGCCCAGGAAGTCAATTCCAAGTTGGTATTGGAAGATAAAAGAAGGTTTAAGGTATTCTTATCAATTTAAAAATAATTTATGTATACTCTCATATCATTTTTAAAATCAATTTAAAAATATACTCTCACATCATTTTAAAATTTTATTTTTAATCACTTAAAATTTAAAAATATACTCTCATATGGTTCAAGTTGAAACTTGGACCATATGAGATTTCGAAGAAAAGAAGCCTAAGATCAATTATGGCATTCTTCTAGGTGATTGAACCCTTAAAAGGAAGGTGCCCTGCCATCAACATTTAATTAATAAGGCCCAGGAAGTGAATTCCGGGTTGCTATTGGAAGATGAAAGAAGGTTTAAAAATACAAAAAGTTGTCATTATCAATTTAAAAAAATTATGGACATTACATGGTTGAAATAATTATGAAAATGTTTTATACATTTTGAAACATTCAAATCTCCATGTAATTTTTTGAAAATGAGTCAAAAGTTTTAATTTTAATATATTAAAAATTTTCCAATTAAAGATCCTTGTACCTGGTTGATAGTTACAACTCTCTTCACAGTCCACAAAACAATATGCATCACTTAATTGACAATCAACAGCCAACTTGATACCTCTATGATAGTTACAACTCTCTTCACAGTCCACAAAACAATATGCGTCACTTGATTGACAATCAACAGCCAACTTGACGGAAAAGTGGTTTTGAAGTAGAAAGATTCTTTCCCCTTTGGATTAATCTTCTCACTTCATCTCTACACAATGGGTTCCACCACAATGGAATACACTTGGGGAGTAATTCAAAGTCCGCCCACCATCTAATCACATTAGGACCATCCAAATTGCACTAAATTATGATATGCAACTGTTGTTGTATTCATCAATTTACCAGTCAATTAGATATAGTTCACACCATTTTTACACAAAATAATTGGATTTTTAGTACACCATCCATGATTGAAATGAATTCTCAATGGCTGTAAGCATTAAATCTTCTCATATTGCCAAGGAGTTGGATGTTTATTTTGTTAAATTACCACACGTGTCCCTTCATCATCTTTGCATCGTCTTAATTGAAGACACTGTGTTATTCAAATCCTTGTTTGCTTGACCCTCATGAGGTTTCTGGTTCTAAGTCCCAAGGAGCCGGTTGATTGTGGCTTCTAGGGTAGGGGAAAAAACCCTTTTAATCTGGGCCTGGTCCTGAGGGTGTTGTAACAGCTTTGCTAGTGTAGGCTTGTGGAGGCCATTGGCCAGAAGTGAACCTGGCTCGTATGTGTGAGAATGGACATATGATCATTTTTGTTCAATATCAAAGCCTCAACTTTTCAGTGTTGAGTTCTTTGTCCCTTGCAATCATATATTGTGCTTCTAAAAACTTTCTTTGAAGCCTTTATTGCTTCTTCCTTAGTTGGTACATGCGACATTTTAATGTTGGTGTAGGGTGGTTCCAAATCATCTTAAAGGAGTTTTTTTTTGGAGAGATTTTTTAAACAAAATCTTAAGTTTTCAGCTTCTATAAAAAAGGACATAAGTTTAAAAAAATTCAAATTAGGGCCTAATGTTTCTAATAAATTTTCAATTAAGGACATTCAACCATTTAAAGGTATTCTTCAACATCTTTTTCCTTTGAGCTTTTTAAAATACCCAAGTTGCCCTTCATTTAAAGCCATGGTGTGCTTCAAATAACCACAACATGTTGTAGATTGCTGTAGGAAAGCTAGTTGCTGTAAATCACGTTGGAAATGCTAGTGAAGGAAAAGACGAGAAGATGAAGTGAGGGAGAGTAATTTGGATATTTTAAGAATATTGAAGGAGAAATTAACTAAAATACCTTTAAATGGCATCTTGTCCAATTAAAAACTTATTGAAAAACGTAGGCCCTAGTTTGAAAATTTTGAAACTTTTGTCCTTTTTTGAAATAAGACCAAAAACTTAAGGCCTTCTTTGAAAATTCTTCATTTTCATTGATTAAAATATTACCTTTAGCATATATATTAGATACTTCACACATCAATTTTAACAACCGCATTTGGGCTAAACATAGTTTGATTCTGTGTTCTTTTAACCTTCCTTATCATAATTTTAAAGTCCATTTAATTAATACTTCACTGCCTACAAATGATTTTGCTCCCATTAGTGGAATGTTCATCAAAATACCGAATGTTGTGGTTTTTGTTGTTGGTTTTTTTTTAATATGGAGGAAAATTCAACTTCGATGAAAATTGTCAAGCCCAATTAAATGTGGAGGAAAATTTGACTATCACTGGTCATAGGTTAGAAACTTGTAAACCCTTCTATGGGACCACCTTGGTGATATCAATCATGAGATTAAGATGGAATTGGTAGCCGGTGGCCTGCATTAGGGATATATATATACACACTCCACAAACTGTCGCTTGTGACCACTTATTTAGTGCCTCAAATTTTTAACAGTTATTCAATCACTTGGGGCCCTTAGGTGTTTGTGGTAATCAGGATCTATTGTCATAAGGCCAACCATTAATCCACAACATGCTGCAAATATTGTGTTAAGGCACACCATATTAAACCCAGATTTTCAAAGTAATTTTGAATGCTACAAAAAAAATGTTTATATTTTAATGAATTTAATATTTTTTAAACCAATCGAGGATGTTGAGACTCATGAGAGCACCTGTACATATGGGGAGAAAATGTTCGTTCAAACAACGGCAGGGAAAAAGCATTCTCACACAAATACCTCAACAAGATATTAGTCCGTGTGTAGTTGGGTGAGAAGTGAAAAATCCAACTAACTTGGCAACTCTATGTTAATAAATTTGATTTGAAACTATTGCACTTTCCCTTTTAGTTTTGGTTACATCATAACACCCACCATTAAAATAAACTTGAGAAAAACTAAAAATAAAAGCTCTCTCATTTATGTGGTTCCCATTGAATGGTCAAATGTCTTATGACAAGCGTCAGCAGTTCGAATGAAGTACCATTTAATAAACAATATTATTAAAACATGTGGAACCTGGGCATATGCCATTTGTTTGTTTGTCTTAGTTTTGGCATTTCAAAACAGGAATAAAGAAGATAACTTTCTCATCTTAAAATATCAGTTAACAGAGACAAGCTCTATGTATTCAACCTACAAAATTTAGTGAGAAGTTATGTTCCGAATGCTAGAAAAAGCAGAAAGAGATTTATGGATAAGAACTAAAGAAAAAGAGGAGTTAAAAGACCACAGGACTCTCAAAAACTATTCATGTTTCCCTTTCTTCTAGGAAGCATGGGTATTTGAAAATCCACACATACACATACGAGGTATGTATTCCATACAGGTATGTATATGGGTATGATAGAATACTTATCGAGTATGATCAAATGTACCAGGTGCTCTTTTGACTTTATGGGTACGTATTAGGTATGCACCCGGTATATATCTGGTACGCACCGGTATGTATCCGGTATGTATCTTGCGTCTTTTAACTTTTATCTTAAAAAAAAAAGAAAATTTGAAGGGCCTAAATGTAAAATTGGTTTTTCTTAAAAACTGTAGCTTTAGCCCCTAGCCCTAATCTACCTTTGCCGCTAAGAAAAACAGAAGAAAGAAAAAAGCGAGAGAAGAAGAAAGGAGGAGGAGGAAGAGAAGAAGAAAAAGAAGAAGAGGAGGCTCCTTTAGAAATTAAAAAAAAAAAAAGCAAGAGAGGCTCAGGAAGGGAAAAAAATGCAGAAAAAAAAGAAGGAGAAGGAGAAAGAGGAGGAGGAGGAGGCGGTGTGCCTGCTACGCCCACACATCTATCACGTCCGCCGCTGCCGTTTGCCACTGCACATCGGCCACTGTACGTCCACCACTGCACATCCGACACAACTGCAGGACTAGTGGTCCTTTTCCTTTCTTTCTTTTTTTTTTCCCTGCTTTGCTCTGCTGTGAACCCATGCTGTTGCTCTATTTTTTTTTCCCTTTTGATGGTTGTTGCTCTGCCGCTGTAATTTTTTTTCCCTGCTATTCTCTTCTTTGTTGATGGGTGTTTCTCTGCTGCTGAATTTTTTTTCTCTACTGATGGCTATTGCTCTGCTGCTATATATATATATTTTTCCCTGCTCTGCTGATGGCTATTGCTTTGTGTTTGCTGCTTTCTTTTTCTACTCTATTGTTGCTTCTTTTTTTCCTTCCTCTGCTTTGCATTTGTTGCTGTATTTTCTTTTTTTTTTCTTCTCTGTTGTTGATTTGCTGTTGTATTTTCTTTTTTTTTTTTGCTCTATATATCTACTCTTAATTTTTTTTTCTGCTCTGCTTTTGCTTTATGTTTGCTGCTTAATTTTCTTTTTCTTCTATTCTGCTATGCTGCTGTTGTTGTCCTGCTGTCGTTGTTGCTCTGTAGTTTGGCATTGCTGTTGCTGTTTTTTTTTTTTTTCTGCTGTTGCTATTCCTCTGCTATTTGTTATTGATGCTGTTCTTTTCATTTTTAAAATATATTGGTTGTTTTTTTTTAATGTTTAGTTGTTTGGTTGTTTGATTATTTTTGAATTGTTGTAAGATAAAAACGAGTTCATTAAGTAGCATGGGTTCTACTGGTGCAAGTGTAAGTGCAAGTGGCACTGATGAACTTACAGATCTTCTTTAGTATTTTGGTTTGTAGTTTTTGTTGTAATGACAAAAATTAAACTCTTGGCTTGTATGGGGCCTTTTGACATTAAATATGGTTTGTAGGTTGACTTTGTAATGGTATTAAGTAATTGTTGGCTTATTACATCTAAGAGTTTTAAAATATTTTAAAATTTTAATTATTAGCATATTATATTAATGGACATACTCAGCCGTATCCGTATTCAGTTTTTTAAAGATTTTGCCATATTAGCGTACCCGTACCATACCTGTACCAGTACCTATGCTTCATTGTCTTTCTTCAAACACTTGAGCAAAATCAACATACCATGCAACCAAGCTCAAAAAGCTGAAAAATATATATACGACCACCTATTCTAGAATCTTTCCTCCTATGGAAATAAAGCAAGATGAATTACAATATAAGAAAAAAAATGTAGAGTTGAACATTCAAACCCTATGCTTTTTGACCATTACAAATAACTACATGATCTTCAACATCCAAACCCTATACTTTTTGACAATTACAGATAACTATAAGATCTTCATTTGTCCTTTCTTTCTATCTTTTTAGTTGTCTTTACAAACTACAATCACTTGTGTTATTCTGAAAATCTTGGCTAATTTACTTGCTTTAGCCACATAACAAATCTTATGTATTTTGCTGTTAAATAATGAAAATTCTCCTAAATCAAACCTAATTTAGACTAAATCAAAATATTAGCCCTTGTTAATTAACTGGCCAGCTGGTCATTTCATGTTGATGAAGTTTAATTTAATTAGGTAGGACACAAGAGAATTTTCATCAATTAGACCATGTTTGAAAATAATCATGAATTCCATGGAGTGAGGAATTGCCTTTCTCGATGACAGTTCATCGCTGATTTCGTCACTTTTCAATTTCACGATTTTTCATTCAAGTAGTTCAAGAGTGGGGGTGGATTTTCACAAAACATACTACATCAAACATCAAACTCTACAGCACTTATCCCCAAAGATCTTTGTTATATACATACACACAGATAAATGCCTTTTGGACAAATACTAATGTTAAATTTTGTCTACCATAAAGATTATTTACACCGAGTTGGTTCGTGTGTGGTCAGCAATGGAGTTGTTTCTTTGTAAAAATCATCATGGAAGTTGTCTCAACTGTGTTGGAGTTAGCAATATTAAGATAATTTTGATTTTAAATTATAACAAAAGTTCTATCGGAAGCAACCCTTCTCCTTTATTCATAATTATGATCAATAGTTACTTCTCATTAGCAATAAACAGATTCGCGCTTCCATTTCAATAAAGAAATATTGGTAAAATGAAAGATAAATAATTTATATGTTCATCAAAGGTCTCTACTAATACAAGTAATACCAAAAGCATGAACTTAATGAAATTCCATTTTAATTTTAAACTCAATCAGCGACACTAGAAGTTTGAGCCATTAGTAAATGACATAACAATTTATATAACAAAATCTCAATAGCCAAGACAATAAATAATTATTTATAATTTCCAAAACACCCGGCAAAGGTATCTTAGATGGAAAATTTTCTAGACAACAAAAATACAGACCTAAACAAAGGCAACAAATTCAGACAATGCTACTTCCATTGCCATTTACATGGTTGTTACTTTGATTTTCACTCCCAACATCTTCCCCGCCACCTGCGCCATTCTCCATTCTCTCAACTCTCTTTTCATTTTCACTTCCAACATCTTTCATCTCCTTCTTCCTCTTCCCAAAACACCCCTCCACCCAATCCCACACGTGCAACGCAACGTAAGTCCCAATCCCCCCAATCAACCCGTATGCGATCGAGTAAGTCAAGGGCATCAAAATCATTGTCATGAACGCTGGAATGGCCTCCCTCATATTCCCCCACTCAATCTCCACCACAGTTCTCATCATCATGATCCCCACCAAGATCAACGGTGGGCCCACGGCCCACGCAGGTATCGACGCCAGTAACGGCGTGAAGAAGAACGACAGCAGAAAATAACCTGCTACCGTCAACGCGGTTAGCCCCGTCCGCCCCCCCTCCCTTATCCCCGCTGTCGACTCTATGTACGCCGTTACGGGCGACGTACCAAGCAGCGATCCGACCACGATGGACGCAGCGTCGCTCATGAAAGCGAAGTACTGGCCTTCGAAGTCACCGTTACGATCCGTGAACCCGGCAAATCGGGCCATTGAATACAACGAGCCGGTCGTCTCGAGTATGTCCACGTACAAAAACGTTACAAACGATTCCCAGAAATGTGGCTTGTTGATGCCCGAAAAGCTCAATGCTCCAGCCGTGGATTGGATCTTGTGCACGTCCACCACCTTCTTGAAGTACTGGTACGACGAGTCGCCGGCTGGGGTATCAGGAAAGGCCGTTACGGTTGTGTTTCGGAACCAGGAAACGGCCGTTACGAAGACGATCCCGTATATCATAGCGCCTTTGACGTTCTTTATGAGGCAGTAGGAGATGATGACGAAGCCGACGACTCCGAGCCAGAAGGTGGGGCTCTCCATGCGGTGGTTCAAGCAGAGGATATCTGCCGATACGGAGGCGCCCGGGAGGATGGTGATGGTGCCGTTATCGGCCTTTACGACCGGGGCGAGGGAGGCACGTGAGGTGGTGGGGCAGGCGGCGAGGGTGACTAGAGTGGAGGAGCTGTACCCGACGAGACCGATTCCCTGCTCGTTCTGGAGCCCGATAAAGGCCAGGAAAAGTCCGATTCCGGCGGCGGAGGAGATCCGAACGGGTTTCGGGACGAGCTTGGCTAGCTGGGCTCGGAGGCCCACACCGGAGATGAGCAGGAAGAGGAGGCCTTCGAGGAAGACGGCGGCAAGGGCGGTCCGGTAGGGGAGGTTGCCGGAGCCGTGGAAGCCGACGACGTTGTAGGCGAAGTAGGCGTTGGTGCCCATGCTGGGGGCCAGGCCGAGTGGGAGGTTGGCGAAGAGGCCCATGATGAGGCAGCCGAGGAGGGAGGACGCGGCGGTGGCGACGATGAGGTCGCGGCGGGTGTTCTGGAGGCAGAGGGCGTAGCCGGGGTTGACCGGGGGGAACTTGCAGGAGGAGTCGGGGGGGCGGGTGGTGGTGCAGGAGGGAGGGTCGGAGCAGATGGGGGTGCAGTCGGAGACGGAGCAGGGGCCGCCGGAGTCTGTGAGGATGGTGGCGTTGGCGGCGAGGATGTAGGCCATGGTGAGGAAGGTGGCGGTGCCGGCTCGGAGCTCGGTGGTGAAGGTGGTGTTGCGTTTGAGGACCTTGAAGTGCTTGCCGACTCGGGAGTGGGCGACGGATGAGTTGAGCCGGGCCATGGCCGAGTCCCAACGAGTCAAGGGGGAGGGCTTTTTGTTGTTATGGTTCTCTATATCCATCTCCATCTCTAGAAGGCTAGAGAATGAAGAAGGGGTCGAGGTTGATAATATTGTCAAGGAGGTTTGGTGTTTCTTTTCTTTATATAGATATGAAGTGAGACGAAATCATGAAGTGAAGTGATGTTGTGTTTGTCATTTGGTTTGCAGTTAGGAGATTAGAGAGAGAGGAGTGGGGGTGGGGGTGGGGGTGGCGGGGCGGGGTGAGCTACTAGTACTGTGGAAGATTCAAATGTATACCAACCAGTCAATATGCGTCTATCTTAATTAATTGTCTATTTCGGGAGAAGTTTTTCCTGTGCGTGAGAGTCCAGCTTCTATGGTGATTGGGGAGTATCTTTGATTAGTGCAGCTCTTTCTGGCTATTATCTCATTATTTGCTATATTGCCCAGTTCTATGCTCGTCGAATCTTTAGTCATTTTATTGATACTAAAAGAAATCTTAGTGGACTATTTGAACTTTTATAGTTGTTAGATTAAGAACTAGGATAATTTAATGAGGGGGATATTTTTGTTCTGAATGATTCATGTGTGTAAACAAACCTTTCCATTTAATGTATACCATCAAATAGGGAATGCATATTGGAAATTTTCAAAAAAAAGAAACTTCAGGTTTGGGTTTTCATTTTGTAGAAAATACTTTCACATTCATGCATTTTCATGTAGAAAAGATGTTAAAAGTCTCATGAAAAATAACCCCTTTTGAGAAACCTTTTCTTATTTGGAGATTTGCATTATTTTTATATCTAGCCCACATCCCACATTGGATATATTTGTTAGGTTTATGTCTTGTATTCCGGTTTAGCCGGATGAGTCCACTGGGTTAGCCAGGGACTGGTTCAAGGTCAAGGGTATTTTGGTAATTGTACCGGGGCTTTCTTGGTGGCCAAGAAAGCGGAGATTATATATTGTATAGTCTGTAACTCTAGATCTTGCGGCGGCGGCAGTAGTTGCCCGTGGTGATCCCACACCACGTAGGAGAGATGAGGTGAGAGTGTGGGAATCTCTTGTATGCTTTACTTGTCATAGTGAAGATGTTCGTCCTCCTGTGCCCGTGGATGTAGCCCGATTTGGGTGAACCACGTAAATCTCGGTGTCTCTTCTTGTGTGGCTTATTATTGTTGATCTTATGGTTCCGTGGATGCGCACAACGGGTGATTATTCAGAAAATCACAACAATTGGTATTAGAGCCATAACAACCGGTATCAGAGCGTGGTGTTAAGATCGTGGGATCGTAGAGTTTCTGTTTACAGAAACTTGGATCCGGGCTCGATCTCGCCGTCGCACGCCGTCACCGGAGGAGACGACCGGAGAAGAAAAAAAAAAACTGCTTTTCTTCTCTCCTCCCTGCCTGCTGCCACTGTCGCCAAGCAGCAGCAGCGCCACCGGTCTCATCACGCAGCCCGCCGCCGCTGATCGCCTGGCCATAGCCGTGGCCGGAGAACCCATCTACTACTGCTGCTCACAACGCGTGCGCAGACGATCCGAACCACTCGGAGGAGATCGCGCGCATCTCGGTCACCACCGAGATCATCGCCGGGATCCTCGCCGTCCTTGTCGCCGGAGAAACGAACGGTTAGGGTACGAGGCGGTCTTTGCAAGTTGCAGAAACAGAGACCGGAAAACAGAGAAAAAAAAAAGTTTTTTACTCACCGGTCGCCGGTTGCCGCTGCCCGCCGCCGTCACCGCCAGTCGCCGTGCCATCGCCGCCTCACGTCGCTGGTCGCCGGCGCCGCAGAAGACCTCGGCGTGATGCCGCTGCAAACCGGGTTGCAGTCCTCTGTTGCAGACAGCCGAAACAGAGGAGAAAGGAAGAAGGAGAAGAAGGTTCGGGCCCAGCTCGGGTTATATCGGGTCAGGTTCGACCCGACCTGGTTGCAGCGCAAGCCCATTGGCAGGAACAACAGGCTACGGGTCAGGTCAGATCAGGTTAGACCCGACCCGATCGCACAGAAGCCCAGCAGTTCAGAGGCGGTTTGGTTTCGGGTCAGGTCAGGTCCGACCCGACCCGTTAACAGAAGGTCCAGCCCAGTCAGCAGGTTCAGGTCGGGTCAGGTCAGGTTCGACCCGACCTGTCTGCAGACGGTCCAGCCCAGCGCAAACGGGCAGTTCAGTTCCGGGTCAGGTGAAACCGACCCGGGTCCGCTCCAGAAGCCCAGCAGACAGCGCAGAGTGACGTCAGCGGTGACGTCAGCAACGGTCAAAGGCTAGATTTGACCAGTTTCAACGGCTGAAATTGTTTCTGCGATATCTTGATCGTCCGATGTCCGATCGGAGATCCGTTTGAGCCTACGGACTCGTTTCGAGCAGATCTACGCAGTGGAAGAGGTTGATTGGCTGTTTGACAGTCAAGGAGGAGGTTTGATCGATTGGAGCGTAGAAACTTGTTTCTACGTTATCGGAGCCATCCTGAGTCGGATTTCAGATCCGTTTCTTCCAGCGTGCTCGTGGTGACGAGATCTATAACTTGATGCAGAAATCTGGAGGAGATCTGAACAGATGTGGATTGGGGCTAGAATCAGGTCTACTCGACCTGATTGTTGTTGCAAACCCAATAATAGGAGTCGCCGGCCTAGTTGCAAAGGGTTTGCTGATTCAAACGAAGTTGTTCGCTTGGGGTTCACATGATCGCATGTGATGTTATTCATCTTGCCAGAGTCAAGCCGGAAAAGCAGCAAGGAGGAGCTGATGCGTCAGCAGTTGTCAAACATTTGTTTGATTGATTGATCGGAGGCCCGGTCAAATGGAGTTTTTTGACCGCTCGGAGGCAGAGGTTATTCTGCAATGGAGTCATCTGGACTTGTATTCCCGATCTGTTTGCTTGCATGCTTGTGGCGATTGGATCTTCACAGGGATGTTGAAGATGGGGGCAAGATGGTGAGTGATTCAGATATCACTCAGATTCGTCAATGGTTTCGAGCTTCTAGTTCGAGGTGGAGTTTGACGAGGGTATGAACTTTGCTCAAAGTTCATGTGCTGGTTCAACATGTCAAAGTGTTGAAGAAGACTGCCCTGGTGCAGTGACGTGCCATTCAGCAGGGTACGTGAAGACATTGCCGGTTTTATCTCCTCGTAGCTCGAGTTGTACGGAGTTGTACGAAATTCAAGCCAAGGTGGAGATTGTTAGGTTTATGTCTTGTATTCCGGTTTAGCCGGATGAGTCCACTGGGTTAGCCAGGGACTGGTTCAAGGTCAAGGGTATTTTGGTAATTGTACCGAGGCTTTCTTGGTGGCCAAGAAAGCGGAGATTATATATTGTATAGTCTGTAACCCTAGATCTTGCGGCGGCGGCAGTAGTTGCCCGTGGTGATCCCACACCACGTAGGAGAGATGAGGTGAGAGTGTGGGAATCTCTTGTATGCTTTACTTGTCATAGTGAAGATGTTCGTCCTCCTGTGCCCGTGGATGTAGCCCGGTTTGGGTGAACCACGTAAATCTCGGTGTCTCTTCTTGTGTGGCTTGTTATTGTTGATCTTATGGTTCTGTGGATGCGCACAACGGGTGATTATTCAGAAAATCGCAACAATATTGCGGAGGAAAAATGCATTTATAAGAGATCTCCTTAACTAACCATGTTAATCTATTATAGATTTGGACCCTATAAAGAGGCTTTATTCCATTTCACCAACACTGAAAGATTTAGAATTCCGAAGATTTATTTTGGATTGTATTTCGATTCCTACTTCTATGCAGTAAAAAAATAAAAACAATCAATTATGCAAAAAATACAAAAAAGACAACATACAATTTAACATACGAAAAAAAATCACGAGTCCAAAGTAGCTAAAATCAATCACTAACTTCTGCGGTACAAAATATACTCACAACACTACAACGTAGTCCCTCAAAGCTCTGCTATTAGTGCCTTGATCTGATCTACAACTACTGTGTTATTGGGGAATTATGTAAAGTGTTGAACTTCGGTGGAGTGCAATCTTTTATGACTTAGATTCTGTTACTATGTTGAATTTTATGATCTTTTGATCTTTCACCGAATAATTTAGAATTGTTGTGTGAGGAAAACAGATAAGTGATTTCAAAGGCAAATGATATCATTGTCTTGATTGAGGTTTTTGAACGGTTAGGAAGAATGTATATCAGTACAAATTAGGATGAATGTACATCATTACATTATTACGAAAAAAGATTTTCTTGTGTAAGGCCCAACTCATATGTCACTTCAAAACTAGTGGAGTCCATTAAAGAGCTAAATTTCTAAGTTTAAACAGATTACCCTTTATTTCAAAGTTAGATCACTTTCTATTTTTTGAAAATTAAGAGCAACGGCTTTTCATAAAGAGCTAAATGATAAACTAAATTACTAAAACCATACCATAGGACCCATCTTGGATCCTCTTCCATGATGGAGAGAGTTATGTGAGTTAGTATTTTTGTTTTTTTTTGACCACTCAACCAAGAGCATGTTGGCAATCACAATGAATTTGACAGTGAGGTTCACTAATGAAATTTAAACTATTCAAAATGCATGATTTCAACCCAGTCTCTAAGTCAAATCTCTTGTTTCAATGTGACGGTGGACAAAAGTATAAGTTAAGTGAAAATTGCATTTGTCTCAGTGATTTTCAATCAGAGGCAGCTTCAATGATGGATTTATAGCGATTATTTTAGAGAATTCTCTGCTTCCTTATTCGAGAGGATCCCAAATCCTATATGACATGACAGATCACAAGTAACTCATGAGATTGGAATGGGATGCATTTTCTTTTCTTTGCATTTTTTCCTCTCTTTGCTACAGAAGGAAGTTGATTATAATTGTAACATCCCAAACTCCTAGGTTATAATTATTTTTGGTTAATTGCCTATTAGTTAATTAAGTACGTTTATAACCTAAGCGAGTCCAAATTAATCTTAGGGTCTTGTGTGCGAAGTCTTCTTAGGTTCTGAGCCCATTTGGGCTCGGTAAATGAGATAGCTTGTAATTTTAGGAAGTTAGAAGCCCTTTATATAGTTTTTCAAATTGCACGGTTTTGAATTTATTAGATAGCTTTTTTAATCCAATTGCATCTTTTTATTCCTTTACTGAAATAGGACCCATCTTGCCACCAAATACTATATTTTTCCAAATTAAATTTTGTTATGAAAAATACCCCAAAACACATTAAATAATGCCAAAATTTCAATTATTTCAAAATATGCCAAAAGTGTGCTCATTGAAAAGCTCATTTAATTACGCAAACATTAACGTTTACGATGGCCCAATTCAACCTACGGTTTTAAGTGATGACCAAAACAAATTTTAACCCCAAACATTAAATACATGGCAATTTAATAATTTCTTCAAAAGCCCAATCCACTTCCCATCTTTCTACTCTCACTCGCTCCACTCTTTTTCCCCAACCGACCCATCAAGCAATGCTCACTCTCTCTCCTGTCTTATTTTCTCTTTCCTTTCCTATTCGTTCTCTCTCCCCAACCTTTCCTTATTTCTGTTTCTCTGCTCTCTCTCTCTCTCTCTCTCTCTCTCACAGAAATGACCCAGCACCCCCATTTCCCTCTGTTCTCTCTTTTTCCCTCATCTCTCCCTGCCGTGCCTCACATTCCTCTTCTCCCTTGTTGCTACCTGCCGAAGTCCAAGCTTCCAAGCTCGCCGCTGGCCACTCCACCTCCTCCAAGTCGTTCTCTCTCACCCTTATCTTTCTTTCTCTCGTTCTTTCTTTCTCCTTTCTTTCTTTCCTCCTCCCTCATTTCTCTCCTCTCTGTCTCTCGTTTCCCCTCGCTCCCTCACCGTCCCAGCCACACCTGAACTTAATGGCGGCCCCTTTTCCTTCCATTTTCACTCTCTTTCTTCTCTTAATCAAGCCATCACCCCCACCCATCTTCTCCTTTCTTCCTTTCTCCATCACCCCACCTTGCTGCCGCCAGAATCCGGCCATTCTCGCCGTCGCCGGAGCCTCCCTATCTTCTCCCTCAAGCTCTAAGCTTCCCAAGGACACCTCCCTCATGGATTCTCTCCATTTCTCTAACCCTTGGTAAGGTATTCTCTTCCCTACAATTGGATTAGTTTGGTTTTGAGCTTAGTAGTGGTATTGGAGTGCTCATTTGAGTCTTCCTCTTCTATTTGTAGGTTTGTTTTATGTGGGGTTTGGATTTGTGCAAGAGTGGAGCTTCGATTGAGTTTATTGGCAAGCTAGGGCATACCCCTTTTCCCCCATCTCATCTCATCAAGGCAAGTTGATAAACATCCTCTTGTAATGAAATGCATATTTTATTGTTAATTCTAGCATTAATGCTTCATTTAGATGGTTTGCTCATTTTAATGGAAAGTGGATTTAATGCTAGATTTAGTTATAATTTGAATGGATGGATAAATGAAGTGATTGGAGGTGGATTTGCATGCGGAATGGAGAGGGCAAAGCCCTATCTTAATGCAGGTACAATGATGTCTCAATATTGGGTAACGAATCCCCAAAGGTCATGAAACATGGGACTCTTCTTTGATTGGTGGGCCATTGTGGTGATTTTTATCGGATTCCTTGGGACCCATATTTATCTCACATGCATACCATAGCCCTGTTTAAATTGTTGGACCCCATTTGGCCTGTATTTCGATAAAGCCACCTTAAATCACTATGTAAGGGGCGTATTTGAGCATACATACCTCTTACAGATCACCTGATTGGTGTATGCTGGACAATCTATTTTGTACTTGGTTGATATGGGAGTTGGGGCTATGCATCTTGGAATTTAACTTTAAATTCCCCAAACTCACTTTGATCTTGGTTCAAGCAAGAGATATCTCGGGAACGGTGATGGATTAATCGGGAGTTGTTTGGTGTACACTCCTTGGTATTTAGGTTGCATTGCATGGTCTTCCTAATGTTTTTAGATTATACCTTGCATAAGGACTTGGACTGTGTTGTGGTGGCGCAATGTTGGTACTTGGTTACGAGAGGACTATTTATGTGGTTTGGATTCTAATGATGATTCAAGAATAGTTCCTTCAGTTATGGATCTCATATGTGTATATAGGAATGCCAACCCTTTACTTTAACTTAGGATCTGAGTCTGAGAGCCTCTGAGTCGGGTTTATATTTATTTTCTATATCTGGGTTTTTGGATGACTGCAGCAGATCGATTTCGAACAGACTGATCACTGTATTTGACGGATTGCTTGGCATCTGAAAATTGACGAGCTTTGCTCTATTTTGACAGGTTGACCCCCTGATTTGACAGATTGATCCACTGATTTGACATTGGGATGCTTCCCAATGAGTTTAGGGTTTACCCCTCGTGGTTTGGACTTATGTGCTCATTTGTATAGAATAAATTAGGATTCCTTTCTTGGTTTTCTTCTTCATTACTGTTACTGTTTCTCTTTACATGATCGCATCGTTTTTACTCGCTTTTGTACTGTATGTTTATTATAGTTCATGTTGTCTTCTTACCGACTCGTCGTAATCTGATGATGCTATATTTGGTGCGTAGGCGTCAAGTATGCTTTTCCCTAAGGTGTTTCTTTGGAGATACATTAGGCGGCTGAGCCTGATGCTGTTAAAAATGGGTGATGTGCGGACAATATCTCCGATCTGTCACTTCCTACTTATGAGCGACTTCATAATCGTAAGGTAGTAGTTTATATATTTTTGTTGGGCCAGGTTTTTAGTTGTGGCCATTTAATCAATATATCTTTTAATTGTTCACTTTAACTTTAGAAATGAATTTACATGCTTACTTTAAAATGTTTATCGTATCCTCTATTTCTGTTGGAGTTTCTTCTATATTGATTGGTGCATTAACCACTAAGGAATTTCACTGCGGACTGTGATCCATTGCGGGACCTTGATTGGGGCCCACGTGTTGTATTATACACAAATGGTTTATCGGTTTATTATGAGGAAAAAAATACATTGGCCCCTAATCTCACATTTAACCCCGGATTACGATCTTCGGGCATTACAATAATAAAGCAAAGAAAGAGGTATTATATACTAATGAACTTCATTTAGATATAAATTATTTAAAAAGAAATGATTTTGTGATGCCATGAGGGTGGTGCAGGATCTTTTTCACTATAAGAATTGGAGCAAAATTTTCTCTAAATCAGATAGTGCCAACGCTACCATTTGCAAGAAATTTGAGCCACTCCTTAGGAATCAAGTGGTATAGTTGAGACTTCATCACACAAAAGGTGTACCCCACACTAGTTTAATAATGACACCAATTGGATCATTTCTCCTGTTTGAATGACTATTTCAGATCTTTCAAATCAAAATAGCTGGACGAATCATCAAGTTCTGTTCCGTTTTTTATCTGATTATCAGTCATTGCTTTGTGCTCCGAGAAAGTCCTTGTTCTCTACCTTGGTGATGTCATTTAATTTGCTTTTCCTTTATTCGTTCTCCCCCCGTTGACTGCAAGGTGTTTGGCAATTGGCAGTCCTTTCTAAGAAGTTCTTGCCCTTTTGTCTTGATTAAGATTTTTGACACTAGGGAAGTGGGGTTACGTAAAATGTTAGTGCATACACCGTGGGAACCTGAATTAAGATGGTTGTTCAGCGACTGGGGCACTTGTAAAAATGCTCCAAACAGTAACAACTATGCCCCACCATGGATGCCTGGTGAAAGAGTGCCATTCCTTCTAACAAATTATCCTCACTGTTCAATAAACTTGCTAAATGTAATTCTTCACAGCCTATTGACCAAGTGCTCAGAGGGAAGATTTTATAGTGAAGAGAGAGTGTGTTATGTTTGTCAGTGGGAGGCCCACAACTTGAACCATCTAGATCATCTTTAAAAGTGACATGACCATCGCACTTAAAAAGGCTTTCTCAGTGCTCCCGAATTGCATTTCTCTTACTCCATGCCTGCTTTTCTCAACACATGTAACACAACAAACCACACCCTCCAAGCAGAGTCCAATAACGAAATTAGCTCTTGCTTAGTACAACAATTAATTAAGGGGCCCTTCAATCACGGAGGCATTGAAAAAGGAGCAGTGAGTACCCACCTTTGTTTTTTGTAGATTGTGACGAATTCTGACTTGGTAACCAATTCTTCCAATGGCAAGCTTGATTTGCTTTGATACCATACAACATTTATCGGTGCATTGGTTAGACTCGGGCGATCATGCCTTTAGTAAAGGTGGCACTGATATAGGTTTTGATTAGGTAATTATATACTCCGGATGCGCTGGAGGTAGTGAATGCTCTCAACAAGGTTTAAATTGAATTTGTATTATAAGAGATATTATCATAGGTAAATGCTTATATTGGATCCAATATTAAATAAGTAAAACAATTAGAATTAGAGTTCTTTCATATTCAGTTGTTTGAAAAGAAAGTAATTTTATTCTATGAATAAAATTTTCCTCATCTCCTTGTGATGTACACCGCTTTCTTTAATAAGAGTCTCTATTTCCCTCTCTTCTTTTCTCTTTCATAACAATACGTCATCGGCACCAAAACTCTTCTCCTTTCTCGCCTCAACCCTTGTGCACGATAGGACAGTAGCCTCCCTCCTTTTTCAATTTTTTCCCATGCCTACGCCACGTGCAAGGAGGGGGACCCCTTTTTTTGTTTTCCTTCTGCACTTCGATTCATGTGCACAAAGGTCTTGTTGTTTACGGTTTCCTGTAGTGCACTGCAGTCAACGTGTAACAAAAGTCTATTATTTTATTTTATGCTTTGGTAAAGTAAACTCTCCACCCACTTTTACACCTTAGTACAAAGGAAAATGAAAACAAAGCGACATCAGAAGTGACATCACCTTGCTTCACAGCGTTGACACAGGCGCTGACGTTTGCAACAACACAGGTAGAAGCATAGACCAACATTAAAATTTTAGATCGCGATATCTTAACCGGACAAAGTAAGATCGATAATTTATTGAAACTTACAAAAAACTCGTAAGCAGATCTACACATTGGAAGCTAAAAGCGGTAAAATAACAGTAAAATTAAATTTTTTATTTTTCAATCTTTCTTAGATTAATAAAGACTTTTATCATTATTTCCTTTTAGATTTGAAAATGAATGGTTAATTTTTTTTTTTAACAATGAGAGATCATAAATAGATCATAAATAAGAACCTGAGGTTCTATATTAATATGGACTCATATTTCTGCACAAATAAGAAGTTCTTATTTGATCCGGACAAGAAAATCTGTGGGTTATTAAAATATGAAAACAGAAGTTCTCAGATCTACAATATGAACTCGAAGATTCATATTCCTAATCAAAATCTAAAGTTTGATATTTAGGTCTAGAAATAAAATCAAGAGGTCATAATATTAAGTTCGAAGCCTTGATAGAACCTGAAATTCTAATTCGTAAACGTGAAGTTCCAAATCAAGCCAAAAGGCTTGCTAAAATCGGTTGTTTTGGATTATTAAAGTTGATAACCTGATGTTTTCAATTTTAAATTGGCCAACTTGATCTGGTATGATTCACCCATTGATTTATTCTGAATGCTTTAAAGTTTTAATTGTTTACTTTTATATTTCTCTACATATCAATAATCATATCTATATATATATATTTGCAGTTCTTGCATAATATCGAATTTAGACAAACTTGAATGCAAAGCTCTTCACATTACCGGGGGCAATTACTTATCCCGGTACTTGGATGCAAAAATATACTTGCAATCCAAGAAATTTGGAGAGACTATAGTATAGGGTAATAAAGAGTCTCCTGAAAACAAGGCGTTGGCATTTATTTTCTTGTATCATCATATACATGATGACCTTAAGAACGAATACCTCACTGAGGAAGACTTAACAAGTCTTTGGAAATCTCTGAAGAATAGATATGATAACCAGAAGATGATCATATTACCAGTAACTTAGAACGAATGGCTAAACCTGAGATTTCAAGACTATAAATTAGTATCTGAGTACAAATTCTGCTCTTTTAACATTTTTTGCCAGTTAAGATCATGTGGAGAAAAGATTATAGAAGAGCAGATGTTAAAGAAAATGCTGTCCACTTTCCATGCATCAAATGTAATCCTGCAGCCGCAGTACTGTGAACGATGTTTCTCTAAATACTCAGAACTAATGTCTTGTCTTCTTGTTGTTGAGCAAAATAGCAAAGTTTTGATAAAAAATCACAACTCCAGACCAACTGAATCTATGACAATGCGTGAAGCAAATACCAATTTCAATTCCAGCAGATGTAGAGGAAGGTGCCATGGTAGAAACAATCCCTCCAGAGGAGGTGGAAGAAATAACTCTTCCAGACGAAGAGGATTTCGATGTCCCTCCCCAAAATTCAAAAACCACCAGAAGTGGTCTAATCCTAAAAAAAAGCAAAATCAGGATCAAAATCAGAATCCATCGAATAGATCTATCTACCGTTCTGATGACCCTTATTACAGATGTAGAATAAATGAGCATTAGTCACACAATTGTTGTGCACCAAAAGAAGTGGTGGAACAATATAAGGCATGTAAGGCCTCATTCATTCTGCAGAATCAAATGAACTGGAAGATTAAAATTGGGATACAGTCTTACAAAATGACGATTACTAGTTGGATTTCACAAACTTGGAGACTAGAGATTTTTTTAAGACGAGAATGGCCAACCTCTTAGTAATGAGACATTTAATGCTAAGATCGAAACCCTTCCTGGCATGATCTAGAAGACTAAACAAATTTTTTATTAATAATATTTTTTGCTAAATCTCTATTTAGAATGATGTTTTTTAGATATTTACTTTTTATGGATATTGATAATAGATGATTTATTATTTTTCAGTTTATTAATTTGATAAACTTTTTATGGATGTTTTTTTTATTTCATGTAATTGTTTAGTTACATTCTTTTATTATTTTTTGTTTAAAGGTATGGATCACGAAAATGGGAATATTCATTGTTTTGTAGATAAAGCCACAACACATACCATTTTAAAAAATCAAAAGTTTTTCTCAGAATTGGTATTCAATTCACGAAAGGTATCCACTATAGATAGACCTGTGTAAATAATTGAAGGCTCTAGAAAAACACACATGATGTTACCTAATAATACTCATTTATTCATTAAAGATGCATTGTTTTCCAGCAGTTTCCAATGAAACTTGCTCAGTTTCAAAGACATCAGAATAAATAGATGCCATATTGAAACTACTAATCAAGGTAACAAGGAAATATTACTTATCGTTACTAGTATTGAAAGCCAAAAGCAAATACTAGAAACAATAAGTGCATTATGTACAAGGTTATATTATACGACAATATCTATCATCGAATCACATTCGATTTTGAGCAAAACAATACAGTTAAGCCCTAAGCTTAAATTAAACCCTAAGCTTAGGAACCCTCAGACTTTATTGCTTTGGCATGATAGGTTATGACACTATGGAGTTACTATGTTAAAGAAAATCATTGATAACTTTGTTAGACACTCCTTAGCAAATCACGAGTTGACCATACTTAATGGGAATGGTATCTATGTATCCTATGTTCACAGGAAAAACTAATCACTCGACCTTCCTCTGTTAAAATTGCATTAGAATCCCCATTCTTTCTGTAAAGGATACAAAGAGACATCTATGGATTGAAAAATTCACTTAGTGGACCTTTTAGGTATTTTATGGTTTTGATTGATGTTTCTACCCGTTGGTTAGATGTTTGCCTACTTTCAACTAAGAATATAGCCTTTACCCACCTATTAACCCAAATCATTAAACTTAGAGCCCATTTCGCTGATTATCTAATTAAGTTTGTATGACTTGATAATGCAGGAGAATTTACATCATAAGCCTTTGATAATTACTGTTTATCTCTCGGCATTATTATTGAACATCCTGTCCCTCATGTCGATTCTTAGAATGGCTTAGCTGAATCCCTGATTAAGCACATTCAACTTATTTTTAGGATTATATTGATGCAATCCAAATTACCAGTTAGTGCTTAGGGATATGTTGTGTTACATGCATTCATGCTCATTAGACTCCGACCCATAACCTACCATCAATACTCCCCTCTACAATTTATATCGGGACATCAACCTAATATCTCCTATTTGTGCAACTTTGGTTGTGCAATCCTAGTCCCTATCCCACCCCCTCACCGTACTAAGATGAGACCACAATGTAGGTTGGGAATCTATGTAGGTTATGACTCTTCTTTGATTATTCAATTTTTTGAACTAATGACAGTAGATGTTTTTACTACTCATTTTGTTCATTGTTAATTCGATGAGACAAAATTCTCACCGTTAGGGGGAGATAAAGAACAAATTGTTCCTATTGAACAACCCATTCCTGAAGAACGGCTTGAGCAACGTATAATACTTTCACTTTGTCTCACCTAGACCCACGTACTTCACAATGTAAAAATGAAGTCCGTAGAATTGTGCACTTACAAGAAATTGTAAATAGATTACTTGATGCATTTAATGATGTAGCAAAAGTAACCAAGTTACATGTGCCAGCTATGAATGCACATGTTAGAATTAATGTCCCTGTAAGACAAAGCCAAAAAGTAGCAACAACAGAGTCTGCAATACGCCAGAAGTGCGGCAGACCTATAAGCTCAATGGATACAACTCCACATCTAAAATAACGGAAGTCCCTGATGAGACTATAAAATCCCTTGAAGAGGCACTGGTACCGGACAATGAGGAGATCTCTATACTTTATAATTATTCAAAAGAGAGATGGGATAGAAAGGAAATTATCATCGATGACGCATTACATATGCGATAACTACACAAATATCAAAGGAATATGAGGATGATGATTGGAAAACAGAACTACATACTATAAATGAATGTCGACAAAAGAAGATTAGCCAAAATGAGAAAGTATCATTAGAGCAGAGTTAGATTCTCTCAATAGACGTGGTGTATTCATACCTATAGTATAAACCCCAAAATGTATTAACCTTGTAGGTTACAAGGGGGTGTTTATAAGGAAAATGAACAAAATGAATGAAATTACTAAATACAAGGCAAGACTTGTGGCACAAGACTTCCTGCAAAAACCTGGGATTGATTATGAGAAAACATACTTCCTCGTTATGGATATAACAACATTAAGATATTTGATAAGTTTAGCGGTTTTTGAAAATTTAGACATGAGACTCATGGATGTTGTAACCACATACTTATAAGGGGACTTAGATACAGAAATTCATATAAAAATCCCAAAAGGAATTACTTTGCCCGATGCAAAGCTGAAGAGTACGTACTCAATACAACTGAGAATATTATTGTACGGTTTGGAGCAATCTGGAAGGATGTAGTCTAATCGTCTTAGTAAATATTTGTATAAGGAAGGATATGAGAACAGTCTCATTTTCCTATATATCTTTATAAAGAAATCCTTAAAATGATTTGCAATAGTAACAGTTTATATTGACGACATAAATTTGATTGAGACTCCAGAAGAGCTCGGAATATTAGACCATCAGTCTAATTATACTAAGAATGTCTAAAATGCTTTGATATGGACAAAACACATCCATTATGTACTCCCATAGTTGTTTGGTCTTTAGATATAAATAAAGATCCATATTGTCTAATTGAGAAAAATGAAAAGGTATTGGGTTCTGAAGTACCATACCAAAGTGCTATTAGTGTTTTAATATATTTAGCACAATATACCAGATTGGACATTTCATTTTTAGTGAATCTACTTGCCAAATACAATTTTGCGCCAACGCAAAGGCACTAGACTTGGTATCAAACATATCTTATGCTATTGATGTAGCACAATTGATTTAAAACTCTTTTCTTGTAAAGATTTCAAGTTCGTAGGATATGCAGATTCAGGATATCTCTTTAATCCTCATAAGGGTCAATCATAGATAGGTTATTTATTTTTTAGTGGTAATGTTGCTATTTCTTAGCGCTCTATTAAGCAGACTTTGGTAGCTACCTATGGTGCCCGGATACGGACACGGATACGGATACGGATACGGGAAACGGGGACTCGACATGCCAATTTCAAAATTTTTGGACACGAATACGGGTACGGTATTACCTAAGATATGATACGGATACCAGGATACAACACGGATATGGACATGGATATAATTTGATTATAATTACTCAGAATTAGTATATTAAAACATGATTAAAATTTATAATCCTAGAAATTCATTAGTATAAGCACACATATATTAAATAAAAGAAGTGAAGATAAAATAAGAGTTGATGTTACATACCTTGATTTTCAGCGATTCATGAAGAAACCTTGAAATTTACTTGCTTGATTAGTGATGACTTATATGAGTATATCTGTATTCTGCATCACAATTCTAGAGTCTACTATTTTTAAAGAACATTAGTTAAACCAAAAAATATTCCATCTATAAACACAATATATGATGAGTATTTGCATAATACTTCATAATACATGAATTGAAAATACAACAAAAATCATATAACATCAACAAAGTCTATTGTTCAACTTCAATATGTTAACAAAATATGTCAACAACAATTAACAAGTAACATCTTAAAGAAAATCATGTTAAAAAAGTCTAACAAGCAACAATTATAACAACTTAAATAGTTATCATCCAAATTCAAGTTCACTATTAATAATCATCATTAGAATCAAATACTTGTTCAAATTGAGCTCCCTCCTTATCCTTTCCATGCATATGAGAGGATGATGTGCCAATATTTGTTTCTTCCATTTCTTATTCTTCAATCCCCAAAAGTATTTCTTCATCATCATCTAATGTTGAACAACCATTGCCTTGTTCTTGATGGAATTAATCTCCAACTCCAACATCCCAATATTGTGATAGCCCTTTTCTAATATAGAAAATAGTAAACCAAGTTATTATACAGTCATAACTCATAAGAACTAAATATTCTAAAATTAAATAAAAAAAATAATAGGTGTGACTTGTATTCTTCTTTTCTTCTTGAAAGTAAACGGAGATTACTATGTACATGTACCAAAACTTCTGCTCTTCCAGTTGTTAGCTTATTTCTTTTGATGGTATGAATTTGAGAATATGTACTCCAACTTCTTTCACAACAAGATGATGAAGCGGGTTGGGAAAGAAGCTTTGATGCTAATTCTGACAACATTGGAGTACTAAATCCATGCATCCCTCACCGTACAAGAGGATCAGAAGTGTTCATATCTTCCATTACATGTAAGTTACTAAAATAACCAGAAGGTGTGCAAAACTTTCCAAACTCCACATTCACCTCTCTAACTTTCTCTGGTGGAAAGTTACATGCAACTCGGTTACATGATACTTCTGCATCTTTGTTTGGAGCAACACATTTTACTCCTGTACCTCCTCCATTAAGCCATGCATAGCTATAGTATTTGGAATTGAGTGAGTGTGCAGCACAGTGTAGAGGGATAAGACTTTTATTCCATCTTGAAACAAGTATTTCATGCAATACATCAAAAAATTCTGAATGACCAACTAACATGTCTTTCTTTTCATGTTGAAATACTCTAACTTTTACATCTTCACTCATTGTGTCCCACATTTCATATACTAAGTGTAAAATTGGTGTATCTGTGTCTGCAATTCTTAGCATATTAATTATGGGTTCCGTAAAATCCAGAAGGTAGTCAACTTTATCCCACCATTCATCATTTAAAATTCATTCTTTTATGAATTGAGGTTTCTCCTCATCTTCTTTTTTTAAGTATTTCCAATCTCGGTCAATGACCCTTTTTTGCAAAGCTTCTTTCACTTTCTTAATTCTCCTTATCATTACTATTGTAGATGCAAAACGTGTTTAAGCCATACGTAACAACTTCAACTTTGAAAAAGAATTGAAAATTGAAAGAGCCATATTATGGTTGACAATAAAATTTCTAATATCTTTTATAGCTCTTTCAATTTCAACTATCCACTCTAATTGTGCAAACCTTCTTTCATTTTGTGGTATATTTTTTGGTTGACAAATGTTCTTCAAAGCTAAATTTAGCGTATGAACTACGCATGGAGTCTAGAATATATGAGGATATTTACCCTCAACGATTTTTCCAACTGCCTTGGAAACTGCAACATTGTCTATTAATAATTTGCACCACCTTGGATGGACCCACCTCTTCGACAACTTGCACAAATAATTCTGACATATATGTTGCATCTTTGTAAATTCCCAATGCATCAACTGCTTTAACAAACATTGCTCCATGTGATGAAACAGCCATGAAGTTAATCAATGGTCTCCTTTGAACATCAGTCCAACCATCAGATACAATAAAAACCCCTGTAGCATCCCATGATCTCTTAAATGTATTCATCAAGTTTTTTAGGTTGCTTCTCTCTTGCACCAATAATGAATTGCGCAATCGGTTATATGATGGTGGAATATAACCCGATAAATGTGAGTTAGCAACAGAAGGAATGTAATCAATGAAGTATGGATCTTTGGAAAATTTAAATGGAATGGCACCCGAATAAAACATTCTTGCACACTTTTTATCTAGTTCATCAATGGTGGTCAACTTGAATGATTGCTCAATTGATCCTTCTGAAAACTTTCTTTTTTTTCCATCATCTAGCGAAGGTAATGGGATATTTAAGGGTGCTCTTTTTTGTTTCTCTTTCATTATTTGAGCATCAAGTTGCTCTTTTTCTTTCATTATTTGAGCATCAAGTTGCTCTTTTTCCAATTCTTCTCTAAGCTTCAGATCTACTTTTGATCAACTTTGGATTCCCACTCCACTTATCTTAAGTAAATGAGCCTTTACTCTAGAATATGATCCATTAAATGACTTCTTACAAAAATTACATGTCCAACTTCTATTACCACCGCTCATGGTTTTACCACCACTTACATGTGTCAGATATCTCCATAATGGGGCTTCTAGTTCTACTGTCTTTTTTCAAAGTGCTACTAGCTTGAGATTGGATCTCATCACTTGTTGAAAATGTAGTTGTTTGAGCCATTAAGAAGAAAATATAAAGAGAGCAACTTTTCCAAAAAAAAATTTGCTGTGAGAAAAAAATATACATGTATGAGAATAGAAAACCCTTGGAACTGTGATGAGATCTATATATATAGGTATGAGAGGAGAAAAAATAATGATAAACTAGAGAAGAATAGAAAAATAATTATAAAAAATTAAATAAAATGTTTGCATTTCACCTGTGATGAATCTCACGAATGAGAAGGAAGGTTGATGATGCAAGTTTAGATAGAACCAAACTTGGAAAATGAAATAATGAATGCAGAACAGGAAGTCTAAAATGTTGGAAGCTGGAAGCGAACCTGCAAAATGGATGAACTTGCAAAATGGAACATGAACCGTTGAGAGAAAACAGAACCGAGAGAGTGAAGATTGAAATCAAGTTTTGTAGTATGGTGACGAGTGTGCTATTCTTCCACAATTTAGTGTGGGTACTTTTATAGCTTTCTCTTCCACTATTCATCCAAATGAAAATGGCTAAGGTGTGCCAAACTCATAATATAAAAAACTACTTTGAAAATGGGAGAACCGATTGAAAAGGAGGAGCATGCCTTGCATTTAATGCAAGACAAGTGAAGAGACATTTTAGCCAAAAATAAATTAAAAAAAAGGAAAAAGTTGAAGTGATTGATGGAAAGCTTGAATTGTATATTTTTTCATATGGGTAAATACTTGTATAATACTTATTTATTCTTTTGGGGTAAAATACTAGTATTTTATTGACATATATATATGTATATAGTATGATATAAATAAGTATTTTAATTGGGTATAGTATAAATGAACTATGAAGTCTTTATATATATATATATATATATTTTGGGGTAAACTACTAGTATTTATATTGACATACTACTAATATTTATATTGACATATATATGGTATGGGCCTACTATACCATATAAAATGGGCCTACTATAGATACATGTGAAAAAAAATAGTTTGATAAAATTGGCACTATTTGTTGCCCTTAATTTAATAGCTATAAGAATTAAGAACTAGTGGTCTTTTAAGCATAGATTCCTTTTTTAAATTCAATTCAAAGGTGGATAAAGGTTTGATAAGTGAGATTGGGCCTGGTGCCAAATTCTGATAGGTGAAAATAGAAAAGGGATTAGAGATTTTGAGCTTATTTACATATTAGAGATTTTTTTAAACCTCTAATTAATTTTCTACTTTTAGAGTTAACTTAAAACTTTTGCCTCAAAAAAAGCTAGGGAGGCTACTTATTTATTTTTAGATACTTTTAGATAAATTGGATAGTGGTGTGGTCTATGTGGATAGTTTCATTTATATATATTTTGGATGAAAATAATATTGTAATCCAATTACCTATAAGTGGATAATCCAAAATGATACAAATGGTAGATTCTATGTTATAATTTTTAGAAGATGGGCTCAATTACCTTGATGCAAATGGTAGACCTTTTATTTTAGGCCATAATATATTTAGCTTTTATTAATTATATTAGAGTTTAGAAATAACCTCACACCTAATTTCAGCGGCAGACCCAAATGGATGTATGTAAGTCCACCCCTACCTAATTTAGTAGCCCATAAGATTGGTGGTCAGATGACAGTGAATTTTTTTTTTTTATTGAATCCAAAGGTGTGTATAGGGTTTGATAGAGTGAATTTGGGCCTGGTGCCAAATTGTGGGGGATTGCAGGTTAAAAAGGCATTCAATTACCACTGTGATCTATCTTTACAATTTTATTAATTTCTTGGTCGAAAAATTGTTAAATTGTAAATAAACATCAAAATTTGAAAAATTAATTATAGGTTTATTAGATATTTTTAATTTTTAATATGCACAGAAGTTCTAAATTACAATTACAAAATAAGAGCTTATTTTTAGAATTGCGAAATGGGATAATACATGAGCAGACTCAAGTATGGGTATTGTAGGTGCTGCATGTGTTCAAAATCTATATGAAAATTTTGGATCCACTTCCAAAAATTCCAATAAAAATTGTGGGTCCATTCTAAAAAACCACATGAAAATGCTCATTTTGCCCCCAAATGATTAGGTCCTACACATCTCAAATAAAAATGTTGAGTCCGCCACCGGGGTAACACTAACTTATTAATCAAGTCTTATGTGATAATGTAATCATGAATATCACCCCAATTGTTAGCTGGATTACACATTACTTTAATTTTTGACCAGTTAGTGATAAAAAAATTTTCACCGAAAGTCATGTATCATTATTTTTAGTGATAAAAATCCAATATTGATTTTTTACCGGCCATTAAAATGAAGGGAGAGAAAGTGGCTTCAACTTTTGAGGAAATGAAAAATATATTAAGAGTCAATGACATTACACAAAAAAGATCATTTTCCAATTCACTTTCGTACTCTAGTATAAAATAATGTAAATAATAATACAAGTAATATTTTGAGCTCTTACAAGTTACAAGTTTCAAGTGAGAGATAAGAGTAAAAAAATAAAAAAAGAGGGATATGATAATTGATGAGTTGGTACCCACTTGCATCTTATGTTGATTGGATAATGTCGAATCAGCTCAAAAAATTAAGTTTTTGCCAATGTAATCTCTTAAAGGACTGATTTACATGGGGAAAAAGCACAAGGAATCTTTACTTCATTAATTCCAAATCATATATTTTGTCCCCAAATTGTATAATAATGGAGAAGTAAACCCAAGCACTGTTCGCTAGTTGCAACTTGGACCTAACTTAAAATACTGTGCAATGCCTTTTTATAAGAAAAATGAAAAGAATATGGAGCCTGCTGTAAATACTAAAAATCCCATTCAAAAGCCCTTTGCCCTACCTATTTCCACTATTCAATCTTCAGCATCAGCCCTTTCATGTCGGCGACAATACATGAGCTTGCCTCCTCTTCGCACGATCAGTAGCCTCGCCCACAAGGGCCATCTTGCTGTCGTCCTCCAAGCCATCTTGTCTCCCTCTCTTTCGCAACGTCATGCCGACGCCGATGCCCTCTCTGTCCCTGCTAGCTTCTCTCCACTCTCCAATGGAGTTCTTTGATGGAAATGGAAGGTCTCCTTTGAAATCTCTACTATTTGCTACCATGTAAGGAGTTAGGACATCTTTGATCTCTTCACTCTTCAACATTAAGGTTAGCTTCCTCTTCTTCTTTCTCCTCCTGGAACAAAAGGGAAAATAGTTAGGGCTTTTCTTCCCCTTTCTAATTAATTACAAAATCACATGAATCTTTATAGCACAATGAAAGGGGATTTGAACTGTTTTTTCTGTTTTGCTAAATCTCTGATGATTTCCTTTATTTTTGTTTTTTTTATACAACTCAATATTGCTGTATCCGATTTTTTTCGACGTATCCCTACCGTATCTTGCTGCATCCCGTATCCGTACCCGTATCGGACCATATCGGTACGGGTACCATGGGTAAAACCACGTATCCGGGTATCATAGGTAGCTACTTCTTCTAACTATGCTGAGATTTTAACCCTCTATGAAGCCAGTAAGGAATATGCGTGGGTAAAATCTTTAATTTAGCATATTTATAGTTCTTATCAATTGCCTCTTAGTACAGGCACACAAGCATTATTACAGAGACAATGAGGCATGTATTCAACAAATTAAAGAAAGATGCATTAAAGGTGACAAAACGAAGTACATTTCACCAAAGTTCTTCTTCACACATGAGCTTTAAAAGAACAATGAGATTGAAGTCAAGCAAGTTCGTTCAAGCAATAACTTGACCGATTTATTTACCAAGTTTTTATCAAAGTTAACATTTTAGAAGTTTGTACATGAGATCGACGTGCATAGAGTCTATCATCAAATAATGTAAAGGTTATTGTTGTCAAGGGGAGTAATTGATCTGAAACATACTACCCAGGAAATATGTGCGTTGTATTTTTTTTCCTTTTCTAGGTTTTATCCCACTGGGTTTTCCTAATTAAGGTTTGACGAGGCAGCATTATGCTCGTCCAACACGATTTCAATGATCTTGTTGAACGTTGTATACTTTTACCTTCGTTTTGGTTTTTATCCTACTAGAATTTTCTTTTGCAAGGTTTTAATGATGCAATTGTCATTGAATGGTTGTCATGCAAGGGGCATTGTTATAAGGGATATATATTATCATAGGTGGCTGCCCATATTGGGGCCCAAATTAGATAGGAAAAGCAATTAGGGTTAAAGTCCTTCCATATTAAGTTGCTTGAGGAAGAAGCAATCTTATTCTATAAATGAAATCTTCCTCCTCTCCTTATGTATACCTCTCTCCTTCATTAATAATAATCTCTCTCTCTCTCTCCCTCTACTATTTTCTCTTTCATTACAATAATTTGGATATTTTGATATTCACTGGTGCCATTGTTAGCATTGAATTCCGTTACATTTGCAGGACGGTGAATGGGACTTCTCAGTACATGGCTAGATTTGGAAGTAGGAAGGTGAATGGGACTGCTCCGGCTAGATTTGGAAGTAGGCCGGTTTGGGACAGTTTGTGGTTGGACAATTGCCTAGGCTGGTTATGTTGATCCAGTCGGCTGTTGGTTTTTCTGTTTTTTGGCATTTGTGGTGTGATTGATTATAATCTCCTTTTACCTATAAAAAAAAAAAGTGACAAGTAATCTCCCACCACTGCCTTTGATTGAAAATAATCAATTTCTAACCTGCTTTCCCTTGTATAGACCTCTTTAAAGTTACTAGTGACCATTGGATGTTAATCCACTATTCTCCGCGTCAATATTTTAAATGTTATCAAAAGTTGGCTTACCCACATCCTCCAAATAGGATTCTACATCTTAATCCTAAGATAGGTAGGGTTGGGTTGGTCTAAAACAAGGAATATCCTATTCCTTATTGATAAACTCAGTGGCGATTAAATAGTCCATCAATAACTCCACTAACCCGTCAAGAGTAGCTTTCTCTATATTGATTCTAGATTATCTTTTCAATATTTTCTGCCATGGTTACTATCTTCTTCTTCTTCATCTAAACAACTTCGACGTTCTTGACTTCCTGTAAAACTTGGAGAATCCATGCTCATTTTTGTCTTATAAATCTCTTATATCAATTGTCATACTCTTTTCCTGAAATTCAACCATGTAATTAGACAGAGTGGTTGGATTAGTTTGTAGTATTTGACATTACACCATGTAATACTTAGAGTTTTATAGCTTTCAGTTCGTATTTGAGATTACACCATTTAATAAAGATGCAAATCTTTCGCATTGTGTTTTGCATGTCTAAACTAGTCTATATGTCCCTATAGGACATGAAAGTTGTGTAATTTCAGCTAAACATGAAAGTAAGATTTTTTATGTTATCCAAAAAATGAAAAAAAGTTTGTGGATGTTGATGGTGGTCCCAATCCTACCTTTATCACACGGATGAATGAAAAAAGGAAACAATCTTTCATGATTACCGATCAGCTGATCAGGTGTATCAAGATACCCAACTTGCACTGTGGCCCGTAAAATCACTGATTTGTGGCCTGCTTTTATCCAAGTTCCTCCCCTTGTGACCTGGACGCATTCTTAATATGACTTTGATCACATCATATATATTCACCACTGAATTTGAATAATAGAAATATGTGGCTAAATAAGCAAGTTATTACCTCTTCTTCATTATCATCTGTGTCCCATTTTCAACATCATTCAAAGCCCCAGCCAAGATGGTTAGAGAATGGATCATCCAGTTTTTGCCTTTAGGGTTGTCACTGGACTCATGCACAGTCCAAATCTGCCAAGTTCCGAGTCAAATAAATAAAGGGTCAGGCTGTCCAACTGCCCAAGGCCAGACCCAGGTTTAGAATCTGGATCTCTTATTGGACCAGACTGGGTGTCAAGTCCTGGTCCATTAGACTCTAGTGATATATAGGTTTTAATAAAATATATGCACACATATGTAAATGCATATTAAGATGGACCTTTGTTTTTATTTTTGCTTTGAAGGATTTGAGAACTCAGACACACTGGACTCATGAAACCATCTCAGCCACAACCGAGGAGATAGCTATTGTACTTGTAGAAATGGTATACAAATAGCTTTTGACCTATAAAAAAAATAATTTATGGCATGGATTTGTCAAGTCTGGACGCAGGCCCAGTAAGTCCAGCCTCAATCTAGCCCATTGAGGTACATTTCTCTCCCCCTGTGTGCGCATGCATGTGTGTGTTTTGTGTGTTGTGCTTACATGTGTGCATGTGTTAAATATTAAGAAGTGGTGTCATTTACCTGGCCGGCTTTTAAATATTAAGAAGTGGTGTTATTTGCTTGGCTGGTCGAGATGCTTTCTCCTTTGTAGCTTTTCCCTGTTTTGAGCAATGAATTTTTTCCTCTAACAAAAAAAAAAAAGGAAGAAAGAAAGAAAATTTGCAGTTTTATTTGCATCATTTGGGATCTTGACAGTGTAGTGAACAAAGCACCTTCTGGAGTGACTGCCATCGACTATCATTTAATAATTAAATTATCTTTAGCATGGTGAATCAGTGAAGAGAATCTGGCGTGTACAACTACTAATTATGTGGTTTTTCTAAAATCACCTCAATACCGCTCTGGCTGTTTTTTCTTTAGGAGCCGACCTGAGTGTAAATTTATTGCTTTTGCTTTTTCAATAGGTAAGAAGTAAAATTTTTTTACAAGGAGAAAGAAAGCATGGCCACAGAGACCAGCAAAAGATGGCTTAAAAGGATTATGCTAAAGCAAACAAATGAGAAGGCCACACCACACAAATATGTAACAAATTAGTCAACTTTAGCATATAAATTGGAGGTCGTATATATCCCTGACTTAGCTAAGACATCTGCCATAGCATTTGCTGTCCCACACGCACGTTAAAAGCTAATATGCAGAGGCAAAGAAAACACTTTGATCACTTGGAAATAGTAGAACAGTTTCCATGGATGGTCAACTGATGAGTGTAAATTTATTGTGTTATCTTATGGTGACCAACATATCAATTAGTATCAAACTAAGAGCTTATTTGGTAGGTCTAGTCTTATTTTTGTAGACCTTCAAAATAGAGCCATTAAAAAAAGAGCTATAAAAAAAAGAGGCTAGAATTAAAATATGTGTTTGGCAATGGAAGCATCTATTTTAAATAGATCATTTTAAATTAATAGTTGAAAGTTTTTCACAAATATATTGAGATCTAATAGGTGTCAGGCCTTGAAATTTTACTCCATAACCATGTTCGGCCTCCCAAAGAGATCTAACGGTTTGGATCTTGTGTTTGGGGCCCCTAATTTTTTTTAAAATATTTAATAATTCACGTTTTTACAAAAATATCTCAAGTTTGGTGATGATCCAATGGCTGAAATTTGTTCTCACAGTGGTCATTGACCTCCTACACATTTTCAATGGTTTGGATTGTTATTTATTGTCCTAGAAATAATAATAAAAAATTAAAAAAGAGCCTGCCTATGGACTAGTTAAAAATTGAGCATATTAAATCAATGGTTGAAGATTTTTTACAAATTTCTCGAGATCTACAAGGAATCGATCCTTGAAAGTTGACCCCATAGCCGTTTTTAGTCGTCCCAACATTTCCAATGGTTTGGATCTTGTGTTTGGGCCCCATAGAATTCAAAAACTAATATCCAATGGCTCATGCTTTCTTGCACATATCTTGAGATTCATGATGATCCAACAGCTAAAATTTGGAGAGATGGCTGTGTTTGATCATGTGAACATTTTCAACGGTTTGGATCTAGATTTATCTTTTCGGATTTCGAGAAAAATTAAAAAAATCGAGCTGGGTGTGATCCTCATAAAACACTGTACCAGCGCCTCTTTTTTTCTTCTTCTAATTTGGAAATGCATCATGAGGAGGGCTGTGGAAAATAGAGGTAAAGCCTCTACATATCTAAATTAGATGGGGCACAAAAGCACATGTCAAATGCTCTTATTTTTACAAACTCTATTAAATTTAAACATTTAGACAAATAAAACCTAAAATTAGTGATACCAAACACGCACTAAAACTAATGAAAATTCAAAGAGAGAAAGTGTTGGGAAGGGATTGTATTGATCATGGTGGTCTCTATATCTGAAAAAGAGGACAATGACAAAAGGGCATTTTGGTTTATGTGCCTTCCTCCTTGTGGCTGATTTTACACAAGAATTATTTATTGCTAATTTTAATCATTTAGAAGTGATCCTCCATAATATGAGGCTCACCATGGGCTTTTTTGTTTGGTTTTTTTGTTTTATCTTCTTCAAGGATTAGAACTCACCAACATGGACTGCTGGCATCCCTAACTACCTGAGGAGGAGCCGGGACACCATTTTGTTTTTGTAACATTACCTATTTGAAAAGAAAAACTAGTTTGAAGTCATTGTCAGGCTGAAACATAAATTTGGTTTTAGAAAATACGTGAGGCATGGGCCCAAATCCTGGCCCATTAAGACTGTAGCCCATGTTTTGAGTTTGATCTTGATGGAATTTACCATCTAGTCTTCTTTCTTTTTATTTTATTTATTTATTTATTTTTGTTACGTGAGAGAGAATGTAAACTATCATATTTGTAAACTAACCTAATTTATCAGGCGTCCTCCACGTGTCAGCATGCTCCACCTGAGCATCTTCCTCCTCAGCCCAAGTACACTTGGGGTGGTACTCTTGCAATGCGGGGGTTGATCCTTGGCACTTTGGGTGGGAAGCGATCCGTCTTATCGTCCTACCACTGTGGCATCTTATACTTCTTGGGTAGGGCTGTTGATGGCCAACCCTATGTACCAATTATGTTAGTTGAGCCAGTCATTTAAGTATAAATAGTCCTAGGCCCAGTATACTAAATAGTTGGGTCAAAAGGGCAGGATCGGTTCAGTAGGCATGGTATTTTCATGTAAGGTAGGATTTATAAAGGGATTGGGATCCTCTCTCCTACTTCATTGACATTGGTATTTGGTGTTTTTATGGAATTTCTACAAACAATTGGTAGGCATGTGATTTCCCAACACTAATCACCAATTAAATAATATGGTAATACAATTAACGCGAATATACATCAAACCACCAACTTGTAAAGAAATAATAAACACAAGATAAGAAACAAAGAAAACATAAGATTTATGTGATTTGGTCGCAATGTTTAACCTACATTTATGAATAAACAATGCAAAGCTTTTTCTTTACATTTAATGGAGTTTACAAGCCAACTATCAAGAGAAACTCTAAGAACTCATTTATAATTACAAACTTACAATGCTTTCTCCCCTCCCCTATCTTCATCTTCAAAAATTTTCTCTCATGTCTCCTCTCCCAATCTCTACATTTTCTAATAATGAATGGAAAGGAACACACCCTCTCTTTTCCCTAAGATTTTCTAAGAAGAAAAAAGCTCTGTAACAGTGGATTGACTATACTTGGCTCTCAAAGGAAGAGTTAAAAGAGAGAGTAAAAATAGAACAGACAAAAACACAAGGGGGACAGGACTTCACACGCGTTGTACATACACACACAAAATACATATTCAATATTTCATAGAGTATGTTTGCCCCAAAAAAGAAAATTGACATTAGCAGCCTGTGTTATTGGAACTTACTCACGCTGCTAAATGTAAGACAATTTGAAGATTTATTCGTTGATCTGAAAAAAATCAAGTCCAATGGGCATAGTTATAACTTGAATTAATTGTGATAACACAGTGATATTTTCTTGAATATATTATGTCGTGATGTTATTATCATATAATAACATCCGATCTAAGCTCTGAAATGGGTGCAATTAATAATAAAAAGATGAGTTTCTATTTTAACTATCCATTTTGTAGTCGTAGAATAGATAATTATGAGCATCCAATATAACTATTTTTTAAATCTACAAATAGATCCAAGGCCCTCATCCATTCACGAACCCTATCCTAAAGAGTATGTCATCCTCATGAAGCAGCACGTGAGAATTCCTATCCCTTGACAGCGACTCAGTTCCTAAGCCAGGCTAATATAGTGATAATATGAATTCGTTGCAATAGCATGGTGATATTTTCGTGAGCATATCACATCAAGATATCATAACATGATAAAATTGAAGTTTTCTTCAAAAATGAGATTTTTCTTGATATTTATCAAGACATCATCGCCAACGTGATAAAAGCGCATATGATGCTATACCTATTGAGGAAAGTATTGGTTTCTAGCACCTTATTTTCATTCTTATTTTTAATTTAAAAATAATTTTCTATATTATCCTGAAATTTTGAATTTAAATTATCTCTTACCCTAATTAACTCAATAATGACATCTGCAACACTGGTGATTATCACGACCGTCCAAGCCTATCCCAATTCCCTACTTGATATATGCAGAGGCTACAATGATGGTAAATAGGCCCACATTTGATTGTTCATATTGCACCATTGTGAGGCCCATGTATTCCTATACCCATTTTATTGGTGATGATAGATGCACCACTCTCATCTCTCCCTTACCAAGCAAACGTTAGGCAAGTTCGTAAACAAAGATTCTGTATGTTTTAAAGCAGATATTGGTTTGGTTGTGTCATGGGTCCTTGGTTGGTCATCCAAGTAGTGATGGTTTATTGTTAATCAATGATTTGTAACATTGATGAATGTGGTAATAAAACAGAGAAACATGGATAGGGAAAAAGAGGAAATGAAGGTCTTCAACCAATAAAAAGGAACAAGTTGAGCATCAAAACATTCTTACTTGTAGTCTTGAAATTGGGCACAATGATTGAAAGTGGGGAAATGTTGTGGGGGTGGGACTCTTTTTCTCTTTTAGATTAATATGTACAGAGTGAGATTTCACAACTTTTAACTCACTTTTTCTCCTTTCATTACTAGGTATAAATGGAGGTCATCAATTTCTTATTTTGAGAATTGGTCAATTTGAAAAGGAGGAATAATCCATGGTGTAAAGGTAGAACACAAGAAAGGAAGTATAAACCATCTCCACCGTTGGATCAGTTTAAGAATCTTTTAACTGAGGGCCACCTATGCAAGCATTGCACCCACCAAATTAATTGGCCACACATATTTAACACAATGAGTAGTCAATGTGGAGTTCAAGTAGGATTTTGATGTGAATTTTTTTTATTTTACCATATTTAGATGAAAAATATAAAGTAGAAAAATAAATTTGTGATGTGACATCACTTACCTTGTATTTCTCTACAAGCCCTTTTCTTTGCTCTCTTTTTTTTTTATAAAATAATATAAGTGTTGTTTAGTAAACTTTATGACAAAAATTCTTTTTAATCTACAGTCATTCTCTTACATATATTTTATTTTATACTATTTAAATAAAAATTTTACAACACCTCTACTTTTATTAATTATATTTTATCCATACATTTTATGATTTGCCATCCAACCAATCGTTACTCCTCCACACATGTCCCTCCTACCGTCGTACGGCAACTTAATAATAAATTAATTAGCAGCTTATGGTTGACGTGAGTTGCGCCCCGAAGTTGATAAGCACGGTCCCCATTCTCTTAAGGGTAGTATGCAATGCTAATAAACATAGATCCGCTTCCTCGTCTTCTTTCTCTTTGGTTTGTCTCTTCAGAACTGGATCAGTAGACTCGAAATTTTGGCCAACCAGTCAAACATGAAAATCATAAACAAGTGAGTTAGTGGTATTCCCAATTTCAAGTGGCAAGTGTTGTCAGTTGTGTAGTTTGCTTTTATTCTTCTTTCTGCCTGGTGATTGATATAAGTTTTCTTTTTAATAAAAAGGTTAAAAATGTCAAAAAAATATTGACAAATCTGTCAATGTGGTGCTTATGACAATTCAAACCTTTTTTAACCCACATGGAAATTGTTAGAAGGTGTGCATCTTGGATAGCACTCCTAATCAACTGCAGTAGAAAGAATGAAAAAAATGAATTGAATAAACAATTAACTCATAGATCAATGCTAGTGTATCACACTATGTTTTTAAGACAAAATTTGTCCCTCGCAGTTATGCTTATAGATTTAGATGATTATCTCCCAAATACAATGATCTTTCAACGAGTAGCACTTCTCTGAACGTTCCCGAAAACCAAACTCTCTTAGAATGCAGACAACAAATGGAAAAAAAAGAGGAGGAAAATGACTTCCAAATTGGGTAGGACCGACCCCCTTTTATAGCTAGCAAGGTGACTGCTGCTCGAAACAGTCATGTAACTATTTAAACCAAACAATACAACTCTAGGTTGCAATTTTTGGACTATTAAAGGCTTTGTAGCTTTCAGCAAAAAGGTATATATGGGCTTGGGCCTACCCAAGCGTGGACCTGACTTGACCAAACCTGGTCGAGCAGGGCCTGTAGGACGGACTAGCAGCGGCACGTGCGGGCGTGGGTTAAACCCATGTGGTCTATGCGGTCCCTTTGGAACAAAATATGGGTGCCGCTTGGGTCCTAGCCTTGCAAACACACATAGGTTTATATAAACCCACTATGGGTTTTATATAAACCCACTATGGGTTTTACTTCCTAAACAATGTAGGATGCTAATTTTCCCACAACCAAAGCATTTAGCCATCTTCAACTAAGTTCAAAGGGGTAATTTTGGATTCAATTTCTCATTCACTCCTTAATGGTTTTTATTAAGTAATTGGTCAATGCCGTTCTACTATTGACGGAAAATACATTACAACCTAAGTGGGTCCCACATTTATTATTGTCTAAACTGGACCCAATGACCATTGTGAAACTCTTTTTTCCAATAATCCCCCACATGAATGGAAATTGGCTGGATAACTTATACAAATAACAATGCAAACACATAAGAGAGTAATATACTTAAAGGTTATTGAATAGATAAGGTAGCTTTTGGCTTTGAACCTTTCTTCGTAAAAAATATTAGATTTATTAGCTAATCGGTGAACATGATGTCTTGGACCATTCAACCATTTGTGTAACATTTTGGCCAACAAGGTGACTGCTTGGAACAATCATATGATTGTTCTCATTTGAAAAATAATGAATGTTGGCAAAACTGTATATATGGGCTTGGGACTACTTGTGCATGGACCCGACCCGACCCGTCCCGTCCCAGCTGGTTGGGCGGCAGTGGCAGTGGCAACGCGCTCGTGGGTTAAACCCATGTGGTCTATGTAGTCCCTCTGGGACAAAATTTGGGTGCTCCTTGGGGCCTAACCTTTTAAGAAAACAAAGGTGTATATTAACCCACCATGGGTTTTTCTTCCTAAGCAATGTGAGATGCTAGTTTTCTCATAACCTAAGCATGTAGCCATCTTCAACAAAGTTCAAGAGGGTAATTTTAGAGTCAATTTCTCATTCACTCCTAAATAGTTTTCATCAAGTAATTGGTCATTGTTGTTCTACTCTTGAAGGAGAACACATTACAACCCGGACCGCCACAAAGGATGAGTGGGTCCCACATTTATTGTTGTCTAAAGTTGACCCAATAACCATTGTGAAATCCATTTTTCCAACATAAATTACCATTGTATAATCGAATTGGCTCATATGAAACAATCTTATAGCAAATAAAGCGATATATACTATTAGATTAACTGTGTTAAATAGGTGACCGTTTTTTCTTCGCAATCATTTAAAGGTTTATTGAACTCAAATTCAAGTGGATTTTGGGCCAGTTCCACCACAGAGCTATCCCTTTACAGTTGTAAATTTGACCACGAGAAGATCAGTCTCACACAAGTTAAAACCAATTCATTCATTAGCTGTTGTCCAAAAGAAAGAACGGTCATTAGTACCTTTCAAAGTAGTGGAAAGACAGGAAATGACACAAGAATCTACATAGTTGGATGATGCCCCTTCTTTGGATATCTATTTAATCAATGGCTTGGTGGGGGAGCCACCATGGATTGGGGGATTCCTTGAATGGTTGATTCTAATCTAAACCTTTGATTGATGTTGTTCAAATAGACAATGTCACGACTTGGGCCTAAGAATCAGAAGATTAGGGTAATTCCCAATGCATGACATGCATATTTCAGTAAAATTTTTACCTGCATCTAAGTCTAAACTGAATTCCACAAGGGACATTCACATTCTAATACGCATGAATAACACTAATGGATGTCTGGCCGGGTATTTAACAGCCTAAAGCCTATCAGTATCTCCTATAATTTTCAATTTTTTCAATAACATTCAAATAGTATCAATCATCACATGAATCAATCCACACACTAAAAGTTAGTGTACAAGATAAATATATATTATATCCATCTGACACTTGTACGTCCTTGCTATAAACATACATGAATAGCTGTATGTAACTAGATACAGTGATGGACAACTATACAAGTCTAACAAAAGTATAAGAGAACTATGCACAAGAATAAACACTATACAAGTCTAGGATACTAACAAGTATCAACTATACATGTAACAGCCTATATTCATCTAGATACAAAAGAATGAGTCCCTAAAACTCAAAATAAATATTTCTAACTAACATTAATTGTAAGAACTCGAATTTTGGTTTTTAATTAGAATTAATTAAAACCCTTGATTTAATATCGATGGACCCCTCATGTGATTATTATTATTTTGAGATTTTATGCTATTTAAATTTGGCTAATTACTTAGTTACTCTGTGAGTCCCATAAATTATCAGAGTTTGAAAATGTTAGAGTTGCGTTCAAATTTGGAGTTTTATTTGGATTAAACCTCTTTATATGTACTTTTTTATCTCAACTCTACTTGAGGATGGAGTTTCATTTAAATTAAGCTTCCTTGGGTAAATTTGGCTAAGACTAGGGCTGTATTTGGCATTGTTTCTTTGTTGTTCCTGATTTTGTACCAAAACTGGGTATGCTAAGACCAGGTTGTGCTAAGATCAACCTGTATAGAACTTGTTTGGTAATATTATACTGATTTGTTCCATTGAGAATGTTCTCTGTGGTACTTGTTTGGCAACAATATAATAGAGGTTGGCTGGGAGAAGAGAAAGAGAGATGAAAGGGGGAAAAAAAAAGAAAAGAATAAGGGCTGGACAAGAAAAATGGACAGAGGTAAGAGATCCTTTCCCAACCCGCCTTTTTCATTGTATCCCATGCTCTTCATCATGGATAATGCCTTCTGAAAATCAACCCTTTGATCTAGCGGCCAGGATTGGCGGAGTCGGGGTTGGAAATTGCGAGGTGGAGCATTCCGGATTCTCTGGTGGCAATTCATCGGCAATGATGATCAGAACTTGCCCCTATCAGATCTGGCGGAAAAGAGGGATCTTTCCACTTTCGCTGTAAACTAGGTTGTTTTGGTTTCTCCATCTCTCTAAAGAGTGACTATTTGATTAATCTAGGGTTTGAGAAATTGTAGATCTATTATGTGATAATCTAAAAGTAGAGAGATTGAGGCTCCTGTAGATCAACTTCACTGTTTTCTTGGTGTTTTGTTGTGGGATGTTTTGAGCCCACTTCAGATTGATGAGATCACGTTGTGAGGCTGATCCTTTTTTTGGTGGTGGTAATCAAATTTTAGATCGGATCTGTGACTAATAACAGTACTAATTAGGTTTTTTACTAATGTTATTAGTATTGGATTGGTGGAAGATTTAGGAAACTTGGATTAAAAGGTCAAAAAAGAAAAAACACAGAGAAAGGGATGGAAGGAAGAAAAAGCACCAGGTGCATACATGAAAAAGGGATGGAAGAAAACTGGGAGAAGAGAATGAGAGATGGAAAAAAAGGAAAAAACACAAAGGAAGGGATGGAAGGAAGGGTGCGTACATACCATGGTTGCTTTTGCAGAAGAGCAAAGGCAATCTCTTCTTCTTATATCACGTGGAAACACGGGAGTGCTCGTGAGACAATTCCAAAAAAAAAAAAAAAGCGAATTGGAATTGTTTTCAATTTTCTTATCTCGCGAGTTAGATTTTTTGAGATAATTCCAGTGGGACGTAATATTGAAATACTGATTTTACTTACCAAACGTGTTTCCCACAGATTTTTTTGTGGAAACATAAGAACAACTCACTAGCACGATGCCAAACGGGCCTAGAATTCTTTTATTTTCTGATAAATACAAAGCTCTTTCAGCACGATGCCAAACGGGCCTAGAATTCTTTTATTTTCTGATAAATACAAAGCTCTTTCTTTCTTTGAATCCCATATACAAATATCAAGTCTGTCTCTCTTTTCTTCCTTCCCATAAGGTATGGTCTTTCCCCTCTATCTTTATCTCCTTTTAAAGTTGCTATATTAGGTTAATATCCTGATACTTTAAGCTTTTCTTCATGTTTATTTTATATGTCATTATCTAACCCATCATCTATTCTCCCTATGCCATATTTTTCATTATCATGAAATAGTACGATAGCATTATCTTACTGGGCCCAGAGAACCCAGCCCAGCCGAGCCCAGTTGACCCACCTGACCCGACCCATCTGTACTCGAGCTCATCTATTTCCTTCTCTTCCACTGTTCACCATCTTCTTCAATCTTCCCTTCTGTTTCGACCGATTTCCTCTCTCTTACTCTCTTTCCTTTCTTCTCTGTTCTTCTTCTTCATTTCGTTCCTTTCTTCTTCCTCCATAACAAAAAAAAACCCATCTGTGCAGAAGAACCCAGTTCCCCACTTCTTCTTCTCTTGAACAGTTCCTTCTTCCCTGCCACTGAACCCCACAGCCACGGCGCCTCGTCGTCTGTTCTTTTTTCTTCCTGTCTTCTTTTATTGTTTTCCTGTCTCCTTTTTCTTTTTCCATTTCTGCCTATTGACAGCATGTCCTCCTTCTTCTGCGTCTCATCTTCTTTTTCCAAGTTTCATGATCTTCTCCTTCACCCCATTGCAGAACCCATCCGTTTGTCACCTTCCGCCTGTTTCTTCTTCTTCTCTGCACCTCCCAGAACTGAGTTCACTTCATCATCTTCTTCCTTGTTTTCTTTTCCTTCCCTCCCTTTGCTCCCTCTCTTCTTCTCTGAAACTGGACCCATCTCCATTCTCTCCTCCCTCTTGTTATTTTGATCTTCATCTTGTTGGGTTTATCTCTTGTATTTCGATTTAGCTGGATGAGTCCATTGGGTTAGCCAGAAACTGGTTTAAGGTTTTGGTAATTGTATCGGGGCTTTTTTCGTGGCAAAGAAAGTAGAGACTATATATGTGGTTAGTCTGTAATCATAAATCTTGCGCACTGAAAAGAGGTGAGAGCTCTTTTACCCATGGTGTTCCCACACCACGTAGGTGAGACAATGTGAGAGAGTGAGAGTCTCTATATGCTTTACTTGTGATAGTGAAGATGGTCTCCGTGCCTATGATGTAGCCCTATTTGGGTGAACCACGTAAATCTCTGTGTCTCTTCTTGTGTGACTGGTTGTTTGTTGATCTTGGATTGATATATGTGCATAATGGGTGATGTAAATATCACTACACATCTCTCCTGGCTCCCGTTTCTTCCCTCTCCATCGTTTCCTCTTTTCTTCTTTTTCTGCTTCTTCCTCTGCGTCTGCTGTTCGTTTCTCTTCTTCTTGCACTTTTTCCCCTCGGTTTTTCTTCTTCCTTCTCTGCTGCGTTTTGTTCTTCTGCTTCTCCATCTTGGTTCTTCTTCTCTCTGTTTCCGGTTGCACTTGTGCACTCGTTCATTCCCCTGTTTGGATCCCTGCAACCGTCGTCTTCTTCTTCCGCTTCTTCTTCTTTTTCTCCTTGCTTCTCTTGCCTTCCTTTCCTCCTCCTTTCGTTTCCTTTCCTTCCTTCTCCTCTTCTCCTTTCTCTTGTTCTCTCCTTGTTCCTGACCGAAGAACCCAACCAGCCAGGCGTTACCCCCGGCCCCCTGCAACAGTGCCCGGCTTCTTCTTCTTCCTTTTCTTTTCTTTTCTTCCTTCTTCTTGTTCTGTTTCGTTTTCTTCTTTTTCTCTCATTGGTTTCTCTTCCTGCTCATTTCTGTTTGCATTCTCCTCCTCACTTCCTTCCAATTCCCTGCAACCAAACAGTCCCTATATGTTTTATCCATCGCTGTTTCTCCCGTCTCCTTCTTCTTCTCGTTCCAGCTTCTCCATTGCAACCATCTTCTTCTTTTCTTCTTCTTGTTCTCTTTTCTGGATTTTCTCCTCCCTTCTGCTGTTCTCTTCTTTCCATTCTTCTTCAATGTTCATCGTCTTCCTCTTCTTTTCTTCCCTTTCTTCTGTTCTCAGTCTCTCTCCCCTGTTGGTTTTCTTCTCCCTCTCTGCTTTCTTTTCTTCGTCTTTCTCCTTCATCTGTTTCTTTTCTCCTCTTCCGTTTCTTGTCCTCCTTCTCGTCATGTTTTTCTCTCCTTCGTTCCTCTTCTTGTTCTCCTTCTCTCCTTTCTACCAACACCCAACAGTCCACGCCAACTTCTTTTCTTCTTGTTTTCCCTTCTGCATTTTCTCTTCCCTGTTTCTCTTCTTTCCTGGTTTCCTCTCATCCAAACAGAGCCCATCTACCTTTTCTTCTTGTTTCTTCTTCTTTCCTCTCTTGGCCGTTCCTTCCCCTTCTTCTCTCCTTCTTCCCTGCATTTGCTTCTTCCCGTTTCTTTTATTCCTGCTCTTTCTCTTCCTTCTTTCGTTTGCTTTCCTTCTTACTCCTCTGTTGACTCCTTTTTCCCCCTTCTCCTTACTGTTTTTCTTCCCCGTTTCACTATTGTTTTGTTTTTTTTTTCTTCTTTACCATTGTCCGGCCACCATCTCTTACATAACCCGGTCCTCATCCAGCCCAGTGGAACCCATTTGACCCACTATCCTGGCCCACTCATTAACCACTTATGCAATTACACGGCTCAAAATCAACCAACTTAGATTATATGCATGCATAACTCGAACTATTCAGGCTCTCTTGCACTACCCAATTCAGAATTTAACCATATGTGTTAACCCACCTCACTAGACCCGCACCCACATCATGGCCCATTAATTCACACATGAACCCGAGTTAGGGCCCATTCAGCAAACTCCGACACCACCTTTTGACCTAAGTACAACTTGCTTAGTTTAAAGGCATATATTAAATTCCTAAGATTCCACTTTCAAGGCCTAATGAACTGAACCTCAAAAACCTATTTGACCCACTCAGCCAATGTACATGTAAGATATAGTTTATTTCGGGCCCAACCCATACGATTTTATGTGTACATTCTCACACCTTGATATAACTGTCATAACAGGAACTCACACCGGTTTTCTAAGCTCAGACGAGCCCAATTCTTTGAGGATTGACAATCAAGGCGAGAAGTCTGACTATATTACACTAGTACTTAAGTTTTCTATTCCTTATCTCGATTATGCTTTAAATCGTAATTTTGAGTTTTATTGAAATAATTATAGGATTTTCGAAGATTATTGCTGGCTTTAATTTGTTTGATATTTGCTAGACTTGATATTGTTTCCATTGATACCATCTTGTTATAGATTAAATTGATTTCTGTATCATTATCATTGATCTATTATTTGATTTGAGAATGATGGAATTTTGATGAAAACTTAATATCATTGGATTAATTTGTTTTTCCAACTCTGATCTTATTTGTGCACTTGAAATTATGAATTGGAAATTCATGGATTTTGGATTTTGGTTATTTGTACACCATTGATCTCAAAGGCATTCTCTAAAGTATGGGCAACACCCTGTGGGGTCGCTCATACGCAGATTTTAGCCCCTTTTTAGGTATAACATTGGGATTAGGACCCCTTTGTTCGATATTGCTAGTTTACAGCTAGTTTTCACTTTATTTTGAAGATTATCAGTATTTTTAGGCCTTGTGCCAACTTTGGATATGAAAACGGTTTGTACCTGGTAAGTATCTTATGCTTAGTCCAGGCCTAACTCTGGCGAGTACATTGTGTTACCTGTTTGCTAGGTTTTATGGTTCGTATTACTTATTGAATTTTACTCACTCTTGTTTTTCCTTTACGGATTTCGAGATTGATCTAGCTTACTTTGCGGATTGGGACTGAAGGATGAGCTGCGAAAACTTCAGCCTTAGATTTAGAGGATTGATTTTAGGATTTTATTAGAGTTGATAAATTGAATATTTTGTCGTGAGGATTACTCACACTTTGGTTTTAATCATTCTATCAGTGGATTGATTTTATTGAGATGTTAATTATGTTATTCCATCTAGATCAATTTAATAAAGTTTGGATTTTATTTATTTATTTTAATTTAGTTATTGTGAATCCGTCATGTCCCGTTATTTGAGGGTTCGAAGGACTTCAGATTTCAGTGCGTGATATTAATGGCTCAAAACCAATTCTAGGGATCAAAAGGGTAAGTTAATGGATCAACTCACTTAATGGCCCAAAACTAATTCTAACCCCACTAAATCTCTAACCAATGGTTCCCACGCGAATCCTAATCCTAATTTAACTAAAATATAAACAATACATTATACATCATAAATTATTAAATTCAAATAGGGTTAGACGTTACATTCCACAACAACCCCCCCCCCCCCCCCCACCTATTTGGTCCTCCAAATAAAAGCGTACTTTTGGGAAAAGTTCTAGATATTGCTTCTTCACTTGATCGCGGAGCTCACAAGTTGCTTCTCTCGGACTGTGATGTTCCCATTGTACTTTTATCCAATGAATGGTCTAAGTCCTCAAAACTTGTTCCTTTGTGTCGACTATTTGTTGCGGCCTTTCGACATAGGTCACATCCAACTGTACCTCCAATAGCTCATATTGCAACACATGTGATGGGTCAGCAACATGCTTCTTCAACATCGAGATGTGGAAGACGTTATAAACTCCTGCCAAATTTAGCGGCAATGTTAAATTGTAAACAACATTTCATATCCTCTCTATGATCTCGAACGGCCCTATGTATCTCCTGAATAGCTTCCTTTTCTGTCCAAACCTTAGTGGACCTTGGGTCGATGAAAATTTAGGCCATGTTTGTATACACACCAACTTTGCGGAAAAAGAAAATTTCCACGTCAACAATTTTCATAGTAATTGAAAACCTCATAAAAGAGGTTCCGTGGAAGTACAAAACTCATATTTGGTGCAAATTTATTTTCTTTGATGAAATGATGCAAATGTTGTTTAGGGCAACTGTGAATTGCTTTTGGAATACTAATTTTTTTGTTTGGCACAATAGTTTTCCACAAAAAAAATAGTGTGAACTCTAGTGGTGAATGCATCGCCACCCCCGTCCAATGATGCTCTCATGACTAGTGAACAGGGATGTAGACAGATGTGGCCCAGCTCCGATCCCACCTAAGATTAAATCCAGAAACACCAGATTGAGACTGCCCTTTGGATTGAAAGGGAAGATCCGGACTCTTAAGTTTAGTCTTTCACTCGACTAATGTGACACCCACCAAACCCACACATCTATGTATGTCGGTCAAATCTGAGGCAGTTTCAGACATAATAGATGGGGATCAAACTGACAACTTATGTACATGTTTAATTTGTAAATCAATCTCTTGCTCTGCCCGAGAATTGTGACCATACCTGGACTAGGACTTTTTAAATCACTGCTTGGGCTTGGGCTTGCTTTTTTTTTCTCTGACCCAACATGAACTTTACGAGCTGACACCACCTAGGGAAGTTAACAAAGTATTCTTAGAGCATGGATCTGGATTCAATATTTGGTCTGGAATGTGGCATAGATCCATATGTGGCTCGCGATACAGGGATTCGGTGTCTATTTTGAGGTGGCAACAACCTAGACGTATGTGCTGATGTAGGGCTGGGACTGAGCCGATTGGTAATTGCTGGTGAATATTCTACAAAACAGAAGGCTGAGTTATTTGGTTAGCTTGTAAATAGACCTTCTTACTGGCAATTGAGAGCCTGTCGGCCCATTTAAAACTCATTGTGGCATCACTGCATCTATCACATGGACAAAATCTTTCCATAGCTGCCAAGTACATGTAGAATCCATCTCATTTACTAGATTTATGCCCATTGCAACCCATAGGTTGATGTGCAACACATTGTTTAAATTCTCGGCCGATATCAGTTCGTATCGGCCGATACGAACCGGTATCGGTCCATACCGGTACGATAATATGAAGTTATCGATTTTCTGTATCGTTCTAACAAAATATCCCCAAAATATCGGATAATATCGGCCGATATTTCAAATTATCGGTGTGAACCGATATATCAGCCGATATAGGTCAAAATATCGGCCCACTATTTTTAAAATTTATTTTTCTTTTGTCCTATTTTCCTTCTTTCTTTCTCCTTTTAAATATATCATATGCTACCTTTTTTCTTCTTCAACACCTATTTCACTTGCAAGGTATCAAAAATACTTTTTTTTTATCAATATAGTCTTGAAAATCATATACAACTCTACTGAGGTGCGCATTTTGTATTTTTTTTTAAATTATTTAAATATAGCTTAAAAATGATGATTTTATGCTTTTTTTATTGTAAGTACATTTTATTATTTTAGATCAATACATATTGAGGTTAGATCAACTATTTGAGGTTTTAAAAATCAGAATTTTTATTAAAATCTTGTTGATCTTTGTAAAATAATTACTCAAATTTATCATCATTTTAAGTAAATTATAAATCTCTAGTTGCTTTGTGTTTTACTGTACTATCATAGTAAAACATGTTATCTTACAAGCGCAAGGTAGAACTTATTTAATGATTGAGTGACGAATACAAGCTTTATTTTCTTAAATTTCATACTAATAGATAGCCCATAAGTCATAACTACGTTGTATTTTATAAAATTTATGATATTTTAACTTGTTTAGTATATGTATCTAAATTAATTTAATTATAAATAAAATTTATATAGCTTTAGATTAAATAGCAATACATGAACATAACTTAAGGGGTCCAATAATTTGATATATGACTTATTTTACTGTCATTATGTCATATGTTATATTAATGTTCATGTTCTTGAATTTTACAACTTACTTGATAATTAAGTGATGAATTGATGGTTGTTAAATAATGAATGATGACTGATAAATAATGAGCGTGGTATAGTTATATATTATACAAGATACAAGTATAAGTGTACAACCACTATATGTAAATTATTAATAAATTGTATTCACTAAGATTTCATATTAATTGATAGTTCATATTTTATAAGTCATACTTATGATTCTTATAAAAAAAATTACATTTTTAGACAAGACAGCGATACAGGATATCATAACTTAGGGGGATCGATATTTTGATTTATATAGATTACTAATGAAAAAAAACATTATTTTCCAGTATTTCTAATATTTTGGATTTTTTGGATATTTTTTCAAAATTTTTTGGATTAAAAAAAATTTTACACCGCGACGACCGCGACAGACCGCGAACCGCGACCGATATCGATACCGTATCAGTTTTTTGGACCGACCGACCGATACCGTAACCGATTCCGCGATTTTCATCCATGGTGCAACATCGTCCCTCTTTCACTCCATTTCAATACTATATGCGAAAAAACTGGCACTAAACTACTAATTTTCAGGCACAGAGTTGCACTTGCTGGTTTCCAGACTCCGGGCCCTATTGGTCCCAAAATTTTTACCCGGTGTCCATTTAGATCATAGTAAACATAGTGCAGCCAAAAACCGTTTATGTCTACATAATGATTGTTATTGAAAGATTTTCCATCTAGATGAGGACCTACAGAGATCAGTGTTTTCGAAAACTTAGATCAGACCCTGGATCTGCGACGAGTGGAACAAATTAGTCCATTGACAGCTGTGATCATTTTGGCATGATGATAGCTATGGCATACCTCTAACTATCATCATGTTTGTATATATTGGTTCTTTACCATTGCAACTTGTTATCTAATCGGTGCAGTCCTAGAAGTGGTAGAGGGTATGCGTTTTAATTTAATCTCATCTTATTGCATTTAAAAAATATAAGCGTGTCAAGAAAATGCATTGCTAATTTTTGGTCGTTGATGCACGTCTGAGGCCTACTTGTGGGCCATATGTTGGATCTTTTAGGACTGCTTTTGGACTGATATGATTTTGGCCCAGGACTGAATTTTTGGCCCTTGGCATGCTAACAGATAGGCTTGTGTTAGTTCTTCCCTACTTAGCCATGGTTCAAATCTCCGCAGGCACTTTTTCCTTGCCAAAGGGCCTATATTATCTCACTTGAGGTTTATCCACTTTCCTCTCCAGAGGGCTCTACCGCCTCTCTTAAGTTTGTTTCCTTCTACTGAGGGTGGGATCTTAGCTCCCAATAGCTGAGATACAAAAAAAAAAAAAAAAAACAAAAAGCTCATAGCCTCTGCCTTCTAAGAATGGCTCCTCCATCTTTTTGCTATAATTGCCCCTACAATCCATTTTTCCTAGTTCCTTCACTGGTGATCACCCCGCTGGTCTTCTTCCTAAACATAGATAAAATTTTTTTAATCTATTACAAAAATTCATTAAAAGAGGAAGAGAATAACAAAAGATAAAAAGAAGTACAAGAGAACAATAAGAGAGAAAAAGAAGTACAAGAACATTGTACACTAGCAACAGAAACAATTACAAATAAAAACCCTCCCAAGGTAATACTCTCTCGAGACCCGATTTAGTAGTCAATAGATGAAACACAAATGAAAAGCAGGTGCCCGCTTCCAAAATCCAAACGAAAATCTAAGATCTGACAGAAAATATATATATATATATATATATATATGAAAATCCTTGGTTTGCATCCAAGACCCGACTACCTGTTTGGGCCCACCTCCTCAAACAAAAAGTCTGCATTCCCCACTTGTGATGATAGCTAGCCATGGGATGGCAGAGGGTTTTCTATTCATACTATAAATAATATGTATGTTTTGGGATGTTTTCAGCGACCAGTGACCATCATTGATGTATTAGCAGGCCTACGTTTCAAGCATTGTGCCACACGTGCTGGTAGTAGGTGAAGAATTTCAAAACTCAAATGATGCACATAATTTCACCATAAACGATTAATTGAGAGATGATCTCAATTTATACAATGGAAAAGCAAACTTAAACAACTATTATTTAAAATTCAAACTACTTAAGATTTCTAACAAATTAATCTTTATCCTAATCCTCAACATCCTCCCTCAATGACACTGTCCTTTCAAAGAATCATCATTGTTGACATGAAAAAATAAAGCCTTTTGATCTTAAAATAAATCAATAAATCATAAACATTAATCATGTCTCATCATAGACACTAATATCTCTAACATTCTAGCAAAACTAATAACAAATTATTCTAATCTCTAACATCCCCCCTCAATCACAAGGTCCTGACTAGGATTTGTGATTGTAAACATAAAAATAAAAATAAAAGCTTTGATCTCTGGAAAAAAAAACCAATTAATTTTTTTTTATAGAAATGATCTTCATGTCTTTTTTGTGATTACTGTCTATCCATGGATTTATCACTATCATAACCCGTTCCTATTTTAATCTATTGGTGCCAGTAGCCCATTGAATCAGATCTGTCTCGATCTCTTTCGGAAGCTTTGATCATGCAATTTGATGGAGAGAGAGAGTTCATATACAATAGAAAAGCAAACTTAAACAACCATTATTCAAAATTCAAACTATTTAAAATCTCTAACAATTTAATCTTTATCCTAATCCTTAACAGTAGGCCCCAGTCCAGATCTGGTTCTGCTACAGGGTTATTAGAAGTCCTCTTTTCAATAAACCCTATGGAAGGATAAAAAAAATGGGTTGGTGGACTGAGCCCACAGTCGCCCATGTAGTTATCAATATTGTCTAGTTGCAAGTTCAAAATAAGGTTAGGTCTATCTCCGCCCAGCCAATACGGGAACCCATGTACTATCTAAGCCTAGCCCATAACCAGTCCCTGGCCCTGTTCACATCCAGGCCCGGAACCACTCCAGCCCAGTAAAAATACCGGCCTTGATAGAGGCCCAAGTCAGAATTCTATACCCGTCTTTTGTGGCCTGTTTCCAGCTCCAATTGAGCCAAATGTTCCTTCTTGATAAGTACCTTACAGGCCTATTTTCCAGAAAAACCTTGGATTTTTAGCACCATTTTTGGACCTTTTTGGACTGATATAATTCTGGCCTGATCTATTTTTTAGGCCCAAATATCAGTTTGGTCCATTTTTTCTCATCTGATGTCTGATTTGAGGCAAATATTTTGTAGTCTATAAGAAAATTTTGAGACTGTTTATGAGTCAAATATTGGAATTTTTCGGCTTTTTTAATGTCATTTTGTGGGTTTTCAGTTTCTTGAAGATTTTTTTTATATACAAACATTTAGTTAAAATGGCTCATATTGAAGGATTTTCATTTGGTTTAAGTTATTTTGAGTCGTGATAGTCTAACACCAAATTAGACCCATTTATATTAATGACTTGTTTTGGACATGATCACTTTATATATATTAAAGCTCTAAAAACCGAGGCCTATGAAGTATGTAACATCAGCAACTCCTATTTTTCCTTTTTCTTAAAGCCCCACATCATCTTTTAAAAATCTCCTCTGCAACTTCACTTCCCTAAATCTCTCCTTCCCTTATCACTAGAATCCTTATCATCATCATAATCCCATAATATCATTTGATTTCAATTTTAAAGATCTCAAATCTAACTCCATCCTTATCATTTCACCGTCACACGCATCCTCTATGTTTATCACCCAATAAACCTAAATCTTGTCACAACCCGAGCCCAGGGACCGGGGGTCAGAGAAAGTCTAACCAATGACACACGTACTCCCGTGCATGTACACTTAGACCCCGTCCAAGCATACACGCACAAGGGATCATTCATACGTGCAAACAAATGTACACGGAAGCTGTACGTATCAAGGCATACCACAACATACCAAAAGACATAATGGATTACAAAAGCATTAGACTGATGACAAGAATAATTACAAGAACGTATGACAATAAAGAGGGCTTACAAAATCAACATGCAGATATTAATCAAGCCCACAGTACAAGTTACAGAAAAATCCCCAAATAGACCCAGACTCAAATGAATGGGGAAAACAAAATGATGCAAACCGTACTCTGGAGGATGGATCAAGTCCACTCCTCTAGGCCGGAGGGGGCCTCGCGAGCCTCTCTTAGAGTCGGGTCGACCGACGCAGGATCGGGAGAGGGATTGAGCCTGCAACACCCAAAGACAACTCATAAGTCAACGACTTAGCAAAATATAAGCCACAAGAAGATAATACGAGTCGTGTCTAATAATGAGCAATAGTCATAATGCAAGAGCCATAGTAAGCATGTTCGTATACTAAGCAATTGTGCAAATGAATAAGCATGCTATCAGAATCATAAACAGATAACAGTCAAAGTGGCTACTACATTGGCCATATTCTCCCTTTCGAGAGCAGTCGGAATGAGAACACCAGCGACCGGGCCAGGGTATGCATGGGTCTCTAGTTCCCAGGGTTCGGAGTCCCAGGACAGAACACTCTGCAGAGGCAAACACATAAACTAAACCAAAGTCAACCCCGTCGGGCATCCTAAGGCTAATGCTCAGTAGTGCCATATACCAATCACAATCAAATCGGATGACGCATCTCAATCAATCAATCATATCACATACAGATCTCACATATCGCACTAAACGAACAATAGGAAGTGCATCACATATACCGATACTGATACTGATACTGAATACAATAAAGGAAGCACTGACAATTGAGTACCAATAACAAATAATCACTGACTCAAGTACTCCACCGGAGCAACGATAAAAACACAGTAATAGAATGGTCCCGCCCGGGCTTCGCTCTGGGGTTGCGGCATTTCCCACAGAATCGAGAGGTCCAGCGCATAACACATAAAAGGGCATAACCGACGTCAATATGCTATACAAATCAGAGTGCTTTGACGAATCAAGGTCAATTACAAACCAATCCTAACCTATTTATCCAGTGTTTCTAACCGTGCATGTTGATGTAGTTTTAAGTTTTTCGATGCACCTTTGTCTAGTGTTGCAGTGTATCCGGAATGTGCACCGAAGTCCCTTAAACCAACACCCATGGGGAGGTGCTAAACGACTGGATAACATACATGAATGAAAATGCAGCCCTCACGATCATTCATGTCCTTCAGACATTCCATTGGGCATGTTCAGGTTATCTACATTCTACATGAAAGTCATATACGGTCTTTTTCTTAAGCCTAGTTTTTTTATTCCTTTCTTAGGATCACACGGTGTAGCCGTAGGTGACCTTACGGCTTAGCCGTAGGCATCTTACAGCTTAGCCGTAATCTGCACTGCGGCGGAGCCGTGGTTCCCCAAACTGTTCATCCGCATTTACGGCTCAACAGTAATTTACTCTACGGCGCAGCCGGATCCTGGTCCCCAGCTTAGCCGTAGTACAATGTACGGCTTAGATCAAGCTGGGCAGTAGAAGAGTAGCAATTTGCCAACTCTCAGTTATTTCAGATGTCACCCTGTATTGTTTTACGGTTAGGGTTACGGCTGGGCCTCGGCTTAGCCGTAAGCCATTTCACGGCTCACCCGTAGCACATTTCACGGTTTAGCCGTGAGTGCACTGAGTCATTTTCTGGAACAGTTACAGACATACAGAAAGCGAACCTTTCGACTGAAAACAGGAAGATAACAAAAAAAAACTGACTCAAGAGGGCTGTCTAACACTGGTGCATACAACAAAGAGTAAGATACAAACAATCAAAACAATACCAATCGGTATTCATGCTACTTGTGCTTATACTTGCCTCACAGACAGAAATCACACACCCTACGGTCGTTGCTTGGCTCAGTCCACTGGAAACACACACAAATCTGGCTCCTTTCTTCCTCCCTCACTAAACAGAAACTGAGAAGGAAAGAGAGAAAGAGAGCTGAACGAGAGGGAGAGACAAGCTGAGCTGACGATCGAGAGAAAGAGAGAGTAGGTAGGATCTTTATAAGGTAAAAGGAATCCAAATTACAAACAAGTCCAAACAGATTACACAACTGTCAGTTTGAGTCAACTGACGATCCAACGAGAGCAAACGAAATCATTCGGATTCAAGACAGTTACGAAGATCGACAAGCTCAACGAAATACACGCGATGACGTCAGAATGCCGCAAAACTGACAAGGTCAATCAAAAGCCAAGATCACGAAAAAGGGCTCGAACTACCTAAACCAGGTCAAACCCAACCAAACGATCTCTCCATGACTCAAAACCAAAGAAAAACAAAATCAAAACACACTTAACGACAAAATCGCACGCAATTGCCCACTAATCCGGATCAAATCGGGTCGGAGTGTTACAAATCTAATCCACGTCCTTCATGTCTCGAATTCTCTCTTCACGGGTGGATTCAACAGCATCACCCGCGCCCATCTCATGGACAAGGTGATTGAGTCTGAGGCGAACCATCCTCAGATGGCTGGAGCCAAGAGATCCTGCTGTCGCCAAAGCGGTCATCGAACTCTGCGGCATTGACTCGGATTAGGGGTTTCTTGCAGAACCGACTGCCGGATCTAAAGAAGACTGGTAACTCTGCGGTAGATCTAAAGAAGAAGATTCGACTGTCGCCAGGGCGGTCATTGCAGAATTGGGGGTTTTGTCAAATGTGACTGCCGGATCTGAAGAAGACCTGTGACTTCGCACACTCGCTCAGATTAGATCTGAGGAAGCCTGCTACCTTCAATCGAACTCTGCCTGTAAATGATCTTCACTTTTTATTGTTATCTCTGGAAGCCCTGTGATACTGTATATATATATATATAGAGAGAGAGAGAGAGAGAGAGGAAAAGGGGTTTAAAAAACGGCATGTAAAAGAAAATAAAAAAAAACCCAAATGAAATCAAGCGAATGGAAGGGACGACATGACAAACAGGCACATACCCTGACAGTGAGCTTGTGGGTATCAGGAAAGGGCTGGCCTTCGTTGGTAACAACAACACTGTATTTGCCCACCGACATGGAATTGACCTTGATCTCTTCCACGATGCTCTTTGTGGTGCCCGATGGCAGCTCGAATCGAAGGCATTTGCTGGTCATCGCAAGAAACCCCATTATCAACACCACCAGAAACCCCCCGTGCCCTCTGCTATATCCAAAATTGGCAACTGAAAAAAAACTTGGTATCAAACCTTCATATAGATGATTAATAATCGAGCCAAGTTCTGGGTTCACAACTTGGGCCCAATTACCCAAGTGTGAAATCTATATTATATAAAACATATATGATATTATAATATTAGACATATTTTATGAAATAATATATAAAATTTATTTATAATGATAATATACTTTGTCTTTGAGTCGAACTCAAGTCCAGTCAGTTCAATAGTTGTTAGGCCTGAATTTTATAAATTGTACTCAAGTTGGGTCACGTCCAAGTTTGGCTCCGATACAAGGAACACTAGCAAGAAAGGTGACTGTATATTTAACAAATGTTGTGATTGGTCCAACTGTGGATCCAGTACTGTGTGTCCTTGCGGCCATTAGTCATCATCCATTGGCGCCAGGCTCCATCTTAGATAAATTGTTGTGTATAAAAAATAAATCAATTTTTTTATAAGAATTTTATGGAATATTTTTCTAAAAGTTAAACAATATGAAGCTAGGTCATTTGAGTGATGTTTGATAAGGTTTAAAAACTATATGAGGAGGTTGGTTTTTTCAAAAATTTAGATGTTTGATCTCCACTTAAGTACTTTGTACAACAATTCAACAAAGTCATATACCCTCTTCTAAACTTTATTGGAGAGGAAGGAAAGGAGTTGTTCTTTTTTCTTTTAATCATATCTTTTATCCTTTTTTCCTTTTTATTAATAAAAAACCATGATGATTTTATTATATATCTAGTAAAAATATTTCTGCGGATTCTATAAATTGTCTAAGGTGTAGGGATTTCAAGAAAGGAATCATTATTATATATCCAATTGTTTTATAGTCAATACACCAATTGTTGTAAATTCAAGAGCGGATGTAGTAGAGGTATGATTTTTTTTTTCTATTGTATTTTGTTATAGATATTTTTTGTTATAGTTTTTTCTATTTTATTTTGTTATTTTTATTGTAGTACATGTTTGCACTTGAAATTTCTATTTTTCTTTGGTCTTTTTTGATGATTAATGAATTTCTTTTATTTTGGGCACAGGCTTAGCACGGGCCTGTGTTGCTAGTTATATATATTAAAACTACAAGAATAGAAGCATCTGGAGGGTGCCACATTAGCTCTCCTTATTTTTCTTTTTTTCTAGAGCGCCACATCAGCATCTGAAAAAATGACATATAGCACGCCATCCTAAAATCTCTCATTCATCCATGTCAACTCCCTAAAATCTCTCCCCTATAAATTCAAATTTCAAATTAATTACACAGTCATATATTGATCTTACCGTAAAGGATTATTATTGTATAGTCTAAAATTGCTCCATCAATCACTTCCCTATAATCTCTCTTTCTCTAAAATCAGTCATATACTCCTGTGTGATTCATTGGTTATCGGTCAACTCAAGGCTTTTAATTACACCCCTCAGTTGATTCCATATCAATATATGTTGTAGTGATGGACATTGAAATTATTATTACTTTAAAAAGATCACCGTACTTGATTGGCTACATCTTGAGCATGTGATCACTTTTTTACTTTTTCATTGTGCACCTATACAAAAAAATAACGAATTAATGGGCCAAATTTAATGGAAGAAATGTAAATCCACCTAACTAAGTTTTTAATAATGGAGTCACAATGGGCCCAACTAGCCCATGACTTATCATCACAGCCACATCATTGATTTCATCAAATCTATTACTTTTGCCAAGTCATAATACAAAAACGTTCAAGCCCAAGTTATGTCATTCTTACACCAAGATCATTTTCATCCCATATGATATTCATACCAAATCAAAATCGAATGATTAATTTTCAAAGCCATCCCATGAGATATTACCTCCAAAACATATCCAACGGGATCTACTTCTAAACCCCTAAAGTCTCTTCACATCTAATTACAAGCAATTAATTCATGTTAGACTCCTTAATCTGATGATGATCTTTATTTTAATATACAGTTTCCTCTTAATCCCTTAATGCCTAAAAAGTCTCCTAAATCTAAGAAATTGTGATAAATTTAAATTCAGATTTACCAAATAAGAAAACTCAAACATTCCTTCTAATATCAAGCAGCACATTAGATTTGTTATGAATATAACTAATTGGCCAAAATTGAAGTAGAGGCACTAAAACAGTAATTTCTCTCATTGCTTTTCATCTTTGGATAGTGAAATGGTAGGGAATTCTAAAAAAGGACAAGATGACAAAGAAGAACAAAAGAAAAGAAAAGGAACGAGTAAAGGATTGTACATATTGATATGGAAACTGCTATCATCTATCCTCTCTTCTTCTTCTTCCAAAACTATTTTTTTCAGTTTCCACCATTTCTTCGTTTGGATGAATAATTCATTGTAGGGATATATTCTTATTCTTTTGTATTGGTGTGAGTGATAATGCATAAACAGGTAGGAGAAAAGGACTTATAGCATGCAATAAGAAGGCATGCATAGGTTTAGTCTCACTATTCCTCAATTCCTTTTCTTTTCTTTGAAATTGTCCAATTTTTTAGTTCTTTCCAATATGATCCATGCAACTTAGCTTTTAAATTTGTTTTAAAACATCATGATTGGTGGCTATATTGAAAACATTCATAAAAGTTGGAACATTGTAGAAAATACTATGATACAAATTTTTTTCTAATGAAGAAGAATTGAAAGTGGTAAATGTTAATTGGGAGATGGTATTTTTTTTATCTCCTCTAAAAAAATATATAAAATTTATAATACATGAAAATTTATAATTTAAAATTTAAATTGCATATTATGTAATTTAACTAAATATCTCACACTTGTATAATTTTGGTTTGTTCTAGATTTTTTTTCTTCACACTTATCTATCTAAATATAAATTGTATTTTTTGGCTCAGGCTTAACACCAGCATTTGTTGCTAATGTAATGTATTCCAATTTGAAAGGTGAAAATTCAATTAGTTGTGTTCGTCACTAACGTGGTTGGTAATAGTTAAGGTTCTCAGACTTTGCACCATGTGCGGTGGACTTTTTCTTTTTCTTCAACATGGTGTCCGGACTCTCTGAGAATCCACTATGTTTCCCTGTATGTGAAGTTAAACATGTCAAACGCGCCAGCACAGCCATGCCCATCATCGGTCGTGTAGCGCTGTGCCACGCCGACTTTTGGAGGGCTCGGCCCGCTGGTATGGGACGACTAGTACTTGAGCCTGTGCCATACCATTTCTGTCGTTCGTTGGTGCCGTTTGCGGAGTATACCGAGCGAAGGTTGCAATTTGCAAAGCCAACCAATGTTCCCTGGGCCGTACCATTTCTATCCCTTGTTTTTTTAATAATTTAAATTGCTCCCATCATATTCCTATTTGTGTACAGGTACTATCAAAAATTCACTCAACTTGGAGTGATATGTAACCCTGGATTGTCAGTATCATGCTGATCCATCCAATGGTTCATGAAATTATGTTGGCCTAAAGCTTGATATTGCTCTTGTATGGAAGAGTTCATGGCCCAAGGCCCATTTGACACCTTTACATTAGGTCCTTGCCTCAGATAAGTTGGGCTTTTGCCTATGTAAGTAGCCCCAACGAGAGAGCGTGAGTTTGAGTTCACAACATTCGTTTCCTGTTGGGGTCCTACTCATGGACTTGGGTTTCTGATTGCATGATATTGTACTTAGTCATAACCCATTTAAATAGTTTAGGCAGGTTGAGTGGGTTGACCCTAACCTGATCAATTTAAATGTGTATCAAGTTTTCCTATGTTCGACCTCTATATATTTTGTGTCAATTTACGTGGTTCAAGTTATAGTCAGGTCGTATTTTGCCACTCGTACCAATTAGATAATTTTGTAAGTTTGGAACTAAGTTCAATCTCTATATTAATGCTTTCCTTGCTAAGGAACAACTTGTCTATATGAGTTGTATTTTATGTTTCATATAGTTTGGACAAAAGTACGGGTTGTCAAAAGAATTGAAGAGAAGAAAAAAAAAAGAAAAACAACTGGACTACTAGATTGCTCGCCCACATGCCCAATTGATCGATTTAGATCCAGAGATGATACTTGATCGATCGGATCACTGATCTATAGGATGGCGTGTATTAACTACTTTCTTTTTTCATAAATATTTTTTATTTGTGCCAAGTTTAGTAAGTTGTGTTCTATAAGTGCTATCCTTATGAGGCATGAATTGTGGGTTATGAATAGGGTTTCTCTCTGAACCCTAAAATATAGATCTCATATTCTAAGTTGAGAATGCTCTTTAGAGATATCTTTTCCTTTAGAGCTTCCATTAGAAAGTTTGTTGAAAGATTCTAGTTTTAAAGTTTTGTTGTTTCTACTTCCTTATAGGAGATTGTTCATCTTATGGAATCAAGATGTTTAGATCAAGCACAGGGAGCAAGGCACGCAGAGTCAAGTTGTGTCGTGGATTCTTGAAAAAAGAACTATATCCTGTAGTCAAAGGACTAACTGTGAAATGTTGTGAGTATATCTTATAACTGATTGAAATTAATGTTTAATTGGTCCATTATGAATTGTGATTTTTTTCCATTGAGGCTTCCAAGTAAAAATATGGGTATCTTCTTTTTGTGTGGTTGACTGCTTTTTACTTGCAAGTTTATTTTCTTTATTCCGCTGTATATTGTTTAACTTACAATCTAGAAATCCAAGATCCTATAAAACTTTTAGTAAAAAGTGTTGGTTTTTGCTAGGAGGAATAAGTTGCGCATTGCCTCGCATGTATAACTTAGTGTTGGTGTTGTGTTCGTGTATGGGTCTCTGCCCCTCAGCTGAGTTACCGACAAATACTTTTCTCGCTAGATCAGGTTAATCTGATCCTATTAATTTCTGACTTGATTTTATTTTTCTTTCCCTCAACACGATCAAAATCAAATGCATTCCACTTAGTACTTTTTAAATTTTTTTAAGAGCATTATTTGTTTTATTGCAATCAATTTTCTTATTAATCCATCAATTTTTCTTTATAATTTCTTTACGTCCCGCTTGTCTGGCTAATTTAGGATCCTCACACTTTCAAATAAATAAAATTGGAGAATGATTGGACCCACTTGATGGAACAAGAAAGCCTTCGAGAATGTCAATCATCATTTCATATATCCAACTGCCTTATCTAATCACTTTTTGACATGAACTAACCATTTACTCCTAATGGACCTCGTCAAGGAAGGCCCACATTGCTCCTACCGCCTTATTTAATCACTCTACGACAAGCACCAACCCGTTTCTCCTAATGGACCATGTGAAGGAAGGCCCACATGGCCTAGGTCCATAATTCTCATGTTATCAATAAAGTCCAAACCAACACTCAGCCTTTCAAATCTCTAATAACCATTCATGAGCCTTGGGTTTTCTCTCCAATGTTAATTATGTGATTCAAATGGTAATTATGGATTGACTAAGGTGCTTTTGCACCCACCTGTATCTCCTTTGCAACAAATGTTTTAAGCACGAAAATTGAAGATTTTTCTTTAAAGGCTGCAAAAGATATGTTACTTCCTTTGCTCTAATCAATTAATCCAGATTAGCAGGAAAATCAAAAACTTTTTTTAAGGTACCCTATGGAGCTACCAAGATGAACCTGATGGCGCTTTGCACTTCTTAGTATATTTGTGCCCAAGCTGTGGGCTTAGTTGTAAAATGGAGTATGTCCCATCAGGATCTTAAGTTGGAAGGTTGTTTCCGTATATTATGTTTTTTGAGGAAAAAAAGGTTATCTTATTTTTAAAAAAGAAAAAAAATTGAGAACAGAGTTCCTTTTAATGCGAGAATAAACCCATGTTTTGCATTATATGCATCCTCCGTGACAAAATAAAAATAGAATTTCTTCTTTTGCAAACCCACAGATTGCACGAATTTTGACCAAAAAAAAAAAAAAGTGCATAACCCCCTGTAGAACCATAGCTAGTGTGCCCTGTGACATTTTTCAATTTGAGCTTTCTGGCTAGAATTTTTTTAAAATATTTTAGAAACTTACTATAACGGTTTTTCTTTTAGTAAAAAAAAGATTTAATACTAGAAAAAAGACGCGAGAAAAACAACAAGAGCTACACAAAATACAACCAAAACAAAACATGATGTCAACTTCTCTTCCATTAGCCTTGGAAACCAGAGTGATGTTCTTTCTCCTCAAAATGTTTTAGTTTGGGAAATCCTCAACAACTCCAAACAATGCCCATCTGCAACTATCCGAGTTCTTCTAAGCCAACCCATAACTGAGATGAATTACCATCTGATTCAGAATGGATAAATTCTGATCCAACGTTCTGGTGGGCACCAACTATTCCACTAGCACAATCCCCTGTTTCGATGGAACTCTCATATCTCAATGTGCTGGTCATTTTCTTCTCTCACTCCCTCTATGAAATGGAGAGTACCAAAAGCATCTTCAAGGAATACCCCGAAACCAGTAAGCATCACCTCTCAAATCGCAAAATGCTCCTTCTTATCTCAAACGTTATGCGAGGAGTCTTGCCAGCTATGAGTATGGCTCTGATTAAAGAGAGTTTCTATCAACGGGCTCATTAGTTTTTGACCACTGGATTGCATCTATATTTAACATACTCTTTAGCTTGATTGATGTTTGGCTTATGGCCCACCTTTGGTTTGTGTTAGATCCTTCTCCCTAATCTTTATCTATTATCCGATGCAAAGTGCTGGACATATTTGGGACAGTTGTTCACTGATGGAGGAGGGATTCTCCATTGGCAGGTAGATAAGATATTGATTGGGAATTAAGCTCGGATAGGGTAACAACACAACCTTAATCAGAATAAAGTAAGGAACACAACCTTAAGATTGACAGAAACTTATCACAAGTTGGGATGTGGGATCCAAAATGCATAGAACCATGTGGACCTCCCACTTGCCACTTCTCTATCAACCACCGCTTGCCGTGTTGACTGGTGGGGCCATTGAAAGAGAGAGTGAGGTTAGCGAGGAGGAGTCTGGGCTAAAAGCATCATCACTCACCTCTTTCTTTTGGGGAAAGGCAAAGTTCAATGCTGTCAAGGCCCAACCATCTCCATGACTGAAAGTGATGATCCATCAGTTGAAAGAGACTTGCAATGAGTTAAGAGCATAACAAGCTTCCATTTCCCATCCCACTTAAAAATATCACATCAAAAGGTCTCTCTTTGTCCTCTCTCATCATGAGATACATTGTACATCGAATGAAAGAAGAAAACTAAGCAGAATACTATTGCCGACGGTGCATGCTGAATGTTGCAGGACAAAATTCAATCGAAACCATTTACACTTTCAGCCCTTTTGTTTGACTCAAACTCAATTCTTTCAAATTCATACATATTGGGATTTTTTTTTTCTAATGTAAGATTTTGTATTTAGAGAAGAAAGAAAAAAATACATAGGCTCAAAAACCCCAGAACTAATAGACTAGTACAAGCTCTAGACAGTCCAAAAAATTAGTTGTTAAAACAACAAACAGATCAAAGAGTAATTGAAGATGTGAAGTATTATTAGTGCTAACTAATAGACTCATACAAGCTCTAGAGAGTCCAAAAAATTAGTTGTTAAAACAACAAACAGATCAAATAGTAATTGAAGATGTGAAGTATTATTAGTGCTTCATGCAAATTGGGTTGCAATAAAGAATTATTAAAAAGGTGAAATGTGAAGAATATAGGTATAGATGTAGATAACAACTTTTCTAAAATTTGATTTATTAGGGCACTCACTTTGCATTCATTTTCCATTAAAAGGGAGATCTTTTGATGGAGATTTAGCACTTGTTTCTATGGTTAAAACTTCTATGTTTAAAAAATGATTAAAATTGAAGAAATAAATATGAAATCTCAAAATATAAAGCTTACATGTATCAAGGGGAGCTCTCATGTGGTCATTAGCATTAGATCATTGCACTTCACTTTTTGCATAAATACAATGTCTTTTTGATGCTTTAGTTTTATAAGATGAACGATTATTAGTCCAGGTTCATAAATCACACCCAAGCTTTCACTGATGCAATGATTAGCAGGAAACGTCACATCTCAGGATATAAAAAAATTAAAAAAGGGTCCTAGCAAAAATATAAATAATAGATAATAAAATAATACATAGGGACGATTTCAAAATAGTACAAAATTTTTATCTTATTTTCAAAAAAATACTTAAATTTGAATATTTCAAAAAAGTATAAAAACTTTGAATATTTCTTTCAATCAAATCCTCACAATTAAAAAATTTTAAAAATATGCTCTCATATCATTTTTAAAATTTTATTTTTAATCATTTAAGACAAACGACCTAGTGTGACCCACTTTAGCTAGCTTATGTATAGATGAATAAAAAGGAAGGATTTATATGGATTCCAAATTATTGAAAAACTAGCTTAATTAAATTGTTATAATCATCTCAATTAAGTTGAAACTTGGACCATATGAGATTTGGAAGAACAAAAGCCCAAGACAAATTATGGCATTCTTTTAGGTGATGAAACCCTTAAAAGAAGGTGCCCTACCATCAACATTTAATTAATAAGGCCCAAAAAGTGAATTCTGGGTTGGTATTGGAAGTTGAAAAAAGGTTTAAAAATACAAAAAGTAGTCATAAGGGTATTCTTATCAATCTAAAAAAAAATTATGGAGATGACATGGTTGAAAGAAATATGAAAATGTTTTATACATTTTGAAATATCCAAGCTTCCATTTGATTTTTTGAAAATGAGTCAAAAGTTTTAATTTTAATATATTAAAAAATTTCCAATTAAAAATCCTTGTACCCGGTTGATGGTTACAACTCTCTTCACAGTCCACAAAACAATATGCATCACTTGATTGACAATCGACAGCCAACTTGATGGAAAAGTGGTTTTGAAGTAGAAAGATTCTTTCCCCTTTGGATTAATCTTCTCACTTCATCTCTACACAATGGGTTCCACCCACAATGGAATACACGTGGGGAGAAATTCAAAGTTCACCCACCATTTAATCACATTAGGACCATCCAAATTGCACTAAATTATGATATGCAACTGTTGTTGTTTTCATCAATTTACCAGTCAATTAGATATACTTCACACCATTTTTACACAAAATATATAATTGGATTTTTAGTACACCATTCATTCATTGAAATGAATTCTCAATGGCTGTAAGCATTAAATGATTTGTTAAATTACCACACGTGTCCTTTCATCATCTTTGCTTCGTCTTAATTGAAGACACTGTGTTATTTGCATAACCCTCATGTGGTTTCTAGTTCTAAGTCCCAAAGGACCCCGTTGATACTGGCTTATAGGGTAGGGGAAGAAACCCTTTTAATCTGGGCCTGGTCCTGAGTGTACTGTAACAGCTTAGCTAGTGTAGGTTGGCGGAGGACTTTGGCCAGAAGTGAACCCATCTCATATATGTGAGAATGGACATATGATCATTTTTGTTAAAAATCAAAGCCTCAACTTTTCAGTGTAGAGTTCTTTGTCCCTTGCAATCATATATTGTGCTTCTAAAAAGTTTCTTTGAAGCCTTTATTGCTTCTTCCTTCGTTGGTACATGCAACATTTTAATGTTGGTGTAAGGTGGTTCCAAATCATCTTAAAGGAGTTTTTTTTTTGGAGAAATTTTTTAAACAAAATCTTAAGTTTTCAGCTTCCATAAAAAAAAAAAGGATGTAAGTTTTAAAAAAAATCAGACTAGGGCCCAATGTTTCCAATAATTTTTAATTAAGAATATCCAACAATTTAAAAGTATTCTTCAACATCTTTTTTCCTTTAAGTTTTTTAAAACACCCAAGTTGCCCTTCTTTTAAAGCCATGGTGTGCTTCAAACAACCGCAACATGTCGTAGATTACTGTAGGAAAGCTAGTCGCTGTAGATCACCTTAGAACTGTTAGTGAAGGAAAAGAGGAGAAAATGAAGTGAAGGAGCATAATTTGGATATTTTAAGAAAATTGAAGGAGAGATTAACTAAAATACCTTTAAAGGGCATCTTATCCTTAATTAAAAACTTAGGCCCTAGTTTGAAATTTTTGAAACTTGTGTCATTTTTTGAAATAAGGCCAAAAACTTAAGGCTTTCTTTGGAAATTCTTCATTTTTTATTCATTAAAATATTACCTTTAGCATATATATTAGAAACTTCACACATCAATTTTAACAACCGCATTTGGGCTAAATATAGTTTGATTTTGTGTTCTTTTAATCTTCCTTATCATTATTTTAAAGTCCAATTAATTAATACTTCACCACCTACAAATGATTTTGCTCCCAGTAGTGGAATGTTCATCAAAATACCAAATGTTGTGGTTTTTGTTGTTGTTGTTGTTTTTTCTTTTAATATGGAGGAAAATTCAACTTCAATGAAAATTGTCAAGTTCAATTAAATGTGGAAGAAAATTTGACTATCAATGGTCATAGGTTAGAAACTTGTAAACCTTCTATAGGACCACCTTGGTGATATCAATCATGAGATCAAGATGGAATTGGTAGCCGGTGGCCTGCATTAGGTAGAGAGATATATATATGGGGCGTTTTTCTGTGCATACGTCCCTCATGGACTTTTCATGCACACTCTTTGGTGGTGCCCACTGGGGACCCCACCAAGAGATGAGATTAGGAGGTTGGAAAGTTCTATATAAAAGCACCCTACATATCAAATTTAGTCCCAATCACATATCCTTAACCCCTTCATCCGTGGCTCACAAATTTATTCCGTTTGGATTGATGTATAGTCAATCCAACGGTCCAATAAATTCGGATCCTATCAAAAGTTGGGGCGAGTTGCTATCATGGGATCCCATGTGTGTTGCAAGGTTTGGATTGAGTGATAAATGTGCTTCACCTAGAGTTCTCACGAAAAAAATGATAAGAGACAGATGCGTAGGAAGATTCTCCTATATCTAGAATCTATACAAACTGTTGCTTGTCATGACCACTTATTTAGGGCCTCAAAATTTTAATAGTTATTCAATCACTTAGGGCCCTTAGGTGTTTGTGATAATCCGGATCTGCTGTCATAAGTCCAACCATTAATCCACAACATGTTGCAAATATTGTGATAAGGCACACCATATTAAACCCAGATTTTTAAAGTAATTTTGAATGCTACAAGAAAAAATGTTTATATTTTAATAAATTCAATATTTTTTAAACCAATCAAGGATGCTGAGACTCATGAGAGCACTTGTATACATGAGGAGAGAATGCCCACTCAAACAAGGGTAGGCAAGAAGCATCCTCACACAAATACCCAAGGATATTGATGCGTGTGTAGTTGGGCAAGAATTGAAAAATCCAAATAACTTGGCAGCTCTATTTATGTACTTTCCTATTTAGTATTGGTTACATCATGACATCCACCATTAAAAAAAAACTTGAGAAAAACTAAAAAGAAAAAAGCTATCATTTATGTGGTTCCCATTGAATGGTCAAATGTCTTTATGACAAGCTTTAGCAGTTCGAATGATGTACCATTTAATAAACAATATTATTAAAACATGTGGAACCTAGGCATATGCCATTTGTTTTTTTGTCTTAGTTTTGGCATTTCAAAACAGGAATAAAGAAGCTAACTTTGTCATCTTAAAATATGAGTTAACAGAGAAAAGCTCTATGTATTCAACCTACAAAATTTAGTGAGAAGTTATGTTCCGAATGCTAGAAAAAGCAGAAAGAGAATTAAGAATAAGAACTAGAGAAAAAGGAGGAGTTAAAAGACCACAAGACTCTCAAAAACTATTCATGTTTCCCTTTCTTCAAACACTTGAGCAAAATCAACATGCCATGCAATCAAACTCAAAAAGCTGAAAAAAATATATATGACCACCTGTTTTAGAATCTTTCCTCCTATGGAAATAAAGCAAGATGAATTACAAAATAATAAAAAAATGTAGAGTTGAACATTCAAACCCTATGCTTTTTGACAATTACAAATAACTACATGATCTTCAACATCCAAACCCTATACTTTTTGACAAATACAAATAACTATATGATTTTCATTTGTCCTTTCCTTCTTCTATCTTTTTAATTGTCTTTACAAACTACAAGCACTTGTGTTATTCTGGAAATCTTGGCTAATTACTTGATTTAGCCACATAACAATTCTTATGTATTTTGTTGTTAAATAATGAAAATTCTCCTAAATCAAACCTAATTTAGACAAAATCAAAATATTAGCCCTTGTTAATTAACTGGCCATCTGGTCATTTCATGTTGATGAAGTTTAATTTAATTAGGTAGGACACAAGTATATTTTCATCAATTAGACCATGTTTGAAAATAATCATGAATTCCATGGAGTGAGGAATTGCCTTTCTCGATGACAATTCACCGCCGATTTCATCACTTTTCAATTTCACGATTTTTTATTCAAGTAGTTCAAGAGTGGGGGTGGATTTCTACAAAACATACTACATCAAACATCAAACTCTACCGCACTTATCCCCGAAGATCTTTGTTATATACATACATACATATAAATGCCTTTTGGACAAATACTAATGTTAAATTTTGTCTACCATAAAGATTACTTACACCAAGTTGGTTAATGTGTAGTCAGCAATATAGGTGTTTCTTTGTAAAAATCATCATGGAAGTTGTCTCAACTATGCTGGAGTGAGCAATATTAAGATAATTTTGATTTTAAATTATAAGAAAAGTTCTGTCGGATGTAACCCTTCTCCTTTATTCATAATTATGATTGATAGTTACTTCTCATTAGCAATAAACATATTCGCGCTTCCATTTAAATAAAGAAATATTTGTAAAATAAAAGATAAATAATTTATATGTTCTTCAGAGGTCTCTATTAATAACTAGTAATCCCAAAAGCATGAACTTAATGAAAGCCCGTTTTAATTTTAAACTCAATCACCGACACTAGAAGTTCGAGCGGTTAGTAAATGACATCACAATTTATATAACAAAATCTCAATAGCAAGACAATTAATAATTATTTATAATTTCCAAAACACCCGGCAAAGGTTTCTTAGATGGAAAATTTTATAGACAACAAAAATACAGACCTAAACAAAGGCAACAAATTCAGACTATGCTACTCCCATTGCCATTTACATGGTTATTACTTTGATTTTCACTCCCAACATCTTCCCCTCCACTTGCGCCATTCTCCCTTCTCTCAACTCTCATTTCATTTTCACTTCCAACATCTTCCATCTCCTTCTTCCTCTTCCCAAAACACCCCTCCACCCAGTCCCACACGTGCAACACAACATAAGTCCCAATCCCCCCAATCAACCCATATGCGATCGAGTAAGTCAGCGGCATCAAAATCATAGTCATAAACGCTGGAATGGCCTCCCTCATATTCCCCCACTCAATCTCCACCACAGATCGCATCATCAATATCCCCACCAAGATCAACGGTGGGCCCACGGCCCACGCAGGTATCGACGCCAGTAACGGCGTGAAGAAGAACGAAAGCAGAAAATAACCTGCTACCGTCAACGCGGTTAGCCCCGTCCGACCTCCCTCCCTTATCCCCGCTGACGACTCTATGTACGCCGTTACGGGCGACGTACCAAGCAGCGATCCGACCACGATGGACGCAGCGTCGCTCATGAAAGCGAAGTACTGGCCTTCGAAGTCACCGTTACGATCCGTGAACCCGGCAAATCGGGCCATGGAATATAACGAGCCGGTCGTGTCGAGTATGTCCACGTACAAAAACGTTACGAGCGATTCCCAGAAATGCGGCTTGTTGATGCCCGAAAAGCTCAATGCTCCAGCCGTGGATTGGATCTTGTGCACGTCCACCACCTTCCTGAAGTACTGGTACGACGAGTTGCCGGCTGGGGTATCGGGAAAGGCCGTTACGGTTGTGTTTCGGAACCAGGAAACGGCCGTTACGAAGACGATCCCGTATATCATAGCGCCTTTGACGTTCTTGATGAGGCAGTAGGAGATGATGACGAAGCCGACGACGGCGAGCCAGAAGGTTGGGCTCTCCATGCGGTGGTCCAAGCAGAGGATATCGGCCGATACGGAGGCGCCCGGGAGCATGGTGATGGTGCCGTTATTGGCCTTTACGACGGGGGCAAGGGAGGCACGTGAGGAGGTGGGGCAGGCGGCGAGGGTGACTAGAGTGGAGGGGCTGTACCCGACCAGACCGATTCCCTGTTCGTTCTGGAGCCCGATAAAGGCCAGGAACAGTCCGATTCCGGCGGAGGAGGAAATCCGAACGGGTTTCGGGATGAGCTTGGCGAGCTGGGTTCGGAGGCCCACGGCGGAGATGAGGAGGAAGAGGAGGCCTTCGAGGAAGACGACGGCGAGGGCTGTCTGGTAGGGGAGGCTGCCGGAGCCGTGGAAGCCGACGACGGTGTAGGTGAAGTAGGCGTTGGTGCCCATGCCAGGGGCGAGCCCGAGTGGGAGGTTGGCGAAGAGGCCCATGATGAGGCAGCCGAGGAGGGAGGCGGCGGCGGTGGCGACGATGAGGTCGCGGCGGGTGTTCTGGAGGCAGAGGGCGAAGCCGGGGTTGACGGGGGGGAACTTGCAGGAGGAGTCGGGGGGGCGGGTGGTGGTGCAGGAGGGGGGGTCGGAACAGACGGGGGTGCAGTCGGAGACGGAGCAGGGGCCGCCGGAGTCGGTGAGGATGGTGGCGTTGGCGGCGAGGATGTAGGCCATGGTGAGGAAGGTGGCGGTGCCGGCCCGGAGCTCGGTGGTGAAGGTGGTGTTGCGTTTGAGGACCTTGAAGTGCTTGCCAACTCGGGAGTGGGCGACGGATGAGTTGAGCCGGGCCAGGGCCGAGTCCCAACGAGTCGAGAGGGAGGGCTTTTTGTTGTTATGGTTCTCTATATCCATCTCCATCTCTAGAAGGCTAGAGAATGAAGAAGGGGTCGAGGTTGCTATTGTCAAGGAGGTTTGGTGTTTCTTTTCTATATATAGATATGAAGTGAGACGCAATAATGAAGTGAAGTGATGTTGTGTTTGTCACTTGGTTTGCAGTTAGGAGATTAGAGAGAGGGGGGAGGGGTGGGGGGGGGGGGTCAAAATTAAGTATACCAACCAGACAATATGCGTCTTAATTAACAGTCTATTTCGAGAGAAGTTTCTCCTGTGCATGAGAGTCCGGCTTCTATGGTGATTGGGGAGTACCTTGATTAGTGCAGCTCTTTCTGGCTATTATCTCATTATTTGCTATATTGCCCATTTCTATGCCTATCGAATCTTTAGTCATTTTATTGAGACTAAAAGAATTCTTAGTCGACTATTGAACTTTTGTAGTTCTTAGATTAAGAACTAGGATAATTTGATGAGGGGATATTTTGTTCTGAATGATTCATGTGTGTAAATAGACCTTTCCATTTAGTGTATGCCATCAAATAGGGAATGCTTGTTGGAGATTTTCAAAAATAAGAAACTCAAGGTTTGGGTTTTGGTTTTCTTGGAAAACACTTTCATATTCATGCATTTTCATGTAGAAAAGATGTTAAAAGTCTCATGAAAAATAACCCTTTTGAGAAACCTTTTCTTATTTGGAGACTCGCGTTATTTTCTATGTAGCCCATATCCCACATTGGATATACTGCGGAGGAAAAATGCATTTATAAGAGATCTCCTCAACTAACCATGTTAGTCTATTATGAATTTGGCCCCTATAAAGAGGCTATTTATTCCATTTCACCAACATTGAAAGATTTAGAATATCGAGGATTTATTCTAGATTATAAATCAATTACTACTTCTATGTAGCGGAAAGCAGTCAATCTCTTGACACAGAGCGTTGTAGTTGTTCTTAATAGATTTCCACAGTCCCTCGACACAAAGCGTTGTAGTTGTTCTTAATAGATCTCCACAGCCTACTATCAGTGCCTTAATCTTGACAGCGAATGATTATCTTCAACAAAAGAATAATCTTCTACAAAAAAGTAGACGCTACAAATCCCCTACGAAGAAGTAGAAGTATTAACTTTAGACCTTGAAGTCTTTAACCCAATCTCGCGCGGAAGCTCTAGACAATATCTCCACAATATCTTCAAAAATAATCTCAATTCAAAACTTGAAGATTTCTATGTGTTGCATTGTTTTTAGGGTTGAGAAGAACAACTTTTTTATGGCTCTAAACAATATCTCCAAAAATAATCTTAATTCAAAACTTGAAGATTTCTATGTGTTGCATTGTTCTTAGGGCTGAGAGGAACAACTTTTTTATGGCTCATAATTGTGCCTTAGGGTATGTTTAGATGTGGGGTAGAGTAATATAAAGTAAAGTAAATTCAAAATTAAAAAATATATATAATGTATGATGGGGTTATGATGAATTTTTGTGTTTAGTTGCTTAATATGGAATTTTTTGACTTTTTGTATAAAAAGTAGAGATTTTTTTGCAATTTAATGATGACTTTTTGACATTTTTTAAAAAAGAATAAGGGAAATTTGAATTTTTTTAAAAAAGAAGAGGGAATATTTGAATCTTAAAATTTTCATTTTACTCTACTATGATCTACCTCACATCCAAACACACTCTTAGGGTTGGAAACCAAATCCAAGTAAAACAAGTAATTCTGAAGCAAATAGGAAACAAATCTGTGCAAGTCGGTGGGCTTTTGCCACAAGCACGCTCGAGCGTGGTCATCGCACATCTGGTTATTTTTTATTTATTCTGTCAAGCTTAAGCATAGTTTTCAAGAGCTTGAGTGCAACCCTCTTTGTCTAGCTCACTTGAGCGCAGTACACTTTTGTTATTTTTTCCTAATTTCAGCACTTCTTACTTGTCTATACTTTAAGAATATAAAATACAGGTTTATAGACTCAAGTTTTGTCCAAAACATTAATTTAGCTAATTATAAAAATCCTAACATTCATCGACAATTAGAACTTGAAACCTTCAGCCCAATCTCCCATGGAAGCTTTAGACAATAACTCCATAATATATCCAAAAATAATCTCAATTTACAACTTATAGATTTCTATGTGTTGGGTTGTCCTTACGGCTGAGAGGAATAACTTTTTTATAGCTCATAATTCGTGCCTTAGGGTTAAAAATCAAATCCAAATGAAATAAGTAATTTTAGCGTAAATAGGAAATAAATTCGTATAGGTCGGTGGGCTTTTGTCATAGGCGCACTCGAGCACAGGTAAGAGCCCACTCAAGGGCGGTCATCGCGCATCCAGTTAATTTTTATTTCTTTTATCAAGCTTGAGTACAATCTTCGAGTGCTTGAGCATGGTCGTCTCTGTCTAATCGCTTGAGTGCAGTACACTTTTGCCGTTTTTATTCAAGTTTAGCACTTCTTACTTGTCTATATTTAAGAATATAAAATACAGATTTATAGACTCAAGTTTTATCCAAAACATTAATTTAACCAATTACAAAAATCCTAACATACACCGACAATTAAAGTTGCAATGGATACTCGATTCTCTAATTATCCGAAGGGGTTTCAACCCATAAAAAATGTTCCAAAACATGAACCATCATTTAGAATGGAGTTCATATCTAATATGGATCTGTTCTGGAATCAACCTCTATGCAGCCCTACCAACAATGCATCCAACTGGGCCTTACAGGTTGGATCACATTTCACAGCATGCGCAATGCTTGTTGGAGAATATATGTTTTTCCCTTCTATTTCATTGTGTTACACGAATTTTTTTTTTTGGTTGCCTGCTGCCTCTGCCAAGGAGGTGGGACCAGGAAGAACAGCATCACATGGGAGGAGAGAACACTCACACAAGTGAAAAGATATTCACATATGCAAGAAGGGAGCACTAACGGAGGACAGGACACCCGCACTCGCATGGAGGGAAGACTAGCACATAGGAGGATGCAGAGACCAAGGATCTAAAATTTAAGGCCAATTTTGGACGAATCGGCTATGCTCCATCTACAGAGTCCGGATCCCTTCGGCATCAAAGTTGAAAAAATGTCAAAGTTTCTGTTTATAAAATTCTTAAAATTTCTTTTTCGATTAGTGGAGTTTCAAAAGCTCAGCCTTTGAAATAACCTGAGTAAAATTGAGAGATTTGTCGCGATCCAATCACAAAGTTTATATTTGAATATAGCTAGGCTTGGATTTGAAAAAAAAAACTGAGTTTGCTTTAGACGTTATTAGGTTGGGCCTGCTGAGATGAACTGCATCCCGTCACAAAAAAGATGTTTCTTACTCTTGTTTCAAATGAAAAATGTGAAAAGTAGTTTTTTTGTTTTAACACTTTTATTTGGCAGTGCCTGATCATTTTTTAAAAACAAGGGGTCCATGACAATTTTAAAGCTTTGAATTTAAATAGATCAAATTGTTTTTACATGTCCCAGAAAGTGGACTCTAAAGTATGGTATATATCAATTTTTTATACAGTTTATTCATCTTATTACATAAGCTCAGTCTTACGGTTTGATGAAACTCCAATTACGGTAAAATTTGGTCATGAATAAACAATTCAAATTTACAATAGAATCGGGCCACCATATCGTTTTACTGATCCCTTGATTTGTTTAGTTAGAAAGAGAAGAGAGGGATAGTTTTTTAAAAACTGCCGTGTCCACTGCTATCCACAGCGTACTTGCCGGTGTATGTATTTGATCGTGACTGATCATAATGTGGGTCGACCGAGCAAAAGTTACATGTTGATTGGATTGTACCGTGGGGTCTCCTATGGTTTTTTAAGGTCCTTCATAAGATTGACACGCGTTAGCTATTGATAGAAGTGTTCATGTTCCTGAAGCCTCAAGACAAATGATATTGCGCTTCGGATAATCAACAGGACCATCTGCTACTTTAGCTAATTTTGAAGCTAACAGTCCCCCCACTGCCTTAAAAAAAAAACACCCAATTTATTATTAACAAAAACTACTCTATGTATAAAAAGAATATATATAACAACTCATATCATCTCAAAAACAAAGCTCCAAGAGTTCTATCATATCTAACAAGCTCTGCCTACATTTATTTCGAAAATAAATAATGATATTTATCTTTTCAACCATCAAAATAAGGATTTTGATCCAAATGATGAACATAAAGATCAATCAACAACTAGCAGTCTTCTCCTCGAATGGGATAACTAAAGTGGCAAATGAAGTTGGTCACCCAATGTATTTCATCTGGCTCCACTAACACGCACGTGACTAATTAAACTCTAACACGTTATGCAGGAGTTCTAAACTCACTTTTGTTGGAGCACGCTTGCATCATAGTGCAATCAGCTTCTATTTCAATACGATGAGGAAATAGGAATTGACACGCGTTTAAAATATGAGAGAGAGAGAGACAGAGAGAGATAGATCCTTCGGCATGTGATATGAAGCAAAGTGTCAACACCAGTCAACCGTGTGTTGAATCGAACGTTGATTAGTTTGCAAAAATAGCAAGCTAATGAGCATGTAATCTGCTGAAACTGATTAAATGTGCCACATTTTTGAGAAATTAGTCTGATTTTATGGGCTTTAGGGGTGGCCGGGTGTATCTTCTAGTATGGTAGGCATGGGGAGACTGGTCAATTGGCTACTTACTAGTGTCAGCTTTCCTGAGCAAAATCATAGCACCAAATATAAAACTGAATTTTATATGTATTTGTATATATGTGTCTCCTCAAGCACAGCCAAACAGATCCTGAATTCATAGAGTATCACTGCCAGATCATTTGGATACAGACTACCGTGTTGTTGGAAATTATGTATAAGTGTTGAACTTCGGTCGAGTGCAATCTTTTATGACTTGGATTCTGTCACTATGTTGAATTTTATGATCTTCTGAACTTTCACTTAATAATTTAGCTTTGTTGTGTGAGGAAAAGAGAGTGAAGTGATTTTAAAGGGCAAATGACATCATTGTCTTAATTGAGGTTTTGAACGGTTAGGATGAATGTACATCATTACATTATTACTAAAAAAGATTTTCTTGTGGACCAAAGAAAAGTTGGGATTTTTTGCATCATGTCACCTATCTTCTGACAGATTTGGTGGCCCAAGGCCCAACTCATATGTCACTCCAAAACTAGTGGAGTTCATTAAAGAGCTAAATTTCTAAGTTCAAACAAATTACCCTTCATTTCAAAGTTCAATCACTTTCTATTTTTTGAAAATAAAGAGCAATGGCTTTTTATAAAGAGCTAAATGATAAACTAAATTACTAAAACCATACCACAGGAGCGATTCTAGATCCTCTTACATGAGGTTGAGAGTTATGTGAGCCAGGTTTTTTTTTTTTTTTTTTTTTTGATTACTCAACCAAGAGTGTGTTGTCGGTCACAATGAATTTAGCAGTGAGGTTCACCAATGAAACTTAAACTATTCAAAACACATGATTTTAGCATAGTCTATGAGTCAAATCTCTTGTTTCAATGTGACAGGAAACAAAAGTAAAATTGAAGTGAAAATTGCTTTTACAATTGAAGATGGTGGAAAGTTTTTCTCAATAATTTCAAATCAGAGGCAACTTCATTGATGGATTTATAGCGATGATTTTAGAGAATTCTCTGCTTCCTTATTTAAGAGGATCCCAAATCCTACATGACATGATAGATCACAGGTAACTCATGAGATTGGAATGGACTGCATTTTCTTTTCTTTTCATTTTTTTTCTCTCTTTGCTACAGAAGGAAGCTGGTTATAATAAATCAAAGAAATAGGTATTATACTAACGAAATTCATTTAGATATAAATTATTTAAAAAGAAATGATTTTGTGATGCCATGAGTGTGGTGCAGGATCTTTTTCCCTATAAGAATTGGAGCAAAATTTTCTCTAAATCCGATAGTGCCAACACTTCCATTGGCACGAAATTTGAGCCACTCTTTAGGAAGCAAGTGGTATAGTTAAGACTTCATCACACAAAAGGTGTACCCCACACTAGTTAAATAATGACACAAATTGGATCATTTCTACCGTTTGAATGACTATTTCAGGTGTTTCAAATCAAAATAGCTGGACGAATCATCAAATTCTGTTCGGTTTTTTATCTGATTATTAGTCATTGGTTTGTGCTCCAAGAAAGTCGTTGTTCTCTACCTTGGTGATGTCATTTCAGTTTCTTTTCCTTTATTCGTTCTCCCCCTGTTGCCGCTGCAAGGTGTTTGGCAATTGGCAGTCCTTTGTAAGAAGTTCTTGCCCTTTTGTCTTGATTAAGATTTTTGACACTAGGCAAGTGGGGTAATGTAAAGCATACACCGTGGGAACTTGAATTAAGATGGTTGCTCAGCAACTGGGGCACTTGTAAAAATGCTCCAAACAGTAAAACCTATGCCCCACCATGGATGCCTGGTGATAGAATGCCATTCCTTGTGACAAATGATCCTCACCGTTCAATATACTTGCGAAATGTAATTCTTCACAGCCTATTGACCAAGTGTTTAGAGGGAAGATTTTATAGTGAAGAGATAGTGTGTTATGTTTGTCAGTGGGAGGCCCACACCTTGAACCATCTAGATCATCTTTAAAAGTGACATGACCATCGCACTTAAAAAGGCTTTCTCAGTGCTCCCGAATTGCATTTCTCTTACTCCATGCCTGCTTTTCTCAACACATGTAACACAACAAACCACACCTTCCAAGCAAAGTCTAATCACGAAATTAGCTCTTGCTTAGTACAACGATTAATTAAGGGGCCCTTCAATCATAGAGGCATTGAAAAAGAAGCAGTGAGTACCCACTTTTTTTTGTAGATTGTGACGAATTCTGACTTGGTAACCAATTCTTCCAGTGGTAAGCTTGATTTGCTTTGATACCATACAACCTTTATAGGTGCACTGGTTGGACTCCCCCTCCTCTGTAGGCCAGATTTTCTTTATGGATGTCAACAGTGACGAGGGCGATCATGCATGCAGTAAAGGCGGCACTGATAGAGGTTTTGATAGGTAATTATATACTTCGGATGCGCTGGGGGTAGTGAATGCTCTCAAAAAGGTTCAAAGGAGTGAAGTTTTCTACCAAACAAATAAAAAATAAAAAAGAGTGAAGTGTAGATGATTTAAATTTGGATATTTTGACATTCACTGGTGCCTTTGTTAGCATTGAATTCCGTTACATTTGTAGGAAGGTGAATGGGACTTCTCAGTACATGGCTAGATTTGTTAGTAGGAAGGTGCATGGGGCTGCTCAGTACGTGGCTAGCTTTGAAAGTAGGCCGGTTTGGGACAGTTTGTGGTCGGACAATTGCCCAGGCTGGTTATGTTGATCCGGTCGGCTGTTGGTTTTTTGGTTTTTGGCATCTGTGGTGTGATTGATTAAAATCTCCTCTTACCTATTAAAAAAAAAAGTAAGTGGCAAGTAATCTCCCACCACCGCCTTTGATTGAAAATAATCAATTTCCAACCTGCTTTCCCCCGTACAGACCTCTTAAAAGTTACAAGTGACCATTGGATGTGAATCCACCATTAGATTCTCCGCGTCAATATTTTAAATGTTATCAAAAGTTGGCTTACCCACATCCTCCAAAAAGGATTCCACATCTCAATCCTAAGATAAGTAGGGTTGGGTTGGTCTAAAACAAGGAATATCCTATTCCTTATTGATAAACTCAATGGCGATTAAATAGTCCAACAGTAACTGCACTAACCCATCAAGAGTAGCTTTCTCTATATTGATTCTAGATTATCTTTCACTATTTTCTACAATGGCTACTATTTTCTTCTTCTTCATCTAAACAATTTCGACATTCTTGGCTTCTTGTAAAACTAGGAGAATCCATGTTCATTTTTGTCTTCTAAATCTCTTTATTAATTATATCAATTGTCATACTCATTTCCTGAAATTCAACCATCTGATTAGACAGAGTGGTTGGATTAGATTCTAGTATTTGACATTACACCATGTAATACTTAGATTTTTGTAGCTTTCGGTTTGTATTTGACATTACACCATTTAATAAAGATGCAAATCTTTCCGATTGTGTTTTGCATGTCTAAACTAGTCTATATGTCCCTAAAGGACATGAAAGTGGTGTAATTTCAGCCAAACATGAAAGTATGATTTTTTATGTTATCCCAAAAAGAAAAAAGTTTGCGGATGTTGATGGAGGTCCCAATCCTACCTTTATCACACGGATTAACGAAAAAAGGAAACAATCTTTCATGATTACCGATCAGCTGAATAAGGTGTATCAAGATACCCAACTTGCACTGTGTCCCATAAAATCACTGATTTGTAGCCTGATTTTATCCAAGTTCTTCCTCTTGTGACCCGGACGCATTCTTAATATGACTCTGATCACATTATATATATTCACCACTGAATTTAAATAATAGAAATATGTGGCTAGATGAGCAAGTGATTACCTCTTCTTCATTATCATCCGTGTCCCATTTTCAACATCATTCAAAGCCCCAGCCAAAGATGGTTAGAGAATTGGATCATCCAATTTTTGCCTTTAGGGGTGTCACTGCGCCCATGCCGCGTCCGAGTCTGCCAAGTTCCGAGTCAAATAAATAAGGAGTCAGGCTGTCCGACTGCCGCCCAGACCCAGGTTTAGAATCTGGATCCCTCATTGGACCAGACTGGGTGTCAGGTCCTGGTCCTTTAGACTCTAGTAGTATGTAGGTTTTAATAAAATATATGCACATATATGCAAATGAATATTAAGATGGATCTTTGTTTTTATTCTTGCTTTGAAGGATTTGAGAACTCATAGACACTCTGGCCTCCTTAAGAGGGCTTCCCCAACCATTCAGCACCAACCAGGGAGATAGCTATTGTACTTCTAGAAATGGTGCACAAATAGCTTTTGACCTATTGAAACAATAATAATTTATGACATGGACATGTCCGGTCTGGACTCAAAATAGAATGGAATGAGAAACAGAATTCATGTAACTGACCTAACATAATTCGAATAAGGCTTTGATGATGAGGATGATAATGATGAAGATAATATGTCGAGTCTGGACTCAGGCCCAGCTAAGTCCAGTTCAATCTTGCCCATTGAGGTACATTTCCCCTCCCCCCCCCCCCCCCCCCCCCCCCCCCCACACACAAACCCTGTGTTAAATATTAAGAAGTGTCATTTACCTGGCTGGCTTTTTAAATATTAAGAAGCGTAATTCACTTGGCTGGTCGAGATGCTATCTCCTTTGTAGCTTTTCACTGTTTTGAGCAATGATTTTTTCCTTCTAACAAAAAATGGAAAAATTGCGGTTTTATTTGCATCATTTGGGATCTTGACAATCTACTGAACAGAGCACCTTATGGAGTAGCTGCCATCAACTATCATTTAAAAATTAAATTGTCTTTAGCATGGTGAATCAGTGAAGAGAATCTGGCGTGTACCACTTCTAATGATGTGGTTTACCTCAATCACCTCAATACCGCCCTGGTTGTTTTTTCTTTAGGAGCCCACCCGAGTGTAAATTTATTGCTTTTCCTTTTTCAATAGGTAACGAGTAAAATTTTATTAAAAGGAGTAAGAAAGCATGGCCACATAGCTTACTCCAAAGAGACCAGTAAAAGATGGTTTAAAAGGATTACACTGAAGCAAACAAATGAGAAGGCCACGCCACACAAAAATCATAACAAATTAGCCAACTTCAGCACATAAATTAGAGGTCCTATATATCCTTGACTTGGCAAAGACATCTTTCATAGCATTGCTGTCCAGCCCGCACGCTGAAAGCTAATATGCAGAGGCAAAGAAAGCACTTTGATCTCTTGAAAATAGTAGAAGAGTTTCCATGGATAGTCAATTGATGAGTGTTAATTTATTGCGACATCTTACGGTGACCAACATATCAATTAGTATCAAACTAAAACTGAGGAAAATTCAAAGAGAGAAAGTGTTGGGAAGGGATTGTATTGATCATGGCGGTCTCTATATGTGAGAAATCGGCGACTGACAAAAGGCCATTTTGGTTTATGTGCCTTCCTCTTTGTGGCTGATTTTACATAACAATTATTTATTACTAATTTTAACCGTTTAAAAGTGGTCCTCCATAATATGAGGCTCACCATTGGCCTCTTTATTTTCTTCAAGGATTAGAACTCACCAACATCCACTGCACGCATCCCTAACTACCAGAACAAGAGAGCCGGGACACCATTTTGTTTTTGTTACATTACCTATTTGAAAAGAAAAACGAGTTTGAAGTCACTGTCAGGCTGAAACATAAATTTGGTTCTAGAAAATACGTGAGGCATGGGCCCAAATCTTAGCCTATTAAGACTGTAGCCCATGTTTTGAGTTTGATCGTGATGGAACTAAACCATCTAGTCTTCTTTCTTTTTATTATTTATTTATATATTTTTTTTACATGAGAGAGGACGTAAATTATCATAATCTTAAACTAACCTAACCTATCAGCGGTCTTCCATGTGTCAGTATGCTCCACCTGAGCATGCTGCGTCCTCCACCGAAGTACACGGAGTGGAACTCGTGCAATGTAGATGGGAAGTGATCCCTCTGCTAATTATGTTAGTTGAGCCAGTCATTTAAGTATAAATAGTCCTAGGCCCAGTGTGCTAAATAGTTGGGTCAGAAGGGCAGGATTGGTTCAATAGGCATGGTTTTTTCATGTACTGAAGTAAGGTAGGATTTATAAAGGGATTGGGATCCTTTCTCCTACTTCAACGACATTGGTATTTGGTGTTATTATGTAATTTCTACAAACAATTGGTAGGCATGTGATTTCCCAACACTAATCACCAATTAAATAATATGGTAATACAATTAACGCAAATATAAATCAAACCACCAACATGTAGAGAAATAAAAAAAACAAGAAAAGAAACACATAAAACATAAGATTTTTATGGTTTGGCCGCAATGCTTAACCTACGTTTACAAGAAAACAATGCAAAGCTTTTTCTTTACCTTTAATGAATATTACAAATCAACTATCCAAAAAAAAAAAAAAAAACTCTTGGAACTCATTTATAAGTACAAGCTTACAATGCTCTCTCCCGCCCCCATCTTGATCTTCCTGAAAAATTCTTTTCTCGGGTCTTATTTCTCAATCTCTACACTTTTTAACTTTGAATGCAAAGTAATACGTCCTCTCTTTTCTCTTAGGGTTTTCTAAGAAGAAAGAAGCTCTACAACATTAGATTGACTCAACCTGGCTCACAACAAAAGAGTCAAAAGAGAGAGTAAAAATAGAATAGACAAAAACACAAGTGGGAGGAGGCTTCACACATGTGTTGTACATACACACACAAAATACATATTCAATATTTGATAAGAGTATTTGCCCCAAAAAGAAAATTGACATTAGTAACCTGTGTCATTGGAACCTACTCACTCTGCTAAATATATGGCAATTTGAAGGTTCATTCCTTGATCTAAAAAAAATCAAGTCCAATGGGCATAGTTATAACTTGAATTAATTGTGATAACATAGTGATATTTTCTTGAATATCTTATGTCGTGATATTATTATCATATGATAACATTCGATCTAAGCTCTGAAAAGGGCCGCAATTAATAAAAAGATAAGTTTCTATTTTAACTATTCATTTTTAGCCTCAAATTAGATAATTATAAGCATCCAATATAACTATTTTTAAAATCTACAAATAGATCCAAGGCCCTTTTCCATTCACGAACCCTATCCCATAGAGTATGTCATCCTCATTAAGCAGCACATGAGAACTTTGAAAGATTCTTACCTTGACATGTGTTAAGGCCCTAACATAGATTTCTTATATGTAGTTAAACAAATAATTAACCTATGTTAAAACGCAATAAACCATAAGAGATAGAGACACAATTTTTATGTGAAAAACTCAAACGAGAAAAAACCACGGGACCTAATATTGGTCCAAACTTAGATTAAGGATTATGAATGAAAGGTTATAAGATCTACTTACTACTTTTATCCAGTTGTACACAACTTAAAAGACTGAAGTTCTTCTTGTCAACATATACTTTGTTCGCCTTTTTTAAACTTGATCCAACACGTGTTGATGTCACTTATGCCGAACAACCTTCTACAAGAAATATAATAATCTTCTACAAGAGAGTAAAAGCAATATTATCTAAAACTCAATAACTTCAGCACAACCTTTCAGTGAATGCTGTAGAAAAGAAATGAATCTTCAATGTGAAATCTCAACTGAGAATATGAAAAAGTAATATTCTCTAGAACTCAATAACTTCAGCACAGCTTGTCAATGAATGTTGTAGGAAAAAAATGAATCTTCAATGTGAAATCTTAATTTAAAATATGAGAATAGATGACTTAGGGTTGAGAGAAAACCCTTTTTGTAGATCTAGTTTCATGCCTCATAATGGTAATCCAACCAGGATATGAATTGGTACAAAATAGGAAAGTCAAACTTAAAAAAGAAATAGAAATTTATGCAATGACAGTTTAATAATCTCGGACAGCATAATTTCTGCAAACTTTCTGATGCTATAACTTTGTCGTTTTAACTCCGATTGACGCAATCTTGGAACCTATGGATATCCACTCGAAACGATCTTTCCAACGACAAGTTTATTGCCCATATCTGATACTTGGTTTATAAGATAAGACCTTTTTAGTCCATGTCATCGTTAGAAAAACACTTCAATTTAGTTTTTCATTTTTCTGAGACTTTTTAACATCTTTAAACTCCTAATTTAAAATAAATAGAAATAAGACTTTAACTAGAACTAGAGTTTTATCGAATCTATGAATTAACCAACAAACATAATCCTAACAATCTCTCCTTTTGGAAATTCGTGGACAAAACTCCTTACACATTCAATCTATCCAAAATAAAACCAAAATTACATTGAGTAGTAAAAAAAATAAAATATCTGCAGCATGAACACTGTACCTTATCAATTGAATACGATATATCTTCAGTAACTCTAAATCTTCAAATATTCAAATATCCTCCTAAATTTATTATTCTCCTCTTTTTGTCTATAATTGATAAAGATAATGATATTAACATGCAATATATCTATTAATCATGATCCAATAGTAGCTCCCCCTTAATATCATCTTCTTTTTAGCATTGATGGTGGAAACCTGATCTTCTTGATTAGGGTTTTTTAGATTTTGTTATCCACACTTGCGGATTTGGAACTATCAACATAGTGTATACCAATTCAGTAGGTAAGTCAACTTTCTGACCCAAACAGCTCTTGTCTTAATTTTGGATGGAGACAATTGCTTCTTCCATTACTTGTTTTATTGTAAACATCTCAGCTTGTTACAATGGGACGAATGTGTCCTTTGATTTTACAATGGTGACATGTGGGCGTAGATGCAGGATGAAACACATTCTTCTTTGAAATAGAAGTAATATGTTTTGTAGATGCAGTGGGTGCCATAGAAACCAAAGTAAAAATTTTAACAAATACAGATTTTCCTTTAGTTTTTGAGATAAATGCATTTTTGACATAGCCAAGACTTTGTTTGTCACTTGGCAAATTTGACTGCACAAGATGTTATCAAGTTTCTTCGAGCCAGTGTTCATCTTGTCCAATAATGCCTTTGTAGCAGTCAGCTTTAACATGATCATCTTATTCTTACCAATTGAATCAAATTTTTTTAGCCTGACATTCTACAACTCTATATTCAAAGTTTCCATCTCTTTTGCAGATTTCTCAAATTCCTCAGATAACAATTCATATTTTTGGTTTGCATCAGTTAGATTATTAGCCATAGTAGTATTCTTCTAATTTTTCAAGAGACAGACCCTTGCAAGAGCGTCCTCTAATTCTTGCTGGCGAGAGACACTACAACAAGATGCAGTTTTGGTGACGTTTATTAGTGACGCTTTTATAATTTTGTCAATAAAGAGTAAGCATAGACAATTATTTACTAGCGCATATTATTTCATCGGTGAAAATTACACAATTACCGACGTTTTATATAAAACGTCGGTAAAAGTCAAATTTCACTAACATTATTTCAAAATTCGTCGGCAAAGATTGATATTTTGCCTACGTTTTTAATTTTCGTCGTTAATAGCACTGTACTTTTACCGACGTAAAATGGAAGATGTTGGTAAATATATAGAATTTTTTACTTAATTTTTCAAAAAAATGGGAGATTTTTTGCCGACAAATTTTTACATCGGTAAAAGTTGATTTTTACCAACCTTTTTTTGGTAATTGTTGGTAAAAAGTAAATTTTGTTGACAAAAAATAATTTACGTCAGTAAAGTTTTGAAATTTTTTATTAACATTTGCCGACGAAATTTTTATACAGTTGGCAACAAAAATTAATCATTGGTAAAGACTTCCCAATCTTAGCGCCACCTTTTTCGTTTTTCATTCCCCCATCCCCAATTCCGTTTCTCTCTCTCTCTCTCTCTCTCTCTCTCTCTCTCTCTCTCTCTCTCTCCAATCTCTTTGATCTCTCTCTCGCTCTCTCCAATCTCGCTGCTCTCTCCAATGCACTACTCTTTCTCTCTCTAGCTCTTTGTCTCTACTTTCTCTCGCTCTCTCTCTCTCTGCTCTCTCTTTGCTCTCTCTCTCGCTCTCTCCGATCTCTCTCTCTCCCCGATCTTTCTCTTTGCTCTCTCTCTATTTCCCTCTGCTCCTCTCTCTCTCTCTATCTCCGAAGTCTCACTCGCTTTGCTCATCTCACTCTGATCCCAGCACTAGCCTCCGCCTCTGCCAGCCAAGAGGAGGAAGGCAAACAGAGAAAGGAACAGCAAAAATTGGCGGCGTCCCCTCTCTGCTCTCTCCCTCTCTATCTACTTTGTTGCCCCTCTTCAGGTAATACCTCCCTCCCTCCCTCAATCTCTAAAAGTTTTTTGGTTTTTATTTTTGGTTTAATTTGTAGAAATGTTGGGTTTTTTCTAAGCTAGAAACTGATGTGTGGGTGATTACATTCTAGTTTCTGAATTGCTGAATTTCATGTATTTTTTATAGAAAAAGTCTATTCTAATTGCAATATCTCCTCTCTCTGTTTCTGGCTTGCGATTTCATGCATCTTGGTTAATTGAATGTATTTCATGTATTTGTGTTTTTGTGCCCTCTTTCTGTCCCTGGCCTGTGATTTAATCTCCTCCCCAAAGGCAAAGACCAACTACTCTTTTCTCTTACTTTCTTTTTCAGTTTCTTTCCTCTTCAGCTACTATTGTTGCAGTTGTTGTTGTTGCTGCTGCTACTGTATCTTCATCTTTTGTTCATCCAACCATCCATCTTTCTATTAATCTTTTGCTTTTGAATCCAAACAGATAAATATATACATATATATATTATGATGATCATGCTTTCCTGGGTTCAATTTGAAAGAAACCAAGGAAATTGAAGGCAAGAATGAAGGTGGGCTTCATTACGATGATCATGCTTTCCAGGGTTCAATTTGAAAATTTACTTGTAAATTGTTCCAGGTTAATTTACCTAGTTCAACTTAACCTGTGTTCTGCTTGACAAGGTATATACTGTCATAATACCCAAAGTTGCCTTAACAGTGAATGACAGGGCTAGTATTTATTTCCTATCCTATTGAATGAAGAATACCTACTTGCATAGATTATAATTAGAATCTGGTACATCTTCTTGTGGTGAATTCGGAGACCTTCCGAATTGGCAGTTTTTCTACCTTGAGTAAAAAGAAATATACATTTTCTAACCCAAAATTTGGCACGTTTTTTAACATTTACCAATCTACTAGTGTATGTCTCTAGGGGTGTGATATGTACGGCTTATTTTTATGTAGATCAAAGATCGGATCGTCACAATATGGCTTCAACTCGACAGATCAGAAAAATAGTGCAATAGGAGAGGCCCACTAGTCCCATGAAACATGAGAGGGTGCAGATCAGCCATCTGTTGTTGTTTGTGATCTAAATTATAAAAATGCCCACTTTTGATTTCACAGCTGGGATAAGTTTTTCCCTTAAATTGCTGGTAAACGTGGGGATAGGAAAGATGAATTGTTTTTTTCTTTTTTTTTTCCTTGAAAGATGAATTGTTGTGTGAGTTCAAAAGTCTCATTTGATGGTCATTTTTTTTACTTTATTTCTTCAATTTTAACCACCTCCACAGATGGAAATGCTAAAATTCCTTGGAATTCAATTACATGAAAAAGAAGCCATAAGACTTTGAACATTAGTTTGCAAATTTTACTCAGGCATGCATGGCTTATCAACTAATCATTTGGGCTCCAGTGGTATCCAATGTCCAAGTTCCTTATTTTGTAACCTTTTAGTCCAAGTGTCCATTTTGTTTGGTGCACTAAACAGCCTGATAAATATTATAGATGATATTGGGCCATGTAATCATCTATACTTGGATCAAGACTGAAAACGGCTCAGATCTCACACCTGTACCAAAATGTGTAGCTGCATACACAATTAAAAGGTTTGAGTAATAAATGAGATACACAACGATCATCTCAAACCATTTGAGATGGATATCTGTATGTACCAGCTACACGATAGCAAAGCTTTTAATGCATTTCATGTGTGATTTGGGGCCAAGCCTAAGGTTCCATCAAGGGCTCACATGTAATCATGTGTGATTTTAAGCAGCTTCCTCTTCTGTTATGTTTATTTGATCCTTCCAATCACATGAATTTTATATAACATCATGGTCGAATCCTTACTGCTGAAGGCAAGAAAATGTCTATCACTTGGACTGGAACCATTACATTTCCTATTTTTGACAGTCAAACCTTTCCCTCTAATGTATCTTCTGTTCTTAACTTATATGCTAACTTGAATCCTATGCGTCAACTTGTTCAAAACAATTTCTCAACTCATTTCTCTTCATCTGGTTATTTAACACATGAATGACAAACTGAGAAGGTAATTAAAAGGGGGAAAGCAGGTCTTTCTGATAATTTGCATATAGAAAGAAACTTTGGGTATTATGGTAGAAAGACTAGGGCACTTGCCATCATTACATGAAACCTCCTGTCAAAGATATCACACATGGAGCAATTTCTAACTTCTAATTGCTTGTGATTAGGTCAGATATGAATAGGAGTTGGATATTACATTATCAGAACCGATTTAGTGTGGAGTATACAGCCGAGGTGAACTCATTTATTGATTTTGCAAAGGTGAATTCGAACGGGGCAGCGGTTATTAGGTGCCCATGTAATGATTGATGCAAGCATTGGAGGCATGACTATGGAATTGTGAGAAGTCATTTGCACATTCATAGAATGATGGTCTCACACCAACAGTGGATAGTTCACAAGGAACCTATTGTTTAACCCAATGATTCAGATGAGAGCGAGGATCAATCGAAAGAGAATCAGGATGAATGTAATGAGTTGATAGAGGACCATCGTAGGGGAACTTACTTAGAGCAAGATACTCAAGAGAGGGATGATGTGCAGGATTTTGAAAGATTATTGCAGGTTTTCCAGCGTGGCCTATACACAGGATGCAAGAGCTCAGATACGCTGTTAGCATTTGTTATCAGGATATTGCATGTGAAGGTCGAAAGTGGGTGTAGCAATAAGTTGTTCGACAAGGTCCTGCAGATTTTTAAGGACTTCTTACCCGAAGGTCATGTGGTGCCAGCCTCAGTTTACGAGGCAAAAAAATTATTACATGACTTGGGCATGGGATGCAAGAACATAGATGCCTGCAAACACGATTGTGTGTTGTATTGGAAGGAAAATGCTCAATTGGATAAATGTCCAAAATGTCAAGAGCCTAGGTACAAGGTCAATGATGGCATGTTAAAGAAGATCCCTCATAAGGTGCTCCGTTACTTCCCATTGACACCGAGATTGCGCAGAGTGTATATGTCAAGGAAAACAGCCACAGATATGAAATGGCACAGTAAGAAACGCGTTGATGATGGGATAGCGAGGCATCTGGCTAACTCCATGGAATGGGTAGAATTTGATAAGAAATATCCAAAGTTTGCCCGAGAGACATGTAATGTGAGGCTGGGGTTAGCCACTGATGGATTCAACCCATTCGGTAATATGAGCACCTCATATAACATGTGGCATGTCATACTTATGCCTTATAATTTATCACCATGAATGTGCATGAAGGAGCCATTTTTTATGATGTCATTACTTATTTCCGGACCAAGCTCACCGGGAAACGAGATCGATGTATATTTGAGGCCCCTTGGTTGATGAGTTGAAGGACTTGTGGGATAATCATGTATCCACTTTTGATGCTTCCACTAAACAGACCTTTTAGATGCACACGGCTGTGATGTGGACTATAAATGACTTTCCTGCATATGACAACTTGTTTGGATGGTGCACAAAAGATTATAACACTTGCACTTCATATAACAACAGCTCGTTAGGGGTGAAGTTGAAAGATAAGATTGGGTATATTGGCCATCGAAAATACTTGGAACTGAACTACCAATGGCGTAGAAGCAAGGCCTTTAATGGTCAGCCTGAGCATGAAAAGAATTCTTTGGATTTACCAGTGCAGAAGGTATTAGACCAGCTAGAAGAACTAGCGCCGGTCAAGTTTGGCAAGAATAAAAAAAGATCGCATGACTCTGGATAATTGAATTGGACAAAGAAACGCATCATATTTGAATGGCCCTACTGGAGGTGTAAAAAACTTCGACACAACCTTGATCCTATGCACATTGAGAAGAACATTTGTGTAGCTTTGGTTAGAACAATTTTGGGCATAAAGGGCAAAAACAAGAACACGGAGAAAGCACGTAAAGATTTGAAAAATACGGGCATCAGGCCAGAGTTGCATCTAGTGGAGAGGGGCAATGGATCCAGCTTGAAGCCACATGCCTCTTACACTTTAGAATCAAAACAAAGAAATGAATTTTATGAATTCTTAAGGTTGATCAAATACCCAGACGGCTATGCGGTGAATCTCTCGAGGTGTATAACCTCGAAAAATGGTAAATTATCTAGTTTAAAGAGCCATGATTGCCACATCCTTATTTAACGCATCATTCCTATTGGTATGCGTGGCTTTCTAAATAAGGATATTTGTACAACATTGTTTGAGTTAGGCTCTTTTTTCCAAAACCTCTGCTTCAAAAACACAGAGACACGATGATTTGAAAAAATTGGAGGAGCAAATAGTTTTAATATTGTGAAAGCTGGAGAGGATTTCTCCTCTTACTTTCTTTGATGTAATGGTTCATTTGTCGGTTCACTTACCACGCAAGGCCATGCTTGGTGGACCGATGCAATATCGATGGATGTACTCGATAGAAAGGTAATAGTTAATTTTCATTGATTAATTATTTATTTATTAATGCAATTGCCTTGCATTGAAAAGCGTAATTGCTATCATTGGTTGTTTAAAGGTTTTTGAAGACCCTAAAAGGGTACGTTCGCAACCGAGCTCGGCTAGAAGGTTCGATCGCCGAGGCTTACATTGTCAAATAGTGTCTTACTTTTGATTCAATGTATTTAAGGCAGACTAATCGAGTTGAACGTTATGATGATGGTGGCGAACGTGGCTGGGGGATGTCAGTATTCACACAAATTGTCCATCCAATCGGACCGATGGCAATGGCACATGATCTTTCACAGGCAGAGTGTGACATAGCTCATTGGTTTGTGGTGAATAATACCCCTGAGGTGGGGCCATATCTATAGTATGTGCTTTAATCTAACCATATTTATGCATTGCTTGTTAACTCTTTGATTTATTCTCTACTTTTACATATTTACCAAAAGTTGCCTTCAGTAGGGTACACAAGAATTTAGTACAAAATCAACACGGTGGAGAAATCAAGCATGTACAGCGAAAAGAATTTGCCAAATGGTTCAAACAACATATGAGACATATAAAACATTATCATTTTAATTGCTATACATTATTGGATTATACTTCGAATGACATTAAAGTAATACTTTTGTCTTAATCTGCTTATGTAGATGAATCAATTGCTAACTAGTGGGTCAGCTGAAGCTACTGATGAGATTTGGTCATTAGCAAATGGCCCTAGATCACTAATGAATATGTATTAGGGGTGTGATTGCAATGGTGTTCGATATCACACCAAAGACCGTAAGAATTGCCGTAGAAGTCAGAGTAGTGGCTTGGTTGTGAACGAGGAATACGAAGAAGAGAAATATGACTACTATGGATACATCCGCAAAATCTGGGAATTGTCCTATTTGTACGGGGGTAAAATGGTTTCTTGTAATGTAAATGGTACAATACTTTGACCAAGCACAAGATAAACATCGAAGAACATGTTACAAGCATTGATATCACGGGTTGTTGGTGTAAGGATGATCAATTTGTCCTACTAAGTCAGGTGACACAAGTCTTCTACGTCAATGACACCATTAGAGAAAAAAAATTGGAGAGTTGTAGAACAGGTCAAGCCTCGGGGAGCATGGGATGTGCCTACTAAACGAGCTGATGATGACGATGATGATGTGCTTAATGATGCATTTCAGCAGGACCAAACAACATTTGTTGTCCCAGTCCTCGTCGATGGTACTAGTATCCAATACTCTAGGGCTGATATAAATCCTGAGATCATTCTCAATGATGAGTCAGAAGACGAGAAGGCCAAGACGAGGATGAAATACTGGGGGAGTACGAAGATGAAAAAACCAATGATGTACTTAGTCGGTCTGACTTTGACATGGAATATGACATGTAGTGTTTGTTTCAGGTTTTGCACATGTAACGATTAAGTAAATTAATAAAGATCTTACCTTACAGAATGACATTGTCTTCAACTTCGTTTTCTCTTGTAATTTGTTCATATATGGATAAAATATTTTTATATTTTATGCTTTATGCTTATTTATATATATCATAGTTGCAAACAATGGCAAATAGAGGGAAAAAATGGGTCAAACCAGGAGAGTTGTCCCTTCATGTGCAAGCATTCAATTATTTATTAAAAAGATAAAAGACAATTAAGCAGAATGCAGATAAACTTGCATCTCTAGGGCTTTCGTCGACCGCACGTGCTATATTTGGTTCAGCTAAAGGGACAAACGAGAACAAAAAGAAAAAGGTTAGTGGGAATGATAACGACGAGAACTACAGCCCCCCACAAGATAATGACGTAAATGACGAGATATCTTCATCAGAATCGGATGAGGTAACCTTTCTGTGAATGTCTATGACATGCGCTTTAAAATATTAGTTTTTTTATAGTGACACTCATTCTAAAATGATTTTTATTTCTATTGAATGTACATTGTTGACCTTCACTTTTCTAATATTATTAAGTTTTGCTAATAATTATTTATTTTCCTTGTCACTTTGCTCTAAGCTAGATTGCAGATATGGCTCGGGAGAAAAGGGTTAGGCGTGCTCGGAGTATCGCAACTGCAATTGGGTAAGCTCATGCAGATAGCACACCCGAGGCTGCGACACAGCCTTTGCTGATATAGCCTCTAACCACACAGCCCTCGCCGATACAGCCATCTACCACACAACCCTCACTGATCTAGCCTCATACCATACAGCCATAGCTGACCCAACCTTCGCCATCCCTGCCTCTGCCGAGTCCTCATGCAGTTGGTAGCAGTGTTGGTGAGACACTTATGACCTTTTAAAATCCTGAATTCACCTCAATTTAATGATTTGTGTTTACGAACTCATTTAGCACTGTCATCTTAACAGCATTAGCCCCAGTCTCGGAGGTTCGAAGCCGTGTAAAGGGCGCTACACGAGGGAAAAAGGCAACAAAGTTGAGGAGAGAGTTGGGTCATAACATCTCAGTTCCGATCCCAGCTCAAGTCATAGGCCAGAGGGGGAACATGCACCATCACTGGTTAACCATCTTGGGTTAGCCATTAGAAAGATGGCCCCAGTCCGACCCCATGGCTGGAAGAAGCTTGATAGTGGGATCAAGCTTGCCGTCATTGGTTTAGTTCAAGTAAACTATAACGAGAATTATCAACCAAACTAATCATAGTTATGCTCGTCATTATAAGACATGGATTATATTTTATTATTACTAATAATTATATGGCTCTCTCTTAATTGCAGCAAATGTTTGATATCAGGGACTACGAGGGCGATATGCAGCTCAGGGTAGACATTGAGCGCCAGTGCGGGATTTTGTATAGGAGTTGGAAATACAAGCTGCGTAACCACTATCTCGGGCTGTTAGAGCAGGGAGTTCCCCGACCTCAGGACCACCCGGCAGATGGCTGTGATCCAGCCGACTGGCAGTTGATGATCTCGCAGTGTTGGGAATCACCACAGTGGAGGATAACATTTGGATGTTATCTACAACAATTAATTATATTCCAACATAATTTTATTAGTTATGATTTGTTGAAAAAAACTATTGTATTATTGCTTTTCTATGTAGACGAAGTCGATGAAGGCTCAAAAGAGTCGAGCCAAGTTACCATACAATCATACTAATGGCTCCAGGTCATTTGCATCGAAAATGTTTCTGATAGTACTAATTATATTCATATGAAGAAACTTGATTAAGGTTATTAATTTATCAATATGTAGGTTCATATTTAATACAAAATAATTTCAAATGACAGATGGCACAGAATGCCGGTTAAGCACCGCCTATTACTCAGTTATTCCACGACACCCACTATAGGCAAAAGAGTAATTCGTGGGTAAATGACATGGCTCAGCAGAGACATGTATGTTTGCTTTTTGATTCAATTTTGATCAATAATACCACAAAAGCAATATAAATCCTTGATTGATTTAAATGGCAAGAGGCCTTAGTGCAACGGACTAAGGAGCAGTCGCAGCCCTCTTCATAGCTCCAATGACTGAAGAACAAATTGCTGTTGATGTGCTTGGAAAGAGGTTGGGTTACGTGAATGGGTATGGTATATACACAGGACCTTTTCATCTTCCACACAGTCTCGGGCGCCACAACTGAGGTGATTGCCCTGCGTGAGCAGCTAGCTAAGCAGGTTAGGAGGCAGGCTGAGCAGGACAGGCGGCAAGCGGAACAAAACAGGAGGACAGCTACACTAGAGGCCCTCATTCAATAGCTAGCAGCTGCAGCAGGGATAGGTCTGACAATCTACTTCAACATCTCTAGAGGGACTAGTTCTGCTGGTGATGGCACAGCTACTGGAAAGCATGATGCGACCCATTGGTTAGTATATTATTCTCTTGAAATTTTAATATAATAACTTGTTAAAATTTATAAACACTGAAAATGTAGGATTTTCAACACCTACGATTAGAGATACGGTTTTCGAAATCGGTCGAAATGGGAAACGGCCCTTGAAATCGCCTACCGGGGGTTAAAAATGGGAAACGGCCCCGGAGAAATAGAAAACTGGCACAAGCACTTTGCTCGAGCCTAGGGTAACTTGTAGGAACTGACGATCAGCAAATCGGACTCCCGATTAGAGAATTGGAAGCAAAAATCTATGATTTCCAAGACTTAGGCTCGAAAACTGCCTACCAGGGGGTCAAAAACAGGAAACGGCCCCCACAAAATTGAACACCGGCATGAGCTCTTCGCTCAATGGTAGAGTAACTTGTAGGAATTAACAGTCCGCAAACAGGACACCTGGTTAGACAATTAGAAGTAAAAACCTATGATTTTCAAGACTTAGGTTCGAAAACAGCCTACCGAGAGGTCAAAAAGGGAAACAGTCCCATAAAAATCAAAAACTGGAATGAGCTCTTCACTTAAGGGTAGAGTAACATATAGGAACTGACGGTCTGCAAATAAGACTCCCGGTTAGAGAATTAGAAGCGAAAACCTAGGATTTTCCAATACTTAGGCTTGAAAACTACCCGTCGGGGGTCCAAAATGGAAAATGGCCCTGAAAAAATTGAAAACCTATACGAGCACATTGTTCTAGGGTAAAGTAACTTGTTTGAACTGACAGTTCATGAATAGGACTCCCGGTTAGAGAATTAGAAGCGAAAACCTAGGATTTTCCAATATTTAGGCTTGAAAACCACCCGTGGGGGGTCCAGAATGGGAAATGGCCTCTGAAAAAATCGAAAACTTGTACGAGCACTTTGCTATAGGGTAGAGTAACTTGTAAGAACTGACGGTTAGTGAATAGGACTCCTGGTTAGAGAATTAGAAGCAAAAACCTAGGATTTTCCAATACTTAGGCTCGAAAACCGCCCGTCAGGGGTCTAAAACGAGAAATGGCGCCCGAAAAAATCGAAAACCTGTACGAGCACATCGCTATAGGGTAGAGTAACTGGTTGGAACTGACTATTCCTGAATAGGACTCCTGGTTAGGGAATTAGAAGCAAAAACCTAGGATTTTCTAATGCTTAGGTTCGAAAACCATTGCGGGGGTCCAGAATGGGAAACGGCCCTTGAAAAATCAAATACTTGTACGAGCACTTTGCTCTAGGGTAAAGTAACTTGTAGGAACTAACGGTTCGTAAATATGACTCCCGGTTAGAGAATTAGAAGCGAAAACCTAGGATTTTCCAATACTTAGGCTCGAAAACCGCCTGTCAAGGGTCTAAAACAGGAAATGGCCCCTGAAAAAATTGAAAACCTGTACGAGCACATCTCTGTAGAGTAGAGTAACTTATTGGAACTGGTTCATGAATAGGACTCCCAGTTAGAGAATTAGACGCAAACCAACCCGCCAAAATAACTTAGAAAAAGATTATATATATACATATTTATCTTAGATTTGTAATTTAATTCATTGACAAGATTCTAATGTTGTTCTTGTCATTGCAGATTGATGGACACTTTGGGGTTTATTGCAGACTTCATGGGGTGTTTTGTTATCTTCTTTGTTTATTTGTAATTATATATCGGACATTTGTATGGGATTGTATCATTGATATATTGTAATATTTGTTAAATGAAATGGATGATTTGATGAAAAATAGTGATGGCAACTAGTTTATTTAGCAATTTTTGTTTGTAAGCATTTGTTATATTGGAGACAGATACATGAACAGTTTTAAGTTTGATACAAATGTATGAATAGGTTTACAGGAAAAATATATAGGAAAAATAAATATTATAGATTTAATATAGAAGGACTTTTACTGACAAAAATGAGGAATTACCGATGTTTTAAAACATCGGTAAAAATTTATTGTAATTTTTTAAAATTATATAATATTTTCCGGCATGTTGTAATGTTAGTACAAATTGAATTCAAGGCTTTTTTTTAAAAAATAATGATTTTGCCAATGTTTTTTTTTGTCGGTAAAATGAAAGGAAATTTTTGAAATGAATTTAATGACTTTAATTTACCAACGTTTAAAAACGTCAATAAAAACTGATGATTTTACCGATGTTTTTTTTCTTCAGTAAAAGTTTAAGAAAATATTTACCGAGGTTTATTATACATCCTAAAATCAAATTCAATATCTTAAAAATGGATAAATACTTTGCCGATGTTTTTATAGTGTCGGCAAAAATGAAACAAAAAATTATTTAAAAAATAAAATCAACTTGCCAATGTATTTTTGGTGTCTGTAAAAGTAAATTCAAAACCGATAAATGATTTACTGATGTAAATTAAACATCAGTAAAAATTAATTCAAAATATTTAATAAATTTGTTGAATTATTTAGCGACATTAATATCGTCGGTAATGCTAATTTTTTTCGTTGGTGAAGATTTTGTTTTGGCCGACGGAATGCTTTTTCGTAGGTAAAAGTTTTCGTTGACGAAATTCTACTGACGATCGGCAAGCGAAATTATTTTCATCGGTAATTATTATTATTATTGACGTTTTGTTGTGATTTAGCAACGGAAATTTTCATAGCTAAATATACAAAATATTGTAGTGAGAAAATCTGATTTTCTGCAGTTTTCTACTTAAATTTGATTTTCTACAGTTTTCCACTTCTTTCTGATCTCATTATTCAATGTAGCCAACTTGATGGAATTTTTCATTGAGATATAGTATGCTTCTTCCCAATCCTATTCATCATCTAAGCCTTCTTTTGACCTAAGGTTGTCTTATTGGTCAAAACTATTTTTGTTCTTTTAACTATGGGACTGTCTTTCTTTTACTGCTAATACTTGTTGTCACGAATCTATAGAAACAAACTACTTATCAATTAGAGTCCGAATGTATGAGAAATCTCTAGTCAAAGTTTGATCCTAAATATTTGAATGGAGCCAGCCTACAATGCCTTCATGAACAGTCTCCAAGGTATCCCATGCATCATTAGCAATCTTACACTTAGAGATCTGACACAACTCTGTGGGTGTAACTCCATTAAAGATAGCCTTAAGTGCCTCACTGTTAGCGGTGAATGCCTATTTATCTTCTTTGGTCCATTGGACCGTAAGTTTTGGAATTACAATTTCCCCATCAGAAATAATAGTATGAGCAATATAAGTAATACTAATGGCTAACCAAACACCTAGATCACAAGATTAAAGAAAAGCAACCATTCTAACTTCTTAATTGACATAGATAGATCCATCCAATATGGGGGCTCTGTAATCGAAGTACTATACCTAGCAAACTCGATATCAAAAATATGATTTGATCTCACACGAAAGACTTGTGTGAACTCTCTCTGATTCCATTTAAAGGTGATTCTTACCTTGACATAGGTTAAGGTCTCAATAAAGATTTCTTATATGTAGTTAAACAAATAATTAACATAAGTTAAAAAAGCAATTAACTACAATACTTAGTGCATGTTTGGCATCACTAAATTTTAGGCTCTTATTGTCTAAATGTCTAAATCTAATAGAGTTGGAAAAATAAGAGCGTTTGGCATGTGTTTTTAGCTCTATTTAATTTAGATATATAGAGGTAAAAGCTCTATTTCTCACAGCCCTCCTCATGATGCATTTCCAAATAAGAGGAAGAAAATAGGAGGCGCCTAGCTACAGTATTTTCAAGGATCACGCCCAGTTCGTTATTTCAATTTTTCTCGAAATCCGAGCCCCTAAATCTAGATCCAAACCGTTGAAAATGTTCACATGATCAATTACGGCCATCCATCCAAATTTCAGCCGTTAAATCATCCTGAATCTCGAGATATGTGCAAGAAAGCGTGAGCCATTGGATATTAGTTTTTGAATTCTGTGGGGCCCAAACACAAGATCCAAACCATTAAAAATGTTGGGAAGACTAAAAACGGCTATGGAGTCAATTTTCAAGGATTGATTCCTTGTGGATCTCAAGATATTTGTGAAAAACTTTCAACCATTGAATTAATATGCTGAATTTGTAACTAGTCCACAGGCAGCCCCTTTTTTATTTTTTATTATTATTTCTGGGACAATAAATAATAATTCAAACCATTGAAAATGTGTAAAAGGTCAATGACCATTGTGAGACCAAATTTTAGCCATTGGATCATCACTAAACTTGAGATATTTATGTAAAAATGTGAATTATTAAATATTTTTTAAAAAAATTAAGGGCCACAAACACAAGATCCAAACCGTTAGCTCTCTTTGGGAGGCCAAACATGGTTATGAAGTAAAATCTCAAGACTCGATACCTAGCAGATCTTAATATATTTGTGAAAAGCTTTTAACTATTTATTTAAAATAGTCTATTTAAAATAGATGCTTCCATTGCCAAACACATATTTTAATTCTAGCCTCTTTCTTTTATAACTCTTTTTTTAATGGCTGTATTTTGAATTGTCTATAAAAATAAGATTAGACCTACCAAACAAGCCCTTAGGAACACAATTTTTACTTGGAAAACCAAAAACGAAAAAAAACCATGAGACTTAACACCGACCAAACTCAGATTAAGCACTATGAATGAAAGGTTGTAAAATCTACTTATTACCCTTATCCAATTGCACACAATCTAAAGGACTAAAGTTCTTTTTGTCGACTCACACACTGTTCACCTTCTTTAAACTTGATCTAACACATCTTGATTTCACTCAAGACGAACAACCTTCTACAAGAGATAAGATAATTTTCTACATGAAAGTAAAAGTAATATTTTCTAGAACTCAACAACTTCAGCACGGCCTCTCAATGAATGCTCTAAAAAAGAAAGAAATCTCCAATGTGAAATATCAACTCAAAATATGGAGATGGATGCCTTAGGGTTGAGAGAGAACCCCTTTTTATAACTTCAATTTCGTACTTTATAATGATAATCCAACTAAAATAGGAATTGACACAAAATAGAAAAGTCTTACTTAAAATAGAAATAGAAATTCAGGGCAATGGAAGTTTCGTGATTTCGGATAGCACAATTTCTGCAAACTTCCTGAGATCATAACTTTGTCATTTTAGCTCTGATTAACACAATCTTAAAACCTATGGCTATCTGCTCAAAACGAGCTTTTGAATGGAAGGTCACTTGCCCATATCTAATACTCAGTTTGTGAGATATGACCTTTTTAATCCATATCATTCTTAAAAAAACACTTAATTTAGCTCTTCTGGGACTCTTTAACCTCTTTAAACTCTTAATCTAAAATAAATATAAATACAACTTTGATTAGAACTAGAGTTTTATTCAATGCATGAATTAGCCAATAAACATAATCCTAACAAATTCCTTACCCTTTACAGCGACTCAGTTCCTAAGCCAGACTAATATAGTGATAATATGAATTCATTGCAATAACATGGTGATATTTTCTTAAGCATATCACATCAAGATATCATCACATGATAAATTTAAGTTGGCCTCAAAATTGAAATTTTTCTTGATACTATCACGACATCATCACCAACGTGATAAAAGCTCATATGATGCTATACCTAATGAGGAAAGTATTGGTTTCTAGCAGCTTTATTTTCATTCTTAGTTTTAATTTAAAATAGTTTTCTATATTATCCAGAAAATTTGAATTTAAATTATTTCTTACCCTAATTAACCCAATAATGACATCTGCAACACTGGTGATTATCACGACCGTCCAAGCCTTGCCCCAATTCCCTACTTGAAATATGAAAAGGCTACGTTGATGGTAAATAGGCCCACATTTGATTGTTTATATTGCACCATTGTGAGGCCCATGTATTCCTATACTAATTATATTGGTGATGAGACACCGCTAGTCCCATAGACGCACCACTCTTATCTCTCCCTCACCAAGCAAATGTGAGGAAAGTTACTAAACAAAGATTCTGTATGTTGTAAAGCAGATATTGGCTTGGTTGTGTCATGGGTCCTTGGTTGGTCTTCCAAGTAGTGATGGTTTATTGTTAATCAATGATTTGCAACATTGATGAATGTGGGAAAAAAAAAAAACAAAAAAGAGAACAGTGGATAGGGAAAAAGAGGAAATGAAGTTCTTCAACCAATAAAAAAAAAAAACAAGTTGAGCATCGAAACATTCTCATTTGTAGTCTTGAATTTGGACACAATGATTGAAAGTGGGGAAAATATTGCGGGGGTGGGACCCTTTTTCTCTTTTAGATTAATATGTACAAAGTAAGATTTCACTACTTTTAACTCGCTTCTTCTCCTTGTCATTACTAGGTATAAATGGATGTCATCAATTTCTTATTTTGAGAATTGGTCAATTTAAAATGGAGGAATACAAGAAAGGAGTTATAAACCATCTCCACCGTTGGATCAGTTTAAGAATCTTTTAACTCAGGCCACCTAATCAAACATTGCACCCACCAAATTGGCCACACATATTTTACACAATGAGTAGTAAATGTGGAGTTGAAGTAAGATTTTGAGGTGACATTTTTTTTATTTCACCAAATTTGATGAAAATGTAGAGTAGTGAAATAAATTTATGATGTGATACTACTCACTTTGTATTTCTCTAAGAGCCCTTTTCTTTGTTCTCTCTTTTTTTTATAAAATAATATAAGCGTCCTTTAGCAAACTTTATGATAAAAATTCTTTTTAATCTACACTCACTCTCTTATGTCTATGTCTATTTCATTTCATACTATTCAAATAAGAATTTTATAACACCTCTACCTTTATTTTATTATATTTTATCCATACATTTTATGATTTGCCGTCCAACCAATCGTTACTCCTCCGCATGTCCCTCCTACCGTCCTCCGGGCAACTTTACAATAAATTAATTAGCAGTTTATGGTTGATGTGAGTTCTGCCCCAAAGTTGACAAGAATGGTCCCCATTCTCTTAATGGAAGTGTACAATGCAAAATAAATGGATCCCCTTCCTCGTCTTCTCTCTCTCTGGTTTGTCTCTTCTGAACTGTATCAGTAGACTCGAAATTTTGGCTAACTAGTGAAGACATGAAACTCATAAACAAATGAGTTATTGGTATTCCCAATTTCAAGTGACAAGTGTTGTCAGTTGTGTAGTTTGCTTTTAATCTTCTTTCGCTTTTAATCTTCTTTCTGCCTGGTGATTGATGTAAGTTTTCTTTTTAATAAAAAGGTTATAAAGTGTTAAAAAATTGACAGATCAGTCAATGTGGTGCTGATGACGATTCAAACCTTTTTTTAACCCACATGAAAATTACCATTCTATAATCCAATTGGCTCATATCACATATCTTTCATACTAGCACAATCTCATAGCAGTTGTAGTGATATATTAACTATGTGCTAAATCTGTGACCATTTTTTCTTCACAATCATTGAAAGGTTTATCGAACTCAAATTCAAGTGCATTTTGGGCCAGTTCTACCACAGCGCCGTCCTTTTACAGTCGTGAATTTGACAACGAGAAGATCAGTCTCATACGACTTAATGCCAATCCATTCATTAGCTGTTTTCCCAAAAAAAAAAAAAAAAAAGGGTCACCAGTAGCTTTCAAAGTGTTGTGATTTTGACATTACCCGTTGTGCACATCCATGAATCACAAGATCAACAAAAACAAGCAACACACAAAAAGAGACACGAGATTTACGTGGTTCACCCAAACAGGGCTACATCCACAGGCATAGAGACGATTATCTTCATTATCACAAGTAAAGTCCACAGAGACTCTCACTCTCTCACATCGTCTCACCTACGTGGTATGGGAACACCACGGGCAAGAGAGCTCTCACCTCTCTTCAGCGCAAGATTTAGGGTTACAAACTACACACATATATAGTTTCCGCTTTCTTGTAAAATAGTGGAAAGACTGCAAATGACAATAGAATCTGTATAGTTCGATGATGCCCCTTCTTTGGATATCTATAATAACCAATGGCTTGGTGGGGAGCCACCATGGATTGGGGGATTCCTTGAATAATTGGTTCTAATCTAAACCTTTGATTGATGCTGTTCAAATAGACAACTAAAAAATGGAATAAAGACATTTCAATGAAAAACGAAAAAAGAAAGGAACCATTGCCTACCAATTTCCATGGGCGCGTGAGTGCAGCCCAATGGGCTATAAAGCTTCTATCCCATCTGCCTGATTTGACATCCCACTGTGATGGCTAAGTGGCCCGTTCTAAGTTTTCGTTGTTTGATTCTTTCATTTGTAATGATGATGAATCTCTTACAAATAAGTTAAAAAAACGAAGACATGCAGAGGGAGTTTTGGAGCGTACCCAATTCGTAGCAGTGGAGCCATCCTATCGATTATGTAGATCACTGTAATGGGCCTGCGACCCTGGCTTCGAATGAATGAACTTCCTAGTTCAATGGTTACAGTTATCAGAGCCGTTGATCGCGACCATTCATTGTACTTTGGATGGGGCCTCTAGAAAGACCCATTGCTAATTAAAAACATTTTGGACTTACGGTTGAAAACATGTGGCCGGATGTAGTGAAATGAACCTCCGATCGTTCCACACACATCCAATCCACACAAATAATTAAGCAATAAATTTAAAAACATATAATAATTTATGTGATCCCGCGATCTGCCTCAGTCAATAGAAAAAGCTCTAATCAATTCCTCTCTCCTCATAGAACAATTGCGTTGTGCTTAGGAATATGAACATCATAAAACAATATAAATAAGGTGCAAATGGCCAAACTGCCATCAAATCCAATTCCACTCAGGTTAGACCATAACAAATAATCCGGCTAACCTGAAATACAAAACATTTGTGCAGTGTAGGATTTTCATTTTCTGATATCCAAACATAGAAACTTCCCTGCTTGTTGGCGCGTGAGACTATTTTGACCCATTTTTTATTTGGATTTATGTTAAATATTTCCATGGTTTCACATCTGCGTCCAACATTATTTTTTTGGGTGAAATATAAAATTAACCCTAAGGTTTTACAATATTTCAAAAAAAGACATAAGTTTCAAAACTTTTCAAATTAATCCTTAAGTTTTTAAAGAAGTTTTCAATCAAAGACATCCATTCATTTAAAGCTATTTTCCAACAACTTTTTTCCTCAAGAATTTTAAAATATCCTAATTACTCTATTGAAATAAATTGCGCATTCAATTATTCTATATTTTCATCATTTCCTTCTCCGACAACCTAACCATGATCAAGGACAACTAGTGTCCCCATGATGATTGGCTGCATATTATGATTGTTGAAACAATGTCATGCTTTAAATGATTGGCAATTTAGCATGTTAAGAATATTGAGAGAAAAAATTGTCTGGAACTATCTTTCAATGGACAAATGTCCTTAATTGAAAACTTCTTAAAAGTCTTAGGGGCTAACTTGAAAAGTTTTAAAATGCGTGTCCTTTTTTAAAATAAGACAAAACCTTAGGGCCTTATTTGAAATATTCCCTTTTTTTATTGTACCCCAGCCAAGGGAACTGAGAACTAAGACAACCCACATACATGTAAAGAGAGCCACATAAAGGAAGCCCATGCAAGTAGAAAGAGGACAAGCATATCCAGTACTCGAACCATAGGAACTGAGTGAGAGATGGAGTTACTTACCAACGGAGCAACCTTTGGTTATAAAACTCCAACATAAATTGGACAAGAATTTGATGATTATGATGAGATATATGTAAATATATTAATCTGGCCTTGATTCATGTACCGTTTTGAGTTTCGACACAGATGGCCTGATCTAAATCTGGTCCGTTTCAGTCATTTGGTTTTGGTCATCTCAACTCTCTCCAGGCTACTACTTACGCGCAATCCAGTTTTCCAACAAACCCTTGCTCTCTCTCTCTCTCTCTCTCTCTCTCTCTCTCTCTCTCTCTCTCTCGACTTTGAGGCTTTCCTGTGCCTTTCGATCCACCTCCTAATTCAAAGGTTGAACTGCAATTCCTGACTTGAGCTGACAGGTGCCAACAGGTCCAACCCAACCAGCATTAAACCCAGAATGTAGGTCCAGTTTTTACCTCATTTTTTGTCAAGATTGATCTTTAGTTCACATTTCTAACCTGCCCAGTTTCTAGGACACATTTGGTTCCATACTTGATAGACCTTCCAACCTAACTCAAATTTGACATAACCCACTCATTCCACTATGACCAATCGATAAAATGCTAGTTATCTATTAAGTTAGGTTCAAATTGAACCTTAGGGTTTTGATTTACTACGATGATGATGGTGGTCAGTATCACCCTGTTAACTATCACGTTTGATCTAGGTTGAGATTTCTTGTTCAATTAATAGGTGAAGGTTTGGGTAGAGCAAAAATATGTTACTTATGATGGTTAACCCAATCCAGTGATTGCTACTTAGCATTGCCACAAGGTAGGTTTGGGTTAAGTTGAGCAATGATGGTAACATATAGGCTCAGCTCAAACGGGACCCATATTTAATGGGGCTGACATGTCATATTCGAAGTGGGTTGTTATCATCCAACTCCAGCACAATGCAGTTGGGCTCGCGCTGGCCTAGTCTATGTGTGATCTTAAGCTTCGGCCAACCCCAAATACTCTGTATATGGGTTGGGTAGATGAAGGCATTATCAGCCAAACTCTCTTGGTTTTGTTTATGCAGCAGACCTTAACGCAAAAATGGATGGAGACAAATCCGCATTTCTCATGTAAGGGGCAGGAGATCATGTTCCGCAGAAGAGAAAATGATGTCTTTCCTCTTCCGCGGACATTTTCAAACACACCCTTAGGCCTTAGGGCACATTTGGATAAAGTCCACGCTGCAGATTTCCAGCCTGCCTCACAAGCAAAGATCAAAATGACGGTTGCAGCGGACATAGAAGTTAATGGCCAAAACACTACATAGCAACGTAGCAATGTGAGTTTTTTAAGTGGTACGAAAAATTAAAACCTTGTGTAGCAGCCAATCTTGCATCTTAGTGATTTGGAACCAAACAAAGGTAGAGACAACTTAAGGGAAATTATTGAGAAGACGAGATAAGAAAAATATTTTTTTTGTTAAAATAGCTTGGATCTACTAGGTTTTAGACCAAAGCACCACTATTTTATAAATAGCAGAATGGCAACCAGTACAACAGATAATGCGGCTGCTACGCTACTTAGCTATTTTGAACCATGCTCATGAGTGCTTCTACTGTTGTAGTAAAACCAACTCAACTCTAACTGCCTTGAGCAATTTTAGTGGAAGGATTATCTGTCTATCAAAATTATGTGTTAAATAAATAAATAAGGTACGTTCCTTTTACTGCTAAACATGATTGCCACTGCTCCTTCCCCGAAAATCAATTGATGCCCCGCACATCCCTTAAAGTTTATTATCACCCTTGAAAATGGAAATCTCTAGAAAAATGCATCGTTTATAGTTTAGAAAGCAGAAGACATTCTTTCAAGGATGTACCGGAGACGAAGAAAATTGGAAACTATTTCCATTCCACAAAAAAGTGGAAACTAGAAATTGATATATAGTTAGAGTTGGATAACAGATTTGTTGTGATTCTGAACATCACCCGTTGTGCACATCCATCAATCACAGGATCAACAAGAACAAGCACACATATATAGTCTCTGCTTTCTTGGCCACCAAGAAAGCCCCAGTACAATTACCAAAATACCCTTGACCTTAAACCAGTCCCTGGCTAACCCAGTGAACTCATCCGGCTAAACCGGAATACAAGACATATACCCAACAATCTCCACCTTGGCTTGAATTCTGTACAACTCGAACCATCAGGAGATAAAACCGGCAATGTCTTCACGTACCTTGCTGAATGGTACGTTACTGCACCAACGATATAGTCTTCTTCAACATTTTGATTTGTTGAACTAGCACATGAACTTTGAGCAAAGTTCATCTCCTCGTCAAACTCCACATCAAACTTAAAGCTCGAAACCATTGACGAATCTGAGTGATATCGTGAATCACTCACCATCCTGCCCCATCTTCAACATCACTTTGAAGATCTAATCACCACAAGCATGCAAGCAAAACAGATCAGGAATACAAGTCCAGATGACTTTACAATTGCAGAAACCTGTGCCTCCGAGCGGTCGAAAAAACTCCATTTGACCGAGCCTCCGATCAATCAAACAAATATTTGACAACTGCTGACACATCAGCTCCTTCTTGCTGCTTTTCCAGCTTTGCTCTGGCAAGATGTCACATGCGATCCGGAAAGAATGTGAACCCCAAACGAACAACTTCGTTTGAATCAGCAAACCCTTTGCGACTAGGCCGGCGACTCCTATTATTGGGTTTGCAACAACAATCAGGTCGAGTAGACCCGATTCAAGCCTGAATCCACATCTGTTTAGATCTCCTCCAGATTTCTGCATTAAGTTATAGATCTCGTCAACATGAGCACGCTGGAAGAAACGGATTTGAAATTCGAGTTTAGATGGCTCCGATATCGCAGAAATAAGTTTCAACGCTCTGATGGGTCAAACCTCCACGTTGACCGTCAAATAGCCAATCATCCTCTTCCACTGCGTAGTTCTGCTCGAAACGAGTCCGTAGGAGCAAATGGATCTCTGATCGGACATCAGACGATCAAGATATCATAGAAACAATTTCAGCCGTTGAATCTAGTCAAATCTGCCGGTTGACTGATGCTGACGTCACTGCTGTGAAAAAGCTAATTGGGCTTCTGCAACCGGTCCAGGTCCACCCGACCCGAACTGAACTGAACCTGCTTTATGACAGTGGGCTGGACTCTGGGCACGTGGATCAGGTCGAACCCTACCCGAACTGGCTGGTCTGCTGGATGAAACTATCCGCTGGGCTGGACTCTGTGCACACGGGTCAGGTCGGACCCGACCCGAACTGGCTGATCTGCTGGGCAAACTTCTGGGTTGGGCTTCTAATACACCGACCAGGTCGACCCGATCGGACCCGGCCCGGCCTAAGCTCTTCCTGCTGGATTGGGCTGCATCACGGGTCAGGTCAAACTGACCCGACCCGAAACCCGAAGACCGATCCTATTGGCCTGGGCTTTATTTCCACTACGGGTCAGGTCAAATGGACCCGACTCGAACCCGGAACGCCTAGGTCGTCTCCCTCAAGGCGCCCCTGTTCTGCAACCCAGAGTTGCAGATGGCAGATTCCATCTGCTGCAGCTCCAGCGACGACTTGGCTGGACGGCAACCGGCGACGGCTCGCGGTAATGGCGACAGCAACGGCGACCAGCGGCGGCTGGCAGTGGCGAACGGCGGTTGACCTTTTTTTTTTCTTGCAGCAGTGCCGTCTATGTCTTCTTCCCTGATTGCCGTCCATGTCTTTTTCCCCAATGATCCGGCAACAGCAGGTCATCAACGACGATCAAGACTGCTTTCTTTTTCTCCGGCGATCTAAGAAGCACGGCCGATTTCTTCTATTCGTGCACTGCAACAGAGATCTCTGATCTCCTTTAGCCAATAACCACCCAGCCCACCTTGTGATCTCTATCCATGATGCGAAAACTTCAGATCTGAATCTGGAGAACTTCGGATCTGACCTTATCTTCTCCGATTTACCCGGAGAACAAGACCTTCTCCTCTGTTTCTCCCCAGTTCTCATCTTCAAGTTCTGCTTCGGGCAACAGCAACAGTGGCTCACGATGACCAGAAGCAAGCCGATCCATTGATCCTCAGATCACAATCGCAGATCTAACTCCAAGATCCGAATGAAACCTGTGAATCCTTTTTCCTCCGATCCAAGCAAGACCGGAGAACCCAATCTCGTCTTCTTCTTATCCAATGGTGGCCCAACTAGAGATCACGAACCTGATCTCTCTTTTTCTCTGTTTCGAAAATAGAGATCCGAACCCTTCGACAAGAATTCAATCAGTCGATCTTCCTGCGCACAACCTCCAAGCCACTGAGCGATCTCCACCTCGCTCAAAAACCCGAGGAACACCAACCTCGGCTCTGATACCAATTGTTATGATTCTGAACATCACCCGTTGTGCACAGCCATCAATCACAGGATCAATAAGAACAAGCCACACACAAGAAGAGACACGAGATTTATGTGGTTCACCCAAACAGGGCTACATCCACGGGCACAGAGACGATCATCTTCACTATCACATGTAAAGCATATAGAGACTCTCATTCTCTCACATCGTCTCACCTACGTGGTGTGGGAACACCACGGGCAAGAGAGCTCACACCTCTCTTCAGCACAAGATCTAGAGTTACAGACTACACACATATATAGTATCCGCTTTCTTGGCCACCAAGAAAGCCCCGGTACAATTACCAAAATACCCTTGACCTTAAACTAGTCCTTGGCTAACCCAGTGGACTCATCCGGCTAAACCGGAATACAAGACATATACCCAACTAGATTTGTATGCTTCTGAATTTTTTATTTTTGAAGAAAAGCCTAGCATGGATGAGGAAAAAAGAAAGGAAGAGAAAAATGGAGATGAAGAAGAAGAAGAAGAAAGGAAGATAAAATAAAACAAAAAAAGGAAGAACAGGATAGAGGACTAGCACCTATTGAAACATTCAACCTCTAACAAGAGAAAGCCTACCATCTAGCACCCACTGCATCATTAACAATTCTTTTATCTTCCTTGTACTTCTCAGCATTTTTATCCTAGTGAAGGATTTTTACTGTTGACCTTGTTTTTGGGTTGACCAGTCCATATCTTCATGCTAGGTTACTAGTTGCAAGAAACTCTACTCTGTTTTTCAATGCCAAAGAAATTCTTTTTAGTTCAGTGATAAATGAATGCATGGAATATAGAGTCATGGATCATAAACTCCAATAATGGCTACCAAGTTAGGATTTTGGTTAGATATAGGCGGATCACTAGGGGTCATTCTCTTTTACAAGTGGTATGGAAATGGGGTTCACGGTAAGTAAAATGTCAAACATATTACCATGTTTGTTTGGAAACACCATTCACATGTGTAAGCGGTGAACGGTTTGGATAAACTATGTAAAATTTCATGTGTTGAAGTCAACTAAACATTTTGGGGTTTAATGGATCAATAAATAATTTGAACTGTTCAGATTTTTTTTTGGCTCACAGGAGTTGCAAAAAAGATGGAAGGCAATGATGGGGTTTGATATCATAACCTCTACTGGGCAGAATTTGTACTGGCTCCACATTGAGGCGATGCAACATGTGAAACGCTTGGTGTAAAAATGGCCCCATTTACACCCTTTGCACACCAAAATTTGCTCATGTGATGCATAAATGAGTGCAAACAAATGTATTGATGTATAGACGTTGCACCTGTACATTCACATCTATGAATGATTGCAACCGAACAACACCTTAGGAAATGGTGTCAATAATTTCTAATTTGGAATTGGATCCAATATAGGTGATGTTAGGGACACCCCCAACTCTTAGCTGATTGATATGTATATATCTGACCTTATGAAAGAAAAACTAGGTTGGGCCAATTGGCCATATATCAGATCATTGGAAGCATAGAATGAGACCACTGGGTTCTAAACAGCCCATATGCACAATGTACTTCATTGTTCACATCTTGAAGCCCCCATCTTTGTTTAACACGAACTCCTCACTTCTAGTTTATTGATGGGTCAAGCAGAAATGTTATTAACTCAGTGCTTACTTATGCGTGTTAGTGGAAGAGGTTTGAGTAAGGCCTAGGACCAATCCAAGCCCCATTTGTCAGATGAGCAACAAATTTTAGTTGAAGAATAGGCCTGATTGTTTGTCTCATTTAGAATTGAATTAAGCACAAAACTACTAAACAAGCCATAAAACCATAGCTGTGGCTTTAACTAAGGGGAATGAGACAACTCAACTCAATATTTTGATCACCAATCCTGGGTCAAATGGCTCTGACCAACTCTAACTGAGAATTCAGCATAGCTGTTTAGTTTCGGACCTCATTTAGGTTTGACACCAAACTAGGACATTTTTCTGTTTTGGCATCTTGTTATTTGCTTTCAATGTAGTGTTTCAAAAACATATGTATGTATTTAATTCATTCTCTTGAATCAACAATACAACATGCTATATCTACATCAAATAAATGAATCCCAATTCATGTTATGGTGAGATAAATAATAATAATAATAATAATAAGATGCAAAAGAAGATGCTGAGTTTTCGCAAAGGTAGGTGGACCTAATGAAGAAGTAGAACAAAGAGGCCACCTAATGAAGGATTCACTAATCCAAGGCAATAAAAGAGCTAAAAGCCTGTTACTTCTAAATGAAAAAAAAAAACAAAAAAAAAATACTTATATTTAATGAGAACATATTGGTTTAAAAAAAACCCAGAAAAGAAAAAAGAAGGGGAAAAACCCTTGCCTTTGTTAAATATTAGCTTAATTATGAAACTAAAACCTGTTTGGACTAAATTGCCAAATTTGGAATCAAATTAGTATTTCATCTGAATAGGACTGAAATCTCAACTCGATCTTTCATAAAGATTGTTCATTTTCTGTCCAGGGGCCAAAACAAATAGTTTCAGCTAGTTCGGCTAAAGCAAACCAAAACTGACAACTAGAAGACTCAGTCAAATTTTACATAAAACGGTGTTAGTAAGGCCTGAATGTGGAAATTTTGACATTAAAGAGACATTGAATATCTTTTCTAAATAGTGTTAAACTAAATTGACCCTTAATAGATGCCTAAGTTATAATATTACGATACTATATCCAGGTTATCAAAAAACCAGCAGTGTTCTTGTTTTCTCGTTCATATTTTAGATTAAAAAATAATATTTCTATGTCACTATTCTTCTCCTCTCAATATAACGTCTCATTTTTTTTTTCTATTGATAACATTGAGATTCTGTTTGTCTTTCCATCCTTAAATTATTTTTATAACTTGAGTAAAATTTTGTATTTTTTGTCTAATGACATTTTGTAATGATTTATTAACTAATTAAATTAGCAAAACTCTTTGAAAGATTCAATTAAAAAATTACTTGTCATGTTCTTATCCTTTTCTTCCAATTTGATTTATGATTTTGCCCATAGCCAACTTTTATTGGTGACTACATCTCCTTTGCTAATGTGCAAGTAATCACAGATGCCAATATAAGATCACCGCATGTTACTGAGGTGGCAGGTAGGTGTTTTAGGTCATCATTTGGGGCTGCTTCAAGATGTTTATTTCCAGCTATTTGGTATTCTAACTGGAAACTTGTTATTGGTTGGGGTGAATAAATTTATTTTAACAAGTAGTGGTATCTATTTAACTCTTATTACATAACAACTTCCAACAGGAGGAGCCTTAACCTTGTCAAATGACATTCTGATGACCATGAAGTCCCATATGAGTTCCTCCATGGATTTTCCTCCCCTGTGCACTTGGCATCATGGAGAGGCCATGTGACTCGCTCAGTGGGGATCACCTGGAGCTCCCTCTGTTTTTAGTTATTTATTTATTTATTTAAAAACTACTCCCTCTAAGCTTTTGGTCTTTCAAGTGATATTGAGGGAGTAAGAAAAGAAAATCTGAGTCTCTATTCAACAACATGCTGCTACAGCTAGTGTACAAATACACCCTTACATTGGAAGTTTGAGTTCTACTGACCCAATAAAAAGCCCCCTTACATTTAACTTTATCCTTTATAATTTATATCATAAGTACCCACAACTCCATCCAATTTAACAATCAACAGCAAATCTTGGACTATTTCTACCGTTATGCAACAATGAAAAATAAACAAAATATAGCAAGATTGAAATGTAACTTAATTAAACTAAGCGAGTAGCATAAAGGCATTGTCCAGATCAGGCAGTTGCTTTAAACATCAGCAGCAATACAAATATAATTCCTGGACTATTCATCTACTTAGACCATCCATCCATTATATGTCTGGCAGATAAACAAGTCAGCAGATGACAGAATTGAGTGAGGCAGAATCCGCAATCAACTGAGTAGAAACATCAATCGATGCAGTCAGAGAGCACCCATAATCAAAACAGTTTTCTTAATAACTTGAATATCCTCAAGAAAACAATTAAATTAATCTTGCCAAGATGAACCCTTTTATCTGTAAAGTCCCTTACTTGGCTAAAAACAACATAAACTCATCAAAACAGCAGAACCCCAAGATTCCACCAGCTCCAGGAAAGCAAACTACTAGTACTACTCAAAGATCCCCATCAGAACCACTTGAAATTCCCCCAAATTGACAAAAGATGAAACTCATATTCCCAAATTTGACTAATGTCGCACATAAAAAAGGGCAGATTGAACAAACCCATGTCGCAAATTTGGAAATCTAAAACACAAAAACCCATATCAACTATTCAACGATTCTTATTCTCCCAACGAAAGGCTTAATTCAATGGAAAGAAGGAGAGAAATGAAGTGAGAGAAAAGGGAACTTACAGAACCGCGAGGACGATAAGATTCTTGCAAAGAAGGAGAACCGCGAGGACGATAAAATTGTTGCACTGAAGGAGAACCTCTCCCTCTCGAGAATTTGGCGGGAAAACGAGGTTTTTGAGGAGCTAATAATAACGCAAAAGGAGCCCAAATTACGGCACCCAAGGAAAAGGAAATGCGTTACAAACCCACGCGAGAGAGAGAGAGAGAGAGAGAGAGAGAGAGAGTGTGTGTGTGTTTATTTTTTTGCTTTGGGAAAGAATCGGTTCAGTTCCGGTCCAAGTACATCAACTGGAACCGCCAGTCAGAGGACGAATCGGAACAGGAACCGAGAACCGATTCCAAGTCGGTTTCCTGAATTTAAAACCGAAATTATTAAAGAATGGATAGACTCGGAACTGATACTGAAACGGTACATAGCGCAGGTTTGGATTCGGGTTGTGTGTTGAGAATGTTTGAGAAAAACAGAGGTAACTTTTAAGAAAAATTTTAAAAAAATGGGAAAAATGTCGAAACTTAAATTCATGAGCAACAAAAAAAAGGTAAAACCAGACTCCAAATCATTTAAGTCATGAGTACAAAAATAAGATCTAGACGAAAACTTATTTTCATATCAATTTCTAAATAAATACCAACTTCAATTGTTAACAAGCCAAAACATTTAAATAAGTAAAAAATCAAAAACCCATTTATAACCTTAAAAGAAAGAGAGGTTCTCTAATGCACTTTTCCAAATGCAAACGCCATGCTCTCCGTGGACACGGTGAACCAGTGAGGCCCTCGAAAAATTTAATCTTTTAAAATCAATGGAACCACCAAATAAAGTGGCTTCTTACATGGAGTCCAGTTCCATGTACGTACTGTGGCCCCTAGGTTCATAGGGCTCACTTTTGTTCAATATATGCCCTTTCACACTCTTATCCTCGCTCATTCAAAAGTGGACCCAATTTCACTCTTATCAATTCTTTATCCACTGATGGAATGAACTTTTAAAGAATCTATGGTTAAAAGGACAGTAAATTTTATTGCTCTTAAATCGTGGCATAGAATGACATGATGGAGCTGAGTTTTTTATTGACCCTTATTCATAAAATGCCCCTCCCATGTACCCCATCCTAGATGATTAGGAGGCATTTGGTTGGGCCCCATGAGCTGGATTATATTAAAAAAGAAAACATTCAATCTTCTCATAGGAGAATATTTTAACAGTGAAGTTGAGGTCAGTGTTCAATTGATTGCTTCTAAAATATAAGAATAATATAATATATGAAAATATTCAAGTGCATCCATTCCTCACCATTTTGGTGAGGGGCACTCCCTTTTTGGAAAACATTAATGTGTAAAGAGACAAAAAGGAATACCTTTTGACCTTTGATAGGTCAAAAAAGGAAATGTCACTCAATAAAATAGTGAGGGATGGTTGCATGCATTGAATACTCCCCTATAATATAAGAATTCAATTATTTTATAGTGATTAATTTGATGGTGAAACGAACTTTAATAAAATGAAATTGTGGCAAGAATTTAGAGATTTATTTTGAATGGGCCTTAAAAAAGGGGCGGCCCAGTGCACTAGGCGGAAAGGGCAAGATATACGCAACCTTACCCCCATTTCCGGAAAGGCTGTTTCCGTGACTTGAATCCGCATCCTCCAAGACGCTACCGGTAAGCTTTACCATTGGGCCAAGCCGCCCTTTTTTGAGTGGGCCTTAACTAGAAAAAAAGTTTTTAAGATATCAAAATTGATAATATTATTTAAGGAGCCCCTCTCCTAAGCTCAAGCTTAGGATAACGTAAGACTAAGTGTGTGGCTCGAGCCTATTAGGCCTATCTCGGGACCCACATGGGGATGGGGATGATGAGATTCAAAGGACTCCCTAAAACCCTCTTCTCTGCAAAAATTAGCTATAACCGTGGTTTCTATCATCTCCATCTAGGTTGAAAATTTTCAATGATCTACATTCCATTTGGGCCGGGGCTTAATCGATTCAACAATCTAGTAAATTCAGATTTGACAAAAAATTGGTGAAAATTTAGGGGGATCGTGTGTTTGGCTCATTGGGATGGACCAAATGTGGGCCGCAAGGGTTACGGCTTACAAAATTTCTTATATAAACTTAAACTTAGGAAATGTTTGCCCTATTATTTATATTGGAGTGCTTGTTTAAAGGTGGATGTTTTAAGGATGGAAAATAAAGTTTCTTGGTGTCCTCCTCCGATAGGATTTCTAAAGTTTAACGTCAATGGTGCAGCAGAGGTATACCAGTGGTTGCTAGTTTTACCCTTGTTCTCAAAGCATGTTGGAATTCGAGATTCTAATGAAGCCAAAGTTTTGGCTATTTTAGAGGCTATTTGCCTTTCCTTCTCCTTATGCATGCACAATATCATAATAGAGAATGACTCATCTAATGCTATATCCTGGGTCAACTCCTTTAATTGCCCATGGAAGATGCAATTCTACTTCAATGAGATTTGTTATTTTGCATCTTGGTCATCGATAGTTTTCCATCAAACATGTTGGTCCGCCAATCATTTCGCAGATTCTCTTGCTAAGCAAGGGGTTGATCTCTCTTTTAATTTAAACACCCCTCTCATGTGGGTGCAATCTAAGACAGGTATAATCTTCTTATACCGAAACCTTCTTGTTTGTGTGCTTCTGCTTTTCCTCTTTGTTCCTTGTTGTATCATCCTTTCCTTCAATAAAATTTGCTGTTATCAAATATATAAATATATATATATATATATATATTGGTTCATATCTTCCTTGGGTCCGCTTGCGGGAGACTTGCAAAATTGTCGTGCGTGAGAGCATCAAAGCATCTAGAACTTGGCCTCTGATTTAACTACCCAAGAAAAAGTGCTATTACCCCTTTCCAACTTCCACTGATTCATGTGATCTTCAACCTTTCGACTTCAAAAGAAGGTTGTGAAATAATAACCAAACAAGAGGTCAACGAGAACTTGTGGGCTCTATATATATCTCCATCAGAGCTTTGATCAATGACGAGGGATTTAGAAACCACATAGAATCCATGCTGCCTACGTTGTGTTATCTTCATATATGAAGTCGAAATCAAGGTTTCAGTTACAAACATTCATTTATGAGTGTGGAGCATGTAGTGTGTGACTTAACAGGATTATGAACTTCACAATAAGACCACTCACCAAAACTCTGAGCCCCTCATAATGAACATTATATTATACACACAATGTTCTCAAATACTGTTAGTTGTGTGGCTCAATGGAGCCATGGCAAAACTGCAGCCACAATTGCAAGCCTGCAACACCACCCTGTAGCCACCCTGCAAGACTCCTTGAGCAGCCAAAGCTACAGACACCCATCAGCTAATGAAGTCTATAAATAGAGAGCTCCATTGCTCCAGCAGAGACAGAGAGAGACGAGCAGATCTGAGAGGCTTTGGGTGTAAGTGGGTTTGGGGTTGAGAGTGAGAGTGATCTCATTCTTGTAATCCATTTTTCATAGTGATATTTTCCTGTCTTCTCCCATGGATGTAGGCTCAAGCCAAACCACATAAATCCTAGGCTCAAGCCAAACCACATAAATCCCTTGTGTGCATCATCTGTGTGTGTGATTTTTTTCTCTCTTCTGTGTGCCCAAATCCATGCTCAATCACAACAAATACAATAGAAGCTGGCGCAACCATAATGTTGGCTATATTATGTGTAGGGTCAAATTTAGCAAGATTGATTGTGTAGAGCAATTTAGAAGTGAAAAAGGAGTTGGAGATAATTCTTAATTGCCGAGCAAAGACAAGCAATGGAATCCTGCTTGGATGGCAAGTCTTGATTGAAGTCAGAGTGATTTACACCTGAACAAAAGAAACAATGAGTTTCCCTGGCCGGAATATTTCCGACCAACTGCTCTCCGAAGCTTAAGTCAGTGAAATAGTGATGATTTTTCCAGTTGATGGGGCCAATCCCCTTCCTTCTACCCTCAGTCTGATTTTACACCTTTTTTCCTTGTAGGCCCTCCTCCTCTCCTTGGTATCAAACGACTCACGTTCTGCCCATGTTCTTCTACTTTCTTCGCAACGGCCCAAGTCAGGGCCCGTTTTCTCCCATCTCACTACTGCCACTTTAGTAACTGCCCAAGCAGTGGATGTTCCCCAGTATGCCCCGCAATCATCCACGTTCCAAAGACCGTTAGATTCGTGCAAGGTGTAGCTTCAGGTGCTTTGACGCATGGCCGTAGGTGGTGCCCTCGGACACTTAGAAATGTGGCTGTGGATTTTGGCCTGAAGGTTGCTGGGCCATTCAATCATTCCATCTTGGGCCCTAGCGCTAACCTATGGAATACCAAACACCCCTGGTTGGCTTTTGCACTCTGAGTTGAAACCTTGGTCTCAGTAAACATCGCTTCCCACAATTGTTTTCTAGTTTTGCTCTGAGCTTAAGGGCCTGTTTGTATATGGAGTAGAGTAAAATAGAGTTGAATAAACCTAAAATCAAGAAAGAATAATATAATGGGGTTATGATGACTTCTTTTTTTAATTATTTGATAAAAAATCTGTTTGACCTTTTATATAAAAAGTAAATGTTTTTTGTAATTTAGTGGTTGCTTTTTTCACTTTTTTTTAAAAGAAGGGAAAAAATTTGAAATTCAAATATTTAACTTTACTTTAATTTACTTTACCTCATATCCAAACACATCCTAAGGGCTCGTTTGTTAATTTCCCCTTATTGTAAAGTTAAAGTCATCTTTCATTTCATCACACAACAACCTAAAAAAATCAAATCAAAATACCACATTTCAAAAAATTTCTTTTACCTTTTATACAAAAATTCATAAAGTTACTTTTTCATTCCACTAACAAACAAAAAATATCTACTTTTAATACAAAAAGTTAAAAAGTTTTATTCTCTTTTCACTAAAAAATAAAATCTAATCATTGGATTGATTTAACCCCTCTTATTTTTTTATTTTTTAAAATTACCATTCACCTCACTTCACTCTACTAATTAAATTAACAAACGGCCCTAGAGTCGTGAGAGAGAGACAAGGCCTTTTGGGATACATGTGTAAAACTTGCTTGTTAGCTGTTATGTTAATTTGTATGCTCATGTACGTATGTCCCCTCCTCTTCGTTCCCCTCCTCTTCGTTCCTTCTCTGTCATGGATTTCGAATTTTGAAAACATGCACTACTTATGGATACGACTAATTTGACGTGCCGAAATCGTCAGCAACCCCGTCCTTTGAGCTTCCATATGCTACTTTTAAACCAAACTATTCTATTACAGCTTTCATTCTCCGACATTGCCTTTGCCTTCTGTCATTCCTCGATTTCTTCCAGCCTGCTTGCATTCATCTTGCTCCCATGGATACTCGGAGCTCAATCATAATAAGTTTCTGCTCAGCTTTTTCTTTGTCCGTCTCCTGCTTGTCTCTTTTGGCCCCCGAACAATGTGAAACCTTAGCCATCTACATAGTTAACCCAAGCGCGTGAGAGAATTAGTTAACCCAAGTGCGTGAGAGAATTTAGGGACAGGTACAACATCTCGGGTGATGTCTGTAATGTTCCTAACCCAGTTATTATTTTAATTAATCTAAATATAATTTTATTTAATTGTTTGTATTTTAGTTAATTATGGTTATTATAATTATTTAATTTTCTTTTGCGTTTTGGGTTAATCGAATAGTAAGTTTAGGACCATGAGTATCCATCTTTTGACCCGGCCCAATTCGGACCCATTTTGGGCCCATTAAACCAAACCAGGCCCATATTTATAATTAGCCTAAACAATAGGGTTCTTTTTATAAAAACCCAAAACTTTTCCCCAAACCCTAAGCCTACTTATATTTCATCGATGGGTGCTCTCTTCCCTCATCTCTACAGTGGTTTTTTTTCCCCATCTCTTTTTCCTCTTGATCGGCCAAGGGAGCAAGCCCAATCGGTGGATCCACTTCGTCATCTCTTTTTCTTTCCTCCTTCTTCTTCATCTTCTCGATTGGGGTTGGCGGCGTGACCGAGGAAAAGAGAGAGATCTAGATCTTCTTTTGCATCAAGGGCAAGTGATTTGCACTTGTCTCTAATGATTTTCACTCTTTCCATTGATTTTCATGATCTTAGATGTGATTGTCAATGCCTATTAAAATCTCTAAAGGTTGATGGTAGATTAGATGGGTAAGAAGTTCACAGATTTTTGTTTGATGGTGGTAGATGGATTTGATGATTTTGATAAATGGAGAATGGGCCATTTAGAGGATGGACATCAGGCCTTTAAAAAAAAAAAAAAAAGACAAAAAGATGATCGTGTCTGGGAATGAACCCAGACACGTTTTGTTTGGCACAAGGCAGGGTGTTTGTCATCAAACTCTGATGGGCCACCAACACAAAAAAAAAAAAAGGGGGGGATGAAGACGTCTGGGAAACAATCCCAGACGATTTGTGCCAGGCGGGATGGCCGCCTGTGCATTACTGCACAGGCACACATGTGCCTGGCAGTAATGCACAGGTGGGTCACCCACCTGCACAAGATGGCGGGTGGCCCCCTTAATCACCAACATTTAAAAAAAAATCTGATGGGATTTCATCATGCTTGGGACCAGCTAGTGACAGAAATTTTCTGCATATGTTGCTGTTTGGCAGCAGCATGTGCAGGTTTCCACCTGAAAATTTACGTGGGTCCGCCACCTACAGGTGGGCCCCATGATTGTAATTTGAATCCTAATTGATGGGGTACGACAGGTGGGACCCTAACAGAGGTGGGCCTCTTTGATCCAATGCCTGGACCCATGGTTGCAGAGTGGACCCTTGGCTTCCGGATGATGGTGGACATTGGCGGTGATAAACTAGTGACCCCACTTATGAAATGCCACTTGATGTCCACTGATGTCCACAGAAACATCTTCATATAAAAAAAATGTATATATATATATGTATGATGAAGAATGGTGTCTGGAATGAATTCCAGACATTGTGCAAGGTGGAAAAACTACCTGTGCATTATTGCACAGGTGCATAATGCACCTGGTAGTAATCACAGGTGGGTCTCCCACCCACACGTGCAGGGTGGTGGGCCTGGAGCACTATTGCCAAGTGGGGCCATTACATAGAGGGACTTTGGGCAGCAGGTACAGGTGGGTCCATTACCTTGTGGGTCCTTGGTATATATGTGGATTTATAATGAGTGAACAGGTGGGCCATCCCTTGCGTGAGATCATGAGAATGATAAATTCGAGCCTAATAATTTATTTTAATGATTATTTAACCATTCATTTATTATTTTCTTTGAATGGTTACATACTCCGGAAGACCCTTGAGTTGGTCTTAGAACCCAATGACTCCGATTTAATAAAACCAAATCCATCACATCATCAAAGTAAGGGGTTATGCGGGCAGATTTCCTCTTACAGACTTCATGGTTTGCACGTGACGGTACAAACCACCCGCACTCAGATGAAGTGAGAATTGGGCTATGCATCACCCCGTTTTCAAAAAAAATTCCCAACATTACTTCATCTTGTGTCACGACCCGAGCCCAGGGACCGGGGGTCAGAGGAAGGTCTAACCAGTGACACACGTACTCCCGTGCACGCACACCTAGACCCCGTCCAAGCATGCACACACAAGGGATCAATCACACGAGCAAAAGACTAAACGCGGAAGCTGTACGTATCAAGGCATACCACAAACATACCAAAAGACATAGGAGATTACAAAACAATATACACTGATGATAAGAGCAAATACATGAACATACGACAATAGAGCGGGCTTACAACAATCCAAAAACCAAAATACAGGTATCACTCAAGGCCCACTTCACAAGTACAGAAAATCCCCTCAATAGACGCCAACACAAAGAATGGGGAAAACCAAAATGATGCAAACCGTACTCTGGAGGATGGATCAAGTCCACTCCTCTAGGCCGGAGGGGGCCTCGCGAGCCTCTCCTGCAGTCGGGTCGACCGACGCAGGATCGGAAGAGGGATCTGAGCCTGCAACACACAAGACAACACATAAGTACAACGACTTAGCAAAGTATAAGCCAACAAGAAGATAACACGAATCGTGTCTAATACTGAATAATACTGACCAATAATACTGAACAATAGTCATGATGCAATATCCATAGAAACCATGATCGTATACTAAGCAATTGTGCAAATGCATAATGAATAAGCATGCTATCAGAATCACAAACAGATAACACTCAAGGTGGCGACTACATTGGCCATTTTCTCCCTTACGAGAGCGGACGGAATGAGAACACCAGCGACCGGGCCAGGGCACGCATGGGTCTCTAGTTCCCGGGGTCCGGAGTCCCAGGACGGAAACACTCTGCAGAGGCAAACACATAACTAAACCAAAGTTAACCCCGTCGGGTATCCTAAGGCTGAGGCTCAGTAGTGCCAATACCAATCACAATCAAATAGCTGATGCACCTCGATCACTTATCACTTATCACTTATCACTTATCACTTAGCATGTATCACTTATCACTTATCATACTGAACGAACAATAGGAAGTGCATCACATAAACTGATACTGAATGCAAATACGGAATGCACATATACGGATACTGAAACTGATACTGAAACTGATACGAAATGCAATACAGATACTGAATGCAAAGCGAACGGATAACTGATACTGAATGTACATAAACAAATACAAGAAGTGCTGACAACGAGTGTCAATCACAATCACTGACTCATAACTGATGCAAGTACTCCAGTGGAGCAACGGTAACACAATACACAATAATAGAATGGTTCCGCCCGGGCTTCGCTCTGGGGTTGCTGCATTTCCCACAGAATCGAGAGGTCCAGCGCAGAACACATAAGAGGGCATAACCGAAATCAATATGCTGTACAAATCAGAATGCTTATACGAATCAAGGTCAATTACAAACCAGTCCTACACTAATTATCCAGTGCTTCTAACCGTGCATGTTGATGTCGTTTTAAGATGTTCGATGCACCATTGTCTAGTGTTGCAGTGTCGGGAGTGTGCACCGAAGTCCCTTAAACCAACACCCATGGGGAGGTGCTAAACAACTGGATAACAAGCATGAATGATTCACAGCCCTTGAGATCATTCATGTCATTCAAACATTCCATTGGGCATGTCCAGGTTCGCTACATTCTAACATGAAAGTCATATACGGTCTTTTACTTAAACCTAGTCCCTTTTCATTTCTCAGGGTCTCACGGTGTAGCCGTAGGTAACCTTACGGCTTAGCCGTGGCATCTTACGGCTTAGCCGTAATATGCACCGCGGCTGAGCTGAGGTTCCCCAAATATCCCTTCGGATTTACGGCTTAACCGTATTTTGCTCTACGGCTCAGCCGTATCTTGGTCCACGGCTTAGCCGTAAGACAATGTACGGCTTAGATCAGGCTGGGCCGTAGAAGAATGTCAAATTGCCAACATCCAGTTATTTTCAGCTAACAGTCTGTACTGCTCTACGGTTAGGGTTACGGTTTGGTCTCGGCTTAGCCGTAAGCCATTGTACGGCTTAGCCGTAGCACATTTCACGGCTTAGCCGTGAGTGCGCGGAATCATTTTTCTGAACTTGTTACAGTCACACAGAAACTGAATGAAACGACTGAAAACAGCAATATAACAGCAAAACACACTCAATGGGGCTGTCTAACACTGAGAAACACAATGAAGCATAATAACACAACAATCAAATCACTATCAATCGGTGTTCACACATCTTGGGCTTATACTTGCCTCACAGACGAACTCCACACGCAGAGTGGCTCAGTCCACCGGGATACACACACGAAAATGAGCTCCTTTCTTCCTCCCACAAGCAATCGAACAGAGAAGGAGAAGGAGAGAAAGAGAGCTGTCGAGAGAGAGAGACGAAACTGAGAGCGAGAGAGACGATCGAGAGAAATGGGAGTGGTTGGGGATATTTATACTCAATTTGAGTCAAAATTACAAACAAGTCCAATTAGCTTATACAAATATCAGTTTGAGTCAAATGACGGTCCAGCGAGAGCAAACGAACTCATTCGAATCCAAGACAGTTACGACAAACGACAAGCTCGACGAAATACACGCGCTGACGTCAAAATGACGCAAAACTGACAAGGTCAAACAAAAGCCAAAATTACGAAAAAGGGCTCAAACTAACTAGACCAAGTCAAACTCAACCCAAACGATCTCTCTACAACTCAAACCAAACAGAAACAAAATCAAAACACTCTTAGCGATAAAACACACGCAATTACCCACTAAACCGGGTCAACTCGGGTCGGAGTGTTACATCTTGGTTCGTGTGGAATTGTCGCATGCGTGAATTATGGTCACAGTGTTAGGAATATTGGTGGAATTATTTCTGATCATCATGTTGTATTTATTTACCTTGTTGCATATATGTTAGAATTTATACCCGTTATGTCATGATGACTTGGACCGTGTTGTGGCTTGGACTATACAGTGTCCATTGATGAGGTATTCATGTATGTTGAAAACTATTTGGTTGGTATAATATTTTATTATATGGTGTTGAATATCGATCATGGCCAGCCCTTCACACTACCATAGGATGTGTCTGTCGAACAATCACTAAGCCATGTTTATGAGTCTCGACACAGGAAGGGGCAGGGCTGTGTGAGATTATTATGCGGATCTGGTCATTGGACGACTGCAGTCGGTTCACAGATGTACACTGTGATGATTTTTACCGGACTTAGGGCTGAAGACGAGCTTACCACTCGTACACGGTTGGTTTCACCATGATTTTGGACAGGATGCTAGGCATCCGAAGACGGATTTGATTCACCGTTTATGGACAGGATGTGAGGCATCCGAAGACGGTATAAATTCCGTAAGGGCATCAGCTGATGCGATGCTCGGCGAAAGTGATATTGTTCATTTGATGTAGAGTCGGATGTAGGATCCGTTCTTTCTATGTTGCATGGCATTCTTTTATTCATATTGTTTACATATTCTTATGATTTTTGTGTCTTAATCTCACATTGATAGTGTACTTCATTTTGAGTTATGTGTATTTTACTTGCCGCCATTTTATGGTTGACCCTTGTTTTCTAAAATTTATGCATGGGTACCGAGCCCGGCTTTGCCGAGGAGGAGGCGCAGGCTAAAGCGTTTCAAACGCTTGAGCCAACTGATGTTCCCGAGTGGGGTGCAAACGATGGCTTCGAGGCCGTCTAACCAACCACAGGAGTGACTCGTTAAATTTGCAATCAATTTAAATAAATCATTCTTTAGAGACTTGATCTTTCAGTGGGACATTGTAATAAATTATTATTTACTTCTTTTGCAACTTGGAATATTATTATTGTTATCTAGTGATATGCAAACTTGTTTTCTTCTCTTGGTACCTATTGGTTGAAATTACTTCCGCAGATTGGGAATGAATGTGAATAGCCTAAACTCACCACGCCCTAAGATCCTGTGGAAAAGAAATAATTAGGAGTCAATGGTGTTGTTTCCAGAAGAATTAAAAAAAAAAATTGACTCCTAATTTCACGTAACCCTATTTTCATTTTTTTTTTGGGGACGTGACAATGTCCATGTCCAGGGTCCTATTGAGGGGGAGGTGTTCTTCAAGGGTTTCCCAACAAACATGCCCTTCCCCACCGATCATCGTAGTCGTGGTAGAGAGGGGAGTCCGATTTCTCCTTCATGAGCTGCTAGTTCAATTTCTTTCTCATACCAACCTATTTCCCATGCAATGTGCCCCAAACGTCTTCATAATTGTTATGAGTATGGCTGCTATTAACGAGTTGCTAGGCACGCAGCTTGGTGTGCTTGACATTCTTTTCTATTATTCCATTATCCCATTGAACAAGGCAAAAAAGTGTTTTTCTCAAGGTTAGGTCTTACAGTAAATTACTCATCCACTACCTTCCTGGTTAAAATAAAAGTAGTAAGGCGATGTTCCTATAGTAAGTGGAAACTGGGGGACCCGACCAAGGTTCAAAGGCAAAGTTTGGGAAATCCCTCGGAGCCCCGGTGAGCCGGGTTAGACTCGTTTTTCCCACACCTGTTGTCCATTACTCTTTTTTCTTATCCCGTCTTACTGATTTTGTCTCTTTTAAGTGAGAATATCAAGCAGGTAAGCTCGGAAAACATTAGGCACAACGACCTTAGGAAGGTGTGGGATTACAAGGTCACCACCGATTAGAATGGTTAGGGTCGAGCCGCAAACGTCTTGCTTGGGTACCAGCGCTGTTATGATAGTTTCTTTTCTATCCCGATCTGGGGCACCACAGCTGGGACTAGCACACGCGTGAAGATAACAATAAAACAGAAGGGTAAGCCTGAGCTTACATGCAGTGAGCCTTCCTTGATCAAACAGGAATCCAATGCAACCCCTCCTCCTGCTCAGAAATTCATTCCTTCCCAATGGAGGGCAACCAGATCCTCGAAGAAGTCAATTTATGCTTCACTCCTCCTATGGTCTCTTTCTCATCTCATTCACCCGCTCTTGTTTTTTTTTTTTTTTTTTTTTTTTTGATAACGAGCTTTCTTCCTCCAACTTTCTAGGCATTTTTACTGAGAAGGTTATGTCTCTCCGACAACCAAAGATCTCCTTGCCAATCTTGGCAATCTCCCGGGCGGAACAACTACATGCCCTTATTCAACTAGTCTTTTGCTTGGATCATTCCCTCTCCCTAACTAGGAATCTCTAAAGCTCTCGTGTCTGGTTTGGGAAAACAGAAAAGTAGTGAATCTACTGTGGTTGCTATTCATAAAAAGCTTAAGGTCTTCTCTAATTATCCAAGAGTCTCTCGGACCAAGGAGAGACTTCCTCCTCATGCTCCCCTGCCCAGTACTTGTTGGGAAAAGCGGCGTAACAGAAATAACCCGCGATCAACGGATCTACCACGATGAACACACAGCAATCACACCATCAAACAATCACACACACGACACAGATATTTTACGTGGTTCGGCAACCTTGCCTACGTCCACGGGAGGAAAGAACTCATCTACTATGATCCAATCTCGATCTCCCTCAGGATCTAGGGTTACAATACATCAATATATATAGATCCCGCTTTCTTGGCCACCAAGAAAACCCATACATAATGACTAAAATACCCCTAACCCTGAGTCTCGGTTCTAGCTAAACCAGACGACCGATCCGGCTAAACCGGAATACAAGACATAACCCAACAATCTCCACATTGGCTTGGATTCCGCAAATCCTCAGAGCCACCTTGAGATACCCGGTAATGTCTTTCACGCACCTTGCTGAAGGGTACGTCACTACACCGATGGCGCAGTCTTCTCTTTTCAACACTCTAACATGTTGAACCAGCACTTCACATACCCCGCTGAAAGGTACGCCTCCGCACACGCTACAACCTAGCGTGGCCACAGTTGCCTCCTTTGACCTCAACACCACCGTCTTGAACCTCCGAAGTGCTCTCCATTTGTTGCCACATGCATGCATCCTTGCAACACAATGAACCTAACTTCCATCCGTCAAGACAAAACTGAAGACCTCCCCGAATCCGGATCTCACTGGTACCTTGTGAATCCTTCCTTCTGTCTCCATCCCGGTGTTCTTTCCGTCAAATCTGCAACTGTCCTGTTCTAGCTTGTTCTGGTGGGTTGGGCACAGTACATGCGAGTTAAGTATGACCCCATGCTTAAACCGGCTTACTCCGACCTGAACAAGACTACCTTTTCTCCCGAGAAAATCATCTCCGTTCAGGGCTTCCTGGATTTCCGCTAGATGATATCATCGAAGATTCATCAATCCATCTTCTGATGATCCGTCGCATCTAACTCCACCTGAATCACAAATTTCCTCCCTTGTTATTTGATGTCTCCTTCACTGCTCCACTTGAAAAAGCATAAAAAGCATCTCCTATCAACCTGCAGAGATTTCCGACCATCTCACCCTCTATGATGACCTATGTTCCCTTTTCCACCTTCCTAACTCCACCCACTACAATGCACTTGCAACCTTTGAAGTCTAAGGCACACAAAGAAATCCTATTTCTTCGTCAACCCGGACCATATATCACAGCCGTTAGGGTTCGAATAACATCATCATACATCTGGATTTCTACCGTTCTTATCTCAAATGCTCATCAGTTGCATTCTCCCTCCATAAGAACAAATCCATCAACCATGATAGTTATTTGCATCAAACCAATCTCTACTTAATCACATGATAGGAAGAATCAGAATCGCAATACCATGAATCAACAACCGGATCCATACCTGTAGCGACCAAAACTGATTCCTTGTCAACAGAATCCGAGCTTTCTTGCACACTACCTCCTTCTGATTCTTATTCCTTTTGCTTTTTCTTCCACTTTGGCATGTCGCTCCTTCCCGATCCCGTCGACGCAGATCTGAGCTTTCCATCAAAGTACTTGGAGCAATCTTCCATTCATGACATCAAGTAATACTTTTTAATCATTGCTGCATCATGGAGTTTAACACTCTATCCTGCCAATCCCTAAAGTCGTTTCTCCATCGAACACTTCAATCTGGCCTGCGATGCTTGAATCCATTGCTATCATCGTGAATCTGTCAGTTTCTTCAATCCCCCAATTTTCTACCCATCAAACTGCCAATATCTTTTATCAACCTCGTAGATCTCGTCTCCGTGAGCACGCTGGAAGAAACGGATCTGAAATCCAACTCCGGATGGCTTCGATATCGCAGAATTAATTCTCTACACTCCATTTGGTCAAACATCCATGTTGACCATTGACCATCCCATCTTCTTCCATATATGCGTAGATCTCCTCACAACGAGTCCGTAGGCGCAAACGGATCTCCGATCGGACATCGGACGATCAAGATATCGCAGAAACAATTTCAGCCGTTGAATCTGGTCAAACCTGCCTGTTGACAGTGCTGACCTCACTGCTGGCGTCACGGCTTGCTAGCAAACTGGGCTTCTGAAACGGATCCGGGTCGGGACCCGGAACGGAACTGAACTACTTGCTCTGCTGGGCTTCTCCGCCGTACCGGGTTCGGGTACGACCTGACCTGACCCGGAACCGAACTGGCTCTGAACTGCTGGGCTTCTAGTACACAGACCAGGTCGACCCGACCCGACCTGGCCTGCACTCCTGCTGCTGGACTCTTTGCGCACATGGGTCAGGTCTTACCCGATCCGACCCGACCCGACTTGCAGTCTCTGCTTGACTGGGTTTTCTTCACGGCGGGTCAGGTCAAACTGACCCGACCCGAACCCAAAACCCAAAATAGATCGTCTTCAACCTCGTGGATTCTCTATTCTGCAACAGAACAGTCTGAGGTTCTCCTTCCGCCACGGCTTGGCTGGTCCCGTCGGCTGGCGGCTGGTCCAGCGACGGCGATGGAGCGACTATCCCGGCGACGGCGACAGGCGATGATCGGCTTCCCGTGATTGGCCGCGGCGATGACGGCAGCGGCGGCAAAAACGGAAACGATTGACAATACACCGGCGGACTGCGCACCGCGGTTACAACCTGCAGAGTACGACCGGCATGACAGTAACAGCACAAGCACCCACCAGCGTGGGGCCCACCTCTGATTTCCATCGATTACAGCGGGATTCTCTCCGATATCTTCGCCGATTACCCGATCGTGATCCCCGATTCGGTGCTACACAACTCGCCAACGGCCGAGAATCCTCTGTCCTCGGTCGCGGTCAGGATTGAATGGCTGATATTCGTTCTCCTCTGCAAGCTGGAAAAGGCAGCAATGAGAGACTGTTGATCTCTCCGATCTGTTGCACAGCGGCCCACAAGAGATCACGTTCAATCTCTTCTCCTATAGTTGATCTTCCACGCACGACTGACACGATCCGTCAATCACAAAATCCAAGCGATCTCCACCTCGCTCTGATACCAATTGTTGTGGCTCTGATACCACTTGTTGGGAAAGCGGCGCAACGGAAACAACCCGCGATCAACGGATCTACCACGATGAACACACAGCAATCACACCATCAAACAATCACATACATGACACAGATATTTTACGTGGTTCGGCAATCTTGCCTACGTCCACGGGAGGAAAGAACTCATCTACTATGATCCCATCTCGATCCCCCTCAGGATCTAGGGTTACAATACATGATCCCGCTTTCTTGGCCACCAAGAAAATCCATACATAATGACTAAAATACCCCTAACCCTGAGTCTCGGTTCTGGCTAAACCAGATGACCGATCCGGCTAAACCGGAATACAAGACATAACCCAACAGTACTTCCACTACAACGATAGGGGCAATCTTGCATTCCACTTACGCAGCCCTTGATCTCGGAAAACTCGCTTTGGTTCCATCCGACATGTTGTTGTTGAAGCCATTAGCTAATCAGGAGCTCATGTGTTTGCCGTTCAGCGTGTCTTTTGGTATGAGTCCCCTCTACTTCTTATAAGTCCTTGTTTGGCTCTATCAACATCACGCTATATTTACAGTTTTTATTCCCCTCCCTCCATTCTCTTATTATTATTATTTTTAAATAGGGAATCCGATGGTGGTTTGCTATCATTTGTAGGTTGGAAGAGGAAAAAGGTTAAAGCCGATGGGTTGAAGAGGGATTTAGAGGCAGGTCAGACTTCCTAGAGTGATATGGCCTCCAAGCTAGAATCCATGGCCAAGCAGCTGCAAGACTCTAAGAAGCAGATTTGTATTGCCGCTGATCGAGCTCTTCTAGTCAAGGACTCTTTGAAAGTGAGGGAGCTTGAGTTGAGAAAGAGGCGCTATCCATAATTGGGGAATTAGAGGTTGGGATTGACACTACTATGGATCTAGCGAGAGATGAGGGTTTTGAAGAAGCAGAGAACTTGTATTTGAAACAGCCGGAGGAAATCAAACCAATAATCCTCAAGAATGGTTATGATGTCGGGTTGGATGATACTGGTATACCTAAGGATTCTTTCATGAGGGGAAAGTATGCCGCCACAACCTCGTCTTCCCAATCAAAAGTTCTTATTTATGACCTCCCAGATGCAGACATCCCAACTAAGCCATCCAATGCTCATGAATCACCTAGCGACAAAGCAGTGTTGTTGCAATGGAGTGGGGAGAACATCAAAGGAAGGAAGGGAGAAAGACGATGATGTCATCCCCAAGAATTCAAATTTTGAAAAGGCTGCTCAAGCAGATGTAAACAATGGAAACTCGAGCCAAAATAGAATATGGGCCACTAAAAAGAAGGAACGGCAAGCCCAATTCATATGATGGGCCGGACAAAAAATTTAAAAGGTTTAAATATCGTGTCAAGTGGACTTGACTTGTGTGGGCATCTTTGTGTACTGATATATGAATCTCCCACCTGAAATTGGAACACAACCGTCATTAAATAAAGAAATAACTAAATAAGCAAATAACAAGAGATGGAGAATTTCGAGGGAAAACACATTTGGATGCCACTAGTGACATATATAACAATCGAAATGGAAAACAAAGTATAAGATCTAAAAATGATGATGAAGAACAAGATCACATAAAATGGAAGACAACCCATAAGATCTAAACCCTTAAAACTGCAGAAGAAGAAGAAGAGGAAGAGGAAAGAGAAGAGAGACCGAAAAAAAAAAAAACACAATATACCCAGTATAAAATGGTAGACATATCAAAGTAGAAACCAAAAAGCCTAAACATGAAGTACAAGAAGAAGAAGAAGAAAAGAACACATGAATGAAACACATTATTTGGTCATAATAAGCAAATCTACCAAGGCAATAAACGTCTAAAAAAGGAATAGAAGCACAGCAAAATACTACCAAGTGATGATTCTCTCAATATTAAAAGCATTTGACCCCAAACAATATCACCACTTGATCACAAATAGTTTCAGTTCGGCACCCCAATACCAACACCAACACATGATTAGGGCAGTATTTTTAAAACAAAATATTAACATCACATATTCACCACAAATTAGGGATTGAGAGTCCATGAGGTTAGGCCAGGTTAAAAAAGATATATAAAATATGTATATATAGATATTTATAAAAGATAAAATAAAAAATATGTTCTTAAAAATAGCTGGGTCGGGCAGGTCGCGGGCCAATAACCTCGGCCCTGACGTAGCCCAGGCCCTCCTAAGGGCCATTATTTATGGCCCTTCCATGCATGGCCCTAGCCGTAGCCCTTGCCCTAGCGTGAGTTGGTATATTTAGCGCGAGATCGAGAAGAGAAAGGAGAGACGTTAGGGTTCCGAGAACGAGTACGAAGGGGGCACAGGATAGTAAGAAGAAGAAGATGGAGAAGAAGGGGTGTTATTTGTATGTGCAGTCGGAAGATCTGTTATTGCGTTTAAATCTGAATGACTTTTGCGAAGGTGGCTCTGTTGATTTCGAAGTTGCGTATAATTATTCCGATTCATGTGGTAAAGTGCCGATAAGGATGGGATGTATGGCTGTGGGTTCCAAAATATATATGGCGGGGGGTGAGTACGCCGAGAAGAAACCCAAGCTGTTTGTGACTGAATCCGATGAACAAGAAATGGTGGATGCATCAGAGTGGCTCAATTCAGATGTTTTTGCCTTTGATCCCACCAAGTCAGAATCAGAGGATCGATTGGTTCCCGTCCGTGAGGGTGCCGTTCCCAGTTTGAATGGTCCTAAAACCGGACCTCTGGTGCTCAACCTTGAGGGGAAATTCTATTTTCTATCCACAAGACCATACACGACTTTTTCGAATGGCAAGCACCATTTTATTGGGCCCGTTTTTGAGGTTTTTGATCCCACCTCCCCAACCCCATCGTGGAAAATCCTCCCTGATCCCCCTTCCTACCAGAATACATTGTGTCCTCCTATCAATGACTACTTTGCTTGGGGCCACAAGCTCCTAACGCTGCCAGAGTTATCGATTTTTGACGCTAAGGATGAGAAATGGACGGATGGGTGGTCGTTCGCACATCAGTTTTGCCTCGCATCTGCGCCTTTTCCGTATGGTGCCGCCGTCGAATTCGAGGGCATTGTATTTGCCGTGTCACGGCTCAACGATGCTGTAGTTGCTTATGATTTGGGTGGCGATGGGCACCTCAGGAATCATTGGGTGCTAGATGAGCTTTCTGAGGTGTTCCGTGGTCCTCCTTTACTCGACCCTTCCAACTATGGCTTGCTCACCCATGACGGTGGTGGCCGTATGTGTTTACTGTTTGAAGGCATGGAAGAGGGCATTAATTGGACTATACGTGTGCAGGTCTTTCGGGTTTCCATAACCGCTGGTAATCGTCCTGTGGTACATCCTGTGAGACTGCATTCTTTTGGTCTCCAACGTTGGAATAATTATTTTGCAACGGTTGACTCCATCTTCGTGTAAGCAAATATTTATAACACCCCTACCCTATTTTATGTTGTCTTTGTATTTCGAAAATCTTAATTCTTTACTATGGTGGTAATGATGTATAGGTTATTGAATGGCATGTACTTGCCGGTATGTCCCTCTATGTTATTATGACTTGGCTATTTAATATTTATTCTACATTTGTTTACCTTTCTGTGTTTTGGTGTTCTTCATGTATGAATTTGGGCTTGATGCCATAAATAGCTTGGGTAGGATTAGCAATGGAAGAAATTATGTGCTACATTACATCCCTCTTGTTATCAGCTTTATCTGGTTTGGTCCATGTGGAATTGCATTTACGAGTGCAGTTGGAGAATTTTGTCGCTCTATTGGTTGTTAGTTGTTAAGCTATTTTATTGTTGTGATTTAAAGGTGCTATTCCTTTCTCAAAAGAACTTCCACTATGAATTGTTATGCATTTGGAAGCTTTTCTGCCAAGTGTGAACTTTATCATAGCTGTGAGACTGTCTCGTGTAGTTAGTACTTAGCAGGAATGTGAAAGATACAGATAGTTGAAAGGAATAAAATGCTATCATATTCAGGAAATCATCCAAATGAAAGTTAAGGCTGCTAAATATTGGTATCCTTCTTGTTCCTATATTTTCACCTCCTTTTTCTGGATATACTTGGTGAAACCTTAGTAACTTGAATCTGGTTTTATAGAGCACTCTCTTAATCAAGCCTACCAGAGGAAGTGAAGCGGCATACGAGTCTATTTATTTTTAAATAAGCAAAGCTACATAAAAGTTTATGAAGCAAAAGTCTTTTTGATTGTTTTGATTGAAAAAGTTATGTTGGATTCATTAGAGCACTCTCTTAATCGAGCATAGAGGATGTGAAGCTACATAAAAGTTTTTTATTTCTTTTTTTAAATAAGCAAAGCTATATAGAAGTTTTAATGAAGCAAAAATCTTTTTGATTGTTTTGATTGAAAAAGTTATGTTGGATGCATATTTGTTGTAATTTTACGTCAACTCAAACTTCGGATCTCCTTTTCATTCAACTTTGCTCGCCCTCTCTTTGCCTCTATCTTGATGAGCATTGAGACTCTTTTTTTTTTCTTTTTGATAGGTGTGATCATTCGAACGAGAGTGATATGGAGGCTGATGCAAGTTCCGTATTGTATAGGTTTGTTCTCTGTAATTTCGTTTATTAGTGGTCATTTTAGGTGTTATTAGATTCCATTGTAAATTTTATAATATTGTTATGCGTATGCAACCTATTTGCAATTTGATAATTCTCTTATATGTGGCATTCCTCTTGTTTATGAAATTGAGCATTATAGCAACATAGATTAGCTTGGATAGGATGAGCAATGGAAGAAATTGTGATTGCATCCCTCTTTCGAGAGGCATTTGATGGTTATCTGGACTTGCCTTGTGTTTACTTTTAGGTTGTGCACAGTTGTGTTTGATATAGCATTCATTACTGCCATAGATATTTCTGTGAGCGGATCTTTTTCTAACAAGTGATTAACTTATCGAGCTCTTTCCATCAAGCATCAACTTTGCCACAATTTTGTATGGGGATAAATACTTTTTATCACCTTGTGGTTTGGCCCAGTAAAGTGATACCTCCCTATTTTTTAAAAATACTCATAACCCCCTCTTGTTTTCTGGCCAAATTGAAACCGTTAGATTTTCGGTCCAAATGGACAAAACGTGCAGCACACTTGCCACAAATGTGATGTTTTTGTGGAAGGAAATTGTTTTCCTCCAAATTATACATTTTTAATGACAAAACTGCCCCTTTAACATAATTATGATCCCCCACTCTTCTTTGAAGCATGGGAAGGGTATTGGTTCGTTGAAGCAATCGAAAGCCAGAACCTAGGGCCCGTAATGAGTCGAGCTTCAAGATTCTCAAGCTTGGCTTGTCACGAGCCCAAGCCGAGCTCGACTCGAACTTACCGAGCTTTCAAATACAATTAAAAATTCAAACTTCAAATCCAAGTAATTCCAAACTCGAACCCTAGATCAGACCCTAAGAATCAACATAAACCATAGTTTCTTCTAGTTGATGCCTAATTTCATGTTCAACTACAAACACACTCGTACACAATATATATACATATATAGAAGCATATGTGTGTGTGTGTGCTGGCCTGCTCGTGTGTGCGTGCTTAATTTCATCTAATTGAACAGCAAAGAAACTCTCAAATTAAAAAACTTGGCAAAGTCTTCCCTAAAATATTTATGCTCAAATCATTTAGACAATCTTTAGTTATTGAACCTTGCATGTATGTGTCTGTCTATGAATTCTCTCTAATGAGCTTTTGAGCCGAGCCCGAGCCGGTAATGAGCCCGTTTTAAAGCTCAAGCTTGGCTCGTTAGTTCGAACAAACTCGAGCCTAGCCTGAGCCGGCTTGTCTCAATTACCAGCCCTTCTAGAACCAAAACATGTAAACAGTGACACTTACCTATCCCTTATATTCTTAACAGGGAATTGCCCTGTCCCGCCATCCCATTGTCACAAGATACACTCACTATTAGACTTGGCGAGGTGTTGGGCATCTGGTAGGAGCTCAATGGCATCTTGCCTAGAGCTTCATCACCAGAGTGGCCATAAAGATGTTTTGCAGTTCATTTCCTGCACTATTGAATGTCCCAATTGGACAAAGATGGAAAATTTCACGATTGGGACTTAAATCTTTAACAAGACACTGTGTTGAAGTACACAACATCCAAGTCTGAATCCAATATGTAGCTGAAAGCTTCTAAGCTCCGAATGTTTGTGTTAGGTGACCTCCTAATCACAACCAGTGGTCAATCTCAATCCATAGAAGCACCACCAATGTACCATTCTACTAATCTGTATGTTACTGTAACCCAATGGATAATAATTAAAAGAAGAAACTACTACAAGAAAACAATTCAGCCCATGTATACAGATCAATAAACTTTGCTGTGGCCACCACCACCTTTTTTACCCTTATGACTGAATTTTCCATCTTCAATGGTGACAAATGCTGAAAAGAAGTTGAAACCAGTTTAGATGCTGCCACCACTCCACCTTAAAGTCCACAAGTCCACCTTAAAGCCCACAAGCACACTGCCTCTGCACCGTGGTGGCACTGCGGCGCCAACACTGACCGCTGTGGCGATATAAGTGAAACCTCTTGCGGTGTTATGTTAGAGTGGTAGATTGGTGGCGCTTGTGAAAGTTTCTTTCTCTCGCGATGGATTTCTTTTGCTCTCTCTAGAGCTCTCTCTGTCTAAATTGTTTGTGATTCTTCACTTTCTCCCTCTTGGAGGTTCTCGTTTTTGGCTGTGTGTGTGTGTGTGTGTGTGTGTGTGGAGTGACATTTGTCCATTAGTGGAGTTACGTGTCACTGTGGTCCACAAACTATAGTATGACTTATGAGATTCGTTTAGGTTCGGCCAGGTAAACGAACTGAACAGCCCCTCAAGAAAAATTAAGTCTAAAGTTCGGACTATTTCGGCATAATCCTGGAAATTTGGAAAGAAATCCCAGATTTCAACAGAACATATCTAGATTTTCGGAAAAAAAAAGACGTGAAAGGGACTGCTCGCCAGTTGCAAGGGGGGAAAAAAAACAGAAGAGAGAGAAGGGAAGGGGGGGGGGGGCGCAAGTACCTGGCTGCATCCTGCCAACAATCATTGTCGCCTTGCCCATTGCCAACCTCCCCATCTCTCTCCCTTCTATTCCCACCCGCTTTCTGCTTCTCTCTCCCCTTTCTTTGCTCGCCCTAGAGAGGGTTTCATTTTTCGAGCAAAGCTTCTAGAAACAAAAAGACATCCCTTTTCATTTGAAGAGGTCGACTCTGGGGTTCGGATCCTCGAAGTCCACAACCGGCAAACCTAATTAAAACAACAAGCTAAAGGTTTTGGGCCTTGTTTAATTGTCACTTATGGTGCAGGTTAAAGAAATAAATGGGCCAAAACTATATAATTTTCGTACTGTTCTTATCAAATATGTTTTTATAAATAAAAGATGGGTCTAGGCATTTCTTAGCACATGTATATATGAAACCATATTTTTTAATTTTAATATTATTCATATGTTTTCCTCTCTATATATTTTATATTTTTCTGAAATATAAATCTAAATCATTTCGCCAAAAACCCGAATCGTTCAACATATTTCAATTTGGAGGCCAAACGAAAACGGCGACCAAAACAAATTTCTCAACACTGCCACAAACACAAGGAAATGTGTTTCCTGGCCAAACTACATGGACATAAACAGTAATTACCCCTTTTAGTATTGATTGGTGAAGTTATCAGACGTAATTCAGAAGATGCATAGAAAGGAAAATGAACCATATCTTTTTTCTGCAGATTATCCAATAATGGAAAATTAGTTTTGCTCTTGGAAATTCAATTGTTTGTTATTAAAAAGCTACTTTTGGTGGATGTTGGGTGGATATTGCTGGAGTGAGATGGAAACTCCGTAAGGCGAGGGGCTGGTTGACTAGAGATGCTAGTCATATTCACAAGCTGCTAATCTAAGTGGCTGGTTCGGACTCTTAATTCGAGTTAGGTGGTGTCCTAACTCAAGCTTTTTGAGGCCTGTTTACATATGTTTTCTCATATCAATCTTGTGTCTGCCTATTGGGGATGCCATTTCTGTACCAGCCCAAGACGTGCTTATTGGACTCTATGTATAAATGAGCGGGACTCGTCGAGGTATTTGTGTAAGTAGGTTTAAGTTAGATCGTGCAAGAATAGGCTCCACTATCATAGAGATGTCTGGTGGTGTTATGGTGGGGATTCTAGTGAGGGACGTGCACCTGTACTAGCGAAGGAGAGTGTGCAGAGGTTGATTGCCCGTAGTTAGGGGTTTCAGCATTGGGAGTTGTAATGAAGGGTCCAGATCCTTTTGGGTTCTACGCATGGCTAATTTCGGTTTAGAAATTAAAATGAAAACACTGATTTGACTCGACTTATTTTAGTTATTTTAGGTAACTCTAGATTTTGTATGATTTGGTGATATTTGGTTTTAAATATTAGTTGGCACATAGGAGTTTTTTCTTGGAGGTTAAGTGACTGAACAATGGTAGGGACACTGACACTTAGCTCCAAATGGTGCATCTATGGGACATGCCGATATTTGTACAGTCGGTGCACCATTCGGTGCCCCTTGCATTTTTCTAAGTGACTCTATCACCAAGTTATTTCTGGTGTTTCGGCTGACTTATTTTTATGCTGGCAGTGAATGGAAATGATTCTATGATAGTTCTCACTGTTGAAACTAAATATTTATGCTTCTCTTACATTAGATAATAATTATTCTTCAAGTAGTTGATATGCGTGATAGAACATCTAAGCCTGTAGTCTAATGAAGGTTTTTTGCGGGCCCCGCTGTCAAGACATTTAAGAGGAATTCCTTTCTTTTTGATTCATTTGAATTGGAGGCCGTTGTGAGTTGAATACCAATGTATTTTGTACTGTTTTAGCTTGTAGTGATTTTGGAGGACTTTTTATTCTCCATTCCTTTGTACTGTATCCATATTTTATTTAATAAAATTGTTGTTTCCTATTAAAAAAAAATGAAGTGTTTTTGCTTTATCTATTTCAAATTTCTTTTGGTCTCTTGTATTCTCTTTCTCAGTCTATGTTAGATTAAGCATTTAAATGTGGTGCTTGTTTTCTTGACAGCTGTGAAGACTTGAAGAGGCATGCTGAACATGTTGTAGAGTATGTCAAGGATAATTCCAAGAAGCCAAAAACTACATTGCATTCAGGTTAGTAATTTTTTTTTTTGAAAACGATAAATTTTATTCAAAAAGAGATAAGAAAACAAAACAGCTTATACATCAAAAGATAAAGAAGTACGGAAACACCCCTTCTTTAGCTAACTTATCTGCAGAGTCATTTGTCACCCGAGTCCCGAACCACATGATGGAACACAAAATTCAAATCGCGGGAGATATTGTGCACCTCCTCCATTAAATTAGCTAACCGCCATGGATACAAGCAAGCACCTGAACTCCATTGAATAACTGAAAAAGAATCACCCTCTATTATAGTTCCAGAACATTCCAATTGACGCAAAAGTCGACAGCCAACCACCAAAGCTTGAAGTTCAGATTTATTAGCATCCTTAGAATCCACAGGCTCGGAAAAACTACGAATAACAGAGCCACTTTAATCTCTAATTAGACCACCCACTCCACCTCTACTACTAGACTAAACATAACTACCATCAAAATTCAATTTAAAATAGCCCATAGGAGGAGGTTCCCACTTGACATTATGCACAGGTTTAGAACACCGACCACCTTCAAAATGCGCTTCCCATGAACTATTCAAATCTTCCAAACGAACCCCTTTGAACTCTTTTCTAGAGCACACCCATTCTGAAACTGACCAAACAACAGAATTCACAACATCTTCAACTGAGTTACTTATATTTTCTAAAAACGCGATTATTCCGCTCCAACCAAATTTTCCAACAAACTGTAAAAAGCACTACGTTCCAAAGAATCCTCATACGAACATGTTTTACCCACCAACTGCCATTGGTGGAAAAGATCCGCAATTTTCAAAGGCATCACCCAGTGAACATCAAACAGCTTAAGAATAGCGGCCCAAACTCCTTGAGCAAAAGAACAATGGATGAGCAAATGATGAACTGTTTCAGCATGCCTCAAACACATCGGACACCCATTGACAATAATATGATTCCTCCTCCTCAGCTTATCTTGAGTTAGAATTTTATGACATCCCACTATCCAACAAAAAGCTAGAATTTGAGGAGGTATAGTAGAATCCCAAAATCCATGATACCCTGCACTTGAATGAGAAGAAGCTGACAAGAAATCATAGAAAGATTTAACTGTAAAGGTACCTTTAACCATAGGCTTCCATACCCAAACATCACCTCCATTACCAGACACATACACCTGATTTAAAACGGCTAGCAACCGAGCAAACTCCTCAATTTCAGCATCAACCATAGCACGACGATAATTAAAATCCTAGGCCAGTTAGTTATTTGAGATCAAGCATCCATACTTCCAAGAGATAGGCTGCTTCTAATGTTTTAAGAGTTTGGTTTCTTTTTCTTCTATTTTATACATGTTCAATCTGTGTGTGTGTGTGCGTGCGCACCTGCAGATGTTAAACGCTGAAGTGTTCCTGAGTCCTGACACCATTTTGCAATAAAAGTTCTTCGGATGGTTGGACTCCCCTGTAAACCGTTTTGAATTGAAAGTAAATTCTTTGGGTGCTTGCACTTACATGCAAACCTCGTATGTGGGGAAGGTGGGGCTCTCTCTCTCTCTCTCTCTCTCTCTCTCTCTCTCATGCAAGGCATAGCTTAATGAGAAGTTATGGATGGCTTTGGCTAGTGAAATATTGCAAGTAGATTGTGAGCAGGAAAGAAACTTGGGTTCTGGAGGCTGTTTCAATGGTTTTTTGTTGTGTGTTTGAAGTTTCATCTATGTTATTTTTTTGTTAATTTCAAGAATTTCAAGGAGAGATCTCGAGCCGGGAAAATCTTTGTTTACTGATTTGTTCTTCTGTTCATCTACCCTTTATAAGTAATGTTTTTTTGCCTTTTGTTGGAGATCAAGTAAACTCTTAACCTAGCAACTTGTAACTACCATGGATAGTTTTTCTTGGACTAAAATAATTTTTGGATTGGATTGAAACCTGAAGAGGTTGTTATTGGCTTTGTCAGAGGTTAGGAGTTTCTAACTGTTGCATGCTTCGTGTGCTTCTTTTGTTCTATTGGATTTTGAGATGCATGTTTTAGGCACCCCAGGCCCGCCCCGGGTAAGTGATGCATTTTGTAGTTGTTGCCTCCTTAAAAACCATTTTCAGTGGTATGTTTGGAGAAATGTTTAAAAACCAGTTTCAGCGAAATGTTTAGAGAAGGGAATTACTTATGGAACGTACCAAACATGTCCCAAAATCTCTTAGTTGCTCAACTAATTATGATGTATTTACTGTCCTGTTTTGGCTAATCTGCCATTAAAATATATATATATATATGTATATAATAGATGTTTCTTGTACTCATATTTTATATTATGTTCTTTAATCAGATCAGATCATAACTTGGTCATCCTATATCCAAGTTTTAAGTCTGTTGCTTAATCCTGTGTTCATGCATTATTGAGATATTGGTGATCCATGAAATCTAAGAAGTCAAACGCCCTGTAGCTGTAGTGAATCTGGATTTGACTCGGATATTTAAATGAATCTCATTGACTGAAAGGCCTAAAGTGTATTTTATTGATATAATTACTGATTTTGTTGATTTGTTGCTGTGGCAGACAATCTAATGATTAATTTTTAATTTCATCTTGGACATGCCCATTTTGTTGCTATTTGTCCAATGATTGAAAGTTTAAAACTTTCATTAATGCAGGAAGTGTTTTCAGCTGCTATATTTTGGTACTTTCTTGGTATTAGTATTTTCACTCCCTTTTCACCTGTATTAAGAACCTGAGATATTACGTGTGGTTTTCTGTTAGCTGTGAGCACTAATAAATGGCCATCGAGGATGAGAGATCCTGACAAGTAGCAATTCAGTTTGCCCCACAAAGTGTTTGATGTAATACTTTGCAGCAGATGTTAAGTTACATATCAATTGGCGAATAAAATCCGGAGCAGCAGTATTTATTTTTTTTATGCGTTTCTGACTTTCAGTAGTTTATTTGCAGGTAATGTGCTTTTTTAAGTTGTTAAAAAACTTGGTTACATCATCCCTGGATGGAGCCAGAGAAGCCATGGCGCAGCATGGGTACAACATAGTGGGTTATTTGAAAATTTTGCATGAGCACAATTTAGTGTTTAGAGGGTCAAGTTAGGGTTGATTTGAGATACATTTGGTAGTCAGAATTCATAGCTGCAGGAATAGTTGTCTTATTTATTTCTCTTAGCTTTTAAGAATGAAAGGGTAAGAATTACGGATATGAACACGTAATATGGACACGCCAACATGAAATTTAAGAAAAAAGGTAGAACACACACACATGTGTGTGTGTAAAATATGTATTATTTAATATATATATATAGGTAAATTACATGGATACCGCTAAGGTTTGTCTATGTTACTTGGACAACCCCAGACATTGCCAGCAATAGGCTGCCTCCAATCAGCGATAATTAACAATCGAAGCTAACGATTTTGTAAAATGACTAATTTGCCTTTTTGTTATGATCCTTAATGTCCCACTTTGTTTGAGCATGTGCTTGGCCATGTGTCTATAAGCTCTTGCGCACCATTTCCTTGCAAGCCGACTTTCAAGGGTGAGTTCTACCCTTTTGGTTTATGGGATGACCGCGTAGTCGGGCCTGTGTCAATATAGTGGGCTTTCACAGATGGGCGGGCTTGGCGGAAGATGTTGGGCACCCTTTCCTTGCAAGCTGGTTTTGAAGGGTAAGCTCTACCCATGGGTTCATATCACTTTCTTAGACTGCTTTTTTTTTTTTTTGGGTTTATTCTTCGACTGTTTGTATTTTGTTAGAGAAACTCAAAATCTTAGATCCGGGAACTTTTCGACTAGAAAGAACTGAAAGCCACCATATTGGTGCACACAAACCCAAACCCGCCCCCCCCCCCCCCCCCCCCCCCCCCCCCACACAACAAAAAAAACCCAAAACCCAAAATAAAAAAAATAAAAAAATCCGGCAGCCATCGGTCTCCTCCCTTACTGGCCATTCCTCTCCTTATTATTAAGAATAACATCAAAATATCATTTAAAAATCCAAGCATTTTTCACTTTAAAACATTATTGGAAGATCAAAACAACATAGTCATGGAATAAAAACTGAAAAAAAAAATTTGATAATGGGGAATAAGGACTTCTAGCATGATGGATATGTTGTGACTGCTTGTGAGCGATCCCTGAATGATGACAAAGTTCTTCAAATGACGTGGTTGTGGTAGATAAGATATGTAGGTTCTTCTCTTTCCTTCCCTCTTCTGATTTTTTCCCCTTTTTCTAGATCTAGTGGTCGTAAAGTGGCAACTTCTGCGTATTTTTTTCTATTTTCTTCCTTTTGTTTTAATTTTTTTATTTAAATCAAAGGGTTTTTTATATTTCATAGTTGACCTCTTCTTTTTGCCTAAAGAAAATATTCAGCTCGGGGTGAGCATGCCCCCACTTGTTCTGAACTTGTTCCAACGTGTCAAAAATTCAGATAAAAATAAAATTTCGGGCAATTTTCACTTGTTTGAGTGTTCATTCTTTGATGCGTTCGACAGTATTATGCAACCTTGGAATGAGGTGTCCTTTGCTATCAAGATTGACGGTACTTAGTCTTTTCAATATTTTATTGGACGTGGATTGTGTTCATATTCTTGGTTTTCCTCATGTCAAGTTCTTTAGTTTTTTGGAGTTTTAAATGTTCTAGGACAGCCTTATAGTGTCTAGACTTTCCTAATTTTAGAGTCTTAATCCCTATGATATTCGATACTTCAACTGCCCTGTGGTATCCATACCAATACGATATGGGTATGGGATATAGCAAGATATGGCTTGGATACGGCCTCCAATTTTAAGATACGACTATGCAATACTTTTTACACAAAATTACAACAGATTTTGTTCATTTTGAAAAATTTACTCCTAAATGAGTTCTCTCTCAGTTTGATTAAAATGAAGCAAAAAAGAAGGAGAAGAGGAGGAGGAGAAGGTGATAGTGAGTAAGAAGATAACTAACCTTACAGGGGCTACTGCTTTCATTTTGACAGGTTGCTTCTTCAATTAAATGGTAGACCATTGTATTGCTTTCTGCTACTGTTGTTGCTTCGAGCTTCTAATTTCAGGTGCCATGTATGCCTCTCTCTTCTTATTCATTCATTCTTTTTTCTTTTTTTTTCGTTCGATGATGCCCCAGAGATGCAAAAGGAGCAAAAGAACCTGTCCCATTTTATTAATGAGAACGGGCCCGTTGGACGTTTTGTTATTTCTTTCTATTTTAATGTTAAGCTACTAGGCCAACCAAGACACTTGGCCCATTTTTTTTTCTTCTCTTTTATTTTTTCTATGTTAAGATACTGCCAAGCCCACCTCATTAAAAATTTGTTCTACACAATGGGGCCTTTTAATATTTGAGCATTACGATAAGTATTTATATGCATATATTTTCTGAAATGCCGTACCTGTATCTATATCCTAAAATTTTCAAGTCGGCATATCGAATACTCATTTCCCGTGTCCGTATCCGTACCCATGTTTGTATCTGCGCATCATAGCTTAATCCTCTAAGCATTAGGAAAATCCATTAACTTGTAGATATCTATAGCTCCGTTCTAGCTATTCATTAAAGTACTGCATTAGGAGGGATTACTATTTTGTTGTGTGATTGCCTAACCCTTGTAATGGTGCTTTCTCTGGACTTCCTTTTTCTTCTTCGTTACTCTACTTTCTATGCAGTTAAGACCCAATAAAACCAAAATCACTTTTCTTAGGTACTGGTCATAACACCATCAAACTCGTTTTTTCTTTGCTTAATTCAAGCCTCAGAAGCCTATTCCCTCCATGCATCTTTCTACACACGCTAAGACCTACTATACCCACTGTCAAACCAAATCAAACAAACCAACAAATCCTTGTGTCCCAGTCATTTTGGGTCTACTATATGAATCTGTATTTTCACCATTCTGCTCATAAGATTAGTTAAATTAACTACATTCATATCCTTTTTTACTGCAATATTTTATGTCAATTTAGGTCTTCCCTTTTCCCTAGCATTTCCATCAACAGTGATCATTTCATTCTTTCTAACTGGTGCATCTACCATCTTTGTTGTACATGACCATACCATATTAGTCTTGTTCTCTGACAACTTATTTTTTATTGGTGCTGCTATTACCATTTCGTGAATGTGTTGTTTAGTAATTCTATCTTTCCTAGTGCCGCACATCCATCTTAGCATCCTCATTTAAGCTTCACTTATTTTATTTATGCATGGTTTCTTAGTTGCCCAACATACTGTCCCATAGGGCATTGTTAGCCTTATAGCTGTCCTATTAAACTTTCCTCAATCATATAATATGCTAGAAGCACTCTTGTACTTGGGCCAATCTACTTCGATTCTATGGGTCACACCATCTCCAATCTCTCTCTCCTAATTAATAATCAAACCTGGGTACCGAAATTGCTCACTCTTTGGTATCTTATGGTTTTCGTGATGGGTTAGTGAAGCCTGATCTAGGGTTATATGTAATATGTCGGTGCAATCTGGACCCTTTGTTATAAGGTTAAATCTAACGGTTGTTAATGCCTAGGGGTATTATTAATTAGGGTTTATATTCTATTTTGAGTGGTGTGAGAAAGAGAGAGTTGGTTTTCTCTGTAAAAAAGAACCCTTGGAGAGTTGTGTACTCTTGTAATCACAAAAAGAGGATTGTTCTTATTGTGGGTGATCTCTAATAATAGTGAACAGGTTTGAATCTTCATGGATGTAGCCCACATCGGGTGAACCACGTAAATCTCGTGTCTATTGTGTGGATTGTGTGTTCTTCTTGTTCTTCTTCTTTCTCAACAACTGGTATCAAAGCGGTTACGTTCAGATCTTGGAGTTAGATCTGCGGTTGTGATCAAAGGATCTACAGATCGAATCCTTGTCTCGTCGGATCTCCTTGTGAAAAAGAGAAGAATTAGAGATCATAGGTGATCTCTGATTGGGCCACTGGAAGAAGAAGCACGAGTGGATTCTGTCGTTCTGTTTGGTTGCTGCTTTTGGGTTTTCTTGATCTTGCCGAAATCGAATGGGAAGGAGGAAGAAGGCTACCGGATTTCTCTTCACCGCCGCAAGAGAAGAAGACCGGAGCAGGTGCTGCCCCAAATCCGCGAGTAACCAACGTACGTCGCTTCACCGCACTGCAGTGCTTAGATCATTCCTTCTTCGTCAGTGCCCACTGCTCGGCGTCTGCGTCACTGGATCAGACGAAGAAGCAGTCTCGCCTCCGAAGAACACCTCGCCCGCCGCCGTCGCCGAAGAAAAAAGGGGTTGCGTTCGACCCCTTGTTGCAGAACAGGGGAGAAGAGGTTGAAGAAGGCAGTTTCGGAATTGGGTCAGTCTCAGGTTGGGTCAAGCCCTAACCCGTGAAGCCCAGTCTACGAGCAGCAGGTCCGGTTCTGGGTCAGGTCGAACCCGAACCCGGCTCCGCAAAAAGCCCAGCCATCAAGGTTCCAGGTTGAGTCCTGTTTCAGATCAGGTTGACCTGACCCTTTAGCAGCAGGTCCAGCCCAGCATGCAATTTAGTTTGGTTCTGGGTCAAGTGAACCTGACTCGGGTCCGCTTCAGAAGCCCAGCAAAACAGCAGCGACGTTAGCAGTGACATCAGCAGTGACGTCAGCACAGTCAACAGGCAGGTTTGACCAGATTTAACGGCTAGAATTATTTTGCAAGTTTTGATGTCATCCGGACTCCAAATTGTACTCCATTTTTTTTCTGTACACTCGTAGTGACGAGATCTATGAGATAGACAGAACAGATTGAATGTGTGACTGACAGAAAAATTATCAAGCAAATAGAGCTTTGGCTTGAGTGAGGAGCAAAGAAGGACGACACAAAGCAAACAATTGAAAATTTTAATCGCCAGAATTTCACATTCTGGAAAATGTAGATAGAGGATCTCCTCTACCAGAAAACTTTTTATTTGCCACTTGGAGGAAAAGCAAATAAGCCTGCAACTATGTCAGATCCAGAGTGGGAGGTACTTGACAGAAAAGCTTTAGGTACGATCAAACTCTCTTTAACAAAATCTGTTGCATTCAATATTTCAAAAGAGCAAACCACTGAAGATGTTATGGCTACCCTTTCACGAATGTATGAAAAACCATCTGCTTCAAATAAAGTACATTTGATGAAAAGATTGTTTAACATGAAGATGGCTGAAGGTGGGATTGTCACTGAACACATAAATGAGTTCAACGCAGTCATGAACCAATTGTCATCGGTAAAAATACATTTTAATGATGAGATTTGGGCACTATTACTATTATCTTCTTTACCAGATAGTTGGAGTGATATGGTTACTTCACTGATTAATTCATCGGGATCAAGTAAATTGAAGTTTGATGCTGTTATGAGTGCTATCATCGATGAAGAACTTCACAGAAAATCCTCAGGTGAATTATCAGGAAGTGCATTGAATATGGAAAACAGAGGAAGGAAAACTGAAAAAGATCAAAATCGTGGAAGATCTAAATTGAGAAGCAAGTCAAGATCGTCAACAGGTGGGTTCACATACCGGAATTGTGGCAAAAAGGGGCATGTAAAAAAAGACTGCAGAGCTCCATCAAAGAAAAATAAGCAAAGGAACGGTAACAATGACAATGATAGCGATGAATCTGCGAATGTTGCAGGTGATACTGTTCATGATATTTTAATTCTTTCTTTTGATTATAAATCTAAATCTTGGGTTATAGATTCTGGTGCATCCTTTCATGCCACTGCACACAAAGGATATCTCGAAAATTATGTGAAAAGTGACTTCGGAAAAGTCTATCTTGATAATGATGAACCTTGTGACATAATTGGCAAAGGATATATTCAGATCAAATTGCCAAATGGAGGTACATAACAATTGAATGATGTCCAGCATGTACCGAGCCTTAGAAGAAACCTTATATCTATTGGTTAGCTTGCAAGCTCTGGTTATGTTACAATCTTTGGAGGTGACTCATGGAAGGTGACAAAAGGGAGTATGGTTATTGCTCGCAGTAAGAAAGAAGGTACTCTTTACCTGACTAATAGCAGTACTAATTCCATTGCAGTTCCAATTAAAGGCATAGACTCAAATACATAGCACTGTAGACTCGGACACATGAGTGAGAAAGGGATGAAAATCCTTCACTCGAAAGGTAAACTACAAGACCTCAAGTCTTTGGACTTAGAGTTCTGTGAAGACTGTGTTTTTAGAAAGCAGAAGAAAGTTACTTTCTCTAAAGTAGGGAGGTAACCAAAATCAGAAAGGTTGGAACTGGTTCACATGAATGTGTGGGGACCAACACAGGTACCTTCTCTTGATGGATCTTCTTACTTTGTTACATTCATTGATAATGCTACTAGAAAATTATAGGTTTATCCTATGAAATACAAGTCTGATGTGTTTGGTATTTTCAAATAGTGGGAAGCTTTAGTTAAAAATGAAACAGGTCTGAAATTGAAATGCCTGAGGTCTGATAATGGGGGAGAGTACTGTAGCAAAGAATTTGAGGAGTATTACTCCATAAATGGGATAAAGCGAGAAAAGACCATTTCTAATACAGTACAGCAAAATAGTGTGGCAAAGCATATGAATAGAACCATTGTAGAGTGTACTAGAAGCATAGAGCTACATGCTGAATTGCCAAAGCATTTTTGGGCAGAAGCAGTGAATACTGCTGCATACTTGATCAATCGTGGGCCTTCAGTACCTTTGGATGGTGGATTACCGAAGAAGCTTGGAGTGGAAAAAAACTAAATCTTTCACGCTTAAAAGTATTTGGTTGTATCTCTTATATTCATATTGATGCTGAAAAAAGGGACAAGTTAGATCTCAAATCCAGGAAATGTATTTTCATTGGATATGGTTCTGATGAATTCGGTTATTGCTTTTGGAATGAAGAAAATAGAAAAATCATCAAAAATAAAAATATTGTACTCAATGAGAAAGTCTTGCATAAGGATAAGGATAATGTGCAAAAGGACAATACAGAATACTTAGATGTAGAGGAAATTCTTGAAAATGATGCACCCGAAGCACATGAAAATGTAAACCCACAGGTGGATCCTCATATACCTACACCAATAAGAAGATCCTCTAGGATTCCTAAGCCTACACAACATTATTCACCTTCAATGTATTACTTGTTGTTAACTGATGGTGGTGAGCTAGAATGTTATGAAGAAACAATGCAAGTTAATACTCGGGCTAAGTTAGAGCAAACCATGGAAGATGAGATGCAATCTTTAGTGTCAAATCAGGCATGGGACTTAGTTCAATTGCCTGAGGGAAAAAAAGCATTGCATAACAAGTGGGTGTACAGGTTGAAGGATGAATATGACGGCAGTAAGAGATACAAGGCCAGACTAGTTGCAAAAGGTTTCTAGCAGAAGAAATGTATTGATTATTCCGAACTATTTTCTCCTGTAGTTAAATTAAACACAATCAGAAGTGTTTTGAGCATTGTCGCAGTAGAAGTTTTACATATTGAACAATTAGATGTTAAAACTGCATTTCTTCATGGTGACTTGGAAGAAGATATCTACATGTATCAGCCATAAGGATATGTTGTCTCAGGAAAGGAGGACATGGTGGGTAAACTCAAAAAGAGTTTATATGGCTTAAAGCAGGCCCCAAGATAATGGTATATCAAATTTGACAGGTTTATGTGCAACACAGGTTATAAATGATGTCATACAGACCATTGTTGTTATTACAAAAACTTCGATAACTGTTATATCATTCTCCTTTTGTATGTAGATAACATGCTTGTTGCAGAATCGAACATGCAAGAAATAAATAATCTGAAGAAACAGTTGTCAAAAGAATTTGAATTGAAGGATTTGGGTGTTACAAATCAAATTCTCGGCATAAAAATCACGAGAGACAGAACAAATTGTACACTGAAGTTGTCTCAGGCAGAATATGTTGAAAAGGTCCTACACAGGTTCAACATGCAAAGTGCTCAGCCGGTTAGCACTCCACTAGCAAGCCATTTCAAACTCTCAAAAGAGTTGTCTCTTAAGACAGAACAGGAGAAAGATGACATGTCCAAGATCCCATATGTTTCAGCCGTTGGCAGTTTAATGTATGCTATGGTCAACACAAGACCTGATATTGCTCATGCAGTGGGAGTTGTAAGCAGATTCATGGTTAACTCTGGGAAAACACATTGGGAAGCAATCAAGTGGATTCTCAAATATCTGAAAGGTACTACTAATGCAGCATTGTGTTTTGGAGGATCAAAAATCAAACTGGAGGGTTATGTTGATTCAGACTTGGCAGGAGATCTTGATAGAAGTAGAAGTACTGCTGGATATGTCTTCACCTTAGGTAGTGCAACAATCAGTTAGAAATTACAATTACAGGATGTTGTTGCACTTTCAGCAATAGAAGCAGAGTATGTTGTTGATACAGAAGCTAGCAAGGAAATGATTTGGTTACAAGAGTTAATGGAAGAGTTGGGTAAGAAGCAGAAAGACAGCAAGCTGTACAATGATAGTCAGAGTGCCATTCATCTTGCAAAAAATTCAGCATTTCATCTAAGAACCAAACACATTCAGATAAGATATCACTTCATACGGTGGCTTCTAAAAGAAAAGGTGTTGAAATTGGACAAGATTCTCACAAATCAGAATCCAGCAGATATGCTTACAAATGTGGTAAATATAGAGAAACTGAAGCTATGCTCAGCTTCAATTGGACTTCTTGTATGAAGACAAGGTGTTGAGATTTGAAGCCGTGTTCTGCTATTGTTATTGCCATCCAGTGTGATCAGTCTTCAAGTGGAAGATTGATGGGTTGGTGAAACCTGATCTGAGGTTAATATGTAATATGTCGGTTTAATCTGAACCCTTTGTTATACGGTCAGATCCGACGGTTGTTAATGCTCAGGGGTATTATTAATTAGGGCTTCTGTTCTATTCTGAGTGATGTGAGAAAGAGAGAGTTGGTTTTCTTTGTAGAGAAGAACTCTAGGAGAGTTGTGTACTCTTATAATCACAAGAAGAGGATTGTTCTTCTTGTGGGTAATCTCTAACAATAGTGAACATGTTTAAATCTCCATGGACGTAACCAACATCGGGTGAACCACGTAAATCTCGTGTCGATTGTGTGGATTGTGTGTTCTTCTTGTTATTCTTCTTTCTCAACATTTCGATCTTCACTTCTTAGTTATTTCTAATTCTATTGTTACTAAAGTTATATTTCGTATATTCAGTTTTAGTCTTATTTTCTTTAAACCCTTTTTTACTCAAGTGATTCTTTTCCGATTTTTAATTTAATGTTAATTCCTCCTTTAGTTTCATCCACTAAGACGATATCATCTGTGAATAACATGCACTGTGGTACATCATCCCGAGTATGCCTAATCATTTCATCCATAACTAAAGCAAATAGGTAAGGACTCAAGGCTAACCCTAAGTGTAACTCTGTACTGATGGGGAATTCATTTTGATCATTTCTTGCATTATCTTTGTTGATATTTCATAGTAAATAAAGTTAAGAGTAGCTGGACCTTGCAGACAGTAGTTTTGAGGCTTTAAAGACCTCTGTATTTTGATAGACCTTCTAGCTGGTTAGGGTTTTGATAATAGATGAGAAACTTTTAAAGGGTTATTCAAGGATAGTAGTGTGCTATGAAGAGTCAGTCACCTGTGAATAATAGCTTTGTCATTTTTATTGGATTTTGGTTGCTAAGGCGGATCTTTGTCATGATAGCACGATACAATTCATCCTGCTAAACTTAGCACGATGGATAGCACACTGCTAAAGTTGGGATTTTCTATCCACTATGCTAAATTTTAGCTTTAGCACGATTCATAGTAACTGTTGGAATTGCTCTAAGTATTTTCAGGCTGCTCGACCTCATTCTTCACTATTTGGACTAGGACAGCAAAAATAGGAAATTAGTGAGACCTTAAATGCTTACACTATTTCAGATCACTAAGATTACTTGCAAGTCCCAAACAATATTCTCAAAACTTCATGACCAATATGTGACACTCTACCACAACATAACCTTCTTTATTACTAATTAAACTTGGCCTTATATTAATTAATCATACTTTTATGCTTAAATATGCTAGGTTAGTATATTTTGTCTTATTATGTTCAGTGGAATGAGGTTTGGGTCATGGATTGGTAGCCATGGGTGATGCAAGCCATACCAATAGGCTCCGTCTGAAAGTCTATCCCCGCAGGCCCAAGCCAATAAGGCCCAGCAAATTAGAATAGATTCTATTATTAGTAGTTGTTTTAGTTGCTTTCTTAGTATTTGACAAATCCACTCATGTTTGGTTTAGAACTTTTTGTTTGATTTAAATTAGTTGTTTCCTATATTAAATAATATTTTAGTTATAAATAAAGATGTAATCTCTTCAAGAGATACAAACATTGATATTGAATAAGAATTTAAGTTCGGTTTTCAATTGAGAGAGTTTTGTTTGTATTTGGTGAGGCACCAAGACATTCTATCCTTAAGCCCTTTGGCTTGGAGATTAGCTCGTTGACTATTCTTCTTCCTTGCACTGCTTCAATTGATATCAGAGCTAAGATCTATTCTTAGATCGCCATTCCAATCGCCGATCCGAGGTAACCTGTGTTACCCATCTCCATATTTTCATCCATCCATCATTCATTATCATCTTCATTTATCACCCTCGCCATCACAGCCCACCGAATCCCTTCACTGCAAATTGTTTGAGTCACAGTCCACTAATTCACTGTCACCCTCCAAATCCCACCACAGAAACCCATCCAAACTTCTGTCCACACCCTTTTCCCCTCTACCGACACCAACGTCCGAACTCCCCCTTCCATTTTTTTCCCTCATCCTCATCTTTCCCATCCCACGACAACCTATCCGAACCTAGATCCCTAAATTTAAATCCAAATACTTAACCCAAATCCCTAACCAGTAACCTAGATCTCCTACTCCAGAAATCCCTAACTCTTCCCCCCCCCCCCCTCCTCTACTTCTAGCAGCCCCAGACAAACCCCTTCTCACCCCATAGTCCTTTTCCGAGACCCTAACCGACCCCATCCTTCTCCAATCCATCTCAGAATCCTAACTCGACATTCGTAATCCCACTTTCGACCACATCCCTTCCCATTAAAGCCAAACCCGATCCATCCCCATCTCTTCCTAAATCACCCAAAACGCCTCTACCCCTCAGCGGAAACCCAAACCTCCTTTGTCCCTCACCGGAAATCCCAAAACCCTTCTTCGACCCCATCTCTTCACCGAAAATCCCAAACCCAAAAAAAAAGGGGTCAAAGCAGAGAAAGAACAGGCATCGGCAACCATACCTGGGTGCCATTGCCATCGCCTGTTGGAGTCCACCGTCACCATCGCCTCCGGGAGTCCACTGCCACCATCGCCTTTTTCGTCCTCAACCATCTTCCTCCTCATCGACAGCAACGAGCACCCCCCCCCACCACACCAGTCCACCCCTCTCTTGTTTCCAACTTCACACAGATAAACCGTCTCTTCCTTTTTTTTTTTTTTTTTTTTGTCTTACTGTAGATGATAAGGAGGAAAAAGTAACCCCTCAGTTGAGCCATAAATCTAGGTCCAACTGGACCTAACCCAATTCCATCTTGGTCACAGATTTAAGTTGGTCTAACCCAAGTCTGATCTGATCTCAATTCTAGTTGGGATCCATTCAGGTCTGACCTAACCCCAGTTCGGGCCCATAGCTGCGAAAAAAAAAACAATAGTCTTTTGTTTCCTTTCCTTTTTGCAAGCAATGTCAACCCGAAGCGGTTAATCATATTGGGGCAAATTCTCTGATCACCAAATGTGATGCCATGATAATAGAGCTCTTTGAAAGAGTACATGCGTTGAAAGAAATGTTCTGAAGTTCACAGAGGCCTCATGTTGAAGAAGCCTCATCTAGCTCTGGAAACCAACAAAATCCCACCCGATAAGCAAAAATTGGCCCTCAAGAATCTATCCATGATTTTATTCAGCATCTCTTTATTGAAAATGATCCTGCAGACACACTTGTCGCACCAAAATTTAATGATATCACAAAGCGAGTCAAAAATGATATCGTCGATTTCTCATGTCGCCTCAATCAAAAGGCTTTTATTGATTGGCTCAATTCTCTTGAAGATTATTTCTCTTAGTATCATATGGGTTATGCACAACGTGTTGCTTTTGCTAAAGTCAAACTTAAAGGTTCAGCACATATTTTGTGGCACAGCGCTGAGCATAATAATCTTGTCATGGGACATCTTGATATGACTAAGTAGGATGGTATGCGTGAAAAGCTTGAAGGTAAATACCTGCCCTCCAATTATTTGAGTCTCCTTCAACAAGAATACTTTATTTTCAAGCAAGGCACATTATCATCGGATGAGTACACAGAGAAATTCAATGATTATATTAGTCGGTGTAAAATTCAAGATGATGACTTCACATTAGTCAACCGATACAGAACTGGTTTGCGAGAAGAAATTAGACGTGAGGTCTTTATACATGACTTTGAAAATGTTGATGATATTTATAACAAGGCAAAACAGGTTGAGCTAGAATTGCGATCATCTACTTTGAGACGCTTTAGCACTCAAGCCGAAGAGTCAACGGCTCGTCGAGCCCCCGCCTTTCAGAATAATAATTGTGCTCCACCCCATCAAAATAATTCTCAATATAACCATGTTCCACCAACGAGTTATCGTCTACCTTCGAAACAGCAGCACAACCACCACAACCAGCTTCTTTTTGCTCAAAATCAAAGGGGAACAGTGCCACGGGAGCAAGATATGAGGAGTCGTGGACCTCCTTGACAAGATCGACAGATTGATGGTTGTTACCAATGTGGTCAACAAGGGCACTTTTCTAATGCATGCCCTCAGGTTCGCAATCTTTATTATTATGATGAAGATCCTTATTTGTCAGAAGAATATGACGAGCAACTTGAGATGGAGCCTCCTCCTGAACATGTCCAATCAGAATCTCAACCCGATCCATAACAAGAGGCTCAATCTTATCCTCCTCCTCACGCTGCCACCAGTGCAGAAGAAAGTGGTCATGCCCTTATTAAACGCAAAATTCTTTTCACCAGTGAGAAAGAAGAAGCTGATTAGCGACGTACTTCAATCTTCAATACACGGGTGAGATGCAAAGGTAAGTTATGCAATTTAATTGTTGATGGAAGAAATGTTATGAATGTCATTTTATAGGAAGCGATCACTAAACTCAATTTGCCTATTGAAAAGCACCTAAAGCCTTACAAGGTCGCTTGGGTAGATAATCACTCAATCCCTGTGACCTATCATTGTTTGGTTCATTTTAAAATTGGCATATATGAAGATGATATATGGTGTGATATCATTTCCATGCATATTGCTCACATTCTACTTAGCCGACCCTGGTTATATGACCAAAAGGTACATACTGATCAGAAAAGGCACATACATTCTTTTAAATGGAAGGGACAAGTACTAGATCTCCTTCCATTGCCTCCATTAACATCCTCTTCGACAGTTTCTACTGATCATGACTTTGGTCACATTTATATAGATCTTCTAAATTGTGAGTTTTCAGAACATCCAAAGTTTTCCCTTCATGATGGATATCTCTTTCGTAGAAATCAGTTATGTTTGCCAGCTATATCTATCCGTGAGTTTGTGATACATGAATTATATGGTGGTAGATGTAGTGGACATTTTGGGCATGATAAAACATTGGCTATTATGTAAGACCATTTCTTTTGGCCACGCTTAAAAACAGATATTGCCTGAATTTGTGAATTATGCAGAGTACGTCAACTTGCAAAGGGTCAAAAGAAGAATACAGGTTTGTATCAGCCCTTCCTATTCCACATGCGCCTTGGCAAGATTTGAGCATGGACTAATTCAAAGTGGACAAAATGAATCACTAACTACCACAGTATAAGATATACTCACAGCCCTATAGTTAGTCCATCGACATAAGACATTGTAGTTGTTCTTAATAAATCTCCACAGCACGCAATCCCTCGATGCCCCGCTATTAGTACCTTGATCTCCACAATGAACAATCTTCTACACTTGGAGAACTATCTTCTACAAGGAAGTAGAAGTCACAAATCTTTTGCACGGAAGTAGAAGCATCAACTCTAGAACTTTAAACTTTCAGCCCAATCTCTCATAGAAGCTTTAGATAATCTTTCCAATGGGAATCCCAATTCAGAATAAGGAGAGCTCTATATGTTATGTTGTGTTTAGGGTTGAGAGAGAACCCCTTAATAGCTCATTATTTGTGCCTTAAGGTTCGAAATCAAATCCAAGTGAGGCAATTTTGGCACAAATAAGAAAGGTTTTTATGCAGGTTGGTGGGCTTCTGTCGTCCGTATAGTTGAGCGCGGTCAAATGGGCTCTCAAGTGCCTCACCACTGCCTTAGGAGGCTTGAGCGCACTCGAATTTTCTGCACGCATCAGCAAACTTCCAAAGGTTATAACTTTGTCGTTTTAACTCCGATTTATGCAATCTTTGGCTCTACGGATAACTACTCAAAACGACTTTTCAATGGTAGGTAGCTTTCCTATATCTGATACTCATTTTGTGAGATATAACCTTTTTAATCCATGTTGTCTTCCAAAAAAAAATACTTCAATTTACATTAGCTTCAATTCAACTTTTCCGACGCTCAAGCACAATCCATTCTAAATATAAAATGTAACTCAATAGACCTAAGTTTTGTCCAATACATGAATTTAGCCAATACAAATGCCTAACAAACGTGCATGCTTTGGAAATTTTATAAAGATCCCTCAGGACCCCACTCACTTTCTAAAAGTGAGGGTAATTGTTAGGGAGGTTGGTGCTCATTTACATCAATCACTTCCCCTAATCACTAAAGAACACCCTTAACAGTAATGCATACACTTTTGTCATAATAACTAGTCATAGGAGAAATGCAAGTTGAAATATCTTATCATTTCATTTGCTATTATATGGATATAATAATCAAGTTCAAAAGGACAAGGTAGTTAGTAATAATCTTTTCAACATATGAAGGGCGGTTGGGGTGTTGTTTAAGAAAAATAAGAGTCTAAACTCTTCAAATCTTGCTTAAAACATAATAAGTAGAGCGTTAGCAGGGGTTGATTTACCGCTGATGCCTTTTTAATTTGTAATACCATAAAGCCTGTCCTGTGGGTTAGAATTGTTCAAATTGAATCATAGATTAAAATTACTGTTCAGATTAAATATTAGTTAACAATAAGCATATGAATTAATTGAATTATCTATCCATGTTAAGGTAACCTTATTTCTCATTAAAATCTTGGATAAAGATCACGTTACAGTTGGTGGTTGAGTTTGAACTGGAAAGTCCACAAGTAATGGATTTTCCTTAATAGAGAGTATTCCTTTTGGTTTTTCACACTCTAGCAGTTTGTGTAGCCATAAGTTGGCTTGTTTCACAAAAGCCTTCACAGAACAGTTGGTTTTTTTTTTTTTCATTTCTTTCTCAAAACCCTTTATTGGATCAGATGGGTTTCTTATAATTCATTTTTTATATGTAGGTTTTTGTTTAACTCCGCCAGTTTTGCTGCCGGTCCCAAGCCCGGGTAAAGGAGGAGGGTTACGTTAGGTAAGTGACAGCCAGCGTAAAACTTTGTCACAACCCAAACATGAATTCTAAACAAATGATATTTTACGATAAGGCTAGGGCGTTCCCCGCTTTAAGCGACGCATTGCAGCATCGCCCGGCTGCAGTGAAAAGTGTGCAAGGGCTACCGCATGACTTTGGACTAATGCGGTTAAAGAAGTTAGTCCTTGAGAAGAAGAGGAGAAATAGGAAAATTAGACTTGCTACTTGGAATATAAGAACCTTGACAGGCAAGAGCATGGAGTTGGTTGAGGTAATGAAAAGAAGAAGAATTAGTGTGGCTTGTAAACAGGAGACAAGGTGGAAAGGGAATAAAGCTAAGGAGCTCATAGATGGGTATAAGCTTTTCTATGCAGGAAAGAGTAATACAAGAAATTGAGTGGGTATAATTATAGATAAGGATTTAAAAGAAAAAATTGTGAGGGTAAAGAGGTTTGGTGATAGAATTATAACAATTAAACTAATACTAGAGGAAGACATAATTCATATCATTAGTGCATATGCTCCCCAAATAGGACTAGAAGAAAGTGTGAAAAGACAATTTTGGGAGGAGATGGATGATTTAATGCGAGAAATCCCAAATAGTGATAAAATTTTCCTTGGAGGGGATTTAAACGGGCATATTGCAAGAGATAATAGAGGATATGAGAGAGTGCATGGAGGGCATAGATTTGGAGAAAAGAATGAATTCGAAAACACTATATTGGACTTTGCAGTGGCATTTGATCTTATAGTAGCAAATTCTTACTTTAAAAAAAGAGATGAGCATTTAATTACATATAAAAGTGGGAGTAATAGGAGTCAGATAGACTTTTTTCTAGTTAGAAAACAGGACCGATTGGATTGTAAAGATTGTAAGATTATCCCAGGAGAGAGTTTGACTACGCAACATAGGCTTAGAGTTTTAGATATTTGCATTAGAAGTAAAAAGAGAGCAGTAGTAAACAAAATGGACCCTAAAACAAGGTGGAGAGATTTGAAGGGGGAAAGAGCAAATATATTTAAGGACAAAATGATTGAGAAAGGAGAATGGAATATTGAAGGAGAAACTACAGTAATGTGGAATCAAATAGCTAATTGCATTAGGAATGTTGCAAAGGAGGTACGCGGAGAATCAAAAGGGAAGAGACATATTAATAAAGAAACATGGTGGTGGAGTATGGAGGTTCAGGAAGTTATTCGACAAAAAAAACATTGCTACAAAGTTTGGCAGGGGACTAAGAGTATAGAAAATTTTAAGTTGTATAAGAAGGCAAAGAAAGAAGCTAAGAAAGTAGTAAGTAGTGCAAAGTTCAAAGCATACAATAACCTCTATAATAGGTTGGGAACAAGAGAAGGAGAAAATGATATTTTTAAACTTGCAAAAATAAGAGAAAAGAAAAGTAGGGATTTAGATCATGTCAAATATATCAAGGACAATGAGGAAAATATTTTGGTGAAGGACAACGATATTATAAAAAGGTGGAAAGAATATTTTAGTAAACTTTTAAATGAAGAATATTTGGCGATACAAGAGTGGAAGAGGATACTTCATTACAAGAGTATACTTTTCTCCGTAGAATTAGAGGGGTGGAAGTGAAGGAAGCATTGAAGCGAATGAAGACAGGAAAAGCAACAGGCCCAGATGGTATTCCGATAGAGGTATGGAAATGCTTAGGAGAGGTTGGAGTAAGTTGGTTATATAGACTATTCAATAAGATACTTGTGACAAAAAAAATGCCGGATGAATGAAAAAGAAGCATTGTAGTACCTATATATAAGAATAAAGGAGATATATAAAATTGTACCAATTATCGAGGGATTAAACTTATGAGTCACGCTATGAAGTTATGGGAGAGAATAATAGAGCAAAGACTGAGAAAAAAAACTAAGATTTCGAAAAATCAATTTGGTTTTATGCCAGGGAGATCAACTATGGAAGCTATCTTTTCACTTAGGCAATTAATGGAAAAATACCGAGCAAAGAGGAAAAATCTACATATGGTCTTTATCGATTTGGAAAAAGCTTATAATAGGATACCGACGAATTTAATTTGGTGGGTCTTAAAGAAAAGGAATATCCCAAGAGGTTACATTGAAATTTTAAAGGATATGTACAAGGTACAATAACAAATGTGAAAACCACATGTGGAAAAACTGGCAGATTTTCCGTGACTATAGGCTTACATCAAGGATCATCCTTAAGCCCTTATCTCTTTGCATTAATTATGGATGAGTTAACTGTGTATATTCAAGAAGAAGTACCATGGTGTATGTTGTTCGCAGATGATATAGTATTGGTGGATAAATCAAGAGAGGGTGTAAATGCAAAGCTTGAGAGATGGCGGAGGGCATTAGAATCTAGAGGCTTTAAAATAAGTCATACAAATACAGAATATATGGATTGCAATTTCAGTGGACATATACAAAGTGTTGAAACCACTGTCAAAATTGAAACCCATGAGATACCACGTAAAGATTCTTTTCGGTACCTAGGCTCGATGATTAGTAAGGATGGGGAGATTGACGAAAATGTGGAGCATAGGATAAGAGCTGGATGGTTGAAGTGGAGACTAGCTTCGGGAGTACTTTGTGATAGACAAATGCCAACAAAATTGAAGGGAAGATTTTACAGGACAGTGGTTAGACTAGCTATGACATATGGAGCTGAATGTTAGCCAATTAAGAAGGCACATATTCATAAGATGGATGTAGCGAAAATGAGAATGCTTAGGTGGATGTGTGATAAAACTATGAAAGATAAAATTAGAAATGAATGCTTTCGAGAACATTTAGGGGTAGCACCAATAGGAGATAAGATTAGAGAAACTCGTTTAAGATGGTTTGGGCATGTTGAGCGTAGGCCAGTAATAGCACCAGTGAGAAAAAGTTTGGATCTACAGGTGGAGGGTCCATCAAGAGGTAGGGGTAGGTCGAAGAAAACATAGATAGAAGTCATTAATTCATATTTGAAGAAGTTGCACTTATCGAAAGATTTAGCTCAAAATAGAACGGAATGGAGAAATAGAATTCATGTAGCCGACCCCAACATGGTTGGGATAAAGCTTTGATGATGATGATGATGAGGTTTTTGTTTGTTTCATTGCTTACTTCCAGAGGTACAAGGGGTGCATCTTTTGCCCCAAAGTACATAAATTCTATTTCCTTTACTCCATTTGGTGTAGTTTAGGCAAAGGAGTGTCTTTTGGTAACCTCGGTAACAGCATGAAGAGCAGGAAAACAAACATTGGAGGGGTTGGGAGGCTTCTTCAAAGGTATTTCTACAGTCTCCACATTTATTTCTCTATTTCTTTTTCCAGTTGTGTTCCTCTGTCGTATCTTAATGATTCATGGTTTTACTTTTTATAGTTCGTTTGTTTCACATTTGTTTTTGCTTTATTTATGTTCTTGATGCTATTATGCTCTCAAATTTGTACTACAAATTTCTGGTATTCTCTTTCCAGCTCTTAACTTTTTAAGAATCATCCATGTATTAAAAATGGGTATTCTTTTTCAAGATTTGTCAAAATTGTGTTTTCGTTATAATGGTCTTTTTCTTTTTAATAAAGGGCAAAAAGGAATCACCTTTTCTTTTGTTTTTGTAGAAACTGAAGGTACCAGAGATGATATGATTCGATCTTCTAAGAAGGAATTTGTGGAAACTATCGGGGCCGAAGTTTCGACCTAGGCCTGACTATTAATACTGTCAACTAAACAGGCTGGGCTTTGACAAGCTTTGGTCCAGTCCTACCTTCCCGTAGCTTAGCTAGCATCACTCGTGCCTACCTTTGTGGCACATAATTGGCATTTAGCCCTTGAATGATCATCTAAGGTTATTTGGAATGGCATTGTAGGCAAGGGTTGGGGGAGGAAGTTTTCCATGATAAGGGTCACCATGTAAAAGAACTAATCCTTTTTTGGGTTGGGGTTAAGGATAAAATAACTAATCCTTGCACCTAATCAAATGGTTAAAATTATATAAGGGTTTCCAAAATTTTCATAGGGACTAAAGGGCCTTCTTGGTTAGAAGAATTTATGAGGAAAATTCTCTAAATTCCCACAATGGCAATAGAATCTTGGAAGGCACTTATTTTTTTAATTGTAAAATTGGCTTTTGACCCCCTCATGATTTTCAAATGGCCCATTTGTTTGTATAGAATTTTTAGGAATCCATGATAAAATGAGTTCCAACATGGGACCAAGAGGTGAAGGGTGAAGGATACAGAGTACAAATGTTGATGAGGCTATGGGTTTCTTAAGGCATGAATTACCATGGTGATAGCTTGGTATTTACTTTATATGGGAGATTATTTGATGGCCATTTGCAAATCTTCAGCCTTTCATCAAATTTAGCTATTTTGATTAGATACATTCTTCGAATTCTCACTAATTCAAGTCCATGAAAACAAAAGGCCTCTAAATTAATATGCAACTTGACGAGAATAAGGGAAACTTTGGGGAGACTACATTTGGAGTTGGGTTACTTCTTTTACCATTTCTCATATTATTCGAAATCAAACAGGCCTTGCGTACCCATTGAAGGATCTGTGCGTGGCAATTTCTCACCTACTCGTCAGCTGGCCCAGTAATTCTGGGCTTTGATGACACTCTCAACCCTAGTGATATATGGGAAGAGTTCTGGTTGGATCCATAACAAGCTCTACCCAATCGGCCAATCACTAAAATATACTTAGAGCCATCAACCTGACCTTGAGGAGATCTTATAATTCTGTGTGGGGGCCCAATATATCGAGTTTGATGGATGACTAGTCACGACTCACTCTAATAAGGGATGAGTTTGGTAGTGGTTTCTTTTGGGGTTTAGTGTGACTTGTGGGTGTGAATTGGGCTCAGACATGGGTCGAGTTGGGAGAAGGTTGAGGTTCTAGGTGTCCAGCCCCATTGCCATCCTAATTTTGGGTTATTGAGATTTCCAATCCAATTGATATAAAAGATGTCTATTTTTTTTAACATAAAAGGAACATAAATATCCCAACATTAGCTAAGATGGTTAAAAACATTGGGTGAGTGCCTATTGTTGCATGGATTCGGTCTCGCTTGTAATGAAAACAGAAAAAGAAAAGGAAAAGGAACCATACTTACACCATACAAAAAGGTACTATGATTTTTCCCATTTTCCATAAATTCATACTCGGTCCTAAAGCCCAAATCTGATACAGATGGGCTTTAAACCAGCAGTCCCAGGCCGCCCACTTCTCAAATGAGGATATGAGCAGACTCCAATCCGAGATTTAGGGTCCAAGGCCCGGACTTGGACTCCTCAATAGTAAAAGGGCTGGGCCTGGATGCGGTTGACTTTGGCAAGAATCCATCCCGATGACAGAATTCTTGATATCCCATCATAAACCCGGCGCAGGTGTTTGAGGATCAGCACTATTCATTGATCATCAATGGCTTATTGGGTTATGTGATATTACTGTACTTTCACCCGGCCATGCATAGAAACTGGCGGCCCACAATCTGTTGGGAGTTATGTTTCTTTGAGCATTTGTAATCTTGAATTAGAAATGGGCCTCCGTTTTTAGGTGTATATCCTTCAAGTGGCCCTACTGGCTCACTCGATTTGGATTAATTTTTGTCACTCAACCCATACATTGGTTTTTCATTTTTTTTCTTTTTTTTTAGAATGTGACAAGAAATGTAAGAAATGTATCTAATCAAAGTAGCTAAATTTTATAAAAAGCTAAAAATTGGCAAATGGCTAATCTCTTATGAAAAGTGAATACCAAGCTATCACCATAGTAATTCATACCTTAAGAAACCGAGAGCCTCATCAACATTTATACTATATATCATTCACCTTTCACCTCTTGAACCCATGTTTAAACACATTTTATCAAGCATTCTTAGAAATTCAATGCAAACAAATAGGCCAATTGAAAATCATGAGGGGTAAAAAGCCAGTTCTACAATTAAAACAAAATAAGTGCCTCTCAAGATTTTGTTGCCCTTGTGGGAATTTAGAGAATTTTCCTCAGATATTCTTTAACCAAGTAGGCCCATAGCAGCAGGGCTGCACTATGGCTAGCATGGTCCCTATGGAGCTTTTCGAAACCCCTATATAACTTTAACCATTTGATTAGGTGCAAGGATTAGTTATTTTATCCTTAACCCAAAAAAAAGAGGATTAGTTGTGACTCTATCATGGAAAACTTCCTCCCCCAACCTTTACATGCAATGCCATTCCAAATAACCTTAGATGATCATAGGGCTAAATGCCAATTATGTGCCACATGCGCAGGCGCGAGTGATGCTAGCGCTTAGTTATCAGTATTAATAGTGAGGCCTAGGTTAAACTTCGGGCCCCGAAAGTTAGCCTAGCCAAACTCATTTACCAAATTTCATCCCTTTGCTATTCCAAATAATTCCAAGAGGAAGTGATGATAGATGGGAGGTGGTGATAGTCAGTATTGGGACATTTTCAATGTCAAAGTGGGTTTCTAGCTCTAATGCTGCTAATCTAGACAATGGATCAGAAGGTGTGATAGTGGGCCTCTAATCTACCTCATTCGTATGTATTGACATTGGTGGGCGACATCAACAATGTGATAAAAGCACCAGTAACACGCAATCAAGCATCATCTAAAGCCAACAAAATTCTAGCATAAAGGATATTTTTACGAACCACGCAACTCGATCTAGGCCTTCCAAACAACTGAGATCCAAACCTGACATTTATCCAAGCAACAAGTTGGTGTTTAGCATAATGATTTTCAAATTCTGATCCTGGTTAAGTGGGATCTGATCCCATGATCATGTGATTTCTATTGCATTCTAAAGTTACCTCCCGTCATATGATCAAATAACTTGGTGGATTTTTATTTGCACGGCCATCTAAGAATGATGTGATCCTTGGCCAGAGGATATACAAAGCTACATTGGGCCCTGAGTTCACTATCTGGGCAATGATCTTGATCTAGATTATTGACCTCATGGGACCCACCATGATCTTACTATCCAACATTTGGCCTGGGATCTGTCAAAGACGTCTCATTTACCTTATAAAGGTCTAGAGATGACCAACAAGCCCACGCAAGGTAAGGCTGTGGTCAAGCAACAAGTCGAGTTTGGTTGGGAGAGAACCTGAGCTCATCTATTGGCTCAACTCCGCTAGGTTGGAGTTGGGCTCATGCTAAATATGTAAGATAGTAGAGCTTAATGATAAGGGCTGTCAATAAGACAAGCCAGCTCAACTTAGCTTAGTTGGGTTGGGCTCAACTCGGTGTGCCGAGGCTTGAGCTCCAGCTAGAGTTCGACTCATAACCTATCAAGTTAAGCTTGAGCTCGACCCTACTAACGCAAGCCACCTCAAGCTAGAGCTATCCAACTCAACTGAGGACTTGGCAAAAGCTTGGATGAATTACAATGTTATTATATATGAGCACAAGCCCGAGTGGGAACAAGCTTGGGCCTGGCTCATTAATACGCAGAGAAAAAACAAATGCATCGAGCCAAGTGGATCACAAGGCCAAGCTCGAGCAGAGCTCAAGCTGTGGAACAGGCAGTCAAGTTGGAGTTGTTCCTGACCAATCTCCGCTTAGTTTGGCTTGTTTAATGGTTCTATGAATAAAATATTTTGGACATTGCTTCTTTTAAGTATTTAATGAAGTACTTCTGAAGATTCTCTTTTTATAACTCAGTGGGTGCCTTTAATTAAACTCCTTATCTCTTTTAAGCTCGTTTCTGGGATTTTTGCATGTCAGACATTCTGAGAGGAGAAAGTTTTGAAAACACCTACGGCTGACACAACTTGATGAGATATGTTTCAAATTATAATGGCATTTAGAAACTGTCTCTGCTATCCTTCATCGCCATAACACCACATCCCTTTTAAGATGGTAATCACAGGTTCAAGAGTTGTCATTAACCAACGAATTTGAGCATCTTTATACACCCCCCAACATCAATAGCTTCAAAGACCCATCTCTTTGGAAAAACAAGAGAAGAAGAAAAAAAAAACAAAGGAATTGATAGATAACTCTCCCCTTGATATTCCTTTCCTTCTTTTCTCTTCAAATTTGGAAGACCCATGAAAAATAAGTAGTTTGTTCGAATAGCCCCAATTTCCAGATCGACAACTCTCTAATCTCCATCCCCATCCAAGCAGCAAATCATATTCTTCTTCAGCCAACTAAATCTCCTCTGCTCTTTACCTTCTGCTCAAACCAACCCCGTCCACAATAAAATCCATGTTCTGCACCACAATGGGAAACCCATCTGCGAATCTCTTGACATCGTTCTCTACATAGACAAGACGTGGAATGGAAAGTATTCTTCGATGCCCCAAGACCCCTACAACTGTGCCAACACGAGGTTTTGGGCTGATTACATTGACAAGAATGTAAGTTCTTCACATATGTAAAACTCACAAAGCTTTACCTTTAATTCTGATTTTGCATGTGTGCATGTGTCTTTTTGAGTGCGTGTTTGTTGTTCTTATGCAGAAATATTTGACTGTGGGAGGAAGATATGGAAGAACAAGGGAGGGTTTTATCCTTTCGACTCTACTTTCTTTTCCATCTTGTCTGCTTTTCACAAGCTTCACCACATACACTATTATAGTTGGCCTTTTTTTTCATCCTTTTGATGACATCCTACCAATAAATGTAGAGTGTACCAACGTTCTATCATCCCACTTCTCCTTTTTTTTCCAACTTTAATCGGGATTGGAAAAGAAAGAAAGAAAATATTATGTTCTAAAATCCCACTCCTCTCCTTTTCCCAACTTTAACGGTGACCGGAAAAAAAACAAAAATCTCATGCTCCGAAATCTCATGCCTCTTTTTCCCCAACTTAAGAAAGAAAATCTCCTGTTCTAAAATCCCCTTTCCACTGCTAAGTTTATATATGAGATCGAGAGAAGGATCAATAAAAAATATATATAGGGAGATGAGAGATGTCTGAAGAAACTGGCATTTATTGATGGACAGATGAGGCTTTTGTAGTCTAGAAAGGCTTCAGTGAACAATAGGCTTGTGGAGTATGATGCACTTCTCTTGGATTAATTTTTCAAGATTTTCATGGGGATGAGAACAAGGAAATCGTATAAATTTTGGATTTTTATGTTAGATTTTTTTTTTCTTATGTTTGTTTGTAGGAGTTTTGGTGGAACTTGCCAATCATTATTGAGGGAAAAGCAACTTCCATATTGATTTCTCTCTGGCCATACCTCTTCATGTGATTTTTTTTTATTTGTTTTCATTTGTTATATGCATTTAGTATATTTTCTCTTTAATTACCTTATTGAATGATTTTTTTTTCTTTGTTTTTGTGATTGCCCGATAAATGAATAATATTGTGGATTTTTCTTAGTATTTTCATGGATATATGATATGTCTGGTTTTTTCTTCTCTCTATTGCCTATAGCGCCGTTGCCAAAGTCTATGTATCTTCCTCTTAGTTGTTAATTTCCTATGGTTATCGTTAATGTGAAGGACAGTCTAACAAGAGTTTAGCCTCACCCAAACGAAAATCCTATGTCTGCCACTTGCTATACCGAACCATGTTTGTTTTAATTCAAGGCCTCCTTACACACTAACCACTATAATAACAAACTATTGGCCTACAACAACAATTTTAACAGTTCAATCCAAATAATATTTTGGCACACATACCCGAACATGTTCCCCCACATTTCTGCAGAATCGCATAAAATCGTATAGATCATCTTTGTATAATGGTCTATCAGCAGGCTCCTACTGGTGCCGGTCATACAATATGCGCGAAAACTCTGGCAATGTAACTTTTGCAATCCATATGAAGCCTTGAATATCATCAAGATAAGAGCGCATTAAAATTCTGAATTGATCTTCAAAGACCTGGTTCATCTCGCTCCTATTGACAATCTCAGATAATTTATAATAAGATAAATGCCTCATCTCGCCCTTTTCTTTTGGTGTGAGCAGGGCTGGATGATTAATTGCGTAGGATACTACATATATACAAATAGTTAGACAAACAAAAGTAATTAAAACCATAATTAAAACCAATGAAAAAATAATCAACTAGGGAGATCACCTTTCACTGTTTTTACAATATGGCAGGCTGCCAATCAGTGCTAACTCTACAAGCATCTTCGAATAATTTGTTTTGAATAGTTTACGAACCATACAACAAAAATCATTGATATAATTCTCGAAAGATTACCCGTACGCCACATGGTCAATAACATTCGCAACTTTCACCTTTTTGTTTTACCGAACCATATTTGTTTTAATTCAAGGCCTCCTTACAAACTAACCACTATAATAGCAAACTATTGGCCTACAACAACAATTTTAACAGTTCAATCCAAATAATATTTTGACACACATACCCGAACATGTTCCCCCACATTTATGCAGAATCACATAAAATTGTATAAATCATCTTTGTATAATGGTCTATCAGCAGGCTCTCCTGCTGGTGCCGTTAGTACAATACGCTCGAAAACTCTGGCAATGTAACTTTTGCAACCTTGCAATTCTGAGTTGCTGTCCAAAGATCTGGTTAATCGTGCTCCTATTGATAATCTCAGATAATTTATAATAAGAAAAATGCCTCATCTCACCCCTTTCTTTTGGTGTGAGCAGGGCTGGATGATTAACTGAGTTGCGCAAGATCACTGTTTTTACAATGTGGCAGAACGTCAATCAGTATGGCTAACTCTACCGGCATCTTCAAATCTTTTGTTTTGAATAATTTACGAACCATATGACAAAAATCATTTCAATTCTGAGTTGATGTCCATCCAAAGCCTTGAATATCATTAGAATAAGAGCGCCTTGCAATTCTGAGTTGCTGCCCAAAGATCTGGTTAATCGTGCTCCTATTGATAATCTCAGTTAATTTATAATAAGAAAAATGCCTCATCTCGCCCCTTTCTTTTGGTGTGAGCAGGGCTGGATGATTAACTGAGTTGCGCAGGATCCTATATACATACAAATAGTTAGACAAACGAAGGCAATTAAAACCATAATTAAAAACAATGAAAAATAATCAACTAGGGAGATCACCTTTCACTATTTTTACAATGTGGCAGAACGTCAATCAGCATGGCTAACTCTACCGGCATCTTCAAATCTTTTGTTTTGAATAGTTTACAAACCATATGACAAAAATCCTTGATATCACTCTCGAAAGATTTCTCGTACGCCACATGGTCGATAAAATTCGCAACTTTCACCTTTTCATCCAAAATAAAGATATTTTGGGCACAAATCTCACTATGTGGATGACGCAATTTAAGATGAAAATAAATCAATGCCGAAAGCATGCCCCTACAATTAGGAGGGCAAAAAATAAAATTAATGTAACATATAGAAAAAAAACAAAAGAGGAGCCAATTATAAAAAAGAATTAATGTAATGTATAGAAAAATAACAAAATAATAAAGACAAGATAGAGATACTCACACCATAATGCGTATAAAAGGAATACTCAATGACATTTCTCCATCTAAAAGAGGGTTACCGTCTGTGAATACAAGTTCTCTCCTTTTTCCATTTACTACACAGTCAGATTTACCTAAAACACGAACAATATATGGACAATGTTGATGAGCACACGCAAATTCATACCAATACTGTATTCCATCATTATCCTTCTCATAAAGGAGATATGTACAACACGAATTATCAACAGAATTATCAACAGAACCCAAATATAAATTATCATGAATTTTAGCTCCATCTGAGAATGACAATTCAAATCCCCCGCCATCCTGGAAGCATTCAGGACATAATGTACAAGAAAATATAAATGTAAATATAAAAGCAAATAGAAATGTAAATATAATTTACTGATAAGTACAGAAAAGAAGAAATGGAGACATACTATGGAAGGGGGAAAATCATCTAAGAGAAAATCACCCATGGTGGAGGGGGGCGTAGGGCTGGGCTTGAGGTACCTTGGTGCTGAGCTTCAGCAAAGGGTGAACAACAACGTGCGCAGAAACAGCGCTCGCAATAGATTAGGGCATCTGTTCGCACATATATATATATATATTTGATTTTTTTAAATTTATATTTATAATAAAAATACTAACAACTAAGGCTCGTGCTAAGCCCGGGCCAAAAAATAAATTATAGTAAAATTTGAAATTTACTATAAAAAAACATATTAAAAAACCTATAGAAATGCAAGTAACACTTCTGACCGATAGCCTATTTTAATTTATTCTTAGAATTGAAAATTTAATTAAGAGTTTACCGAAATAGTTATATATGTGAAAGAATCGTGAAAATCACATCCAAAGCATTAGATAGCAATTCTTTGGAGAAAATATATTTATTGCAAAATAAAAAATTGATTATTATATCCATTAATTGATCATATCTTCTCCTCGAACATAGCTATGAACTTAATCAATAACTTTAAATGTTTACCTGAAGAGACCCACCAATGCCCGTGCTAAGCCCGAGCCAAGAAAATCAAGTACATCTCAAAAGTTTTAATATTGTTTAGCATAAATAATGATATTCATAACGACAATGGCATAGATACATCTTTATTTGCACAAAATTGTATGCGTAAAAATACAAAATTGTAAATCATACCTGATTTGAGAAATACTTGAATAGTAATAGCTGATTCATTTTCTTTTAATTTAATAGTATCATGCAATAATCATCAACACTTGATAATAATCAAATAAATGAATAAATTAACATTCTAATCCCAATGGACTATCCACCAGCAATACATTAAAACACTTAATAAAAAACATTGAAATCTAATTTTTTTAAAAATTTATTTTTGAATACTTTAAATTTAATGAGAATACAATGTATAATGGTCCACTTTAATAATAAATAATTTGTCAATGTAGCCAACATTGACAATAGTAGCTACATAAGAATCTTCCTGATTTTAAATTCTATCAATAAAAACATATTTTTGGAATAACGAATGGAGTGATTAGATATTAAGAGGGAAAATCAAATGAAAATTTTAGAGGATAAAAAGAGAGATTTTAGGAGATCCAAGTTTAAAAAATACTTATTACCTAAAAGATAAGAAGGAGGGAAAGAGATTATAGGGAGGGAAAGAGATTATAGAATGAGAGATTATAGCATTTTAGGACGCTAACGTGGTGCTTTAGAAAAAATAAAAAATAAGAGGCACTGATGTGACACCCTCCAGAGGCCTCCATTCTTAGAGCTTTAATATATATAACTTGACAATTAATTTACTGACCCACTTGATCAAGCCACATGATCAAAATGTCTGTTTGACTGGGCCTCTCAACCACATCTATGTGGGACACTGCTATTCCAGCAAAGACGTTGATGAGCCATGCCGAAGCATTGCTAGGGCCCATATCTAGCCCATTTCCAACCCAGCCCCTGACCATTTGAAATTTGTATACCTTATATCACTAACTATGATGGCCTAGTCCACATCACCCTAGCCAATGGGCTTAAAATACAAATTTGGCCTAGCCTAGCCCATGAATGCTCCAACATATTGATTTTTCTTTTTTCCTATTTTTTGGTTTCTTTTTATAATACTTGCATATTGATGTATTATCACACTAGTATATGGAATGGTCCCAATTATATGATATATATATGAAATCAGTCTCAATGTGTTCAATTGATTTTGACCCTTCCAATTTATTGTTGACTTCTCCCATCGAGTTTTGTTTTGATATCACCAAATCTTGAAGAGCTCTAAACTATATAGGAGAATTATAAACTTGTTGAATTGTGATGAACTGAGTTAAATAGACTTAATAGATTTGTTTTGATATTAATTATGAAATGTAATAGATAATTCTAACTTACAAATGTATTTTACTAGATTAAAAAACATTGGCTTGATGCTATGGCAATTTAACATTATTCATTTATGTTAAAAGCAAAAGCAATAATAATAAACTAAAATACAAAATATCAAACCCACATTGCACAAAGAAATCTGGATATCACAAAGAGTTCCTCCTATCCCTAGAGGTAAATCCCCGTCGTCAACCAATGAAAATAAGGGGTGGGTTTGGATGTTTTACTTGGATGGACTAAATAATAGATAGATGGCCACATGAGGTGGTCACTGCCATAAGAACGACTCCAGTTGGGATGCTCTTTAACTAGATATTCTATGAAGATATTATTATTAATTAAGAAAATTGAAATAATCACATTCTCCATACAAAATAACAATGTGATCTAGTCATGTATTTTTAATATGGAAGAAACAGATAAAACTCCACGGCGCAAATATCCTATTGAATATAGTGGTTTCAACACCATTGCATGCTTAAACGTCTACTGCCCTTGCAGGCTCAGACATGTAGATATCTATGAATGTATTAGGAATCACACCATTGTAAACTCGAGCATCCCAATGCCGACAAAACATTAGTAACTGATTCTGCAGCTTCTAAAAATTCCCATAAACATTAATTCGGCAACTCCCATAATTTTTCAGAAGTTTTGAAAACTGGTTCTACAAATATTGAAAATCAATTATATATTTTAAAATATATATAGAACGGACATAAACTCCCAAAAATTTTGAAAATCAATTGAAGTCCCAATCCAAAACTGAAAACCAGATGCACATATATTTCCAGAACATCTCATTTCTAGGCCTGTAAGCCCCAAATCCCGAACTTCATTTCCAAATCCATAGCCCCCCAAGTTTGAAATCTGAAATATGCATAAAACCCAAAATTTCTAATATAGACCAATAACCCAAAATCTTTAGAAACCAGAACAAAATCTAAATCTACTTTAAAAAAATATAGGGGATATGTTTAGAAAGCTATGAGAGAGAGAAAAATAACAACCTTACAGAAGAAGAAAAATAAGAGGGATCCAAGAAACGTGACAAAGAGAGACCTTATTAATGTCATTGGGCATCTTCCCTCTTCTCCTTGTCAGAAAATAGCTTAGGAGAGAAATGCAGAGAAGGAGAAAATAGAGAATGAAAATAGGAGGACTGGAAATGGGATGCTATGATATACACGCATACTTGTAAGAATTGTAATCAGGGTTGAGCGCACAGGATTGCAATTACTACAAGGTTACGGGTCTTGGTGATAAGAGTTCTTTTTGGGTTGGTTAGCTCATAAATTTATTTGGGCATCCAAGTAGTCCTTGATACTTGGAGGACCCTCCCTTCCATATTAAATTTGAAAATTGGCATTTGATGCTTTTCATATTAGCTTATTTATCCCTAGAAGCAAATCCCCGTTGTCAAGTTCAAAAATCATCCTGAATTTTAAAGCAATTTTTATAAAACTTAATACTTAAGACACCAAAAATTAAAAGCACTAAAATAGAATAAATTACCTAATTTTCCTATACCACTTAATCCCTGTTGCAATTGTGATGTGAAGAAAATTTCTTCTTTCATAGCCCTTGATATCCTTCCTATACACACAAATAAGAAAGAAAAACTTAATTATATGATAAATAAGGAAAGAGAAAATGACAAACAAAAATCAATACTAGAAAAAAAAAAGTGTCATTTCAAAAATAGAGAGATAAATCATACTGTCAAAGAAAATCATAGTAAGACTGCCACATTAACACAAAAGAACCATTTACTAGACAAAGTTCACATATAATCCAAACATCCATTGATGATAGAGAAAAGGTCATTATTGACTCAAATGAGCATATGCAAGAGCAGTAATGTAGACCGTTTATACTTGCGCATTATGCAACTCATTTTCCCTTGACACTTACCAAAAATGGGTTTTCCCAACACCATGAATATACTTAGTCCACCTTTTTTGCATAATAAACCCAACACAATGGAGCACTTAAAATGGGCCAGTGAATGGGTCAGATTGGCACTCATGATAGTGATAGGCCGGTTGGCAACTTAGTATCACACACATGCCTTTGATGAAATGTTCATTTGTGGTCTATAAGTTTAATAAATTTATATAAAACAATAAAATTTACCATCCATCCAACGGTTTAATGTGAGACCCATGTAAATAGGGGGTGGGTTTGGATGTTTTACTTGGATGGACTAAATAATAGATAGATGGCCACATGAGATGGTCACTGCCATAAGACCGGCTCCAATTGGGATGCTCTTTAAATAGATATTCTATGAAGGTATTATTATTAATAAAGAAAATTGAAATAATCACATTCTCCATACAAAATAACAATATGTGATCTAGTCATGTATTTTTAATATGGAAGAAACAGATAAAACTCCACGGCACAAATATCCTATTGAATATAGTGGTTTCAACACCATTGCATGCTTAAACGTCTACTGCCATTGTAGGCTCAAACATGTAGATATCTATGAATGTATTAGGAATCACACCATTGTAAACTCAAGCATCCCAATGCCGACAAAACATTAGTAACTGATTCTGCAGCTTCTAAAAATTCCAATAAACATTTTTAGTGTCAATTCGGCAACTCCCATAATTTTTCAGAAGTATCGAAAACTGGTTCTACAAATATTGAAAAAAGAAATATATATTTTAAAATATATAGAATGGACATAAACTCTCAAAAATTTTGAAAATCGATTGAAGTCCTGGTCCAAAATTGGAAACCATATGCATATATATTTCCAAAACATCTCATTTCTAGGTCTGTAAGCCCCAAAACCCAAACTTCATTTCCAAATCCATCACCCCCCAAGCTTGAAATCCGAAATATGCATAAAACCCAAAATTTTTGATACAGACCAATAACCCAAAACCTTTAGAAACCAGAACATAATCTAAATCTCCTTTAAAAAAAATAGGGAATATGTTTAGAAAGCTATGAGAGAGATAAAAATAACAACCTTACAGAAGAAGAAAAATAAAGGGGGTCCAAGAACCGTGACAAAGAGAAACCTTATTAATGTCATTGGGCGTCTTCCCTCTTCTCTTTGTCTTAAAATGGCTTAGGAGAGAAATGTGGAGAAGGAGAAAATAGAGAATGTGTAACGCCCCACCCTATAAGCATACATGATATTGTCCGCTTTGGCCCATAGGCCTCACGGTTTTGCTTCTAGTGGGTCTCAACCCACCAAAAGGTCTCATGCAAGATAAGGGTGCAAGCTCTATATATAAACCCATTCACTTTTCTCTCTATAATCGATGTACGACTCGAGGATATTACAATCCACTCCCCCAGGGCTACACGTCCCTCTGCAGTAGCCTGCCAGCCCTCTTGACCCGCCCACATAAGAACCCATCCACTTGCACCAGGCTATGGCAGGGGCCCACACACACATGCGACAACTCTACACAAACCAAGATGAAGTAAGGTTGGGAATTTTTTTGAAAACCAGAGAGATGCATGGCCCAATTCTTACTTCATCTAAGTGCGGGTGGTTTATACCATCATGTACAAACTGTAAAATCTGTAAGGGGAAATCTGCCTGCATAACCCCTTACTTTGATGATGTGATGAACTTAATTTTATTAAATCAAATTCATTAGGTTCCAAGAGCACCACAAGGGTCTTCCAGGGTATGTAAACCATCCAAAGAAAATCATAAATAGATGATTAAAAATAAATTACCCGGCCCCAACTCTACCAATCCCATGGTCCCACACAAGTGATAGCCCACAGGTACACCATTTCTAACAGTCCAATTAGTTGACAATCCTTATATATATAATGCCCGGGATCCACATATGGTGACAGACCCACCTGAACCCACTGCCCAAAGTCCCTCCACATGGTGACCCCACCTGGCAGCCGGGCCAGGGCCTCACCTGTACTGCACCAGCCACACACAGTGATAACAGATCCTGCTGTGCACAACCAAACACAGATCTGGGGATTTTACCCCCAGACACCATCTTCTTCCTTATATATATACATATATAAATTTATATTTATATATATATATATATATATGTAATGTAATGGTTCTTTGAAACCCAGGTGGCATATCACAAGCGCACTGATTCATCACTGTAACTGCCCCACCATCATACGGCTGTCAAGGAGTTTCACATTGCTACCATGGAGTCGAGAGGGCCCACCATCTGCTAGGGTCCCACCTGACGGACCCCACATAATCGGCGTCCATGCTGCAGCCATGGGGCCCACCTATAGGTGGCAGACCCACCACATGTACACGGGTTGGAACCCCCCAGCGTGTGCAGGCAATCGCAAACATGGCAGCGTGTCTGGGGTTCATTCCCAGACACGATCATCCATTTTTCTTTTTAAACACATCAAAGGTGGGTCTATCCATCACATCATCAAACCGATCTATGCAATCCATTTACTTCTACATCTATCTATCATCATCATTCACAATTTAAATGGACATCCAATAAATCATCTAAGCATGATAAAAACAAGGAAATAGAGATATAGATCACCATGAGAGGTGTGTATCAACCTGCCTTTGATGAAGATTGATGAAAGAAAGATGATGATCCTAGATCTCTCTCGTGCACGCCCACAGTCCCAACGAATAAGACGAAGAAGAAGAAGAAGAACCGGCTATGGGAAGACCTTGGCTTGGCTTGGCCGATCAATAGATGGAGAAGAAGGAGAGGAAGGGGCGGCACTGTAGAGATGGAGAGAAGGGGACCGCTCATCGTCTGATATAAATAGGACTAGGGTTTGGGAAATTTTTGGTTTTTTTATAAAAAGACCCCATTATGAAAATTAATTTATAAGCAAGGACCTGGTTTGGGTTATTGGGCTTAATGGGTCTAAATTGGGTCGGGTCAAACGGTAATTACTCGCAGTCCTAAAACTACTATCCAATTAGCCCAAAACTTAAAAAAATTTTAAATAATTATAATAACCATAATTAACTAAAATATAAACAATTAAATAAAATTATATTTAAATTAAGTAAAATAAATACTTAGATTAGGAATATTACATAATGAGAACAGGAGTATTGGAAATTGGATGCTATGATATATGATATATACATATATAGACACACACATACTTATAAGAATTGTAATCAGGGTTGAGCGCTCATGGTCGCAATTACTACAAGATTACGGGCCTTGGTGATAAGAGTTCTTCTTGGGTTGGTTAGCTCATAAATTTATTTTGAGCATCCGAGTAGTCCTTGATACTTGGCGGACCCACTCCCTTGCATATTAAATTTGGAATCTGGCATTTGATGCTTTTCATATTAGCTTGTTGCACACGTCTCTGGTCACCTGACAACTCTAAGGTAGCGTTTGGTTCGCTGGAATGAATGCTGAGAGGAATGGAATGAAGGCTGGAATGAGCTTGGAATGTAATGGAGGCTGGAATAGTAATTCCCATTCCAACGTTTGGTTAGACAAAGGAATCAATTCAGTAATGAGATTTCCATTTCGATTCCTATGTTTGGTACGTTGGAATGATGTGGGGAATGGAATAAAATTTATATAAACTGACCAATATACCCCTGTGATAATAAACCTTAACTATTAATTTTGTTTTTGGGGCCCTCAAATTTCAAAAAATAATATACAATAATTTATGTTTTTTGATGAATATCTCGAGATTGGTGATGAGAAAAAAAAATGATATAGTTGTGATCCATTATAATCACTAGAGCTCCGCCTCTTCTTTTTAACCTCTACTTTTCACATGCATCATAAGATGGGCGGTGGGAAATAAAGGTAAAGCCTCTACATGTTCAAATTAAATAGACCACGAAAGCACATGTCAAACACTCTTATTTTTACAAACTATATTATATTTAGACAAATAAATCTTAAAAATAGTGTGCCGTGTGCCTCATATTCACTCCTCTTTGAGAGAAATTGAAGCACAATATCGGCAATTAACTTCTATTTTTATAATTTTTTTAACACCATAAACTATAACCTTTTTCAGTAAAAAAAAAAAAAACCAGATTTCCTAGTTTATTGTCTTACACAAGCGAACCCTAAACCAACATCATTTCTCTCCTTGATCCAAAACCTGTCAGATGATACACACCAACAAAACCCAGGTTTCCAATTTGAAGGCTATTTTACGAAGCAATCACTGGCAGATTCAAACCGCCCCACTGATGAAATCCAATGCAAATGGAGTGGTTAATATCCAGCACCTATACGGCAGGGACACGCTATAGACACAACAAGAACAAGAACACAAATTTTACAACATAAAAAATAATGTATCAAATATGATACAATACGATACATTGCCCATTTTAAAGCGTCCGTACATCATATTCCAGCACAACCAAAAACCTACATGAATTGAAAGAAGACCAACTTCTTTTTCAACTCCAAAATTCTTTATGGTTGTCATACTTTCAGGTAGGCCCCTCGGGTTAGACTACTTCAAATATAGGAATGGTTTGTTCATGAAAATGATTTGTGAAAGAAATTCAAACCTATTCTCAGGTTAGACCACTTCAAAGTTAGGAATGGTTTGTTCATGAAAATGATTTGTGAAAGAAATTCATGCCAGTAACAAGAATAAATGCCCAGCCAAAACAAGAGAAGAATGAATTATTTTTCACTGGCTATCTATAACTTCAGTCACACTGATATGGAATGTTAAAATAACCTCGTACAAAAGAATGATGACCTTGTAAAGGAAGGTGACACATTTCAAAGTCAACTAAAGGTGCCGTGGTTATTGGCTAAAAGCCAATGATAATCCAAGCCTGCAAACATCAAACTCATAAATAGGAGTAAGATAAGTTTGAAATAAGATTGGGTCGCAGAATCAAACCCAAATGATATATTCTCAAACATTCCATGAGATGATACCCTTCAACATTTGAGGTATAGTGATAATGGAATGACTCTTCCTAGCAACTATTCTGATTCTCTCTTTCTTCGCTTCATAGAAGAGTTGCTATCGTCTGAATGAAGAAACTCAGGTACCAGTTTTAACAGAGGCTCCAAAGCGCTTGGAGCAAACTTCCTAGCAAAAAGGTAGCAGACCGAACTGCTCCGGTTATTGTATGTACATGTACGGTTCTGGATAATTTTTTGTAAAAATGCCTCTGTAATATCGGTCTCTCCAAATGTTGCTGGATGAGCACCACCCCTTGACCAGTCTGCCCATGTAATGGTTCTATTTGCCAAGAGATGTGGTGCCTCGATTCGAAACATGGTGGGGAAATAATGTTCATCCACATAGCAATCAGGCTTGCAGAATTCTTTGAACTTTGGATAGTATCTGGTATCTTCAATTATACGCATGGCGACCTCTCGATTGGCAGCAACCCACTGCGACCCTTTATGCCACTGTGAGATGTTAACCTCTGGTGCCATGCTTGCATTGTAACGCCCTCTTCCAGTACGCCCTGGGTCATCAAATGAGCCAATATAACTGTGCCTCGACCTCATCAAGTAGTTGTAAAGGAACATGAAATTGAAGCGAGAAATACATGATTCAGAGAGAGGGACAAACCATTCATTTGATATGTCCAGTAGGGCATTTGCAAGAAGTCGTCTCTCAGCATCGCACATGCTCATCTCCCCCCACTCTGCCACCTGTAGATTAAAGAAAGGTTAGCAATTGGAAAAAGAAAATCATGGTACTTTAGCATTGCCAGATCTGAACATGGGGACTGCAGATCGATTTAAAGTAACTGATATGTTAATACAGCAATGATGAATTATAAGGATAAAGTGGGGTGGTATGACAAACATAAAGAAGGTTTTGTCTGCTTGTAAAGTGAAAAAAAAAATCCAATTGTTTAAAAACTTGATAGCTTGAATCCTTTGGTTTGGGAAACTAGTGCCCCTATGGTTTGATCGAATGAGTTGGTCCCTGCCTCTTCTATTTTACAAATAATGACTCCTGCTGAAAGACGGCTTTCCTCCAAGTGAGAGATGGGTTGGTTCAGGGGGCTTTCATCCACCTGAAAGATGGCTGGTTTTTCAGGTTTTCATCCTACTTCTTGGAGACTCACTTGTTTTCTATCCAAATAATAAAAATCCTGGAAAAATCCACCATTTCCCTTGCCACCAAGCAGCCTGTAGGCTATCCCTAGTCCCACCTCAGCAGACGACAGAAATCATGCTTGCAGTTCACTAAGGATTAAAAATATGACTGGATTAGCAAAGATGACAACTGAGACATGAAACCATACCTCCTCATCGCTATGGGCTTTATTCTGGATGACCATGACTCCACTATCAAACTTCCTAAGCATCACTGGGCTGTTCAATCAGGAAAAGGAAAACTGAACTAAATCAAGAACAGAAAACAATGAAATGGACTATTGGGTTGCATTCGAGCATACCAAATGCAACAAGAAATCTAAATTCTAGTGGCAAAATGGACACAATCCATTTGTATGTGTCTGGGGCAGCATTCAAATAGAAAATCAGATCAATTAAAATAATAATTTTCTTTCTGATGTAAAGCCTAAACAGCATCATGGCTGACAATCTTGATGCAGAAAGGAAGAAAAGAAGCAACATCGTCAAATGTACTTTCAGATTCACTCAGAACACTGGGAAGAAAGGAAAATACTAAAACTGCTTAGCTAAATCTTGTTCTGTTCAAACAAGGGTGAATTTAGCATTATCAGGGTAAATTCGATCAAACAGTGGCGTTAGAACCTGAAACGAGTTGAAGGTTCAGTTGTGCATACACATCAAATTTCTCTCATAAAGCACAGGCCTGTAGTAAATCTTCAGGTGAAATCAATTCTGCCAGACACTCCAGACGGGTGCAGGGAGACCTGAGGAGGAGGAGGAGAGATGGAGAAACCGAGATCGGAAGCGACGGATAAGGCGTCGGCTATTCCAGGAGCACCCGTCGCAGAGGCTTCTTCCCAGCCACCCAACTCGTGTCGCTCACCAATGTGCTCCTCTCCCTCTCGCTCTCTCCCCACTGTCCCAGCCCCCCTCCCTCCCTCTGTCCATTTCTTCCTCTCGCCCAGCCCCCTCTCACCTTCCTCTGTCCAGACCCCAAAAAATAGGGTTTGAAGGGAGGAATCCAAATTTGTGTGTGCGTCTGCAGCAGTGAAGAAAGGAGAAGGAGAAGAGAACGATAGAGACTGAGAAAGGGAGAGAAGCATACCTGATCTTGTTGGCGCCGTTCGCTTGGCAGTAGATCAAACGAGAGAGACGACAGTGATGAGAGAAGAAGCTGGAAGCAGAGACGCAGATTTCCTCCTTTGGTTGATTTGTATCGGGCAAGGCAGGGGCAGTTTTGACTTTAACCAATAATGAGAAAGGAATGGAATGACCATTCCTTTGAGCCCCCAATGGAATGGTGATTCCTTTGTATAAAGGAATCACCATTCCTGAAGTAATACCCATTCCATTAATTTTTCATGAACCAAACGTTGGAATGGTCATTCCAACGGAATGACCATTCCATTCCGACCTCCATTCCAGCCAACCAAACGCAAGGTAAGGCTCATTTATATGGTGGATGGAAAGATGCAGGAGGTCTTCCAAACTTTGGGTGGAGGGTTTTCCCAAGGGAGAAATTTGGCGCCAAAGGTTTTAGAGGATTGGAATTTGAACTGTTTTTCTCGATGCACAGAATGTTTATGCCTCTTGAGAATTATAAAAAAAAACATTTAAAAAAATAATCTTAAAAAAGTTGGTTCAAGCAAATTCAAGTACCCAACAGTTACAGAGGATTGGAATTTGAAGTATTTTTCTCTACACGCAGGATGTTTCTCAAAATGCACTTAAATTAAATTAGAAAAAAATATAAAAAGTTAACCCACAAAGTAAAACTATTTGGCCCACCTATAGATGTTTCAGTCACATGCAGTCCTAATTTCTCAATAGGTGCTTGATATGTACTCCCAATTCAAGTAGAAAAGGTAAAAAATTAAAATTAAAATAAAAAGCGGCCTTTGTTCTCTTTAACAGATAAAAAACAAAAACAAAAAGATACAATGTTTTTTTTTATTATTTTGGGATGTGATTCAGCTGATAGGGTCAAATTACATTACTATTAGACTCAAATTTTCTCCATTTATTTGAGTACCGGCCCACCATCTATCCCTTTCTTCACTTTTGACAATTTGTATTTGGTCTGTATCGCATATTAGACTCCATGCCTAACATCATACCAAAATCCAAGGCTTTTTTATTCAAATCGCATAACCAAAACAAAATGGGTACAAATATTGGACTCAAATTGTGCTTAGTGATGAATATGTAATTTCTTAGATTCTTTTATGCAGAAACATAAGAAGTGAAAAAACAAAGTTGGCCCCCTATTGAAGATGTAAACCTTTAAAAATGAATGCCTTTGCTTATAGAGTATGGCCTAGTTTTGCTCAAAAATAAGTGGGCTCTATGGTGTGATTGATCAACTTGTTAGCTTGTGTGAAATATAAATAAAATGAGAACTAAAAATAATATGGCTTGTCAGCTCCATAATGAGATTGAGCTTGTCAGCTTATAGAGTATGGCCTTCTAATTACTGCAGATTGCTAAAAGCTAAAAGTAATATGGCTTTTTTATTTTTATTTTTGCTCTCCCATCTGTTTTACAATGATCAACCTAGCCCCCTCATACTCAATACCCTATCATGAATTGACACGGACCTCAACTTATACACTAACTTTTGGATTGATTCTCATTGAAACCCATTGTACACCATACACGTGTATTTGTATATCTTATATTATTTGTCCATTTTATTAAGATATACAAATGAGAATACGTGTTAAAGTCCGAGTGGATCCAAGCCCGTCACGTATTTGTCATGTTGAAATGTCTGCGGGTCGAATTGAAATTCCAACCGCTTAAAGATAATTAACGTTCAACTTGTGAAATCTGAACAGTTTAAAATACTTGCTTTCTAGGTACATGGGATATGCTAGAGATTTTACATTAATTAGGAGATTTTCAATGCGTGTTCATTATCATGTTTTTTTTTTGAACGTATCAAACTAATAGTTGGATAAACTCAGATAGATCTAAAATTTGAGAAAACTCAATCTCACTATGGAGCCCACTTATTTTAGAGCAAAACTAGGTCATTTCCCAACATGAGACGGGTCATGCCCAAGTATTTCCTCTTAAATGATCTTTTTCCTAGTTACCTGCCCAACCATCATGCCTTTGGCCTCCGACTCAACGGTGATCTAATTATGACAAGCAAAGGCTATTCCCTAGAGGATTACATGCGTAGCTGCACGCATGTTACATAGATAATGCAAGGGGCGGGAGTCGAACTTGAGACCTTAAGGAGCAAACACAAGGCTTAAACCAACCGAGACACAACCTTGACAGCCCAATGGCCAACAGTTAATGGGGCCAAAATTGAATGCTCTGAATAAAGGATCATCCATATGAGAAGAATTTAATATCTTTCAGCAATCATGTGGCCATCATCTAAGCAGTTTGATTCTCAAACGATGGGCCCCGAATTGTGAAATTAAAAGTGTCATGCAAAAAAGTACGATAAGATGCTGTATTGTATAATTAAAGGGAAAAGAAAATAACATATGCAATCAGTACAGCCTCTTTGTTTTTTTTATATTCATTTTTCACCCTTTTATTCTATTTCTTATGAAAGGTTATTTGAGCCTTATTTTAAAAAATTCACATTTGATCTTTATTTTTAACAACTTATGATATGAAATGTATGTATTCAATCTAGAGGCATTAAATCCAAAAAAACAAGCCCTTATAGAAATACAATCCTTGGCATTCAGTTACTTGAAACAAATATGCTCTATATGAATGTAAAATAATTTGATTCTTAACAAGGATACTTGGTTAAATTTGCGTCAGCCCCGACACCACTCTACTTGGGTCCGCCTCTTATCACAAGCCATAATTTTCTCAGCCCATGATCTAGTGTTAGGGCTAATTTTATACGCATTGAACCTTCACTCACCGTAGAATTGAATTTCTAAAAACTTTACCGTTTAAATGCCATTAAACTTTAAGGTTGTTAAAGCAACGGCTAAAATAATTTGTTGGGGCTAATTTTTTTGACACCCCATGATAAGGGAGTCCATATAAACTGCATGTATACTTATTATCTCAGCTTTCATCGTTCAGCAAGGTGATTAATGGTTAATCAAGGTTGACGTCGGGGCAAAATCCCAAGATTTTTAAGTCTAAGCTCAGCTCCTCAAGCTCCACTGCTATCTGAGCCTAGCTTACGTCAGGAGCCAGCAAACAACCAGGACAAAGGTTGGAAAATCGAATACATGCAATGGGAAAGACAATATATTGCAACATTCAACCCAGCCCCCGGCGCCGCCGCCCCCCCCCCCCCCCCCCCCCCCCCCCCCACTCCGCCGGCGCCTACTACTTCCATTTGTTAGTGGAGAGAAGCAAGTTCACCCTACAAACCATTATTAGCTGTACATCATGAAGCGTTTAATCAGAATAATGTGGGAAATGGCGTGCAAGAGCAGAGTCTCAACTCTAACCTCGTGGCCAATTTTCTAAGGGAAATGCCCAATAAGTACAACAGTTGGGCTCTTTAAAATCTAAACCCACTTAAGATATTGTTCCCATTTCTTTCATGGAAGAGCAAAAAATTTCACCCAACTTGAAGTCGATCTCAACATTAAATTGATAATGTGTTAAGTATATGATTCCATTCTCTTTTCTTGGTGTACTTTAATCATGTTTGTAAACTTGTCATTTAATCAGAAGGTCCCACCATATGAACGATAGAGTTAGATATGGAGAAATTAGTAGGAAGATTAGCAATGCTAGTATTGGTGAAGGTCCCTCACAACACAGAATTTCTTACCGAACATACCAGACGAGTGCATTTTCCAAATACATAATAATAGCCTTTCTCCATTTTGCGCCAAAAGCAATTCATCATTTTTTTTTTGGGATTTTTACTAATAAATTCATCTTAAATATGGATTAGACGATGTTATTATGAAAAATACATATATAACGAATTAGGGTATGGTACATTTTTTTAGACAAATCTACTCTTATAAAGAATGGTAACGGTATCGTCATCTAAAAATTAAATATATGAAAAAAAAACATATCCATGTCAAATTTTAGTATCATTTCCTTTGTTTATTCACCTCAGTATAAAGACATTATGAATCAGATATTGTAAACCAAAATTATACTCTAGAAACCATAGAATGCGATGTGAGATTTGGGGCATATGTTATACGGGTAACGATTAATGACGAATAAATTATTTTATAAGGTCTGACACTAATCGTCAGACATATAAATTGCGGCAGAAGAAGGTGGCAATCATCATGACAATAACAATGTGGATAATAGATTCAAAATGCTTTTTCAAGCCTTCAATGCTTCTCAGCAAAATCAGACAGTTATGCAAAATAAATTTAATAGACAACTGCTTGATACCTTTAAGAATGTCACACAACAATTATAAAATTCACAGCCTCAACAAAGTGACCTTGGCTCTGTATGAACCTGACCCAATTACACTATATGAGAAATTTCGAAAAATGAAAGCACCAGAGTTTGGTGGTGGTACATATCCATTACAAGTTGATGAATGGGTGGTTCGGATAGAGAAGATTTTCAAAGTGTTCAAATCTACTGGACGCCCAACAGGTGTCATTGGCTACTTACATGTCCAAAGAAGAAGCAGAATCCTGGTGAAAGAGTGTGAAGGCACCTTATGAGACCATTGATGATGCCACTACCTGGGAAACTTTTAAAAAACAATTCCATAAGAAATTCATTCCAAAACATATCAGTGCCCAGAAGTTGATTAAACTTGAGAAGCTAATACAAGGAGGTATGACAGTCACATAATATCAACAGAAATTCACAAGGTTGTCTCGTTTTGCTAAAGAGCTCATTAAATTTGAATATGAAAAGGTCTGTTGATTTATTCGGGGCCTCAAATATGACATCCAAAAGGACATGACTAACATAAAACTTGAGACGTTTGATAAGAATGTCAAGAAAGTCTATTGGTCAGAGGATTATAGTAATAAGATTGCATATATGAAAGAGTCAAGGCAGAGGAATGGACAACACATCAACAAAACAAGCAATCAGGTCCTTCAACAGAGGAAGTGGCCACAACTTGAATCGACATCTCAGCAAACTGTGCAATCGCACATTGTGGGAAGAACCATAACACTAGCGTGTGCATACGTAAGCCCAGAGCTTGTTTTAATTGTGAAGAAATTTGCCACATGGTCAATTATTGCCCACAAAAAAGAACTCTATCCCAAGGACCTCCACAACAAGTGCCTAAACCTCAGTTGCCTACATCTTTAACAAGGCTAGTTTTACCAACACCAACTAGGCCTCAACAACAACAGCAGCAGAGGCCACCCCAACAACAAAGACAACAACAACCTCAACAGAAGTGGCCTTACCATAACAACACAAAGAAACTGCAAGCTGCAGGAAGAGTCTATTCAATGACTCAAGCTGATGTGGATACTGAAACACACGTGGTGGAAGGTACACTTACTATCTGTAATCAGAAAGCCAAAGTTCTTTTTTTTCGTGGTTCTACACATTCATACTTATCCCCTTCCTTTGCTAAGAATATAAATGCATATGATGTAGACTTAGATTATGAGTTAACCATAACCACCCCTGTGGCAAGAAAGTTATGTGTAACACTTATTACCCTAATTACATAATTGAAATAGGAGAATTCCATATGCCCACAAACCTCCTATTACTAGACATGAATGACTTTAATGTAATTTTGGGCATGGATTAGTTATCAGGGTATCATGCATACATGGGTTGCTTTAACAAAATCATTAGATTTAAGTGGGGGAGGGATACGGGGATATCAAATTTGTAGGCACTCGAAAGAAATCAACCCCTCTCATATCTGCACTTAAGGCAGAATGCCTTATCAAAGTGGGTTGTAAAGGGTATATCACCTTTATCACAGAAGATAAAGAATCTAATAGGGTGAAGGCCAGTAGTGAATAAATTTCCAGATGCCTTTCCAGACAAAATTCCAGGATTACCACTAGTGAGGGAGTTAGATTTCACAATTGAGCTTATGCCGGGGACAACACCCATCTCAAAGACACCTTATCACATGGCTCCAGTTGAATGAAGAGAGTTGAAGGATCAGTTGCAAGATCTTTTGGATGAAGGATTTATTCGACTGAACGTCTCGCTATGGGGAGCTCTTGTCTTATTCGTGAAAAAGAAGGACGGATCGATGAGAATTTGCATTGATTACAGTCAATTAAATCAAGTGATGATCAAGAATAAATATCCCTTACTAAGAATAGATGAATTATTTGATTAATTGTAAGGCGCACAACATTTTTCTAAGATTGACTTGAGATCAAAATACCATCAACCAAGGGTTCGGGAACAAGATGTACCAAAAACAACATTTAGGATCAGGTATGGGTGCTATGAATTCCTTGTTATGCCTTTTGGACTAACGAATGCGCTTGCAGTTTTTATGGCTTTAATGAACATGATCTTCGCATCGTGCCTAGATCAATTTATTATCGTGTTCATCGACGACATTTTGGTAATTTCCAAGTCCAAGGAAAAGCATGAGCACCACCTTAGTACCTCTTTGCAGTTAATAAAGGATAGCCATTTGTATGCCAAGCTGAGTAAATGTGAATTTTTTTTGACTCAAGTCGCCTTTTTAGGACATATCATATCCAAAAATGGGTTAGCAGTAGATCCCGCAAAGATTAAAGCCATTGTAAATTAGGAATGCCCTAAAAATGTGTTCGAAGTGCAAAATTTTCTAGGCTTGGCAGGATATTATCGGTAATTTGTTGAAGGTTTCTCATCTCTTGCAGCTCCTTTGACAAAGCTTACTAGGAAAAATATACCATTTGTGTGGTCAGGAGAGTGCAAAGTGAGTTTCCAACTATTGAAAGAAAGGTTAACTTCAGCTTTTATTCTTACTCTAGCATTCGAAAGCGGAGGATTTGTTTTCTATACCGATGCATCAAATGTTAGACTAGGATGTGCTTTGATGCAAACCGGGAAAGTTATAGCTTATAGGTCACGGCAATTGAAGGAACACGAGAGAAATTCTGTAACCCATGACTTAAAACTTGTTGCTATGGTATTTGCCTTAAAAATGTGGAGATATTATTTATATGGGGAGAAATTTGAGGTATATTTAGATCATCGCAGTCTCCAATACTTGTTCTCCCATAATGACTTGAATATGTGACAGAGGAGATGGATGGAGTATATAAAGGATTATAATTTCTCAATCAAGTATCATCCTGGAAAGGCAAATGTTGTTGCAGATGCCTTAAGCAGAAAGTCTGTGACCATTCATTGCATGATTGGAGAGTGGAGTCTAATTGAAGAATTCCGAAACGTGGACATAAATTTCCAACTACGAGGGGTGAAATTATTACTTGCCAACATGTCCTCTTTCAAGCCTACCATTATTCGAAGAATAAAAGATAATCAGAGGAAGGATCTGGAATTAGCAAGAATCGCTGACCATATCTCGGAGAGACCAGACTTTGAGATCGTTGACGACATCCTTCATTTTCATAATAGATTCTGTATTCCAAATGTAGAAGACTTGAAGAATGAAATTATGACAGAAGCTTCTCATACGAGATACATCGTCCATCTAGGTAGTACCAAGATGTACAGAAATTTGAGGAATCAATATTGATGGAACAACATGAAGCGGGAGATCGTAGGATTCATTTCACGATGCTTGGTATGTAACAGATCAAAGTTGACCATTAGAAGCCTCATGGATTCCTTCAGCCATTAGGGATTCCAAAATGGAAATGAGAGCATGTTATAATGGATTCCATTTCAGGACTTCCAAACACAAAAAGGGGGTCGCGATGCGATTTGGGTGATCGTTCATCGATTGATGAAATCTGCACACTTCCTACAACTTAGCACCTCAGCCGCAACTGTAGATGAGTTGGCTAAAAAGTATGTCTAGGAAATTGTGAAATTATATGGGGCACCTAAAACGATTGTGTTAGATAGAGACGGCAAATTCGTTTCAAGGTTTTGGACTACCCTACAGCAAGCTATGGGTACCAAGCTAAACTTTAGCATTGCTTACCATCCACAAACTTATGGCCAAACAGAGAGAACTAACCAAACATTGGAAGATATGTTAAGGGTTTGTATTGGATTTCAAGAAAAAATGGGATGAATGTCTACCACTATGTGAATTCGCCTACAATAATAGCTATCACTCTAGTATTAGCATGACTCCATTTGAAGCCTTATATGGTCGTAGATGTAAAACTCTGGTATGCTAAGAAGAAGTTGGAGTTCGGAGTTTTCATGGGCTGTCTTTGGTGAATGAGACAAGTGACAAAGTAAAGTTAATCCAAGAAAGGTTGAAAATAGCCCAAGTACAGACAGAAGAACTATGCTAATAATCGGAGAAGTGATTTAGAGTTTCAAGTCGGTAATAAAGTGTTTTTGAAGGTATCACCTATAGGGGAACCTTAAGATTTGGACAAAAGGCAAGTTATCTCAGAGATACATTGGTCCTTTTAAGATTTTTAGATGAGTTCAAGAAGTGGCATATCAATTGGCGTTACCACCAGAATTGGCTAGAGTACATAACGTATTCCATATTTCGATGTTAAAAAAATACGTAACAAATCCTGCCCATGTACTACATTACGAACCCTTGGCTATTCAAGACGATGCAACATGTAACACCCCGACCCAGCTTGACCTCGTTTAGCGGCTAGTTAATCTTGTTTTCATTGCTAATCGTGTTTTGTTTATGTTTTGGTTTTCGTTGCGGGTCATGGATAGGTAGTTGGGTTGAGTTTGACCTGGATTAAGTAGACCAAGCCCTTTTTCGTAATTTTAGCTTTTCTAAGACATGGTCATTTTTGCATCATCTTGATGTCAACACGTGTCTTTCGTTGAGCTCGTTAACTTTCGTAACTACGTCATTTGCAACCGATGTCGTGTGATTCCATTGGACCCGGATTTGACTCAAACTGAAATTACACTTTTAACTTGGACTCTCTTGCAATTTGAACAACCCATTAGCTTATATATAACTCATCCATCGACCAACTCACGTTCCTTCTCTCATTTTCTTCCTCAACAGTGCACGTGGAGTTCACTCTTCTCTCTTGAATTCTCTCCTCCATCGACCTCCATCGATTTAGCTCAAATTGAGGAAGTTGGGTCTTTGCATGTGAGGTGTCACGACCCGAGCCCAGAAATCGGGGTTAGCGAAAAGCCAAACCAGTGACACACGTACTCCCATGCACGTGCATCCAAACCCAGTCCAGATGCACACACACAAGGGATCTAACACGTGCAAACTAAGCGTACGCGGAAGCTGTACATATCATAGCAAGCAACAAAGAAAATAGCGGAAGCCAAAGCAAATACGAAACGGAAAAGACAAGGACAAATACAATACTGGAAAGCCAAATACAAGTCTGAGTACACAACAAAATCAGATGTACAAATATACAGAGTACAAAGTCCAAAGTCCAATTACAAATCCCCAAAAACCAAAACTCAAAATAAAAGCCACTGGTATGCATGCACGCACTCGGCAGAGGTGATCAGGCCCACTCTGCCAGACCGGAGGGTGTATCTACGCTCGGCCCTGCAGCCTCCTCGACCGCCGGGGAGCTGGGCAAGGTATCTGCGCCTGCAACACCACAGACAACACTAATGAATACAACGATCCAGCAATTATAAGTAACAAGGATGAAACACTCATAGTATCAAAGTGAATAAGGACAGAATAGTAATTTCAGAGTTTCATCTTAGTAAGCTAAGCAAATCGTGCATAGACTTAAAACATGATATTGAATCAAAACATAGAGATACTGACTAAGTGGCTACTACGTTAACCATGTTCTCTCCGATAGAGAGCAGAGCAAAGCAGAGCAGATGAGAACACCACTGTCCGGGCCAAGGGTACCAGTGGGTCTCGGTTTCCTGGGTTCCGGGGTCTCAAGACAAAGCAACACTGCAGTAATACAGAGATACAGAGATCTAAGCCAGAGGTAACCCCGTCGGGCATCCTAGGGCTGAGGCTGAGTAGAGCCAGACTAATACCAATCAAATCAAATCCATAGAAGGGGAGATTATCCGATTTGGACTCACCGATGACAAAGACTGGATCTTATCCTCACGTATTAACCTCTGGGCAGAGCCACCAGGGAATATCCAAAATATACAAAGCCAGAAATATACAAAGCATAGCCATAATACAGATCAGAATACAGATTAAGTCAAAGCACAGCATAGATCAAAGCATAGTGCAGATCGAAGAATGAACAGATATACAATACGAAAGCAAAATGACTGCGGAATGCGTAAACATAGATTAACAGAACAGAGGACAAAACCATAACCAATATGCAATACATCTCAGATTAATACGGAGTCAAGGTTCGTTACAAGCCAGTCCTAATCTAATTGTTCACTGTCACTAACCGTACATGTTGATGTAGTTTTAAGTTAGTCAATGCACCGTTGCCATCACAGTGTTGCAATGTAATCTTTGCGTGCACCGACGTCCCTTAAACCAACACCCATGGGGAGGTGCTTAACAGTGATCAACGCTCACATGAATAAGTCACAGCCGAACAGACTTTTCATGCGATCCAAAGAATCCATTGGGCCGGTTACATGGGTGGTTAACCTGTATTTGAGCCCTATAAGTCTCACCATTATCCTAAGTTATATTTCAAAATTGCCATGCCTAACGGTTTAGCCATGAGGGACCTATGGTTAAGCCGAAGACATCTTACGCACTCGTCGTAATATGCACTACGGCTTCACCTTGGTTCCATTCAAAACACAGCTAAACGGGTCATCTTCCACCTCTGATCTGACACCTTTTTCGGCTGGGCTACAGCCAGTATACGGCTGAGCCGTAGACCAATTCACGGCTTGGTCGTAGCATTTCACGGCTTAGCCGCAGCCACACCGTAGGAGCACTGAATTGGAAAAGTTTCGACTGATCAGAGATTTAATTCACGGCTGGGATACGGTTGGGTCACGGCTAGCTTACGGCTCAGCCGTAAGACAATTTACGGCTTAGCCGTAGCCTAGCCGTAGAACAAAACTCAAAATTTAAGTCTCTGGAAATCAAACCGTAGAAACTTACGGCTTAGCCGTACAATACAGAACACGAATTCGGGATAGTTACAGAAACTGAAATTTGGTACAGAAACATCTCCAAACAAGCTACAGAGGTTCCAACATCACAAAATGTGGCTGTAAAACATGCTAGACAAAGAATAAGAAGAAATCAAAGCCATCAAACAAAATACCCATATGTGTCATCAAAGCTTGTACTTATACTTGCCTCAAATCCTGACAAATCCTCTGAACAAGCTCCAAATCCACTAAAATCAAAGCAAATCAAAGAGATAAATCATGCATGAGATGAAGACATAGCAATCAGAGAATGAGAGGTGCAATTGGAGAAGAAGAAGAAGAAAGAGAGAAAACGTGGAGGGAGCTTCTCCTGGAATTCTCCTTGCATGCAACGTTGAAGTGAATGAGCAAGAGAAAGAGACATCTGGAGCATGACTCATCTTTATAGGTTTGGAAGTTTAAAACAAGATCCAATGGGTTTAAGCTATTTACAGTTTAAGTCACACGAAGGTCCAACTTCCCCAATTGACTCCAAACGGATCTGACACAGTTATAGAATATAACGAGCTCAACAAAATACACGTGCTGACACCAAGATGATGCAAATATGATGCAAGCAAAGCAAAAGCAAAATTACGAAAAAGGGCTTAGAACTACCTATTCCAGGTCAAAGGTTACTCAACTACCTATCCAAGGCCTAAAACCAAGTCCAAAAGAATAAAACAAAACAAAACACACTAATGAGCCACTAATCCGGCTCAAAGGGGATCGGAGCGTTACATGAGGTGAGTTGGAAATCCATCCATCCCTCTCATCTCTTTCCTCTATTTCTTCTCCTTCTTGTTTCCCTCTTGCATGGTGTGTCTGTACTTTGTAATTCCTTCCATTTCTCATGCATGCATGGTGTTTGGTTGATATTAGGTTGTGTTTGGACCCAAGGGCTCCCATTGTGTAATCGGATTCCAATTGAGGCAAGTATAACCATAACTTGTGAGAACCCATGTTGGTATGCATTTGATTTGGTTAGTTTACATGAATTGATATAGAAAAATGTGTTTACAGCCCATTTGACTACTCATTGATTCAGTACTTGTCTATCTCCATTGGAGAATTTCAATTTGGATGGTGTTACAGGAATTCTGATTGTGCTTCAGAACATTGACCTCGTGCAAGTACGGCTAAGCCGTATGACACTTACGGCTCAAAGTCCAGAGAGGATAAAATTCCAGTTTTCCTCTACGGCTAGGGCACGGCTAATCCGTATATTGCCCTACGGCTAAGCCGAAGCTCAGTCGTGGCCCAGCCGTAGAACAGTACAGAGTGCCTTTTCTGGATTTAACTGAGAGCACGCAAATTGACAGACCTTCTACGGCCCAGCCACGGCTAAGCCGTAGAACACACACGGCTAAGCCGTACACTCATCTACGGCTAAGCCGTATCCACACTAGAATAATGAGGAACAAGGATAGGTGTAAAGGAAAGACCGATATGGCATTCATGATAGAATGTAGAGCACCTAAACCTGCCCAACGGAATATGACACAATGCGTGAATGATCTCGAGGGCTGCGAATTATTCATGTTCGTTATCCGGATGTTAAGCACCTCCCCATGGGTGTTGGTTTAAGGGACTTCATGCACCGCCCGATTCAATGCAACACTAGACAACGGTGTATCGAATAACTTAAAACTACATCCTCATGCACGGTTAGAAACACCGGATAATTAGATTAGAATTGGTTTGTAAATAAAGATGATTCGATTTCGCATGATTTGTTGCATAACATATTGCATTCGATCATTGATCTCAACGCTCTGACATGATTACTTGTATTCCGTTACCTTCACATTGTGATTCTTTACCTTGAGTATGCATGTATGATATGTTCACTCACAGATATGCACGTATGATATGTTGTCACGATCGACTCAGGGTTTTCATGATTGATTCTGTATGGTCAGGCACTACTTAGCCTCAGCCTTAGGATCCCGACGGGGTGAATTTGGTATAGTTATATGGCCTTGCTGTAGTAAGGATATGTCTTGGGGAACCGGACCCCAGGAAACTGAGACCCATTGTACACTGGCCCGGACAATGGTATTCTTTGCACGTTATAAGATCCCTCTTTTGGGAGCATATGGTAATGTAGTAGCCACTAGTTATGTACACAGCATGTATTCATTGATTCATCTAGCATATTTCTTTCTCGCATGACAGCCTAGTATACGAAAATGCCTTCTTTAATAACATGATGTTCTTTATTCTATTAGACACAGCGTGTGTTAACTTGCTATGGTTTATACTTTGCTGAATCGTCGTATTCACAGTTGTTTTTGGTGTTGCAGGCCCAGATCCCCCTGCCGAACCCTCGCCGGTCGGCCAGACTCCAGACGAGTCCCCCGAGGCCCCGTCAGGCCTAGAGGAGTGGATGTGATCACTCCACGAGAGAGCGTTCTTGGCATGCATAGCATTGGAGTCTTGTTTCTTGTTTTTGAGGATCTTTCATACTTGTATCTGTCACGACATGTCATGATTGTATATATTCTTTTGTTCTTTTTGTAAGACCTTCGTATGTAATTATGTCAGTTCTTTCTTCGTATTCTCTTATGCACTGTTAGCTTGATGTTTCTGATATTTACAGCTTCCGCGTACATGTTTGGCACGTGTGAATGTTCCCTTGTGCGTGTGCATTTAGACTCGGTCTACGTGTACAGGCACGGGAGTACGTGTGTCACTAGGTTGGGCTTTTGCTAACCCCCGAACCCTGGGCTCGGGTTGTGACACAACATATATAGAAAAGCCTACACGGATCATTGACATTCGTGATCAAGTGTTAAGGACTAAGACTATCAGCTGGGCAAAAGTCCAATGGAAAAACCATGGACCAGAAGAAGCCACTTGGGGACTTTGGGATCAAGTTCAAAAGCAATATCCTCATCTTTTACCTAAGGTACATTATTTTCATTTTGAGGACCAAATGCTTCTAAGGGGAGAGGATATAAGATCTCGGCCCAAAATTATAAATTTAATTCAATTAAAAATAATTTATGAAATAAAGAATGACATTAATCGAATTGGGGGAAATCAACCCACATTGAACAATTATGGCAAAATTAGAGTACAAATGCAATTAAGACTTGATTTGGAAATTATAAGACATGTTGGTAATTTTCAAAACACATGAGGGGCTTTTGTGATTTCAAAACATAGCAAAAATGGGGCTTATTGGATAGAGATATAATTAATTATGGAACTTCTCCTTAAGACACGAACCCAACCGGATTAATCTAGTGCCTAGTTGAAAGATATTTAGATTAAGCCCATTACTAACGGTGTGGGGATCACATGTTTGTCTCCTCGTCTTCAAATTAGAATGCAAGCGCCGACTTTGGTAGAAGTTTGGTTGGGATACAACAAAGCTAGAGAGTTATCTTATAACTATATATGGAGAAAAGAAGAATTCTACACTACCTTTGCTTTTTAGTTATACTATAAGTACCTATTGAAAATTCTATATATAATACATAACTAGAACCAGAACCCTCACCCACTTACTCTCTCCAACTTTTTAGTCCCTAGTCTCTCCCTCTCTCTCTCTCTCCACTAGAAGATTTACAACTCTCCTTTGAGGCTCTTTGCGATTTTGGAATTTCCATAAAATCAGTGATTTTGGCAAGTGCACAAACCCAATTTAGTTTTCTACCTGATTTTATTTTTGGAATGTGATTTATATGATTTTCTTTTGTAAACCCAATTTGGAATATAATTTATACGGTTTTCCTGGTTCTGACTTCATTTGGCGTATTCTACACTTTATTGTTTCAATTGACTTTTATCAACCCTTGCATCACTGTCATCACGATTTGTATTTTTTTGTTTTATTTTATGATCTTTGCATATAAGTATATGGATAGGAAAACTTTACTCAAGCTGAATAATATTCTTTCTTTATGCTTAGGAATCTGCTAAACGTATGTAGTAATGGTAGTAATGGCTATGGAATTGTTTGGCAGCCTAGTCAACTGGATCACACTCAATATTAGTGAGGAAACCAATCTAAAACTAGGGATTCAGAACCCAAGCCATCATATGCAGCTGATTATGTTTGGGATTGTGGGGCCCAGGTGGGCCACATGCTGCCAGATCTGAACCATGGATCTGTAAATAGATCCATGGGCGACCATAAAGGAGATGGACGCATATGGAATGGGTTCCACTGGGCCATCATCTAATGGACTTAAATCTGTCACGTGAATCCTTAGTCTGAGATTAGAATTCCGTAACCTCCTATAGGGTAGAATTCTTCAATCTCAGCCCATAAATCATGATTCGATTATTTCTTATGGCTGGTAGGATTATTAGAGCATAGTGTAAACTAATCAACCATGATAGTTGGAAGAAATCCATGCCAGGGCTGAGTTCTTCCAAAACCCCATTGCCACTGTGCAATTTCGATCGACAGAGTTGTGAAGCACTGTGGCCCACGTGATCGGAGATTTCGAACCCACATCTGAAGACCTACCCTTGGGCGACCTTTGTGGACTCTACACGCGATGGCCCATCATCCACTCAGCTAAGAGTGGTACCCAAGAGAACTCTGTTCGTGCATGACAAGTTCTGGCTTATGGGAATGACGAGACTTCCTTGCTCCTTATAAGTCTTAGGGTTATTATAGAAATTATATTTCAGTCCCCTTATTTTTAAAGTAAGTACTACAGGGCCCATATGGTTTGTTTATTCTAAATGTTTCTCAGAAGCTAGTGATTCAACGGCTAGAATTTTCTACTACTAACTAATTTGGACCCATTACTCATGTTAGTAATTTTCGAACCCTTCTATTGTGAACGCATAAAATTATAATGTAATGAACAAGGGAATACCCATGTTAATGGCTTTGAGGATTTTATCTAAAAATTAAAAGCTAGATGCCTAAGCTAAGAACAAGACAAGAATATGTCATGTCCTCACAATTTGACACCCACTCGGAATTATTTTGAAACATGCCTAGAATTAAGAAACTTAAGGGTATGACGTAATGGACTCTCCCAACACAAACTACCTTTAGAAGTGCCGATTAAGAATTAACCCAAATCTAAGGAGGAGGTCCTCCCAGTCATCCAAATTAGATTTAGGGCGAGTATACTGTGTATGGAATCTCATGATATCATACCGTTAAGTTGCCTTAGACCCGGCGTGTGCAAAGTGACCCTACACTCAATATAACCTTTAAAATATGGATTTTATATAATGAAGTTTGATTATTTGGTTTTATGTTTTCGATCGTGCCTAATATGTACTCCAACATGATAAAATATATTTTCTTTGTTGTATGATTTATGACATTCTCTGAAATTTTTCATGTATTAAATAAGTTCAATTTTATGATTATTTGTCAGTTTATGTATTTTGAATTAAGGCGACACCACTAGGTTGTTTAAGTCTAGCATAGTGGGGCACCATTGTGTATGGACTATACTTCTAAAACTATCACAGATTAGTTAACTTCTATCAATCACTTCAATACTCTACTTTGATAGCCAATGACCATAATTCTGAATTTTTTGGTACCAAACTCTGTTCTCTGTTTCTATTATATTAAAAGGTGGCCGCTATAATACCTGTGACAATCTAACCAATGTGGGATGCTAATTTGTTTTAAACATATTATGGTATTTGTAAAATCTTCACTTAATTTTATGCACGAACCTATATGTTGAATTATTATATCTTGTCAGTCTATTTTGAAAATCTTGTGATTTATCTGTCTTGATTTTTATCAAAATACGATATGGGATATGAAAATTAGGTAGGTATATTTGCTAAGGTTATTTAATAACTTGACCCCCTATGATTGGCATTTGTAGATAACGACACTCCTTCAAATAAACCGAAGGGAATCGCAGTCGAAGAGGAACCGCAGGGAAACTACGCGTGGAGCGCAGATGATATAGCTTAGAGATATTGTGCACGTGCTAGAGAGTCGATAATTTAGATAATTAGTTTATTTATAATGATTTTAATTTCAGACTAGTTGTAAGCCCCTAGTTGGCTATTTATGTTATGATCTAGTTAGTTGAATTATATCTTTACTTATGGTTTTATTTATGACTTTGATACATTTAAATTATTAAATTTGAGTAGGATTATTTACTTTGTCTTGTGATGGTACCTATGATGGCTTTACAATTATGTTTTCGTTGCAAATATGGTTAAGTTAGTTAATTTCATATTGCGGATGCATTTAATTTCATCATTAACACCTTTAAATATGGAGTTCTTCGGAAATCCAAATTTTGGGGTCGTTACACTAGATTTCATTTTCGAATGTGGCTTTAGATTTGCTTGGTGTGCATTTATATGGGTTTAATAAATGCCACCGAGAAATTAGTCCCAATGGGGTCAAAGGCCTTAGGGATACCCACATCATCAAATAAATAAAAAAATAACCCTAGTTGCTATGGGTATTTACCTTTTAGTTTTTCTTTTTGTTAGTTATATCTCATTGTTTAGGGCATGTTTGTGTACATGTAATTTCCGGGAAAAGTAGACATTGCCAAATCAACAAAATTCATGATAATTAGATTCATAAGAAAATAATTTTTGATGGAGTTGGCAATACATATTTGGTGCAGAAATATTTTCTATAGTGAAACTGTGCTTTCTATGTTCGGTGCACCTATGGATTCTTCACCTACATTACCCAATTTTCTATAGTGAACGAGAGGCATGGAAATGAAGCATATATATATATATATATGTGGGTTGGATTTTGCGAGGAATTGAATTCTGCCCCTCCTGTATGGAAAGTTAAAATCCATAGTTTTTGAAAAAAACATGGGCCCCACAAAATGTATTCTCCAAAGAAAATCTCTGCACTAAACATTTAAAAAATAACTTTTCCACATAAAATTACATTTTTTTTTTGTTAAAAGTGACGTGCCCTTAGAAATCTTAAAAATTCAATGCCATTAAACAAATTTTCCAAATCTTTTTGTTAACCATAAAAGATGGAGTCAGTTTGGACAAGGAAACATTAAGTGGATTTCAAGACTCCATGGGAAAGTGTACCCTTCTCTTTTGCTACTCTTCGGCTCTTCCAAACGCGCTTGGAGAACTATCAAAATGCCCATTCTAGCTCTTATGGTCCAGCCACATGGGTACGTAAGTAGTGTGGAGGGGTGCATATGTTAAAAATCCTCAATATAAAACAAAAACGCCGTCTTTCTCAGGACAATGCTCCGGTATGTGTTACCAAAGTTGCTACATGATAAGGTCAGGTTTATGTGTTATATCCCATTATCATTTGACAATAAATTAAATAAATTTAAATTATATATATTAAAGCTCTAAAAATGGAAACATATAGAGGGTGCCACATTAGCACCCTTTATTTTTCTTTTTTTCTAGAGCATCACGTCAATATTTCACGAAATTACACGTGGCGTGGCTTCCGTAAAATCTCTCCTATATCAACTAAAGCCAGCCTAAAATCTTTTTTCCACAATTTCAAAACCTCTTTCTCATTCTCCTAAAATATTTCTTCCTCATCCCTAAAATCTCTCCCTTTATCCATTTTTTAAAAACAATTCCTAAATCTCATCAGTTCCTCAATTCATAATCCATACTAATTTAATTCCTTTCATTTCTCTTTATAGTCTCGTTATTTTTTATTTATTATAATTATAATTCTTAAAATTTCAATTTTGGCCCCCAGCTTAGAATCATTTGTTGATTTTTTTAGAGTATCATGTCAGCTTCTATAAAATGGCACATAGTAGAAATCACTGAAATCTCTACTTCATTTTTTTTTTCCTTTACTCATAAGTAATTGACAATATTAATGCACCCACTGTTTTTTGTTCAAAATTCAAAATACGCCTAAAATTTCATCTACATTAATTCAATTTATACTAACACCCCACATTATGTCCCTAATAGATTGAGATCCAACGGGATATAGTTTTTTTTTCTTTTCCTTTTTTCCTTTTTTCTTTTTTCATCTTTGAATGATATAGCTTTTAACCTTTTGCTTCCATCTGATTTTCTTTCTTTTTAATTGGTGATTTCAACCCATACATTTTTTCCATTTACAAAGCTTTTATAAGTGCAATATCATAGTTTTAATATTAAGATGAAGAAAAAAGATATCCAATTTTATTAAATTTTTTCATCTCTACCTTTTTATATGATTTTTTTATATCCTACCGTAGGAGGCCGCAGACCCAAAAAAGCCCACACAAATGGGGAGAGGAAGTCATACTTTATTAGTTAACAAAATCTGTGCTTTTCTTTTCTTCATTTCCTTTATCCTTTTATATAATTTGATAAAACTATCAAATAAGCCCACTTTAGCTTCAATATGGTCTCTTAATTTAGTTTTTAATTAGAAAAGGCCACTAAATAATAATGATAATCCTTATTTTTAGGGATATAGCCAAATGCATGTAGATCCTATAAATTTTTTTTGAAACAAGTATCACATGCCCAACTATTTTATTTTTTCTTCAATAAGGTAGCAAAATACGGATACTAACATCTCTCTAAAAATCATCATTAAACTACTAAATATCAAAAAGTATTTAGAAAGAGGAAAACCGTAATGGACTTCAACATAAACAATATTTATTATTATTATTTTTTTGTTTTGGGCCCCGGCTTAGCACAGGCATTTGTTGCTAGTTATATATATTAAAGCTACAAGAATGGAGGCCTCTGAAGGGTGCCACATCAGCACTCCTTATTTTTCTTTTTTTCTATAGCACCACGTCAGCATCCTAAAAAATTACATGTAGTACCAGGAAATCATTAATTTCCCTAAAATCTTTCCATCTACTATTATCACTAAAATCTCTCACTCATCTACTTTTTTGCACATTTTTTTGTTACCTAATCTTATTTGTTGCTTAAATGGTAGCATGATAATTTTTTTTGTGGGGCCTCTTTATAAAGATTTGGCATCAATTAAAATAGGTGGCTCCATTTTTTATAAGAGTTCAGCTCATGATCAAATTATAATGCTAATTTTTTGTGGGGCCTAAGTTTAAAGATTTGACACCAATTAAATAGATGGCTCCATTTCTTTTAGGGCCATCAAATTATAAAAACTTTATAATACTTTCAAAATATGGAAGTGGGCCTCACCAAAATCATTTCCAGAGGATATGTCTCTGAGCCACCATTATATTATGAAGATGTCAAGTTTTTTAATAGTTATAATGGGCTCAACTTATACTCATTTGCAATTTGGTTTGGATAAATCTAAGCTCGTAACACTTACTTTTCCAATTTGATATTAAATGTTGTTTTATTTAATTTTTTTCTAAATGGTTTTCAAGTTAAATCAACTTTATTCAAGCAACTCCAAAGAAAAAGGTTAATGCTGCATTTTTTTAGATTATGAAAATGAAGCTTCTCAAGTAATTGTTGTATTCTGTTACTTGCTTATTTCTAATTAATTCTAGAGATAAGGATTTTGTGATTTTTTTCTTTGACATTTAACTTGGTGGAATAATGTTTGTATAATATCCTTTATTTTTCCTTTATTTTTCTAAGTAGAAAGTGAGCTTTTTTAATAAAATTTTTTGGGATTTAAGTAGATTCAAGTTACAAGAATTATTTCCTTTGAAGATGTTATTTTTTAATTTTATCGAGATAAATTCTCAATCATCATCATCGTCATTTCCTTTTTTGTAATTCTTTTTATATCAATTTTAAAGCAAAATAACATTAGTATTTTAATCTAATTCTAATAAATAAATTTGCTTGATAGATAATATATTTATCTATTATTTATTTATTTTTATCAATAATATTTTGAAGAATACAATAATATTTGATGTATTATTTTTATGCAGCAAAAACCTTTCAAATATCTATCTTAAGTAAGAACTAACAATGCAGGCTCGTGCTTAGCCTGGACCTATATAAAAAATTTATATAGTTTATTACAAAGTTTATAAAAATAATAAAAGTTCAGATGTTTATAAAATTTAATAGACTTTTGAATTTTTTTCTTTTATGTAAACCACGAGAATCATTCAGTGGGCTACTTACATTTTCAAACATTTTCTAATTTTCATTTTATTCATTTAGTACGCGGACTTTTATAAATATCCGAAATTTTGTATTTTTATAAATTTTTTAATAAACTATTTAATTTTTTTATGGAGGCCAAGGCTAAACACGGGCCTCCGTTGCTAATTCTATTTTATAGGCACTAATGTCTAAACCTATCTTTTACCAGTTTTAAGTTGAGTTTGGCCCTTAGATGTAAAAATTCTGAGTCGAAAAGGTAGAGCTCTGCACTGGGCCATATATTGAGAATTCGAACCACTTAAAGAGCAATGCTCCCACTATAAACGAAATGTTTCCAAATTTTATACCAATAAAGTTTGTCTCCACCATAAAACTGACAATATGATAAAATTAACATAAATAATAATGTAAAAGATTGTGTGAATGATGGCATGGTCAATCTTACTGTGGAGCCAAATCGTAATGCAGTAAAATTTGAAAACATTCCAACACGTTGCGTTCATTTTTAAGAGTTCAGCATTTTTAACAAGTGGACCCATTGTGGGTTAGACACTTACACTCCACACAGAGACTCCGGTTGTGGCCATCAAGATCATTTTTGCTAACCTTGGTCTAAATTCAAACTGCAGTGATTTTAAACCAGCAAGGATAACGGTCAAATTTGAGCGAGAGAGAGAGAGAGAGAGAGAGAGAGAGAGAGAGAGAGAGAGAGGATCTGACGCCCTGGAATCCAGATACTGTAGGAGAGATGGGAAGGCGAGGTAGAAAATCTGATGCCCAAAATTCGGATTTAGCAGCAGAGATGGGAAACGAAGAGAGGCGAGGAAGAAGGTCTCAAACCCTAAATCCAGAGACAGTGGGTGAGATGGGAAAGGAAGAGGGAGGAGGATTCTTCGCTTGCTATCTACTCAGTTCTTTGAGCCCTCGTCACAAAGGCCAAACCTATATTGGGTACTTCTTTTTCTTCTTCTTCCTCCTCTTCTTCTTCCTGCTTTAAGTTTTCTTGTATCTTTATTTAAGGTACCACTATTACTGATACATCTTCTTGTAGGGTTTGCTGAATCCAGCAAATACTACCAGAAAGGCCCTTCCTTTATGATTTTCGAATCACACCCAGTTTTCAAAATCCATTTCCAGTCAAGAAAACCATAGTCATTTCATCCTATAAAACTTTCTTGGGTTTGATTCATGAAATCCAAGCATACCCCACTTGCTGTGTTCTTTTTATTCATCTTCTTCTTCTCTGGTTCAAATCGTTCTCCTGCAATTTATTTTCTGTCGAGAGAAACTAGAAATTCATATGATATGGTTTTTGGGTCTTTCTAATTATGCGATCAGATCCACCCTCATAGATGAGGATTCATAATTGTATAAAAAGAACACCCCAACTTCGACAATTTAATTTATATAGTAGCATCTTGATTTCTGAAAGTTCTGTAGTCTTGGTGATCAGATCTAACATGATAATTTTCTGATAGAAGACATCCATAATTTTCTGATAGAAGACATCCATTTGGATGAACCTTGGAACAGATTTTGGTCAGATCTGTTTTCTTTTGGATCAGTTTTTTTCTGAAAAATTCACAATTATGTGGATGGAAAAAGGCAGAGAAACCTAATTGATTTTGGTTCTTGTTTTGGAAACAACCCCAATCTGTGGCCCTGCCAGATAAAACACAATTCTCCAAACTAACCTGAGCTTGATCTCTTAAACTAATCAAGGTTTAAGATTATGTTAGGCAGGTCTCATACTACGATTAAGAGCTAGATTGAAGTTAAAGTTGACACAGTTCTCTCAATTGCATTTTTATGAGCTTAGAAAAAAAATATATTATTGTGGTTGATGTTTCTGAGATATGCATCCACCAAATTTAAGTCTATTGAGAACCTTAACAGGTTTTAGAAAATGTAATTGTGCAATTTCAGGACTGATTAAAATTATTTACATGGTTCTATTGCTTATGTAGGTTTACAGTCAATCCTAGGCGCCGAATCAGGCAGCATAATGGTGAAATAAGATGTGGTGCATGGAGAACGAAGAGGAAACGCCCGTGGGAAATGATTTTATGCATATTTGGCTTCCCCTCAAATGTGTCAGCTCTACAGGTTATATAATGTTTGCTATTCTTATTTTAGGAACAATATCCCATTTGGATTTTAATTAAAATAGATGGGAAGGATAAAGGCTCCAATGATAATGATTTTTCTATCAGTCTAAGCATACTTTAGTTGCCATTTAGTCGAAGGTTAATAGAAAAGGAAACAAACAATTCAAATCATACTTGATGAGGGCCAATATCCTGTTGACTTGGCCAAGTGCTAATTTTTTAACAATTTTATGTTTATCACCATATTCTTAAGAATGAAGCATTGATTTAAAAGATTTCTAAGTACAGTACCATGTTGTGATTCTGAGTGCTAAAATACAGTTTCATTTGAACTCATAAGTGCCAAGTTCAATATCAACTTCGGTAAACTCGATTGAGAAGTTTCTTTTTTATTTTATTTTCTTTTCATTTCAGGGGTTTCTCCATAACTGCATAATTTACCATACAAGGTCCACACACAACCCTTGATGTCACAAGTTCTTTGATTATCACTCCCAGCCCCAGGTTATTTGATCTAGAATGGTGGACTCTGTCCAATGTTTAAGCTATCCAGCTGGTTGATTTGTACCCCTATGTAGATAGCATGTCCCAAAGAAAGCCATATTGGAAAACCTGCATCCATAAATTCCCAGCATGTTGATAGATGATAAAGGGCAAAACAAAAGGGTCAAATGTCCAAATGCTTGGATCCACAAGCACCCACCACCCCCCAGTGGGCCCACACCCACACACTATCCATGATAGGGCTGTCGGATGAATTGTCTGAATCACAAACCCATGGGCCTAAATGTAGCTAGGATCAAACAGTTCCTCTAGTGTGACCTGGCAGCACTGTAATTTCAGCAAGGCATTGTCTTCTAGTGTGATTTTGCTTCAATTTCAGCATGGAATTATCCCTTGCAGTTTGAATGGGCATGGCAGCATCCTAGAGAGTCCCTAGCAGTAAGAAAAGCGGCCGCAAGCTTCAAATCACTATCAGGGATTGCCAATAAAATTAAACTTGCTTACACAATGCTCACCCTTCCAGCCTGGCAGAAGTAAAGCATCTTTCCCTCGTCTCCTTTGTCTGCTTTTGTTTCATTTTTTTGTTCATACTTTCATATGATTTGATAATGGTTTTTTCCTTTCAGCTTAAACCTCACCATAAATTTCTTTTCGACAAAGTATATGAAGTACACCGCTGGCTGCCCGACCTTGCCACAACGGATGCATGCCCAGTTTCGTTCCATGGATGAACTTCCTTGCTACATGGGAAGTCAGATTTTAGACCAAGAAGAGGATTTTGACGAAGATGAAGACTGCAATGACGATGAGCATGAGACAAATACAATGGATATATCAGCAATAGAGAGTGTTAGTCATGACATTGAAAAGGAGACATCACATGATCTCTTTCCTCAGCAGATGAATTTCCTGGTTTGTTCCATGGATAAACCTCCGTGCTCTATGGGAAGTAAGCTTTTAGGTAATGAAGATGAAGATTGCAATGACAACAGGCGTGGGATAAAAGTGATGGATCTACCAGCTACAGAGAGTGGCAGTCATGACAAAGAAAAAGCAGCAGCACATGATCTTAATCCAGTGATTAAAGACTTCAATTTCAGAGAGCCCCCCACAACTCCAAGAGTTCAATCTTCTATTGAATTTACAAGTTCTCATCGCAAGGAAATTTTTGGGTTGAATAAAGAAGTAAATGTGGGATGGTCAACACAAGTGTTGATTCCACGAGCAGATGATAATCCTCCATCCATAAATTTTCTCTCACCCAGAGTTACTGTAACAAGTATTCACCCTGGAGATGATTTTTCTCTGTCAGTTATTAATCTTCTGTCTCCAGAAGGAGGTCTGCAAACACCATTTAGTTGCAGAATTCGCTCCTTTCATAAGCAGGCATCAACTCATCCTGAGACTATCGATATAACAGACTCGCCTATTTTCATTCAACTGGATGAATAAATATTGCAAAGATTCTTCCCTCGTTGTTTTATTAATAAGAAAATTTTCTTCTATTCTGTTTGAGTGAATAAGTTCTCTTGTTCCATTGCTGGGGATTCTAGACACACTCTTTTTCTCGCATAATTTTATATTTTTGGGTGCCAAGGTGGCTGGACCCTTGAGAGACCAAACCTTGTATTATGTGCTTGTATTTATTTTCTTCAGGGGAGATGTTGGAGAACCATTTTGGGATGAAAAATTTACCACCCACTCTTTAGACAGCATGCCCCAAACAAGCATCCTCCATGACCCTCGCGGAGACTGTCTAACACAAATGTAAAATGGTAATAAACGTTGCCTTTGCTTTTTAAACACAATTTAGGGAATTGAATATGTTTGAAAGACATCTTGAAACTGCTACATACGTACAACTTCAGGTTTCTGTTTGCTAGGGATGAAGCATTTCTCATTCCTTTTAATTATTTACTGGTAAGTGGGTGGGCTGCTGGCACCATCATAGTATTTGGCATCCCATGATTCTGTTGTTTTCCTTGATCAGATCTCATCAAAAGGGGGAACTGCATTGAAGACTAATTGACAATGGCTGTAGATTGTTTCAGAAAAGGAGCAATTTTAGATGCATCATCTAAGAGATTCTACAGTCTGTTCAGGCCAAGAATCATGTATATGTGTACCTCCCCTATCTTTCATGATGTGGATCATTCATTTATAATGACCGCCCGGACATCATTGGTGCAACGTATATCCTCTCAAGCGAATGGTCCACAATTTTCTGACTCCAAACGGAAAAAATAAATAAATAAATAGCTACTTTTAACCGTCCACAATGATCAGGTGGTTACAAATGTCTTGATTTGGAAGGATGACGGATGATGGGGCCTGTTTGTATGAAACACCGGATGAACAGAATTTAGATTGTCAGGGTAAACCTGTTACAACAGAAAAAGAGATGGAAAAAAGTTATACGTCATGACCTGCGTTTCATCATTATGATAATGAATGAGCACGATCATTAATCCAGACCATCCAAATCACACTAGTGCGGCCCAAAATCACCCGAAAAGTTATTCTGCCGAACCTGTTGAATTCAGATTTGTGACTATTGTCTTCCTTCATCACTTCATATGCATAAACAAGCTGGCTATGTCTTCTACAAGCCGCCCAATTTGCAGCTTTGAAGAAGAATCTGTGGAGCATGCTCTTTTTCTATGTGAGCAATGCTAGAGCTGTTTGGTTTGGCTCTTTCTTGAATTTCTGTCCCATGTGGATAGGAATATTGTATCATTGAATGGAGTAAGCTTATGGAGTTGAAGGATGAACTTGGATTGCAAAAGGATGTCAATTTTCTGTTGCGCCAATTTTCTATTGCTCTCGAGAGAAGGTGGGTGGTGTGGAAAGCTACGAACAACTTCATATTTAGAGTGAAATCCATTTGCCCCCCTGAAAACTATTGCTTTGGTGAATAATTTATTTAATATCAACCTTTTTAGGGGTTGGAAAAGAATCTTCCCCCTCGCCGGCCATATCTCGAGATCAATTTCTTATGATTCGAATGGAAAGATCATGATTTATACAAACACGACATTCAGAGCTGAGGATGGTAAGTCTTCTTATGGCTTTTGTACGATGAATAATATCCCTTTTCTCTCCAGGTGCTCATTATGGGCCAAGAGTCTCTTCCTCTATAGAAGCATAAGCACGGCTATCCTCTTTGCATTAAAAGAAGCTTGTAACAGAGATTCTCCAAGCTCATCATTATGTCGGATGCCGAATCGCTGAAGCCATTAAAGGGAAAGAAAATTTGGCTCTCAAGCCTATTGTTTTGGGCATTAAGGTTGCGTTTGGCGTCATGCTATTCGGTTGTTCTCATATTTTTACGAAATAAATATATAGTATTTTGAATTTTGGTTTCCTTAAAAGGATTTTTAAAATTTTGACCCGTTGACATAAGACACTCAAAACAAGACAATTCGCTCGCACAATTATTTCATGCTTATTTCCGGTAACTCTACTACTAAAATTTTAAAGTAGGTCAAATAATAGCAATCACAAAAGATAGGCTCATATTATAAATACTAATTTCTTATAATGATGAGACTACATTATAATTAATTTGAGTGTGGGCCCTATTTTCTAATTTTTAAATGTGGCTTATATGGTCAAAAAAATATTATCTTTCAAAAAATATTTAATCTTTCAAAAAGATATTTAATCTTTTAAAAAAATATTTAATCTTTCAAAGAAGAATCACAAAAGGTGAAGTTACATGGTAATTCCTATGAATGTGGCCCCATGTTCTAATTTCTATATATGGGTTATATGGTAAAAAATATTTAATCTTTCAAAAAATTATATTTAATATTAAAAAAATTATTTAATATTTCAACAAAAATATTTAATCTTCCAAAAAAATCTAATCTTTTAAAAAAGTATTTAATCTTAAAAAAAATTTAATCTTTCAAAAAAATTTTATTCTTTAAAAAAATCACAAAATATATAATATTTCAAAAAAACTTTATCATTTTAAAAAATTATTTAATCTTTCAAGAAAATATTTACTCTTTCAAAAAACTATTATAATTTTAAAAAATGGGCACCACATTGTAATTTCTAAATGTGAGTTCTCTCTACAAAATCACAAAAAATGTGGCTCCACTTTGTAATTTTCAAATGTGGGCCATGTAGTCACAATCACAAAATGTGGACCTAGATTATAAATCCTATAAAAATAGGCCATTTTCTAATTTCTAAAGGTGTGTACGATGCTATAATTTATAAAGATGGATCCCATATTTATATTAAAAAAAGTAAGCCCCCATTTTAATTTTTATAAAGGTAGGCCCACTTTATAAATCCTATGAATATGAGTCACATGTTCTAATTTTTAAACGTGGGTGCTATATTGTAACTTTTACAGGTGAGTCTCATATTTGAGATCCTATAATACTCTTGCTTCCATTTGTTGCAGAAAATTTTTTACACCGTTACTAAAGAAGTTTTGTATGGCAAATTTTCATAAGGATATTTTAATATAATATTGCCAAACAAGTTTTACAAAGTTTAGTTTCGGCACAATCCGGTCTGAGCACAATCAAATTTGAGCATAAAATTGAAAACAACAAGTGAATAATGCCAAACAGCCATAAATCGTTTGTCATTTCTTGTGCGGGCCCTAAATCGTTTGTTATTTCTTGTGTATCAGTAGTGTTTTCCTGCCCCTAGGTATGCTGTGGAGACTGCCCATCAGTTAGCCAAGTACGGTTCTTGCCTTGGCAAGAGATTTTGTTGGAATGGTGATTATCCTAACCGAGCCGAGTGACGGGGCAATTGGTTCCCTTGTAATCCCTATATTGTTGTCTGCTGTGGTCTTTTTGTTAATGAATCTACTTTTCTTGAAACAAAAAAATTTTCATTTGGATCACCTGATTTTATTCGCCACCTCTTATCAAAAGTTGATGCATCAACTCATCGCCATACCTATGTTCTCTTTTTGCGTCCTAGCTGTAAATGCAAAGTTTCAAACCCAGTTGGACTGCAATTTCAGATTTCTCAACTTGTAACCAAGGTGGGATGCTATCATGACCTTCTTAAGAACTACGGTTTGAATATTTAATGGGCGTACAAGAAAAACTGAGAGTTGCTGAACATGAAAATTACCTATGTTTTTAAAGAGAAAAATTACCTGGTTTTGTCACCGTCAACAAATGTACAAGTCCCTGTTTTTGAATTTCATACATAGGTGGCCACTACTACCATACGTGATTAAAATTGAAGGAAAGTGTTTGGTCCAAAGCGGGGCCAAAGAAAGATCAATCAACAAACCCATCAAATCAATCATCTGGGTAACGTAACCATTATAATTTAGGGCAGCAGCATCTATTGCTGCCGAGGATGACTATAAATCCAAAATTCTACTCTAAAGACATTTCAATGCATCTAAAACCTAACAGGACTCACTCTCATAAAGGACCCAGAATCAGAAGGCAAATTTAATTTGAGTTGCATTTCCTAATAAGAGTCAGTCATAGGAAGCGAAGGATTTCAAAATATTCAAAATGTATTGCAGTCTCTTCTTAAAGCAGTAACCAACCACACGTACAACAAAGACCTTTTCGGTAGAAGAAAAGATAAAATTAAGTTCAGTTAGGGCCAAATGCATTTCAAGCGCTACACATCAGTTCTAAAAGGGGCCCCACTGCCGAACCTTAACAAACTCCTGATGAATCTAGCAATCCATCAGCTTGATAATAGAGCCAATGCTAATTCATGCAGTGATGACCTTTCTGTGCAGTTTGGATTTGGGGAATGCAGGCCCTTGAGAGAGATGCACTGTATTATTCAGAGGGCACTATACTAAAGAGTGAAAAAAGGGTAGCCCAATGCACGAGGCTCCTGCATAGCAGGGTCTGGGGAGCGCAAGATGTACCCAGCCTTACCTTCACTTTGAAGAGGCTATTTCCGTGACTTGAACCTGCATCCTCCAGGATGCTACCGGTAAGCCTTTTATTGTTGGGCCAAGCCGTCCTTCAAAGTGGCCCCTTGAGAGAGATGCACTATATTATACAAAGTGCACTATATTGAAGAGTCTAGCCCAGCAATATAGTTACGCAGGCTCAGATTTAGATAGATAATAATTTATCGCATGTGTGTTTCTTTATGCATAAATCACAAGTTGATACAAGAAAATATGGCTTTTTACAGATCACGCATTTTGCTTCATTGTGGCAGTATAGAATATATTGGTCCAGGGGAAGTATGCATCTTTTGTGCATACAGGCAAATCTCTTCTGCTCAGATTCAATCAGAACACAATCAAGAACAGCCATCCATAAAAGCACGACCAGTGCAAAGAGTTCACAAAGCAGCAATAGTCTTAACATAAAGTCACATCAACACACATTTCAGAAACATATAGAAAGCAATAGATATAAGAAAACAATAGAAAATTAATTATAACGGGGAACAATCTTTTTGCCTAAAACTATGACTTCTGAAGTAGCTTCTGATATTCCAACATGTTGTCCATAAGAAACATACCCTTAAGACTGTGGTTGATGTTGCTGATTGCCTTGCCAAGCCCAAACAATGTCCTTCAGTGCAGGCCTCAACTCCTGTTTCCATAGCTTCTGATATTCCAATGTGTCCCCGCTGGACTTTTTCATTTCCACCAAATGAAATGATGGTGTGACCTCAAAGATCTCTGCATCAATTGAGAGAACCCCCTTTTTTCCTTCCTTTGATCCCTCCAATTTCAGAATCCCTTCATCCTTCTTTTTCACTTTCAACTTGAGTCGCTTCGCAATTTCCTCCAGCTTTGAAATGATGGTTGAAGCAGGCTGCTTAGAAGTGAATCGTGCTTCTTTCCTACAGTCGGTTTCTTCAAACAATCCAGAAAGATCAAATCCAGCGGAAAGGGAGATGATATCAAATGCATTCAAGTTTGTTGGTTTCAGTGAACCTGTTTTACACTCCGTATTGCCATTATCAAATGAAGCAAACACTACACCAGTGTCAAGAGGAGCCAATTCCTTGGTTTCTGTTTCGTTCTTTATTGATTTTACTTCCAACCCCTTTTTGAACCAAGAGTTCTCTTTGATCTTCGCAATTGATATCCTAGTGCTTGGGTTTGGATCCAAGATCTTTGACATCAGCCTTCGCACTTCAGACGGAAACCAATTAGGGCATTTAAACTCTGCTTTGCCAATCTTCCTGTACATCTCCATCAGATTTGGATCATGGAAAGGAAGATAACCAGCCAAAAGAACAAATAAGATCACTCCACAGGACCAAATATCAGCTTTTGCACCATCATATCCTTTTCTATTGATCACTTCAGGAGCAACATAAGCTGGAGTCCCACAAGTCGTGTGGAGTAATCCATCTCGCCGCTTACATTCTGCCAGGGCACTCAACCCAAAGTCTGAAACCTTTAAGTTCTCATTCTCATCTAATAGCAGGTTTTCAGGTTTTAAATCTCGGTGATAAACGCCTCTGCTATGGCAGAAATCCACAGCACTAGTCAACTGCTGGAAATATTTCCTGGCCACATCCTCCTTGAGCCTACCCTTGGATACCTTGTTAAAGAGCTCACCACCTCTTACATATTCCATAACAAAGTAAATCTTGGTTTTGCTAGCCAAGACCTCGTAAAGCTGCACAATATATGGGTGTCTGACCAATCTCATCACTGATATTTCACGCTTGATTTGCTCAATCATTCCTACCTTCAAAACCTTCTCCTTGTCAATAACCTTGATGGCAACGCTCTGACCGCTTTTTAGGTTCCTCGCATGGTAGACCTTAGCAAATGTACCTTGCCCCAATAGCTTTCCTAGTTCATACTTTTGCATCAAAATGCCCCCTTTATTATCCATTCCAACTATACTTAAACGAAGATGCAAAACCGTACTATCCTCTCCCGCTATACAATCAATTTACACAGGCGGGAGTTTCAAGACTCCCAAAGCTCAACCGTCTTCACAACGGTCGTGATTCAAGACAACTGGTTTTTTATAGCTCAGAGCTCCATTGTGCACTTGGGCACCAAGCACAGATGACCAAACTGCTTGCTCTTCAGTCTCATCAAGGATGAACCAAGTGAGCTCATGCAGAGCTACAAGCACAGTGGCATCACAGAAGGGTTTCTCCGCGCTTAAACACATTTTTCAGCATTCCCTGATGCTTAGTCTTCAATGAGAAAATGCTGAAGAGATTAGACAACACCTGGATTTGGAAATTTAGCAAACTGGAGGAAGAAAAGAGCAAATGATCAGAGTCCAGATCCCAACCAAAATTATGACAGGATATAAACATCGGTGGAATTATTAGCAATTCACAGGACAGGAGGACAAAAGCTCAAACTTGTAAGTTAAAATGAAAATGATGAAAGCTCATGAAAAGGGGAAAAAAATATACAACACTCCCAAGAAATCAAATTTGGAACGTAAAATAATACCAAAGAGAAGAAACTCAACAAAAAACTCACTGCAGAGATACATAAGAAAGTATTACTATTTCCTTAGTCTTAAGTTTCAAAAGACTTATCAGAACCTAATCCTGAAAATGAAGGAGATCATCTCCAAAGTGTTGATCAGAAGTGACTGAATTACAGGACCCCAACTTGAGAAAGTCATATAGCCTAAAAGACAAATTGGCAGGCCAGAATAAGCACAAACCTGCTGAAGGAATGGATCCACTGCTGCGTAGGGCACAAATTTCTATGCCACATGTTTGCTACCATGACACATGGTATGTGGCTTATGAATTTGATGACCAAACCATATATCGTGAAGCTCAACCACTGATTTGTAATTACTAGAACTAATCTTTCTCTAACAGTGGGGTCAATGGAACACCTCTCTAACAGTGGGGTCAATGGAACACAGCCTTTTACCCATTTCCAGTAGTGGTCTAGTATGCCCTTTTGTACACCATTCAATGATAGACATTTTTATTATCGTCGTACTTTTTTGCAATACACCTAGGTAATAGTAGGAACCAGGGAATAAACAATTATGCAGTGAATGCTACTGGGATGTATTGTTTTGACATGGGATTCTGTAGTGAATGCTACTGGGATGTATGGTTTTGACATGGGAGAACACAGGCCTCAGAAAATTTTATCCCAATGTAAGCAGTGGATCCCATCCTCCAAATGATGGCTAGCAAATGGAAAGACAAAAGAAAAACCAATAAGTGAACGCATTCAACAGAATAAAAGAGAAAACAATTGTTTGGTGTGATTTCGAGATACTACATCCATAGCGAGCAATGAATATATATATATATATGTATGCAAATAAAATAATGGAAAACCCTGGAGCAAAAAACAGAGATACTGGCTCACTAATAAAAGAATGAAAAAAACAACAGAGATACTGGCTCACTAATAAAAGAATGAAAAAAGAGAAGAAAAGAAAAGAAAAGAAAACACACATTTTTCCTTTTAAAATAGTTAAATGATGCCTGCAGTAGTTCCTGGATTTCAATATAACACAGAAGACAGTGATAACAACTTCAGGTCTACAGAATGAATATATATATAATAATGAAGAAAAGAATCCTTTTAGAATAGATGAAGAGATCTACAGACTTTTGCAGAAAAAGAAGATAAAGGCGAGGTTTGATCAGAAGCTCCAGTTTTTCACATAAATGAATGAAGATATTTATCATTTATCACCAGAAAGAATGAAGAAATCAGTCGACCATATATTATTAAAAAAAATATAAAGACAAGGGAGGAGCATAACCAACATTTTCTAGGGCATTTGTTAGAAAAAAATGGTGACATTCATTAATAATACAAACAAATTTGGAAGAAATTTATTTTAAAACAACAAATCATTATATATAGGGCTTTAATCCTATGAGAAGTTTTCTCATACACCTACCGTGAGAACTTTTTATGGGGCCCACTTGTCAGTCCCATTTGGGGATGGGACCGGGGGGATGGAAAGATCTATGTAAGATTATCCCAAATATTAAGTTTGGCCTCAATCACACGTCCCTAACACCTTCATTCATAACCTACAAATCCAGTCCATTCGGATTAGTACACAGTCGATTCAATGGTCCAGTAAATTCGGATTTGATCGAAACTTGGGACATGTGACTATTAGGGAGGACCTTGTGTATTGCAAGATTTGGATTGGGTGATAGATGAGCCCCACTTAGACTTCTCATAAAATAGTGGTGAGAACTAGTTCTCATAGGATTATTTTCCATATATATATAATTATATATATACATATGTGGGGCCTCTTCTTGTACATCCATCCCTTGCAGACTTTTTGTGCACACTCCTCCATAGGGCCCACTGTAGAACCTGCCAAGGGTTGAGACCAGGGGATGGAAAGATCCATGTGAGATCACCTTACATATTAAGTTTGCCCCAAATCACATGTCCCTAACCCCTTCTTCAGTGGCCTAGATATCCATTCCATTCAGATCGGTATACAGTTGATCTAACGGTTCAGTAAATTCGAATCTGACCGAAACAAGGGGTGTGTGCCTATCAGGGTCCCCAGTGTGTTGCAAGGTTTGCACTGGGTGGTAGATGGGCCCCACCTAGGGTTTTCACGAAAAAAAATGGTGAGGGATGAATGAGTATGAAGATTCGCCTTTATGTATATAACAAAAACATCCGAAAGCCCCAACTAAGTAAGATTTAACACAATCACGAACATGAGTCGAACAGCATGGTTAAAAGGTGCTTATTGCCTAAACCCTTAGGTTGCGAGTTTCTCCGCTTTGCTTATTAGATAATAATAATAATCATAATAATAATCCAGATGGAAGCATCACATTCTTCAGAAAAAAAAAAAAAGAAAAGAAAGATTTTACGAAGAAGTGAAAAGTTTGATGCTCACATCTATAGAAACAACAAAATGCCAAATGGAAATCAAGTGATAAAAATTCATGACCAGATTCACAAAAAATGTACAACATGAGTAGGAGTAAACAAAAAAAAAAAAAAACCTTCATTTATGAAAAACACCATCTAAATGGAGAGTTTTCATAGCATATTTGAATTGCAATCTTTCAATTAAAGGCAAAACGCATAAATCTTCACAAAATTATGATGAGATTAGCTAGTAACAGATCAAGTTGAGAATGAAGCTGAATCAACAGAACCATACAAAAAATCACGACTTCATTAACATAGGAATGCAAAGATCTTCAAATACAGAGGCTTTTCAACCATCAGAATCATCAAAGAGATGTTAAAATCCGAGACATCAACTCAAATGTCTGAAGCACAACCAGAAATCAACGAGAATCGCAACAACTACACTCCTTTCAGCATCAAAGCAGGAAAAATGAAAAAAAAAAAGAGATGATCTTTCAAAGAAACAACTATCACAAGATCCATAAGACGACAGAAGGTGCAAAAAGGAAAACCTTAGATGCGAGTTTCAACAGCAAAAGATCTGAAATTTCTCTCCCACAAGAAGAAGAAGAGGAGGAAGAAAGAGAAAGGCACTGTAACCGATGATTCGAACCTTTAAAAAAGAACAAGAGCTGGGGATGGTGCAAGGTTTGGCCTTTTATGCTTTTACGGATGGCTTCGATGTCCCTTTGTATTCAAAGCCTAGCAAGACCCTTTGGATATTCTAATATTCCTTTCTTATTTTCATTTTGAATGATGTGGCGTGGATATGTACCAAAATACCACTGCCGCTATACAGAATTACAATCAAGGAAGGCGGCACAAGAATTTGATTTTTATTTTTTAATTTTTATTTTTTTATTGTTTTGATTTAGGTATCTTTTACCCGCCCAGCCTTTGGACCTTTCACCTCCAGTCCAGAGGTTATCTGATTCTAACGAGCAAAGATTTTTTTCTAAAAGTGCATACATGGCTATACACATAGTGTCCGAATGACGAAAGTCGAATTTGAGATCTTGGAGAGTATATCCAAGGCTTAAACTAATTGAGTTCCCACTTTGACAACCTTAAACTATTGAGAATCTTGATTTTTCTACTTTCACTATGATTTAAAAAATTCTTTTTTGTTATAAATTTACCGGGTTGATAGTAATTTTTCTAAACTAAATGCAAATCCTCAACGAGAAATCTCTATTGAAAGAGGAAAGTTTTGTTTTTTTTTTCTTTTTTGGTAGAATTGTATAAGAGGAAAGTTAGTAGAGTTTTTTTGGGGTGCCTAACTTGCCTATTAATGGTAACAAGGCTTTTAAGACCTGGCCAATTACTATGGAAGCAAAGGATTCCTTGAATCTTCTATACAGCCATTTTTGTATGATAAAAACAAGATCTCTGCTTAGAGAGCCAATTGAAATCGTTTAATGGAACTTTTGTGTTTGGCAAAGAGTTTAAAGAAACTTATTTTTCTTTGCCAAACTTTCTTCTTCTGCCGTAACAGACAGTAGTGCATATCTCCCCCAAAATTGCAACTTTAATATTCAGACTTTGGACTGTTAATTACTTGCTGCAAATTAAGTTGCGGGTGCATTTGTCATATGCCAAAAATATAATCCTTTCAATAAAGCAGACAATGCGTTTGATATGCTTTTTTAAGATGATTAAAGAGAAAAACTTTCTTTTATTAAATTTCAGTATCAACATACACATGTAACTCATAAGAATTTTCAGGGAAAAAAAACTTGTAATAATGAGTTCTAATCAAAAGATTATTGAGGAGGTAAAAGGTGAAAAATATAAAGTGGAGATTCGCATGTGAATGAAAGGAAGAGCTTTTCTTCTTTGGGATGTGGATAGTCTAATATTTTTGTGCCATTTGTTTCGTAATTAAATTTTTAGGAATTCTAAGTTTTTGTTTATATATGTAACTGGCCCTAACATAGTTGAACACATATTAAAGTTCTAAAAAAAGGTCAAAGCTCCATCTCTATTGTTACATTAGGCTCTTTACCTCTCACCTCATATCTTTCACTACTGATTCGTCTAATAATATTTTAGGAGTGCTCATTTGATTATAAATTCATAGGTATTTGATTCCTATGTATTCTATGAAGATAATGGGGCCCTTCAATTCCTATGTATTCTATGAAGATAATCAGGCCCTTTGATCCAAGTTGGGTCTAGGCAAGGTTGTGCGACAAACATTACAGTGGTCGACCTAATTTGACCCGTTGCCGCCCTTCTCTTTCGCCATTGGATTCAGGCTTATTAATATATGCCGCCATGGTTTCAAGATATGAATAATTAATTTTAGGTACATATCACTTAGATTGAAGTAATATTTGAGCAGGTTTGTACACAAAGTGAAGGCATTTTTGTACGAGCTAAGTTATGTCAAATGAATACGACATCTATCGTTCAAGCTGTGGTCCACAGTTGGTTAGGGCGCTTCGTGTAACTGCCTGAGTGTATGAGTTCTAAATTCTAATCCTTTTTATAGCAGAAACATTTACTAATCTAATCTCTACTCACTATTACATTAAAATATCTAAAAAGCTAAAGTTTAAGGCTGATAAATCAAACTTTATAGGGTGAACATACAAAAATAATAATTAAATAATTTCCCCTTTACTTTTTTTTGGCTAAAAGTGGGTATCCCGGCCCTTTTAGTAAGACTAATCTCTTTAGGCTGGGGGGAGCTGCGTAAATCCCCTATAGCTTTAGTGTGGTAGTGCAGCTTAAACTTATACTCTCTGAGAGTAATAATATCCCGCTTATTTAAAATTGAATATAGCTTTAGTGTGGTAGTGCAACTTAAACTTATACTCTCTTGGAGTAATAATCTCCCGCTTATTTGAAATTGAATAAAGGAAAGATTGAAAATGAATACCGCCATCACTTTTGTTATTCAAATCTCAAAAAAATAAAGGTCCCTTCACTCCATTGAAATGGCAAAGCAAAGTGGCATATTTTGTCATAGCAAAAAATTTCTTTTGTTTGGCACAAACACTTTTTAGAGGAAAGCACAAAAATATTGTCAATTACCTATGAATATATGGAAAAAGCATTTTTGGAGAGTAGGAAACAATATTGCAGAAATAGAGAAGTCTAGAGTTATTTTCCAAAAGACTGAGATTACATAAAATGATTTGTATGATAGAAATACCATCGAAAGATCAAAGATACATTGATCTACCGCAAATCAACATTTGATAGTTAAATTTGTATGTGTGTTTGTTTCTATATAGGCCTCATCTGGTGCATGCTGGGTGCACCGAGCATCAGTGTGCACCTGGCAATGGGGTCCACCTATGGGCCCCACTAGGGGCAGGGGGGAGTTTGCAGATCTGGGTGGAGCCATTCTTTCTTCAAAGAATTAGACCCATTCAATCATCTTAAACCTATAATTTGGAGTCTACAAGTTTAATCTATTTGGATGGGTATACAATTAATTTAGCAGTCCAATTTAATTCGGATGGATACAAACCCCAGAGATATGTAAAACTCAAGGAGGGGTATGTGCGTGTGGTTCAGCTGAATATAACATTTTGGGGGGGGGGGGACACTATGGGTGCACACTTTGCATGCAACATGCAAAGGATAAGTTTTGTGTGTGTGTGTATATAGAAAATGCCTAATTTTAAAAATGTTTCTTTTTTCGCCCCTTTTTTTTTCATCATGAAGTTTATCTTGAGTTAATTTAGTCTTTTCACATACTGTTCCTTAACAATAGTCACAAGTCTAAATTTGACACTCATTCAATTTTTCCTCATTATTAAAATAAAATCATAAAAGAAATGATGCCTCTAGCTAAAACCATTGAATTTTAGGAATCAAAGGTCAGAATGATCTCATAGGATCCAAATTTTACAAATTGATAGATCCGATATGATATGATATGATATGATATAATATAGAAAGTAATAGTTTTGGGAAGACTTCTAAACATACACCAGTTTGGATTCACTTTACACCTCCCTAAAAAAATTAAGAATCCCCATACTATACTTTCTCTCTCCCTCCTCTCCTTATCCCTCCTACTCTTGTTGTCGGGAGGGGAAGAGAGAGAGAGGGGACTCCCCTCTGCCAGAGGAGATAGTTGGCGGCAGGAGAAGAGGTGGGGAAGGGGGGAAGGAGGGAAAAAAAGGAAAGTGTGTACAGAGATAGAGATAAAGGTGTGGAGATATTTTAAAATTTTTTGAAAGTGTGTACATCTAGGTCGAAGCTCCCATAGTTTTAGGCCTCTTAGCATCCCTCCAAACCGTAATCAAAGTCAAAACCGGGAGCTTGTCATTTCACCATGCCTTGGTCCCACGATTTGCCATATGCGCAGCTGGATCAACGATTAACCTCATTAATTATATGAAGTGGCACTGTCCCATTTGACAATTATCCCAAAATGATTGTGCACAAAGAACAAAACTATGGGCCTATTTCTTTATTAAAATTTATGAAATTCTTGTCTAGCATCATGTAATTTCTGAATGTTCTATTGTATTTGAACATTCAGGAATTCCACCAAAACGCTAAAAGGTTGAAATTCTTGAATTCCAAAGGTCATTTAAGACCTTTCAAGTAGCTAAACTTTTAAAATGATTGTGAATAAATATGATATTTGTAAATGTTAAGGGATAAGATGTCACATCATGTCCAAAAAACTCTAACATAATAAATTCTTGGTAGAGATTCTAGGGAAGAAACAGGCCCTATGTGTCTCTTATTGTTGCTAAACTCATGTGCGTGGGTGTGTGAGTTTGAATCTCTTGTGTTAGTATTTGAGTTTGAATCTCTTATTAAGTACATACTAGTGAGAGAGAGGATAAACTGTGGGAGGATTTTCTCTCATAGAGACACCTGCATGTCCTATACAATCCCACTTCATTCAGCATTTGGATTGGTACATCTGCATGAAGAAATTTCCATAGGAGAACAATATTGACCAAAAACTACATAGATTTTGTGAGGATTGAAAAGAACTTGATGCCCTTCAATTATTTTTTTTTAGGGTACTCAATTCATGCTCTCACACTATAAATGTCCCTAACCAGCCAACCCTTAAATGATATGTTTTCATATAACTTTCGAACTCCCCTTTTCCCATAATTTGAACATCGGTCATTCCTTATGCCTTTTTTAATATATATATATATATATATATAAAGTGCCCCATTTAATCTCTAGACAAAATTATCTCAGATAAGAAAAGCATCATCCATGTCAAGCTGGCTGTTTCAATTAAAATAAAAGAAAGAAAGAAAGAAGAAAAAACCCTAAAATAATAGGCCAACCATGAACGGGCGGTGTGGTCCTCAGAGAAAGAACGTGTTATTGACTGATGAACGATGAATTGAAGATGATAGATAAAACTAACAGAAGCTTAAGGCATTGTGTCCCCCATTCATTCCCCCATGTCTACCCAGACAGCAGTTGATATTTTAAGAAGATGATTAATATACTAATCCATTTATGATGTTACGCGTTTCCGTGATTCCGTTCCTTGTATGCAACTGGAAGCTCTCTGTCTCTCCTCGTCCTCGTAGCTGTTAAGAAACACGAATAATAATCCCAGTGATGTCACATGGAGGTTAGAACGAACCGAGTCTAAAACGGAAAAAGGGTGCATGTACATGGTATTTGGCTTTGGATCACGACTCACTATTATATGGGAGTAAAGTACTTTGGACTTTGAAACAAGACTACAAAATGAGTATCATGATTGGAGAGTTTAACTGATTATAGTTTATTAACTCTTAGTTGATCTTCTTTTCTTTCTGTGAGAGAAGAAAAGAAAATTGGTCTAGGGGTATGTGCATTTAGTTTATGCAGAACCCCTTAGATCAGTATTGTCTCAGAAAATGTTGGGAGGCCCAACCCCACATGGGGTTATGTTGTGCCGGGCATCTCACCTCTTGGAAGAGGCATGGCCCATGAAATATAGCCTGATTTTGGGTGGTCAGGTCAACAAACGCAGTTTAGGGAAATCTTAGCATCTTTATATCATATTTGGTGCATTGGAATTACCTCTAATTAAGCCAAAGCTGTGTTCTTAATTGTCCTAACTAATTTTAATTGAAATTTTCTTTCTCTTTTTTTTGTTCCCATCCAGGCGGTGGGACCTTTGAGAGATTCAACTGACACGGTGTGAACCTTTGCACATCCTAGTAAGAAGACTACCGGCACAAGCGAGAGCATGAACCTTTGCACATCCTACTAAGAAGACTACCTGCACAAGCAAGTGAGAGCGCTGCCTACACATCAGGAAAGAAGAACTAAACTTTGGACAGTTGGGTGAGAACAATACACCAAACCACTGGGCTATTCGTTTATTCTAAATTATAATTAAAAAGTTACGAGTAAAATAGGTTTATCGATTTAGTTTTGTACAGCTGAGAGAGGATAAAGGAAGTATTAATCTGTCTTTTTTTTTAATGTCAAATGAAAGGTTGATAGGCCCAAGAGAGGGATCCAAGTTGATAAATGGGCCAGATATGCAGATGGAGGGATTGAATATTGATATATTTATAACCATCTATATTTTGTTTATACAAATAACCACCCTCTTCTTCTTATTGTTTAAAATAATAGCCCCTATAAGACTAAAATCTGAGTCACCCATGTTCTCTTGCCTTCAGGGACCAATTTTTGACTAATTGATAAAATTTGACTTGCATAATACTTTAGAGGATAAAAGTTTCTTAAGATCTAACCATAGTCATATTAACCCTAGGGCATCAATTCAACTTAATTAACAAAAATCTAATAATCTTTCCACTTTATTGCCTTTAAGTCAATCTAGCATAGTCAGATGTATGAAATTGCCCATTAAATGACAATAAAGATGATTTTTTTTTTTTAATAATGTGGGTCACCCAAAGGTCTTTTACTGACAAAACTATTTGCTTGAGTGGCACCCCCTAAACAGATACAAATGCACACTGAGCAAATTTTAGACAAGTTTCAAACATAAGATGTAAGGAGCAAATCCACACCTCATGCACTCCACCTACTCCAGGGTGGGTGACAATCAACAATCAAGATGATTGGCCAAGGCTTTTAGATTGATAGATGTTGTTATTCATATATATATATATATATATATAAAATAAAAAACAAACAAACAAACAAACAAAAGGAGTTGCCTATTTGTGATTTCCAAAAGTATGCAGTGATAGACAATGTTGGTCTCTCACTCCAATGAAGGTCGATCTGATACACAAGAAACTTGTGAGCGTCTTGATGGGATCTATTCTGTAAGGTTTTGAGTATTGGCATATTCATTGGATTGGACAAAACTATAAATATTTTCTAGCCCATTTCTTAAGATAATCCCTTTTCAATTTTTATTTAATTTTATAATTCCATATTTTAGCATGAGTATAATACTTATCAACTCTATTGTATTCCATTCATATTCATATTTTAAAGGTAAATTTCTATGCCAAAAAAAATAATAAAATATACGTCAATATTTCAACTACAAAAATATCATATTATCAAACAAAAAAAATAAGTTTCATAATTTTGCATAACTTCTCTACATAAGATTAAGAATATATAGTTTATGACCCACATAAATAAGAAAAGTCACATGAAAAATTGAAAAATCATGATAAATTATAGTAAAATCTAAAAGGGTCAAACGGATTAGTTGGGTCAACCCTAACCCGACTCATTTTTATACGGATTGGTAAACCTTAACCCTAACCCAACTCGTATTTTAAATGGATCGAGTCTGGTCGGGCCAGGCTGGGTTGGTGGATGCAACTAAATGATTTTCTTTGGGATATTGTTTGTACAGCTACCCTTAAATATGATATTTGAAAAATCATGGTAAATTATAGTAAAATCTAAAAGGGTCAAATGGATTAGTTGGGTCAACCCTAACCCGACTCATTTTTATACGGATTGGTAAACCCTAACCCTAACCCAACTTTTATTTTAAATGGGTCGGGTCTGGTCGGGCCAGCTGGGTTGGTGGATGCGACTAAATGATTTTCTTTGGGATATTGTTTGTACAACTACCCTTACATATGATATTTGCTCTAGGATTTGCCTAGTCTGATGCGCTTGATATTGCATGATCATAGGATATCACATCAATAGTTGTATGGAAAATACTTAAACTTCAACAGTTCATGAGCAAATGTCAAGTCTAAGGACCACTGTACGGATAAAATCCTAATTTCTTTTGTACACTTTTTAATGTTTTGTGCATCCATTTTGGTCAAAAAAAGGATATGAAAAGTAACGCTAGCTTATTTTTTTCGCTCACAAGGATTTTAAAGTCCAACCTTCTTTCATCAAAAGGGGGAGTGTACAAAAAATCTAATCTGATCCGATCTAGGGTTTTTTAAACCAATCTAATGGTTAATAGATTTGTAACGGATTGAAAAATTCCTAATCCGTTAATAATGGTTTTGTGACGGATTTTACTTTTAATCTGAGAATTTAAACCGATTCGTACCATTGAAATAAAATATATATACATTTATATAAAAAAACATTAAAAGACAATAATCTCTATTATAATTTCCTTATTACAATGGATAAAGTGTGTGAAATAGTGAGGAAAACTATTGATGGATTAAACGGTTTAAACCAATCCGAACCGTTGATTCACGGTTTGGTTCGGATCGGATTTAATGGGCAACGGATCGATGATGGATTACAGAGCTGTCACTCCGTAGATAACAGTTTGGTGACAGATTTGGCTAAATCCGATCCAATCCAAACCGTGTACACCCTTAGTCAAAAGCAAATTTCTTCAAATAGGAAAACACGCAGTTTCTCCTTTGTAACTTTACGAAAATGTGCCTTCAATAAAATTTTAGACTGTTCAAAATATAATGCCACCTTCATATTGCATTGGCTGAATTCACTCCATAAAGAGCTTTAGTCCACCATGAGATTTATTGATTAATATTGCTAGTAAAGTACTTTAAATTTTTTATAATTAAGTTCTGTATAGATCATCTTGACAATGGGGCTAATTCCTATTGAAGTGAATTTTGTTATAAACCATTTAAGGGAAAGGTGTTTATATTTAGCGGTTTTAACTTTCAATATGTGAGCCCTGACGACTAGCGAACCCAATCCTCTAAGCATCCAGAGTTGTCGAGTCCCAATGGCCCAAGTAGTAATTGGACCACTTTGCCAGTCAAAAATAAAAAAATCATCATCTCAACAGCTTGTTTGTTTGCGAGAAATTTAAGAACTTCTGTGGAGGGACTTTATTATTCTCCAAATGTCACTATGCTGATGTTATAAATACTCACCGGTAAAACAAAAAATGCAGACTTCCTGAACATAGGCACTTTCATTGCTGTTAAGAATTTCTGAGATAGAGAAGGAGCACCTCTAATAAAAAAAAAATAAAAGTAGCCGGAGAAGTTATTATTATTTTTTTTTAACCTAGCCAAGGGAGTTAAGACCAAATGGAGAGCCTGTATACAAGGGGAAAAAGCCCACTAAAGTAGAAAAAAAACCTACACACGTGAGAAAAAAACCCATAAAAGCGGAAAGGAAGTCCACACATACAAAAAGAAGTGACATACCACTAAGAGTAACGAGCCCAGAGAGAGAGAAATTTTTTATGCATAGAATATCATATAATGTCTTCTATCCATTTGGAATTACACATTTGGATGCTAGAATTCTAAAACTTAATTAAAAAGTCACTTTTATCCTGAATTCTTGGAATTCCAACTTCTCAAGTTTTATCTTATTTGAGAATTTTGTATTTTGCTCGCAGGACATCACGTGGAGAATTTCAAATTTTTGATTAACAAGAATTCTTGCAAACAAGCAGCTCTTGATGTCTTTTAAGTCCGGGCCTCACTAGTAAAACCAGATTCAAGCAAACTCATGCCACTTCTCTAATGTTTATTATGTAGGTCATTTCCGAAAATAATAGGCAATTGATTATTTCGTTTTGTCAACACTGAACCCGTAACCTGGCTGCCACCGAAGAACAGTAATAGTTCACAATGGAGACAGCTGGGATGGTCAAATTCCAGGAATCTTTTGTCTTGAACCTCCACAGCATCATTGGTAGATGGGACCCATAAGGGCTTGGATTTGTCCACGTTTCCCGGTTCGGAGACAGCCGGCACAGAGTTACACCGTGCACGCATCTGGCAGCCAACGCTACAGTGTGTATTATATTTCTTTCTCATATTTTACAAGTTGTGAAGTGAGCCGCGCCTTCAAGTTGCCCACAATTTTCTCATATTTTACAAGTGGTGAAGTGAGCCGCGCATACTCTTAAATTCCTAAATAGATATATAAATTATTATTATCCACACCTGAATTGTTCAAGTGTTAAGAGGTCCCTACTTCGAAAGTGTTTTGAAGCCTTATCCAATACACAATGTTAATAAATAGTGTTGTATATCTCAAATTTTACCAATAATTGCGTTTTGTTGGGGGGGGGGGGGGGGGGGGGTTTCTTATTTGTTATTAAAAAAAGGTAATTTGTCCTTAACAATTTAAATTTCACTATAAGAGTATTCTTATAAGACTCTCGTGAGTTTCTGTAGAATATTTTGTGACTGTTGTTTGGAAGTCTTGAGAGAGAACTCCATTTTTTTTTTTTCGAGGCATATCCCGGTTAAGACTTATTATTATAGGTCAATGCATATATAATGTGGAGTCCACATTATGTAGCCTGAACACTCAAATATATTGTACTAACATGTGTATCCTATAATATCCATCATATAGGAAATTCTTCGACCACATGCTATGAGTTCCACGTTAGATCAAGTAGATGTCAGTTGACAAGAGAGACTAGAACTCCCACTTGCATTAAGACTTGATATGTGATAAAGATAAGGTAGGGATCCATGCTAATTTAGAGTTATAAAATTTGATCTTATCCCCAAATAGGAAACCCCAAAAAGGATTTGGGACTTGGCGAAGAAGTCAGTTGGGAGCATGACTTCGTAGGATTATATATAAAAAAGAACGGATATTGACTGTAAAATTGGCTTTAAACTTGACGTTTGCCCCAAAACAATCTAGATTTTAGTATTTTCCATAGAGCAGTTTGTACAGCAGTGGTAGGATATCACAGGATCTTAGGATATCTTACAAGATGATATGTGTGATATCGCATAGCCTTAGAATATCGCACATTCAATATCACATAGCCCCTCGATATCGCATAAACAACTCTATGAAAAATACTTGAACTTTTCAAAGGTGAATATCATGTCCAAAAATAACTATGCAGCAATACCTCATAAAAGAAATATAAAAGCCATAGATGGTACATCACATTTAAGTTTATAGAGGAGATCTATGCAGTCTTCCAAACCACTGATGACACTAACGGCTTGTTATTTTACAAGAGTTTCTACTAAGAATTTCATGTGTTAGGGTTTGTGAGACATGATGTGATAACTTATTTGCTAAAATTTTCAAATGCCATGTTTATTTGTAGGAATTTCATAATTCTTGCTATTTGAAAGTGCACAATTAACCTTTCAAATTTTCGGAATTCAACCTCCTTCGCCTTTTATTGGAATTCTCGAATGCTCAAGTACAAGTGAGCATTCAGGGATTTCACATTGTCTTGGAATTTCCAAATTTTCCAAACACGAATTCTAGGAATTCTAGCAAAAGAACCGGGCCTGCATCAGAGTCTTCTACATCCCAATCCATCACATCATACTATACACATCCAATGTGTCTATGTTTGATCAATAGTACACTGTATTAGTACTAGTTACAGTTTCAATATCTATATAAAATTAGAATATCCTACTATACTAATTTATTATTTTATATAAATTTCATAAGTTTCTTATTTATCAACATAAAGAAGTTAAAACTAAATATAAATAATGGTGTTTTATTAATTTAGAAATGTTCATTAGAAAAAGTTGGGACAATTCGTAACCATTTTCTTATCATTGATTTTTAACAGTGTTACGAGTTGCACTCCAATCTCATTGTCCATGCCTACATGCATCCATTTCCAAACCTAGGCATAGCAGTGCCGCAGTTTAATCACTCTAGTTTCAGTCAAATTTGAGCATTGGGCTCATTTGGGCGTAGCACTTGTAACTTCACTTAAGAACTCCTTTAGAAGTTGACTTTGTTAAACAAGTGGACCTATCAAATAAATTTTAATGCACACAGGACATTTGATAGACATTGTGCTCGTAGAATTTTCCACCAACCATTATCGTCTAAACCTTGTTCTCAGGCTAAGGTTATTTATTTTCTAGTTTTTTGAGTAAAAACACTCCAGAGAAGATTTGAACATTTTGCCGTGAGCCTTGTTGACACCTGTGTAAAGATTTTCAAGGGTGGGCACATGATTCAATGGGCTCTCTCACTCTCTCTCAAATACTTTCTGATCAAAATTGTTTGACACGTGATTCTGCAATTTAATCAAGAGCCCACAAAAAAATGGAAATACTTAATCTAAACACTGTTTTGCAGTCACACTGTTTTGCAGGCCTGGACTGAATAGCAATGGTCAAAAAACTAGATAGATCTTTAGGCTTCAGACAATTAATTGAGAGTCCTTCGTCCTTACGAGCTTTGTAGGACCCAGCTTGAAGGTCCCACCTGAATGCCTCATGAAAGATGAAAAGGGCTGCGGGACTATTGTCTCCAGTAATTTTAAAACATCAGAACATCAGTCTGTCATGTGATTGTGAATATTATCTTATATGGCTTATAAATTCTACCCCGTTGGACCGCGTCTACATGGCCAAAGACTTTGTTGAGTTAGAGGAACTACAGCACTCTCGGCTAATCTGTACATGTGAATAGATTATTGTGCTTGTAGAGGTCCCCTACTCTCTATTCTGACGTAAGTGCAAATGAAAGTAAGAGCAAATGAAAGTACATCAGGAACAACCCTTGATCGTTGCAGTGACGGGGTTCTTGATTAACTTGCAGAAGCCATTGAAAGTTGGCTAATGTTAGAGGGTGCTCGGTGCCATCCATAGCCCAATCTAGTCTATGATCACCATCCCAGCGGCCAACAGGGAAAAATCATGGTTTGGTGATTTAATGCACTAATCCAATAGGAAAGATCTCCAATTGGAACATGTGACCAGAAGCCTCCAAATGGAGTACTACGTATGAGATTCAACGAGCAAAGATTAAATGGCTCGGATCTTCACTTAGCCATATATCAAATTAAGAATCGAACAAATTCTACTGTTGGCACCGCCACCTAGAATTGGCTCGCCTTTATACAGCTCAGCCAAAAGATTCTATAACTCTCTTTTGTTCAGCTATGGGGTAACTCAGAAACAGAGGTCCAACACTGTTCAGCTTTTAATGGATGGAAACTGTTTTCATCAACTCGACTATGGGAGTAGGGGGAATTGTAGCATCAATGGCACAGAATAATGGGAGCTGCATCATCAGAGGCTATGAAAGACCTGGTAAATGGGACCACAACTTAACAGGGAAATGATTTCCATCGCAGCAAAATGTCATAAGCTCTACCGACCTTACATGTACAACCTACTATATCAAGGGGGTGGGGGATGGGCAAAGATTCCAGAGCCGCTGTATTTTTAGTTAAGTGAAAAGGGGATGAAAAAAGGGTGTACTTGCATGGATAGAGTGGCAGGTCAGGTAATGCGAATGAGAAGAACAATCATGATAAAGACACTAGTCACGATAAAGACTAAAAGCATTGTGAGACATGTGGTCTTGGAACTCTCCGAATATATCTCCCTGGCTCGTTCATTGGCATGACCAGTGCTTGCAAGGCTATGTTCCACTGCCCTCTCAGTAGAATCGAGTATCTGTAGAACAGTAATCACGAGGTTATTCACTCCCAATGAAAAATAATTCAGGATTCAATGCACAAGAATTTAAAAGGGCTTATTCTTGATGCACATTCAGCAAAGAGATAGGATGAGATGAGGATTGCAATAGAAGGTGCGCCTCCATGTGGAGTGGGGTGGGTGTTTGCCTTGCAAAGTGGCATGAATTTTCACTCCAGTTGAATATCCAATTTTTTTGTGGTGCATGCAAGCAGCCACTTTGTGCAAAATTGCCAAAGGTTAGGTCTGTCTCCAGTTTAGACCTGCCTAGGACTGTACTTCAGCGGTTCCTGAATATCCAGTTTTTTTTTTTTTCTGGTCCAATGAACCATCTAAATGCTAGTGTTGTCTCCTATACTCCAACTTATGAATTTTTTTGCTTTCAACAGAGTTGAAAACTTAGGGTCCTTTGGATCTTCATAAACTATGTGTCAAGTAACTTGGTTTGCCTATGACTGTTCATGCTCAGTTTAAAACATAGGGTCCTAATGGATCTCCGTGAACTGTGTGGAAATAACTTGATTTATGCAGAAATGAGGGTTCATGCTCTTGGATAACCTGAGTAAAACAAGTCACGGTTTGTTCTTTCACCATCATCAACATCGTATCCTTAGCCTTATCCCATCTATTTGATGGCAGCTTTAAGCATTGTACTATAAGACTCGAAAAGGAAAAACAAAAATTTAACTACAAAGGAAAAGGTTGCCCAGACTTCTTCCAGTCGGACTATAAAAGTAGAGTGAGGTCTATATATGGGAAGATTAAATGAGTCATAATGACTCAATCGCCCAAAGCCAATCTATCTTAATAGAGTCCTGCTATTTGTACTCCTCTTTCTTCTCTTCTTAAACCAGCCAAAAAGAAAAAAAAAAAAAAAATCAAAACTTCCCAAATTACCCTCACCTATTCTCACCATACACATTTCTCTCCCTTCCTCTCCTCCAGCTGAAAACGAGCTCCAGCCAGCGGAGGGCTCTCCCTCCCTCTCTCTCCCTCTTCCTCTTTCTCCTCCTCCTCCTTCCTCTTCCTCTTCCTCTTTTCCCCCCTCCTCCTCCCTCTATTCTCTCCCTCCCCTCCCTCTTTCTTTTCCTCTTCCTCCTCTTCCTCTTCCTCTCCCTCCCTCTATTCTCTCTCTTTTTTCCTCTCCCTCCTTCCCTCCTTTCCCCCTTTCTCCCCCTTCCCCACTGGCTCCCTGCTGAGATCTCCGCGCAGTAGGGAGGCCAGCGGGAACACCAGATCATCTCCCTGCCCAGTATCCCCGCAGCAGGGAGATCGGGGTCTCCCTATAGCAGGGAGACCAGATCGGTCTCTTTACTGCAGGGAGACCGATCTAGTCTCCCTGGTGCAGGGAGACGGCGGAAAGGGGGAGGGAGGAAAGAGAGAGAGAGAATAGGGAGAGGAAGAGAGCCGCCAGTCGGCGATCAGCTCATCGCCGGCCGGAGAACGGGGAGAATGTGTGTATAGAGAGAAGGGCATTTTGGGAAGTTTTGAATTTTTATTTTTTATTTTTTTAACCTGTGTAAGGAGAGAAAAATCCGGTATATGTTTAGAAGCTCCCATCTCAATAACAGGTACAATTACAAAAATACCCCTATACATCATAATTACATAAATACCCCACACATAAACCATATCCACATGCACCATATGTCAAGTTGCTTTATAGAAACATAAGCTGATAACAAATTCATGAAAGAAAGCATGACTTAAAAACTGATTGGTGGCTCTTACCTTCTCAGTGTCTTGCAAAGATTTGTTCATTACGAGACTACTCTCCTTAAGTTGTTGCGCTAGCACAACCATTTCATCTGTCAAATCCTCTTGCAATTTTCTGTCAAATACAAGAATAAGAAATTATGAAACCAATGCCAACTAAAAAAAGAAAAAGAAAATGAAATTCCTTTCACACTGTAAGGGACTTAAATAGATCTGAAAATGACTAGAAAATTTTGTGCACAGAGAAGGGAAAAAAAACATGTGAATAAAGTTCCTCACAAGATGCAAACCTAATAACATTATCCTTAGTAAAGTTATTATTATTATTTTTAGAATGGTAAAGTTTTCTTTTTTAAGTCAACCATTTTCCACAAATAAGTTTATCTTTAATAAAGTAAGCTGGAAAACTTCAATTCCAAGTAAACATCATAAGATCAGCAATAGTTGAGCCCAACATAATAAAAAAAAGGATAGTGTTAATCCAATAATCTAGAATAGGAAGAAGTAGGCACCACGCTAGAGATGGTTTAACAGTACAACAAACTCTATTGCCTGTATATAATGGCGTTGAAGTGTCCCATACCAGTAAACAAGAAAGGTCAGCATATTCACCACTAAAACTCAGTAATCAAAGTCATGATGAATAAAATAAAATTTTGTGGGAAGCTACCTATGCTTTTCAATGTGTGCTTGTGTTGCGGCATCCAGTTTAATGGATGCAGAACCATCATTTTCTGCAATCTCAAGTGTTCTGTCTTCAGCTTTATGAGGACTGCATAGATGAAAGGCCAAGCCAAAACATTGATAACCAGTAGAAAGATAAAAGAGAAACTGGATAGTGATACATGATAAAAAAAAAGTATAAGAAAGAGGAGCATCACTTACACAGATCTCCGCCGTAGACCTCGAGAAGGAGATAAATGAGCGCCAATTTCCTCTGTTATAGAAAGGCATTGCTCAACTTCGGGTTCATTAGCAGCCTCCAAGGACACTTGGATAGAAGACTGCCAATCATACAAACAAAGACCAGACCAATCCAGTAGCAGATAGAATGAGTTTTCTTATTAGAAAGGGGTGGGGCATCAATGATGATAGTGAGATGATGTCATTAAAACTAGAAATATTTTTTCACTATATTTATCTTGAAGATATCTTGGTTGAAAATAAATAAATAAATAAAAATGTAACATCATACAAACTAAACATTGCATCGTGCCCGTTTATGTTATCTTATCAGAAGCACCCCACTCAAATTGACCAAACTGCACAATGGTCGACAGTCAAAGCAGTTCATCAGGTGGGTGACATGGGTACTTCTGACAATTTAAGCACAGTGGGAAAACATTCTTGGTAGGCAACAATCATAATGAGATAAAAGGACATTAAAAAATGTTAAAATAATTAAAAACACATTTTCATCATTGGGTCAGAAAATCTTCACACTCATCAGATTATTCAGATGGGTGCAATCCATAAGTGATCTACAGGGGAATGGTCTCTTTGCAGCAGGCGCGAATGAAAAACCCAATGCCACAATTAATCTGAGCTGCAATAAATAACATAATCAAAGAGCATCACACATGTTGAATTCTCTCATTAAATTCAGTACAGAACCAACAAAGACGTGCGATATTAAGCCATATGATCCGATTATGTTAATTTCTTTTTTAACACTATGTTAATAGTCTCAAGACTCTCAACTACATGATCCACTGATAAGGAATCAGTAGCCTCCCATTCATAATCCCTACGCCACTCAATTTAGATAACTCTGCTTTTTTTTTCTTTTTGCTTTTTCTTGTTTTAACTGTAAAATAATTTTATTTTAACAAAACAAAACTGCAACAAAGAGCAACCACCAAAAAGACCACCCTCAGGATAAAAAAGCCAACACAAAAACTATATATATAAACATCCCTTGCACATCCAAACAACCAATTTCCTACTCCCAGAGTCACTAACGAAAGGTCAATGTTACACAACAACTTTCAGCTCCATGAGAAAACCATAATCTATCAAGCTATAGAGATTAATGCCACTTTTTATTCCACTTCACGTTGACAACGGCTTCACAAAAAAAATCCTTAAACAAAAAATTTCATATCATATTTATTTTTACATCTTGCCCTCCCAGACCCCGCTATGCGGGAGCCTCGTGCACTGGGCTGCCCTTTTTTTTTAATTCATTTTTACCAAAAGGAACACCATCCATTTGCCAACCTTCACCATATGCTTTTCCATGCAGACTTCTTGCGGTCCCATCATTAGTACATAAACTGAACCATAATTATCCAATCACTGTGAGACGTTGTCCTCATCACTAATAGTTAACCCAACATGAACTTACACAAATATTCTCTTTAAAAAGCTGAAGGAGTATAATCCTCACTTCAGAATCATCAATGCCATCAACGAACTCCTTACCATCCCCATACAGTCTATGATGTATGCATACTTCAAAATGGCCAATGTATCGTGTCATATCATATCTGATATTCTACTTTTTGTGTGTTAAATCCGTGCCCTTACTGTATCCATGCCGTACATATGGGCATCAGAGCATACAATATACCCTAATATCAGCAACTGCATAGATCACCCCACCCCCCCCCCCCCCCCCCCCCCACAACACACAAAACCGCCACCAACCAAAAAAAAACAAAAACCACCCGCGCGCGCATGTCTCTTCTTCTACTCCTTTTTCCTCTCTCCTCCTCCCTCTAAAAAGAAGGAAAGAAAGGGTAAAAACACCAAGGTTGGGGGAAAATGGGAAAAAGTAACAAGATTGATCTTTGCCCAGACAACAACAGATGCAGGCGCAGATTCAACAATTACTGAACCAGGAATCAATCAGCACTTGGAATCATTAGTCACATTTCCATCTTTAGACCAACCCTACATCACAAATAATTGCATGTGAGTCTGACACGGACATATGGTCTTGGAGGTTATTGATAAATAAATATCAAGATTCCTTCTTCCACCAAAATGACAGCCACAGGAGAAATCCTCATGATGATGTTGATGAGAATCCACATGAAAATTTTAAGTCCTCGTTAAATCCTAGATAGCAGAGCAAGCATTTAAAATCTCAGACATGTTACACTCAATCCAGATGTTTAATGTATGCATCAACCACCGGTAGTTCAATGTTAACTAGTAAGTTTGAAATGACATAAAAAATAGAAACCATGTCACACGTTTCACTTTTTGCATCTGAAACCTGTAAAAGGATCATTTTAAGTGTAGCTTGAAGTGATTGGAGAGCCATTCTCATGATTATTTTAGAAGAAGAAGAAAAATCTCAAATGCACTCAAAACTTTTCCTAGGGGGAAAGCAAGATGCTATATCAATAGGAATTAAGATACTATATCAATAGTAATTTAAATAGAACCATGACTGCTATTGTGCATATTGTCCAAAGTAGTAAATAAAGCACGCACCGACTGAGCAGCTAATTTGGCAGCAAGGGCTTCAATCTGCTCAGAATACTCATTCAGCTTCACTTTTGAAATTCTGTACAACAAAACCACAAATGATTGGTATTCAGTCAATGAAGATGAGCGTAACTCATGCACTATAATAAGATCTGTAGGAACACACAAACGAGCATTCAGATGCCCCATTATAGAACTAGCATCACATGTAATCAAAGCCCTTAAAACTGATTTGTAAGTTGTAACCCCAGGAAAATAAACGAATGAATCATGTTTTAGTAACAATGAGAACAAATAGAAAATCTTTGAAGCTTCAACTATGTAGTGGATGGCAACAGAAAATGCAGTAAGGGTATAAATGGCAGGCAGGTGGGTGGTGCCTCCACATCATCGAAGCCTTAATCTAATCTGAGGCTGGATGAGTTCTATTTCTCCATTGACGCAGCCCTAGATTTGCAATGGAAATATGGAATGAATTTGGACAAACAACATAAGTGAGCTTGCCAAATCCTGGACAGCTGGACAGATTCAAGTAAGGACCAGCTCCACAGATTAGAATTGGCCAAATCCCTTTCGGAACTCTACATGCACAAGCACTCTTCACTTGAAGAGACACTCACAACCATAGGAAAACCCATGATAATCTTTATTGAATAAGGATAAGCAATCTTTCTAAATGAAGATATTACATATTTATAAGAAGGATTGGACATCTCCTTTCCTAGTAGGATTCTACTTTCTAAACAATAAAGGGAGCTAAATTATTAAATCTATGAAACAAATCAAATCATCTTAAACTTCTAATTTAAAGACTCCTAAATAAATTAAAAAGCTAAAATAAGAGTCCTATTAACTCAAACTTCTAATTAAATGGGCATCCCATTGGGCCTGAGGAAAAATTTTAGAGGATAGTGATTAAACCAGCTAAAACCTATAGAGCAAAATGTTGGTCAATCAAGAAGCAACACATGCACAAAATGGATGTAAAAGAGATGAAAATATTGAAGTAGATGTGTGGTTAAACTAGGAACTAGGAAGGATAAAATTAGAAATGGTCATTTTCTAGAGCAGATAAGGGTAGTATCAATAGGGGATAAAATTAAATAAACCCATTTGAGATAGTTTGGGAATATCGAACACAAGCCGGCAAGAAATATTGGCTGCAAATTGATGGCCCACCAAAGAGAAGAGGTAGGCTAAAGAGGATGTAGATGGAGATAGTAAAAATAGCTCTGAAGCAGTGCAACTTATCTGAGAATTTGCCTCAAGATAGCACAGAACGGAGAAACATAATTCATGTAACCCAATGGGTTGGCTGATGCATAGGTCTGACCTGCATCATCCATCCATCCCTTCTTAAGGGAAAGCTCTTTATCACACCACAACCTAATACGTTGCTTCCTAAGCTCTGTCACCTAGTTCCAACAGTTTATTCCTTGTACAGGGCCTGAAGCCAATTATCCAAGCGAATGCCAACCCATGTGAGGAAACTTCCATAAATCTCCTATCTACCAAAATACATTACTGGATCGGTACCAGCTACCTCTCATTGGTAGCAAACCAATATTCATACCTGCTCAGTTAAAAGATGTGGATTAACCATCAGTCACCCATACCCACTACAAAGCCTGCTCACATGATCCCATGAGTGGTACATCGGATATCATGAAATTATCACTGGTGCATATAATACATATTACAAAGTAATCATGTATACACTACTGTAATAGGTACCACATCGTGTCATGACTGAAGTCGCAACATATAGAATAATACACATGTCCAGCCCAATAAAAGTACTTGCCACTCGAGGCATGCACTTCCCAACAATATGACAGTATCATTCTAAAAATAAAACCAATGTAAAGATCATACTACATCCTATCTGACGAAGTCAAGAAGCTGATTCAAGATAGTAATTATTGCTTATGGCATCATTAACTGCATCACCATTTGGGACAAATTTTTATCATATTTATGGAACTTATGGAAGTGGGGAAATTTTCAAAAGAAATTTTCTGGCGACAAAATGGCAAGGAGCCCATTCCCAAGACCATTGGGAAATTTTCCTTTGCTTCCATGTAAGAGCCAAAGGCATTCTTGTGTGGTCCAAAAAGTCAATACAGAACTGGGTGGTGGCAACTTCCTCCGATGAACTCTGAGAAGTAGAAGACCTGGAAGGAAATAATTTAGCAGACCTTGGTAAGCCCTCAGGTGTTTTCTCTTCTGCCAGTTGTTCAAGCTGTTCACGCAACGTAGCAACATACTGCACCATTGAATAATAATAGTTAGATCAACAAAATAAAGTACTCCAGTCTCCATTACAGCATGCAATGACCATCAGGTATTAAAATCTTCATAAAAGGGCATTCCGTCTCAAAACAACAGAAAAGAAAGACGCCAATATGTGCGCCTTTATTAGTTACTTCATCTTTCATTCACATATTTCAGTATTACATTTTGTGCAACAATTCTTCCATCTAGACAAAATTGCCATGTTTCTCACACCGAAGTTCTATATAAGATTTCATTTGTTGTAAAACCTCATAGGGATATATTGCACCCCGCTTTCCACGGACGCAAAAATTGATACCTCACATCAAATTAGGCCAGCAAAGCAAAAACAAAATGCTTAAAGATTTAACAAAAAGGACGTCAACAAAACAAACTAAATCGTAATTGAGGGCTTGAACCATTGACCAGGAAAAGTTGTTAAAGATAAATAACAAAAAGAAGGGAATTCAAACTGTCCTGATTTGAGAATGCAAGTAAAAGGAATAAGTGAATGCTTTTCAATAAGGATGTGGACTTGAAGGAGAAGGAGCATTAGTTAAATGATAAGGACGCCTAGGGAACATAGTGAAGGGTAATAGATTCATAGTCTTTCTCACTCCACAAAGCCTGGTCAATGTAACAATGTTTTCACATTGTATCACCTTGATACTTCAAACATGATGAACCTGTCTGGCCTAATTTGTTTCAAAAACTGAAAGAATAGTTTGCCAAACATAGATGTACAAAGTATAGTATCTGCAATCTGACAGTATCAAATGAGACAGAATGCAAAACATGGTCAGTCACTGGTCTCTACAATAAGTTAGGATGTGGAATCTGACAGTATCAAATGATTAAAAGCATGTAGCGAGGTGGGCGTCTGTAATTACGTGTACGAGCTTTGTCTGATTCTGCTGCTGGGGAGCGGCAGTAAGCAATCTCCTTAAGTTCACTTCGGTCTTGCTGAGTCCCATGATCCAACCTATCCACATAATACAAATGAACAAAAGAGATAAGTATATTCAGTCTTACAAAATGATCAGGATATGCAATTCAAATGACAGATTAGATTAGATTAGATTAGATTCGATCGATTAGATGATCCTGTTCTGTTCTAAGCCCTAATTTGAATCGTGTGAGACAAACCTTTTGTTTGGATCCAACAAGCTCAAATCACACGGCTCCCTATGTGCCGAGATGTTGGATCGCATTCGCAGGTGTAGTCGTCGATTCGTCTCTGGCCTTCCGTTGAAGGAGTTGAGATTTAGACGATAGAGAGGAGGAGCGGAGATGTCGAAAGAAAAGGAAAGTTGCCCGCCTGCGCAATCTGCATCTTCATTTGAGTGAGGAGGCATGTTTGTGGGGCCCATGGACCCCACTAAATGAACTGCTCATGTTACTCCCGGGTTTTCATTTACCGGGACATCTAAAATAGATGTAAACCACAAAAAATATTAAAAAATGTCTTAGGGTGTAAGTTTAGCATTTCTCTTAATGCTCTCCGAGTGTGGAGTCTAGTAATATGAGCCCACTTGGTCCGAAGCAATCCTTTTTCGTACTCTTTTCATTTTATTATATGTCGCATCAAGTTTAAGTTTACACTTAACCAGGATATTTTTATGCCTACACACCATTTTCATGAAAAAAAAAATTGCCACAAAAAATAGCCCTTATGACGACTGTAGTTCTTAATTTAAGGGCCTACAACTTAGATCATATTCTATACTTTGTCTTTCATGTAAGTATGAAGGTGAGCATAGAGCCAGTCAAAACATGATATCTAGGCCCAAAACTAGCCAGTAGACTTAAAAAGTAAATCTCAAGTTCAGTTAATTTGCTAAATAGACACAAGGAGCTAAAGTTTATTCTCTACTTTTCACCATAAGTGCAGTGAACTATTAGTTGTGATTAATTCAAATAACAACTAAGGAGCAATCGTTAACTGTCACAATGATGGTAAGGGGCTTTGGTGATTACGTGTGTGTGAGAGAGAGAACTTACCTTCAATAAATGAAAAAATGGCACCTGTAATTATAATTCAAATTGCTCATAGCGGCTTACCTCTTCCCTACGAATTAGCAATAGTCCATTGTTTACTTCAGCGCCACTTTTGGAATTGATCATATTAAAGAGCGATTTATTTCAATGGAGTGATTATGTTTTAGATTTGATAAATTTGGCTATATTTCTTCCTTCAAATTCCAATGTACCGTGGGAATTAGGAAATTTTCCATATGTCAAAGAAAGAAAAAGGCAGTTTCCAAAAAACTTCCACCTTCAATGTCCACCGTAAGATTGACCATGTGAGGAAAAATGTGATCAATAAACATTTTTCCATTTGACAACACTGTGTTGGCAGGACAAAACCTACAGTTATCGAGGCCAATGCCAAAGAGCAGGTCTGCCAGTGCCAGGTCCACTTTACACGCTTGAGAGTCAAGTCCAGGTTTAACCCATTTTCACAGTATTTTGTCTGGAGACCAAGGTAGAACTGACACCCTGTTTTGGTGCTAGATCGATTGGGCTCCAAAAAGATAGTGTAAATAGGAGCTCCGGGTGCCTGAAACTTTCTAAATAAATGGGCTGGTTTGGATTTGCCCCTGAACCCTTCTTTAAACCTGACACCCACCAGAGGCCTCCATTCTTAAAGCTTTAATATATATAACTTGACAATTAATTTACTGACCCACTTGATCAAGCCACATGATCAAAATGTCTGTTTGACTGGGCCTCTCAACCACATCTATGTGGGACCCTGCTATTCCAGCAAAGACGTTGATGAGCCATGCCGAAGCATTGCTAGGGCCCAGATCTAGCCCATTTCCAACCCAGCCCCTGACCATTTGAAATTTATATACCTTATATCACTAACTATGATGGCCTAGTCCACGTCTCCCTAGCCAATGGGCTTAAAATACAAATTTGGCCTAGCCTAGCCCATGAATGCTCCAACATATTGATTTTTCTTTTTTCCTATTTTTTGGTTTCTTTTTATAATACTTGCATATTGATGTATTATCACACTAGTATATGGAATGGTCCCAATTATATTATATATATATGAAATCAGTCTCAATGTGTTCAATTGATTTTGACCCTTCCAATTTATTGTTGACTTCTCCCATCGAGTTTTGTTTTGATATCACCAAATCTTGAAGAGCTCTAAACTATATAGGAGAATTATAAACTTGTTGAATTGTGATGAACTGAGTTACATAGACTTAATAGATTTGTTTTGATATTAATTATGAAATGTAATAGATAATTCTAACTTACAAATGTATTTTACTAGATTAAAAAACATTGGCTTGATGCTATGGCAATTTAACATTATTCATTTATGTTAAAAGCACAAGTAATAATAATAAACTAAAATACAAAATATCAAACCCACATTGCACAAAGAAATCTGGATATCACAAAGAGTTCCTCCTATCCCTAGAGGTAAATCCCCGTCGTCAACCAATGAAAATAAGGGGTGGGTTTGGATGTTTTACTTGGATGGACTAAATAATAGATAGATGGCCACATGAGGTGGTCACTGCCATAAGAACGACTCCAGTTGGGATGCTCTTTAACTAGATATTCTATGAAGATATTATTATTAATTAAGAAAATTGAAATAATCACATTCTCCATACAAAATAACAATGTGATCTAGTCATGTATTTTTAATATGGAAGAAACAGATAAAACTCCACGGCGCAAATATCCTATTGAATATAGTGGTTTCAACACCATTGCATGCTTAAACGTCTACTGCCATAGCAGGCTCATAGCAGGCTCAAACATGTAGATATCTATGAATGTATTAGGAATCACACCATTGTAAACTCGAGCATCCCAATGCCGACAAAACATTAGTAACTGATTCTGCAGCTTCTAAAAATTCCCATAAACATTTTTAATGTCAATTCGGCAACTCCCATAATTTTTCAGAAGTTTTGAAAACTGGTTCTACAAATATTGAAAATTAAATATATATTTTAAAATATATATAGAATGGACATAAACTCCCAAAAATTTTGAAAATCAATTGAAGTCCCAATCCAAAACTGAAAACCATATGCACATATATTTCCAGAACATCTCATTTCTAGGCCTGTAAGCCCCAAATCCCGAACTTCATTTCCAAATCCATAGCCCCCAAGTTTGAAATCTGAAATATGCATAAAACCCAAAATTTCTGATATAGACCAATAACCCAAAATCTTTAGAAACCAGAACAAAATCTAAATCTACTTTAAAAAAATATAGGGGATATGTTTAGAAAGCTATGAGAGAGAGAAAAATAACAACCTTACAGAAGAAGAAAAATAAGAGGGATCCAAGAAACGTGACAAAGAGAGACCTTATTAATGTCATTGGGCATCTTCCCTCTTCTCCTTGTCAGAAAATGGCTAAGGAGAGAAATGCAGAGAAGGAGAAAATAGAGAATGAAAATAGGACTGGAAATGGGATGCTATGATATAGACGCATACTTGTAAGAATTGTAATCAGGGTTGAGCGCACAGGATTGCAATTACTACGGGTCTTGGTGATAAAGAGTTCTTTTTGGGTTGGTTAGCTCATAAATTTATTTGGGCATCCAAGTAGTCCTTGATACTTGGAGGACCCTCCCTTCCATATTAAATTTGAAAATTGGCATTTGATGCTTTTCATATTAGCTTATTTATCCCTAGAAGCAAATCCCGTTGTCAAGTTCAAAAATCATCCTGAATTTTAAAGCAATTTTTATAAAACTTAATACTTAAGACGCCAAAAATTAAAAGCACTAAAATAGAATAAATTACCTAATTTTCCTATACCACTTAATCCCTGTTGCAATTGTGATGTGAAGAAAATTTCTTCTTTCATAGCCTTTGATATCCTTCCTATACACACAAATAAGAAAGAAAAACTTAATTATATGATAAATAAGGAAAGAGAAAATGACAAACAAAAATCAATACTAGAAAAAAAAAGTGTCATTTCAAAAATAGAGAGATAAATCATACTGTCAAAGAAAATCATAGTAAGACTGCCACATTAACACAAAAGAACCATTTACTAGACAAAGTTCACATATAATCCAAACATCCATTGATGATAGAGAAAAGGTCATTATTGACTCAAATGAGCATATGCAAGAGCAGTAATGTAGACCGTTTATACTTGCGCATTATGCAACTCATTTTCCCTTGACACTTACCAAAAATGGGTTTTCCCAACACCATGAATATACTTAGTCCACCTTTTTTGCATAATAAACCCAACACAATGGAGCACTTAAAATGGGCCAGTGAATGGGTCAGATTGGCACTCATGATAGTGATAGGCCGGTTGGCAACTTAGTATCACACACATGCCTTTGATGAAATGTTCATTTGTGGTCTATAAGTTTAATAAATTTATATAAAACAATAAAATTTACCATCCATCCAATGGTTTAATGTGAGACCCATGTAAATAGGGGGTGGGTTTGGATGTTTTACTTGGATGGACTAAATAATAGATAGATGGCCACATGAGATGGTCACTGCCATAAGACCGGCTCCAATTGGGATGCTCTTTAAATAGATATTCTATGAAGGTATTATTATTAATAAAGAAAATTGAAATAATCACATTCTCCATACAAAATAACAATATGTGATCTAGTCATGTATTTTTAATATGGAAGAAACAGATAAAACTCCACGGCACAAATATCCTATTGAATATAGTGGTTTCAACACCATTGCATGCTTAAACGTCTACTGCCATTGTAGGCTCAAACATGTAGATATCTATGAATGTATTAGGAATCACACCATTGTAAACTCGAGCATCCCAATGCCGACAAAACATTAGTAACTGATTCTGCAGCTTCTAAAAATTCCAATAAACATTTTTAGTGTCAATTCGGCAACTCCCATAATTTTTCAGAAGTATCGAAAACTGGTTCTACAAATATTGAAAAAAGAAATATATATTTTAAAATATATAGAATGGACATAAACTCTCAAAAATTTTGAAAATCGATTGAAGTCCTGGTCCAAAATTGGAAACCATATGCATATATATTTCCAAAACATCTCATTTCTAGGTATGTAAGCCCCAAAACCCAAACTTCATTTCCAAATCCATCACCCCCCAAGCTTGAAATCTGAAATATGCATAAAACCCAAAATTTTTGATACAGACCAATAACCCAAAACCTTTAGAAACCAGAACATAATCTAAATCTCCTTTTAAAAAAATAGGGAATATGTTTAGAAAGCTATGAGAGAGATAAAAATAACAACCTTACAGAAGAAGAAAAATAAAGGGGGTCCAAGAACCGTGACAAAGAGAAACCTTATTAATGTCATTGGGCGTCTTCCCTCTTCTCTTTGTCTTAAAATGGCTTAGGAGAGAAATGTGGAGAAGGAGAAAATAGAGAATGTGTAACGCCCCACCCTATAAGCATACATGATATTGTCCGCTTTGGCCCATAGGCCTCCCGGGTTTGCTTCTAGTGGGTCTCAACCCACCAAAAGGTCTCATGTAAGGTAAGGGTGCAAGCTCTATATATATAGACCCATTCACTTTTCTCTCTATAATCGATGTAGGACTCGAGGATGTTACAATCCACCCCCCAGGGCTACACGTCCCTCTGCAGTAGCCTGCCAGCCCTCTTGACCCGCCCACATAAAAACCCATCCACTTGCACCAGGCTATGGCAGGGGCCCACACACACATGCGACAACTCCACACAAACCAAGATGAAGTAAGGTTGGGAATTTTTTTGAAGGCCCAATTCTTACTTCATCTAAGTGCGGGTGATTTATACCATCATGTACAAACTGTAAAATCTGTAAGGGAAAATTTGCCTGTATAACCCCTTACTTTGATGATGTGATGAACTTAATTTTATTAAATCAAATTCATTAAGTTCCAAGACCAACACAAGGGTCTTCCAAGGTATGTAAACCATCCAAAGAAAATCATAAATAGATGATTAAAAATAAATTACCCGGCCCCAACTCTACCAATCCCATGGTCCCACACAAGTGATAGCCCACAGGTACACCATTTCTAACAGTCCAATTAGTTGACAATCCTTATATATATAATGCCCGGGATCCACATATGGTGACAGACCCACCTGAACCCACTGCCCAAAGTCCCTCCACATGGTGACCCCACCTGGCAGCCGGGCCAGGGCCTCACCTGTACTGCACCAGCCACACACAGTGATAACAGATCCTGCTGTGCACAACCAAACACAGATCTGGGGATTTTACCCCCAGACACCATCTTCTTCCTTATATATATACATATATAAATTTATATTTTTATATATATATATATGTAATGTAATGGTTCTTTGAAACCCAGGTGGCATATCACAAGCGCACTGATTCATCACTGTAACTGCCCCACCATCATACGGCTGTCAAGGAGTTTCACATTGCTACCATGGAGTCAAGAGGGCCCACCATCTGCTAGGGTCCCACCTGACGGACCCCACATAATCGGCGTCCATGCTGCAGCCATGGGGCCCACCTATAGGTGGCAGACCCACCACATGTACACGGGTTGGAACCCCCTGCACATGCTGCTGCCAGCGTGTGCAGGCAATCGCAAACATGGCAGCGTTTCTGGGGTTCATTCCCAGACACGATCATCCATTTTTCTTTTTAAACACATCAAAGGTGGGTCTATCCATCACATCATCAACCCGATCTATGCAATCCATTTACTTCTACATCTATCTATCATCATCATTCACAATTTAAATGGACATCCAATAAATCATCTAAGCATGATAAAAACAAGGAAATAGAGATGTAGATCACCATGAGAGGTGTGTATCAACCTGCCTTTGATGAAGATTGATGAAAGAAAGATGATGATCCTAGATCTCTCTCGTGCACGCCCACAGTCCCAACGAAGAAGACGAAGAAGAAGAGGAAGAAGAAGAACCGGCTATTGGAAGACCTTGGCTTGGCTTGGCCGATCAATAGATGGAGAAGAAGGAGAGGAAGGGGCGGCACTGTAGAGATGGAGAGAAGGGGACCGCTCATCGTCTGATATAAATAGGACTAGGGTTTGGGAAATTTTTGGTTTTTTTATAAAAAGACCCCATTATTAAAATTAATTTATAAGCAAGGGCCTGGTTTGGGTTATTGGGCTTAATGGGTCTAAATTGGGTCGGGTCAAACGGTAATTACTCGCAGTCCTAAAACTACTATCCAATTAGCCCAAAACCTAAAAAAATTTTAAATAATTATAATAACCATAATTAACTAAAATATAAATAATTAAATAAAATTATATTTAAATTAAGTAAAATAAATACTTAGATTAGGAATATTACATAATGAGAACAGGAGTATTGGAAATTGGATGCTATGATATACGATATATATATATATATATATAGAGACACACACATACTTGTAAGAATTGTAATCAGGGTTGAGCGCTCATGGTCGCAATTACTACAAGATTACGGGCCTTGGTGATAAGAGTTCTTCTTGGGTTGGTTAGCTCATAAATTTATTTTGACCAGCCAAGTAGTCCTTGATACTTGGCGGACCCACTCCCTTGCATATTAAATTTGGAATCTGGCATTTGATGCTTTTCATATTTGCTTGTTGCACACGTCTCTGGTCACCTGACAACTCTGAGGCTCATTTATGTGGTGGATGGAAAGATGCAGGAGGTCTTCCAAAGTTTGGGTGGAGGGTTTTCCCAAAGGAGAAATTTGGCGCCAAAGGTTTTAGAGGATTGAAATTTGAACTGTTTTTCTCGATGCACAGAATGTTTATGCCTCTTGAGAATTATAAAAAAAACATTTAAAAAAATAATCTTAAAAAAGTTGGTTCAAGCAAATTCAAGTACCCAACAGTTACAGAGGATTGGAATTTGAAGTATTTTTCTCTACACGCAGGATGTTTCTCAAAATGCACTTAAATTAAATTAGAAAAAAATAGAAAAAGTTAACCCACAAAGTAAAACTATTTGGCCCACCTATAGATGTTTCAGTCACATGCAGTCCTAATTTCTCAATAGGTGCTTGATATGTACTCCCAATTCAAGTAGAAAAGGTAAAAAATTAAAATTAAAATAAAAAGCGGCCTTTGTTCTCTTTAACAGATAAAAAACAAAAACAAAAAGATACAATGTTTTTTTTTATTATGTTGGGATGTGATTCAGCTGATAGGGTCAAATTACTTTACTATTAGACTCAAATTTTCTCCATTTATTTGAGTACCGGCGCACCATCTATCCCTTTCTCCACTTTTTGACCATTTGTATTAGGCCTATATCGCATATTAGACACCATGCCTAACATCATACCAAAATCCAAGGCTTTTTTATTCAAATCGCATAACCAAAACAAAATGGGTACAAATATTGGACTCAAATTGTGCTTAGTGATGAATATGTAATTTCTTAGATTCTTTTATGTAGAAACATAAGAAGTGAAAAAACAAAGTTGGCCCCCTATTGAAGATGTAAACCTTTAAAAATGAATGCCTTTGCTTATAGAGTATGGCCTAGTTTTGCTCTAAAATAAGTGGGCTCTATGGTGTGATTGATCAACTTGTCAGCTTGTGTGAAATATAAATAAAATGAGAACTAAAAATAATATGGCTTGTCAGCTCCATAATGAGATTGAGCTTGTCAGCTTATAGAGTATGGCCTTCTAATTAATGCAGATTGCTAAAAGCTAAAAGCAATATGGCTTTTTTATTTTTATTTTTGCTCTCCCATCCATTTTACAATGATCAACCTAGCCCCCTCATACTCAATACCCTATCATGAATTGACAGGCACCCCAACTTATACACTAACTTTTGGATTGATTCTCATTGAAACCCATTGTACACCATACACGTGTATTTGTATATCTTATGTTATTTGTCCATTTTATTAAGATATACAAATGAGAATACGTGTTAAAGTCCGAGTGGATCCAAGCCCGTCACGAATTTGTCATGTTGAAATGTTTGCAGGTCGAATTGAAATTCCAACCACTTAAAGATAATTAACGTTGAACTTGTGAAATCTGAACTGTTTAAAATACTTGCTTTCTAGGTACATGGGATATGCTAGAGATTTTACATTAATTAGGAGATTTTCAATGCGTGTTCATTATCATGTTTTTTTTTTCAAAGTATCAAACTAATAGTTGGATAAACTCAGATAGATCTAAAATTTGAGAAAACTCAATCTCACTATGGAGCCCACTTATTTTATAGCAAAACTAGGTCATTTCCCAACATGAGACGGGTCATGCCCAAGTATTTCCTCTTAAATGATCCTTTTCCTAGCTACCTGCCCAACCATCATGCCTTTGGCCTCCGACTCAACGGTGATCTAATTATGACAAGCAAAGGCTACTCCCTAGAGGATTGCATGCGTAGCCGCACGCATGTTACCTAGATAATGCAAGGGCGGAAGTCGAACTTGAGACCTTAAAAAGCAAACACAAGGCTTAAATCAACTGAGACATGGCCTTGACGGCCCAATGGCTAACAGTTAATGGGGCCAAAATTGAATGCTTTGAATAAAGGATCATCCATATGAGAAGAATTTAATATCTTTCGGCAATCATGTGGCCATCATCTAAGCAGTTTGATTCTCAAACGATGGGCCCTGAATTGTGAAATTAAAAGTGTCATGCAAAAGGGTACGATAAGATGTTGTATTGTATAATTAAAGGGAAAAGAAAATAACATATGCAATCAGTACAGCCTCTTTGTTTTTTTTATATTCATTTTTCACCCTTTTATTCTATTTCTTATGAAAGGTTATTTGAGCCTTATTTTAAAAAATTCACATTTGATCTTTATTTTTAACAACTTATGATATGAAATGTATGTATTCAATCTAGAGGCATTAAATCCAAAAAAACAAGCCCTTATAGAAATACAATCCTTGGCATTCAGTTACTTAAAACAAATATGCTCTATATGAATGTAAACTAATTTGATTCTTAACAAGGATACTTGGTTAAATTTGCTTCAGCCCCCACACCACTCTACTTGGGTCCGCCTCTTATCACAAGCCATACTTTTCTCAGCCCATGATCTAGTGTTAGGGCTAATTTTATACTCATTGAACCTTCACTCACCGTAGAATTGAGTTTCTAAAAACTTTACCGTTTAGATGCCATTAAACTTTAAGGCTGTTAAAGCAACGGCTAAAATAATTTGTTGGGGTTAATTTTTTTGACACCCCATGATAAGGGAGTCCATATAAACTACATGTATACTTATTATCTCAGCTTTCATCGTTCAGCAAGGTGATTAATGGTTAATCAAGGTTGACGTCGGGGCAAAATCCCAAGATTTTTAAGTCTAAGCTCAGCTCCTCAAGCTCCACTGCTATCTGAGCCTAGCTTACGTCAGGAGCCAGGGCGCACGTTAAAATAATAGCAAACAACCAGGACAAAGGTTGGAAAATCGAATACATGCAATGGGAAAGACAATATATTGCAACATTCAACCCAGCCCCCGGCGCCCGCCCCCGCCACTCCGCCGGCGCCTACTATTTCCATTTGTTAGTGGTGAGAAGCAAGTTCACCCTACAAACCATTATTAGCTGTACATCATGAAGCGTTTAATCAGAATAATGTGGGAAATGGCGTGCAAGAGCAGAGTCTCAACTCTAACCTCGTGGCCAATTTTCTAAGGGAAATGCCCAATAAGTACAACAGTTGGGCTCTTTAAAATCTAAACCCACTTAAGATATTGTTCCCATTTCTTTCATGGAAGAGCAAAAAATTTCACCAAACTTGAAGTCGATCTCAACATTAAATTGATAATGTGTTAAGTATATGATTCCATTCTCTTTTCTTGGTGTACTTTAATCATGTTTGTAAACTTATCATTTAATCAGAAGGTCCCACCATATGAACGATAGAGTTAGATATGGAGAAATTAGTAGGAAGATTAGCAATGCTAGTTTTGGTGAAGGTCCCTCACAACACAGAATTTCTTACCGAACATACCAGACGAGTGCATTTTCCAAATACATAATAATAGCCTTTTTCCATTTTGCGCCAAAATCAATTCATCATTTTTTTTTGGGATTTTTACTAATAAATTCAGCTTAAATATGGATTAGACGATGTTATTATGAAAAATACATATATAACGAATTAGAGTATGGTACATTTTTTTAGACAAATCTACTCTTATAAAGAATGGTAACGGTATCGTCATCTAAAAATTAAATATATGAAAAAAAAAACATATCCATGTCAAATTTTAGTATCATTTCCTTTGTTTATTTACCTCAGTATAAAGACGTTATAAATCAGATATTGTAAACCAAAATTATACTCTAGGAACCGTAGAATGCGATGTGAGATTTGGGGCATATGTTATACGGGTAACGATTAATGACGAATAAATTATTTTATAAGGTCTGACACTAATCGTCAGACATAAATTGCGGCAGAAGAAAGTGGCAATCATCATGACAATAACAACGTGGATAATAGATTCAAAATGCTTTTTCAAGCCTTCAATGCTTCTCAACAGAATCAGACAGTTATGCAAAATGAATTTAATAGACAACTGCTGGATACCTTTAAGAATGTCACACAACAATTATAAAATTCACAGCCTCAACAAGTGACCTTGGCTCTGTATGAACCTGACCCAATTACACTGTTGACCTATAAAAAAATTGCAAATACTGCAGCGAAGACACCTCATCTCAGCTTAATTTAAGCTACATAGGTTATTTGCAGATCCTGGGGAATCACTGTGAGAACCGGCATTCCATGAAGATCAAGGTAGCTGGAACTCTCAGAGGAAGTTCAAATTTCGGGTCGAACAGACATCATCAAACTCAAAAGCCACAAGCATGTCAGCCTGAGGTCAGTTCCCCCCCAAGCCAGAGGGTCACTGACTAAAGTCCTGCTTCCCGATGTCCAAAATTAATGAAATTTAGACGCGAAGCTTCAGTCATGCTCAGAAGATACTTTACAAATTTTCAAGATGAAAAGACTCTGTTTGGCATAAGTTTCATTACATGTCAGCTTAGAGGACAGTAATCCCGAATTTGGGGGTCATCGGCTAAGATCTTACTTCCAGAAGGCCAAAGCAGATAAAATTTGGAACAAATGCTCAAAGAATGCCCCAAGTTATTCTCCTAAAGTTTCAAGTCAAGGGGAGGCTGTTCGGATAGAAAACAGGCTAACTATCTCAATGTGGAGTGAATAGTGACCTAACGCATGCAATGAATAGGTTACTGTTCGAAATCCTACTTCCTTAAATCTAAACTGCATGAAATTTGGAAGAATACTCCAAGATGTTCTTGACGTCAGTCCCTCCAAATTCCAAATCAAACCGGGGTCATTTGGGCTTCAAACAGCTGAAACAAGGGCCCACCGTCATAAAAAAGTCAACTGAAGAGTTGACCAAGTTCAGATGGTCAAACAGATCTGAAACCTCTGTGACACACTCAAAATAGTGTCAAGAAGTATCCCTCCAAGTTTCGTGGCGATTGGACACCGTTTGGGCCCCGAACAGGCGGAAACAAGCCACATATGCAAAATTCCAAGAATGGGCCTTGGGAGTGACTGGGGCCCACAAACAAAAGGAGTTGACCATGTTCAGGTAGTCAAACAGAGCTGAAATTTCTATGCCACACTCAAAATAGTGTCAAGAAGCATCCCTCCAAGTTTCGTGGCGATTGGACACCCTTTGGGCCCCGAACAGGCGGAAACAAGCCACATATGCAAAATTCCAAGTATGGGCCTTAGGAGTGACTGGGGCCCACAAACAAAAGGAGTTGACCATGTTTAGGTAGTCAAACAGAGCTGAGACTTCTGTGACACACTCAAAATAGTGTCAAGAAGCATCCCTCCAAGTTTCGTGGCGATTGGACACCGTTTGGGCCCCGAACAGGAGGAAACAAGCCACATATGCAAAATTCCAAGAATGGGCCTTGAGAGTGACCAGGGCTCACAAACAAAAGGAGTTGACCAAGTTCAGGTAGTCAAACAGAGCTGAAACTTCTGTGACACACTCAAAATAGTGTCAAAAAGTATCCCTCCAAGTTTCGTGGTGATTGTGCACAGATTGGGCCCCGAACAGGCAGAAAAAGCCCACATATGCAAAATTCCAAGAATGGGCCTTGGGAGTGACCGGGGCCCACAAACAAAAGGAGTTGACCAAGTTCAGGTGGTCAAACAGAGCTGAAACTTCTGTGACACACTCAAAATAGTGTCAAGAAGTATCCCTCCAAGTTTCGTGGTGATTGGACACCGTTTGGGCCCCGAACAGGCGGAAACAAGCCACATATGCAAAATTCCAAGAATGGGCCTTGGGAGTGACCGGGGCCCACAAACAAAAGGAGTTGACCATGTTCAGGTGGTCAAACAGAGCTAAAACTTCTGTGATACACTTGAAATAGTGTCAAGAAGTATCCCTCCAAGTTTCGTGGCGATTGGACACCGTTTGGGCCCCGAACAGGCAGAAACAAGCCACATATGCAAAAATCCAAGAGTGGGCCTTGGGAGTGACCGGGACCCACAGACAAAAGGAGTTGACCAAGTTCAGGTGGTCAAACAGAGTTGAAATTTCTATGAAACACTTAAGATGGTGTCAAGCAACATCTCTCCAAGTTTCGTGATGATTGGACATCATTCGGGCCTCAAACAATGGAAAATAGACCGCATATGCAATGTTCCAAAAGTGGGCCTTGTCCGTGACTGGGGCCCAATTAATGAAAAAGTTGACCAACTTCCTGAATTCAAAATGGGCTGAAATTTTTATGAGATATAGAAAATAGTGTTAAGAAACATCCCTCCAAGTTTGGTGGCAATCGGACTTCGTTTGAGCCCAAAACAGATGAAAATGGGCCACATACGCGAAAAACCTGAAATTGGGCCTCGTCCGTGGCCCAGTCTGCGGTCACGGACCTTCAAAGGATGTTTCCCACGATTTTGGGTGGTTTCCCTCCACTCCTCTTCGAAATCCAACTCCCCACAACTGCTATTAACTCCCCAAAACTGCACAAAACTGATTGGGAGTCTATAAAAAGGGAGAATTTGGAAGAAACAAGACACACACACACATAAGGAAGACAAGTGAAGAAATTGAAGAAAGGCACCACCTAAGGCAACAAGAAGCAAACTCCAGCAGCACTTCCACGACCATTCCCACCTTCTTTTCTTAGTTCTAAAGGTGAGCAAGAAAATTCAGAAAGAGAGAAGGAAGGGAAATGGCCAAAGTCCATACCATGTTGGTACGACGCCCATTTTTGAGAGGATGACATTGTCACCTCTGTTTCTCTCATTCGTAGGGCTTCTTAGCCATTACAAGAGTTGTGAAAGAAGCCTCTCTAGGCCTCATTTTGTTCCTTGAAAATGATAGGTTCAAATGACACAACTCCGGCTTCAAATTTGCCCATTTCGGACTTGAAACAAAAATGCAGTCCGTAAACACGAATGATGAGTTACAGCGGTTTCAATTGATTCCATGATAAAATGTGATCTTCTTGATGGTTGTCCACCGCTCCAAAGTCATGAGAATGGAGTTCCAACACTTGAAAGAAGTTCCAAGAAAGAACCAGCACGAACATCACAAAAAACGGAGGCACAAGGCCATTGTCTGTCAGTGACCGTGATCCCCGGTCATTGGCAGGTTCCAGTGACCGCGGGTGAGTCACGGTCACTGGGAGGCCCCAGTGACCGCGGGTGAGTCACGGTCACTGGAAGGCCCTAGTGACCGCGGGTGAGTCCCGGTCACTGGAAGGCCCCAGTGACTGCAGGTGAGTCACGGTCACTGGAATGGGGCAGTGACCGCGGGTCACGGTCACCCCCATTTTTTCCCCTTTTTCCACATTTTCTTCCACCTTATGTACATTTTCTTATATTTTCCAAATTGAGATCACATCTGAGACTTGAGGGAGGGGTTGTAAACTTTCAAAATGTATGTAAACAACCTGCATCCCCGCGGTCAGGGCACTTGAACCCATGTAAACAAAAGGGAAATTAATGATGAACTGTAATTATTTTCCCATTCTTCTTAACGCTTAAAGTGCGTGAATGTCGGACCTTGATTCCGTAATTCATTTCCACGCCTACATTTTTAAGCGCGATCAGAAGATTGGCGCCGTCTGTGGGGATTTATATGCCCTAATTTGTGATCGAATTTGGTGAAAAATGCATGAAAGCGCTGAAAATTGCTGAAAAGTGCTGCTGTTGCACTGAAAGTGCTGCTGTTGCCCTGAAAAGTGCCGCTGTTGCACTGTAACTGCTGCTGTTGCACTGAAAGTGCTGCTGTTGCCCTGAAAAGTGCCGCTGTTGCACTGTAACTGCTGCTGTTGCACTGAAACTGCCGCTGTTGCCCTGAAAACTGCCGCTGTTGCACTGAAAGTGCTGCTGTTGCCCTGAAAACTGCTGCTGTTGCACTAAAAGTGCTGCTGTTGCACTAAAAGTGCCGCTGTTGCACTGTGACTGCTGCTGTTGCACTGAAAGTGCTGCTGTTGCCCTGAAAACTGCTGCTATTGCACTGAAGTGTTGCTGTTGCACTGAAAGTGCCGCTGTTGCACTGTAACTGTTGCTATTGCACTGAAAGTGCTGCTGTTGCCCTAAAAACTGCTGCTGTTGCACTAAAAGTGCCGCTGTTGCACTGTGACTGCTGCTGTTGCACTGAAAGTGCTGCTGTTGCCCTGAAAACTGCTGCTAAAAGCCTGTAACCGGGGCACACGGTCACTTGTCCATTTTTATGATGACAAAGGCCTAGTTAACCTCCAATTACACCCATACAAGACCTTTGATGTCTGCAATGGGTTTGAAAATATCATTAAAGGACTTTTGCACCTTGAAGTGCATATTGTTCATACAAATGAAGGCATTGGGCACCTTGATGTGCATACATTTGCCATTTAATTGGAAGAATTTGCACGTTGATGTGCATAACTTGATTGAATGAATTCGCACCTTGATGTGCATGGACCAAATCATCACCTTTTTCACTTTAAAAGAGTGATGATTCAGTTCAAAAGGCTTCTGACCCATATAAAAAGTTTATTAAATCTGTGATAAGACCAACGACATTGTAATTATGCATTGTCCGGCGTCAACCACTGATGGATCTTGTGTGGTCATTGTGATAGTGGTGCAGGCTTGATCCTGTGAGCCCTATCCCTTTGATTGATCCAACCCTCTCTTGCTTATAAGTCTGACACAGATAGTCTAGATATGCTGCTGAAATTTTGGTAGCAAGGACTAGTCAGCATAGCGTGCTTTTAAGCCTGACTCGATAAACCCGAAATGCTGCAGAAATTCTGACAGTAGGGATAGTCAGCAAAGCATAATGAGATGGGATTTATGCCTATATCTAACCATTTCGGTTCAAAAACCATGTTGGTCTAGATGGCATCTAAAAACCATTCCGGCTAGCCCAAGAGGCAGCCATGTTGGTTATACTACTAATATAGTCTCATCGGCTAACTTTTTGCAGGAAACAACATGGGTTCTTTGATCATCACTTTTGACGAAGCTAAAGAGAGATTGTTCAAAATCTCCATGGCTCAGATCACAAGGGTACCCAAAAGGGGCCGAATGAACACCAATGCTCCTGCATCAAGGGTCTCGGTCTTTCAAAGGCTTTCAACTCCTTCAAGCTACATGACCTCAACCCACGATGGGTCATCAGAAACCTTGAAGCCCGTCAAGAAGGCAAAGATTCCTCAAACTTGGGTCTCCAAATATGCTCAAAACCCCTTTGGAGTCTTTCACAAAGGTCACAATGACTTAAAACACAAAGTGAGGTTGGAAGGCAGTAATTTTCAGATCACCAAGCCTCGACTGGGGGCAAGGCAGGTTCGGATTACGAACAACAAAACAGAGATACCCGTTGGTTCACAACAGGAGGCTTTGCAGACTACTAAGTCCTCATTCATGCATCCTGAACAAAGGGTACATTTCAAAAAGTAAACCACTCGCAAGCAAGCCCTAGCACATGAAAAGGGTCAGAAGGACGTTGTTATTCCAAATTGCCGTATGTGGTCACCACAGCCACGTATGCAGAAGTCCAGAAAAGCTGAGGAGAAACCCTTGGCCCCATTTGAAAAGAATGTCTTTTACCCTTTGACCCAGAAGGAGGGACGGAGGTTCGGCAGGAGGTGCTTACCTTCTGTTATTGTGGCACCATCACCATCACTTTCAACCCAGTGCCCGTCATATGGCACTAAAAACAAGAAAAATGATGAACGATTGGTCATCAAAGATTCAACCGATCTCGTTCAATTTAAAAATTTGCTTCAACAGAAGAAGGAGCAGAAGAAGAAAATTGAAAGAAATGCTGTTAACATCCTTTCACTTCCCACTTCCGACCCTATAGATTGGGAGCAAGTTGCTAGCACTTCTAGACCATTAGTTGCTAGATTCAGAGATCAAACTCTAGCAACCAGATTGGCCCAGCAAATAAAGAAGAGGGCTTTGGCTCGCTCCAAGAGACATGCTCGGAAGCAGTCACAGCATAGAATTACTCAAAAATGGGTGATTAAAGAAAATGAGCCAAATCTAACCTCCTCATGTATGGTCGGACCTGGCTCAACCAGGAGAGTTACTTGGAGTATGGCTCGAACTCAGTCCCAAGATTCTGATTCGAACTCTCATTCAGATAGGACCTCTGACGATCATGGTTCTGATAAGGACTCAATAACTCTCCTGGATACCGAAGATAGTCAATCCACTCTGCCTACATCCTCTTACCCCCGTCAGTACACCGTATTTATGGCTGAAGGGAGTGGGACTGGTAATGAAGAGGATGTCGGTGGAGGCAAAGATGTTAGCGAAGAAAATGCTGACGAAAATCAAGAGAATGACGTCAGTGATGTTGTCAAGCAACAAGGAGCTAAAATTGACCACCTGACGGCTCAATTGAAAATCTTAGCAGACAAACTGGGTAGTCCAGCTGAAGCTCATGTTAACTCCTTATTTGCTGATAGAAGAGAACAGGCAATGATCAGGAGGAATGCCACCAAAATTGACCTACTTACAGCACAAATCAAGGCACTAACAGATGAAGTAATCACTTCAGGTTCAACTCGAGGTGATCACTCCTCAATCCTTGGTTTCCACGCAGATCCTGAAAAACCTGTAACTTTTAAAGAAGTGGAGGAAATTTTAAACAAATCAAAAGTGGAAACCAGGATGAAGAAAAAGGGTATTACATCTAAATACCCTCCGGAGTTTGATTTGGTTCCATTTCCACCAGATTACAAACTTCCGACTTTCCAGCCTTACCTTGGAAAAGGGTCAGCCTATCAGCATATAGTGCATTTTAAGTCGCTCCTTGGCAGTTTACCCGAATTGGATGCACTAAAAATAAGACTATTCGTCGGCACATTGAAAGGAGTCGCCTTCGATTGGTACAAGCAGTTACCAGAACTCTCATTCATGACATGGCCGATCACAGAAGAGAAGTTCTTACTCCATTTTCAGGAGGAGAATCAAACAGTCACCTTTGCTATGCTCAGCAGCACAAGGCAGGGAGACAACGAAACTGCACAGGCCTTTATCAATAGATGGAGAGCATTATCCTATAAATGCTTGGAACAACCATCTCAAAGGGCAACGATCGAAATGTGCAAAACCAATTTGCGACCAGAAATCAAGGCTATCATACTTAGTCATAAAACTAAGTCTTTGGCTCGATTGGTTGAAGTTGCCACTGATGCAGAACTAACTCTCAAAGAGATCAGTCAAAGTCAAAGCTATATTGAAGATGCCTTCTCTGAGAACTCTTAAATAACTTAAGGGATTGCAGGGCAAACTTGCCTACATTTGCAGCCTTAACTCCAGGCAAACCTCTCATCCTCTACATTCGAACTCTTGATCACTCTCTGGGGGCATTGCTAGCTCAAAAGAAAAACGAGGAAATTACACCACTATATTATTTCCAATGAAATGTATTTGGTTTCCAACACCAATCCACTGAAGGCATTTGTGACAAAAGCTGGTGCACTGGGTGATCGTTTATCCAAATGATCTATTATTTTCTCTCAATATGAACTGCTGTAAAGAATCCAATGCTATCCCTCCATGGCATAGAACACTGCAGCCAATGGACTTGTTGCAGCTTTCAACAAGACTATTTGCAAAATTTTGAAGAAAATGGTCTCTGGCAACAAAAGGTTGGAGTACCAGGCTTCCTGAAGCATTATGGGCTTATAGAACTACAGTTTGTGGTCCTACCAAATCAACACCGTACTCCTTGGTCTATGGTTGTGAAGCTGTAATACCTTTGGAAATTCAACTTCCCTCTTTTCGGGTGGTTGTGATAAACAAATATACTGAAGAAAAGAATGCCAAACTCAGATTGCAAGAGCTAGAAAACCTTGATGAGAAAAGGCTTGCCGCTCGACAAAGTATTGAGTTGTATCAAGCTCGTATGGTTGCATCTTTCAACAAAAAGGTCAAGTATAGAGCTTACAAGAAGGGAGATCTAGTCCTTGCAGTTAGAAGACCTATGTTTTCCACGCACTTGTCGGGAGGCAAGTTCGAACCTAAATGGGAAGGACCTTTTGTTGTCGGTAAGGTTTACTCCAATGGCACCTATGCGCTCCTCACACTTGAAGGGGAAAGATGCATGATGCCTATCAATGGAAAACTTCTCAAGAAATACTATACCTGAATGTCATTGGTACACCCAAACCATGTACAATGTACCCAAACCATGTACAGTGTACATTCTCACTCCTAACCAAAATCAAAATCCTCTAGTTTCGAGCCTCACAACTTATGACTCCCAACCAAAATTGCAATCCTTTGGTTTCGAGCCTTACAACCTATGACTCGTAACCAAAATCCCTCAGATTTGTATAAAATGACTACGAGGATCAAGTCCTGTAACACCCCGATCCCTTTGAGCCGGATTAGTGGCTCATTAGTGTGTTTTGTTTTGTTTTATTTCTTTTGGTTTTGGTTTTGGGCCTTGGATAGGTAGTCGAGTGACCTCTGACCTGAGATAGGTAGTTCTAAGCCCTTTTTCGTAATTTCGCTTTTGCTTTGCTCATATCATATTTGCATCATCTTGGTGTCAGCACGCGTATTTCGTTGAGCTCGACAATTTCCGTAACTGTGTCAGATCCGTTTGGAGTCAATTGGGGAAGATGGACCTTCGTGTGACTTGAACTGTAATTAGTCTAAACTCACCGGACCTTGTTTTAAACTTCCAAACCTATATATGTGAGTCATGTTCCAGATGTCCAACTCCTTGCCCATTTGTCTTGATCGTTGCATGCAATTGAATTCAGGAGCTCCACGTTCTTTCCTCTTCTCTCCACTTCTCTTCTCGTTTTGGGTTGGTGTTGGGAGCTTGCACTCATTTTGTTTTGGATTGGGTTCCTTCTCTCTCATCTCCATCTGTAGCTTGGTAAGTGGGTTCTTTCCCAACTCTTCTCTCTTCTTCTCCAATTGCACCTCTCATTCTCTGATTTCTGTGGTTTCATCTCATGCATGGTGTATCTCTTTGATTTGTCTTTGATTTTAGTGGATTTGGAGCTTGTTTCAGAGGATTTGTCAGATTTGAGGCAAGTATAAGTACAAGCTTGATAACACATATGGGTATTTTGTTTGATGGCTTTGATTTCTTCTTATTCCTTGTCTAGCATGTTTTACAGCCACATTTTGTGAATTTGGAACCTCTGTAACTCATTTTGTTCAGCTTCTGTACCGAATTTCAGTTTCTGTAACTATCCCGAATTTGTGTTCTGTATTGTACGGCTAAGCTGTAAGTTTCTACGGCTCACATTCCAGAGCCTCGAAATTTCATTTTGTTCTACGGCTAGGCTACGGCTAAGCCGTAATTTGTCCTACGGCTGAGCCGTAAGCTAGCCGTGACCCAAACCGTAACTCAGCCGTGAATTAAATCTCTGATCAGTCGAAACTTTTCCAACACAGGACTCCTACGGTGTGGACTACGGCTAAGCCGTGAAATGCTACGGCCAAGCCGTGGATTGGGCTACGGCTAAGCCGTATACTGACTGTAGCTCAGCCGAAAGAGGCATCAGATCAGAGGTGAAAGATGACCAGTTTAGCTGTGTTTTGAATGGAACCATGGTTAAGCTGTAGTGCATAATACGTCGAGAGCGTAAGATGTCTCCGGCTCAACCATAGGTCCCTCATGGCTAAACCGTTAGGCATGGCGATTCTGAATTATAACTTAGGATAATGGTGAGACTTGTAGGGCTCAAATACAGGTTAATCACCCATGTAAACCGGCCCAATGGATTCCTTGGATCACATGAAGAGTCTGTTAGGCTGTGACTTATTCATGTGAGCGTTGATCACTGTTAAGCACCTCCCCATGGGTGTTGGTTTAAGGGACTTCGATGCACATAAGGATTTCATTGCAACACTAGGATGGCAACGGTGCATCGAATAACTTAAAACTACATCAACATGCACGGTTAGTGGCAGTGAACAATTAGATTAGGGTTGGCTCGTAACGAACCTTGATTTCCGTATTAATCTGAGATGCATTGCATATTGTTTATGATTTTGCCCCCTGTTCTGTTAATCTAAGTTTATGCATTCCGTAGTCATTTTTGTTTTCGTCCTGTATATCTGTTCTATGCTTCGTTCCGCACTATGCTTTGATCTATGCTGTGCTTTGGATTTATATCTATGCTCTGCTGGCTTTGTTTATCTCTGAGTTTGGGTATTCCCTGGTGGCTCTGCCCAGAGATTAAAACGTGAGGATAAGATCCGGTCCTTGTCATCGGTGAGTCCAAAGCGGATAATCTCCCTTCCTATGGATTTGATTTGATTGGTATTGGTCTGGCTCTACTCAGCCTCAGCCCTAGGATGCCCGACGGGGTTACCTTTGGCTTAGATCTCTGTATCTCTGTATAACTGCAGTGTTGCTTTGTCTTGGGACCCCGGAACCCAGGAAACCGAGACCCGCTTGTACCTTTGGCCTGGACAGCGGTGTTCTCCTCTGCTCTGCTCTGCTCTCTACTGGAGAGAACATGGTTAACGTAGTAGCCACTTAGTCAGTATTTCTATGTTTGATTCAATATCATGTTTTACTTCTATGCTCGATTGGCGTAGCTTTCTAATATGGAACTCTGAGATTACTATTCTGTACTTATTCACTTTGATACTATGCGTGTTTCATCCCTGTTACTTGTACTTGCTGGATCGTTGTATTCATTTGTGTTGTCTGTGGTGTTGCAGGCACAGATACCTTGCCCAGCTCCCCGGCGGTCGAGGAGGCTGCAGGGGCGAGTGTAGAGACACCTTCAGGTTTGGCAGAGTGGGCCTGATCATCTCTGCCGAGTGCGTTCATGCATACTTCCAGTGGCTTTTCATTTTGGGATTTTGAGAGATTGTATTTGGACTTTGGACTTGTATTCTGTGTATTTTGTATATATTGATTTTGGTGTGTATTCGGTTTTATATCAGTGTATTTGTCTTTGCCGTTCCCGTTACGTATTTGCTTTGGCTTCCGCTATTTTCTTTGTTGCTTGCTATGATATGTACAGCTTCCGCGTACGCTTAGTTCGCACGTGTTAGATCCCTTGTGTGTGCATCTGGACTGGGTTTGGATGTACGTGCACGGGAGTACGTGTGTCACCGGCTTAGCTTTTCGCTAACCCCCGATTTCTGGGCTCGGGTCGTGACAAGTCCCACAACCCCTCTAGTCAAACTTTTGTTACCTGGATAACGTCCTTACAAGACCCCTTGTAACATCCAGCTATATAGATTAAGTCTTTTTGCAGACCCTGTATAGCAAAACTCAGCTGTGTGGAATAAGTCTTTTTTTAGACCCCATATAGCTAATCCTTAGTTGTATAGAACAAGTCTTTTGTAGACCCTATATGACTACCTTCGGTTATATAGAATAAGTCTTTTTGCAGACCCTGTATAACCAAAATCAAAACAAAAACCAAAACCAAATCTTTGTCCTAAGGAATAAGTCAAAGATCCCGGGATAGCCTCACACATGGGTACCGGATAACATCTACTTTGTTTGACCCCTTTCGACACCAAAAGGATCAAGTCATGGACCCTGAAGAAAGCCTCACACATGGGCACCGGATAACGTCCACCTGCATGACTTCCTTATTTTCGATTTGTGGATCCAAACGATTGCAAATCACACCCTCATACAAATCTGAGAAAACCAAACCAAACAAACCATCCACATAAACCACATCAAACATCCATAGAAAATCAAACCAAACACCTATACCAATGACAAAAATAGAAAGGAAAAACATTTTCCATTGATATCCATTTTAAAGTTTGAATACAAGCAGTGAAGTCAATGTACACATGGCCTCCAGGGCTAATCAGAAAAAGCAAAACCATCAAATGGAGAGTGCAGCAGAGAATCTCAGTCCAGGAATTTCTCCAGTTTCCCCTTAGCATTCAGTACTTCTGCCATGAAGATGCGCCCTTTGTAGCTTGCATAAGCTGGGATAACAGTACTAATGTCAATCTCGTCCAGCTTACACCAATACGAATACCAGTTTCTTGATGACAAAGCCTTAGCCCTCTGAAGCCACAATTTAACATCAGATGCTTCATTTGGGTCTTTCGGATCAGGCCCTCTTGTGGTCTTACCCTTGGCACGACTTTTAGGTGCCGCGGCAGTGGCAGTTGCAGGTGCTTTACGCCTTCTATCTGCAAAACAAATCAAAAGAAAGGAAAGATGGGTATCAGTAACAATGATATGGAACTTTTCAAAAAAAAAAAAAAAAATCGGCAGCATCTCCCCTTAGTATAAGATCAAAAGCAGAAGGCAATACTCAATTCTGAGACCAAGAATTGGCATCAAAGGCACACCTAAGTCTCAGAACCAAGGCTCCCGGTCCAAACATATGTTCAAAGCACCTTAAGACCTTTTCAGGGAGCAGCAGGTTCGTGTTCAAGCACGAAAATGGCATTCTATAATTCTCATAGAGGCTCTGATCACAGAAAGTTAGATGCGTGTTCAGTGATATGCATGTTACTACTAAAAAACAGGTGGATGTTCACTGTGACAACAGTAACAAGTACTAGACAGTCAGGATTGACCGTGATATGAAGAAGTTCTGATAGAGTTTAAGACACAAGGGTTCTTCTCAACCAGATATGGCTGTAAAAAAAAAAAAAAAAAAAACCTGTTTGGCCTCTTTACCCACGGTCATTGCAAACTTGAACTGGTGGAGCCCATTGCTGAATCCCCTCGAGCTCAAGTCCTTCCCACAAATACAATTTGGTTATGATTAAAATCAGTGGAGTCTAAAACCTTGATCAAGTCTAGATGGATTCGTCCTTCTTCATCTACGGTCTCTTAATTTTAAGCAATGGAATCCAAAACATGATCATCTTTTGTTTGAAATTCACATGATGGGTCCACTTGGAGTAATTTACCAAAGAAATAATCCTATTTTTAGGGTATTTCGAGGGAAATTATACAAAAAAAAAGAGATGCGGAGTTTCTTTCCAAATCAACTTTGGGTCAAAATTTGATTTCAAACCAATGTCTCAAATTGTTTTTCATCAAAACCCATAAAGGCCAATCTCTTTCAAAATTACATCTCATTTTGTCAAAATTGCATCTCATTTTAAATCATGTCAAGCCAAGTCAAAACCTAAACTTTGATCTTTGAAAATGAACCAAAAAATCCATGAAGATCTAAACCCAAATCCATTTTCTCTAAAACTTTTGAATTTCTTAAAACCTCAGGGATTCTTTTTGTGGGTGTTCCCCACATCTCCACAGAGACGCCACTCTAGATATCTGGGAAAAAATAGGTCAAAAGAAAATCAAATTCATTTCCAAAATCCAAACAAAATTCATAAACTTCTGAATTTTCTAAATACCTAAGGGATTCCTTTGTGGGTGTTCCCCACAATCCCCACGGAGATGCTACTTTTGATATCCGTGAAAATAGGGCAAAGAAATTCAGATTTCTTATGTCTTTTCAAAATTCCGTCATCAAACCCTTCATGGTTTTTATCAAAATTTTCAAATCCCAAAGTTTAGGCCTACAACCTACCTTGACAAACTGTCTTTTCATCAAGCCATCCATCATTCCCACAGATTGGCTATTTCGAGGCACAACGATTATTATACTATAATCATTGCACCTCGAGGGGACACTTGTTGACCTATAAAAAAATTGCAAATACTGCAGCGAAGACACCTCATCTCAGCTTAATTTAAGCTACAGAGGTTATTTGCAGATCCTGGGGAATCACTGTGAGAACCGGCATTCCATGAAGATCAAGGTAGCTGGAACTCTCAGAGGAAGTTCAAATTTCGGGTCGAACAGACATCATCAAACTCAAAAGCCACAAGCATGTCAGCCTGAGGTCAGTTCCCCCCCAAGCCAGAGGGTCACTGACTAAAGTCCTGCTTCCCGATGTCCAAAATTAATGAAATTTAGACGCGAAGCTTCAGTCATGCTCAGAAGATACTTTACAAATTTTCAAGATGAAAAGACTCTGTTTGGCATAAGTTTCATTACATGTCAGCTTAGAGGACAGTAATCCCGAATTTGGGGGTCATCGGCTAAGATCTTACTTCCAGAAGGCCAAAGCAGATAAAATTTGGAACAAATGCTCAAAGAATGCCCCAAGTTATTCTCCTAAAGTTTCAAGTCAAGGGGAGGCTGTTCGGATAGAAAACAGGCTAACTATCTCAATGTGGAGTGAATAGTGACCTAACGCATGCAATGAATAGGTTACTGTTCGAAATCCTACTTCCTTAAATCTAAACTGCATGAAATTTGGAAGAATACTCCAAGATGTTCTTGACGTCAGTCCCTCCAAATTCCAAATCAAACCGGGGTCATTTGGACTTCAAACAGCTGAAACAAGGGCCCACCGTCATAAAAAAGTCAACTGAAGAGTTGACCAAGTTCAGATGGTCAAACAGAGCTGAAACCTCTGTGACACACTCAAAATAGTGTCAAGAAGTATCCCTCCAAGTTTCGTGGCGATTGGACACCGTTTGGGCCCCGAACAGGCGGAAACAAGCCACATATGCAAAATTCCAAGAATGGGCCTTGGGAGTGACTGGGGCCCACAAACAAAAGGAGTTGACCATGTTCAGGTAGTCAAACAGAGCTGAAATTTCTATGACACACTCAAAATAGTGTCAAGAAGCATCCCTCCAAGTTTCGTGGCGATTGGACACCCTTTGGGCCCCGAACAGGCGGAAACAAGCCACATATGCAAAATCCCAAGTATGGGCCTTAGGAGTGACTGGGGCCCACAAACAAAAGGAGTTGACCATGTTTAGGTAGTCAAACAGAGCTGAGACTTCTGTGACACACTCAAAATAGTGTCAAGAAGCATCCCTCCAAGTTTCGTGGCGATTGGACACCGTTTGGGCCCCGAACAGGAGGAAACAAGCCACATATGCAAAATTCCAAGAATGGGCCTTGAGAGTGACCAGGGCTCACAAACAAAAGGAGTTGACCAAGTTCAGGTAGTCAAACAGAGCTGAAACTTCTGTGACACACTCAAAATAGTGTCAAAAAGTATCCCTCCAAGTTTCGTGGTGATTGGACACAGATTGGGCCCCGAACAGGCAGAAAAAAGCCACATATGCAAAATTCCAAGAATGGGCCTTGGGAGTGACCGGGGCCCACAAACAAAAGGAGTTGACCAAGTTCAGGTGGTCAAACAGAGATGAAACTTCTGTGACACACTCAAAATAGTGTCAAGAAGTATCCCTCCAAGTTTCGTGGTGATTGGACACCGTTTGGGCCCCGAACAGGCGGAAACAAGCCACATATGCAAAATTCCAAGAATGGGCCTTGGGAGTGACCGGGGCCCACAAACAAAAGGAGTTGACCATGTTCAGGTGGTCAAACAGAGCTAAAACTTCTGTGATACACTTGAAATAGTGTCAAGAAGTATCCCTCCAAGTTTCGTGGCGATTGGACACCGTTTGGGCCCCGAACAGGCAGAAACAAGCCACATATGCAAAAATCCAAGAGTGGGCCTTGGGAGTGACCGGGACCCACAGACAAAAGGAGTTGACCAAGTTCAGGTGGTCAAACAGAGTTGAAATTTCTATGAAACACTTAAGATGGTGTCAAGCAACATCTCTCCAAGTTTCGTGATGATTGGACATCATTCGGGCCTCAAACAATGGAAAATAGACCGCATATGCAATGTTCCAAAAGTGGGCCTTGTCCGTGACTGGGGCCCAATTAATGAAAAAGTTGACCAACTTCCTGAATTCAAAATGGGCTGAAATTTTTATGAGATATAGAAAATAGTGTTAAGAAACATCCCTCCAAGTTTGGTGGCAATCGGACTTCGTTTGAGCCCAAAACAGATGAAAATGGGCCACATACGCGAAAAACCTGAAATTGGGCCTCGTCCGTGGCCCAGTCTGCGGTCACGGACCTTCAAAGGATGTTTCCCACGATTTTGGGTGGTTTCCCTCCACTCCTCTTCGAAATCCAACTCCCCACAACTGCTATTAACTCCCCAAAACTGCACAAAACTGATTGGGAGTCTATAAAAAGGGAGAATTTGGAAGAAACAAGACACACACACACATAAGGAAGACAAGTGAAGAAATTGAAGAAAGGCACCACCTAAGGCAACAAGAAGCAAACTCCAGCAGCACTTCCACGACCATTCCCACCTTCTTTTCTTAGTTCTAAAGGTGAGCAAGAAAATTCAGAAGGAGAGAAGGAAGGGAAATGGCCAAAGTCCATACCATGTTGGTACGACGCCCATTTTTGAGAGGATGACATTGTCACCTCTGTTTCTCTCATTCGTAGGGCTTCTTAGCCATTACAAGAGTTGTGAAAGAAGCCTCTCTAGGCCTCATTTTGTTCCTTGAAAATGATAGGTTCAAATGACACAACTCCGGCTTCAAATTTGCCCATTTCGGACTTGAAACAAAAATGCAGTCCGTAAACACGAATGATGAGTTACAGCGGTTTCAATTGATTCCATGATAAAATGTGATCTTCTTGATGGTTGTCCACCGCTCCAAAGTCATGAGAATGGAGTTCCAACACTTGAAAGAAGTTCCAAGAAAGAACCAGCACGAACAGCACAAAAAACGGAGGCACAAGGCCATTGTCTGTCAGTGACCTTGATCCCCGGTCATTGGCAGGTTCCAGTGACCGCGGGTGAGTCACGGTCACTGGGAGGCCCCAGTGACCGCGGGTGAGTCACGGTCACTGGAAGGCCCTAGTGACCGCGGGTGAGTCCCGGTCACTGGAAGGCCCCAGTGACCGCAGGTGAGTCACGGTCACTGGAATGGGGCAGTGACCGCGGGTCACGGTCACCCCCATTTTTTCCCCTTTTTCCACATTTTCTTCCACCTTATGTACATTTTCTTATATTTTCCAAATTGAGATCACATCTGAGACTTGAGGGAGGGGTTGTAAACTTTCAAAATGTATGTAAACAACCTGCATCCCCGCGGTCAGGGCACTTGAACCCATGTAAACAAAAGGGAAATTAATGATGAACTGTAATTATTTTCCCATTCTTCTTAACGCTTAAAGTGCGTGAATGTCGGACCTTGATTCCGTAATTCATTTCCACGCCTACATTTTTAAGCGCGATCAGAAGATTGGCGCCGTCTGTGGGGATTTATATGCCCTAATTTGTGATCGAATTTGGTGAAAAATGCATGAAAGCGCTGAAAATTGCTGAAAAGTGCTGCTGTTGCACTGAAAGTGCTGCTGTTGCCCTGAAAAGTGCCGCTGTTGCACTGTAACTGCTGCTGTTGCACTGAAAGTGCTGCTGTTGCCCTGAAAAGTGCCGCTGTTGCACTGTAACTGCTGCTGTTGCACTGAAACTGCCGCTGTTGCCCTGAAAACTGCCGCTGTTGCATTGAAAGTGCTGCTGTTGCCCTGAAAACTGCTGCTGTTGCACTAAAAGTGCTGCTGTTGCACTAAAAGTGCCGCTGTTGCACTGTGACTGCTGCTGTTGCACTGAAAGTGCTGCTGTTGCCCTGAAAACTGCTGCTATTGCACTGAAGTGTTGCTGTTGCACTGAAAGTGCCGCTGTTGCACTGTAACTGTTGCTATTGCACTGAAAGTGCTGCTGTTGCCCTAAAAACTGCTGCTGTTGCACTAAAAGTGCCGCTGTTGCACTGTGACTGCTGCTGTTGCACTGAAAGTGCTGCTGTTGCCCTGAAAACTGCTGCTAAAAGCCTGTAACCGGGGCACACGGTCACTTGTCCATTTTTATGATGACAAAGGCCTAGTTAACCTCCAATTACACCCATACAAGACCTTTGATGTCTGCAATGGGTTTGAAAATATCATTAAAGGACTTTTGCACCTTGAAGTGCATATTGTTCATACAAATGAAGGCATTGGGCACCTTGATGTGCATACATTTGCCATTTAATTGGAAGAATTTGCACGTTGATGTGCATAACTTGATTGAATGAATTCGCACCTTGATGTGCATGGACCAAATCATCACCTTTTTCACTTTAAAAGAGTGATGATTCAGTTCAAAAGGCTTCTGACCCATATAAAAAGTTTATTAAATCTGTGATAAGACCAACGACATTGTAATTATGCATTGTCCGGCGTCAACCACTGATGGATCTTGTGTGGTCATTGTGATAGTGGTGCAGGCTTGATCCTGTGAGCCCTATCCCTTTGATTGATCCAACCCTCTCTTGCTTATAAGTCTGACACAGATAGTCTAGATATGCTGCTGAAATTTTGGTAGCAAGGACTAGTCAGCATAGCGTGCTTTTAAGCCTGACTCGATAAACCCGAAATGCTGCAGAAATTCTGACAGTAGGGATAGTCAGCAAAGCATAATGAGATGGGATTTATGCCTATATCTAACCATTTCGGTTCAAAAACCATGTTGGTCTAGATGGCATCTAAAAACCATTCCGGCTAGCCCAAGAGGCAGCCATGTTGGTTATACTACTAATATAGTCTCATCGGCTAACTTTTTGCAGGAAACAACATGGGTTCTTTGATCATCACTTTTGACGAAGCTAAAGAGAGATTGTTCAAAATCTCCATGGCTCAGATCACAAGGGTACCCAAAAGGGGCCGAATGAACACCAATGCTCCTGCATCAAGGGTCTCGGTCTTTCAAAGGCTTTCAACTCCTTCAAGCTACATGACCTCAACCCACGATGGGTCATCAGAAACCTTGAAGCCCGTCAAGAAGGCAAAGATTCCTCAAACTTGGGTCTCCAAATATGCTCAAAACCCCTTTGGAGTCTTTCACAAAGGTCACAATGACTTAAAACACAAAGTGAGGTTGGAAGGCAGTAATTTTCAGATCACCAAGCCTCGACTGGGGGCAAGGCAGGTTCGGATTACGAACAACAAAACAGAGATACCCGTTGGTTCACAACAGGAGGCTTTGCAGACTACTAAGTCCTCATTCATGCATCCTGAACAAAGGGTACATTTCAAAAAGTAAACCACTCGCAAGCAAGCCCTAGCACATGAAAAGGGTCAGAAGGACGTTGTTATTCCAAATTGCCGTATGTGGTCACCACAGCCACGTATGCAGAAGTCCAGAAAAGCTGAGGAGAAACCCTTGGCCCCATTTGAAAAGAATGTCTTTTACCCTTTGACCCAGAAGGAGGGACGGAGGTTCGGCAGGAGGTGCTTACCTTCTGTTATTGTGGCACCATCACCATCACTTTCAACCCAGTGCCCGTCATATGGCACTAAAAACAAGAAAAATGATGAACGATTGGTCATCAAAGATTCAACCGATCTCGTTCAATTTAAAAATTTGCTTCAACAGAAGAAGGAGCAGAAGAAGAAAATTGAAAGAAATGCTGTTAACATCCTTTCACTTCCCACTTCCGACCCTATAGATTGGGAGCAAGTTGCTAGCACTTCTAGACCATTAGTTGCTAGATTCAGAGATCAAACTCTAGCAACCAGATTGGCCCAGCAAATAAAGAAGAGGGCTTTGGCTCGCTCCAAGAGACATGCTCGGAAGCAGTCACAGCATAGAATTACTCAAAAATGGGTGATTAAAGAAAATGAGCCAAATCTAACCTCCTCATGTATGGTCGGACCTGGCTCAACCAGGAGAGTTACTTGGAGTATGGCTCGAACTCAGTCCCAAGATTCTGATTCGAACTCTCATTCAGATAGGACCTCTGACGATCATGGTTCTGATAAGGACTCAATAACTCTCCTGGATACCGAAGATAGTCAATCCACTCTGCCTACATCCTCTTACCCCCGTCAGTACACCGTATTTATGGCTGAAGGGAGTGGGACTGGTAATGAAGAGGATGTCGGTGGAGGCAAAGATGTTAGCGAAGAAAATGCTGACGAAAATCAAGAGAATGACGTCAGTGATGTTGTCAAGCAACAAGGAGCTAAAATTGACCACCTGACGGCTCAATTGAAAATCTTAGCAGACAAACTGGGTAGTCCAGCTGAAGCTCATGTTAACTCCTTATTTGCTGATAGAAGAGAACAGGCAATGATCAGGAGGAATGCCACCAAAATTGACCTACTTACAGCACAAATCAAGGCACTAACAGATGAAGTAATCACTTCAGGTTCAACTCGAGGTGATCACTCCTCAATCCTTGGTTTCCACGCAGATCCTGAAAAACCTGTAACTTTTAAAGAAGTGGAGGAAATTTTAAACAAATCAAAAGTGGAAACCAGGATGAAGAAAAAGGGTATTACATCTAAATACCCTCCGGAGTTTGATTTGGTTCCATTTCCACCAGATTACAAACTTCCGACTTTCCAGCCTTACCTTGGAAAAGGGTCAGCCTATCAGCATATAGTGCATTTTAAGTCGCTCCTTGGCAGTTTACCCGAATTGGATGCACTAAAAATAAGACTATTCGTCGGCACATTGAAAGGAGTCGCCTTCGATTGGTACAAGCAGTTACCAGAACTCTCATTCATGACATGGCCGATCACAGAAGAGAAGTTCTTACTCCATTTTCAGGAGGAGAATCAAACAGTCACCTTTGCTATGCTCAGCAGCACAAGGCAGGGAGACAACGAAACTGCACAGGCCTTTATCAATAGATGGAGAGCATTATCCTATAAATGCTTGGAACAACCATCTCAAAGGGCAACGATCGAAATGTGCAAAACCAATTTGCGACCAGAAATCAAGGCTATCATACTTAGTCATAAAACTAAGTCTTTGGCTCGATTGGTTGAAGTTGCCACTGATGCAGAACTAACTCTCAAAGAGATCAGTCAAAGTCAAAGCTATATTGAAGATGCCTTCTCTGAGAACTCTTAAATAACTTAAGGGATTGCAGGGCAAACTTGCCTACATTTGCAGCCTTAACTCCAGGCAAACCTCTCATCCTCTACATTCGAACTCTTGATCACTCTCTGGGGGCATTGCTAGCTCAAAAGAAAAACGAGGAAATTACACCACTATATTATTTCCAATGAAATGTATTTGGTTTCCAACACCAATCCACTGAAGGCATTTGTGACAAAAGCTGGTGCACTGGGTGATCGTTTATCCAAATGATCTATTATTTTCTCTCAATATGAACTGCTGTAAAGAATCCAATGCTATCCCTCCATGGCATAGAACACTGCAGCCAATGGACTTGTTGCAGCTTTCAACAAGACTATTTGCAAAATTTTGAAGAAAATGGTCTCTGGCAACAAAAGGTTGGAGTACCAGGCTTCCTGAAGCATTATGGGCTTATAGAACTACAGTTTGTGGTCCTACCAAATCAACACCGTACTCCTTGGTCTATGGTTGTGAAGCTGTAATACCTTTGGAAATTCAACTTCCCTCTTTTCGGGTGGTTGTGATAAACAAATATACTGAAGAAAAGAATGCCAAACTCAGATTGCAAGAGCTAGAAAACCTTGATGAGAAAAGGCTTGCCGCTCGACAAAGTATTGAGTTGTATCAAGCTCGTATGGTTGCATCTTTCAACAAAAAGGTCAAGTATAGAGCTTACAAGAAGGGAGATCTAGTCCTTGCAGTTAGAAGACCTATGTTTTCCACGCACTTGTCGGGAGGCAAGTTCGAACCTAAATGGGAAGGACCTTTTGTTGTCGGTAAGGTTTACTCCAATGGCACCTATGCGCTCCTCACACTTGAAGGGGAAAGATGCATGATGCCTATCAATGGAAAACTTCTCAAGAAATACTATACCTGAATGTCATTGGTACACCCAAACCATGTACAATGTACCCAAACCATGTACAGTGTACATTCTCACTCCTAACCAAAATCAAAATCCTCTAGTTTCGAGCCTCACAACTTATGACTCCCAACCAAAATTGCAATCCTTTGGTTTCGAGCCTTACAACCTATGACTCGTAACCAAAATCCCTCAGATTTGTATAAAATGACTACGAGGATCAAGTCCTGTAACACCCCGATCCCTTTGAGCCGGATTAGTGGCTCATTAGTGTGTTTTGTTTTGTTTTATTTCTTTTGGTTTTGGTTTTGGGCCTTGGATAGGTAGTCGAGTGACCTCTGACCTGAGATAGGTAGTTCTAAGCCCTTTTTCGTAATTTCGCTTTTGCTTTGCTCATATCATATTTGCATCATCTTGGTGTCAGCACGCGTATTTCGTTGAGCTCGACAATTTCCGTAACTGTGTCAGATCCGTTTGGAGTCAATTGGGGAAGATGGACCTTCGTGTGACTTGAACTGTAATTAGTCTAAACTCACCGGACCTTGTTTTAAACTTCCAAACCTATATATGTGAGTCATGTTCCAGATGTCCAACTCCTTGCCCATTTGTCTTGATCGTTGCATGCAATTGAATTCAGGAGCTCCACGTTCTTTCCTCTTCTCTCCACTTCTCTTCTCGTTTTGGGTTGGTGTTGGGAGCTTGCACTCATTTTGTTTTGGATTGGGTTCCTTCTCTCTCATCTCCATCTGTAGCTTGGTAAGTGGGTTCTTTCCCAACTCTTCTCTCTTCTTCTCCAATTGCACCTCTCATTCTCTGATTTCTGTGGTTTCATCTCATGCATGGTGTATCTCTTTGATTTGTCTTTGATTTTAGTGGATTTGGAGCTTGTTTCAGAGGATTTGTCAGATTTGAGGCAAGTATAAGTACAAGCTTGATAACACATATGGGTATTTTGTTTGATGGCTTTGATTTCTTCTTATTCCTTGTCTAGCATGTTTTACAGCCACATTTTGTGAATTTGGAACCTCTGTAACTCATTTTGTTCAGCTTCTGTACCGAATTTCAGTTTCTGTAACTATCCCGAATTTGTGTTCTGTATTGTACGGCTAAGCTGTAAGTTTCTACGGCTCACATTCCAGAGCCTCGAAATTTCATTTTGTTCTACGGCTAGGCTACGGCTAAGCCGTAATTTGTCCTACGGCTGAGCCGTAAGCTAGCCGTGACCCAAACCGTAACTCAGCCGTGAATTAAATCTCTGATCAGTCGAAACTTTTCCAACACAGGACTCCTACGGTGTGGACTACGGCTAAGCCGTGAAATGCTACGGCCAAGCCGTGGATTGGGCTACGGCTAAGCCGTATACTGACTGTAGCTCAGCCGAAAGAGGCATCAGATCAGAGGTGAAAGATGACCAGTTTAGCTGTGTTTTGAATGGAACCATGGTTAAGCTGTAGTGCATAATACGTCGAGAGCGTAAGATGTCTCCGGCTCAACCATAGGTCCCTCATGGCTAAACCGTTAGGCATGGCGATTCTGAATTATAACTTAGGATAATGGTGAGACTTGTAGGGCTCAAATACAGGTTAATCACCCATGTAAACCGGCCCAATGGATTCCTTGGATCACATGAAGAGTCTGTTAGGCTGTGACTTATTCATGTGAGCGTTGATCACTGTTAAGCACCTCCCCATGGGTGTTGGTTTAAGGGACTTCGATGCACATAAGGATTTCATTGCAACACTAGGATGGCAACGGTGCATCGAATAACTTAAAACTACATCAACATGCACGGTTAGTGGCAGTGAACAATTAGATTAGGGTTGGCTCGTAACGAACCTTGATTTCCGTATTAATCTGAGATGCATTGCATATTGTTTATGATTTTGCCCCCTGTTCTGTTAATCTAAGTTTATGCATTCCGTAGTCATTTTTGTTTTCGTCCTGTATATCTGTTCTATGCTTCGTTCCGCACTATGCTTTGATCTATGCTGTGCTTTGGATTTATATCTATGCTCTGCTGGCTTTGTTTATCTCTGAGTTTGGGTATTCCCTGGTGGCTCTGCCCAGAGATTAAAACGTGAGGATAAGATCCGGTCCTTGTCATCGGTGAGTCCAAAGCGGATAATCTCCCTTCCTATGGATTTGATTTGATTGGTATTGGTCTGGCTCTACTCAGCCTCAGCCCTAGGATGCCCGACGGGGTTACCTTTGGCTTAGATCTCTGTATCTCTGTATAACTGCAGTGTTGCTTTGTCTTGGGACCCCGGAACCCAGGAAACCGAGACCCGCTTGTACCTTTGGCCTGGACAGCGGTGTTCTCCTCTGCTCTGCTCTGCTCTCTACTGGAGAGAACATGGTTAACGTAGTAGCCACTTAGTCAGTATTTCTATGTTTGATTCAATATCATGTTTTACTTCTATGCTCGATTGGCGTAGCTTTCTAATATGGAACTCTGAGATTACTATTCTGTACTTATTCACTTTGATACTATGCGTGTTTCATCCCTGTTACTTGTACTTGCTGGATCGTTGTATTCATTTGTGTTGTCTGTGGTGTTGCAGGCACAGATACCTTGCCCAGCTCCCCGGCGGTCGAGGAGGCTGCAGGGGCGAGTGTAGAGACACCTTCAGGTTTGGCAGAGTGGGCCTGATCATCTCTGCCGAGTGCGTTCATGCATACTTCCAGTGGCTTTTCATTTTGGGATTTTGAGAGATTGTATTTGGACTTTGGACTTGTATTCTGTGTATTTTGTATATATTGATTTTGGTGTGTATTCGGTTTTATATCAGTGTATTTGTCTTTGCCGTTCCCGTTACGTATTTGCTTTGGCTTCCGCTATTTTCTTTGTTGCTTGCTATGATATGTACAGCTTCCGCGTACGCTTAGTTCGCACGTGTTAGATCCCTTGTGTGTGCATCTGGACTGGGTTTGGATGTACGTGCACGGGAGTACGTGTGTCACCGGCTTAGCTTTTCGCTAACCCCCGATTTCTGGGCTCGGGTCGTGACAAGTCCCACAACCCCTCTAGTCAAACTTTTGTTACCTGGATAACGTCCTTACAAGACCCCTTGTAACATCCAGCTATATAGATTAAGTCTTTTTGCAGACCCTGTATAGCAAAACTCAGCTGTGTGGAATAAGTCTTTTTTTAGACCCCATATAGCTAATCCTTAGTTGTATAGAACAAGTCTTTTGTAGACCCTATATGACTACCTTCGGTTATATAGAATAAGTCTTTTTGCAGACCCTGTATAACCAAAATCAAAACAAAAACCAAAACCAAATCTTTGTCCTAAGGAATAAGTCAAAGATCCCGGGATAGCCTCACACATGGGTACCGGATAACATCTACTTTGTTTGACCCCTTTCGACACCAAAAGGATCAAGTCATGGACCCTGAAGAAAGCCTCACACATGGGCACCGGATAACGTCCACCTGCATGACTTCCTTATTTTCGATTTGTGGATCCAAACGATTGCAAATCACACCCTCATACAAATCTGAGAAAACCAAACCAAACAAACCATCCACATAAACCACATCAAACATCCATAGAAAATCAAACCAAACACCTATACCAATGACAAAAATAGAAAGGAAAAACATTTTCCATTGATATCCATTTTAAAGTTTGAATACAAGCAGTGAAGTCAATGTACACATGGCCTCCAGGGCTAATCAGAAAAAGCAAAACCATCAAATGGAGAGTGCAGCAGAGAATCTCAGTCCAGGAATTTCTCCAGTTTCCCCTTAGCATTCAGTACTTCTGCCATGAAGATGCGCCCTTTGTAGCTTGCATAAGCTGGGATAACAGTACTAATGTCAATCTCGTCCAGCTTACACCAATACGAATACCAGTTTCTTGATGACAAAGCCTTAGCCCTCTGAAGCCACAATTTAACATCAGATGCTTCATTTGGGTCTTTCGGATCAGGCCCTCTTGTGGTCTTACCCTTGGCACGACTTTTAGGTGCCGCGGCAGTGGCAGTTGCAGGTGCTTTACGCCTTCTATCTGCAAAACAAATCAAAAGAAAGGAAAGATGGGTATCAGTAACAATGATATGGAACTTTTCAAAAAAAAAAAAAAAAATCGGCAGCATCTCCCCTTAGTATAAGATCAAAAGCAGAAGGCAATACTCAATTCTGAGACCAAGAATTGGCATCAAAGGCACACCTAAGTCTCAGAACCAAGGCTCCCGGTCCAAACATATGTTCAAAGCACCTTAAGACCTTTTCAGGGAGCAGCAGGTTCGTGTTCAAGCACGAAAATGGCATTCTATAATTCTCATAGAGGCTCTGATCACAGAAAGTTAGATGCGTGTTCAGTGATATGCATGTTACTACTAAAAAACAGGTGGATGTTCACTGTGACAACAGTAACAAGTACTAGACAGTCAGGATTGACCGTGATATGAAGAAGTTCTGATAGAGTTTAAGACACAAGGGTTCTTCTCAACCAGATATGGCTGTAAAAAAAAAAAAAAAAAAACCTGTTTGGCCTCTTTACCCACGGTCATTGCAAACTTGAACTGGTGGAGCCCATTGCTGAATCCCCTCGAGCTCAAGTCCTTCCCACAAATACAATTTGGTTATGATTAAAATCAGTGGAGTCTAAAACCTTGATCAAGTCTAGATGGATTCGTCCTTCTTCATCTACGGTCTCTTAATTTTAAGCAATGGAATCCAAAACATGATCATCTTTTGTTTGAAATTCACATGATGGGTCCACTTGGAGTAATTTACCAAAGAAATAATCCTATTTTTAGGGTATTTCGAGGGAAATTATACAAAAAAAAAGAGATGCGGAGTTTCTTTCCAAATCAACTTTGGGTCAAAATTTGATTTCAAACCAATGTCTCAAATTGTTTTTCATCAAAACCCATAAAGGCCAATCTCTTTCAAAATTACATCTCATTTTGTCAAAATTGCATCTCATTTTAAATCATGTCAAGCCAAGTCAAAACCTAAACTTTGATCTTTGAAAATGAACCAAAAAATCCATGAAGATCTAAACCCAAATCCATTTTCTCTAAAACTTTTGAATTTCTTAAAACCTCAGGGATTCTTTTTGTGGGTGTTCCCCACATCTCCACAGAGACGCCACTCTAGATATCTGGGAAAAAATAGGTCAAAAGAAAATCAAATTCATTTCCAAAATCCAAACAAAATTCATAAACTTCTGAATTTTCTAAATACCTAAGGGATTCCTTTGTGGGTGTTCCCCACAATCCCCACGGAGATGCTACTTTTGATATCCGTGAAAATAGGGCAAAGAAATTCAGATTTCTTATGTCTTTTCAAAATTCCGTCATCAAACCCTTCATGGTTTTTATCAAAATTTTCAAATCCCAAAGTTTAGGCCTACAACCTACCTTGACAAACTGTCTTTTTATCAAGCCATCCATCATTCCCACAGATTGGCTATTTCGAGGCACAACGATTATTATACTATAATCATTGCACCTCGAGGGGACACTTGTTGACCTATAAAAAAATTGCAAATACTGCAGCGAAGACACCTCATCTCAGCTTAATTTAAGCTACAGAGGTTATTTGCAGATCCTGGGGAATCACTGTGAGAACCGGCATTCCATGAAGATCAAGGTAGCTGGAACTCTCAGAGGAAGTTCAAATTTCGGGTCGAACAGACATCATCAAACTCAAAAGCCACAAGCATGTCAGCCTGAGGCCAGTTCCCCCCCAAGCCAGAGGGTCACTGACTAAAGTCCTGCTTCCCGATGTCCAAAATTAATGAAATTTAGACGCGAAGCTTCAGTCATGCTCAGAAGATACTTTACAAATTTTCAAGATGAAAAGACTCTGTTTGGCATAAGTTTCATTACATGTCAGCTTAGAGGACAGTAATCCCGAATTTGGGGGTCATCGGCTAAGATCTTACTTCCAGAAGGCCAAAGCAGATAAAATTTGGAACAAATTCTCAAAGAATGCCCCAAGTTATTCTCCTAAAGTTTCAAGTCAAGGGGAGGCTGTTCGGATAGAAAACAGGCTAACTATCTCAATGTGGAGTGAATAGTGACCTAACGCATGCAATGAATAGGTTACTGTTCGAAATCCTACTTCCTTAAATCTAAACTGCATGAAATTTGGAAGAATACTCCAAGATGTTCTTGACGTCAGTCCCTCCAAATTCCAAATCAAACCGGGGTCATTTGGACTTCAAACAGCTGAAACAAGGGCCCACCGTCATAAAAAAGTCAACTGAAGAGTTGACCAAGTTCAGATGGTCAAACAGAGCTGAAACCTCTGTGACACACTCAAAATAGTGTCAAGAAGTATCCCTCCAAGTTTCGTGGCGATTGGACACCGTTTGGGCCCCGAACAGGCGGAAACAAGCCACATATGCAAAATTCCAAGAATGGGCCTTGGGAGTGACTGGGGCCCACAAACAAAAGGAGTTGACCATGTTCAGGTAGTCAAACAGAGCTGAAATTTCTATGACACACTCAAAATAGTGTCAAGAAGCATCCCTCCAAGTTTCGTGGCGATTGGACACCCTTTGGGCCCCGAACAGGCGGAAACAAGCCACATATGCAAAATCCCAAGTATGGGCCTTAGGAGTGACTGGGGCCCACAAACAAAAGGAGTTGACCATGTTTAGGTAGTCAAACAGAGCTGAGACTTCTGTGACACACTCAAAATAGTGTCAAGAAGCATCCCTCCAAGTTTCGTGGCGATTGGACACCGTTTGGGCCCCGAACAGGAGGAAACAAGCCACATATGCAAAATTCCAAGAATGGGCCTTGAGAGTGACCAGGGCTCACAAACAAAAGGAGTTGACCAAGTTTAGGTAGTCAAACAGAGCTGAAACTTCTGTGACACACTCAAAATAGTGTCAAAAAGTATCCCTCCAAGTTTCGTGGTGATTGGACACAGATTGGGCCCCGAACAGGCAGAAAAAAGCCACATATGCAAAATTCCAAGAATGGGCCTTGGGAGTGACCGGGGCCCACAAACAAAAGGAGTTGACCAAGTTCAGGTGGTCAAACAGAGATGAAACTTCTGTGACACACTCAAAATAGTGTCAAGAAGTATCCCTCCAAGTTTCGTGGTGATTGGACACCGTTTGGGCCCCGAACAGGCGGAAACAAGCCACATATGCAAAATTCCAAGAATGGGCCTTGGGAGTGACCGGGGCCCACAAACAAAAGGAGTTGACCATGTTCAGGTGGTCAAACAGAGCTAAAACTTCTGTGATACACTTGAAATAGTGTCAAGAAGTATCCCTCCAAGTTTCGTGGCGATTGGACACCGTTTGGGCCCCGAACAGGCAGAAACAAGCCACATATGCAAAAATCCAAGAGTGGGCCTTGGGAGTGACCGGGACCCACAGACAAAAGGAGTTGACCAAGTTCAGGTGGTCAAACAGAGTTGAAATTTCTATGAAACACTTAAGATGGTGTCAAGCAACATCTCTCCAAGTTTCGTGATGATTGGACATCATTCGGGCCTCAAACAATGGAAAATAGACCGCATATGCAATGTTCCAAAAGTGGGCCTTGTCCGTGACTGGGGCCCAATTAATGAAAAAGTTGACCAACTTCCTGAATTCAAAATGGGCTGAAATTTTTATGAGATATAGAAAATAGTGTTAAGAAACATCCCTCCAAGTTTGGTGGCAATCGGACTTCGTTTGAGCCCAAAACAGATGAAAATGGGCCACATACGCGAAAAACCTGAAATTGGGCCTCGTCCGTGGCCCAGTCTGCGGTCACGGACCTTCAAAGGATGTTTCCCACGATTTTGGGTGGTTTCCCTCCACTCCTCTTCGAAATCCAACTCCCCACAACTGCTATTAACTCCCCAAAACTGCACAAAACTGATTGGGAGTCTATAAAAAGGGAGAATTTGGAAGAAACAAGACACACACACACATAAGGAAGACAAGTGAAGAAATTGAAGAAAGGCACCACCTAAGGCAACAAGAAGCAAACTCCAGCAGCACTTCCACGACCATTCCCACCTTCTTTTCTTAGTTCTAAAGGTGAGCAAGAAAATTCAGAAGGAGAGAAGGAAGGGAAATGGCCAAAGTCCATACCATGTTGGTACGACGCCCATTTTTGAGAGGATGACATTGTCACCTCTGTTTCTCTCATTCGTAGGGCTTCTTAGCCATTACAAGAGTTGTGAAAGAAGCCTCTCTAGGCCTCATTTTGTTCCTTGAAAATGATAGGTTCAAATGACACAACTCCGGCTTCAAATTTGCCCATTTCGGACTTGAAACAAAAATGCAGTCCGTAAACACGAATGATGAGTTACAGCGGTTTCAATTGATTCCATGATAAAATGTGATCTTCTTGATGGTTGTCCACCGCTCCAAAGTCATGAGAATGGAGTTCCAACACTTGAAAGAAGTTCCAAGAAAGAACCAGCACGAACAGCACAAAAAACGGAGGCACAAGGCCATTGTCTGTCAGTGACCGTGATCCCCGGTCATTGGCAGGTTCCAGTGACCGCGGGTGAGTCACGGTCACTGGGAGGCCCCAGTGACCGCGGGTGAGTCACGGTCACTGGAAGGCCCTAGTGACCGCGGGTGAGTCCCGGTCACTGGAAGGCCCCAGTGACCGCAGGTGAGTCACGGTCACTGGAATGGGGCAGTGACCGCGGGTCACGGTCACCCCCATTTTTTCCCCTTTTTCCACATTTTCTTCCACCTTATGTACATTTTCTTATATTTTCCAAATTGAGATCACATCTGAGACTTGAGGGAGGGGTTGTAAACTTTCAAAATGTATGTAAACAACCTGCATCCCCGCGGTCAGGGCACTTGAACCCATGTAAACAAAAGGGAAATTAATGATGAACTGTAATTATTTTCCCATTCTTCTTAACGCTTAAAGTGCGTGAATGTCGGACCTTGATTCCGTAATTCATTTCCACGTATACACTTTTTAAGCGCGATCATACACTATATGAGAAATTTCGAAAAATGAAAGCACCAGAGTTTGGTGGTGGTACATATCCATTACAAGTTGATGAATGGGTGGTTCGGATAGAGAAGATTTTCAAAGTATTCAAATCTACTGGACGCCCAACAGGTGTCATTGGCTACTTACATGTCCAAAGAAGAAGCAGAATCCTGGTGAAAGAGTGTGAAGGCACCTTATGAGACCATTGATGATGCCACTACCTAGGAGACTTTTAAAAAACAATTCCATAAGAAATTCATTCCAGAACATATCAGTGCCCAGAAGTTGATTAAACTTGAGAAGCTAATACAAGGAGGTATGACAGTCACATAATATCAGCAGAAATTCACAAGGTTGTCTCGTTTTGCTAAAGAGCTCATTAAATTTGAATATGAAAAGGTCTATTGATTTATTCAGGGCCTCAAATATGACATCCAAAAGGACATGACTAACATAAAACTTGAGACGTTTGATAAGAATGTCAAGAAAGTCTATTGGTCAAAGGATTATAGTAATAAGATTGCATATATGAAAGAGTCAAGGCAGAGGAATGGTCAACACATCAACAAAACAAGCAATTAGGTCGTTCAACAGAGGAAGTGGCCACAACTTAAATCGATATCTCAGCAAACTGTGCAATCACACATTGTGGGAAGAACCATAATACTAGCGTGTGCATACGTAAGCACAGAGCTTGTTTTAATTGTGGAGAAATTTGCCACATGGTCAATTATTGCCCACAAAAAAGAACTCTATCCCAAGGACCTCCACAACAAGTGCCTAAACCTCAGTTGCCTACATCTTTAACAAGGCTAGTTTTACCAGCACCAACTAGGCCTCAACAACAACAGCAGCAGAGGCCACCCCAACAACAAAGGCAACAACAACCTCAACAGAAGTGGCCTTACCATAACAACACAAAGAAACTGCAAGCTGCAGGAAGAGTCTATTCAATGACTCAAGCTGATGTGAATACTGAAACACACGTGGTGGAAGGTACACTTACTATCTGTAATCAGAAAGCTAAAGTTCTTTTTTATCGTGGTTCTACACATTCGTACTTATCCCCTTCCTTTGCTAAGAATATAAATGCATATGATGTAGACTTAGATTATGAGTTAACCATAACCACCCCTGTGGGCAAGAAAGTTATGTGTAACACTTATTACCCTAATTGCATAATTGAAATAGGAGAATTCCATATGCCCGCAAACCTCCTATTACTAGATATGAATGACTTTGATGTAATTTTGGGCATGGATTGGTTATCAGGGTATCATGCATACATGGGTTGCTTTAACCAAATCATTAGATTTAAGTGGGGGAGGGATACGGGGATATCAAATTTGTAGGCACTCGAAAGAAATCAACCTTTCTCATATCTGCACTTAAGGCAGAACGCCTTATCAAAGTGGGTTGTAAAGGGTATATCGCCTTTATCACAGAAGATAAAGAATCCAATAGGGTGAAAGAGATTCCAGTAGTGAATAAATTTCTAGATGCCTTTCCAGACAAAATTTCAGGATTACCACTAGTGAGGGAGTTAGATTTCACAATTGAGCTTATGCCGGGGACAACACCCATCTCAAAGACACCTTATCACATGGCTCCAGTTGAATGAAGAGAGTTGAAGGATCAGTTGCAAGACCTTTTGGATAAAGGATTTATTCGACCGAACGTCTTGCTGTGGGGAGCTCTTATCTTATTAGTGAAAAAGAAGGACGGATCGATGAGAATGTGCATTGATTACCGTCAATTAAATCAAGTGATGATCAAGAATAAATATCCCTTACCAAGAATAGATGAATTATTTGATTAATTGTAGGGCGCACAACATTTTTCTAAGACTAACTTGAGATCAAAATACCATCAACCAAGGGTTCGGGAACAAGATGTACCAAAAACAACATTTAAGATCAGGTATGGGTGCTATGAATTCCTAGTTATGCCTTTTGGACTAACGAATGCGCTTGCAGTTTTTATGGCTTTAATGAACATGATCTTTGCATCGTACCTAGATCAATTTATTATCGTGTTCATCGACGACATTTTGGTAATTTCCAAGTCCAAGGAAAAGCATGAGCACCACCTTAGTACCTCTTTACAGTTAATAAAGGATAGCCATTTTGTATGCCAAGCTGAGTAAATGTGAATTTTTGTTGACTCAAGTCGCCTTTTTAGGACATATCATATCCAAAAATGGGTTAGCAGTAGATCCCGCAAAGATTAAAGCCATTGTAAATTGGGAATGCCCTAAAAATGTGTTCGAAGTGCAAAATTTTCTAGGCTTGGCAGAATATTATCGGTAATTTTTTGAAGGTTTCTCATCTCTTGCAGCTCCTTTGACAAAACTTACTAGGAAAAATATACCATTTGTGTGGTCAGGAGAGTGCGAAGTGAGTTTCCAACTATTGAAAGAAAGGTTAACTTCAGCTCTTATTCTTACTCTAGCATTCGAAAGCGGAGGATTTGTTTTCTATACCGATGCATCAAATGTTAGACTAGGATGTGCTTTGATGCAAGCCGGGAAAGTTATAGCTTATAGGTCACGGCAATTGAAGGAACACGAGAGAAATTCTGTAACCCATGACTTAAAACTCGTTGCTATGGTATTTCCCTTAAAAATGTGGAGATATTATTTATATGGGGAGAAATTTGAGGTATATTTAGATCATCGCAGTCTCTAATACTTGTTCTCCCATAATGACTTGAACATGTGACAGAGGAGATGGATGGAGTATTTAAAGGATTATAATTTCTCGATCAAGTATCATCTTGGAAAGGCAAATGTTGTTGCAGATGCCTTAAGCAGAAAGTCTGTGACCATTCATTGCATGATTGGAGAGTGGAGTCTAATTGAAGAATTCCGAAACATGGACATAAATTTCCAACCACGAGGGGTGAAATTATTACTTGCCAACATGTCCTCTTTCAAGCCTACCATTATTCGAAGAATAAAAGATAATCAGAGGAAGGATCTGGAATTAGCAAGAATCGTTGACCATATCTCGGAGAGACCAGACTTTGAGATCGTTGACGACATCCTTTATTTTCATAGTAGATTCTGTATTCCAAATGTAGAAGACTTGAAGAATGAAATTATGACAGAAGCTTCTCATACGAGATACATCGTCCATCTAGGTAGTACCAAGATGTACAAAAATTTGAGGAATCAATATTGATGGAACAACATGAAGCGGGAGATCGTAGGACTCGTTTCACGATGCTTGGTATGTAACAGATCAAAGTTGACCATTGGAAGCCTCATGGATTACTTCAGCCATTAGGGATTCCAAAATGGAAATGAAGCATGTTATAATAGATTTCATTTCAAGACTTCCAAACACAAAAAGGGGGTCGCGATGCGATTTGGGTGATCGTTCATCGATTGATGAAATCTGCACACTTCCTGCAACTTAGCACCTCAGCCGCAACTGTAGATGAGTTGGCTAAAAAGTATGTCTAGGAAATTGTGAAATTATATGGGGCACCTAAATCGATTGTGTTAGATAGAGACGGCAAATTCGTTTCAAGGTTTTGGACTACCCTATAGCAAGCTGTGGGTACCAAGCTAAACTTTAGCACTGCTTACCATCCACAAACTTATGGCCAGACAAAGAGAACTAACCAAACATTGGAAGATATGTTAAGCGCTTGTGTTGGATTTCAAGAAAAAATGGGATGAATGTCTACCACCATGTGAATTCGCCTACAATAATAGCTATCACTCTAGTATTAGCATGACTCCATTTGAAGCCTTATATGGTCGTAGATGTAAAACTCTGGTATGCTAGGAAGAAGTCGGAGTTCGTAGTTTTCATGGGCTATCTTTGGTGAATGAGACAAGTGACAAAGTAAAGTTAATCCAAGAAAGGTTGAAAATAGCCCAAGTACAGACAGAAGAACTATGCTAATAATCGGAGAAGTGATTTAGAGTTTCAAGTCGGTAATAAAGTGTTTTTGAAGGTATCACCTATAGGGGAACCTTAAGATTTGGACAAAAAGGCAAGTTATCTCAGAGATACATTGGTCCTTTTAAGATTTTTAGATGAGTTCAAGAAGTGGCATATCAATTGGCGTTACCACCAGAATTGGCTGGAGTACATGACGTATTCCATATTTCGATGTTAAAAAAATACGTAACAAATCCTGCCCATGTACTACATTACGAACCCTTGGCTATTCAAGACGATGCAACATATATTGAAAAGCCTACACGGATCATTGACATTCATGATCAAGTGTTAAGGACTAAGACTATTAGCTGGGCAAAAGTCCAATGGAAAAACCATGGACCAGAAGAAGCCACTTGGGGACTTTGGGATCAAGTTCAAAAGCAATATCCTCATCTTTTACCTAAGGTACATTATTTTCATTTTAAGGACCAAATGCTTCTAAGGGGAGAGGATATAAGATCTCGGCCCAAAATTAATAAATTTAATTCAATTAAAAATAATTTATGAAATAAAGAATGACATTAATCGAATTGGGGGAAATCAACCCACATTGAACAATTATGGCAAAATTAGAGTACAAACGCAATTAAGACTTGATTTGGGAATTATAAGACATGTTGGTAATTTTCAAAACATATGAGGGGCATTTTTATGATTTCAAAACATAGCAAAAATGGGGCTTATTGGATAGAGATATAATTAATTATGGAACTTCTCCTTAAGACACGAACCCAACCGGATTAATCTAGTGCCTAGTTGAAAGATATTTAGATTAAGCCTATTACTAACGGTGTGGGGATCACATGTTTGTCTTCTCGTCTTCAAATTAGAATGCAAGCGCCGACTTTGGTAGAAGTTTGGTTGGGATACAACAAGGCTAGAGAGTTATCCTATAACTATATATGGAGAAAAGAAAAATTCTACACTACCTTTGCTTTTTAGTTATACTAAAAGTACCTATTGAAAATTCTATATATAATATATAACTAAAACCAGAACCCTCACCCACTTACTCTCTCTAACTTTTTAGTCTCTCTCTCTCTCTCCACTAGAAGATTGACAACTCTCCTTTGAGGCTCTTTACGATTTGGGAATTTCTGTACAATCAATGATTTTGGCAAGTGCACAAACCCAATTTAGTTTTCTAACTGTTTTTATTTTTGGAATGTGATTTATATGATTTTCTTTTGTAAACCCAATTTGGAATATAATTTATGCGGTTTTCCTGGTTCTGACTTCATTTGGCGTATTCTACACTTTATTGTTTCAATTGACTTTTATCAACCCTTGCATCACTGTCATCACGATTTGTATTTTTTTTGTTTTATTTTATGATCTTTGCATATAAGTCTATGGATAGGAAAACTTTACTCAAGCTGAATAATATTCTTTCTTTATGCTTAGGAATCTGGTAAACGTATGTAGTAATGGTAGTAATGGCTATGGAATTGTTTGGCAGCCTAGTCAACTGGATCACACTCAATATTAGTGAGGAAACCAATCTAAAACTAGGGATTCAGAACCCAAGCCATCATATGCAGCTGATTATGTTTGGGATTGTGGGGCCCAGGTGGGCCACATGCTGCCAGATCTGAACCATGGATCTGTAAATAGATCCATGGGCGATCATAAAGGAGATGGACGCATATGGAATGGGTTCCACTGGGCCATCATCTAATGGACTTAAATCTGTCACGTGAATCCTTAGTCTGAGATTAGAATTCTGTAACCTCCTATAGGGTAGAATTCTTCAATCTCAGCCCATAAATCATGATTCGATTATTTCTTATGGCTGGTAGGATTATTAGAGCATAGTGTAAACTAATCAACCATGATAGTTGGAAGAAATCCATGCCAGGGCTGAGTTCTTCCAAAACCCCATTGCCACTGTGCAATTTCGATCGACAGAGTTGTGAAGCCCTGTGGCCCACGTGATCGGAGATTTGGAACCCACATCTGAAGACTACCCTTGGGCGACCTTTGTGGACTCTACACGCAATGGCCCATCATCCACTCAGCTAAGAGTGGTACCCCAAGAGAACTCTGTTCGTGCATGACAAGTTCTGGCTTATGGGAATGACGAGACTTCCTTGCTCCTTATAAGTCTTAGGGTTATTATAGAACTTATATTTAAGTCCCCTCATTTTTAAAGTAAGTACTACAGGGCCCATATGGTTTGTTTATTCTAAATGTTTCTCAGAAACTAGTGATTCAACGGCTAGAATTTTCTACTACTAACTAATTTGGACCCATTACTCATGTTAGTAATTTTCGAACCCTTCTTTTGTGAACGCATAAAATTATAATGTAATGAACAAGGGAATACCCATGTTAATAGCTTTGAGGATTTTATCTAAAAATTAAAAGCTAGATGCCTATGCTAAGAACAAGACAAGAATATGTCATGTCCTCACAATTTGACACCCACTCGGAATTATTTTGAAACATGCCTAGAATTAAGAAACTTAAGGGTATGACGTAATGGACTCTCCCAACACAAACTACCTTCAGAAGTGCCGATTAAAAATTAACCCAAATCTAAGGAGGAGGTCCTCCCAGTCATCCAAATTAGATTTAGGGCGAGTATACTATGTATGGAATCTCATGATATCATACGGTTAAGTTGCCTTAGACCCGGCATGTGCAAAGTGACCCTACACTCAATATAACCTTTAAAATATGGATTTTATATAATGAAGTTTGATTATTTGGTTTTATGTTTTCGATCGTGCCTAATATGTACTCCGACATGATAAAATATATTTTCTTTGTTGTATGATTTATGGCATTCTCTGAAAATTTTCATGTATTAAATAAGTTCAATTTTATGATTATTTATCAGTTTATGTATTTTGAATTAAGGCGACACCACTAGGTTGTTTAAGTCTAGCATAGTGGGACACCACTGTGTATGGACTATACTTCTAAAACTATCACATATTAGTTAACTTCTATCAATCACTTCGATACCAAACTTTGTTACTCTACTTTGATAGCCAATGACCATAATTCTGAATTTTTGGGTACCAAACTCTGTTCTCTGTTTCCATTATATTAAAAGGGGGCCGCTATAATACCTGTGACAATCTAACCAATGTGGGATGCTAATTTGTTTTAAACATACTATGGTATTTGTAAAATCTTCACTTAATTTTATGCACGAACCTATATATTGAATTATTATATCTTGTCAATCTATTTTGAAAATCTTGTGATTTATCTGTCTTGATTTTTATCAAAATACGATATGGGATATGAAAACTAGGTAGGTATATTTGCTGAGGTTATTTAATAACTTGACCCCCTATGATTGGCATTTGTAGGTAACGACACTCCTTCCAATAAATCGAAGGGAATCGCAGTCAAAGAGGAACTGCAGGGAAACCACGCGTGGAGCGCAGATGATATAGCTTAGAGATATTGTGCACGTGCTAGAAAGTCGACAATTTAGATAATTAGTTTATTTATAATGATTTTAATTTCAGACTAGTTGTAAGCCCTTAGTTGGCTATTTATGTTATGATCTAGTTAGTTGTATTATATCTTTACTTATGGTTTTATTTATGACTTTGATACATTGAACTTATTAAATTTGAGTAGGATTATTTATTTTGTCTTGTGATGGTACCTATGATGGTACCTATGATGGCTTTACAATTATGTTTTCGCTGCAAATATGGTTAAGTTGGTTAATTTCATATTGCGGATCCATTTAATTTCATTATTAACACCTTTAAATATGGAGTTCTTCGGAAATCCAAATTTTGGGGTTGTTACACTAGATTTCATTTTCGAATGTGGCTTTAGATTTGCTTGGTGTGCATTTATATGGGTTTAATAAATGCCACCGAGAAATTAGTCCCAATGGGGTCAAAGGCCTTAGGGATACCCACATCATCAAATAAATAAAAAAATAACTCTAGTTGCTATGGGTATTTACCTTTTAGTTTTTCTTTTTGTTAGTTATATCTCATTGTTTAGGGCATGTTTGTGTACATGTAATTTCCGGGAAAAGTAGACATTGGCACATCAACAAAACTCATGATAATTAGATTCATAAGAAAATAATTTTTGATGGAGTTGGCAATACATATTTGGTGCAGAAATATTTTCTATAGTGAAACTGTGCTTTCTATGTTCGGTGCACCTATGGATTCTTCACCTACATTACCCAATTTTCGATAGTGAACGAGAGGCATGGAAATGAAGCATATATATATATATATGTGGGTTGGATTTTGCGAGGAATTTAATTCTGCCCCTCCCGTATGGAAAGTTAAAATCCATAGTTTTTGAAAAAAACATGGGCCCCACAAAATGTATTCTCCAAAGAAAATCTCTGCACTAAACATTTAAAAAATAACTTTTCCACATAAAATTACATTTTTTTCTTGGTTAAAAGTGACGTGCCCTTAGAAATCTTAAAAATTCAATGCCATTAAACAAATTTTCCAAATCTTTTTGTTAACCATAAAAGATGGAGTCAGTTTGGACAAGGAAACATTAAGTGGATTTCAAGACTCCATGGGAAATTGTACCCTTCTCTTTTGCTACTCTTCGGCTCTTCCAAACGCGCTTGGAGAACTATCAAAATGCCCATTCTAGCTCTTATGGTCAGCCACATGGGTACGCGAGTAGTGTCCAGGGGTGCATATGTTAAAAATCCTCAATATAAAACAAAAACGCCGTCTGGCTCAGGACAATGCTCGGGTATGTGTGACCAAATTTGCTACATGATAAGGTCAGGTTTATGTGTTATATCCCATTATCATTTGACAATAAATTAAATAAATTTAAATTATATATATATTAAAGCTCTAAAAATGGAAACCTATAGAGGGTGCCACATTAGCACCCTTTATTTTTCTTTTTTTCTAGAGCATCACGTCAATACTTCACAAAATTACACGTGGCGTGGCTTCCGTAAAATCTCTCCTATATCAACTAAAGCCAGCCTAAAATCTTTTTTCCACAATTTCAAAACCTTTTTCTCATTCTCCTAAAATATTTCTTCCTCATCCCTAAAATCTCTCCCTTTATCCATTTTTTTAAAACAATTCCTAAATCTCATCAGTTCCTCAATTCATAATCCATACTAATTTAATTCCTTTCATTTTTCTTTATAGTATCGTTATTTTTTATTTATTATAATTATAATTCTTAAAATTTCAATTTTGGACCCTAGCTTAGAATCATTTGTTGATTTTTTTAGAGTATCATGTCAGCTTCTATAAAATGGCACATGGTAGAAATCACTGAAATCTCTACTTCATTTTTTTTCCTTTACTCACAAGTAATTGACAATATTAATATACCCACTGTTTTTTGTTCAAAATTCAAAATACGCCTAAAATTTCATCTACATCAATTCAATTTATACTAACACCCCACATTATGTCCCTAATAGATTGAGATCTAACGGGATATAGTTTTTTTTTCTTTTCCTTTTTCCTTTTTTCTTTTTTCTTTTTTCATCTTTGAATGATATAGTTTTTAACCTTTTGCTTCCATCTGATTTTTTTTCTTTTTAATTGGTGATTTCATCCCATACATTTTTTCTATTTACAAAGCTTTTATAGGTGCAATATCATAATTTTAATATTAAGATAAAGAAAAAACATATCCAATTTTATTAAATTTTTTCATCTCTACCTTTTTATATGATTTTTTTATATCCTACCGTAGGAGGCCGCAGACCCAAAAAAGCCCACACAAATGGGGAGAGGAAGTCATGCTTTATTAGTTAACAAAATTTGTGCTTTTCTTTTCTTTATTTCCTTTATCCTTTTATATAATTTGATAAAACTATCAAATAAGCCCACTTTAGCTTCAATATGGTCTCTTAATTTAGTTTTTTATTAGAAAAGGCCACTAAATAATAATGATAATCCTTATTTTTAGGAATATAGCCAAATACATGTAGATCCTATAATTTTTTTTTGAAACAAGTATCACATGCCCAATTATTTTATTTTTTCATCAAGAAGGTAGCAAAATACAGATATTAACATCTCTCTAAAAATCATCATTAAACTACTAAATATCAAAAAGTATTTAGAAAGAGGAAAACAGTAATGGACTTCAACATAAACAATATTTATTATTATTATTATTTTGTTTTGGGCCCGGGCTTAGCACAGGCCTTTGTTGCTAGTTATATATATTAAAGCTACAAGAATGGAGGCCTCTGGAGGGTGCCACATCAGCACTCCTTATTTTTCTTTTTTTCTATAGCGCCACGTCAGCATCCTAAAAAATTACATGTAGTACCAGGAAATGATTAATTTCCCTAAAATCTTTCCATCTACTATTATCACTAAAATCTCTCACTCATCTATTTTTTTGCACATTTTTTTGTTGCCTAATCTTATTTGTTGCTTAAATGGTAGCATGATAATTTTTTTTGTGGGGCCTCTTTATAAAGATTTGGCATCAATTAAAATAAATGGCTCCATTTTTTTATAACAGTTCAGCTCATGATCAAATTATAATGCTAATTTTTTGTGGGGCCTAAGTTTAAAGATTTGACACCAATTAAATAGATGGCTCCATTTCTTTTAGGGCCATCAAATTATAAAAACTTTATAATACTTTCAAAATATGGAAGTAGGCCTCACCAAAATCATTTCCAGAGGATATGTCTCTGAGCCACCATTATATTATGAAGATGTCAAGTTTTTTAATAGTTATAATGGGCTCAACTTATACTCATTTGCAATTTGGTTTGGATAAATCTAAGCTCGTAACACTTACTTTTCCAATTTGATATTAAATGTTGTTTTATTTAATTTTTTTCTAAATGGTTTTCAAGTTAAATCAACTTTATTCAAGCAACTCCAAAGAAAAAGGTTAATGCTGCATTTTTTTAGATTATGAAAATGAAGCTTCTCAAGTAATTGTTGTATTCTGTTACTTGCTTATTTCTAATTAATTCTAGAGATAAGGATTTTGTGATTTTTTTCTTTGACATTTAACTTGGTGGAATAATGTTTGTATAATATCCTTTATTTTTCCTTTATTTTTCTAAGTAGAAAGTGAGCTTTTTTAATAAAATTTTTTGGGATTTAAGTAGATTCAAGTTACAAGAATTATTTCCTTTGAAGATGTTATTTTTTAATTTTATCGAGATAAATTCTCAATCATCATCATCGTCATTTCCTTTTTTGTAATTCTTTTTATATCAATTTTAAAGCAAAATAACATTAGTATTTTAATCTAATTCTAATAAATAAATTTGCTTGATAGATAATATATTTATCTATTATTTATTTATTTTTATCAATAATATTTTGAAGAATACAATAATATTTGATGTATTATTTTTATGCAGCAAAAACCTTTCAAATATCTATCTTAAGTAAGAACTAACAATGCAGGCTCGTGCTTAGCCTGGACCTATATAAAAAATTTATATAGTTTATTACAAAGTTTATAAAAATAATAAAAGTTCAGATGTTTATAAAATTTAATAGACTTTTGAATTTTTTTCTTTTATGTAAACCACGAGAATCATTCAGTGGGCTACTTACATTTTCAAACATTTTCTAATTTTCATTTTATTCATTTAGTACGCGGACTTTTATAAATATCCGAAATTTTGTATTTTTATAAATTTTTTAATAAACTATTTAATTTTTTTATGGAGGCCAAGGCTAAACACGGGCCTCCGTTGCTAATTCTATTTTATAGGCACTAATGTCTAAACCTATCTTTTACCAGTTTTAAGTTGAGTTTGGCCCTTAGATGTAAAAATTCTGAGTCGAAAAGGTAGAGCTCTGCACTGGGCCATATATTGAGAATTCGAACCACTTAAAGAGCAATGCTCCCACTATAAACGAAATGTTTCCAAATTTTATACCAATAAAGTTTGTCTCCACCATAAAACTGACAATATGATAAAATTAACATAAATAATAATGTAAAAGATTGTGTGAATGATGGCATGGTCAATCTTACTGTGGAGCCAAATCGTAATGCAGTAAAATTTGAAAACATTCCAACACGTTGCGTTCATTTTTAAGAGTTCAGCATTTTTAACAAGTGGACCCATTGTGGGTTAGACACTTACACTCCACACAGAGACTCCGGTTGTGGCCATCAAGATCATTTTTGCTAACCTTGGTCTAAATTCAAACTGCAGTGATTTTAAACCAGCAAGGATAACGGTCAAATTTGAGCGAGAGAGAGAGAGAGAGAGAGAGAGAGAGAGAGAGAGAGAGAGGATCTGACGCCCTGGAATCCAGATACTGTAGGAGAGATGGGAAGGCGAGGTAGAAAATCTGATGCCCAAAATTCGGATTTAGCAGCAGAGATGGGAAACGAAGAGAGGCGAGGAAGAAGGTCTCAAACCCTAAATCCAGAGACAGTGGGTGAGATGGGAAAGGAAGAGGGAGGAGGATTCTTCGCTTGCTATCTACTCAGTTCTTTGAGCCCTCGTCACAAAGGCCAAACCTATATTGGGTACTTCTTTTTCTTCTTCTTCCTCCTCTTCTTCTTCCTGCTTTAAGTTTTCTTGTATCTTTATTTAAGGTACCACTATTACTGATACATCTTCTTGTAGGGTTTGCTGAATCCAGCAAATACTACCAGAAAGGCCCTTCCTTTATGATTTTCGAATCACACCCAGTTTTCAAAATCCATTTCCAGTCAAGAAAACCATAGTCATTTCATCCTATAAAACTTTCTTGGGTTTGATTCATGAAATCCAAGCATACCCCACTTGCTGTGTTCTTTTTATTCATCTTCTTCTTCTCTGGTTCAAATCGTTCTCCTGCAATTTATTTTCTGTCGAGAGAAACTAGAAATTCATATGATATGGTTTTTGGGTCTTTCTAATTATGCGATCAGATCCACCCTCATAGATGAGGATTCATAATTGTATAAAAAGAACACCCCAACTTCGACAATTTAATTTATATAGTAGCATCTTGATTTCTGAAAGTTCTGTAGTCTTGGTGATCAGATCTAACATGATAATTTTCTGATAGAAGACATCCATAATTTTCTGATAGAAGACATCCATTTGGATGAACCTTGGAACAGATTTTGGTCAGATCTGTTTTCTTTTGGATCAGTTTTTTTCTGAAAAATTCACAATTATGTGGATGGAAAAAGGCAGAGAAACCTAATTGATTTTGGTTCTTGTTTTGGAAACAACCCCAATCTGTGGCCCTGCCAGATAAAACACAATTCTCCAAACTAACCTGAGCTTGATCTCTTAAACTAATCAAGGTTTAAGATTATGTTAGGCAGGTCTCATACTACGATTAAGAGCTAGATTGAAGTTAAAGTTGACACAGTTCTCTCAATTGCATTTTTATGAGCTTAGAAAAAAAATATATTATTGTGGTTGATGTTTCTGAGATATGCATCCACCAAATTTAAGTCTATTGAGAACCTTAACAGGTTTTAGAAAATGTAATTGTGCAATTTCAGGACTGATTAAAATTATTTACATGGTTCTATTGCTTATGTAGGTTTACAGTCAATCCTAGGCGCCGAATCAGGCAGCATAATGGTGAAATAAGATGTGGTGCATGGAGAACGAAGAGGAAACGCCCGTGGGAAATGATTTTATGCATATTTGGCTTCCCCTCAAATGTGTCAGCTCTACAGGTTATATAATGTTTGCTATTCTTATTTTAGGAACAATATCCCATTTGGATTTTAATTAAAATAGATGGGAAGGATAAAGGCTCCAATGATAATGATTTTTCTATCAGTCTAAGCATACTTTAGTTGCCATTTAGTCGAAGGTTAATAGAAAAGGAAACAAACAATTCAAATCATACTTGATGAGGGCCAATATCCTGTTGACTTGGCCAAGTGCTAATTTTTTAACAATTTTATGTTTATCACCATATTCTTAAGAATGAAGCATTGATTTAAAAGATTTCTAAGTACAGTACCATGTTGTGATTCTGAGTGCTAAAATACAGTTTCATTTGAACTCATAAGTGCCAAGTTCAATATCAACTTCGGTAAACTCGATTGAGAAGTTTCTTTTTTATTTTCTTTTCTTTTCATTTCAGGGGTTTCTCCATAACTGCATAATTTACCATACAAGGTCCACACACAACCCTTGATGTCACAAGTTCTTTGATTATCACTCCCAGCCCCAGGTTATTTGATCTAGAATGGTGGACTCTGTCCAATGTTTAAGCTATCCAGCTGGTTGATTTGTACCCCTATGTAGATAGCATGTCCCAAAGAAAGCCATATTGGAAAACCTGCATCCATAAATTCCCAGCATGTTGATAGATGATAAAGGGCAAAACAAAAGGGTCAAATGTCCAAATGCTTGGATCCACAAGCACCCACCACCCCCCAGTGGGCCCACACCCACACACTATCCATGATAGGGCTGTCGGATGAATTGTCTGAATCACAAACCCATGGGCCTAAATGTAGCTAGGATCAAACAGTTCCTCTAGTGTGACCTGGCAGCACTGTAATTTCAGCAAGGCATTGTCTTCTAGTGTGATTTTGCTTCAATTTCAGCATGGAATTATCCCTTGCAGTTTGAATGGGCATGGCAGCATCCTAGAGAGTCCCTAGCAGTAAGAAAAGCGGCCGCAAGCTTCAAATCACTATCAGGGATTGCCAATAAAATTAAACTTGCTTACACAATGCTCACCCTTCCAGCCTGGCAGAAGTAAAGCATCTTTCCCTCGTCTCCTTTGTCTGCTTTTGTTTCATTTTTTTGTTCATACTTTCATATGATTTGATAATGGTTTTTTCCTTTCAGCTTAAACCTCACCATAAATTTCTTTTCGACAAAGTATATGAAGTACACCGCTGGCTGCCCGACCTTGCCACAACGGATGCATGCCCAGTTTCGTTCCATGGATGAACTTCCTTGCTACATGGGAAGTCAGATTTTAGACCAAGAAGAGGATTTTGACGAAGATGAAGACTGCAATGACGATGAGCATGAGACAAATACAATGGATATATCAGCAATAGAGAGTGTTAGTCATGACATTGAAAAGGAGACATCACATGATCTCTTTCCTCAGCAGATGAATTTCCTGGTTTGTTCCATGGATAAACCTCCGTGCTCTATGGGAAGTAAGCTTTTAGGTAATGAAGATGAAGATTGCAATGACAACAGGCGTGGGATAAAAGTGATGGATCTACCAGCTACAGAGAGTGGCAGTCATGACAAAGAAAAAGCAGCAGCACATGATCTTAATCCAGTGATTAAAGACTTCAATTTCAGAGAGCCCCCCACAACTCCAAGAGTTCAATCTTCTATTGAATTTACAAGTTCTCATCGCAAGGAAATTTTTGGGTTGAATAAAGAAGTAAATGTGGGATGGTCAACACAAGTGTTGATTCCACGAGCAGATGATAATCCTCCATCCATAAATTTTCTCTCACCCAGAGTTACTGTAACAAGTATTCACCCTGGAGATGATTTTTCTCTGTCAGTTATTAATCTTCTGTCTCCAGAAGGAGGTCTGCAAACACCATTTAGTTGCAGAATTCGCTCCTTTCATAAGCAGGCATCAACTCATCCTGAGACTATCGATATAACAGACTCGCCTATTTTCATTCAACTGGATGAATAAATATTGCAAAGATTCTTCCCTCGTTGTTTTATTAATAAGAAAATTTTCTTCTATTCTGTTTGAGTGAATAAGTTCTCTTGTTCCATTGCTGGGGATTCTAGACACACTCTTTTTCTCGCATAATTTTATATTTTTGGGTGCCAAGGTGGCTGGACCCTTGAGAGACCAAACCTTGTATTATGTGCTTGTATTTATTTTCTTCAGGGGAGATGTTGGAGAACCATTTTGGGATGAAAAATTTACCACCCACTCTTTAGACAGCATGCCCCAAACAAGCATCCTCCATGACCCTCGCGGAGACTGTCTAACACAAATGTAAAATGGTAATAAACGTTGCCTTTGCTTTTTAAACACAATTTAGGGAATTGAATATGTTTGAAAGACATCTTGAAACTGCTACATACGTACAACTTCAGGTTTCTGTTTGCTAGGGATGAAGCATTTCTCATTCCTTTTAATTATTTACTGGTAAGTGGGTGGGCTGCTGGCACCATCATAGTATTTGGCATCCCATGATTCTGTTGTTTTCCTTGATCAGATCTCATCAAAAGGGGGAACTGCATTGAAGACTAATTGACAATGGCTGTAGATTGTTTCAGAAAAGGAGCAATTTTAGATGCATCATCTAAGAGATTCTACAGTCTGTTCAGGCCAAGAATCATGTATATGTGTACCTCCCCTATCTTTCATGATGTGGATCATTCATTTATAATGACCGCCCGGACATCATTGGTGCAACGTATATCCTCTCAAGCGAATGGTCCACAATTTTCTGACTCCAAACGGAAAAAAAAAATAAATAAATAGCTACTTTTAACCGTCCACAATGATCAGGTGGTTACAAATGTCTTGATTTGGAAGGATGACGGATGATGGGGCCTGTTTGTATGAAACACCGGATGAACAGAATTTAGATTGTCAGGGTAAACCTGTTACAACAGAAAAAGAGATGGAAAAAAGTTATACGTCATGACCTGCGTTTCATCATTATGATAATGAATGAGCACGATCATTAATCCAGACCATCCAAATCACACTAGTGCGGCCCAAAATCACCCGAAAAGTTATTCTGCCGAACCTGTTGAATTCAGATTTGTGACTATTGTCTTCCTTCATCACTTCATATGCATAAACAAGCTGGCTATGTCTTCTACAAGCCGCCCAATTTGCAGCTTTGAAGAAGAATCTGTGGAGCATGCTCTTTTTCTATGTGAGCAATGCTAGAGCTGTTTGGTTTGGCTCTTTCTTGAATTTCTGTCCCATGTGGATAGGAATATTGTATCATTGAATGGAGTAAGCTTATGGAGTTGAAGGATGAACTTGGATTGCAAAAGGATGTCAATTTTCTGTTGCGCCAATTTTCTATTGCTCTCGAGAGAAGGTGGGTGGTGTGGAAAGCTACGAACAACTTCATATTTAGAGTGAAATCCATTTGCCCCCCTGAAAACTATTGCTTTGGTGAATAATTTATTTAATATCAACCTTTTTAGGGGTTGGAAAAGAATCTTCCCCCTCGCCGGCCATATCTCGAGATCAATTTCTTATGATTCGAATGGAAAGATCATGATTTATACAAACACGACATTCAGAGCTGAGGATGGTAAGTCTTCTTATGGCTTTTGTACGATGAATAATATCCCTTTTCTCTCCAGGTGCTCATTATGGGCCAAGAGTCTCTTCCTCTATAGAAGCATAAGCACGGCTATCCTCTTTGCATTAAAAGAAGCTTGTAACAGAGATTCTCCAAGCTCATCATTATGTCGGATGCCGAATCGCTGAAGCCATTAAAGGGAAAGAAAATTTGGCTCTCAAGCCTATTGTTTTGGGCATTAAGGTTGCGTTTGGCGTCATGCTATTCGGTTGTTCTCATATTTTTACGAAATAAATATATAGTATTTTGAATTTTGGTTTCCTTAAAAGGATTTTTAAAATTTTGACCCGTTGACATAAGACACTCAAAACAAGACAATTCGCTCGCACAATTATTTCATGCTTATTTCCGGTAACTCTACTACTAAAATTTTAAAGTAGGTCAAATAATAGCAATCACAAAAGATAGGCTCATATTATAAATACTAATTTCTTATAATGATGAGACTACATTATAATTAATTTGAGTGTGGGCCCTATTTTCTAATTTTTAAATGTGGCTTATATGGTCAAAAAAATATTATCTTTCAAAAAATATTTAATCTTTCAAAAAGATATTTAATCTTTTAAAAAAATATTTAATCTTTCAAAGAAGAATCACAAAAGGTGAAGTTACATGGTAATTCCTATGAATGTGGCCCCATGTTCTAATTTCTATATATGGGTTATATGGTAAAAAATATTTAATCTTTCAAAAAATTATATTTAATATTAAAAAAATTATTTAATATTTCAACAAAAATATTTAATCTTCCAAAAAAATCTAATCTTTTAAAAAAGTATTTAATCTTAAAAAAAATTTAATCTTTCAAAAAAATTTTATTCTTTAAAAAAATCACAAAATATATAATATTTCAAAAAAACTTTATCATTTTAAAAAATTATTTAATCTTTCAAGAAAATATTTACTCTTTCAAAAAACTATTATAATTTTAAAAAATGGGCACCACATTGTAATTTCTAAATGTGAGTTCTCTCTACAAAATCACAAAAAATGTGGCTCCACTTTGTAATTTTCAAATGTGGGCCATGTAGTCACAATCACAAAATGTGGACCTAGATTATAAATCCTATAAAAATAGGCCATTTTCTAATTTCTAAAGGTGTGTACGATGCTATAATTTATAAAGATGGATCCCATATTTATATTAAAAAAAGTAAGCCCCCATTTTAATTTTTATAAAGGTAGGCCCACTTTATAAATCCTATGAATATGAGTCACATGTTCTAATTTTTAAACGTGGGTGCTATATTGTAACTTTTACAGGTGAGTCTCATATTTGAGATCCTATAATACTCTTGCTTCCATTTGTTGCAGAAAATTTTTTACACCGTTACTAAAGAAGTTTTGTATGGCAAATTTTCATAAGGATATTTTAATATAATATTGCCAAACAAGTTTTACAAAGTTTAGTTTCGGCACAATCCGGTCTGAGCACAATCAAATTTGAGCATAAAATTGAAAACAACAAGTGAATAATGCCAAACAGCCATAAATCGTTTGTCATTTCTTGTGCGGGCCCTAAATCGTTTGTTATTTCTTGTGTATCAGTAGTGTTTTCCTGCCCCTAGGTATGCTGTGGAGACTGCCCATCAGTTAGCCAAGTACGGTTCTTGCCTTGGCAAGAGATTTTGTTGGAATGGTGATTATCCTAACCGAGCCGAGTGACGGGGCAATTGGTTCCCTTGTAATCCCTATATTGTTGTCTGCTGTGGTCTTTTTGTTAATGAATCTACTTTTCTTGAAACAAAAAAATTTTCATTTGGATCACCTGATTTTATTCGCCACCTCTTATCAAAAGTTGATGCATCAACTCATCGCCATACCTATGTTCTCTTTTTGCGTCCTAGCTGTAAATGCAAAGTTTCAAACCCAGTTGGACTGCAATTTCAGATTTCTCAACTTGTAACCAAGGTGGGATGCTATCATGACCTTCTTAAGAACTACGGTTTGAATATTTAATGGGCGTACAAGAAAAACTGAGAGTTGCTGAACATGAAAATTACCTATGTTTTTAAAGAGAAAAATTACCTGGTTTTGTCACCGTCAACAAATGTACAAGTCCCTGTTTTTGAATTTCATACATAGGTGGCCACTACTACCATACGTGATTAAAATTGAAGGAAAGTGTTTGGTCCAAAGCGGGGCCAAAGAAAGATCAATCAACAAACCCATCAAATCAATCATCTGGGTAACGTAACCATTATAATTTAGGGCAGCAGCATCTATTGCTGCCGAGGATGACTATAAATCCAAAATTCTACTCTAAAGACATTTCAATGCATCTAAAACCTAACAGGACTCACTCTCATAAAGGACCCAGAATCAGAAGGCAAATTTAATTTGAGTTGCATTTCCTAATAAGAGTCAGTCATAGGAAGCGAAGGATTTCAAAATATTCAAAATGTATTGCAGTCTCTTCTTAAAGCAGTAACCAACCACACGTACAACAAAGACCTTTTCGGTAGAAGAAAAGATAAAATTAAGTTCAGTTAGGGCCAAATGCATTTCAAGCGCTACACATCAGTTCTAAAAGGGGCCCCACTGCCGAACCTTAACAAACTCCTGATGAATCTAGCAATCCATCAGCTTGATAATAGAGCCAATGCTAATTCATGCAGTGATGACCTTTCTGTGCAGTTTGGATTTGGGGAATGCAGGCCCTCGAGAGAGATGCACTGTATTATTCAGAGGGCACTATACTAAAGAGTGAAAAAAGGGTAGCCCAATGCACGAGGCTCCTGCATAGCAGGGTCTGGGGAGCGCAAGATGTACCCAGCCTTACCTTCATTTTGAAGAGGCTATTTCCGTGACTTGAACCTGCATCCTCTAGGATGCTACCGGTAAGCCTTTTATTGTTGGGCCAAGCCGTCCTTCAAAGTGGCCCCTCGAGAAGAGTCTAGCCCAGCAATATAGTTACGCAGGCTCAGATTTAGATAGATAATAATTTATCGCATGTGTGTTTCTTTATGCATAAATCACAAGTTGATACAAGAAAATATAGCTTTTTACAGATCACGCATTTTGCTTCATTGTGGCAGTATAGAATATATTGGTCCAGGGGAAGTATGCATCTTTTGTGCATACAGGCAAATCTCTTCTGCTCAGATTCAATCAGAACACAATCAAGAACAGCCATCCATAAAAGCACGACCAGTGCAAAGAGTTCACAAAGCAGCAATAGTCTTAACATAAAGTCACATCAACACACATTTCAGAAACATATAGAGAGCAATAGATATAAGAAAACAATAGAAAATTAATTATAACGGGGAACAATCTTTTTGCCTAAAACTATGACTTCTGAAGTAGCTTCTGATATTCCAACGTGTTGTCCATAAAAAACATACCCTTAAGACTGTGGTTGATGTTGCTGATTGCCTTGCCAAGCCCAAACAATGTCCTTCAGTGCAGGCCTCAACTCCTGTTTCCATAGCTTCTGATATTCCAATGTGTCCCCGCTGGACTTTTTCATTTCCACCAAATGAAATGATGGTGTGACCTCAAAGATCTCTGCATCAATTGAGAGAACCCCCTTTTTTCCTTCCTTTGATCCCTCCAATTTCAGAATCCCTTCATCCTTCTTTTTCACTTTCAACTTGAGTCGCTTCGCAATTTCCTCCAGCTTTGAAATGATGGTTGAAGCAGGCTGCTTAGAAGTGAATCGTGCTTCTTTCCTACAGTCGGTTTCTTCAAACAATCCAGAAAGATCAAATCCAGCGGAAAGGGAGATGATATCAAATGCATTCAAGTTTGTTGGTTTCAGTGAACCTGTTTTACACTCCGTATTGCCATTATCAAATGAAGCAAACACTACACCAGTGTCAAGAGGAGCCAATTCCTTGGTTTCTGTTTCGTTCTTTATTGATTTTACTTCAAACCCCTTTTTGAACCAAGAGTTCTCTTTGATCTTCGCAATTGATATCCTAGTGCTTGGGTTTGGATCCAAGATCTTTGACATCAGCCTTCGCACTTCAGACGGAAACCAATTAGGGCATTTAAACTCTGCTTTGCCAATCTTCCTGTACATCTCCATCAAATTTGGATCATGGAAAGGAAGATAACCAGCCAAAAGAACAAATAAGATCACTCCACAGGACCAAATATCAGCTTTTGCACCATCATATCCTTTTCTATTGATCACTTCAGGAGCAACATAAGCTGGAGTCCCACAAGTCGTGTGGAGTAATCCATCTTGCCGCTTACATTCTGCCAGGGCACTCAACCCAAAGTCTGAAACCTTTAAGTTCTCATTCTCATCTAATAGCAGGTTTTCAGGTTTTAAATCTCGGTGATAAACGCCTCTGCTATGGCAGAAATCCACAGCACTAGTCAACTGCTGGAAATATTTCCTGGCCACATCCTCCTTGAGCCTACCCTTGGATACCTTGTTAAAGAGCTCACCACCTCTTACATATTCCATAACAAAGTAAATCTTGGTTTTGCTAGCCAAGACCTCGTAAAGCTGCACAATATTTGGGTGTCTGACCAATCTCATCACTGATATTTCACGCTTGATTTGCTCAATCATTCCTACCTTCAAAACCTTCTCCTTGTCAATAACCTTGATGGCAACGCTCTGACCGCTTTTTAGGTTCCTCGCATGGTAGACCTTAGCAAATGTACCTTGCCCCAATAGCTTTCCTAGTTCATACTTTTGCATCAAAATGCCCCCTTTATTATCCATTCCAACTATACTTAAACGAAGATGCAAAACCGTACTATCCTCTCCCGCTATACAATCAATTTACACAGGCGGGAGTTTCAAGACTCCCAAAGCTCAACCGTCTTCACAACGGTCGTGATTCAAGACAACTGGTTTTTTATAACTCAGAGCTCCATTGTGCACTTGGGCACCAAGCACAGATGACCAAACTGCTTGCTCTTCAGTCTCATCAAGGATGAACCAAGTGAGCTCATGCAGAGCTACAAGCACAGTGGCATCACAGAAGGGTTTCTCCGCGCTTAAACACATTTTTCAGCATTCCCTGATGCTTAGTCTTCAATGAGAAAATGCTGAAGAGATTAGACAACACCTGGATTTGGAAATTTAGCAAACTGGAGGAAGAAAAGAGCAAATGATCAGAGTCCAGATCCCAACCAAAATTATGACAGGATATAAACATCGGTGGAATTATTAGCAATTCACAGGACAGGAGGACAAAAGCTAAAACTTGTTAAGTTAAAATGAAAATGATGAAAGTTCATGAAAAGGGGAAAAAAATATACAACACTCCCGAGAAATCAAATTTGGAACGTAAAATAATACCAAAGAGAAGAAACTCAACAAAAAACTCACTGCAGAGATACATAAGAAAGTATTACTATTTCCTTAGTCTTAAGTTTCAAAAGACTTATCAGAACCTAATCCTGAAAATGAAGGAGATCATCTCCAAAGTGTTGATCAGAAGTGACTGAATTACAGGACCCCAACTTGAGAAAGTCATATAGCCTAAAAGACAAATTGGCAGGCCAGAATAAGCACAAACCTGCTGAAGGAATGGATCCACTGCTGCGTAGGGCACAAATTTCTATGCCACATGTTTGCTACCATGACACATGGTATGTGGCTTATGAATTTGATGACCAAACCATATATCGTGAAGCTCAACCACTGATTTGTAATTACTAGAACTAATCTTTCTCTAACAGTGGGGTCAATGGAACACCTCTCTAACAGTGGGGTCAATGGAACACAGCCTTTTACCCATTTCCAGTAGTGGTCTAGTATGCCCTTTTGTACACCATTCAATGATAGACATTTTTATTATCGTCGTACTTTTTTGCAATACACCTAGGTAATAGTAGGAACCAGGGAATAAACAATTATGCAGTGAATGCTACTGGGATGTATTGTTTTGACATGGGATTCTGTAGTGAATGCTACTGGGATGTATGGTTTTGACATGGGAGAACACAGGCCTCAGAAAATTTTATCCCAATGTAAGCAGTGGATCCCATCCTCCAAATGATGGCTAGCAAATGGACAGACAAAAGAAAAACCAATAAGTGAACGCATTCAACAGAATAAAAGAGAAAACAATTGTTTGGTGTGATTTCGAGATACTACATCCATAGCGAGCAATGAATATATATATATGTATGTATGCATGCAAATAAAATAATGGAAAACCCTGGAGCAAAAAACAGAGATACTGGCTCACTAATAAAAGAATGAAAAAAACAACAGAGATACTGGCTCACTAATAAAAGAATGAAAAAAGAAAAGAAAAGAAAAGAAAAGAAAACACACATTTTTCCTTTTAAAATAGTTAAATGATGCCTGCAGTAGTTCCTGGATTTCAATATAACACAGAAGACAGTGATAACAACTTCAGGTCTACAGAATGAATATATATATAATAATGAAGAAAAGAATCCTTTTAGAATAGATGAAGAGATCTACAGACTTTTGCAGAAAAAGAAGATAAAGGTGAGGTTTGATCAGAAGCTCCAGTTTTTCACATAAATGAATGAAGATATTTATCATTTATCACCAGAAAGAATGAAGAAATCAGTCAACCATATATTATTAAAAAAAATATAAAGACAAGGGAGGAGCATAACCAACATTTTCTAGGGCATTTGTTAGAAAAAAATGGTGACATTCATTAATAATACAAACAAATTTGGAAGAAATTTATTTTAAAACAACAAATCATTATATATATAGGGCTTTAATCCGATGAGAAGTTTTCTCGTACACCTACCGTGAGAACTTTTTTATGGGGCCTACTTGTCAGTCTCATTTGGGGATGGGACCGGGGGGATGGAAAGATCTATATAAGATTATCCCAAATATTAAGTTTGGCCTCAATCACACGTCCCTAACACTTTCATTCATAACCTACAAATCCAGTCCATTCGGATTAGCACACAGTCGATCCAACGGTCCAGTAAATTCGGATTTAATCGAAACTTGGGACATGTGACTATTAGGGGGGACCTTGTGTATTGCAAGATTTGGATTGGGTGATAGATGAGCCCCACTTAGACTTCTCATAAAATAGTGGTGAAAACTAGTTCTCATAGGATTATTTTCCATATATATATAATTATATATATACATATGTGGGGCCTCTTCTTGTACATCCATCCCTTGTAGACTTTTTGTGCACACTCCTCCGTAGGGCCCACTGTAGAACCTGCCAAGGGTTGAGACCAGTGAATGGAAAGATCCATGTGAGATCACCTTACATATCAAGTTTGCCCCAAATCACATGTCCCTAACCCCTTCTTCAGTGGCCTAGATATCCATTCCATTCAGATCGGTGTACAGTTGATCCAACGGTTCAGTAAATTCGAATCTGACCGAAACAAGGGGTGTGTGCCTATCAGGGGTCCCCAGTGTGTTGCAAGGTTTGCACTGGGTGGTAGATGGGCCCCACCTAGGGTTTTCACGAAAAAAAATGGTGAGGGATGAATGAGTACGAAGATTCGCCTTTATGTATATAACAAAAACATCCGAAAGCCCCAACTAAGTAAGATTTAACACAATCACGAACATGAGTCGAACAGCATGGTTAAAAGGTGCTTATTGCCTAAACCCTTGGGTTGCGAGTTTCTCCGCTTTGCTTATTAGATAATAATAATAATCATAATAATAATCCAGATGGAAGCATCACATTCTTCAGAAAAAAAAAAAGCAAGATTTTACGAAGAAGTGAAAAGTTTGATGCTCACATCTATAGAAACAACAAAATGCCAAATGGAAATCAAGTGATAAAAATTCATGACCAGATTCACAAAAATGTACAACATGAGTAGGAGTAAACAGAAAAAAAAAACCTTCATTTATGAAAAACACCATCTAAATGGAGAGTTTTCATAGCATATTTCAATTGCAATCTTTCAATTAAAGGCAAAACGCATAAATCTTCACAAAATTATGATGAGATTAGCTAGTAACAGATCAAGTTGAGAATGAAGCTGAATCAGCAGAACCATACAAAAAATCACGACTTCATTAACATAGGAATGCAAAGATCTTCAAATACAGAGGCTTTTCAACCATCAGAATCATCAAAGAGATGTTAAAATCCGAGACATCAACTCAAATGTCTGAAGCACAACCAGAAATCAACGAGAATCCCAACAACTACACTCTTTTCAGCATCAAAGCAGGAAAAATGAAAAAAAAAAAGAGATGATCTTTCAAAGAAACAACAATCACAAGATCCATAAGACGACAGAAGGTGCAAAAAGGAAAACCTTAGATGCGAATTTCAACAGCAAAAGATCTGAAATTTCTCTCGCTCAAGAAGAAGAAGAAGAAGAAGAGGAGGAAGAAAGAGAAAGGCACTGTAACCGATGATTCGAACCTTTAAAAAAGAACAAGAGGTGGGGATGGAGCAATGTTTGGCCTTTTATGCTTTTACGGATGGCTTCTATGCCCCTTTGTATTCAAAGCCTAGCAAGACCCATGGGATATTCTAATATTCCTTTCTTATTTTCATTTTTAATGATGTGGCGTGGATATGTACCAAAATACCACTGCCGCTATACAGAATTACAAACAAGGAAGGCGGCACAAGAATTTGGTTTTTATTTTTTATTTTTTATTTTTTTTTATTGTTTTGATTTAGGCATCTTTTACCCGCCCAGCCTTTGGACCTTTCACCTCCAGTCCAGAAGTTATCTGATTCTGACGAGCAAAGACTTTTTTTTAGGAGTACATACATGGCTATACACATAATGTTCGGATGACGAAAGTCGAATTTGAGATCTTGGGGAGCATATCCAGGGCTTAAACTAATTGAGCCACCACTTTGACAACCTTAAACTATTGAGAATCTTGATTGTTCAACTTTCTCTATGATTTAAAAAATTCTTTTTTGTTATAAATTTACTGGGTTGATAGTAATTTTTTTAAACTAAATGCAAATCCTCAACGAGAAATCTCTATTGAAAGAGGAAAGTTTTGTTTTTTTTTTCTTTTTTGGTAGAATTTTATAAGAGGAAAGTTAGTAGAGTTTTTTTGGGGTGCCTAACTTGCCTATTAATGGTAACAAGGCTTTTAAGACCTGGCCAATTACTATGGAAGCAAAGGATTCCTTGAATCTTCTATACAGCCATTGTTGTATGATAAAAACAAGATCTCTGCTTAGAGAGCCAATTGAAGTCGTTTAATGGAACTTTTGTGTTTGGCAAAGAGTTTAAAGAAACTTATTTTTCTTTGCCAAACTTTCTTCTTCTGCCGTAACAGACAGTAGTGCATATCTCCCCCAAAATTGCAACTTTAATATTCAGACTTTGGACTGTTAATTACTTGCTGCAAATTAAGTTGCGGGTGCATTTGTCATATGCCAAAAATATAATCCTTTCAATAAAGCAGACAATGCGTTTGATATGCTTTTTTAAGATGATTAAAGAGAAAAACTTTCTTTTATGAAATTTCAGTATCAACATACACATGTAACTCATAAGAATTTTCAGGGAAAAAAAAACTTGTAATAATGAGTTCTAATCAAAAGATTATTGAGGAGGTAAAAGGTGAAAAATATAAAGTGGAGATTCGCATGTGAATGAAAGGAAGAGCTTTTCTTCTTTGGGATGTGGATAGTCTAATATTTTTGTGCTATTTGTTTCGTAATTAAATTTTTAGGAATTCTAAGTTTTTGTTTATATATGTAGCTGGTCCTAACATACTTGAACACATATTTAAGTTCTAAAAAAAGGTCAAAGCTCCATCTATATTGTTACATTAGGCTCTTTACCTCTCACCTCATATCTTTTACTACTGATTCATCTAATAATATTTTAGGAGTGCTCATTTGATTATAAATTCATAGGTATTTGATTTCTATGTATTCTATGAAGATAATGGGGCCCTTCAATTCCTATGTATTTTATGAAGATAATCAGGCCCTTTGATCCAAGTTGGGTTTAGGCAAGGTTGTGCGACAAACATTACAGTGGTCGACCTAATTTGACCCGTTGCCGCCATTCTCTTTCACCATTGGATTCAGGCTTATTAATATATGCCGCCATGGTTTCAAGATATGAATAATTAATTTTAGGTACATATCACTTAGATTGAAGTAATATTTGAGCAGGTTTGTACACAACGTGAAGGCATTTTTGTACGAGCTAAGTTATGTCAAATGAATACGACATCTACCGTTCAAGCTGTGGTCCACAGTTGGTTAGGGCGCTTGGTGTAACTGCCTGAGTGTATGAGTTCTAAATTCTAATCCTTTTTATAGCAAAAACATTTACTAATCTAATCTCTACTCACTATTACATTAAAATATCTAAAAAGCTAAAGTTTAAAGCTGATAAATCAAACTTTATAGGGTGAACATACAAAAATAATAATTAAATAATTCCCCCTTTACTTTTTTTTGGCTAAAAGTGGGTATCCCGGCCTTTTTGGTAAGACTAATCCCTTTAGGCTTGGGGGAGCCGCGTAAATCCCCTAGAGCTCTAGTGTGGTAGTGCAACTTAAACTTATACTCTCTGGGAGTAATAATCTCCCGCTTATTTGAAATTGAATATAGCTCTAGTGTGGTAGTGCAACTTAAACTTATACTTTCTGAGAGTAATAATCTCCCGCTTATTTGAAATTGAATAAAGGAAAGATTGAAAATGAATACCGCCATCACTTTTGTTATTCAAATCTCAAAAAAATAAAGGTCCCTTCACTCCATTGAAAAGGCAAAGCAAAGTGGAATATTTTGTCATAGCAAAAAATTTCTTTTGTTTGGCACAAACACTTTTTAGAGGAAAGCACAAAAATATGCTCAATTACCTATGAATATATGGAAGAAGCATTTTTGGAGAGTAGGAAACAATATTGCAGAAATAGAGAAGTCTAGAGTTATTTTCCAAAAGACTGAGATTACATAAAATGATTTGTATGATAGAAATACCATCGAAAGATCAAAGATACATTGATCTACCGCAAATCAACATTTGATAGTTAAATTTGTATGTGTGTTTGTTTCTATATAGGCCTCATCTGGTGCATGCTGGGTGCACCGAGCATCAGTGTGCACCTGGCAATGGGGTCCACCTATGGCCCCCACTAGGGGCGGGGGGAGTTTGCAGATCTGGGTGGAGCCATTCTTTCTTCAAAGAATTAGACCCATTCAATCATCTTAAACCTATAATTTGGGGTCTACAAGTTTAATCTATTTGGATGGGTATACAATTAATTTAGCAGTCCAATTTAATTCGGATGGATACAAACCCCAGAGATATGTAAAACTCAAGGAGGGGTATGTGCGTGTGGTTCAGCTGAATATAACATGGTTGGGGGGGGGGGGGGGGGGGTGACACTATGGGTGCACACTTTGCATGCAACATGCAAAGGATAAGCTTTGTGTGTGTATATAGAAAATGCCTAATTTTAAAAATGTTTCTTTTTTCGCCCCTCTTTTTTTTCATCATGAAGTTCATCATGAAGTTCATCTAGTGCATGCTGGGTGCACCGAGCATCAGTGTGCACCTGGCAATGGGGTCCACCTATGGCCCCCACTAGGGGCGGGGGGAGTTTGCAGATCTGGGTGGAGCCATTCTTTCTTCAAAGAATTAGACCCATTCAATCATCTTAAACCTATAATTTGGGGTCTACAAGTTTAATCTATTTGGATGGGTATACAATTAATTTAGCAGTCCAATTTAATTCGGATGGATACAAACCCCAGAGATATGTAAAACTCAAGAAGGGGTATGTGCGTGTGGTTCAGCTGAATATAACATGGTTGGGGGGGGGGGGGGGGGGACACTATGGGTGCACACTTTGCATGCAACATGCAAAGGATAAGCTTTGTGTGTGTATATAGAAAATGCCTAATTTTAAAAATGTTTCTTTTTTCGCCCCTCTTTTTTTTCATCATGAAGTTCATCTTGAGTTAATTTAGTCTTTTCACATACTGTTCCTTAACAATAGTCACAAGTCTAAATTTGACACTCATTCAAATTTTCCTCACTATTAAAATAAAATCATAAGAGAAATGATGCCTCTAGCTAAAACCATTGAATTTTAGGAATCAAAGGTCAAAATGATCTCATAGGATCCAAATTTTACATATTGATAGAACCGATATGATATGATATGATATAATATAATATAGAAAGTGATAGATTTGGGAGGACTTCTAAACATACACTAGTTTGGATTCACTTTACACCTCCCTAAAAAAATTAAGAATCCCCATACTAACTCCGCCATAGTCTTTGCCTACATACTTTCTCTCTCCCTCCTCTCCTTGTCCCTCTTACTCTTATTGTCAGGAGGGGAAGAGAGAGAGAGGGGACTCCCCTCCGCCAGAGGAGCTAGTTGGCGGCAGGAGGAGAGGTGGGGAAGGGGGGAAGGAGGGAAAAAAAGGAAAGTGTGTACAAAGATAGAGATAAAGGTGTGGAGATATTTTAAAAATTTTTGAAAGTGTGTACATCTAGGTCGAAGCTCCCATAGTTTTAGGCCTCTTAGCATCCCTCCAAACCGTAATCAAAGTCAAAACCGGGAGCTTGTCATTTCACCATGCCTTGGTCCCACGATTTGCCATATGCGCAGCTGGATCAACGATTAACCTCATTAATTATATGACATTTTGTTCTTTGTTGGAAGGAAATGATTTCAAATTATTCCCTGCACCTAGAATGCACTACCACTTTTTTTTAACTATACATAGACTAATTCCTTTTAATGTATAGCTAACAATCAATTTGGCTATCATGGTGACCATGGCCCACATTGCCACGCTACCCATGACCTTTTATTATTATTATTATTATTTTTTGGGGCAATGTCCTTTCATGATCCAATAAAAAACTCTGGAGGTCTCTATCCATTTTATTTATATGATCATATTTAATTAATCTCTTAAAAATACTGGATTAATTAATTGACTATGCGTTTTAATGATTGTCAACTAATGGTCTTATGTGAGGAAGGCTTCTAATAGAGAGCTACCGTACACGTGTCCTATTGAGGGTAGTTTTTGTTTTATTTTGCAGACACAATGTGGCGTTTGCAGAGGAATCTCAGGAGACGGAACCAAAAAGGCCAGTAGAGAACAGATTAGTGTGGTAAATTACATAAATGCCCAAGGAGAGTTATGGGTAGTTTTGTCCTTTCAGTTGCATTCTTATATCTATATTTCAAAATTCTTTCCTGGGTGATGAGGGATCCTGGGGTCCTGTTCCCACCATATTCCAGTGCAACCAAATTCCAGATGTGGGGCCCACTAGTGAGTTCCCCACCTGAAGAGAAAAACTTTGAAGCTCAGAGACCATGTCTAGCAGCAGTGAATTATTGTAGGACAAGAGGCCAAACTTCAGATTTGAGACACTCCTACCATTGTCCTTTTGCATGCCAACCAAATAAATGGACCCTAACAATATGCCAAGGCGTATGGAACCGATTTTAAAAATCGGATTTCAACTCGAATTTAGAATTAAGCAGAGTTGAGTCAGCGCGACTCTTAACTCAGTTAAATATTATTATTGTTTTTTTATGGCCCAAAATATCGCTTATCAACTCAGCTTTTAAACCTTTGGTAGCTAAATAACATTACGTGCTTCTTTTAAATAAAAAATAGTGGTTTTTATTGTTCCATTGCTCTACTCAAAGAGATGACTCAAAAAACCTTTCTTCAATCTTCTTCAACAATCAGGAATAATGAATATCTTGATCTCCAAGGATGATGAAGAAATTAGCATAAAAATGGGGAAGAAATGAGCAAAAGTTGGGAAGATGGAAAAGAAATGGGAAAAAATTAAGAAAATAGGGAAGAAATGAACCAAAAGTTAAAGAAAATGGTTTCAAATAAGCAAAAGTTAAGAATATGGGATATAGCCTAGTTTCTTGGATATATCATTTCTCACCAATTACCCAAAGACAAATCCTCACATTCTTTTTTTGCATGAGCAAATTTTTGTCCTTTGCGAGTGTACACTCATGGTCCTAGTCCCTTGGTGGGGATGCCAAAAAAATGATAAAAAGTTCAGGAAATGGAAATGATTTGGGGAAATTGTAGGGTTTTAGACCCTTTCTTCTTTTGTTCCATTGTGATTTAGCTGAATAAAGACATCCTCTCATTTTTAGATAGCTACTCACGTAATTAAATCAAAGCCAATTAAAGGCACAGGCGCCTCTTGTATTTGCACTCGTTCAGATCACAGACCTCCCTTTGAATGAAGTGAGATCTAGACCAATAAAAATACTTGCACATATTTAGGTACATGCACATGATTTAACTAAGTGCAGCTATCATCATGCATTGAAAACACAACTGCATTAGGAACACATGAAAACACTTGACTCCATGGGCACATGGCATGGACCTAACTAAACAGAATGAAAACAAAAACACCATGAAAGATATACCTCGTCTGATGAAAGTCTCCTCAGAGGGTACGTATTATGCATTCACTAAGCACATCCATTCACTGGGCAGCTTAAAAAATCCACACAAGGGATTGTTGATGCATTATTTGATTATCAATTGAAAACCATTCGGATCATGAATCATTATTCTCAATCTTAGGTATATGATAGATATTTGGTCCGGTTGTACATGATCACACAATTTAGTTCGCTTGAATAGGCTGGCCATGGACCTGAAAAGCACAGCCAAAGCCTAGGCCACTCCTTGTCTTTGGATGACACTTCAAACTAAATAAATTACACATGTTCGTGCACTCATGCCCAATTGGGTTATTTATTTCAATCGTCCACGACACTAGAATCAATACTACATTTATATGCTGACAAATTACTTTTTCTTAAGTATGTCCATCTCACACCTACCAGCCTTTCTTTTTTTTTTAGGGTCCAAGTCCAAACTTTCTAGACCTAACGTTGGTGGAAGGAGTCAATGTAGGAGGATTTAATGTCCTTTCAAGAATAAATAAGTTTGGGTGGGTCCGATAAAGCACTGATCTGCTTCATGTCACTTTCATAGGTTAAAAATCATGGATACTTGGCGGGGTACGGGATTCTCACATAATTGATTATTCAAAGTGAGTCAACTCAGTCTGATCAGGGACAGTAAGAGCATGACTCACCTGAACTGCTAACCCGTGCTTTAACTGTGGACATGCAGGCAGGAGACAACAATCCATATTCAAACGAAGAAAAGTTAAGGCCCACACCCTCAATCGAAAGGTTATACATAGCAAATTGATGGGCCTACTAATTCTACCATATAAAAGAAAAATCTGCAAGTCAGGCAATCAATCTTAACAATATTTGTGAAATTAGACCAAAATTGTAAGATTAAATAACATATATTGAAAGGGCATAATTATGATTAATCATACTGCTAGCAATGTTGACAAACTAATTTTTTTCATAGACAACCAAAGTCTAACCCATAAACTCCTTTTTTTTTAGTGAATTCATTTATCTGGACGCCTCTTTTCCATCCACACGCTATAAAAGTGATGGAGGATGTGATTTTCGAAGAAACTCCAACTCCACAAGACATAAATTTGTACATGTGGGGCACATGGTGTTTACGCGGTTAGACCATTGACTACAAGCCCACCCATTTGGAAGATATCGATGCATAAGAGTGTGGACTACTAATCTGTGCTTTCTTCCAACGGATTTGTGAGTGATAAGTAGGAACCCGGCGTGCTTCTTCTCAAAATTGACTCCTCGGATTCTGAAAGGAAAGGCTGGAACGCTTACAGCACTCATTCCAGTTGCTATCAAAGCTTAGGATCATTAGATGTTTAGGGTTCTCATCTCCATAGGGCGTCTGCCCTTTAATAAAGTATTTGATATCTACAACTTCAATAAAGTACATGTGAAGCTCATGGGCCCCACCTCCTAGAAATGCAGACCTTTCGTGGAGACTGTGTTTTCTTATGCCGGCGCTCATAGGATGAAATATGTTAATTAGTAATTAGCACTATGTGTTTTAGGACCCGTTCACTTCATGCAACTGATTTCACAGGGCTGCTGCTGTAGATATCGTACCAGCTTTTCAGGGGTTACATCTTGGGATTCATTCACTACCACCATATTATTTGTAGATAGCATACATCAGCATACTCCCCTAAAAAGTGAGCACTCTAATCACCCGTAATTAACTTTGTCACCACCACCATCATCATCATCAAAGTCTTATCCCAACAATGTTATGGTCGGTTACATAAATTCTATTTCTCCATTCCAAAATCAACTTTGTCACCCATAATCAATTAAAAAAGCTAACCCCATTGTAAACCTATGGTCATTGAAGAATCACATATTTGTTCGTAGGTGTATCTTACACTCATTATCACGTCATTCATATAAGTATTTAATGGCATTACTATGGTCCATTGGGACAAAAAATTTTATCTTAAACCTACCAAATCAATTCTCTACCCACCTTATTGTATGCTTTCTTGAAATTGATGAAGACCATATGAAGAGTGTATCTCTTCATTTCGTACTTTTTCCGTCAATTGTCTAAATGAAAATATAGTTTTTATAGCTTACCTTTCTAGCTTAAAACAAATTAGTTTTCAAATACCTTGGTATCTTGTTTAAACCTTTGCTCAATTACTCTCTCTCAAGATTTTATAGTGTGGCTTATAAATTTAATCCCATAATAATTAGTGTAACTTTGTATCTCCTTTTTTCTTATATATAAATACTACAATACCTTTTTTCCAGTCATTTGACATTTGCTCTGGGCTGAGTTCTAGCAAGCTCAATGACCAATCTCTGTTTTTATCTATAAATAGAGTGCCTTATCACTTGCTGGATTGGCACGAGATGCCTTATCACTTGGGGTAGAAGTGGATTGGCACCTTAAGTGCAATTAGAAACAAGGGTATTTAGTTTTTAAATTTCCTAACTATTTTTAGAACCTTTTTTTTTTTGGTAAAGAAGGGTCCAAATAGACTGGATATCAATACAATATTGACACATTGGTTGATATTTAAAATCTCGACTTTGGCTGATAATATAATTATAAATTGTATTTTGAGGTATGTGCAACTGCAATTCTTATGATGACTCAATTGAAAGTTGGATAAAGGTTAGATGCATGTCGAGTTGGGCGAGACCTAATTAGAGGTTGGAGGTACCACCTTTGACGGCTTAGATTGATCTTACATAGTTATGATCTTATAATTTTTAATTGCTGAACGAGACCTTAAAGGGCATTGTGTTTGTTGACAAAGAGAGTAAGCAAGAAAAGGGAAATAAAACCTCCCAAATTATGGAAAAGATAGCTTGTTGAGCAAGTGAGGATTAGGTGCCTTATGACAGATTTCATTATCATCATCATCATGCTAATGAAACAAAAGATTGGGTTTTCAAAATAAATATGTTGATTATACTTCTGATTTTGTCTTTGTGCAATGAATCTGACTTTCTTTATTCCCCCCACTGCCTTTCTCCATTTTCCAAAATACACATGGACGGTTACCATTTCATTTCCAAACCCTATGCTTTCAATTTCCTTCAAGGTCACATCAAGAGAGAGAACCTTTCCAAAAATGTGGCTAACACTGCTTTGATATCATGCATCATGTAAAAGTTGACCCGAGAGTGAAGGGCCTTCACTCGACTTGATTTTGTGAGGTCTGATTCACCTATCATGTGGCCCACTCGAGGACTCGTGAATAGTAGCCCGCCACCCATTGCAAGATGGAGGATGGTGGGCCACCGTCATCGACATGGTGGGCCATGATGCCGGGATATGGTATGGATGCAACAGGGACCCATGAATCTCTACCCCTTGTCTTTCTCATTGTCATTTTACACGCCACTGTTATTGATAAAAATAAGAAAAATGGTAGGTGAGAATCAACTTGACAAGGAACATATATACAAGTAGAATGTCTGCCAGACGACAGAAAAATTAGACGATTGAATCAAATAAGATGTACTTGGGATTCTTTATTAACACCCCACCCCACCCACTTCTTCCTGCAGCTGGCCACAAAATCATGTTCTTGGGTTGTCCCCTTGATAGGCAGAAGGCAACAAGCTCAACGACTGTTGAGGTTGGGCATCATGAACTGGGTGCATGAGAGGTGCAGTACAGCTAGAAGTGGCAATTGGTGGGGTGACTGGGGTCGGCCCCGGTTGTCCACTGAGGTTGATGGAACCCATACGAACCAATTAGTAATGGTATTTACAGGTGGACTGGAGGGTTGGGTTCAGGGTCCAATGAGTTGGTTAAGTGAGGTTGGGTTCAGATTGGCAGGTTGAGAAGTACTATAAGTTTCTGACCTACTCATTTAAGGGTCATTTGTGAAAGGCGGTGAATTGAAAATGCAAACACAAATTGGGGATACAGAACTTCCACCAAGCAGTAGTGAAAAAGTGGATTCAAAGGGTCGGACTGGAATTTTATGAAGTGAGAGGTTGTGAATTGAATTCTCGACACAGCCATCTAGCATCAAAAGCAGTTAAGAGTAAATTCAACAGGTCGAAATTGGAATTTCTAAGGACTTCAAAATTGTAATAAAAAAAAATAATGCTGATGTTTCCAAACGAGCATTTAAGGCCAAGTCATAAATTGTCACCCTATTGGTCGCGAACTTTCACTTGAGCAAAGTCAACACTAGCCAGGTGACAGGATAATCTGGCCAAGCCCAAAGGGAATTGCTTAGCATACTGGTCTTGGAGCATACTGCATGCATGAAGCTCTGCCAAGACACCTACCTGAGTTCAAGTTGCCCGTGAGTGACTGAAATCACCAATGGGGCCTGAACTTTCTCAGGCTCAACCGACCATCGATCAGATTCCCTGCATTTCCTCCTGAACAAACCATATATTTTTTTGCTGCTGCTCCCGTGTCCTTCATCTTACCACAGGTGGAATTATAAGCTCAAGGCTTACAGAATATAAAATTTCCTGTGTCCACTACTGCATCGATGTAGGCCCATAAGAAGCCACTAGCCATTGATACAAAGGATTGAAATGTTTCAAACTGTAATGGGGTACACCTGAACTATTAGTAGGGATTGGGAGAAAAAAAATACATCAGTTTCTTTCACCCTATCATGTTCTTCTAAACAGTCTGTCTTTACCTCTCCAGTTAAATGGATTCATCCCAATCAGGGACATCATTTAAGAGTCCATACCACATTGGATCTTGGCATCCTCAAGCTCGATAATCGATAGTGGGCCCTGCTGTGATGGAATTGTGGGCATAGGTACTCCAGTTCATCAAGTATCATGACCGTTTAATTCCTCTAACTGCATTGTAACAGCCATACAGATCTTCATCAAATCCAATACTCGACAATAAATTCAAGCTTTAATCCGAAGCCTTGATATTAAGAAAAAACAAACCCTCAACTCTGAATGCTCTATGTAACTACCTGTATCTCAAAATAGAAGTTAATTTTGGATTGCAGGAGAACCAATTGAATTACAAAACATTAGACTAATGACGCTACTGACAAATCATTAAAGCAAACATCAGTGTCACTCAAATTCAAATTTAGTATCTGATGCCTTTCGCTACCTCAAAAAAGTGTGCAACATTCTCTTCTGGAGTGCCTACTTTGATGCCATGGCCCAGATTCAGAATATGTTTACTGCTGCCAGCTTTCTTTACTGTGTCGAGAATCCGCTTTGTGATAAACTCTTTTGACCCAAAAAGCGCACCAGGGTCCACATTACCCTGGACTGCCACACTGGATCCCAATCTTTTCCTTCCATCCGCCATGTCAACAGTCCAATCCAAGCTAACAACATCGACTCCTGTCAAGGGCAACCTCTCAAGCAAGCCCCCTGACCCACTTGCATAAAGTATCAGAGGTAGGTCAGGATGGGTCAATTTAACAGTATCTACAATCTGCTTTAGGTAAGGAAGACTAAATTCCTCAAAATCTACAGGGCTAAGCTCTGTCGCCCATGAGTCAAAGATCTGAACTGCTTGAGCTCCATTGTCTGCTTGATATTGAATGTACTTTGCCATGGAGAATGCAAATTTTTGTAGCAATGCATGTAAAACCTACCACAGAAAGGAAAGAAACAAAATGAATACTACCAGGTGTATTTAGAATGGGATGTTTAAGTCACTGCCGCTTATAAATATTGAGAAATACAGTAAGCATTCTTCACTCTTGGAAACCAGTGATGGCTTATTTGTAATTTTGGGTTCATGCGTTAAATTGTAATAACGAGAGTAAGTTTCTTAAATTAGGATTTTCTTAAATTAGGATTAGACTAATATTGAGTTCTTCAATGATAAGAGCTATAATTGCGATTGGGATTTCCTATTGTGATTTTTAATATGATTATAATTAGGTTTCCTATTTGAGGTTAACACCTTTCAATGTACTATATAAATAGCCATTGGTCTATTAGTTGCAATACAAAATTATCAAGCATGAATAGCGAGTATGGTGGTACAACAAATACTCAAAATCCCAAATTCTTGAGATAGGGCTAGGGTCAGTTCCAACTAATAGGGCCAAGTTATTATTTCCCCAACAATATTTTCACCTAAGGATTAAAACCTAAATAGCATCACTAGTATGAAAATTTAAATAAGTAGTAAGGCATAACATACAATACCAAAGTAAGTCTACAGTCCAACCTCGGTAGAAGAAGTCTACAGTCCAACCTCAGTAGAAGGGTATCTGTACCCTAGATATAAAAGGTGACCATTGGGTCAACTTTACTTTCACCTTTACCACTTGCTAAACAAAGATGCAATAAAGGGTGGAGTCAATGAAGAGAATGCACAAAGGAGAAGATAATGGGTTCATGACAGAGAATTGACTAGACTGAGTGTAACATAACTAGACATAACTAGTGCTTAGCAGACAGTAACTAAAGAGTAACATGTTGGACTTAGTCATCCCTTTTATAGTGGTACATGTATGTTTTTGGCCAAAACTTATGTTCCCTTCTTCCGTCGGCATAGATAGACAAACTGGAGAGATTCTTCTGTTGGCATAGATAGACAAATTGAGAGAGAGAGAGAGAGAGAGAGAGTATTTCTGTTATGTTCCATAGAGCTTTTTTTTTATCAACCTCCAAAATACTCTTATGTTCCATAGAGTTTTTTTTATCCACCTCCAATAAATTTTTTTAAGATGCATATAGTCTTTTGATTCAAGCAAAGAGGAAAACAGACTTGCCCAAACAATCTGAAGCACTCAAACATCTGTAAGTCAAACAGACCCATTGTTTAGACTAGCCAAATGGCAATGGCACCATATTAGGGTTTCCAAAATATTTGTTTAACCTTGTAGTTTCCATGAGATAGTTTACTGATATTTATATGCATGTTGGGTTTCAACATCAACAGCTTGGCACATTGTGTCAATGGCCAATGGTAACCCAAGTGTCATTGACTACATTATATCATCTTGAGAGGGCAGAACTAGAAAATTTTTACTAATTTAAGTACAGGGAGGTCTATATGACGCCTGGGCATTTTGCAAAGAAAAACACCCACTATTCTTCACCAATCGAGTTCTTCTTCTACCCTACTTATTAGGAAGGGGAGTTAAGGCATTTAAATGCCAGCTACCTTTTCTTATTTAAATGCCAACTAATGTTTTGGGCAAGAGAGATTTTAGTAGGGACCACCTATGAAAAATATCTAACCTATTCAAAATAATTGGCTACATTTTCATAATAGTGGGACCAACTATTTGCTCCAATGGGATTTAGATGTTCACTCCTACAAACTAGGCTTTATATTTGGGTAGAGATTGAATCCTGTTAGTTAGGCTTTATCTTTCCTATTATCAAAATATGGTTACTTGTTTTTGCTATTAAGGAGGAGAAAAAGTAGGGCAGGATAATTAATGTTGCATTTAAAGAATGAGAAAAGGTCTCCACAAAAACTCTCTCATAGTCTCATTAGACATTCCATGGGCAGAAATGACCCTTTTTGTAAGAAGAGTTTGTTAGAAGTCCATTTGATTAGGTACACAACATACCTTTGGTTCAGAGAAGGCAAGAGTCTTTATCTTTGAAAAGTTCTTTGATGAACCACCTTCAACCACATAGGAAGCCAGGGTAAAAGGAGCCCCAACAAAACCTAGCAGAGCTGCTTCATTGTGAACCTGGCCAAGTAAGCAAAAAGTAGACATGGGGGAAAAAATCAGTTCTTTGTTACTTTGAAACATCCATCTAAATTATTCAAGCTACAAAATTAGACTGCCTTTTAGGGTCTAAAAAATGACTATTAGGGGAAGGATGCATTATGCTACCATGGTTTCTGTTTGGCGACTCATTCTCTTGTTTAGGACTTGAAAGAGGAGATTTAAATTGAGAGTTTGGGTGGAAATTCAAAGTCCGCTCAAATTTTGTCCCCCAACCAACAAACCACCTTCTCTCTCCTCCCCCATCTTTGGGTCCTACAAGTTTGCCACAGGCCCAGCTGCATTGGCCTATAGGCTATGCATCATGTTTGATGCTCATTAAAGTAACCAAGCAAGTTCAGGTACATGCAACCAGTGGGCTGTCCATTGTACTATGATACACGGAGTACAGATCAAATAAGACAGTCACTTGATGCAATGTGGTGGATCTACTGTGAGGCCCACTTCAATATATACCAACTCAAGTATGGGGGAACATGAAGGGCATACGATGGGTTGAGCATGGGATAAACTTTACCCAAATTAGGTTCCTTGGAAACACAGGTTTATAAAATAGTTGTAACCTCCATTCTGCAGGCACTCAAATACATGGCTGCAGTACATTTAGGGTGAAATTGTGCTGTCTCTATTGCGTGATACCCCCTTTCACATTCCCCTTCTGATTATAAATGTGACATGCATCAAGGTGTGCCCCACAATGGCCATATCACTACATTGTAGTGAGATGCCATCCCACTTGCTGAAAGTGGTGTTTAGGCACAACCTGGACCTGAATTTGCAATGTTCCCTTGGGGCCAAGCTGGATGGATGCCAATAGTAAGGGAGGAGGGGTGTAACAAGAAGTTCTTACCAAAATTTAGGTGGTGAGCCAAATCTCAGGCCAAGTAGAACAGAATTACAGTTAAAATTAGGGATCCAAAGTTAGACTGTTTCAGAAAAAGTTAATTGAGTAAAAATTCAACAATTAACTCTTGAATTAGTGTATGTTACTGTAGTATAATAATACATAACATGATAATGCCTGATGGGATGCTAGTTCAATTCTAGTTGGGCATGCATACCCAATGCATTCATCAAGTGGGCAGTTTACAAACTAACATGGGCACCTGATACCTCATGAGTCAAGTGTTTTTGCAGTGGATTGGGCATGGGCAGGCACTACCAACCAGATACCAGCCCTTTCTACAAGCATTGCGAAAATGATAAAAGCATAATTATATTGGTTCACCTTGAAAACTCAACCTTAAACCATCAAAGAACTTACTTCTTAATCTAAAAACTAGTAGTTCAGAATCCACTCTGGGTAGAGTAGAAGCCCCATATACTTCATGTAGAGGTCGCTTGTGATCTCAATACCAGCACCCACATTCTATGGTTTAATACATAAGCACGGACATGGATACAGACACGAACACGAGATACAGATACGACACCACACGGACACGCCGACACAACATTTCTCAAAAAAGTAGGACACGGAAATGTCAGGAGACACATTAATAATATATATATATTTATATATATAATTATATACTAAAAAAATAACATCATTTTAACTTTTTAATCAATTTAGCAATAAAAAAATAAAAACTCAAATATCAACTAACAAATATATCAAATTATTAAATATCAATACAATACTAAAACATAATTCATAATCATTAAACATGAAATATCCATAGTTCTATAAATTCCATATGAAGAAAAGGGAGGATCATCTTTTTCCCCTCCCTCCAAAAAAAAAAAAAGCAAAAAAGAAGTCAATCTCGAGGCTTATTCTTTAGTAAAAAATTTATTTGTCTTTTGCTTGTAAGATGATTAATATTAACAATAATACATTTTTTCATAGTATAAACTTGTCATATATCAAGTTTATAAGTATTAGTAACCACATGTCAACAAGTGTCCAAGAAATATCATTCACATGTTTATTTTTTTTAGTCATAGATGGGCTAGAGATTGTGGGATACGTCACAAAAAGAGTATCGGACAAGTGTCCGAAATTAAAATTTTTAGTTCTTAATTATAGACACGGCTAAAATAGGATCGGACACGTGTCCAAGGAGTGTCGGTGTTCAACACGGATACGTCACTTTCTTAGAAGTGTCCGTGCTTCTTAAATACACATTTTTCATAAATGTTATTTCCTTCAAATGTGCAATTGCTGCCTAAAATTATCCGCAAATACATAGCTTGAGGGCACATTTTGCAAAGTTCCATAGCTGGCTTCCAAGAGAGAATCTCTTATAAGTGTGAAAGCCTAAAAGGTCAAGACCCATCAAATTGTTTACAAAGCTTTTTCTACCCCTCAGCCTATAATAATTCCTCAAACTTCATGCTATGCTAATTGTTTAACCTAAATAGGAATTTTTTATGACTATTAAAGATCTCCATCCTTGACCCTTCATCTATGATACACAGTAGTCATACATGCCTAGTGTGCCAATGTCAGAATGATATGATACTCTGACCGGTACTCAAGACTGCAATGCCACTCTAGGGAACAAGTTTAGCATATCCAACTATACGAGTGGATTATTTCATGTAGTTTTATTAGTTTTCTTACCCTTATACGATAAAGAATGTTGGAAAGGAATGTAAACAATGATAATTTCATTATTTTAAAAATATTTAGAGGCTAATTAATATTTAATATAAAAATCTTAATGTAGAAGATATGAGATTTCATGTTATGGGTAGGATAGTTGAATCTGTGTCCACAGAGAGAGAGAGAGAGAGAGAGAGAGAGAGAGAGATTAGAAGATATGAGATTTCAAGTTATGGGTAGGATAGTTGAATCTGTGGGTAAGATAGTTCAATCTGTGGGGAGAGAGAGAGAGAGAGAGAGAGAGAGAGAGAGAGAGAGAGAGAGAGAGAGAGAGAGAGAGAGATTAGAAGATATGAGATTTCAAGTTATGGATAGGATAGTTGAATCTGTGGGTAAGATAGTTGAATCTGGGGGGGAGGGGGGGAGGGGGAGAAAGAGAGAGGGATCCCTCATCCCCACATCTGTGCCCGTATCCATATTATCTCGTCATCATAGCCCTTCAAACCTATGATAAAAGGCCATACCACTTAGAAGAAAACATGAAATTTGGCCAAAAGGAAAATCCTGTGTAATGAATTGCAACAGAAAGAAAGGACACAGAAAATTACACAGCAAATATACAAAAGAGGATGACAATTCAAACCTCTTGACGCAATATTCTCAGTGCCTGCCCAACATATGGAACTGACTCCTCCGGAACAAATTCTCTCACTTGATCAACATCAGCAGTTGTCCTTAACGGATTGTATATAATTGGTCCTTTTCCTTTTACAATGTCAAAAGGGATATTCATCCCAGGTAGAGGGGTGAGAATGTCTGAAAATAAAATAACCTGTCACAAGATATGGTTAACTGGAAATCAGAAAGGTTATAAGGTCAGAGAAGTACTGTTTGTAGAAAGCAACAAAGAAGGCAGACAAACTGCAAGGGACAGCCCCTACTAAATGTTTACATTCTGTAACAAGATAGCTTCAAATATACCAACAGGTTTCAAAACATTCTAAGCAAATAAGAGTTTTAACTTCCAATATAAGGTTATGGTGATGCAGTCAAACATAAGCTTAAGACATATTTCGACAAACCAAATCACAACCACAAGATTTCTTCGTCATAATGGAAGCTTAAGTTCCCATATAAATTAGTAGTTTCAAAACATGATTTATTTTCAGTCAGATTATTATTTTGTATCAATTCTAGTGCATCCGGAGAGAAACAATCAATTTTGTTAAAATGTTCAAACTGATTGTGCTTTGTGGAATAACTGAACAGAACCAGAGTTTGTTTCAGTGTTTAGTTTTGATGAGGAACTACCCAGATATGGCAGCCCATGCATATGGAGGGACACATTTTTTTACACATAAAAAAGTTAAGTATCAGATACGACATGATATATGCCTCTTTTGAAGTATCTGGGTATCATGGAAGAGGAATTAGGAATTGTAGAAGATTCCAGCTCCCTTCTTGTATGTTAGTTACGGTGAATGAAGATGAATAAAGACGACCGTGTTTTGGCAAGAGTTGGGAACAGTTCAAGATATTGCTAGTAAAGAGATTTTTAATGGCCAACAGATCAACATTATCTCACGAAACAAAAAAGCAAGAGAGATGATAGAAAAGGACAAAGCTGGAAATCCTGATGAAGAAGACCTCAGACATCTTTCAGGGGAAAATCAATGCCCTCTATACCAAACTATATAAATGCAAATTTTGGACTATCCACTGCTTTCTAGATCATACATATGGAAGAAATTGTTCATGCACAGACTAGTCCATTATGAATCAGTCTAGATCAAGACATGAAAAACAGAATATATGACAAAGAATGGAATAACTGCACAGTAGAATAGGTTGCAACCAGGCTGCGCCCAGCCTGGTTCTCCTGGCCCAAGGACTGAAACTGTGTCTGAATCATCACGCTGTAATTAGTTGGAATAATCCCAGGCATATATTTTACCTAAAGCCCCAAAAATGGCAAGGGCTAGCTCGACTTGATAAAAACACTACTGACTATTGAGATATTGGCAAGCACACTGGAAGCTGAGGCCTGAGCTCCTCAGTCAAAATTGGGCATCGACTAGCATTTGCTGGGATTCCATGGCCTCGATGCATCCCAACAAGTTTGCTGCTAACTGTTCCGCCTAGATCAGAGATGTTAACAGTATAATATTTTTCTTTTAATGGTAGATGTCAACAATATAATAGTAGTTCAGCTTGTTAAACATATTAATTCTTTTTTAAATTATAGATAATGAGCCAAAAGGATGTAATAAATGAAGGGAAAAAAAAAGGCAAACATTTTTAGGCCAACCTCACATAATATTAAGCATCCTGGTGAGAACAATTTCTATTCCAAAAAAAAAAAAAAAAAACCGCAGATGAAAAGATAACAAAACAGTTCCCAGGAAGGTATCTCACCCCATCAGGCTTGAAAACCTTCCAAGGTTGCAGTGAGATTTCAACAACAAGATCAACATTCTCTGATCTTTCACGAAATGATGGATACTTCTCACAGATGATTTGATAGCTCTGCCAGAGAAAAGAATCAACCAATTAAATAATTGCTAACAAAATTAATATCGTTTAAAGTGGATAAGCATACTAGTTTACAATAAAAGAAATGAACAGAAACCTCAAAATAGCTTCGATAGTAAGAATAACGAAACAAAAGAGGCAACTAGTAATTTCAAGATCATTTCACATTAAACTACAAGTAGTTCAGAAGCAAGTAAACTAAGCCAGAAGCATTAGACCAAGTGTCACATATACAATCATTAGCTATGGCCTGATCTCCATATAGAGAGTGGGAAAACAGACACTGTCATAAATGATCCTTTTATTTTGGGGGGAAAGGCAACAAAAAATAAAATAAAATAAAATAAAAACTGATGCAAGTATATAAGTAGTATATCCATCAAAAATTCAAGACAGACGTAAATCCTGCCAGCAAACATGAGATGTAGTGTTTGAACTCATGAACAAGAATTAAAACAGAGTGGCAAGGGGTGAGACTGTCCTGAATAATGAATGTTCGTCAATAAGAACCGTAGCCAAGTTGATTACCGGTTATAACATTGTACATTGGAGAAAGAAATTGAAGTATTAAAAGCTACATTCATGTGATTGAAAGTCAGAACACAAAAGAACCCAAAGTGGACTGAGCTCATAGCAGGATACAAGTTAATTATGAGTTTAGCAGACCCAATCATTTAGAAGAAGAGTCTAGAGTCTAGACATTTTCAAGGAATGAAGATTGATGAGTGTGATCACACTAGAATTGCTATGGTTGAGCTGATAATGAAGCTTAAACTGCAGCAGCTGTCAAACCTGCCTTCATGTACCTCCCAGCTTGCCTCATAAGCCAAACTGGGGGTCTTTCAACATTTCCACCTTTCACTGCACTAAGTAGGAGGGGCTCAGCAACACCAGCTTCCTTTGGCGCCGCCACAGATTCTGGAGGTAAAGAAGAAGACAAAAGAAATGCAAGAACCAAATTGTTAAAACTTTACTATAACTTCCAAAGTAAAGTAACATAAAAAAGCAAAAGGTACTAGCACAAAGCAGAGGCATTGCAAGAACCTCTCTCACATATGTGAGAGAGAGAGAGAGAGAGAGAGAGAGAGAGAGAGAGAGAGAGAGAGAGAGATTGTGAGCCCCACGCAGGTTAGATCAGGAAGCATACGTTCGAATGTTACTTAGATTCTAGGGTTCCACTGACGTAGCAGATCTCCAATCAAACCAAGACACAGTTAAAATTCAACCCTAAAATGATTCCTGGCAGTTAGAAGCTAGCAAAAGTCGACAAACAGCACAGGATTCCGTAAAAAGAAATCGAAACCCTAAACCGAATTCATGAAATTAGTTCGATCAAAAGAAGGAAGAAAAGAAGGAGGAGGAGGAGGAGGAGGAGAAGAAGAACCTCCAATGGCGCATCGGACCTTGAGCTTGGATGATTTGGAGCGAGCAGAGACGGAGGAGGAGGAGGAGGAGGATTTGGGGAGAATGGACCTAGTAGTAGTACATGGAGACAGAGAGCAAGGGCTCAATCTGCAAGACATTTTCTTTCTTCTTTCTCGATCTGTCAGCTTCCCGAATTCAAACTATTATCTCAAACTTCCCTCTCTTGCATTCTATGATTTTTATCTCAATCGATATCCCCTTCAGGTGGTAAAATGTACAGAGCAACCAACACTTTAACCGTCATTTTTACCTTTATATATATATATATATATAAACACTCGCATTCCAACATTACCACCTCTTTGTAGAATATGTGTATATATATTTGTTTTTTTTACTTAATAAAATGAATATGGTTGAAAAATATTTATATTGCCTCGGGCTAACCATGAGGTTGTAGTAATGGACAGCTATTACGCTTTGGTAGGAATATTGTTTTTAAAGCTTATGTAGGAATAGTTAGTTAAAAAAATTTAATACAGTATAAATTTTTTGTGTTTGCATTCATCTCTAGGTGGTGTGTGGACGTAGTGGACCGCCTGATCCACCATCAATTTGATTCATGACACAGAAGTTAGTACATAAACAACGAGATTGATGTATCCTTGTTTGTGATGACAGGTGATTGGGAAAGGCCGCTTGGAAATTATTAGTAGTTTTTCATTTATTTCAGGCCACCTTGCACGCTCAGTGAACTATGTCAGGGCACCCAAATCATCTGCGGAGTGAGTTTGGACCCTGTAATCAAATGTAGTTGTTGTTGTCTTTCCTTTTTTCATTTTTTTTTTTCCTTTTTTTTGTACTTCAATTCCACATCTTATTCAATACAGGGAGAATGCTTTTCCATGGTGCCAAAAACTTAAGAGGTCACACTGATTCATTGAAATTTAAGGCACATGCCACCAAATGGAGAGATCGAAGAAAATCTTGGAGGTGAAAAACTCATTACATTATTCTTGTTGAGCATTCAACAATAGAAAAGGCTAGAGATTGCTAGAGTATTTAAGGGCTGAGGTGAGAATATCATATTTTTCTTTTTCTTTTAATGACTTAGGGTATCTTTCGTCAGCCCAGTCTTCGGACTTTTAGCCTTTGGTTTGGGAGTTATCTGATTCTACTGAGCAAGGACTATAAATATATATATATATATCATGCTCTATATTCTTCGGGAGAGCTTTTGCTTTACATGACAAGTAGTAGAAACACAATATTACACTTTCCCTTAAGCAAAACTCAACCCAACAGAACAGGTGGCAAAATCAAGCCTTTTTACAAATGTTGCCAGTGAGGTTTTTTTTTTCTTTTTTTTTACAATGAAAGTGATTTCTACGATGGAATGATGTTCCATTACGAGTGTTTAAATCTTCTATTATTTTCGTCGTTGAAATTTTATTTTCGGAACTACTTAACAAGTGAGTGAGTGGTGGTAATTTGGTAAAAAGACAGGAAAGAAAAGAAGGTTAAAAAACACTCTTATCCACAAACACTTACCAACTTGTTATCCGGAGCTTGCGAATGAGATTCAGAGACCTTTCGCCTCTCACGCTATTACGACAAATACCACATCCTCCTCAGACAGCAAGAAATGGCCCACTATGACTTTGTGTTATTACAAAATTGCCCATCATTCTCTCCCTTTCTTCTGATCGAAATTAACAAATCCTGGAACCGATAATTTTCAGAATCATTCTTGAGCGTTGAAACATTATTGTTGGAGCCAATCCAAATGCTACAAGCCCCACGATATAAATCCCTCAGCTAGGCCCATCTGAAATCAAAATTGGTCGAAATCATTCTCTCTTTGGTTGGCCGTGGCCAAATTTCACTCAAAGAGAAGCTGGATCAACCAGCCAACTAGCCACATGCAAAAATGGCATGGTAGATAATTTTTTTTCCACTCGAATCACGGGTATTATGTTAATTCAAAAAAGGTAGAATAGGGGACAAAAAAATTAGGAGGAGAATGGAAGAGGTAAGGTACAAGAGTAATATACCTTACACTGAAACAAAAGATAAATTACTATCCACCCCATGCTTAAAGAGAGGCAACAAGAACTGCAAAAAGGGAAGAATAAGAAAGATTTCTACTGAAACTGAAATAAATGACATAGTAGATGGGATGAGGGTTCAATGACTATTATGATTGCATTGATGTTAGAAGATATAAAACATAAACATTCTTCAACAATTAGAAAATTGATGACGCCATCTGGTAGAAGCAAAATTTGCATTTGTAACAAGTATGTTGCAACCCAAAGGTGACTGACTGATATAGAATTTATCTTATCTTAATCATACTATAACTCAAGCATGAGTTGCATAGCTTTGGCTCTCAGGCTTGATAAGTTCATAATTAGTTTAGTTCAGCATTTAAGGACCAAACAACGTAAATTGCAGCAAAGGGGCTTTCATCAATGTCCAGACTCAGCACCAACAGAGAAGAAGAGAAAAAAAAAAAAAAAAAACAGCAACCCAGATTTGAGGTAGGGTCATCAATGGTCCAGTTGCAGCTTTGAGAGTAAGAGCATCCTTTCAATTAATGTTGCTACAGCTACAGTTTTACATCAAAAAAATATATATATAAAAAAAAAAACAATTAGCAGCCTAACTAGTTAATGCCAGCGACATATTTGACTTGCTATGATATACATGAATGAAAGAAAGGAGAAAATAAGAATGAAAAAACCGGATTAGAAAATTGTATCAATGGTAAGCTTCCTCTTCGGAGGAGATTTCTCTACAGTCTGCTTTTGTAAATCCATGAATGCAGAGCCTTTGTGAGCGAACAGTCTCCGGAGGTTGATTACAGAAAGCTCGCTAAAGCTAGCAACAGCAAGATCTGCCTGCACCAACTCATACCTGCATAACCATATGACGGCATATTTTAGTCATTTCGAACATGGATCTTCTAAATACACATGGAAAGTAATTCAGTCCAGATCTGACTATAAGCAGTACTCTGACTCCCAACTTCATGGAGGCTCTACCAAGTGAACTTCCCATACACAAGACATGTACTAGGTTGGGAAAGTTGATCTCGGCCACAACATTCTAGATGGGCATGGCACAACCTAAAATGGACTATCCTAACCATCCAACCTTGAAATCTTTTCTGGCTAAATGAGGACCACTACAGATTGGAGGATAAGCATAGGTCGGTAAAGTTTAACCTTTTTTCAGTAATAACTGATCCATGTTATGGCTAACCAGATTGCTAGTTGAACCTTGATAATATCAGACTTTGTGAATCTTTACCACAGTTGGAAAGGGGCTCAGCATCACAATTCACAACCATGAAGTCATGGGATCCATCTCTATCTTTCCAACCAGAAAAAATTTTGAATTCTTTCTACAAGGACATTCACATAAAATATGAAAAGTTCTTTACTTTACCAAAACTCTAGAGAATAAAGAGGGGGGGGGGGGGGGGGGGGGGGGGGCGGCGGCGCGGGCGCAGTCTCTAGCAGTTTTTTCATAGATAATATAAGCAAAGGCCAAGGAATCATTTAGAACACAGCAAAACACTGAGCAATATGTTTGAGAAAAAATATATGATGCTGGAGCACACTGGGCCCCATGTTGAACATCATCTGATCATGTTATACTTGTGTATATTACATGAACAATTTAATTGTTGAAGGTTGAATCTTTGCTCTTGAGGTAATACAGTGCAAAAATGTAGCTAGTTGTGCAAATCAGTGCATAAGGATTTGATTTAAAAAAGAAGAGAGAGACATACGCAGGATGGGCACCAATTAATGCCACTGCCATCATTGTGCAATTGTGAGCAGCAGTTATTCCCCTTGGATCATCCTCAAATACAACACACTTGGATGGTTTTCGATCCAGCTGCACAATGTATGCTCACAGTTCAGTTACATCACATTTAAAGCTTCAGTAATTCAGATCATCAATATCATCATTGATAGCAAACAGAGAGGAAGAAAGTTCGTAAAGCTTAGACAAGGAGATGCGCTGTTGTATAATACACTGTATATGTAATGATATTTAGAGAGAGATGAAATACAGAACATAAGAGAGATGAATGTCGTGCCTCCTTTGAGGATCGACTGTTCTTATATAAGGGTTTAATTCCCTAATTACAATCAATTACAAATCTTAGATCCTAAACTGAAGCCACAAATTAAGTCCCTAATTACAATCAATTACAAATCTTAGATCCTAAACTGAAGCCACAAATTAAGTCCCTAATTACAATCAATTACAAATCTTAGATCCTAAACTGAAGCCACAAATTAAGTAACAACCTTTGACTAATTATAACGTAACAAAAAGGTACAATAAATGAGCCTAATGGACTTGGGCTTGCTTGACATGAAATGAGCCTAATGGACTTGGGCTTGCTTGACATAACAAAAAGGTACAATAAATGAGCCTAATGGACTTGGGCTTGCTTGACATGAAATGAGCCTAATGGACTTGGGCTTGCTTGACACCCCCCCTCAAATTGATGCTGGGGAGTCATAAAGCAGCAATTTGGAAACAAGAAATTGATGACGAGGACGAGGAAGTCCCTTTGTGAAGATATCGGCAAACTGAAATGCTGTAGAAACATGAGGAAGAGTAATGACACCACGCTTATATTCATCGCGAATAAAGTGGCAGTCAACTTCGATATGTTTGGTGCGTTCATGGAAGATAGGATTTTCAGTGATTCGGATAGCCCCAGTATTATCGGCATGCAATGGAGTAGGAGAGGTTTGAGAAAACCCGAGTTCCGAAAGAAGTCCCCGTAACCATAAGATCTCAGAACAAGCAGAAGACATAGCCCTATATTCAGCTTCCGTGGAAGAGCGGGACACCCGTTCTTGTTTCTTGCATTTCCAAGAAACGAGAGATGTTCCAAGGTACATGCACCAACCAGTAGTAGAACGGCGTGTGTCTTGACAGCCAGCCCAGTCAGCATCTGCATAAGCGGTCAGATGAAGAGGATTATCCTTTGGATAATATAAACCACGAGGGACAGTTTTGAGCAGATAACGGATAATGCGCTTCACAGCTGTCAAATGAAGGTGTCGAGGAGATGTCATGAATTGGCTCACAAGATGAACAGCATATGAGATGTCAGGTCTAGTGATGGTGAGATAGACAAGACTTCCCACCAGACGCCGGTAGGTATGAGGATCAGGAAGAAGATCGCCATCATCTTTACTCAACTTGAGATTGACCTCTACAGGCGTATCAACAGGTGAAGAATCATTGAGGTCAGCCAACTCGATAAGATCTGATGTGTATTTGTGCTGATTAACAAATAAACCTTTTGGAGATTGATGCACCTCGAGGCCCAAGAAATAATGCAAATGACCCAAATCCTTCATACGGAAGGAATCCCTGAGAGAAGCTTGGAGAGATTTGATCATACGATCATCCGTGCCAGTGATAATAATATCGTCAACATAGACGAGAAGCACAGTAACACCAGTAGATGTGTGGCATAAAAAGAGAGATGGATCAGAAGGACTCTGGGTAAAGCCACTCTCGCATAAGCGAGCCTTGAAGGTTTCAAACCAAGCGCGAGGAGCTTGCTTTAAACCATAAAGCGATTTGCGCAGGCGACAGACAGACCTCTTGAAGGGAGAGGAGACGCCTTGTGGTATCCGCATATAGACTTCTTCGTGCAGGTCCCCATAGAGAAATGCATTTTTGACATCCATTTGGTATAAAGGCTAGGATTTAGAGGCAGCAATGGCGAGAAGTAACCGAACAGATGTCATTTTTGCCACAGGTGCAAACGTTTCCTCATAGTCAATGCCATACTCTTGTCTGTTTCCGAGTGCTACAAGTCTAGCTTTGTGTCTATCCAATGACCCATCAGATTTAAGCTTGATCGAGTAGATCCATTTGCAACCGATGGGTTTAACTCCGGAAGGACAATCCACAATATCCCAAGTGTGATTCTGATCCAATGCATCCAATTCCTCCTTCATAGCCTGGTTCCAGCAATCGTGTTGGACAGCCTGCAAATAAGAACTTGGGATAGAGATAGAAGAGAGAGTGGTCATCAAGGAAGTATGGGTAAATCCATACCTATCAGGCGGTCTAGAAGTTCTGGAGGAGCGACGTAAGGGAGGAGTAGGTGTGGAACCATGTGTCGGTGGAGGATCAAGGGGAGGACCATCCGCAGTGGGAGGTTTCTCCTGACGGTGGTATACAAAAGCAGGATTAAACCGAGTAACAGAGGTTTGATCCGAAAAACCTGGTAAGAGAGCTGGGGAAGAGGGATGAGGACTGTCCATGTGAGTGGGGAAGAAATATTGATTTTCAAAGAAAATAACATTCCGAGAAACCCTGATACGACGACCAATGGGATCATAACAAACAAAACCTTTTTGATTAGTGGCATAACCCAAAAAAGCACACCTGCGAGATTGTGCTGTTAGTTTCGTTCTTTCTGTGGGAGGTAAATGAACAAAGCAAACACAGCCAAAGGTATGTAAGTGATCAAACACAGAATGATGACCAAACAATTTAAAATGAGGCGTTAAATGAGCAATGGTATGTGATGGAAGGCGGTTTATGAGATAGACAGCTGTGGTGAGAGCTTCAGTCCAAAAACGAGGGGGAACGGATGCTTCAATCAGAAGAGTTCTAGTGACAGCAAGAAGATGTCTGTTTTTCCGTTCCGCGACTCCATTTTGTTGTGGAGTATATGGACAGGTACGTTGGGAAATGATTCCATTATTGTTTAAAAATGATTGAAAATCCTTGGAAACATACTCCCCCCCTGAGTCTGAGCGCAAAGTTTTAATGCATTTAGAGAATTGGTTTTTAACATATTGAACAAAAAATTTAAATGCATTAAGAACATCAGACTTTGAATGTAATAAATAAATCCAAGTAAATCTGCTGTAGTCATCAATGAATGTTACAAAGTACTTGAAATGACTATGTGAAATGGTCGGAGCAATGCCCCAAACATCACTGTGAATTAAGTCAAAACATGTAGTGCTCCGTGTGTTAGAAGTTGGAAAGGGTAAAGTTTGACTCTTCCCTAATTTACAAGCATCACAGTCAAAAGAAGCAGAATCAACAGGTTTAATTATTAATCCAGATTGAAATAAAGTAGACATTGTAGAAGCAGTCGGATGACCTAGTCTATTATGCCACAACCGAGAATTATTCTTAATGAAAAAACAAAATAACTGATATAAAGTTTTATCATGAATAAATGAAGACACTGGTAAGGAAAAAAGTCTTCCACGCTTAGGCCCCCTCGCGATCACTTCCCCCGACTCCCGGTCCTGCACAACACAACCAGAAGGAGAAAACAAAACATTGCAGTTATTTTCAACAAGTTGACCCATAGAAACCAAATTGGTAGCAAGATGAGGAGAAACTAAAACATTGGTTAATGGTAAGGGGCTAGGGATATCACCAACAGAGGTGATAGGAAGATGATCTCCATTGGCAGCTTAGACAGTAAGATGACCAGTGTAAGGAACAACATTGTGTAATTTTAGGGCTGAAGTGGTCATATGGTTACTTGCACCAGAATCTAAGTACCAGGTATTGGAAAGAGAGGAAGCAGTACCTGCGATGTGCATGGAAGCTAAGGCATTGATGATCATTTGGTTTACCATCTCAGGGGTGAGAGGAGTTGTTGACGTAGATTGGGAGGAACCAGGTTGGGATGAAGAATCAAACTGCAGAGAACCACTGAAGTCAGGTGAAGCATATGGTGGAGTAGTCACAGTGTAAGCACTAGGAGCTGACTGCACGCTGTAAGTACCAGGGGCTGGCTGCACATAGTTGCGGGAAAGAGAAGTGCGATTCTTCTTCCTGCACTCTTCAAGAACATGACCAGTGGCCTTACAATATCGGCAGATTTTTGCCTTACATTGATTTGCATAGTGACCATATTTCTTGCAGGTATGGCACTGAACTTTATTGATGTCCCTAGAAGGTGGTCTAGTTGTAGCAACATAGGCAAGGGGAGTCTCAACAGATCTCTGTTGTTCCAGTGTAGTTTGAGTGACCCGACGTTGTTCTTCCCGTAGAAGTTCCTAAAGACAATCATCCAAGCTAGGAAGAGAAGCCCTGCTCATTAAGTTAGATCGAACTGTCTCAAACTCGAGACGAAGTTTCATAAGAAACTGATCCCGATGACTACATTGCTGTAATGGAAGTAATTCCTGGAGAAGAGCTGCAGATACCGAGGCAAACTTAATCTCATCATATTCGGACCACAGTCTGCGGAAGCCATTATAATACTCCTGAATAGACTGGGTGCCTTGAGTGAATTGTGAGATTTCAAGTTCTAATTGAAACTGGCGAGCAGCATTGCCCTGTTGGTAAATTTTCTGAAGATACTCCCACATTGCACGGGCAGTGTGGCAGGCTTTGAGGTTAAGAATAAAATGTGACTCAACAGAGCCCAGCAGCCAGGTCTTGATTTTAGCATCCTTTGTTTTCCAAGCTAAAATTTTCTTATCATCTTCTGCAGGTTGAGGTTCAGATCCATCAATGTGTCCCCAGAGTTCTTTTCCTTCCAAATAAATTTGAAATTGGAAGGCCCAGGAGATATAATTTGTACCATCAAAGCGAATCAGGGCAATCTCATGTTTGTCCATGACTAAAGAGAAGGAAGAAACCCGCACAAAGCAGTCCCGAAAGGATATTGGCAAAACAATATCTTTTGGATGGCCGAGATGAAAAGAAATGGACAAAACAGAATTTCTACAATAAAGGGTAGATGGCCTACCTCAGATGATCCATAAATGGTGAGAAAATCTTCAAAAAAAATGTAGAAATCCAGACGACCAAGATGGGCTGGTCCAGCTGAATGGCGATGATGATCGCAGGTGGGCCACTTCAGATCTGAGATGAACAGGGATGATCAAGGCTTCCAGATCTTGGAAGATGACTCTGATGATCAATAAATCAGAAACAAATTCTTCATAAATCCTGGAAGCTTCAGGCGACCAAGATGGTAGGATTCCGCTAATGAGTTGGTGAGAATCACAGGTGGGCCACGTCGGATCTGAGATGATCAGGATGATCTGGCTGAAGAGAATGATCACAGATGATCATATACTGGCTTCCAATGTTTGGAAGATGATGTAGGAGAAGATCACAGATGATCGAGCTCTGATACCATGATATTTAGAGAGAAATGAAATACAGAACATAAGAGAGATGAATGTCGTGCCTCCTTTGAGGATCGACTGTTCTTATATAAGGGTTTAATTCCCTAATTACAATCAATTACAAATCTTAGATCCTAAACTGAAGCCACAAATTAAGTCCCTAATTACAATCAATTACAAATCTTAGATCCTAAACTGAAGCCACAAATTAAGTCCCTAATTACAATCAATTACAAATCTTAGATCCTAAACTGAAGCCACAAATTAAGTCCCTAATTACAATCAATTACAAATCTTAGATCCTAAACTGAAGCCACAAATTAAGTAACAACCTTTGACTAATTACAACGTAACAAAAAGGTACAATAAATGAGCCTAATGGACTCGGCTTGCTTGACATGAAATGAGCCTAATGGACTTGGGCTTGCTTGACATAACAAAAAGGTACAATAAATGAGCCTAATGGACTTGGGCTTGCTTGACATGAAATGAGCCTAATGGACTTGGGCTTGCTTGACATGTAATACATATATAAGGGGAGACATGCACTTCCTAAGATGGATACTTTATTCTTTGACGTATGTGGATAACAAACAAAGTGGGGAGAGATTGGAGGACATCTGAGAAAGTCAATCCTCGTGGCTTTCCCATCTAGGCATAGTTAATGCATTAAAATTTGAATTTTTTAAAAAATAAATAAAACTTTCAGCAACAATATTAGTCATGGATAGCAGCCATGGAAAAGTCTAAGCTGCTCATCAGGTATGCACTGCCATAGGCATGATCCAAAAGCCAATCTTAAATGCTCATGGCTTAATTTAAGCAGACAATGCAGTTCGTTGCTAATCTAATTTTCAACCATCCATCATTTCCTCCAATGGAGCAAGTAGGTGTATATGGTTTGGATTGGATTGGATTGAGCCTAATTTGTCACCAATCCGTTACCTACGGATTGGCAGTTTTATAATCCGTAACCAATCCATTGCCGATTAAAAACTAAACTGAACCAAACCGAATAGTGAATCAATGGTTCGGTTCGATTAAAACCGTTTAAACCATTAACGGTAGTGCCAACTGTTTCCTAACTATTTTATATGGAGAGTGAATGGCTAAGATTGAAAATTGGATGATGAATGGCTAAAATGTTGCTCTTTAATATTTTTTATATAAAAATAAATAAATATATATATTTGATTTCAACAGTTCGGATCAATTTAAATCTGCGGATTTAGGATAAAATCCACCACTAAACAGTTACAAACGGATTAGGATTTTTTTGATCTGTCACCAAACCACTAACCAACAGATCGGTTAAAAAACCAAGGTTCGGATCGGTTTTATGGATTGACGGATTTTTTGTACACCCCTAGGAGCAACCATAGCTATCCAATCAATTGGCACGATGTTCTGCGACATAATGTATTAAATTTCTTCAGCTAACCATTACTACCAAAACCTCAAGCTGTTAGTAGAGGCAGTGGAAATACTTTTCAATATTCCCCGTCGGGTGAAGCCTACTCCTCAATACTCCCCCTCAGGTGGAACCCAGTTGTCGCACTTTTGGCGACATTTTCTCTTTTTTTTTTTTTTTTTGCCCTTGGTCGTTTCTCCTGGGATTCGAACTCACGACCGGTTGACTCTAATATCATATTAAATTTTCTCAGCTAACCATTGTTATCAAAATCTCAAGGTGTAAGTAGATGTAGTGAAAATATTTTTCAATATTCCCCATCGGGTGAAGCCCTCTCCTCAATAGAATGCACCCAGCATGATGGAGCACTAGCAATGCAACTAAAAACTAACAACTAGGTAAAATAGTATCAGCATTTGATGAAGAAGGTAAATGTAAGGGTTTTTTTTTTTTTTTTTTTGCTAACTAGAGAGCTTCAGTGATGCCCTAACGCACACCCTCACACAACGCAGGAATCAGAATCACAATTCAATTCTGGACTTGTGATTCTGGCATTTGCAAAGAGTTAAACATAATTTAGGGAAATGTTCTCACCACAAATGATCTGACAAGATGTTCAGTTGAGAATAAAATGTAGGAAAATGATATTGGAAACGAGTGCTGCATGGTCCCAAGCCCGATGGCCCAAGTGGACTTGGGGGTCTGTTTGAATGGCTTAAGGAGCGTGGTGCGATTTTGAATTCTTTGCCCAAAACCAATAGTCGGTTTCATGCTTAACTTTTTATCTAACTTGCAATGAACATGCTGCTGTTTGTTTCGAAATAAAAACTAGAAGTCAACATAATGTCACACTACCACAACATGCATCCAATATCCTACTTTCAGAGCAGTTGAATGCATCATAAGAAACAAGTAGACAAGACCAGATTTTAATACCTTCACTGCAGCAGACAGAAATCTATGAGCTATAGACTCCATTCCATCCTCCTCGGACACAATTGCCTGCAATCATGTAAGTGGACAAACCAATGGATCCTAAGGTCTTACCATAAACAAACTAGAAACAAGGAAATCATGATGAAGATATCTCACCTGGAAATACTTCTTCAGTCCCATGCGTTGTAAAGCTGCAAGAAGATTAATTCGATCCAGACATGAAGTAACAGCACAAGGGATCCCAGCTGTATACAGAGCATCTAGCCATTCTTCCAAGCCTTCCATAGGTGCCCTAAGCTGCAAATACAGACAACTCAGACAAGTGAGCAATGAGCAGACTGCAACAGAACTGAATATCAATCAATCCATGATACCAGATAACATCCAAATATGCCTCTCACGGCATAAGATGATAGCAGGTGGTAAGAAATTTGACAGAGCAGATGACCACATGTTTACTGTGCATTTGGGTGGTGTCAATAACTGTTTTATTTCCAAATCAATATCTATCACAATATCAGATGCAATGCAATGAAAAATATTTCATGGACTACCATAATTTCCACCTTGCTTTTCTAGAGAGCACAGATAGACAAATGCCCTGATATGTTATAATGGTCAGGGCAACACCCATAACGCCCACAAAGCGTTAATAATGCACAAATGCAGATCAACCAACAATCAATCTACAAGGGAATGATAAGGGTATTAGTTGAAATACAAGAGTGCCCCTGGACAACCATATCACCAATCAGAGCAATTTGTATGGTCCAGGTCACTTATATTCAACGGACAAAAATCATACTGATCAGCTGTCCTGTTCATTCAATTAAAGGCCAAGAACTGACAGTCTTAATTTTCTTTTTAACTTTTCTTTTTTCTTTTCCTTTTGCAACCAAGATGGCCTGACTATATATCTGAACCATCCATCTGTAATACAAATATTGGATTGCTCAAAGAGTCGAGCTTTGCTTCAATCAGATAACCCTCACAAGTCCTATCTTTCTTAGGTACATAAAGCCTCCCTCCCTCTGTGTGCGTGCATGCACATGAAACTTGTTGGTGACAATGAGAAAGGGATGTAGATTTTATCTCTACTTTGGATATTTCATTGCTTATTCCTTCATTTGGTTCACCATCATGAAAACCTTGTCACAACTATGTTTACATGAATTTTGTTTCGCCATTCTTGTCTATCAGGTAGGCTAAAACCTGGGGTAGGTTGCACTTCTTTGGATCTATACTTACAACTTCCACATTCCTAATTTAACTCAAGAACTGCCTATTTTCATCATGAACGGCCCCTTAAATGATCAAGCTCTCCAGTTTTCTTTTCTCTTATCTTCGCAAACTTATAGATCTCCTTCTTCCCAACATTAGTTTTCAAGTGATCAAATAAATCATCAAAGGCTTAAGAATTGGCTTTTACTTATTGCTATCTTAACAACATATTTTATAAATTTTTGGGCATTCATTAAATGGTTTTTTCTTATCAGGGACAACCTTTTGGACCTCTAGATTGCACTACCAAATTTGTGTATGCACTACTTCCCCTTGGATTCCTTTGTACTTGACAACTTTTTAATACAATGGTTCAATTGATCCCACATTTGACTAGAATCAATGGCCCACTTCCATCTGTGGCTTTGAACATATAAACTGAACCATTCAAAAAAAAAAAAAGGACAGAGAGAGAGAGGAGGAGTGTTTGGGGGCAACTGCCATTTGAATCATAATATTGAATCTTGCATTTTTGGCCCATGAAAACTAGATTGGACCGAATGGAAAGTGAAGATCTGATACTGATACCAACCATGCAAAAATCCAAATGCAGGTGGTTGTGCTTTAAGCAAACTAGAGTATTTCCTTATAAGGTGTGCATTGTTTATTAAGTATTTACTTCCAAAAGAGAGAAACATTGATCATTCTGTGAAGTATAATAAACCACATGCATGCACACACTTACCTGTACAAGTGGGGTGCATGCTGCATACTAGGACATCAAAATCAAAGTATTGAGTTACAATCCCCACAGGGATGCATAGGATTTAATAGAGTCACAAGTCTTCTTATTGAATCATAGTAACCTCCAATTAGCCAAATTTTATTTATCAATTTTTCCCTTGAATGCTTAAACCATCCATTTTATGCTCACAAATTGGGCAGTTATAATCATCAGTTGAGTGATGTCAAGGTTATGCCCATCCGCAAATATGGAAGATTTGATTGAGGTACATTTACACCACATGTACAATAACCAATGAGCATGCGTATGATCCATCCTCCTTTAAAAATCCAAAGTTCATGCACATTTAAACGATTGACCATTATGTTAACAAATTAGATGTAGGAAGGACTGAAACCTTAAGGAGGTTCTCATAATACAGCTCTGAGAGCCTTGACTTCAATCTCTCAAGTTCATGTTCTCCATCTTCCCAACACAAAACCTGAAAATTGAAGCATGAAACAGGTAAACATAACTGACACTGAATCATCTTGATCATTATTAAGAATCAAGAATAACTAGGATTGAATTCAACTGAATCATGAAATAGGTTAAACATAACTGACACTGAATCATCATAAATATCATTACGAATCAAGAATAACTAGGATTGAATTCAACTGAATAAAATTCATAAAACCATATAAAAGTTCAAAAAACATAGATAACAAAAAAAAAAAAAATCAATCTTACAAAAAAATTAACCATAGTAAGATCTAAAATCACATAGCAAGAAACAAAGAACAATCTTAACAAGAAGCATGAACAAAAGAACACAAGGGCACAAGCATGTTGTAAGATTTTTTGTGCACAGCCTTTCAAGAAGAAGGCCTACTTTCTTTTCATGAATCTATCACCAACGCAGCACCTATCCTGCCTGCAAAGCCATTCTCATTGACAAAGCGGGGGCAACATACCCTCCTAGTGATGGAATCACGGTAGGCCAACCCACCAAGAAGTGATGTAATGAAGTAGGCCCCACTCAACCAAATTAAATCAGGGTAGCCCGATCATGATCCATCATTCAATGGTTTGGACTTTGCAGGATGTTACATCACAATGGGACGCACTCACTGTATATAAAGAAGGGCTCTTCAGTCTTCATGCCAACATATGCTATGGTATGCAATGGTTGCATACCCAATTTTCTGTGTCATTTCCTTTTGATCCAATTTTCAGTGTCATTCATTTTGGCCACAAATAAATTCCACAGCAGTAGAGAGTTATGAAGTCTTAAAAGAAAAGGCGGTGTCAAAAGACCCTTCCTTCATACATGTATCAAATGATGTTGATATAAGGACCTTTGTCAGATATCATTTGATAGAAAGGACTGCATTTCTACCACATCTGGGGATGTGCAAGTGCAACCAACAAATGCCAAGGGGTTTTTTCCAGTTAAATCTCCTTTATGGAAACCTTTTACTAGGCCTGATCAAAAAGTTAGTCAAGCTGGAGGGTTAGAGCACCCACAAGGGTGCTAATTCTCTGTTGGATGGGTAACTCTTGGTACTCCTCACTATAGATAAGCTATATCAAGTAAACCTTGTATCCAAAAGGACTTCACACTCAACAGCCAAAAGGTGATATGAACGAACAACCCCTAACAATCCTCAGGGAGTTGGAAGGAAGATGGTTAAAAGAAATAGTGGGGAAGGGGTCTCTAAGAAGTTCATATCAAATCATTCTAAAGGGGTAGAGGTAAAAGGAATAATTTAAATGAAAGGATGAAAAATACAAAAAAAAAAATTGCACTCTTGTGCATGAAAAGAGAGGGAACTAAGGTTGAGCAACAGCAGTGGAAAGACTAATAAAATTACAAATACAGATCCAATACATTGTCTGGAGCTGAATTGGAAAAAAAAACTAATAAAATCCTCTCATGAGAGATTTGCACACACCATATGTTTTATTAAAATAAATGTGAATACCCTTACAGGTGGCTGACTAGCCTTTATGTGGCCAAAAAAAAAAAAAAAATCATACCGTTTCCCTGCCATAAGCAACTAAGCTACTCAATTCCATTGTGAAAAAAGCTCTTTAACTTCTTCATCCTAAAATAAGCATAAAAATGGGCAAATCCTAATAAATTGAATCATGTCTCATACTTTTCTATGGATAATTTGGACTATGGAACACAGATCTACAGGGTCCCCATGTGAATTGATTGGGTCCTACAGCATGGCTGGGCTTGGTTTGAGCCCATCGGGCATAGCAATATAGAGCCAACTTAGCCAGGTCTGACATTAGCAAACCGGGCTTAATTTGATCTGGCATGGGTAGCTAAGCTTGGCTTCGATATGGCCAGACTTAGCGCATCTGGGCAAGGCCCAAATGGGCATATAAAGCTCAAACTAGATTTGTTGGGCCTGGCCCACTAGTAAGGATGCATTACAAGACCCTCAAGCAAGCATCATTATTGGCTCAGCAATAACCATCCAAATCTCAATGAGTCGATCTTGACATCACTTAGACAAACAGTGTATCCTTAAATTTAACAGCAGATCTTTGATTCAGCGGACCATCGTGCTATGTGACCTTGATAAATTAACCACACTCTTGCTACCAGTGGATTTACAAAAACATCCCTCCAACAAGTATGAACCCTGCGTTCAATTAGTTGAAAAATGTTTCCTAGCTCACAAAATACATCATTATAAAATTTGGAGAATCAAACATGAGGAAATATAGTATAAATTTATAAGGATCAAAGACATGGAAAATAGTACTGCCTTAGTGAAAATTCAAAACCTTGTGTAGAACATGATCCGCTCCTGCATACAGCACAGATCTCTGGAAAACACCACCTTCTGCTATGTCCCTTCCTGCTCAAGAAATCCGATGTTAATAATACATCAATATTTTCATTTAAAATGAAAAAGAAAATGAGCGTGAAGGTAATGAGAATAAATTAAAAAAAAAACCTTGTAATTCATAAAATTAAACAGAACCTTCACTGCGACTCATGCGGGGACTTTCTTAATATTCATTCAGTTCAGGGACTTCTCTGTAACTTTTCTTTCCAGCAGGGATTTTTGTAAATATATCTTCTATTAAATATAAGGGAAACTTAAAAAATAAGGACCATACTTCCTAATATTTACAAATGACCATCTGGCTTTTCCTTATTTTAGATAACAACCACTAGTATCCTCACAATCTCACACAAGCACCTCGATTGCCAGTTAATCACCCATTTTGGACCTGCAGATAGAATGCATTACACTTTTTCTTAAAAAAGACAATAGTGTGCTTTTAATCCTTTCCCCAAGCCTAAAAGTAGGCTTGTTGGTGATTGGATTTGGTTAGGAATTAAAAGCGATGCAGAGAGGTAATGGACAAAGGTCAGGGGTTACAGATGGATTAATTGATGGCCCCCATTGCAAGAATGAGTCGGATGGGTGCTGAGACAGGATTAGAAGGAACTGGTGACTTCTCCAACAAATGGAGCTGCAACAGGATTGAAGAAATCTGCCTCCATTTGATTTTATGGCTGGATTAATTGATGGCTTGGGCTGCAGGAATGAGTCGAGTCAGATCAGTGCTGTAATGGGATTAGGGGAAGGTAGTGACTTTCTAAAAATGGGGCTGTGATCAGAATGAAGCAATCTGCCTCCATTTGAATTTGCAAATCCATATCTATAATAGAAATGAGTAGGAATAATTTATCAAGGGAATTTCAAAATGGGGTGGTCTATTCAAGTTTGTAAATTCTTCTCAACTGATTCTCATGTACATGTATATTACTAATAAACAATCACCTCTGCAGTTAATGCATGCATTGGATGACACTAGGGTACTTCAAAAGTACCAAATGGAGATATCATTAGAATTTAGAGGACAATTTACAAAACATTAAAAAAGAAATTAAAGGAAAAAGAGATAAAACCACAAACCTCTTATTTCTAAAATTCTACTTGCTACTTCCAATCTATACATCCATACTAAAATTATCCCCATATATTAAAGTATGAAATATAGCTTGTCTTTATTCAAAGGAGATAATACAGGTGGGTGGTTTGAGATTTGGAAATGAGGAGAGACTTACATGAGTTGATGTGCTCTAGATGGGTTTTTCTTTTTATCTTAGCATTGGTTCCAATTGTTCTCTATAACCGTAGATAAAATGAAGGGTCACAGAGGATAGTGCCATTTACATGATTCCTTGATTTCACAATAAATATTGTTAAGGAGCTTGAATTGCAACAACTCCATGGAAACAGTGCCACTATCATCGGCATTGTTTTTCAAAGCGATTCTCTCAATGGGGATAATGGTTGTGATGAAGACAATAGAGTCCAAACTATACCAATCAATTGGAGACATATCCTAATAATCACAAAACAGTATACCTTCTTCAAAAGCAAGCTGCCTCCAAGCATTCAACTTCAAAGATCGAGTATCAGCCTGAAATCAAGTGAGCATTTAGGACCATATAGGTTGGGAAAGATGAATAAAAACAGAACAACTTCCAAAGAAACTAGAAATCTCAGTCGCAATGCAAATAAGAGCAATGAAACACTAAAGGTGATATCATCATCATTAAAGCCTTTTCCTAGCTCTGTTGGGGTTGGTTACATGCATATTGTTTCTCTCTTCTGATCTACCCTGAACCAAGTCCTCGGATAGGTTGCTTTTCTTCAGATCTATGCTTACTTCATAAAGTGATATAAAACTTCTGAAGTTACTAAAAGTCACATTGTTCTAACTTCTAGGGTACATATAACAAAACCAAATATGAACCTTCTAAATTTCAGAACAATTCATTATAGGTTTCATTCTATTTTACAAGAGTTCAGTTTTAAAGGGTGCCCAAAAGATTTAGATAACATTTTTAGAATAAATGTTGATGCTAAAGAGATTACCAGAACATTGTCCCAAGAGAAAATAAGACCGAAAGCTTCATCTGGCTTCATCGCATACCGTATTCTCTGAAGAAAGGTTTCTTGCATCCGATCATTCAAGAAATCCTGAAAGGAACACATGTTAAACTTTTAGAGAGAAAAATCTCACTTTCATGAACCACTTAGGAGTTAGGAGTGAGTTGAACAGAATAAAAGAAAGATATAAAAAAATAAATAAACAGCTCTAACCCAAATTTCAAAGCTATCAGGCTCGGGAGTTCTTTACCACATCAACTTTTAGAAGCCCATCTGGTCTAAATGTCTCAAAACCTTCACCATATTCAGCTCCAATTGCCTGAAACACAAGAATGTGATGTTCATGTATACCTAATTCCTTATTACTAGGCAACAAAAAAGTATCCGTCCAAATTAAAATAAGAAAAAAGATTTAGAAACAAAAAAAGGTAACCCTAATAAGTAATAAAATAATAAGCAGAAAAATCCAAGAAACTTCCCTAGAATGTGCATTTAAACTGTCATGGATACGATGATGGTTGTCTCTCAGCAAACTTACTATTTTTCAAATTGAAAATTTCACGTTTGGGCAATGCCCATGAATAGAATGAAAGGATTCCATCCACTAAATCCATAGGTCAAGGGAAGAGATGCAGGAAGCAAAGTCAAAATTTTCAGTTAGAAATTGCAAAAGGGGAATGGCAATGGAGTTTACTTAATTACGGCTTATTTTACTACAGGGAACTGCATCATATAAGCTGAAAAATGCTATAAAAGATCTTTTGTCCAGTTTAAGCTGTTATTCAAGAACTGCATAAATAGACAGGAGCCTTCTATGAAAATGATAATGACAATAGGGAAGTCATGACTCATGAGTGTGAACTTTGACAAATATTTTGCAGCTTAGACGTAGAAGAATTATGCATCAGAGAAAGAACAGGTGCTACACTCAAATGACCCATCCTCAGGTTAAGTTGATGCAGCATCTCTAATTAAAAAAACAGACTCCTGCTTTCCATGGGCAATTATAAAGATTCCCAGATAGATGGATAAGGCTACGATAATATGTCAGTCTGAAATTTGGAGCACCTTAAAATGTTCTACACCTGACCCATTACAACAACCACAAAAGCTCAACTACCCAAAACAAGCACGAACATCAGATGTGCAGTAATGATAGCCTTGACATTGCAAGTCTGATAACAAAAGGAACGAAGATCTTACTCAATCCCATTTCATTATGGAAAAATAAATAGCTTCATAAGCCCACAAAGTTACATGCTGAATGTCATTCGCGAATAGCGTAGGGGGTCTACAACCCAATTATTGTTCTACTAAGGGAATGGATCCCAGCCATCCAATAACTGGACCAACGGCTGAATCAGCCATATTCACCAAAATTCTGCCAACCAAAAGTTAATATCCATCCAATCCAACTACCATCTTCAAGCAGTCAAAATAACTTCTTAGCAAAAACCCAGAATAAACTCTACAGATTGAATTATTGAACTAGCTGATTGCAATTCTTTCACCAGAAGCCCATATTTTGAAATGGTTTATCAGCTGGGTAGTCTGGATTGATCAAAAGAGCGGGCAATCTCAAAAGTACTAGGGCTGATACTTGGTACCATCTGACAATAATCCAACACCCAAGACACCCTGCCTCATTATCAGCTCTTTCAGTCCTAGTAACCATTGATCTTTTTTTTAAGTCAATGAAAGAAATCATAAAGTGAGATTAAATTAATGCCAGGAGTGATATCATATCTACACAGTTCATTTGAACAGAACGTCAGACAAATCCAGATCACTTAAAGCAATAAGAGAAAAGACGAAAACGAGGGGAAGGAATGGATATGGCTATGCATATAACCACCAAAATTGAAGATGGACTAATGCTCCTTGAGAAAAACCAACTTTTTTTGTAAAACCATATCATCATCATCATCATCATCAAAGTCTTATCCCAACCATGTTTTGTAAAAACATATAGAAACCAATTTAGTTACAACCAAGAAGTTCAATCAAACAGAACTCAAAACATGAAACCTTCATCCCAAACAGCAAAATAACCAACAATAGAAAGATATCATAACCAGAAATTCAAAACTTTCAACACCCAAATCACATCATATTAAGAACAATATGACCCAACTGATGATAAAGTGAAAATAGAAATAAAAACAAAAAAATTCATTACCTCTTCCATGAACACCTTACTGGGTCTGATGGGAAACCCATTTCCAGAGTCATTCTCTTTGGACCCACTTGCACTTCTGATTACCAAACTCTTTCTTGGGATTGGGCGGTTCCTTCTCTGTCAAAACCCCCATTGTTTTTTTTTTTTAAAGAAGGGATAAAATCAGAAAAGAATAAACAGATGGGTTGATACAGAGATGAGGAGAGGAACTCACAGATGATGTGATTATGGCTGTAGGTGAGTGCGATGGTCGAAGACGCGACGAGGTCGTGAAAGTAAGGAGAGAAGAAGGCCTGAAATTACAGTCCATTGAATTGGACAGAGAGAAAAGAGGAGAAAGAGAAAATATGGTAGAATTGCCTATTGCCCATTGCCTATGGTATTTGCCTATTGTATTGTAGTAGCTTCTGGGTAGAATTTACAATAAAGACTACTCCAAATTTCGAATTTTGTGAAAGCACCCCTCAAATGTTGAGGAGCCAAGAATAGGGTGTCCCAATGTCAGGCCCGGGTATCAAAGCCACAATATTAAAAGAGGATTTTAGGTTATAAAAACACATAAATGTTCATTATACACGACTATATCTTTATTGAGCACGTAAACTAATCGTGTCTTTTGGGCCCGTTTTGGTGGAAAAATTTTTTTTTCTCCTCTTTTCTTCTTCTTCTTCTTCCTTTTTCCTCTCTAATTCTCTTCCTTCTCCTCTCTTCTTCTTAATCTCTCTCTCTCTCTTCCTTTTCTTTTCTTCTCTACATAACTTAGGGTTTTTTTTTATGTGGGGCTGAGTGACGCATATAAAAAAAATCTTTTTTTTGCACAAAATCACGCCCAAGGAACGTGATGGATCCCCATGCTAGAGGATTTGTTACTACAGGGAACTCAAAGATTTGGATGTGCTCTACATTTGTGTAAAATTTTTATATGCATCAAATCATCCCAACTCATTCATCCATACGACAGAAATCTGATAATTTCATAGTAAAAATAAAAATATTTGATCTAATGGTCCTATCCATTTGGATCATTGTTAAAAAAAGACGTGTGACTATGGGGATATGTCCATTCAAATTGGTGATCAAGTGGGCTGCACTAAAAGATGTACACCTAGTGATGGACTTAAAATTTTAGTTTAAGGGGTTGGGGTTTGAACCCTAATAGGGAGGTTGATTTTGGGGTAGATTGAGAATTTTCATATGAATTTTAAGGATGAACTCCCAAAATTTTCATATAGTATTTGGAAGAGTCCCGTAGTTTGGCAGGTGGGTTCAAACCCGTGTGCCACTACTTGGTCCACCCTTGTGTACACCATAAAAACCAAAGAAAAAGGTATGCATGGGATAATTTCTGTTAAAAATAATTGTAGATGTAAAGGGCCCATGTAGATTGAGTTATGTTTATATTTAAAAGCCCACGTAGCTTCAATTGTATACTATTTAATTACGAATGTAAGTATGTATTCTTCCTTCACTATATGGTGAGGGATGCCTATATAGTTTTACTTATTTATACTTGAGCATTCTTCTTCTTTTTTTAACCATAAATGACATTTTTTCATTTATACAAAACAATGAATACTAACGTTCCTCCAATTAAATAGCCACATTTTTATCTTTATAAGCTCTTTTCATCTGATTCTAGTGATGCACTCCACTTTCAGGTGGTGCTTAATGTTTTAAGTTAATGTCCGATCGGGATACAACACATAGGATGGTTCAAATTGGGATCTATAAAAATGGATATGGGTCCAAATCCAACATGGTCGCACCACTAGATCCAACCCACTAATTCAACTCATATCTAACCCGAATGCGGGCCATTTTTATCAAGTGAATAAATTCGTTGATTAACTGCACAACAACCAACTAATGTGGCCCTCCCATTAGTATGTTTAAATTTGGTGCGCTTAATCAGATTGATTTAGGGGCTACTTAGATTACATCATTTTGGAAGCTGGAGCCACCTAGAGTACATCATTTCTAGGGGTAACTATTGCCTGATTTAGCTGCATTATTAGGTGCGTGGGACCGTGGGAGACACCTTCATTTCAGCATTTTTCAAGGCGGGCCCCACCAATTTTTTGTTATTTGATTTGTGGTGCCCATCTTGATCACATATGTTTTGGCGGACTGTGGGACGTACCTTGGTTGCAGCATTTTGGCACGGTGGGGCCTACCATGATTACCAAAAATTTTTCCTAGCTGAGAGAAATCCTACTCGTGAACGGACGGCCCGTGCATGAATTCTTCTATTGTTAAGTGGGCCTCTGATTTAATTATTAGGTGGTGTGTCCACCTCAGATTCATGTCATCAAAATCACTGCTGCCCATCTAATCAAAAGAGTTGTCCCATTCCCAAGGCGAAGTGGTGGGCCCACCTGGCAATAAAACGTAGGCACCCATCTATTGACAGTATGTTGATGAGCCCCACCCCTAGAGTGATGCTATCATTGTGGAACCCACAACTCAAAACGGAATGTGGTCAACGTGGGCTAATTCATGTCAATATGTTTAATCATAGTGGCCTGCTCACTGAACCGATGAGAGACCTACTATAGCAATTGGGGTCACTTAGAATGCAGCATCTCCTCGGGGAAGGCCCACTTTGATTGCATGATTAGATGGGTGAAACACATCCTAATTTTCTCTTTTCTTGCAAATAGGTCCTCCAGAACTGTCAAATTGGTGTCACCTACCTGGTGGTAGTTCTGTCGCTGTTGCAGTCACCTCATTTCTCCAATGTCCAAAAAAAATATTTGACGGTCATGCTCATGACATACTTTATAAGTTTAGTAATATGATGAAAACATTTTTTTTCTCCAATGTGGGTGTCCCCACGACAATTTACCAATTGTCAGGCTTACGGGCTGGAGCTGCATGTCCGGGTATCAGACCAAGTAACTGAACGGACTTCGCAATGAACGCTAGGATGAAAATGGGCGCTTGAATGCAAAAGTCGGAAGCAACCGAATTGGAACAGGCGGGTGTGGGTTCAATATTCAGACCTATTTTTAATTTGGGTCCGAGCTCTGGTCCACTCTATGGACGACCCCAAATAACATTCAGGTCCAACAACTTCATAACTGAGGTCCCAAAGAGATGAGTACCCGAAAACTGTTTCTTATACATATTTTATACACGCGCCCACATATAAGCGTGCGCACATACACACACAAAAATAAATTTAAGTATACAAATATAGATAATTTTTCTCTTGGGCACATGCATTGGGAATGGTCGCTACATATCACCTGTGAAATTCATACATGTGGCGCAGCTCCAGCATGCTCCGGATACAAGGTGCATGTGAAAACCTCACTACTAAGTGTCATCAATTGGCCCGTGGGCCGGTTGCCAGGTTCAAGCCCGCCAGGCCCGATGGGTTTTAGTCGGCCCAAGGCCAGTAGCTGGGCGGGCTGGCCAACCGCAATAGTGTTTGAGCTGGGCATGGGCTTAGGTTTAATGTCCGCCAGGCCCGATAGCCTACCTGCCATCCAACCCGTAAGCCCACAGGCTATTCATGTATGAAATTAGCAATGGGTAGTTTGTATTTTGTATTCATGCATTCATGTAGGTTTTCAGTTGTTTATACTTATGTCCATTAGTCCGTGTAGTAAACTAATGATGGCTAATGGATAGTTATTTGTACTTTGTACTCATACATAACACATTCATTTTAAAATAATGTTATTAACTGATAAAAACATAAAAAAAAGCCCAGCCCACTGTCCAGCCAAAAAAGCCCAATGGGTAGGCTTGGGCTTAGACTTTCCAGATGAAGCCCGGCCCAGCCTACCCAGCTTACTATAAAAAAAATCTCACTGGGTAAAGCCCGCAGGCGGCCTTGGGTATCACTTTCACGGCCTGGCTGATAACGACCCTTACTTACTACCTTGTTCAGGTGAATATGTTCCATAGAAATGTACATGAATGGACATAGAATATCCTAATTACATGGTTAACGTATAAATACATATATTATCTTGCACATATAAGGTAATAAAAACTCACATATGCAAAGAGGAAAGAGGCTAGGTTTGATCATGGGACGTCCCAATGAGAACAAACATGCTCTTTACTACTAAAGTGAGGAACCGTTCTCAAGTATAATTACATATATTAGTCAAAAAAAAAAATCTAGACTTGGGTCAAGGGCTCGAAGCCCTTTAAGTTGCATTTGAGCATTTAATCCAGATTGGGGCAAGTGTACAGGTCCTATATCCTGGACCCGATTCAGGTCCAGGTTTGGGACAGGATCTGAGTCAAACCTCACTATAGCATCCAAGTCGCATTAGTTAGGGCTGGATTCACTTTTACAAAATTCAAACCCAAGTCTTTCCCAACCTGGTTGTTAATTGGATCAGGAAGTCATTGTGATATATGATACACAGACATATGTATTAATATAACTAACATCTAAGATTATAATATTTTTTAAATTTTAGTCGCATCTAAGTAGGTCTTACAAGATCCAAGAGATCCCACAATGGGGAAGGAGAGCCCCAACAAGTGGAAGATAAGCTTGCTTGCGAAAAACTTATTTGAAAGGCATTTTCTATTCCCTTGTGCACATCTATACAATGTTTTTCTCAAACACTTTGTGCACATATACAAAATCTCAATTTTTCCTCATTTTTCTCAAAACAAGAATGATACTAACTAAACGGGCCCAAGCCCACAAAGAGAGAAGGATAACACACACATGGAAACAGTGGCATAAGAAGTGATCATTCCATGGGCAACTAGGTGACGTGCAAGGTTGTAAACCACCTCTGCAGTCTTCATCCTTACAAGGCCTCTTGGATGGCAAAATTTTCATGTGGGTCTCGTGATTGCCAAAATGTTCAAGTAGAAGGCTCCCAGAAAAGGAGGACTTTTCAATCCTCACCATCTACAAAAATGGAACCCGTCTCTCAAATATTGGCTCCCACAAAAAAAATCTTGCACGGCAACTTTGTGGAAACCATCAAGTGAGAATTGTCAACTAAAGGCAAGACTATAAAAAAAAAAAAAAAGGTCCACTGCTATATCTCTATATCAATGTTTATTAGTTGAAGATGATATATACAAGGATAATGTCAATTTTTTTTTTTTGCTTTGATAATATCAAAACATTAAAAATTGAAAAAACTAAAAATAATGCTTATATTTAGAAACATATGACTTTTAGTTTTTATTAGGATAATATTGTGGTCAATTAAGTGATAAATCAAATTTATAATATTGATGACACCATTGTAAATTATTTTTAATAAAAATCACACTATTATTGCATTTAGTTCAATTTGTCAGCTATATTTATCATATTGTTATGCAAATTTTGTTTAACAAGGACATTAACTCATCAAGTTAAGGAAGAAAAAAAGACAAAGGAGAGTGAATAGAAGTAAAATAAAAAAAAAAATCTATGGAAGTTCAAGTAAAAAGATTGAAACTGCTAAAACTTCGGCACTAGTATTTGACAATGGCGTAACTATAATAGTGGTCATATCATGCACTGATTAGACTTTGCACCTTGGACCGACAAGTAAGCATTTTTCCAATTTCTCTTATCATGTCGCTGCGCTGATTTAGACGACAAACAAAAAATGCTTTAACATTTCTATGATTTCATGAATGATAGGATTATACCACAGAGGAACTTTCTAGACGTATTAGAGAAATTCTGTATAAACTCTATTCTAATTCTACACCTATCCACAATCTTCTAGAATGCTCTATAAATCTCTTACTCTTATTATTCTAAGCTACAAAAATATCCCATGCAACTATCCTAAATTATTTTGAATTTTTCGGATCCTCAATATCTTTATCAACCCATCAATATATCGTTCGTCTTAACCCACCGCGGTTCTTTGTTCTCTGGAAGAAACCCAATCCAACACTGATATTTCTCTGAGTCGTAATGATAACTTGGTGAATCATGAAACTAACCAAGTAGGGTAATGTGCCTTGGTGATTCCATAATCCTAATGTAGGTGCAGAGTTTCACAAACATGGTGAATCGAATTCACAAATCTTTAGTGCAACAAAATCAAATAAGAAGCAATGAAAAGGTAGAGATTAGGTGATCACCTAGCTTAGATGAGTTGTTAACTTACATACTTTTGTTGATAATAATAAAGATCCCACATGATCATTACAATTAATTGTCTTTCCAACTTATATAATAAGAAATCCATAGTATCATTATCCCCAAAATACAATATTGAAAAAGATTAAAAGGGGAAAGCAAGTCCATGGGAATTGAGAAAGTTTAGTGAGTTACCATGTTCATTCAGGCACCAGCCTTTCTTGCTAATCAAACTAAAATAAAAGACGGGGGGAATGGGGGGTGGGGTCCTTATAAAACCCTACTGCTAGTGTACAATTTTAGCCAAAATGACTTGCCTGTGAAAGATGAAAGTCAATGCAGGAACGACTTACGACTCAAATCTCCTTAGTACCAGTGAGAAGGTTTCTGATGACAAAAAGCCCATCAAAATTTCGAATTGTCCACGATCAGAACATTGAATCAAAGGATTTGTGCCAAGCAATCTGCAAGTAGAAAAAAAGGTGTTTTAGTAAGAATATGCTTGTAATTAGGCCTGTCAAAGGGTTGGGCTGGGCAAGGCCCGGGATTACCTTGGCCCTACCCTCAATATAAGCCCTCGAAGGGCTTACTCCACGTAAGCCCTTACCCTCCCCTCAAATGCCAAGGCCGGGCCAAAGGCTTGAAAAGAATTGTATTTTTAAATTATGTTATCATTGTCATCGAGCATCGAGTGTCAATCTAAGATTTACCTTTCTTCATTCGGGCTTGAAACCCACAATGTTTGCAATAAAGCAAGCGCGGTGGAGTTAAAATTTTCTTTTCTGATTGACTGATGGAAAATTGAAAATTAATTTATATAATAATTTCTTCTAATGAAACTTAATATTACTTCTAATGATATAAAATAACACATCAAATGATACTTAATAATGCTTCTAATGATACTTGTAATGACACTTATTATATGTGCAAAAGGTATTGTTATATTAAAAAAATATTGTATATGTAAAACTAATTAAAACAATAATACTTGATAATATCATTTAATAATTTAGTTCTCTTTCAATATATCTAATAAATAATTTAATGCATCACTATCATCATATTTACTATCACTATATTTCTCTGTATATAACTAATCATGTACATAAACTAAAGCCTCTACTGTGGTTGACTTTACATAAGTCCTATGCAAGTATATGCTTGTAACAGTCACTTTTGTGTCGTAGGAACCAAGTGAATAAAATCAACTTGCGAAACCAAGTTGAGCTTTTTCTACATTGAGCGTAAGATGATTATCAAAAATGAATTATATAAAGTGATCAAACAATAGCTGGTTGCACCTTGCACAGCCATGACACTACTCATGAACTGTTACTGCTCAGATGTCAGATTCAACCAAAGTAGTATCATTGGATTGAGGTGATACTCTTTGCTTGGTGATCTCCGGTCATCTGAGGTCGTGGAAACTGCTTCAATCAAAAGCTGAGGATCTAATGGTCTGCCCTAAAGAGCAAGGCCCGGCCCCCACAACGCAGATCTTGATCACCAATCATTATTACATATTACGTTAGCTAGAGATTTTGATACAGTAATTCCATAGGAATCACCATAGTAGTCATAATGCTTTTCATTTTCTTGGATGTGTTATGATCTTTGTACATTTGGGATATATTTTTAAAATAATGATTCAGTAATAAAATATTAATCATGCATCTGTTGTGGTTTCTTTTTTTATCATCAAAGAATAAGTTGCTTGCTTCTATTAGCTATTCTATTGGATGATTGTGGATCACAAGTGAAGACTTGACGGTAAAGAGAAGAAAAAGACCAGTGAACAGTTGATATCTAGTGGTTGGAAGCTTTTTCTTGACAGTTAATATCAACAGATTTTTCAAAAAAATGTAGGGTTTTCTTGGGATATTATTGCTAAAACCATGTGAAAAGATAAAATGTTTAAATAATACAAAAATAAAAATATTTAAAGAGTGCTTAAGATAGACAGGAAAGGACTATAGAAATTTCATGTAAAGATACATGCACATATTTCAAAAGAATTTGAGTCATTCTCTTTTTTTTTATGATAATTGGAAAAGAATACAATACTATTATAATTTCGGTTCACCATTTCCTCACATAAATATCACTACATTTTCCTAATGTTGACAAAGATTAGAAGGGGCTAATGTATGATTAGCACTTATAAAGCTGAGCTTAGGTAGATAGGATAAGGCTAGACTGAGGACATGGATGATTGATGAAGATCCATGAGAATTGGTACCAGTTACTCCTATTGCTCTTAATAATAGATATTATTTAGGTCCAAGTTAATTCATTAGGCTATTACTAATGTTGTCAATCATCAACAATCCTAAACTAACTACAACATTTTACATTTATTCAAAACAAATGAAAAGAAAGAAAAGCATAGATTGACTTGGGAGAATATATGATATATATACATATATATAAGTTTCTTTAGCTAGTCATTCCGGTCAAAACCTCAAGGTATTAATTAATAGAGACAACGTAAATACTTTTTAATACTCTCCCTGGGTGAAGCCCACTCATCAATACTTCCCCTTTGGCAGAATCCGATTAGTATGCTTTTGGCTACACATATTTTTAGGGTGAAGTCATTCTTCATTGAATTCCAACTCACGATTAGTAGGCTTTGAAATCATATTAAGTTTTTTTAACTAATCATTTATGCCAAAACCTCGAGGACTTAGTAGAGGCAGTGTAAATACTTTTCAATACCTCTCTTTAGGTGGAGCTCACTCCTCAACAATATAAACAAAAACAAGTCCCCACATGATGAATTATTGACTAAACAAATCTCAAGTTGTTCATTAATTTAAAAAAAAAAAGACCTATATCTACAGTTGAAAACCAATAAAAAATTTCTACGACAAAGGTAAAACGTAACTAGGAAGAAAGGGGTCAATAAAATAATTAACTTGAACTAAATGTAATCTTGCACTGTTGAACCATTTACAAGATTACAAATCAAATTTGAATGTGTAAACAACTTCAGCTTACCTTGGAAGAGTCTTCATTCCTTTCAATTGTAAACTTCCTATGCGCCAAATTTGCCTTTCCAACTTTAACCAAAAGCCTCTTCTAAAATATTAAAAAATAAAAATTCAAACTAAGTAATTAAAATATTTGAGAAATAAATTTGGGCAAGATTATTTGACTAATCAAACTTCTGCCTTTGGTGAAATCTTTCGCCACACCCTTGATAGTCTCTGATCAATGTCCATGGCGAACAAATCCTCTATCTTGTAGATCTTCTTGAAGCATTCCCCGTGGACACCAATATTAGAATGCATTATCTCCATTGCTTGATTAGCATAAACATTGTTGGAACAAATGATACACAATAGAAGAGAACATCAAAGTGAACATCACATTTATGTAGACGAAGTTGTCGATTATATTAAACCTTAATAAGTAGCCGAAGCCCAAACGCTTGATTGAAGGTAAAGAACCTCAAGCTACAGTTAAGACACCATTTCCAGCCATGTCTTAAACATCCTGGGTTTGATTTGCACCTAGCCCGATACACATACATAGTGCTTGTGGGTGTTAATGTGTATCCGGGGTTTTACCTTCGATCTCACAAAGCGGGGTTTGGAGGTTCCTGATTATAAAAAAGATTAAAAAAATAAAAAATAACTAAAAATACAGCGAATTCTTACAGCCTAAGCTCAGACCCTTGTGTGTGTGGGGATTATCTCCTTTAAATATCACTCAACCCTATTTTTCTTTCATTTTTTTTCCATTTATAGATCACACAAGCATCCTAAAGGTCTGGGAATATCCAAATAGACAATGGATACAAATGGGTCTATCAGTATTGCATATACCAGGGAAATCAGATAATATACACTTTAGAACTTTATGGAAGATACACATGAATATGAGTCAGAAAATTGTTAGTAACTGTTTCCATGAATGCAGAATACATAGAATGTATCTGTACGTAAAGGCACGGTTACATAATACACTCATAAAACTGAACTATATGCAGTGGTGCATTGAAGAATCTGAAAAAAAAAAACATTGCTTAATCGGGTTGACTCAGAAGAACATTCAAGAAAACATAAACAAGCTTACATGATTGTACCGACGGTTATGATCACGACAGAGACAATGATGATCATCTTAAACCATAGAGCCCAGAAGAGAAAATGTCAGGTTCTTCCAAAATGGAGTTACAGATGAGAGAGAAAAAAACAAAAAGAAGAGATGGGTTTTCAGTGAACAGGGTTTTAGAGTAGGAAAAGTGGGATTTGAAAGGGAAAAAGGAAGAAGGAGATGGGTTCATGAGATAATATTGTAAAGAAGTAAACAAGTTATAAAAGGAGAAGTGGTTTTTCTTAGACTAGGAAAATAAATGAAGATATACCATTTCTGGAAAGGATTTTCTTCGTGGGATCCATGTGAGGCAGAGATCCTCTTCTGGGTTTGTGGCGGATTCGCCATTAGAGGTGCAGATGCAGCTCTGCAACTTCTGTTTTTAGAGACCGTTTTCCTCTCCCTACAAAAGCTTTAAAAGACCATCTGGTCTCGCTAACATGCGCCTAAGAGCGTAGCTCACTTGACCTCCCCGCTTTCACCATATATTTGAAGTCAGGCTCTGGCCCACTCTTAAGCCTAATTGAGGAGTCCAAATGAATTCCCATGTCACCGTGGGGCAGCTTGCTTGGAGGGACCAGATTGGACCATGGGGTTTTTTCTCGTATAATCTCAATTCCAAATTGAGATCTTAGTCCTGGGCTGTTTCTCACTTACACTGTAACTCTCCAAAGATGCATGATTAAGATCATCCAACAAGGTGCAAGTGGGACCTTCAAAGTAAGGCGCACACCCGGCCTCTTATTTTTTTAATGGAATTTAGAGAATTTCTAACAAGAAATTTTCTAAATTCTCACCGGTAATAATATTTCTTAATCTTTAAGAAATATAAAGGGGCTAGAATTCCAATAATCATTTGAGATCTTTTAGATGATTAGCATTTTAGCGAAGGAATATGGTATTTACAAATGAAGTGGACAAGTTATCCCATCATAAATCCCTCAACACACTACAGTTTTGTCAAAAACTCTTGTAAAGAAGTAGGCCCTAAATTTATTTTTTTATTTTTTTAATGACCAAGGTATTATTTGCCAGCCCAGTCTTTTGGACCTTTGGCCTCCTGCTCGATAGTCATTTAATTCTGACGAGCAAAGATTATTTTCTAAGGGATATATATATGGTTGTACACATAATACTTGTATAATGCAAAGGATAAAAATCGAACTTAAAATCTTATGAAACAAACCTAAGGCTCAAACTAAATGAGCCACACCCTTGATAACAAACACAAGCCCTAAATTGATTGGAGTGCATGCACATGATTGTAACTCCCCATCTAGATGCTTGATAAGCATTTTTGGAGTTCTTACTTCCTACACACTAGTGGAGAGTGGAGCCTATGAGTCTGTGGCACGTCCTAAAATACCAACTAGAGCTGACAGTTGATTTGGATAGGGGCCCTTTCTTTGCACTCATCAACATATGTATGTGTAATATTTAAGCATCAAGACGTTTATTTATGCCATGGAGATTTTGGTCTAAAATGTGCATACATAATGCCATTCCCACACCAAAGTCTTCAAAATTTTCTAAATTTATAATGGTTACACACCTGACACATCAGAAAGGCGCAGAATGATTTCCACCAAGGAGAAGTTATGGTATCAAACCCTTTTATTAACTATTATTTTTTGCGGCCTTTGTGAACCTAATATATTTAATCGGAATAGTTCAAATTTCTTATGGACTCGATAAACTCCAAAATGCTTATTTCATATCTTATATCAACATAGATTTTGGGATATATGAACATTTTACATTGTAATATACACCCTTCAAAGTTTATGCTTGTGAGAGAATGGCGTTTCTAACCAAATATAGTAATATGATTCAAATGCAAAAATTTTATACAAACAACACATATTTAAATTTTATTTTCACAATGCATTTGTAAAAGACTTGTGACCCCTTACATATCCATCAGCTATCGGCACATCAACTAATATCTCCCTAAAAGCTTCCTTTCATAGCCTTTTTTCTCTTAAAACATTAAAAAAAAAAAAAACAAACCTAAGAATACAAAATTGCAAACTAGGGTGTCCATATGTAAATAGAATAATGTGATAGTATAGAAAAGTAAGAAGAATGGAGTTCCAATATAGTTTCAAGCTTCTCATTGAACTCATAACAAATTAGCATGTCAGAAACTTCTACATCTCACGTGATATGGCTCGGTTTTGGTGAATTTTAAAACCATGTTCACGACCATTTGGTTGGAATGATTTTTAAAAACAAAAGACAATTAAATGCTGATTGTCTAATCCGGCATTAAACATCACTCCAATCAAAACAAAGCTTTATTCTATGATTAATAAGCCAATTCCATAGGTGTTTTATAAAATATTAATCACATTTTCCCAATCTGATGATAACTAAATATGATCTTTGTGAATGAATCTTCAGATGGATTAAAATATCCTATAAAAGGGAGTTTAAATCCGTTTGAAAATGGCCCAGGTAAAGATTCAAAGTTAACCCACCCTATCCTCTCACATCAGGACAGGGTGCAGCATATTCAAGCTGGCACTCGAACAACATTAGGATTACAGGACGCTTGACAGAAAGCAAAGGTAGGAGAGGACAGGAGTTATGATGGTGGTGGAGAGCATTTAGACTGAATTGAAGTAGTAATCAATGTATTTGCCAATAAAGTCCTCTGGGTTACCTTTCACATTGATATAAAAAAAACACAGTTTTAAGGATGTCAGATGCTTGATTTGATTGGTGATGGATGCTGATCCTGAAATCTTAAAAAAAAAAAAAAAAAAAAGGGTACCTGTGACTAAATGCAGGACACAATCTCTGTCCCAGATTTTAGAGGTTGTCATATTCATGCCTTGCGTTGCCACTCTCTAACCCACAACTAGTGGGTATTTATTTACCCTTTGAATTGTAGAAGGCTGACACTCTCCTTCCATGCCCTATTTGATAGCCACTGAGGAGGTAGAAGTTAGGGTCACACAAGATTCTGATCAGTGTGCCCTGTTTCGATGGTCCTGAGTTTTTATCTCTTCTTTTATCAGTTTCGTTGGATCGCTGGATGCACTGTTATCCTTAATAAATGGTGTCAACGCTCATCTTAGCTTAGGTCAAACTTCAAAATGTAAATAATTTATAGGAGGTGACGGGAATATTAATTAGAAATCTGAATGAGACGTGACTTTTCCCCTAACATCACAAGACTTTAGGATATGAGACCCCATTGATCAAATAATATTCAAATAGTTTCCATTTATGCTAAGATTAAGAGACAAAATAAATTAATAGAAAGATTTTCTTTTCTTCATGGAAGGAGAGATTTTAGTTTTTTGATTTATAAAAGGAATCCTTGGGTAATAAAAATAGTAAAATCAATGGTTTTATAGTCTTTTCAGTTGTGTTAAGAGGCATTCAAACATCACTCCACATAAGTACCCAGGGATTGTACTAGAGACCTAACACTGATTCTTTAGTAATGGCAAGTAGTCTTTACCTTCTGTTCTTAATTCATTTTCACTAAAAGGAGATTATTTAATGGTCATATACGAACTGCAATCTATTTTTTTTTAATTTTAACGACTCCACGCAAACAAATGAACTCTACATGTTAATTTTTTAAAAAGCATCCTCATACCTGTCAACTAAGGCCTTATTTAAATCCTTGGAATGATAGTTATCTCAAATATATTAAAACAATAAATAAATAAAAACCATCGCTTTTACTTGTAATTCCTTTTTTTTTAATGGAGGATGTTTTGGTCCTTTGCACCGGACTAATCCCTTTGGATCCATGGGGGAGCTAGTTAAAACCCCTGACTTATGCATGTAATTCAAGTTATCCATCCCAAACACACGAGATGCTATTACTTCCACTCAGTTTCAAAGGTCCAAAAGAACCTTCAATTTTTATAGAAGAGAAATCAGAAATTGATAAACAAAAAAGGGGGAAAAACAAAAAAAAAGGAAAAACAAAACCAACATCATAACATTTAGAGAGCAAAAGCAACACACACTGTCTAAAGAACTTTCAAAGCAACCTTGTACATAGTCAAGTTACTATTTCTACAATGGACAGCCCAGACCATTCCTCCCTGAGGCCCAAATTTCCCAGTGTGCCCCAAATTTTGTAGCACAGGATGGGCCAAATATTTCATTTAAAGCAGGACCAGCTCGAAAAAAATTTGAGGCCTAAAACAACAGTGCTAAATAAGACATTTTCTATATTTTAATATTATTATAAAAATTTTATTTAAAATCTATTTTCTCATTTTTTTGTAATGCAAAATCATTAATTGAGTTTTATATTCAAGTTTTGCTTAGATGTTTTTTTCAATTGATAGTATAGCTAATCCACTTAATCTTTTTTGTGACATTATTGATCTTAAATAAGATTTTATCAATTTTAATAAAAAACTTTTTTCTATAAAAGCAATAGTTATAGGTATTGTTAATATTTTTCTAATTGACATAATTGTTATTTGTAAATTATAACTAATAATATTTACAAATAAAAAGAACACCAACTATAATAAAGATATAATATGAGCTTGGAATTAAAAGAAATTCTAAAAGCATAGAATAATAGAATCTAATTTAGTTATTTATTAATGTTGGCCACAAAAATTATGGATGTGGATTACTTTTGAATTTAATGCAGCTTCTTCAATATGAAGAAAAAATATATTATATTTAAAGTTTTCTATGGATTCCACGTGGCACAAATGGAGGGGAAAAAAATGCAAATTGGAGGATTCTCATATCAAACAAGGGATTTCTTGTTTATTGTAATTTTGGGGTTTTCATTTTTCTTTTAATGACAACAACTTCTCAATGGTGAAAAATGATTTTAATGCCTTTTTTTAAGAATGTGAAAAGATAGCAATTGTTTTTTTTTTAATATGAAAAGATGGTAATTGTTATGGGGCCTTATTTTTCTGAAAAAAAAAAACAAAAAAGATGACAGTTGCTTTTTGGGATTTGAAAAGATGTTGGTTGCTTTAATTACTTTTATGAGGCCATATTTTTTTAGAATTAAAATAAGGCTAGCAATTACTTTTTTGAAGCCTTATTTTTGGAAGCCTAAAGCAAGGGTTTCTCTTGCCTATTGATCAAGCCGCCCTAATTTAAAGGCTTTGTTTGGGCTTGAGTTTTTGGCGCAAGGATTGAACAATCAAATGAGCTGTGGAGTTGCACAACCAATGGTGAATGAGTTAAATCTACGGTTGTAATGCATCAGCTCTGACCTAGAGATTAGACTTATTCAGCATAGCCTACTCAAAATGGGAAGTCTCAGATCCCACCAGCGACAACTAGGCCATAATTGATTTGGCAATTCTGACCATTTAATTAGTGGCCGACGAACAAGCCAAGAAAATAAAAACAAGTAGCCATTCATTGGTTTGGATGATTGTTATTGTCTAATTGTTTCAAACTCAGATTGACTCGCCCTGACTCAACTCAAGTCCATAGGCTACAGAATTCAATGACCTTCGAGTCACGTAGAGTTTTCAAGTTTTGAAGAACCATTTTAATCCTTTACCCAAAAAAAAAAAAAAAACCAGTGTAATCAATAGGCGTCACTTCTCATCTGCCTTCCGAAGATACAAACCCTGGGCAGTAGGGGAGGACCCAGATACAAGCAGGTGGTGCGGTTGTACTCGTCTAACTGCGATGTGCTTTCAAAGTCAAAACCCATATAAAGATTCTAGGTTTACTTCAAAAAATCCCTAAAAATCTTAGGTTCATTTTTAAAATCCACATGAAAATTTTTACCCCCGGAACCAATCTACCTATTAAGGCTTGCACCCCTCAAATGAAAATTTTAGGTTTGCCATTACTAGATATGCCACCTTTCCTCACCTAAGAACTTTTTCATCACACTCAATGCCTGATTCCCTCACCTGAGGGTGGGCTCCCATCCCCCTATGGCTGGGTATCCCAAAGTTAAAAAAGAACCAGTTTAATCAAACGAAGCTTCTTGCATGAGATGTTGCATAAAGAGAAACCAGGCTTGTTTATGAAGATGCAAACTTCATGTGAATAGAAACTGATTTCCAATCTTTTTTGCCGCATTGTGATTTTCATAGGTGGTTGCCGCAAAATTTTCCCTTCATTTCACTTCCCTATAGAATTTTTCTTCACTTTCCCTTGCATTCATCTCCAATGAAAGCTGTTGGAAATGGAAATATGTATGAGAGAAGTAAAATAAAAATAAAAAATAAAAAAAATGTATGAGAGAAGTGCTAGGCCCTTTTCAGCTACTCAAACTCAGGATTGATAGTCACAAAAGCCCATACATTTCTGAAAATGGGCTCGACAGAACAAGCCCAACAGTATCTACTTTGATTTCTCCGTAACTCATTTGAACAAGCAACTCTTTGTAAATGGGGCATATGATTTCCAACCTCATTAAGGTCATCAGTCATTACCCAGCACGGTCCCGCCGAAGCAAGGTCCTGGGAGGGTCTAAACTAGAAGACATACATAACCTTTGGCACTCTTGTAAAAAATGTCTCAAAGCTCATGAATCCTGTAATTTTTAGCTTCACTCCATGGGCGTAAAGTTGACGTTATTATCCCTTGATTGTGATGAAGTGACCAGAATTTCAATGGCCTACGTCGTCTTGCCAGAGTGCTGGCCAATCCTCAACCAACAACACCAACCGTAGCATGTTGGGTCATCCATTAGCAATTTTTTTTTCCTACCAATGGTAATGTGCTTTGAACCCACAAATGACAATGAGAACTTACCATGTCAAGGAATCTTGTCAGGCAATTGTTTTTAAAGCAAAGGGAATTGACTTGACGAGGAAGGTCACCAAGCCAATACAGGAGTAACAGTTGTTAAGTACTTGGTCAGGCTTGATCAACTCACCCGACTCAGTGAGTTTCATTTTTACATTGGATGGGAAACAGGCCCATGGGCCCATGCCATTGACTTGGTTCTAAGTGGAAGTTGTGTCTGAAACTCAGCCCAATCGAGTGAAAATCGGCTAGAACTTTCTAATTGAAGCCCTATTTAAACGGCTGTACATAGTTCACTTAGGGTGACCCAAGGCCCTCTACAGAGTGTGCATTTAAGCAGGTTCTTGCTGCAATTAATGGGTCACGGGTAGAGTGTAGGTTTGAAAGTATGGCCTGTTTAAATAGATGAAGGGTGGGTGGACTCTGGCCTTACCTCATGGCAACTGCTGTTTCAATAGTGAATATATGGAGCTATTTAGAGCCCACTTGTTAGATCAGACATAGTAATATCTATTTATTGAACACCAGTTGCTATTTTGTTCATCCAGGGCCCAGGGATGAGGCGTCCTGGCCTGTTCAGTACAAGTTAGGCTTGGGTTTCCCAGCCGGCACTAATCTTGGTTCTTGTTTAGGCTCAAATATTTGCCCAACCTGATGGAATGAAATAAGGGTTAATGAGCTCTGACAGCCTAAGTAACCCATAAGACACACTTGTTTTCTCTTTGCCCACGACCCAACCTGAGCTGATTGTTCATCATATCTCGATGAAACAATCAGTCCCCCTGCTGGCCTGCTCAGAACCTTCAGCCAAAAACCAAACACACCTCATTCAGTGGCACATATGATAAAGAGAAAAATAATCAAATATTCATTAATTTATACACAATCAACATCTGATATCAACATAAAAATCTCATCTTGTTTAGATTTCATTCTCTCCATTACATGGGAACAAAACTACCGTAGGCACACAATATGATAATTTGTTAGAGGATGCGAAAACTCTACATGTTCCATAGCTTCCATTTATGGCATGTACAGCTTGTTGCCACATTTGCATCTCCAGGCTTCTGGATAGTACTCGGCGGTCACAGGCGTCCCCGGTGGGACCGGCACATGGACCGGCTTACAAGGAGTGCACCGGCCACATTTTGATGTGCACCGGGGAGGAGACGAGCCAGGCCCACTTAGATACCTCCTGAAGCCCAAATAATTCTTCCCTCTTTTCTCTTCAGCCCTGTTGTGAATTGCCTGTTCACAGTACTCAATATTGTCAAAACTAGCACTTCCAGCTCGTCAGACTCTAAAAACGTTTTGCAAGCTAATTCCAGTAAGTTTATTCATATCAATGATTAAAAAGTGGATCTTACATATAACTACCTGTAATTTGTTATATTTACCACTGTTTTTTTTTAAAATCCAAATGACCACCATGGTAATCTAAAAATCTTGGTCAGTCATTCCAACACTCAAAAGATGATTTTTCCACGAGTTAACATCTTATCCATTGGGAAAGAGATTCTTGGCAGTAGTTCTTATCAGCTCTTTACCCCGTTTGATTAAGATTGTCTAAGGTTTAATGGTCATCTCAAGTCAAACGGTTTAATACAAACAACATTATATTCAAGGAATTTTTATTGATTATAGTACCAAGAAGTCAAAATTCATCAACACTTGAAAATCGGCTTATAGATAAAGTGGTATACCAGAATTACAGGTGGTTCATCATCATCATCATTAAATTAAAAACTTGTTTCAACTATGTGAGGGTGGACTACATGAATTCTGATTATCCATTCCAATCTATACACAGCCTCCCGGATTACCAGTGGATGTTAAAAGAACAAAAGGAGACAATTTTTCTAATTGTAGAAACTAAAAACCAGGTGATTAAACCACCCAACTGGATGATTTACTGATTTAATTGACTAAAACACCATAATTTAAATAAAAACTAAAATATTAAAAACCATTAAACCGGTCAAAAATGCCCACTGACTGGACCGTAGCCTTTACCAGTTTAAATGGTTTCTGATTTTTTGTTTTTTTAATCATTTCCAGGGTTTAGGTTGATCCAAACAGGCACATGCACCGGTTTATATTAAACCCGGTCTGACCAAGCGATTACTTTCCAGACATTGATCTGCAGAGCTTTACAGTAGGAGTGGGACCAATCTTGATTTGATTGCTATTCATTGGTGCCACTGAAGATTTTGCAAATAGCAAAACCCCAATATTCTAACGTACGCCGCTGGGTGGAGTAACTGTAGAGCGACTGGATCATGCTTAAATACATGTAAAACAGGGAACTTGTACGGCTCCAACCATGAGAGCTTTATCTACAACAGACACGGCTAACGTGCGCTGCTGCAATGCTACTGTTCTCAGCCAGAGGCCTGTGCCTGTGAGCCGTCGGATTTGCCAAGGCCAAACAAATGTACGGCGCTGGGAACGGCCACAGTGTACCGACAGCGCACGTTAGTATATACCCCATGCTCTGTTTTCCAATTGCCTATACATGCTGCTGAGACAGTCAGCCTGCTAAAGTGCGCCGGTGGCCAGCGCCGGCGCATTTTAGAAACGATCCTTGGTAAAATGACCATGGAACTGGGAAGACAGAGAGAGATCTTGGAATCATCACATTACATAGTGAAAGAAGGAAATGCACCTGCAGCGAACAATCGATTTTTTTACCATGAGAGCTTCTGATATCTGCAACAGAGAGATGTGGAAAATCACAGAAGATGAGTACAAGAAAGTTGTAATTGCACAGAAAATCGACATGGGTATCTCTAGATTTCAACAAAATCAATCAATTTCAGTAGAAAATCGAACTGGGTGTTGCGAAAGATTCAATTTTTTTGCTCACCGAGGCATGGATTTCTCGAACCCAGGGTGCTGAACAGAGCACAAACAGAGAAGAAACAGAAGGAGATGCAGTAGAGGAGAGGCTTCTTGGACATTAATCTCTGCCTACGCCTTCTAAGATCCATTACCGGGGAAGGAAATGGAGAACCCAGATAAAAATTGGCAGAAATTTTGGCTTTTGGATCCTGGGTTTTGGCTCTGTTTGTGTTTGATTGAGTTGAAAGCCTAGCTTTCGAGCCCTAGACAAAAATCATTGACTCGGTTTTCGGTCCTTCCCATGCAAATGTCAGTCCAAAGTCCAAACCATTCCTGTCATCTCAGTGTTCTACGAATCTCTCCCTTTTTTTTTAATGCTCAATCTCTGCAGCTTTCCTTGGCGAATCCAATTACTTTCAAAAAACAGAGGAAAACAGCAGCTCGAGCTCTGTGAAAGAAAGCTTTTAGATCTTAGCAACTCATATACCAACCCACCAGACAAGCATACGAATTTAAATACTTCCTCTCACACACACTCTCTCTCTACCTCTCTCTTTCTCTCTCTCGCTCTACCTGATTTTCCTAAAAGGAAGAAGGAAAGTATGTCGTCTATCATAGCTTTGTCTGAGTTCTCTGTTTGGTGTTTTGAGTGACAGTTTTGCCCCTGAATTTCTACTTGAGGATTAAAAAATGTGCCTTTACTCAATTTGGGTGTGTTTATTGGAGTGTTTTATGGGGAGAGCTCATCTCATCTAACATTGTAATGCTACCAGACAAAGTTGTGGGAGGGTAGTTTACAATAATACTGACATTTCCATATTTAATGCAGAATTATTCGCCCACATATTTGGGTTGAAAAGATGGGTGGTTCGACCATTGGGCAAGAAAAACTTTTGCTTTAAGCTCCTAAAATAAATCAATAAATAAGGCCCAAAAAAAAGCAATTCCTATCTTTCTCTTTTTTTAATCCCAAAAAATAAAGTCTTATAAAAATAATTAAACCAACTTAAATCTTTTTAAATTTCAAAAAAAACTATTGTCATTATTTTGTTTCTTGCAAAGAATAAGGTCTTATAAAAGTAATTAAAGTAACTACCATCTTTTTGCATTCCAGAAAAAACAACTACTATCTTTTCATATTTCAAAAAAAAAAAATTAAAGCTCATTTTCTCCATTGAGAAAATGTTACCATTAAAAGAAAAACAGACAACCCTAAAATCACAACAAGCAATAAATTTTTTTGTCCTAAAAAATTCATAGAAGATAACTTCAAATATTATTTTTTTCTTTTTATATTGAAGAAGTTGCATCAAATTCAAATATAATCCATATTTATAAATCACAAAATTAGATCTTATTGTTCTATGCTTTTAAATTTATTTTTAATTCCAAGCCAATATTATATGTTAATTATAGTTAGTGTTTGTTTTATTTGTATATATTATTAGTTATAATTTATAAATATTAAATATGTCTACTAGAAAATTGACAATACATATAATTGTTGCTTATACATAAAGAAGTTTTTCAAAATTAAATTGATAAAATTCTAATTTAGATCAACAAAGTTACATGAAAGATTAAGTGGATTAGCCATACTATCAATTGAAAAAGATGTGTTAGCAAAAGTTGAATATAAAGACCTAATTAGCAATATTGGATTACAAAAAATAATAATAAATAATAAATTTTAAATAAAATATTTATAATAATATTAAAATATAAAAAATGCCTCATTTAGAATTATCGCTTTAGGCCTTAACTTGTTTCGAGCCGGCCCTGGTTGAAAATGCCCTTTCAGTTTTTTTTCATATGGGAATAGGTTCACAGGGAAAAGGTCTAGTCTCCTGTCTTAGATCTCATTTGGCGTGCTGGCATGATGAGAAAATAAGGTTTCCGACATATAAGTAAGCTTGGAGTATGAGTTTTTAAGGAAAATGTTATGGTGAAAACATAACCCTCGTTTATACGGCAAACTCTCCATTTAAGTTTAGTTTAGTTTGAAAGCACCCTCACTGGGGCTCTCTTTTTATCATCATTGGACATCATTTCTCTTCTTCCTCTCATCTCCTTCCAACAGGAGAATCCGCGGTCAAAATTTGTTTACCGGCCCTCCTTCCTCTTTCTAAACACTAATGTTGTGCTTTAAGAGAGTTTTTTCGGTGTGCATACCTTAGCATGGCGCCTATATGGGGCCCCAATTGGATTTGGACCTGGGAGATTAATAAATCTCACTAAGCCTTTCATCTCTGCAAAAAAAAAAAAAAAAAAAAAAAAAAAAACAAATCAGCCCAACTGTAAACCCTATCATCCTCCATCCGGACAACATAAGTTTAACGGTGTACATTTTACTCAATTCGAATGAGAGTGTATTTGATTCAATAGTTCAATTCCTTTAAAATAAGTGCAAACCTCAAGAGACATTTGAAATTCAAGGAAGGTGTCGGATGGACCATTAGGTGGGTCCCACTCCCAGTGTGCAAGACATTCCCATACTATAAATAATTATTTTATATGTATGAAGGAGCAATAACAAATGTGAGAACCACATGTGGAGAAACAGGAGAATTTCCTGTGACTATAGGTTTACATCAAGGATCAACCTTAAGCCCTTATCTCTTTGCATTAATTATGGATGAGTTAACTGTGCATATTTAAGAAGAAGTAACATCGTGTATGTTGTTTGCAGATGATAGAGTATTGGTGGATGAATCAAGAGATGGTGTAAATGCAAAACTTGAGAGATGGCGGGGGGCATTAGAATTTAGAGGCTTTAAAATAAGTCGTACAAAGACAGAATATATGGATAGCAACTTTAGTGGATATATACAAAGTGTTGAAATCAATGTTAAAATTGAAACCCATGAGATACTACGTAGAGATTCTTTTCGGTACCTAGGCTCGATAATTAGTAAGGATGTGGAGATTGACGAAGATGTGGAGCATAGAATAAAAGCTGGATGGCTGAAGTGGAGACTAGCTTCGGGAGTGTTTTGTGACAGACGAATGCTAACGAAATTGAAGGACAAATTTTATAGGACAGTGGTTAGACCAGCTATGACATATGGAGCAGAATGTTGGCCAATTAAGAAGATGCATATTTATAAGATTGATGTAGCGAAAATGAGAATGTTTAAGTAGATGTGGGGTAAAACTAGGAAAGATAAAATTAAAAATGAACGCTTTCGAGAACATTTAGAGGTAGTGCCAATAGGGGATAAGATTAGATAAACTCGTTTAAGATGGTTTGGATATATTGAGCGTAGGCCAGTAATGACACCGGTGAGAAAAAGTTTGGATATACAGGTGGAGGGCCCATCAAGAGGTAGGGGTAGGCCGAAGAAAACATGGATGGAATCATTAATTCAGATTTGAAGAAGTTTCACTTATCAAAAGATTTAGCTCAAAATAGAATGGAATGGAGAAATAGAATTCATGTAGCCGACTCTAACATGGTTGGAATAAGGTTTTGATGATGATGATGATGATGATAAACAATTCTTTTCCCGCATAGGAAAAGTTTGGAAGATTTTTTCACATGGAAAGTTTCTCTTTTTAATTTGAAAAAAATTACCTTTTCAGATTATCAAGTTTGCTCGTGAAAGGAGATACATCGTAGCATTCTGATCACATTTAATACATGGGATCTGAGCTCCTCTCATTTGGGAAATTAAATGGCATGTTCGTCTAAAAAATGTGTACAATTGATTTTGCTGTAAATCTGCAAAAGTTAACCACTCATGGAATTTTAGAGCCTTTTAGATATTTTGATGAAAAATGGCCCTTTGTAGTAGAGTGCCTCCTCATGGCTATGTGGGTTTCATAATATGATATGACACATTTCAAGATACATGGCGAAAGAAAAATATTCTAAAACTCGATCACCTTTATGTGTCTAGGAAATCTATGGCTTAATTGTGAGTATGATAAATCAGTGCCCCGTGAAGCCCTATCAACTAAGCAAATACGAAATCAGTGGCATGTTAAATTAGGTAGATGCCTAGAAGATCATCACGGATCCCATTGCTCAAATGCAAGCATGGATACAAGTATGTCAAAACTTTTCTCTAATTCAGATTTTTGTAGCTATTGACGTACAAAGGAATGATAATTGTAACCAAGATCATGATAAAAAAACCGTCTTCTCCAATTGACGAAATCACATAAAGTGGACATGCCATTGCAATGAAATGTCAATTGATTTGTGTTTTTCTTTTTTGTTGTTTGTGGTTTTAATCACATGCATGGGCCTCTATTTGGAATTGTCAATTTTCCCTTTATGCTTTTCCCATTTGAATTTATAGACAAGTAGTGTAGATATAAGGGCCTTGATGGATCCTCATGCATGCCCATCATAGATAGGTGTAAAGCTTTGATGGTGATGATACACACTTGTGTTAGAATTAAAAAGTGGCCCAATGACCACATGTTCATATGGGTCCCACTTTAGATGACCATTAGCTATTAAGCTTCCTGCATTGATAAGTCTCCTTCAAGAGATATTTTTGGTGTTTAAGAAAAATTACTAACCTAACAGAATTTTTTTTGCTAAGAGGAATCTAAATTCTAATTAATTAATACTAATTGATGAAAAGTGAGTTATCTAGGAAAACTTATATATAGGGTTTAGACGTTGCAACTCCTCTCTACATAATACATTGATTGCCCATTGAGATCAAAAGGAAAAGACTGCCATTGAGTCAGGTAAGCGTTTAGAATTCAAATACATATTGTGTTATCCAAATCTATCCTATTATTGCTAAGATCCAATTTAAGTTTGTTAGTTGAAAACTAACAACTTGTGATCAAAAGCCAACTCAAGGAGTTTAGACCTGTTCATCTGATTAGAGCATCACAAATTGCAGCGACTACTAATCAAAATGCACCACATCACCAAGATGTGCTCTACTGAACTTTTAATCTTTATAAAGCTTTTGCCTTGTTTTTCACTGGTTTCTTGATTGATGTAATGTATTATGAATTTTTTTGTGTACTGGATTCAAACTCTAACCAAGTTGTCTTCAATCCAACATAAATTTTTTCTCCGTTTTGTATTTTGCTTTCTTTAATTAATCATCCTTTCTACCAGAAACAAAGTTGTCTTCCATCCAACATAATTTTTCCTATAAAATGCTCAAGGTGCCCTTTTTTGGGTTTGTCAGCTATGGGGTTTGGTCTTGAGAGATTTGCCAATGTGAGGTAATAAAAGCTTATACGTACAACGCTGATAACTTGGACATATGAGGTACTAGGGAACTCATACGTGTAAGCTAACTCAAAACTCACACATGCGAAGAAGACTAATAAAGACTCAAACGTGCAATTACTAGTCGGATATGACGTCGTGCTCCAAAAGCCCATTTGGAAATTCATAAGAACTTTGAGGAAAGGAACACTCATCATGCCAAGTCAACAAGAAGGGGTGGGCATTCATTTTCCATTGGATAAAGAAATTTTAATGTCAAGTAGTAGAATCCCCTATGCTTTCTCCAGTGTTCATTCTTGTAGAAGCTCATTTTCCAAACGGGCCGCTTATGTGCAAGATATCACGATGTAATTTCTTGGAGATGGGAGTTATGGCAGCATGTTAGTAGATCCTGGAAAATGAGTCTGTTTACTTTGTTAGTTTTCGAAAATCCATCCTGAATTTTGTGTGTGCGTTTTATATACAGAATTATTCAAATTTGCAAATATCAAGTTTAAAAATGCCTAGAGGTCCTTAGGACAAAATTTGATATTGTCATATATACCCTAGATACACATTCTCAGATCTCCTCAAAACAATGGTTTTTTAGGCTCTATTTGAATTCGGGAGGTTGGTTACTGTGTATTTAATTATTTATAAATCTAAAAACTTGTGATTTTTTAACTAATAATTAGTTATGTAAACAAAGAATTACTTATGTCATGTTATCCAAATGCAAGAACATTACTAACATGAAAATTGAATTGATTCCTTGTTTAGCATCCCTACTCTTGTTCCAATAGAACCAACCAAAATAGAGTCATTCAAAAAATGAGCTATAAAAGGCTAAAACTCTTATTTTTAATAAGAACAGAAATGAGGCTTTTCATTCTTCAAGGATTTAACTTCAAACATTCGCTTGTTTTAGACCTTTACACAAATAAAGGTAGAAAATAGAAATGCGAAACATGAGCTTAATTTATAGATTTCAAGTTGGAGCTAGATTGCATTGTTCGGTAGAATTGGGCTCTAGCAAAACCAACACCTTCACTAGTCCAGCTAGATGTTAAAAAAACAAAATCCACCTCCCCACACAAACCAAAGAGCACATCTCATGGGTTTTTAAAACATTGATCACCAACCCTCTATGTATAACAACCTCTTACCTTAGTGGTAAGAGGTCCCAGTTCCTAAAGGTAAGAGGTCCCGATTCCTACATGCCTGATTAGGGTTCCAATCTGGCTAAACACTTTTTTTCACCCGATGACTTGTTTTCTCACCAAAAGTCTTCTTTCCTCACTAGATGTTTTCCTAACCTCACTCGAGGTGTCTCGCTTCACAAGAGGGCTAGGGTCCCAGCCCTTCTAAAGCTGGGATACCAAAACAAAATAAACATTGACCTAGCCTCCCAAGAAAATATTATAATAGTAAAGAAGGGCTTAAAGCCCAAGTGGCATGTCAAATAAATGTGATTTTATGGCTACATACCATCACAGAAAGAATCACCCATCAACTCTACTTATACTTAGTGAATATGGGTAATAACTCTACACAATAGCAGGGAGGGTAGCTCAGTTTATTGGATAGCACACCTCTTACCCTGATGACCAAGGATCAATCTTTGGATTTCTCCCTCCTGACATATGTGATGAGCCTTCTCCCACCCACCCCTGAAAATAGTTCAAAATTTCATAAAGCCCCCTACCTTGGAGGCAGTTGGTGCAAGGGTGCTCTCATTGGTCCTAGCCCCTGGCTGGTGCATAAAAAATCAAAAAGCTAATATGGGTCAGGTGGGGTGAGGTAAGGTGAGGTAAGGTAATTTGAAAATGTCCCAAGGGCATTTTGGTCATCTTAGGGGCAAATAATTATAAAAAAGAGTAGAGAAAGAGACACGCCGGTGATTGGAGTTTGCAGGATTCTCTGGGGGCACTGTCGGACTACATCCCCAGGCTTTCTACCCTATTACCCTTTTCCAAACCCCGAGCACGAAAAATCATAGATTTATGTGGGGCCCGTTTGGATATTGGGATTCAGTTTCTTGTGCTAAGTTTACCTGTAAATCCCAATTACATATAACTCTGGTCTATCTCTGCTAAGCCGGATTGCAAAACACAATCCCTTATTACTGCATAAATTACTAAGACCAAAACTTCCCAGTGCCATTTATTTGTTCAAATCCTTTTGTTTGAGCTCATCGGGTTAATCAATCAATCAATCAAAATAGTGATCCAGATTGCGTCCACGTTGTTGGATTAAGCCCAGGTAATCCTGAAAATGGTCTATAGATAAGAAAACTGGGCGTTGTGGTTCCTAGATCTCATTGCTAGTTAAGATCATGGGTTGGGCCAACCCGGCCTATAATTGGCTGTATTCAAGGGCAGACCTGCCCTTTAGGTATTGGGTGCGGCTGCCACAAGTGAAGTTTTGACCTTCCTTATAGTCTCAAGGGCCACATGGGCTACGCACTAGTTGGGGCCCAATCTCACACCACCCCATGATTTAGGTGGCCCCAGTTCAATATTGAAAAGTCATTCAATTTCATTCAAATCCAATTTCCAAATTGGTGAAATGTCTACAAACCAAAATCCTTCCTCATCTTCTCACCCTTTCTCATCGTCTCATCCAACACATAATGTATTAAAGAATAGGACGATGAAATTATTCTTCAATTTTTCACCCCACCCATACAAAAATCCTGGATTCACCACTAACTGTATTTGAGTTGTATCTTTTTGCCTGAGAGTTGAGCGGGGGTCTCATTTTTTGGCCCCGTGTAAAATAGTCAAGGCTCAGCCTTCCATGTTTAAAAGCCAGGACTAGCCTGGCAATATTTAAAGCTTAATGAGCTAGACTTGGACAAATTTTGGCTCAAGCCAATCTAAGCCATTGAACAGCCATATGTTGGGTTTTGTCTTGTATTCCAGTTTAACTAGATCGGTCGTCTGATTTAACTAGAATCAAGATTCAGGGTTAGGAGTATTTTAGTCTTATGTATGAGTTTTTTTGTTGGCCAAAAAAGTGGAAACTATATATATTGATGTACTGTAACCTTAAATCCTGAAAGGATTGAGATGGGATTATGATAGATGAGTTCTCTCATCCGTGGATGTAGGTAAGGTTGCCGAACCACGTAAAATTGTTGTGTTCATGTGTGTGATTACTTGATGATGTGATTATTGTGTGCTCATCGTAATTGATCCGTTGATGATGGATATTTCCATTTTGCTACTTCTCCCAACAAGTGGTATCAAAGCTAGGTGGAGGTTGCTTGGGCTTTGCGATTAATGGATCGTCTCAGATCTGCATGGAAAAGGACGATCTGTGGATCATGTTCGGATCCATCTTCATTGGACATAACGGATCGGAGGGAGGATTGGCTTGGCCACTAGGTTCTCGGTGTTCTTATAGAAGTCACAAAGGAGTTGACATTTTTCAAAGAAAGTAGAAAGGGGTTCTATTTGAGGAAGACATTAGTGGAGCGTTACTGTGTCATGCAGCATGAGAAAGGCTTCTTGTTACTTAGGAACTGCGCCGTTGCAGCCACCACCAGCCGCCCGCTAGTCCACTGTCGCTGTTGCCAAGGAATAATAGAATAGGTCGACCTTTGTTGCAGAGACACGGCAAGGAAGAAGAGACCCCGGTGTCTCGCTGAAGGAGGTGCCAATCGCTGCTGCCACTGCCATTGTCGCCTAAGACGGAGAAGACCGTCCATCTACTGCCAAATCCATTGTCTCGCTATTGCCGTCACAGTTGCCGGAGTTCCTGCCGACCTCCGTCTCTGATTGCTACTGCTGCGTAGCCGTGCTGCTTGCCGAAGTCGAGGAAGAACAAAAAGGGGGCCAGCGCAGTTTTCTGGTTGTAGAGAACCAGAACCGTAAAGAGGAGAAGGGGGACTCGAGTTTAGGTTTGGGTCGGGTCAGGTTCAGACGTGACCTGTTTATGCAGCAAGCCCAATAGTAACATTTTGGCAAGTTGGGTTTGGGTTGGGTCGTTCAAACCTAACCTGGTTACAGCAGCAGCCCAGATAGGTCAGCAGAGGAGGTTGGTCTGGGTTGGGTTGGACCTGACCCAGTTACAGAAAACGCAGTTTAGTCCATGTTGGTTTGGGTTGGGTCAAACCTAACCCATGTGCAGAAGTTCAGCCTAGTTTACCAGCAATAGCGCTAACATTAGCATACGTCAATAGAGTACGGTCAAAGGCAGTTTGACTATATTTGGGGCTGAAATTGTTTCCGCGATATTTTGATCGTTCGATGTCCGATCGGAGATCCGTTTGTGCTTACGGACTCATTGTGAGAAGATCTACGCGTATGTGGAAGAAGATGGGTAGTTCAATGGTCAACAGGGATGTTTGACCAATTTGAGCGCAGAACACTATTTTTGCTATATCGAAGCCATCCGGAGTCGAATTTCAGATTCGTTTCTTCCAACGTGCTCACGGTGACGAGATCTACAAGACAAACAAAAGATATTGGTAGTTTGATGGGAAAAAATTGGGAGACTGAAGAAATTGACCGATTCACGATGACAGTAATGTATTCAAGCATCGGGCTAGATTGAAGTGTTTGATGGAGAAACGACTTCTGAAATTAGCAGGAGAGAGTGTTAGACTCCGTGACACAGCAATGATTGAAAAAGTGTTTGCTTGATGTCATGAATAAAAGATTGCTCCGAATACTTTGATAGAAAGCTCAAATCCGCATCGAAGGGATCGAGAATGAGCTATATGCCAAAGTAGAAGGAAAAAGCAAAAGAATAAAAATCGGAAAGGGGTAGTGTGTAAGAAAGCTTAGATTCAGATGACGAGAAATTAGTTTTGGTCACTATAGGTATGGATCGGGTTGATAATTCATGGTTTTGAGATTCTGATTCTTCCTATCATGCGTTTAAGTAGAGATTGGCTTGACGTAAATAACTCTCATAGTTGATGGATCTGTTCTTATGGGGGAGAATGCAAATCGATGAACATTTAAGATAAGAGTGGTAGAGATCCATGTGTATGATGATGTTGCTTGGATCCTAATGGATGTGATCTATGTTCAAGGTTTACGAAGAAATTGGATTTCTTTGGGTGCCTTAGACTTCAAAGGCTGTAAGTGTACTGTAGCGGGTGGAGTTATGAAGGTGAAAAAGGAACATTGGTCATCATGAAGGGTAAGATAGTTAGAAATCTTTACAAGTTGATAGGGGATGCTTTTTCAGGTGGAGCAGTGAAGGAGACGTCAAATAGCAGGAGAGGAAATTTATGGTTCAGGTGGAGTTAGATGTGACGGATCATTGAAAGATGGATTGATTTGTCTTCGATAACATCATCTAGCGGAAATTTAGGAAAACCTGAACGGAGATGATTTTATTGGAAAAAGGTAGTACAGTCCAGGTCGGAGTAAGTCTATTTAAGCATCGGGTTATACCTGACCTGCATGTACTGTGCCCAACCCACCAGAATAAGCTAGATCAGGATAGTTGCAGGTTTGACGGAAAAAATACCGGGATGGGGACAGAAGGACGGTTTCACAGGTAATAGTGAGATCTGGATTTGGGTAAGTCTTAAGTTTTGTCTTAATGGATGAAAGTTATGTTCATTGTATTGCAATGACGCATGCATGTGGCAACAAATGGAAGGCACTTTGGAGGTTCAAGATAATGGTGTTGAGGTCAAAGGAGGCAATTGTGGGAAGTCTCAAGTTAGTTTGGACTTGATCGATACTAGAAAATACTGAGATTGTCTGTGCATTCGGGCTATGGGGTGTAGGTGCCACGCTAGATAGTAGCATGTGTGGAAGCGTAGCTTTTAGCGAGGCACATGAAGTGATGTTCAACATGTTAGAGTGTTGAAGAGAAAACACTGCGCCATCGGTGTAGCAACGTACCATTCAATAAAGTCCGTAAAAACATTATTGGGTGTTACAAGGTGGCTTTGAGGATTTGCGGAATCCAAGCCAAGATGAAGATTGTTGGGTTTTGTCTTGTATTTCGGTTTAGCCGGATCAGGCGTTTGGTTTAGCCAGAACTAAGGCTTAGGGTTAAGGTTATTTTAGTCATTATGTACAAGTTTTCTTGTTGGCAAAGAAAGTGAAAACTATATATATTGATGTACTGTAACCCTGGATCTTGAGGGGATTGAGATGGGATCATGATAGATGAGTTTTCTCTTCCGTGAACGTAGGCAACATTGCCGAACCATGTAAAATTGTTGTGTTCGTATGTATGATTGCTTGATGGTATGATTGTTGTGTGTTCATCGTGATTGATTCGTTGATCGCGGGTATTTCCATTACGCTGCTTGTCATAACACCGTACTAATTAGTTAATGGCCCAAACTTGCTACACTCATTCTAGGGTTTCTTAAGAGCCTCATTTCTCCTATTTTACTTGTTTAAGGGAATTGATTTTCTTTTCCAAAAACTAAAGGAAACATGAACTTCCTCTTTCTAGTCTTATCCTGTCTGCATACCCCTCTGCTTATATTTTGACAAGCCTGTTTATCTTTTCTCCTTCTCTCTCTATTTTTGATCTCCATTACAAAAGTCATTCATTATATGTGTGTGCATATATATATTAGAAGTGTCAAAAAGGCCGATGTTTGCCCTTAATCAATCTTCACATATGTGGGATTGGACTTGGGCCAAAGCCCTCAGTGGCCATACACCAGCCAAGCCATTATCTTACCCTCAAATAAATTTAGTTATTTATTTTTATTTTTTAATATCATCATTGATTATACACTTGATTGGTAAAATGAAACAGTGGTATTTTAGGAATTTGTAATATATTTTTATATATTTATATAATATGATGATGATATAAATTTATGTATAATAATATTACATATGAGAGGGCTGAGCCAAGGATGGCTTGATTTGGAACCCTACTCATATGGTTGTTAATGGGTCGATTCCAATCCGAGTCCATAGTAGACCCGAAACCAAAATTATTAATAAGAAGATGGACTTGAAACTATAACCAATTTAGAACCAATTTCCTGGTTCAGGAATCGGAACCATTAATGATAATATGGAATTAGAATCGGAACCAATTTCATGTATGGGGTAGGTTTGGGTCTGAGTTCAAGTTTGTGTAGAGAATGCTTCGTAATAAACTGCATTTTTTGGAAAAATTCTCGAAAACTGAGGTAATATGTCAGGTTTTAGGTCCATAAGCCAGAACCAATGTGGAACTAGATACGAAATCATTTAGGTCACGGATCCAAAAATAAGATCTAGACCTCAGACCCATTTATTTATAGGGATGTAAATAAGGATTCAAAACTAGTTATTAATGAGTTGGAACCTCTGGATAATTGGAGACTCAGAAACCCATTTACAACCCTACCTACTTGAGAGATTGATTGCTTTAGTCTTATCACAAGAAATCCAAATACACAATTATCATGGCAATGTGCAACACAAATTGCCAAAAGGTGGGAAGAGGTGGGTAATTTTATGGGATATTATTGAAAGAAGTTTTTTTTAAGATAAAAAAGAAGTTTTAAACTAAAAACAAACTCAAAAGATTTTGTATAAATAATTTGAATAATGAGAAAATAAAAGGAAATAGAGGCCCACAAGAAAAAGAAAAAGAAAAAGAAAAGAAAAGCTCAGGAGAAAGGAAGTATAGGGAAAGCAAAAAAAAAAGGTAATAGGATTATATATATATTATATATATAACTGTTCGAGAAATGTTTTGTTGTAGAAGAGGTAAATTTATATATAAAGTGAAAGGTGCTTACTATTGCAAACTTGAGATTGTGGGTTGAAGTCATCTTACCAAAAACAAAAACAAGAAAGTGTTAAGGTTGTGAACTCGTTTTTTTGTGCTACCCCACTACTAGCTTAGCGGTGGCATACTTCCCTATATATCCAATCAATCTGGGTTGCAGTGCTTCTAGCTAAAGGACTTGAGTTAGGGGAGCTTGAAATTGGACTTTTTTTTTTTTTTTTTTTTTTTGTTTTGATAACCCAACCAAGAGGTTTATAACTCAAAAGAGAGCCCACACGCACGGGTAGAAAGCTTATAAAAGAGAGAAAATAGTGAGCACACAAGGGAAGAAAGCCCATGGACTGAAATGCAGCCTACACACTCAGGAAGAAAGGTGAAGTATCCAGCATTTGAACCCTGGCTAGCAAGATAAAAACTGCAACTCCTTACCACTATAGTACATGAAATATTAATATAATGAATTAATGATGTTGTATTTATCAAGATACGCTCAAGTAAAGTAATCTCAAGAAAACATTGCGATAATATGGTAATAAACTTGAGAATATAAGTGATATTTCAACATTGAGATAAAGGATCCGTTCATTAAGAAAAACAAAATCAGAAAAAGACCACCTATACAAGATAATGAAAAAGACGCAAACATAATCCTCCGTGTTGGTCAGTTGGTTAGGAACACATAACACAGAGTGGGCTCAAGTTTGAAGGGAAATATACCCCTAACATGAGGAAAGCGACTGGGCAAACGACAAAGACTAGAGCTGCAATTACCAAAACAGCTAGAGCAACAACAATGACTATACACTTTCAACTTTCACGGCAATGGTTTTATGCCCTGTAGTTGGTCTTGTTTTCATGCTACGTTTGGGTATTTGGGAGTTATTTAATGGATTTCCATGTTCTTACTTCTCACACCATTCTAGGAGAGAAGGTCAACTCGAAGACTCGTCTTTGAAAGATCTGGGTTTAATTTAAGAAATACATCAAGCTTGTGGATCCAACCAGATGCATGTCAAACATGTAAATACTAGAGGTAGCAATGGAACCCAGATCCATCCAATAAAGATAGGATATAGACGTTGGACGCGTTTAACCCTCAGGTAATTAAGTTAAGGTCTATGTATCGGACTAAATAAAATTGGTCTTTCGTTATAAAGTTAGGTCTGTTATATATTGGGATTTTTACAAAAAATAACCCTTAAACCCTGTTTAGAAGAGTAGGTGTATAAAAATATAAAAATGATGACATAGGGTGCCATACATTTATTTGACAAAAATTCCTCCAGTGGTGATGTTGGCCACTTATTGGAGTAACACTGCTCATTTTTTTTGAACTTTGTCTTTTTTTTTTTTGTTCCTGTGCTCCAAAACCTATTTCTTTGAGCCTCAAGCTCTCTTCAGACGAGTCGCAAATTAACAAGGGAAAACAAGAGGGCCCAATGCTAAAAGAAAATAAAAAAAGAAACTTATAATAATTGTCTCTTGAGCCAAGTAGTTTGCAATATAAGTTTTTTTCTATGGTTTGCGACGCCCAATGCTCAAAGATATAGGTTTTTGAGTGTAGGAAGAAAGAAAATGCCAGGGTCAAAAAAATACGCACAATGTGGCAGCATCACCAACCAGTGGTGATATCGCCATTGAATGCATTTTAGTAAAAAAAAAAAAATTGTACAGTACCCTCTGCTATTCATTTTATGTTTTTGCATACTTATTCATCTAATTAAGATTTAAGTCTTATTCTTTCTTCTTCTTCTTTTTGAAAAAATCCCTTGTATATTTGAGTTTTTGAAGAATTTTTCTTCGGAGTCAAGGGTTAAGGAAGTAAAATTTCTAGAGAGGGCCTTTTTCTAAATGGAGATCTTGAGTGGGCCACCATATAAAAGATCCATATAATTTTAAAAAAACTTAAAGCGAGAAAGCATTTTTCTGAATGTCATTATTTCTTTTCTTGTTTTGATTTTACATGGGAGGAATGGTAAGGTATCCTAATCTATAAATTTCGGGCTCATCCTTGGTGTGCTTCATGTTCATTTTCCACACTCTCGCTATAGTGCCTCGTCAGAGTAAGATGCCCTTACCATTGGACTGTCTCATGATTCTCAAATACAATTTAGAAATGAACCACAAATGACAATTTGAAATCACTTCAGCTTTTTAAATTACATTGATGAAGGTGCTTCCCTACACCATATGAAGCTTCTGCTAACTATGGTTCAATAAGTGTCAAATACTACTGCAGCATAGCCCAATAATCATATCGAACAAATGATTCTGTACTAATAGCGACTAGTCAGTCCAAATTCATCAGGGAAAGCATCCGTTAGTTACTTGGGCCTGGCCATTCCAAGGTGGGACAAACAGAAAGGATTATGGGCTCGCTCTATCTACCTGCCGTGACTGTGTACATAACTTTGCAACTATGTGGTGCATGACAACATTAAATGGATATGGTAATGACTGAAGAAATGAGGACATTGAGCACATGTATGGTCCTCCATGCGTGCATTGATTATTTGATTACGCTGTGGAAGGGCAAGTTTGTGCAACCATTTTATGTGAAAATGGGATGGAAATACTTTCATACTTTGATTCCTTTTACTTTCCTATATAATCTCCCATAAATTATAAAATCATGGAGGAGAACCTCAAAAGTCTTTCATTTTTCTTTCCAAGCGAAGAAACATAATCCAACCTTAAATTTAAATTCTGGAATTAGTATATTAATTTAGTTGTTAGAAGGCTTTGCACGTTTATGTAGCATCCATCAAAATAAATTACTAGACTTTGATTTTTCCTAAGAATTGCTTTGCCTTTCCTCAACCCTTCGCTCCTTTCAAAAATGATTTTCTATCATTTCAAAAAACAAGCTTTTAAGTCAAAGTGACATTTTTTTTTCACAAGAAACGACGTCTATAGAAAAATATATTGTTTTTCTCTATTTCTGTTTCTCTGAAAATAGGTTATGCAAACATGCCCATACTTCAAATTTAGGTATGCTTCATGTGCTTTTTAAACAAAACAAAACCCTAGACCTATTTTTTATCTCTAAAGTCATGTTTTACAATTAAACATTTGCGGATTTTCTTGTTAGCTAAAAACGCAAGAACTATATATATTGATGTACTGTAACCCTAGATTTCAATGGATTTAGATGTGATTATAATAAATGAGTTCTCTCCTTTATAAACGTAAGCAAGGTTTTCAAATTACGTAAAACTGCCGTGTTTATGTATGTGATTGCTTAATAGTATGATTGTGTGTGTTCATCGTGATTGATCCATTGATCACAGGTTTTTTCTACTGTGCCGCTTTTTCCAACATACAGCTCATTGTTTTTTCAATAAATCAAATTAAGCCAAACCTTACATGCTTTCATCTCTAACGTAGCAATTAGAGTCTTCAGAGTTGTTCATGAGTTTTTGACAAAGATGTTGAATCCCAGGTTTGCCAATTATAATTAGAATTTGGGCTAACAAAAATTCTAATTTTAAAGGATTTCAAGGTTTAGATTTCTCAACTGCGGTAAACATGAAATTCTCTGGACAGAACAACAAACAGTAAATCTCTCAGTAAACGATAAAGTGATACATTTATTTGTTTTGCGATTGGAATTGAATGGCTGGAGAACCATCTTGTGTCACATCCGCTTTGATGGAACAAAAGAAGAGAAGACATTGACCACACTAAGACACTTGTCTAGCTATTCTTTGCATGATTTGTCCAGAGGCCCACCAGGTCAATGATTGAGACCGATTACTAATGGGCCCCACCTTAATATTTACTTCTAATAATTGTTCTATGTAAGCCCAAAAGGGAAAAGGATAGGACTACGGATGTACCACACAGTGCATGGATGTAACAGGGCAAATCCAAAGTCCTGCGAGCTCCAGTTCAAAGCTTAGCCAAACAGAAGACAAACTCAACAGTGCTGTTTAATGATTAACTGTAGCCTATTTGGCTGTTGGCACTTGTCCCCCGGCTCTGCTTATGACCCATGTAGATTATATTACATAATCCAAACAATTGGACTAGACTATGTTACCTCCATAAAATGGCCAAAGCATTCTACCCAGCCTTTCTTACTGGCAATGATTCAGAATAGCCCTACTAAAGTCATGTACCTATTACACTAGACTTTGGAAAAGGTACACTTTAAAACCCTAAAAAGATCTCAGACATCCAAACAAGGGCACTGTTCGCTTTGCCTAGTCTGGGGGTTACCAGATCCGTGAAAACAGAGGGAGGCACGTTAATATGACAAGTTTGATGGGCCCAAATGATCATGACTCTAATTTTGGGCTTACTTGGTTTAATCCAGGCCTGGCCTTGGGGGATGCAGCCCAAGCAGTGGCCTGGGGCCCCCCATTTTTTAGTTGTTTAAAAGGTCCCCTACAAAGAGAAAGTAAATTTTTAGCGGCAGTTATTTCTGCCTCTAAAAGTTACTTTTTGGAACAGAAATTTTTTTTCACCATTAAAAGTGCTGTTTTTACTTGAATATATAAAAAATGTATAATAAATAGCAATGGAAAACTATATCTGCCGCGGAAAGCCAAGAATTAACAATAAATAAAAAATGGCATCTAATCCAAGTTTTTTGTATGTAAAAATCACTTTTTCTTATAGTGAAGATTATACAATCTTAAAAAATTGATGACATTACACGACTTTAAAATATTGATGGCATAAATTCTATCTACAGAAATTTCATATATATTGTTAGGACTTTTGTATTAGTGAATTCATGGGTTGGACAAAACTTAGGTCCATTGAATTGTATTTTACATTTAGAATGGACTGTGATTGAGTAATAGATAAGCTGAATTGAAGATAACGCAAGTTGAAGTATTTTTCTAAGGACAATATGGATTAAAAATGTCATATCTCACAAAACAAGAGTCGGATGTGGGCAAGTTACTTACCATTGAAAAGCTTGTTTTGAGTAGATATCTATAAAGCCAAAGATTATATAAATTAGAGTTAAAACGACAAAGTTATGGCTTCTAAAAATTTGCTGATATGCATAAAAAAAACTCAAGCGAACTCAGGCGCGCCTGAGACCAGACTCGAGCACTGAAGGTAGTGGTGAGCGGGCTCAATCTCCCATTTAACCACACTCGAGTGCACAGATGAAAAAAACACACCAACCTACTTCAAAACTTTTCCTATTTGTGCCATTATTACTTATTTCACTTGGAATCGGTTTTTAAACCCAAGGCATGAACTATGGGGTATAAAAAGACGGTTTCTCTCAACCTTAAACATAATACAATACATAGAACTCTCCTATTCTGAATTGGGGATTACCAGTAGAGAGATTGTCTAGAGCTTCCATGAAATATTGGGTTGAAGGCTTCAAGCTTTAGAGTTGATGCTTCTATTTCTTGATAGGAGATTTGTGGCTTTCATTTCCTTAAAGAAGATTATTCTCTAAGTGTAGAGAATTGTTCATAGTGGAGATCAAGGCATTAATAGCAGGGTACCAAGAGATTGTGTACTGTGGTGATTTATTAAGAACAACTATAACGCCTTGTGTTGAGGGATTAGTTATAGAGTTATAAGTAAATCTTGTACCGTGGAAGTTAATTATTAATTTTGTCCACTTTGGACTTACAGTTTTTTTCCGTTTGGATTTCCATGTGAAATTTGTTGTTATTTTCTCTATGTGATTAATTGTTTTTATTTTTTCATTACAAAGAAGTAGTAATCGAATCACAATCTAAATTAAATCCTGAGCATTCTAACTCTTTCATATATACTCGCTTATGACATTGATTCAATTTTATATGGTCTTATGATCTAAATTTATCTATAGTAATTTTCATAGTCTGACATTAGACTATAGCATATGACTAATATCAAACCGTAAAATAAAAAAAGTAATTGACATTAGACTCGATTATGACATGCATATAGATGGAATGTTCATTATATCCCATTCGCTTATGTATACTTTTTTTATATGATTAATAAGATTTCCTTTTATCATCAAGGTTTACAAAAAAAAATGTAAAACTACAATTTAATGAAAATTTTACTCTAATGTTTTGAGGGCTCCATTTTGGGAGTTCTCTTAGGGTCCCGAAAATTTCAGGGCCGGCCCTAACTTAATGTATCACACTTGGTAGAAATTTATTGTGGAAAAATCCAAATGTGAATCAATTCATAGTTTTATTGTGAAAGGATTTGATTGACCAGTGATATTACCCCTAAAGGAAAATTGTGCAATGGCTGTGCTCGTGCACCTCTAGACGTCCACATCTTGGGCTACAATGTGCAATATGTTGTTCTTCATAATAGGACATGTGCGGATTCTTGTGGGATATCCTTTGGGCCTGTCAAATTTAACAAGAACTTGAGATTTTTTATTTTTATTTTGGTAAAACAACGAGAACTTGAGATTTAGCTAAAGAAGAAGAAGTCCCCTGATCCAAGGTTAATAACTATAAATTTTAAACCTACGAAATAGACGTCAGTTGACAAAAGGAAAAGTTTTCATTATGACCGACCATTTTGTAGCTTTAGAATGGTTATTTTTATTCAATGAACATGATTTATCGTAATCGGCTAAATCTTGATGTCCTTTTAAGCTCGCAAAAGCCAAAAACGAATGTTATCTGCAACTTATACTATTTGAAAAAAATCAGCGAAAACACCCAGTTGCTAAAAGCACAGCTGAATTAATGAAACTTAATTAAGAATTCTTAAAAATGCCCCTCCCCACTATACCTCATTGTGAGATCAAGCATGATATGATCAGTTCATTCCTGCCCTATGCTAAATTAGATATTGATTGATTTAGAATAGCTAGACATTGTTTTTTTATGTTTTTTTGGCCGCATAAATTGATTTAATCATCATAGTTCAGTAATATCTTTCCATTGGTTTTCTTTAAAGTTAGCAACATCTTCCTTGTGGATCAGCACTTATCATAATTTGACCTTCGTAGAATTTTTTTTCACCATCTTGAGTGAAAAAAATAGGAAATATAAAAGACTACACTTTAAATATGGGAAATGATTCTTTGAGAACTGGTTCTTACTATTTTTTTGTGAGTCCTCTAAGTGGAGTCTATCTATCACCAATTCAAATTTTGCAATACACGGGGACCACCTAATAGTTACACACCTTAGGTTTCAATCAAATCCGAATTTACTGGACCGTTTGATCGACTATGCATAAATCCGAATATATTGAATTTGTGGGCCATAGATGAAGGAGTTAGGGACATGTGATTGGGGTCAAACTCGATATTCATGGTGGTCCCGTATAGATCTTTACATCCCCTTATGTTCCATTCCCAAATGGGACCCACTTGTTCTTATGGTGGATATGTAAAGACAGTTCTTAGAGGATCAAAGCCCTTTAATATTTTCAACTTCAACAAACTTTAAAAATCAAACAGGAAAATTATTTCATGATTGATGTTTGGTGCACCTTACCCATGCACCCGAGTTAATGCAACTCTATTTCACGTGGATGCACATGAGGAAGGGTTGTAGCCTTGTAGCCAGGTCCCTTCTAGAGCTGCACAGGTAAACAATGGAGTAAGGTCAAAGACCACTTCTAAGCAAAAAATTAAATAGGAGAATGACATGCAACTAGGCTCGGCCACACTGGAATCTGGCAATCTCTTCGGTTCGGGTTCATCAAGCCAAGGGGTCTGAAATTCGTCAACCCTACGTGAGCTCTTTTAAATTGGGCCATCAATCCGAACCAAATCGGACACGCTTGAGACAATTCGGGTCGAAAACATAGGCATCATATGTTGTTTTGAGGTTGGGTAGAAGTAAGGTCCAAGTTGGTTTCAATTGGCCATTATAGATTTTGGGTTGAGTTTTTTTTAGGTTGCCACTAACCAGCCCCTACTAGGGTAGGATTGCAAATGGATATCCGATCAGCTGAGGATTCAATCTTTCATTATGAATAAAGCATGTATAAAACTCCCATATCCATGTATATAAAACATTCAGATCTACAGCCAGATCTCCATATGTTATCTCCCAAGAATTTAGATCTATGACAACAATATTCACACACACACCACACACCCCCACCATATAGGGAGATTTCCCATTCACCGGGTACACATTTGAGCACCCCTAGTGGGGCCCAACCTAAAGGTCCACCTGAGTGGACCATCCAAAGCTCCCCTACTTTATGGGTATCATCGGGTTTGCTCTAATATGAATGAATTAGACTATTAGATCGATTGCATATCCTATCCAAATGAGCTAAACTAATGAACATATTTGAGAGTCTACTTAGCTTTAGACACATACCATTTATTACCCTCACTTGTGTGTTTAAAATATATATTTTCAAGCTTGTTATCCAGTTATATTGATGATCAACCTTTGCATCTTATTTTGGATTTGGATCTAGAATTGGATTTGTTTTCTTTTAAATTGATGTCGGATCCCAACAGAATACACTGGTGTGTGATTCGGATCAACTATGGTTTACCAATGCATCTGGCCCATTTCGGATCAACTATGGTTTAGCTATGCATCTGACCCATTTGGAGCGAGAGAGAGAGAGAGAGAGAGAGAGAGGGAGCAAAATTCCACCTTAGATGCGGACGAGCACTAGACAACACAACAGGGGTCAGTGATGGTGTCGACGACAGCGAAATCCAATCGCGTGGGGGCCCATTCGTGCGAACAGTCGATCACTGTATTCTCACCTGCCTCCACTAAACCTCCCTCCTTATGGCCAATGCACACTGACATGATTCTTCATCTCTGCTAACTCAACTTGGGAGGAACATGCACGGAGCCCCAATCCATAAACCCTATGGCCTAAGCCCTCAACCACACACCATTTACTTCACAACATCACTATCCAAAAGAAAAGAGCTGTTTGATTTTCAACATTTAAGAACATGATTGAGAAGTCATGGACAAACCTCGTCTAAACTACGAAGCAAGAGCGCCCCATTATGATATATATATATATATGAACAAAATTATTATGAATATGTTCCTCACATTATAGTGAGAAAATTTTTTTTTAAGTATTAATGTGCAAAAAGACGAAACTATTAAACTTCAAAATATATTGTAAATTTTATTAGATCTAAAAAAAATTATCTCTCACCATAATATGATAAATAGTAGTTATTCCATATATATATAGATATATTATATATATAGATATAGGTAAGGAACAAATCAAACAGTACTTTCTCCTTTCAGTTTCCTACGAAATTCAACGTCACCAGTACGAAGCTCATATAAAGAACACCAGATGGTCTTTGCAACTCTCCTTTTCATTGTTTCTTACATTAGGTGGTCACATGAGAAGAAAATAGAATAACGTGGCTATGAAATGCGATGGCTCCACAAGGTTACTTTTCCAATGTTCTGTTCAACTGAAATTCACGCCCTCGAAGTAAAACTAGAAAGCATGCAAATTTAGCAAAAGCCCAGTAGAACATGGGAATGGAAAAGGCTGGGGGGTTCATGTGTGGTCCACGGTGTACAGAAATCCAAAGAAAAATTGGCCTATATGTACCTAAACTTGGACCTATACTCAAATGAGATTATATTATGAGGTCGTTTCCAACCTGTACATCCATATTCGAATTAGTATACACTGAACATAGTTTAGCTACTTCTAGCATTTTTATTATAATTAGAAGTGTCTGTTTGTATATATTTGGTGAGGAATATATTATAATTTATATATAAATTAGAAATGTTCATGTTTATCCATCCCTGACCACTATTGATTGAGAGACATCAATATTTACAATTATGTAAGCGTGCGTCTCTGTATGATGATGAGGAAGGAAAGTTCCCCCATGCTTAAGCTTATATGAGAACTTTTATAAGCCGATGGCCCACCCTTGGTCCATCTAAATGAACCAAACACATAATCCCCCTGAATTCTACTTGTCCACTAAGTCTTTATCAAATTTGAATTTATAAGCCAATTGGATCGACTGTGCATCGATCTGAATGGATTGTTGATAATTAAACTTTTAGGCCTCAGATGGAGATGATAAAAACCATGATTGGGGTTGATTTTTTGACGAGAGGAGGGCCCGATGGAGTCCTTCAAATCCTCCACCCTCCTCCAATCCCTATCCTCATGTGGATCCCCCCCAAATCTCCATCCTCATGTGGGTCCCAGATGGGCCTCACTTGTGTGAACTATACACTTAAACTTAGCTTACCCTAAGCCTGCCAATCTCCTTATAGTCAATCATTGTTAATTAATAGTATATTATACAAGTTATTTTCACTTATGAAATTCTCACGTGGCCGCTGAAGGGGAGTTTCTGACCACACCTTTAATTTGTGTAGAGGGGTACACCATAGTTGTCAATACCATTTCGATCATCATTTTAGTTTAGTCTCTATGATGAAATATTTTGGTATTTTAGAATTTCGGAAAAACCTTTTGAAGTAACTTTTCAAAATAGTAAAAATTAATATAGATACATATATACAAAACAAATAGGAAACTAAAAATAAAATATAAATAATGCTTGTTCCTCGATATGAATATTGAGAAAAAAAATTAAAAAATCAGTAAAAATTATGCTATAAACCAAAATTGGTCGTAATATACCGGAATGTGGTAACCGAAATTTGATTGAAATTTGCTAAAATTGATCGGAATGGACCGGAATTCAAATAAAAAATTTTTAACTCCCATCCCATTTCTGCCAAAGAACCCGAACAAAAATTTCTAGTTAAAGAAATGGAATTGACTACTATGGTACACTTTTGTGGACGGTATGAAACAAAAAATCTCACCCTACTTATATGTGGAATTCCTATGGGTTTAAAAAGCCCTATATTACTATTCAAGCTATATGGATTTGCATATATAAAACCCATGACCGAAACCCCAACTTAAGTTTTTATTCAGGATCTTAGAAAGGGGACCCCAACAGCTTGGACCCAAATTTAAAATGCGCTCAAATCCTAGACCATTGCCATATTTTTCAAGTCGGGCACATCGAGTGTTTGGATCTTATGTGATCAGTCTTCATCTATTGATTTTTGGTAACTGACCCATCTTCATAACATGGCTTTAAAGCCCCCAAATCTACCATCCAGGTGTGCTTTTGTGATCTATATTTGATATGTCGCGTTAATGACGCCTGGTATTATCTGTATGGAGTAGAGTGCTTGTGAAATTAATTTTGTTGCATTGCATTGGGGCCTCGACTGCTCAAGACAACCACATCACCAATCACTGCCGGCCATCTGGATTCTTGAGCCAATTGCTGAAAATTCATGTATGAACAGCTCTTGACAGTCTCGTTCCAGAATCGCAAGCCAACCAAAAGTCCATGACATACTGCTAACTAGTAATGTGTCCATGTATCTGATTTGTATAGGTTTTCCATTACTGCCGCGTTTCTCTGGCCTCCGTGCCTTACGTGAAGACGTCCCAACAAAAGTCTTTGCCAGTTAGCTTTATTTCTTTCAACTCTGCCAAATGTGCATGTTGAAGTGACAGAAAGCAGAAATGGTATCGTCAAGGTCTGAACATGGACTTTACGACAATAAAAATAAAAAAAAGGCCTAAACATGGAAAAAGATGGAGAAAGCTCTTTGTTTAGATACAGTAACTTACAGGGAGATTCTTCTACCCAAAAAATTACATATATATAGGGATTAGAGATTCAGGGTCGGAGGAAGTTTAGCCAAGGATTGTTAAAGAGGGGGGAGCAAACGATACAACGAAGCAACTATATAAATAATACCTTCATTTTTTTAAGGATTTGAATTACGGGGCTTACTTGTTTCATGTAATTAAATTTTTAAAAAGTTTAAATTTTATCTATTTATAAATGGTTAAAAATGACAAATCAAAGGTAAATATCCAAGAATAATTATCAAATAACCTCTAATATAAGATTAATAGGGAGAAGATGGGAAATGTCCAACTGTCACCTTGATAATTTTTTTTTTTGATAAAAAAGGCTTTTCATTCCAACTAGAAAAAAAAAAAAAACACTTACAAAAGAAGAGTCCAAACAAAAAGAATCCCACAAAACAAACAATGAAATGAATCATAACACACCCCCACACCCCCCCCCCCCCCCCCCCCCCACCACAAAAAAAAACACATTGCCCTATCCTAGCCTATGTCTTGATTGCAAGAATAACAAAGCTTGGCCAACCAATGCATTAATAAGTTCAAACTTCCTAGAATGTAGGGAACTCTACATAAGCAAAATTCAAAACACTCTTCTTGATATTTCCAATAATTGTGTAGATTGCTCAATCAAGATTGCCATTAATAGCCTAAACTACATTTTTAGTATCCAAAAACATATTAGTCCTTGTGTAGCCATTAGGTGCGATTAACCATCACCCTAATAATTATAGTTGAAGGAACGTCGAGGCCTCATCAACAACCAATCCAAACAAGCCAATATATATACAAGTGGAAACCCGTGCTATGCACAGACCTAGGAACCATTTCTGATTTGGCTGTACACTGGTATCTAAAGTATTGAATTGGACAGATTTCCAGATACTCTTATAAACATTGCTACATAATTGGTGATATTTCTAAATAATAACAAGATGATTTTTCTGCAATTGTGAGTTTCTTTATGATCATCAGTCACTGTAGCATGGTTTAGCACATGCAATGTCTGAATATTACATATATAAATTGGGGAAATTCCACTCATCTTTCTTTTTTCTTCTCCCTTCTTTGTTTCTCTCCTTGTCCTCCTCTATCAATCAAGCCATCTCAATTTCCTTTTTTCCTTTTTTTCTTTTTTTTTTTTGTTGTGGGGGTGGGGGGGGGCGTGCTGTGGTTCTCATCTCTATTTGGAGTGGGAGATGGAGAGGAGTTATTTGAAGTGGAAAGTTATTTGGAGTCAGTTACTTTAGAGAGAGAAGAAAAAGGAGAGAGAATAATGGGAGTGGATGGATAGATTGCCGCCTAATTTTTCATAAAAATCCAAGCAATTAGCATTGGGATTTTGGGGGATTGTGGTTAACCGAAGAAAAATTACATTTCAATGTATTAGATACCTTCACTCTCTCCTCTCTTGAACGTGATCAAAATGCTAGAGGTTACATGTTCCATATCTCTCTCTGCATGAAATGGAAAATGAAACAAGTGGTGATAAAATTAGCATGGTGATGTATCTTGTGCAAAATAAAAATTGAGATCGACTACAATGACGATGCAAACAGCAAACAGCAAACGGGCAACCATAAGAACACAACTACATTTGAAGTGTGCCTAAAGCCCAAAATGTTTTTGGAACTCAGGCTGGCTTCATGCAAGTCTGTATGGGCCATGCGGTCTGGGTTGCAAAAACTGTTTCATTTGCCCCACTAGCCTTACGTGGGGGAAGCATTACCATACTTCTAAAGGCCATACTAGCTCAATACAGACCCAAGCCCACTCTACACTGGGCTGGATCGGAAGAGTTTTAGCTCAATGGCCTGGACATGGCTTAAATTTCTGGCCCAGTAGTGACATGGTCTACTTGGCCTGTGCCTTGTATAGTTAAAGGCTGAGCATGTTGCCCTACAATTTAGTACAAAGAGGTTAATTATTTTCAAATGGTTTGGATGTAGGCCTCTCTCTGGGCAATGGGTTATGCCAGCATTACATTAAAGTCCATTAACTAGTTGTCCAGTCTTGGACTGGGTCTGGCCTGGTCTAAGATATCAGTCGATGGAGCCAGTGATACAGGATATTGTAACAAAAGTTTGCCATTCTAGTTTATTTCTCTAATTGGTATGTGTTAATTAGGTTGCAATTTGTGACCATCGACCAGACCTAGAATGGATAGAAGACAACCACAAGACCTGGACCAAGCTGGACCCATTTTCACCCTTATGAGGAGTGATCCCACAGATGCTGTTGGGTCCAAAAAGTGATGGCCCTACTTCAAATTACTGCAAAAGGGTCACAAAACCCGGACTCGGACAGAGGGTTGAGTGTGTTTCCCTATACCCGAATCCAATTTCAAGATCGTATCCTGGACCTCGGTCCCCATAAAGGCTCTTTCCCAGGTCCCAGATTGAGACCCTACCTAACACTTAAAAGACACATTTATGATAAACTTAATATGGTTCATATATATCTATACACTATGTAACGGTCAAGTTTGGGTACCTGGGTCATGAAGTATGAAACTTATGGAACCAGATCTGACTCAGTCAATGTGTTGGACCAACTAAATTAAAAAATAATTGCAAATCTGATTCTCCAATTGTTACAGTATGCCAATTGCCAAGGGCCCAATAGGTATGGATGGATAAGTGTTTCCAATTTGCACGTAAAAACGAGAAAAACGCCACGAGATCTGTTGATGTGGAAGAAGATATTATACGTGTCCTGAAGCACCATGGCCACATGTATGATTCAACTCTAGCCAATACGGTTCTCCCAGGTGATTCGTACGGCCCATTCTATCTTCTTCCTTGAGGGTACCTTTTGGAAGCATCCTCCACTCATCCAGACCGTTACTTCTTTTCATTAGAGGTGGTGATTGCATTTGCCCCTAATCTCCAACATTCCCACGTTCGATGGTATGAATCACACAAACTGGAGAGTCCCTGTTTTTCTAAAAAATGCTGTCGCTCTGGTACATACACACCACCCGACCTAAAGTCCTTTCTGTGAATACGGAGATGCGACAACACAAGGAAGAAAACGCTAAATTTAAAAACATACTGACATTTTTAAGGACAGTACCTCTCTTAAATACATATTAATTTGTGAGTATGACTATGGTTAAGATGATTTAAGCATGAGCATTGCATGTAGGAGTTGGATTCAAAGTGTGAACTGTGAACAGATTACCGAGGCCTATCAAAGAAATCCAATAATAATAATAATAATAATAATAATAATGAGGCCTCCAACTGACTGCACGAAAACTGCATGAGACTACCACCAAAAACACTCGCTGAGAAGGAAAAAACTTGAGATAGCCACAGTGGGCCTAGTGGCAAGGATGTCTCATCTCATATAGTTTTTCATAAATTAATTCATAGGTTCTCTTATACATTGTGTACCAATCACCCATCTATTAAATGGAAAATTGAGCTTCCGTTTTGAAAGAAAACATTTTTGGTAAACTATTTAATCGTAGACTTGGGATCTGGTCGGGGGATGCCCTAGAAATGAAGTCCTATTTGGAATCTCTCACCCACGCAAGAGATCCTAAGAAATTGGCTCAGGTAGGACAGTTCACCAATTGGTGCAAGAAACTGCAAAGGGGCAGGCAAAGGATCGTTTAACATTTGGATTTTTAGATTGTAAGTCACACGAGCAGTGAAAAATAAAAAAACTTATAAAAAGTAAATCAATCAACCACACAAGAGATCATCATCATCATCATCATCATCAAAGCCTTATCTCAACTATGTTGGGGTCGGCTACACGAATTCTATTTCTCCATTCCGTTCTATTTTGAGCTAAATTTTTTGATTAGTGCAACTTCTTCAAATCTGAATTAATGACTTCCATCCATGTTTTCTTCGGCCTACCCCTACCTCTTGATGGACCCTCCACCTGTATATCCAAACTTTTTCTCACCAGTGCCATTACTGGCATACGCTCAACATGCTCAAACCATCTTAAACGAGTTTCTCTAATCTTATCTCCTATTGGTGTTACTCCTAAATGTTCTCGAAAGCGCTCATTTCTAATTTTATCTTTCCTAGTTTTACCACACATCCACCTAAGCATTCTCATTTCCGCTACATCCATCTTATGAATATGTGTTTTCTTAATTGGCCAACATTCTACTCCATATGTCATAGCTGGTCTAACCACTGTCCTGTAAAATTTTCCCTTCAATTTTGTTGGCATTTGTCTATCACAAAGTACTTCCGAAGCTAGTCGCCACTTCAGCCATCCAGCTCTTATCCTATGCTCCACATCTTCGTCAATCTCCCCATCTTTACTAATCATCGAGCCTAGGTACCGAAAAGAATCTTTATGTAGTATCTCATGGGTTTCAATTTTGACTGTGGTTTCAACACTTTGTATATGTCCACTGAAATTGCAATCCATATATCCTGTCTTTGTACGACTTATTTTAAAGCCTCTAGATTCTAATGCCCTCCGCCATCTCTTAAGCTTTGCATTTACACCCTCTCTTGATTCATCCACCAATACTATATCATCTGCGAACAACATACACCATGATACTTCTTCTTGAATATACACAGTCAACTCATCCATAATTAATGCAAAGAGATAAGGGCTTAAGGATGATCCCTGATGTAAGCCTATAGTCACGGGAAATCTACCCGTTTCTCCACATGTGGTTTTCACATTTGTTATTGCACCTTCGTACATATCCTTTAAAATTTCAATGTAACCTCTTGGGACATTCCTTTTCTTTAAAACCCACCAAATTAAATTCCTCGGTACCCTATCATAGGCTTTTTCCAAATCGATAAAGACCATATATAGATTTTTCCTCTTTGCTAGGTATTTTTCCATTAATTGCCTAAGTGAAAAGATAGCTTCCATAGTTGATCTCCCTGACATAAAACCAAATTGATTTTCTGAAATCTTAGTCTTTTTTCTCAGTCTTTGCTCTATTATTCTCTCCCATAACTTCATAGTGTGACTCATAAGTTTAATCCCTTGATAGTTGGTACAATTTTGTATATCTCCTTTATTCTTATATATAGGTACTACAATGCTTCTTCTCCATTCGTCCGGTATTTTCTTTGTCACAAGTATCTTATTGAATAGTCTACATAACCTACTTACTCCAACCTCTCCTAAGCATTTTCATACCCCTATCGGAATACCATCTGGGCCTGTTGCCTTTCCTGTCTTCATTAGCTTCAATACTTCCTTCACTTCCACCCCTCTAATTCTACGGAGAAAAGTATACTCTTGTAATGAAGTATCCTCCTCCACTCTTGTATCGCCCAAATATTCTTCATTTAAAAGTTTACTAAAATATTCTTTCCACCTTTCTATAATATCAACCACACAAGAGATAAGACACATAATTTTTTAAACATGGAAGATCCTAACTAGGTAAAAAATCACAAATTCAACAAGGATCAATTATCAAGCAATAGTAAATAGTTACAAAATATACTTACAACCTTTATCCAATTACTTTTTTGACTTAAAGGACCAACTTTTTGTTGCACAACTCCTTGCTATGACTCTCCTTCGCTGTGCATTGCTCTCTGTTTAATTTCGCAATATCTTGAACGCATAAGATGCTATCAATCTTCTATAAGAGATATACAAGTAATATTCTTTAGTCCAAAGCTTCAGTATAATCTCTTCAATGGAAGCTCTAAAAAGGTGAAGTGATTTCCAATATGTAATCTCTACTTAAAATAATGAGATATATATCATAGGGTTGAGAGAGGAACCCTTTAAATAACCTACAATTCGTGCCTTAAATTAATACTCTTTGTATAATAAGAATTACTAATTCTAGCACAAATTGGAAACAGATCTGAAATAGGAAAGTAGATTTCTATTCGTCAGGTACTCTAGCAGAGAAGTGGGTATTTGTCAAGTCCACTCAAGCTGGCGGAGCTTCTATTTCAACTTAATATTATTCCAAAAGTCTATTATTAGGGTTTTTACTTCAGCTTTTTCGGCGATACGAATAACAGTCTATTTTATAAGAAATATAAAATAAAACTCAATGGACTCAAAGTTTTGTTCAACCTATGAATTAACCAATTATAAAACCCTTACAACCTGGTTAATATAAAAAGCTTGCAGAAGAAAGATCGAACAAGATGTTGGGAAAATGAGTTTCACAATGATCGTTGGGTCAACTTTGGACCACAATAAATATGGGACCTACTAGTCTTTTGTGGCAGGTTTGGGTTGTAATGTGTTCTCTTTTAAAAGTAGAATAATAATGACCAATTACTTGATGATAAAAAGTGAAAGAGAAATTGACTCCAAAGTAACCCCATTGATTTTGGTTGAAGATGGCAAGATGCTTGGCTTGTGGGAAAATTAGAATCCCACATTACTTAAGAAGTAAAACCCATGGTGGGTTTATATACACCTATGTGTGTTTGAAAGGTTGGGCCTCAAGGGGCACCCATATTTTGTTCCAGAGGGACTGTATAGACCACATTGGTTTAACCTGCACGTGTCGCCATTGCCATCTATTCGACTAGTTGGGCCAGGTTGGGTTGGGTCCACGCACGGTAGGCCCAAACCCATATATTTCTTTGACAAAAGCCATAAATCCTTAAACAGTCTGCTCATTGAAAGATCATTATATCTTGGGAGATAATCGTCCGAATTCCTCAGCACCACTACGAGAGACGAATTTTTTCTTTTAGATATAATGTGATATACTAGCTTTGATCTGTGAGTCAGTCATTTATTTCAATTGATTAGAAGTGCTACCTTAGATGCATTCCCTATAACAAAAGAAACAAATTGCAGAAAGTCCACATAATTTAAGTTACTTGGTGACTACTTGAATCTAAGGATTAACTCAAGTGAAAGCATTTTTTTTTTCTCTTTTCTTTTGGCTAACCTAGCCAAGGGGACTAAACCCATGATAGAGCCTACATATGTGAGGGAGAAAGACGACACACATGGAATACAGCATGCCCACACTATATAATGATTTTAGTATGTTGGTTAATTTTATGGATTAGACAAAACTTTAGTTCTAATCAGAGTTGTAATTCTATTTTTTTAGACTAAGAGTTTAAAGAGGGTAAAGAAGTTCCATAAGAGCTAGAATGAAGGTATATAGATTAAAAAGGTCATATCTCACAAACCAAGCATCGGATATGGGCAAGCAACTTACAATTGAAAAACTCGTTTCGAGTAGATATCCGTAGGTTCTAAGATTGCATCACTCTTAACTAAAACGACAAAGTTATGGCTTTGGGAAGTTTACAAAAATTGTGATATCCGAAATTACGAAACTGCCATTGCTCGAATTTCTATTTCTATTTTAAGTGGGACTTTCTTGTTTTGTGCCAATTCTTTTCCTGATTGAAATATACTTTTGAGTCACGAAATTGGGGCTATAAAAAGGGGTTCTCTCTCAACCCTAAGGCATAGAACACAAATTTTATTGTTTTAAGTAGAAATTACTTATTGGAGATCACATTCTCTAGAGTTTTTCATTGGAGAGTTGAAGGGCTAAAGTTCTACTTTAAAGATTCTTATTTTCTACATCTTTTGTATAAGATTGTCTTCTAAGCATAGAAAATTTGAGGAGTCAAGCTAACAACTAGAAGGCGTCTATTTGATTAGATTTGTAGTATGTACCAGTCAGGCGGTCATTATAGAGTGATTCTTTACAGAAGGTTGACACTACAGAGTTACGTGGATGTTTGCAAGTGGCTTGTAACTGCATGATAATTCATAGTGCTTGATTATTCGTCAAGGTCGGACTCTTGGTTTTTTCCTGGTTTGGGTTTTTATGTAAAAATTATGTCTTCTTGTGATATGTGCTTGTTGTTTGATTTATTTCCATTAAGTAGTTGATGGTTTGCACACATATTATTGAAATTGATTGCATAAATTTATTGTAGAGGATCTTCCATAAAACCTTTCACACTAGAGAAGATGGCCCACACATACCAAGTGAGTTGAGTCCAGGAACCGTAGAACATGAATTGTTAGTGTTTCGTACACCTTCCGCCGACCCTTTCATTGTTGATACACTAGACAGATCCACTCTTTGACACTTGTGGTGAAGAGTATGTTTAATCATTGTGAATTTACATCTTTGCCGTGGCATTTGCGGTATGTATTAATGGACGCTTGACTAGGTTTAGATGTACTCCCCACCTACAATTGATTTGATAGTTAGGTGAATGATTTCCATCAAACTCCAAGAGAAGTCATGCATTGCACCCTACTATTTGTTGGGTTGCAGGAAATGAATGGCTGCCAACAAGAGCACTACTTCATTGATGATGAGATGGGGCCAAGAGAAGACGAGCAAATTGGGTATAGAAATTTCATGATTCAATTTTGTTAAGCATAAAGGAATGAATGGAATTATCTCATGTGGCAACATATTGGATTTTTTTTGGGTGTCATCCATGTTATGAACAACCACAAATTGTCACCAAATTAATATATAAAATAAGACAAACAGAGAAGTGAAAAGGCGAATTTTTAGAAGGTATGAAATTACAACAACTCCATTCTGTCAACTAAACATATAATTACGAGATGAAAAGGTTCACGTTAGCACATAGGAGACCCGCTTGTAGCCCATCTACAAAATAGTATGATTCATCAACTATTCCATCCAAGGTTGTAAATAGATAGAAAAAATTGAAGCTTTGCAAGTCCACATAAGATTCTAGTTTTACTAATAGGCTAGCCCTTAGAAAATGCCCTGCCACTTATCAATGACTAAATGTTTATAATAAAGAAATACAAGGAAGGAGGAAATGTCACATTAGCATCTTTGATCTTATGGTGAGGGGTGGATGCATATAAATATTCATCATTTAGTGATATATAAATCGGCCTTATCAAATATAAGTAGCTTTCCAACTGAAAGAAAGAAAAGTGGATTGTGAATAGTTGAAGGTCATAAACAGTAAATGGAATGGATAATAACATTATTTGATGCTAAATATTTTACACACAGCTCATCTAACAAATCCATTTTTATGTTAAGAGGTGTAAGCCTCTTTCGTGTAGTATATTTCTCTCACCCAATTGAATGATTGATGTTAAAAAGCATGGGCATGACCTGTGTAGCTAGGATCAATGCTTCATCTAATTAGTTTTACCACATTTTGATAATTAAATTCATGTAACTTTTGAGTTCTATAGTGGTTAGCTTCAAATCTACTTATCAATTTATTTTTTGGTTTTCCCATTAAAGCTCAATGAAAAAATTAAAATTAAGAGGGATTTAGTTAAAATTGAATCCAAAACTTTTATCTATATATATTAAGATTGGTAATAATTGGCTAAACTAGTATTATCACTATTTGTTATGAGACGGAGATGAAATTTTGACATCTCATTAGGCAGGCCCACATTCATTTGTTTGTTTGTTTGTTTGCTTTTTATTTTTGTTAAATGGGTCCCACTGGCTTGATTGTTATTGACGTGTCTCGTTTTGATTGATAATGATAATTATAGTGCCAAATACGAAGGTTATGAGAGCCACGCATGGGACATTGAATGGCCAAAAAGTTGCATGATTTCTTTCATACTATCCCTTGTGGATAAAGATAACAATTTATTACTGTATGTTTGTATTAATCATTCTCTATGTTCAATACCTGGAGGGTTAGGATCGAGTTGTAACCAGAATACAGTAAACACAATAGTAACCAAGAAATGCAAAATTATCAACATCTGCGGCTTGAATGAAAGAGAGACCACTTTAATGGGTAGAGTTGGATGGCGGGGATCTTGGTTTTCATCCAAATGGCCCACCATATATGGCCCCTGTTTGTTATCAAGACCTACAATTTCACTTCTTTATTTTTGATCCTTTTCGTTTAATTTTTCTGTTTTTTAACAATGTATTTCTATGTGATCAATTTGATTATGGCCCAACTTCTATTCAAGTGAAAATTGGCTCAATACTAGTACAGTGGGTGGTCAGTGATTTTTTGGTCCCACTGTTGCACTTGTGGGCTGGACTGAATCGTTTCTGTTGGACTTCTGTGGGGTCTTACTACACCGAAGGAAATATTTTCTGCAGCAATTAGTGAGAGAGAGAGAGCTTTAACAAATAGCAAAACAAAGAAAAAAAAACAGAGAGAGAGAGAGAGAGAGAGAGAGAGAGAGAGAGAGAGAGAGAGAGAGAGAGAGACCTCACTTGGCTCTTTTGTAACGTTGAAGATTTGCCCAGCAGGTCTAACAACCTGGACCCACTCTCTCTGCTCAATTAATTATGAATGGGGCCCAATAAAAGGGCTGGGCCCACCTTGATGCTTGTGTTCTAAGCCGTAAGGATACTTCTTCCTGTAACTTAAAATCATATGAAAATTATACTCCAACGGGGTTAGGACCCAAGGAAGAGCCCGTACAAGAAGACAGCCCATTCATGTGAGAAAGGAGCCCGCATGTGCAGGAAGATGTCGCGTGCAAAGGGTTCAATTCAAACTCTGAACAGTTTTCAAAACTGAAGAAGCCACTTGCTTGATGTGGTACAAAATCAAGACGTCTTATTTTCTGGGCCCAGTTAAAATGGGTCCCAAGGATGAAGGGTGGGACCTTATATGATGCTTGGTTTCCAAGCGTTAGCCGTTACATCAGCATAGATGGGCTTCAAAGCCCCATTTCAAACCCAAATTCCAGGTTGTTTTGATTTTAAAAGGTTAGGATTTAGGGTGTGAGTGGGGTAAGTTTAACAACAAAGTGCGAAAAGGAAAATTTTCGTGAATAAATGTAAAATATCTTTTGGACGGCAGATTTTTATCAAGCAGCAATATTTTCCTGAAGAAAGGAAAATTTTCCATCAATGCAAATCAAACATCGGTGAAAAAAATTTTCGTCATTGAAAGTTCACATTGAATTTTTTGGAGCGCCAAGCCTCCAACTCGTTCCAATTTCCTATGAGGAATTATCATTGCAAGTATTTTTATTGAAAATTCCGTGTGCTGGGCATTTCTCCATATGGTGTCATACGACCTCCCTTTTAAAGGTATGCATGCCATATTTGTTTTTTTTTTTCCTTTTTTGTATGATTACTATTTTTTTCTATGAAAGAAACTTTCATTAAAAAAATGAGATAATACAAAAGAAAAAAAAGAAAAGAAAACAAGAACTTTAAAAGGAAAGAGTACAAGAGCAATATACCCACTCACAAGAAACTAATTAAACAACACTCATTTAAGGAATACTTCTCTCAACTCCAGCCCAAAAAACACTTCTCTCAATTTAAAATCTTCATAAAGCATCAGCAGTAGAGCTGGCCGAACTAAGCATATGATGAAAGACAGCATTTAAATGTGGAGATAACACATAAACTTCATTAAAATGAAATTAGAACTTCCAAGGGTTAGCCTTTTTATTAGACACCCAAGCCATTACATTAAAAGAGCCGCTTTCCACTATAAAATGCCATTAGAATGATTATTAAAATTTTGAATATCAACCATTCGTAAAGTCACTTTAACCATTAGAATGCTCATAATTATAGCATTCGGAATTCTAAATAGGCCGTGAGCATGCCGAATTTCACATGGAGAACTAGAATTTTAGAATTATAAATTCTCAAAGACAAGAATTCATAGTATGTCTACTAACAGCAGGTCCTAAGAAACAGGCCCGAGAAGTTTTGGATCCATTGGGCTGACCTAAAATCAGTTTTTATGTTTGTGTTTGCAAAAGGTCATTGATGAAAATTAGCCCCCCCCCCCCCCCCTCTTCCAACCACAAAAATTGAACTTCTTTTTAGTCACTGCATCAAATAAAATTTGTGGCCAATGTCTCCTGTGAAAAATGTGTGCTGAGCTTCCAAAGTCTCCGGAGCTGGGAAACCTACAACGTTTTCAAATTAATTATATTATGAAAGCAGCCACGCACAGCGAGTGGAGCGAACGTGGAGCACGGTAAACTCACCGGTTACTGTCTCTTATAAGGGCCACAACTTAAATGCACCATCACTTATATGGGGCAGAATTACATGAGTGGGCCCATCTTTTTTAAAACCTGAAAGTCAATTTCAAAGAGCCAACTGTTCTATTGATCACCAAATTTTATACGAAAAGTCTCTTTTCAAAGAAAAGAGAAAAATAAGTTAATTCAAGATTTGGTCAGTCAGATGTGGTGGGCATTTTATTGATTTGATTAATAATTTATATTTGATTAGTGTGTAGTAGGGGCCTACCCACATACCTCACCATCGGGTAGTTGCCCCATTGAATTTGGGACCGCATCCATAATATGAAAATTCTAATTCCTTTTCAATGACATTAAGACTTTGTCTTCATATTTAAATGTTTGGTTTCTTCATGTATATCCATCAGGGCGAATGACATGATAAATACCTTAGCTAAGTTGAGAGTAAAAAGAAATATAACTTTGTTTGCTATTCTATAATTTTTTGTTTTTGTGTGGGTATTTAGCTCTAATACCTACACTTGCATTCTTTTTTTTTTTTTTCTACCTTTTTAAGTTTTTAATATATGCTACAGTTATCGATAAAAAAAAACTACTTCTATTACCAGCATGAAATCTTTCGGCCCACCTTTAAAACCCACCAAAAATTTCTAGGTCTGCTCCAAAATTCACAAGAAAATATTATATATGCCCACAAATCTAACTACTAGTGTGGGTTCTCTTCTAAAAAAACCCCAAATTCTGGTTTGGTTCTGCTAGTTGTGGGAAGCTGTTTGTTCTAAGAAGCTATTTGAACGTTGAAAGATGGGCTCCACCCATGTGTAGAAGAAGGCCTTGCACCAGTGCACCGTGCTACAATGCATTTTAGCCTTTTGGTGATAAGACCCAATCTACAACCTAAAACACCCAAATTAGTGGTATAAAAACCTGCCCAAAGTGCAAAAAAAGCACATTGGTCCCGTTGCTTTTGCAAAACCAAATCCTCTCTGTCCACCTGGTCCAATCACTTTGCAAAAGGCAATACCCGAAGATTCTGGAAACTCCTCTTCTCGATCGATTAAGAAGCAAGATTGGGGCCATATCCACCATCAAAGAACTGGGCCCCACAGCACTAATTAAACTACTGCAATTTTAGCGAAGTCCTGCAGACCACCAGTCTTATATCATTTGAATTCCGCTGATAAGATGGCTTGGAAAGGTAGCACCACCAGACACGATCTAGTGTGCCGATTCTCGGAAAAAGACGACTCCGAATCCAAATCCAAATCCAAATCCAAACAGGAAAAAAAATATGATCTTTTTTGAAAATTTGAAGCTTCAGATTCTCTAATCCCCAGGTCAAGGACCTCTTCGTTCATCCACAGCCGTCGGATCATCTGTGGCCCACTGCAGATCTCCTCATCTCAGTCGTTGATGGCTATTGGGTAGAAATCTCGCTTTGGGGTGGTATTTTTCTCTCACTTCTCGATTGATGTTTGGTAGTTTGATGGTTTTTGGTCGATTTTGTGGTTCTTGAGCTATTTGTCAGAAGAAAGTGGGGTTTTTTTCGACTGTTTGGAGGTTTTTGGTGAGAAAGATGTATATGCATTTTGGTGTTTTTGGGCGTAGAAATGTTGAATCCCTAGGATTTCGCTCTGTTTGTGTTGCTGATTTGTATCTGGGGTTTGTTTGATTGATTTCATCACCTTCTGAGGTAACCCACATTTTTGTTTTTCGTCTAAAGCCCTAATCTTTCATTTCTTCTTCAGTCGTTGGAGGTTCTACGGCTCGAAAAGTCTTAGCTTTATTCAAAAACTCAAGAAATCTCAAAGTGGGTTTTTCAGATGAAGCCCTGAATATCCTGTTTGGGTTCACAACTTCAATGACTTCACACCCAAAGTTAGTTTTGAGTAGTTTCTAGTCCATTTGGAAAGGTTTTTGGGCAAAAAGCTACTGCATGTCTTGATGAATTGATTCTCTGTTTTGAAGATTTTTCTGAGCTAAATCCCTGAAAATCTTCAATATTGTTGCTCAAGAGTTTTTGATTTTCTGCTAAAGTCAGCAGTTTGTGGAGTTTGGAGCAGAAATTTGCACCCTTCTTGGGACTGAACTCTATGCTGGCATTGTCTCACAAGGGATGTCTCAGGCTGTGGATCCTGCTCCAAGAGCAGCAAAACCACCTTCCAACATCTTGGAGATTGTTCACAGATTTGCCAAGGTCTGCAAACTGAGATCGATTGGAGCAGTTGGCGGTGAAAACCCAAACAGCATGCCTTCATATGGAGATGGAAGCCATGCTACTGAAGGAACAGAAAGCGGAAGTGAGAACCTGAAAATCCATCCCCAACCATTTAATGAAATGTCAGTCAAAGCTCGTCAAGACATTTCTGCTGCGGTGGAGATGGTTCAAAAGCTTTTTGCTACTATCTCCTCTCTTAAATTAGCTTATATTCAGCTCCAAGAAGCTCAAATCCCTTATGACCCAGAAAAGATTCAGTTTGCTGATGAGGTTATTGTCTCTAAAATCAAATCCCTCTCTGAGATCAAGCATTCCTACAGAGAGAAGCAAAACACCAAGCCCATATCTGACTCTTGTTCCATCACTTCCTCCTCTTCCTCGAACTCTGCTTCGTCATCGCTGCTGAGCTCTTCGCAGTTTTCGGTTGAAATTCAAGAACAGCAATGTTTATTAGAGAAATTGCAGGCTCAAATCCACTCGAAAGATTCCAAAATTATCCAGTTAAGGAGGGAACTCGAGGAATTAGATAAACAGAATGCCAACCTTGAAGAGGAGATCAAGCGGAATGAGGAAGAAAGTATTCAATTTAGCAGAAATTTGGGTTTTATTCAGTTTTGTGAAACCTTCAGAGCCACATCAAAATCTATGCATGATTTTGCGAAGCCATTGATTGGTCTCATGAAAGCTTCAGGCTGGGATCTTGACCTGGCTGCTAGCCAGATTGAAGACTCCATCTTCTACGCGAAAAGGTCAGACAAGAAATATGCTTTTGATGCATATATCTGCCACAAGATGTTTGGCTGTGGTGGTTGGCCTGAATCGTGCAATTTCAATGGGGTCACGATGCTTCAAGAACCCTTCGATGCACTGATTGAAGACCCAGATTCTGAATTTGCAAAATTCTGCCGCTTAAAGTATCTTTTGGTCGTGCATTCAGTGATGGAACAATCATTCTTTGGGAATTTGGATCAGAGGGCCTTTGTTATGAGTGGCGGACACCCACGTACACCTCTGTACCAGGCATTTGTGAAGATGGCGAAATGGATCTGGGTTTTGATGGGGATGGCTAGGCTGATGGATCCAGTGCCTGAAATCTTTAGGGTGCAGAGAGGGACCAAGTATTCAGAGGCCTACATGGAGAGTGTGGTGGATGGTGTTGAGGGAGCAGGAATGGAAGTGGGATTGATGGTGATGCCTGGTTTTAGGGTTGGTGAGAAGGTGATTCAGTGTATTGTCTACCTGTCTTTGGTGAATTCCCCACACAGTGCCAGTTAGACTATGGATGGGCCAGGCAGTTGATGGATTGCATGGCCAGGAGTTCGGACGGTTGGGTTGATGATACAGGGGATTGAAAGTCCTTGCATGGCATATGTTATATATCGGAAGAGTTGGAGAAGAAATGCACTTGTAGCGTCACTTGGCATGAATTTTGGGTTCAGGTCTGCCTGATGAGCCTTTGGTTGTTTCTCCTCTCTCACTGTATGATACCGGTGCCCCTATTTTGGGGCTGTATGCATGCGGTGTATGTTAAGGAAAGAGTGGGAAACCACTCGTCTTTGTATTATTATCAGAGATTCATAGACAAGGATAGTAATATACAATGTATCCATCGCTATTTTTTGCAATTATGGACTGATATTCCTATGTTTTTGCTTTTATGGACTAATATTCCTTTAGCAGCGGTTACTGTTATGCAACAGTCATACACCAGGTATCCAATTGAATTTTTTTAGTAGAAAGCTCTCTGCAACATTCTTAGGCAATACCTACATCTAGAACATAGTATGCACAAACAGTCAATAAACCATGGAAGCTGAGGTTTTATGCTTAATCTATAGACATTATGGCCACTCCTTATTTTTGGGCATATCATCTGGGCTGCCTTTCGCTACTGTATTTATATCGAAATGTGTTTTCTTCTAAAAACAAAGAAAAACCAAATGTAAGGGTGTTTGGATGCTTTGTATTTGTGTGTTGTTTATTTTTTGTTCCTCATGTTGAGTCGCCCTCTCCTTATTTGGTGCTTGTTTTCCTGATTCTTCTTTAGGAAAGGGTGTAATGAGTGAAGGCAGTCCTGATTTGGTAGGTCATCTTCAGTAATAATTCAGGCTGATCTTATTAACCCATCATACTTATCAACAGTGGCTCAAACATCTCCTCATCCAGATAACATGGTCAACACCATATCAATCCATGTACCAATTTGTTGGTAAGTTGCATTTTTTGTAGGCATTTGATGAATAACCTTTACTCTGATAGACTGGTTCTGTATTTCTATCTTTTTAGCTGGAGCCTAAGAGGCAAGAACAGAATGCTTAGCTTGGTGGATGTTTCAAGCTGGTGATGCGCAGGAAAGGTAGCTGAGAAGAAACCATCATCTTATCTTAGAGTGCCACCAGTCCCACCTAACCATGAATTAATTGGAGCACAGTATCAAAGTTCAGTTTGTTGAATCCTTGCCGAGGAGAGGCTGCTGCTCGCTCAATTAGGATTCAATTGGAAAAATATGTAGAGCCATGGCTTCTTAGCTTTCCACAAATGCTACCAGTTCCACTTGTGGTAATCAGTCTCTGCCTGTTTATATAGTCTACCATGGTAAATCACATTGATATGAGCTCCTATTATTCACTGCTACTCCTTTTGGTTGCCAATGGAAATAGAATGATTTGAAAAACCTCTTGCTAATTGAATGTTGTACAATGATTTGAAAAACTTCTTGCTATTGGTATGTTGTACAGATGCAAATCTTAGACCAAAACCCTACAGACCAAAGGAACACAATTTCATTCTTGTAAGATAGATGACAGGATGGTTGGTCCACTCTTCTTTCCCAGGACTTGTGATATCACAAGAAATGATCTTTTACATGAAATATGGAATCATAGCATGTGTGAGAAAGAATACAAGAAAATTAAGAGAGGAAGTCTTATAGTAACCCCTCATTTGGAGAAGAGTCTAGTGAAGAAGTTGCCTGATCTCGACTTCTCAAGACATGCCACATGGACATATCTTCCAAGATTGTCCACTCGCCTTGGCTCCCCACGGGTGTCTTTCCGGCACACTTTACATGTCTTGTCAACCCAACCTTCTTCAATGTACTGCCCATCAACTGAAGCAACCTCACAAGAAAATGAGAAATAAAGTGTTAGTTGTATAAGGTATTTCCATGCATGAATGTATACATGCAATCAAAATAACGTATGATCTGCCATTTGAAAGAATTGCTAGATTGATTGGTGAAACTTGACAAGGTTTCTCGCTGTTAACACTCCATGTTAGTGTTGATATGAGTACAAGAAATAATTATAAAGACTCGGGAATTTTCTCCTACGGGATGTCCGCATTTGGATGTCCAGTGGCCTGCCTGTATTGTGGATGTCCAGTGGCCACGATCAATTCAGGAGCGTCCTGGTTTTGTGGGCTTTTTAGTGTGGGACAGCAACGTCGGCCATAGGAGAAAATTTCGCTAGACACTCAAATTCATAGTGATGCTGTGGAAGAAGAAGATGGTGGTGATGGGGAATTACAGACACCCGAAAATGTAAAGTAAAACTAAAGGAATTACTGAATACTGGCAGCAATTATCGCCCATTGTGGTACAGGTTAATAAATTTGAACTGTGCTGCTATCTCATGATGGTAACGTGACCACCAAATAAACAATCTATGGAATTTTCATGTAAGGTTATTGTGGGCATATGCCTTTAGAACAGATTTTGCCGATGGCAATTTTCAATATTTTACATTGACAAACATATTCTATGCTGAATAATTTCCAATGAAAATATTGTATGTGGAATGATTTTCATGAAAAATGACTATAATCAAACATGATTAAAGTTGTGTAAATGATTTTACATGTAAACTAACTTTACATGGCTAATTTTAAATGAATCCCACTACCCCAACCGCATCAGGGGTACACAAGTAATGCTTGTGAAAGAGAATCAAGGGGTTTATGATCATGTTACATGCTTGCACACACATTTTCTGTCTGTCTGTTGGATGTTTTCTTAGGCACCCAAGAGCATATTTCAGCTGCAACTTTCCTAGCAATTTAGGCAGGTTCTGTGCTATTTGTATTCAGCAGTATTCCTGTACTTGTTGTTTGGGAGATTTTCACTGGCTGATTGTATGTCCGATAGAAATCCTCATTTTTTTTTTTTTTTATTTCAGGCTTGGAACAGAAACACATTGGTGCACAGCATATGATTAAGGTAATTATTAGGGGAACACTTGAACAGCACCACAAGACGACATACAAAGGGCAGGTCGCATTCACAATTAGGCAACCAGTAGCAGTTATGGGTTAATATGTAGGAAAATCAGATCAGTGAGATTAATAATTTATTTTGGCTTGTAACCAACAAAAAGTTGCCTATTAATTGCTGTTTGCATCTGAAAATATTTTTTTCCAAGGATTATTTCTTGTTATAATTTCTCATGATTCCAATCGTCAGAATATGAGATCTGGAACTATGTTAACTGTTAAGGGCATTTTGGAACAGAGTATGTTACAAATTGGAAGTATCAAACTTGAGTGACAGTTGTGTTGAGTTAAAAGCATCTACCCTCTTGATACATCTTCATGAATTACTCATCAGAGTCATCATGAGATAACAACCTTGAGGATGACAAAAGGTTTGCATTGTTATTCTGTCATCTTTGTATTCGGTTCATTCATTTGTATAGTTCTCAAGGGTGCCCAACCAATTATATTGCAGAGTAAGTTACGCAACCCATGAACCTACATTGTTCCCATATATTGCGATTTTGCAACCCTAATTATATCAGTCATTCCAGGACTTCTTGCCTTCTCTTTTTCTCGAACCACCTGATGATTACCAGAACTATTAACTTTATATAATTGTGTAAAGAAGTTATAAACAGGGCAGTGTATGTGCACTTGTGCTGGAGACCCTAATTATATCAGTCATTCCTGGACTTCTTGCCTTCTCTTTCTCTCAAACCCCCTGATGATTACCAGAACTGTTAACTTAATATAAATGTGTAAAGAAGTTATAAACAGGGCACAGTGTATGTGCACCTGTGCTGGGATCTCTCTCTCTCTCTCTCTCTCTCTCTCTCTCTCTCTCTCAGAGTCATAAACAGGGCAGTGTATGTGCACTTGTGCTGGAGACCCTAAATATATCAGTCATTCCTGGACTTCTGGCCTTTCTCCCAAACCTCCTGATGATTACCAGAACTGCTAACTTAATATAAATGTGTAAAGAAGTTATAAACAGGGCACAGTGTATGTGCACCTCTGCTGGGATCACTCTCTCTCTGTGGAGATGGTGAAATGTGAAACGAGCGAGATGACTTTATAAGGCCCATATGGATGAGTGTCGACCATGGAGGGCAGGGGGAGGTGAAGTATCTTGATGGGGTCTTGGCATATGCAAAAAACCAACCCCATTCATCTTAATCATTAACATTTGCAATGGCTGAGATAAAGACATTCCATTTCGCGTATCAAGTGAAATTGGATGGTGTTGATATTGATAATGATGTGTACTTAGCAGCTGGCATCTGCCCCTTACCATAAGATTGTTCTTCCTTTTAGCCCCAAACTTGGGTCCAGGCCTGAACTTTGAAAAGTGGGCTGAGAAAGACTATTTTAGGCCTGATGGTGTGAGTTAAGCCTGAATTTCTTTACATGGGCTACATCTGGCCCATTGACACTGGACCTGTCATCAAGGTCTGAAGTAGAACTCAAAAAGTTGATCCTAGGTTGATGAGATAAACTTTGATGGATGAGGATTTCAAATGCCATCCCATCTCTCTCTCTCTCTCTCTCTCTCTCTCTCTCTCTCTCTCTCTCTCTCTCTAAATGCTGTGAAATGAAAAAACAAAAAGAAGAATATGTGTCAAGTGTTTACCTTCAATGTAGGATTTGAAGAAGTCCTTGTATGTCCCGCCTATTTTTCTGCGAAGAGCACCATACTGCAACACACATCATGGCTATTGGCCGTCAGCACATCAATGCCATCATCATCCAATTGTGTGAATTAAGTAATGTTCAAGCACCAGCATTTATTCATACGCTCCTAATCCATCTTAGCATACCATGTTAAATGATGTGTACTCACTACTTAACAGACATAATCAGTGCACATGCCCAATGAATAATTCCACCTATACCATACGCCCCATCATATCTTCCTTACCATTTAACTTATATTATCTAAATTCATGAATATCATGATAATGGTCTGTATAACTGCCATGAAGGCCTTTCTAATGAGGCCGTTGGGAATATTCACCAAGTGCAATTAGGCTATGGCCCATACATGAGGCAAGCTTTCAATTGCCTGATCCAAATCTTTAAATATGTTTGATCCCACTCATGAGGCGGGCACATAACTTGAGGAGAAAGAAAGATGGGAAACAAAATATATATTTTGCAGGGTTAGTCTGTTGTATCTTTTTGATGCTTGATCCAAGCCATCGATTATAGCTTTTGATGTTCCTGGTTTCTACATGTACGAGGACTGAGAATGTTTTATTTCATCCCTTCACATATATCTGTCTCCTTTGAATTTACACACAAGTTATAATTTGGCATCAAATCCAACGACCGTATGTGGTGAGACACCTATGACTCGGATCGATCTCCAGTTGTGATTCTTTGTTAGAACTTGGGTTTGTGGAGAGGGGTTGCCACTTACATTAGTCATCTTGGATTTTATCTCAATAGATTTCTGTGAATGTTTCCATTAAACTTTGAGGAATTAAAATACAAGGGACAGGATCATTTCATCCAAATCAATGTTGTTGATAACCCTCATCCATGTGCTAACCATCTCTTATATCCTTGATTGTCATGTATTGAAGTGAATCCTACAAACAGCTAGCATTTAATGAAAATAAAAAGCTTGGGTGCTATCTAGCATGACTTAAGAGTAAAGGGCATATACCATATTGTTTGGAGTTGTATATTAGCTAACTATAGTAATTAATTTACCATACTAAAGGCTACTTTGCTTTGCAAGTAACATTTGATGCACTATAGTTTTTTTTTTTTTTTTTGGAACATTTGGAAAGAAAGGAATGAGAGGATCTCTATAGCTCAGCTTCGTCTTCATCTTCACATGGCATTTTGGCAGCAATGATATTAAAAAGTGGCATATGGCAGTTTGGTGGAAGGAGTTCAAAGATCAAAAACTTGATTTTATTCTCTAAAATTGGGGCATGTATTGGGTATGAGCTAATTAAATAAAGAAAAATGGAGAGTTAAGAGGGCGGAAGGCACATTGAAGTTCAATGTGGGCAGAGCCCAAGGTCAACGGGTATTGGAAGCGTACTTCTTGATACGAAGGAGAGGTGTTGATTCCCTTTTCTAAGCCTACTAGTTATTTATTAATTTATTTATTTATTTTTATTTTTGTGTGTAAAACGAACCCTACTGGAGTGAGAGCTTTAAAATTTTATTTCAGTTCTTTCCATGAAAGTCTAATTGTGAAGAGCAATTTTTCAATTGCCATTTCTTGGATCTTGCAGAAAGATACCATCCATTGGAAATTTCTACTGTCTCAAAGAGGTTAGATCTTTGTAAACTTCCACTTAGGGTGTGTTTAAGCATGCCAATTGTTTGGCTAATATCTTGGAGACTCTCTAGAGAAGCCAAGAGAGGATAAAAATAACCGTTTTGTTTGCTGGAGTCCCTACTTAAACCATGGTTTCTATTGATTCACAGACATATTTCTTTACTTTCTTTTTTAAGAACACTGAGAGGTTTGTTTTCGTATGCACCATTTCATCACTTAACGAGGCACATTTTGTGGCCTACACACTGTTGAATTTTGGATCAAGTCGCATTTGTTAAGTTGCGTGAAATAGCTACTAAGTGTTACAAACTCATATATAATAATGAAGGCGTTACAAGTGACATGTTAAGTCAAGCAGTGAAAAAGATTTATCATTATATAAAAGGATTCTTATAGAAAAACTTATAAAAGCGCATCTAGAGTATAATTGAATTAGGCTTTAATGAAAATTATGATTTAAGAGTATATTATCACCTAGTCACCCACCAAGTTTGTTGAGCATCAAGTCGCGTAGTTCTTAAATATGATACAGATACAAAGAGGATTCAACAAGTTTCGAAGTGAAAAACTAAAAATTAAAAAAATATATAAAAAAACCATTAGAAAGTTTACTCAGAAAGTTCACCACTTCTTAGAAACTCAAACGAGTCTGACGGGGAACATAGACACATTCACCCGGTGTCCGCCAAGTGGCCCAAATCGATTCAAGATGAGAATGAGCATTTTTATTTATTTATTTATTTTATCTAGCCTAGGAGTCGGCCGAAAGAGTCTCACATAAGTGGAAAGATAAAGCCCATATAGTAGGGAGATGGCGCCTTGGATCAATTCTAGGATAGCCTCGTTGTTAAGAATAAGTCACACACACCAAAATTGTTTTTAAGTGGTTGAGAAGTCCAATAATGAGTTGGAAGTCCCTGCTTCTGAGCTAGAGGTCCCTGCTTCCAACCTTTGGGGCCTTAACTTAGTGCTAGCGCTAGCTAATGAGTGGTGTTGTATATATGGAGATCAATTGTAAGGGATGTTGCAGGTTCTTTGTCATGAAAAGTGTGAGCCTTTTATACAACATAATAGTGGTGAACACAACTTTTCACCAAATATTATATTTTGCAGAACTCATGAAACTAACTCTAGATGGATGAAATAATGATGACTAGGAAGATTAATATCATATTCTGTTCGTTGATTTACTGAGATAAAAATAGAGTTGGTTTCTACATTGACAAGAGTTGGTTTCTACATTGACATTTGGCATATAGCAGCTTGTGCACAACACTGTTCCATTTGTATAAATGTGTATGTTAATGGTTGCATCTCTTCCCATGGACGTATGAGACCATATTTCAAAAATAAAAAAAAACCCTCATTGAAACCAAACAGAGTACCTGCCAAGACCTGGCTGGTTACTCTGTTCAGTGACATTTCGAGTCGAGTATCTGAGTTTAAAAAAAGTGGTTTACCTGTTCCCTACTCATCTTTCCTCCAGACTTTGTGGCTTCCCTTGCCTCGTCTAGAAGTTGGGCATCCTCAGCTGACCTCACTTGAGAGAAATCAAGTGCTTCTGTCACACTTTCAAACAAGGATTGCTTGCTCTTCTTTGCTTCTCCTTTGTTCCCTTTCTCATCATCTGACTTGGCCCAAACTCCAACTGTGTTAAAGGCCTTGCAGGGCAAACGACTACCTACGTTTTGGGACAGCCCTAGAGAAGGAGGGCAGCAGTAATTGTTGGAAGAAGATAATGGGAGAGCCCTCATACCCATTTTCGATCTATTCTAGCCGGTTCTACAATGCACAAATGAACTCTATAAAACTCAAGAAGTCCCATTATTGCTATATATAGAGGAGGCGAAATCACATGGTTATGAAACCATGTCAAGTGGGTTCCACCTCTTAAGTTCGTGTGGCTGCTGTTTCCTGACTTTGGTGTCTGGGTTGCTGCCAAGTGGCACTGGAGGAAGAACAGAGATTTCTTTTTAGTGGCATGTGGGGTGAAAACGTGGCCCGTTGGCTGTAACACATCTAAGATAGAGGAGCTCTGAATTGGGGCGCTTCATGTAGAAAAATATCTGACTGGAAGCAGGCAAACAATGGCCAGAGAAAAGGAAATAAAAGAAACAGGTAAGAAAACAATGTGATACTGTTTTAATGTGGTGAAGATCATACAAGAATGATAGTGGAGGGAAATGGTCTTGTCGCTTGGGTCACACAAATATGTAGGTTGGTGAAAGCTGGTGGAAGTGGAACCCACAATGATGTACTTAGGTTCTTAGCTGCTGATGGTTCTTAATATAGTAAATCGCCCATTGGGAAAAAATCATAGTAATCAAATGGATTCTTACATAGTAATCAAATGGATTCGAACCACTCAATTGATGTGAACTTGATCTCTCTGGCCCTATTTACTGCTTGTACCGCAGGGCCATCGCCTGGACTGAACATTAGCGCTGGTTTGTTTGATGCATCATGAATATCAATTTTCACAACTTCATTAAATTTTGCAGTTTGCTGTAGCAATCTGCAAATTCTCATTTTCTGGTATTGTTTCTTTTTTACATTCTCAGATTCCCATAATTTAATCAGCTCCATTGATGTCCATTTCTGCAGATACAGATTCATATGATGATTTTCATTTCATGAAGTAACTTCCAAAAGACGACTATGCAGTTCCTCATGGAAATGGCCTTCCTCACTTAATAAAGGGCGATTACAGGTAGACGTGGCGCCCCTCATTTTAACTCTCCAAAGATTGATACTGTACAAGGCCCACATACAACACAGAAGGGCATCAATAATTGAATACAGAATCTAATTAAGCAATCCCTATAGATCCAGTAGTTGGGCCCACCTTTGTACCCAAGCTGCTCAGAATCACTGTGTGCAGTTTACAACCCCATCTTGAATCCCTTCACAGTGGAGACTTGAGATGGTCTGTAAGATTGATCATGTGCATCTCACATGTCTACAAGTGATAAATCTGATGGTGGCCCCAACTCCCAGTAGAATGACATGCCCTCCAGTGCCCGTACAGGAGAAACTATGATTTGTAGTGGTATATATTTCATGATTTTTAGTGGTATATATTTCACAGGTGGGCCTCACTGATAAACTGATAAACTTATATGAATGGCTTCAGTGATTTCTGGATTCATACGAATGGCCAAAATCACCATGGTTAATGATCATGGTCAAATCAAGGGCTTGTAGAAATGGATCATTAGACCAAAAAGTACGAAGACTTGCATAGAAAAACATTGAGCGAGTCATGGATTGTTGCCAAAACTCTAGGTATGCACCTGGTCACGTTGAACTCTTACATCTTCCTTTCACAAATTGATACAACAGAGAAGATCCTTGTTCCCAAAGACATGTTTTCATGTAAGACTGGTGCAAATGTGATCTCAGACAACCTGAGATGGAGATGATCACACGACATAGACCATGCCAACTTCAAGAAGTGAGACGGGCGGCACCTTAAGCGCCACCTCTGGTCCCCGACAGTTCCTTCGCAAGAAATTAAATCCAAAATCAATTGCTAGTCGTTTCAGGAGCGATGATCCTTGTTTTGCCTTGACATGTGAGTGACCAAGGATGAAGGCAGTGCCGGCATTTTGGGCTGCCCACAGCTCCTCCAGTTCTTCACACACTTCCCTCTCTGTTTCAACATTTTCATCGAGCAAGAACCTAACCCTTGGACAGGTGCTGACTGGTTCCATCTCGATCATATCCCACACACTCTCCACTGATTGGTTCCCAATTGACGCACTTGCTGGCTGTGTGGTCTCATTGTCATAAGCAGTCAGTCCTGAGAATGTTGAAGTACCAATAACCGCCAGTGCACCTTCATCAGCTGCCTCACTAAACTGGGACCCCTCAACACTCATCTTACCATTTCCATCTTGTCGCGACCCATCAAGCCGGATAAAATCAGCAAGCCGGGCAACAAGCTCTGACTCGAATGAATCCACATCCTGGTGAACATCACGGTACCCATACCTGACAATGCACCTGTAGGACCGGTGATCTGGGGGACCCACACGGCCCACAAGGTAGCGTTCAGCAGGGGGTACATAGGGGACGGGGACAGATTTCACACACACAAATACAAGGACACGGTGGAAGGCAGGGAGGTTGGTGACAAAGCGAGAGAAGTTTGCCGGTATTCCAGAAATGAGGTCAGTGTAGACTAGGCCAATTCCGGGGACACGGACAATACCAAGGCTGGGGCCCAGAGCCAGGAGCCAATCCAATGACACCTTGTTGTGGAGATCAAATTCATACTTCTTGATAGTGGCATAGTGCCAGACGAACATAACAGTCATGAGGAAGAGGGCAAGGAGGATAGGCAGCCAGGCACCCTCACGGAACTTGGTGAGAGATGCTGAGAAGTATAGAGCTTCAATGGAGCCAAAGAAGAGGAGGAAGGAAAGGGCAAGGAGAGGGGGCTTGTGCCAACAGAGGATAATGACAAGAGATGTGAGGCATGTGGTCACTAGCATTACTGTCATCACTGCTAAGCCTGTGAAAAAATTCAGAACAGGGAAACAAGAGATTGGTATGATGCAAGCAACAAAAGATGGTTCTGGAAACTTATTCAAGTACTCAATAAACTAGAAATCAGAAAAGGGAAGAAGAAAAAAAAAACTGTGAATATAAATTTTAAAAAGGAGGAAAAACATTTTATCCATTTATTCTTGAATTCACTGCCTTCAGACAATGATGATCACCATCTGCTAGGTTGGTGGCCACCTGCATGCTTGATTTCAAGTAGCAGTTCACACAAGCAATGTTTGTCTAATCAAGAGTAGAAGGTTTTGTAAAGTTTGCTTTTACCAAGAATGCGGCATCACTAATTGTTTGAGATCAGGTCACCTCTGTTTGTTGCGATATAACAAAGTGTTAAGGCAGAGTGATACTAGTTTGTATTTGGAAAAATGATGTCTCAATAACTTTCTCAAAGGACGAGTTTCACAGAAGAATAATGAAAGGCTGTATGTCTATTTACTATAAAAGTTTGAGCGATCACAACTTAGTGTATATAAGGATACCTGATGCATTCCCCATATGTTTTGTATCTCTAAATCCAACAGCAACAGCAATGCAGAGAATCATGAGAAACCAGTTGATCTCGGGAATGTAGATTTGACCATGTATTTTATCAGAGGTATGAACAACCTTGACCCTTGGAAAGCAACCAAGTGACTGGCTCTGGTTGATGATTGAGAAAGTCCCACTGATGATCGCTTGGCTTCCTACCACTGAAGCAAGGATGGCAATCACAAGCACTGGCCATCTCACGCATTCTGCAAATTAACCGTTTTAGCCATATATTCCTCTCTTACAGAAAAAGGGAAAATACTAACCTGCAAGATACTTGCTCTACATAATTTGACAAGGACTAGTTTAAATTTTGAATAATAAAGAAAAAGAAAGTCTCCAACAAAATAGTGAAAAAACTAGATCGCTTTCAAGAAAAATTTGACAAATCAACTCAAATTGATTTCAACACTTTACCAAGAAACTAAAAATTTTTGTGAGTGCTCCAGAAAAATCAATTATGTCAACTAGCAACATGTTTTCTATTGAGAAAAACCAAAGCCCACATCTATTGGTCAACCACACATATCTATGTGTGGACATTACAGTGGTAGGAATCTGCCACATCATTAGCTTCCCACAAGACCCAATGATATTTCACCTTAATAACTTGAGAGATGCAACTTCCAAGGGTACTCACAACTCTGCCCACTCGCATGAATCAATCAGCTTACCCTTAAAAGACTGGACAAAGATTTTTAACACTTAGTTTTCCATGAACACATCTCAAAATAGAACGAAATGGAGAAACAGAATTCATGTAGCCAACCCCAACATGGTTGGGATAAGGCTTTGATGATGATGATGATGATGATGATAAGTTTTCCATGAACAGACAGTTTCATGAAAGCCTCAAGAAGCAATACCTTTTGCATTTTCCATCTGCCATCGGTAGAAGAAGGCTGCACTCAGTTACATGGTTTTCATATTGATTGTCATATCAATTTGCACCTTGGTGGAACAAGGCCACTATTTATTAAATGAACTTCAAAATAATTGTTAGAAAAAGGTTTTTTATTGGTAAAATGACTTGAACCCACAACTAATGGTTGAAACAATGATCACAGGCCGATTGTGCTCAAGCTCGTCCTAGTTGTTAGAAAAGTTGAGACCAATCTTGTGAAAGAAGTATAAAAAAGAGGTTCTTAGCCTGGCCATGATGGGATCCAGAGCAAATTTCATGTCTCAATCCATAGGTTAGTGGTTCACGCATGTCCCAACCCATGGAACATGAATTTAGCTAGTGATCCTGTGGGTCATGAATCAACCTCTTTTGGTCCATATTTCATGCTCATTGAGCCATTGCATTTCTTGGCAGGAATGAAACTATATCTTTGGATAATGTTTGGGATGTGAAAAAAATCTTACCTGGAACTGAGACATAAAAGCCAATCTGGTAACTTGTGTCTATATGATGGTGCTTTGACAAGTATGCAGCTTGACCCATATATGCGAGAATAAGTGCAGGATAAACAAGAGAAGTGAAAGCAATCTGCAGAGGCATGTGGTTTATAAGAAATTGTTTTCACATAAATAAATATATAGAAATGTATATGTTAGGAGGTACCTGAATTGCAGTGTATGAAAAGTGGCCAAGATCTGCAAACATTGCCTCTGAGCCTGCACATATTGCAACCCACATTTTAAGCAGTCACCACGGTTTTCTATTTTTGTTATTACTATATAAAATTATCATCTTGCTTGTTGGATTATGCAGAAAGTATTTTAAAGTCAATGGTTAAAAACAAGAGTAAAGAAAAAGGCAGCATGAAATTTGCAAAGGGGAGAAACATGGCTGAGCTAAGAGTCAAACGGCATAGTGAAAGTTAATGCACAATTCATCAAAAGAGGCAGAAAAACTAAGATTTGGAAATTGGAGAAAAAGAAGGATCAACTAGAATTAGGAAGTTCTTACACCCCTCCCCCACCACCCCCCCACCCCCAAAACCCCCCAAAAAAAAAAAAAAAACTAGAATTAAGAAGTGAAAAGTGCTCTTTCATTCCTCTTGTGGAAATTGCATATTATTGAACAAAGATTTCCTCTTTGCATTATGAGATCCAACAGAAAGCAATGATCATCCATTAGTTCACAATGTCCCAAAAACTCTTGAAAATATTTACTGTTCTCTGCTGAGGCAATGATTGTAAATATTTTACTTCCGACGCCACAATCAGCTCAGAAGATTCGGGGAAAATGCATGAAATCATGTACTTCTTAAAAGCCCATGATCTTTTAGGATCACTATGGGTAAAATAGGCTAAATTGACACAAATATTAGCACTCTACAGGAATGCCTTTTGACCTCTCTACCATGGCGTACATACCTGTTAGTAAATTTATACATCCTTTATCCTAAAATAAGTGCCAAAAAAGTTGACATTGCTCGTTCATCAAAAGCATATGGAAGTTGTAACCAGTAATCTTTAAAACATTAGAATGTGGGGGGCTATGTCTTCTGATATCTACCTGTTATGCATAATAGAATTCCACCCAGGGACATCCAACCGCTTTTCCCAGTCTTCTTCAAGAACTTGTACATGTAGAATGGAGAAAGTGCTTGATAAACATGTGGGTTCCAGTGAACAATATTATATAAACCAAGAGCACTGATGCAGAGCAGCCAAGTCAATATAACTGGTGCAAATACGAATCCAACCCGATGTGTGCCATAGTGTTGTAGAGCAAACAAGCACAGTAAAATGAAGCAAGTGATTGGAACAACAGCATCTGCAAATGGGATGGTCAATCAGTTCATTACATATGCTAAGAGACCAGAAGTACAAGGCCTGAAGGCCAGTCAGTCCACATCCGCATCAACAACATGCACAGCCACTTGCAATGTAAATGGGTTCCTCCATCCTAGTTGCAATTCAAAAACTCTGAAAAAATCCGCTCAAATTTTGTTAATGGAAGAGAAAAATAAGAAATTGATTAATGCATTTTACCATTAGAGAAAAAAAGGAAACTACCATAACGGTAGGTACACAAAGAAAATTGACAACTTCAGAAAATGAAACGTACTAGTTGACTCCTTAATAGTATTGTAAATTGCACCACTATTGCCTCTTGAGTTAAGATTGATAAACTGATGCTTTTGACGCAATTTCAGCATCCTCTTTAAAAAGTAATTTAGTCTCTAATGCACAGATAAGTCATACATGACAGGGTATGCCATGATATGGCAGGGGAATAGATTTTACATAAAAAAAAAGAAAAAGTTTTTGTAATGACAAGATATGAGTGCATCCACTTTTGAAGCATCCAGATATATTAGCACAAAATCCAGTCCCACCGGCCTTCACAACATCTTGTGGTCCCTTTACAATAACTATGCAATATGTTCATACCATTTTTTGTAAGGTAACTACTATATTTCAGATATAACAAGATTCTTTTGAAAATAAATATATAATTATAAAAAAGCACTGATATCTATGGCATTTCTCCGAATAGTAACAACTTAGTTCTGATTGACTGGTGATAGATGCTGCCAACAAGCATAAAGGAAAAAAAAAGGAAAAAAGAAAAAAGAAGGGTAATGTTCAAATCAGCACAATATTTTAAGTACCATACAGAGAATGAAAGGTGAAATACAACCATTTTATCAATCAATAGTAGAAGGCTCCATAGAAGAGAAGAGGCTCTAGTAATAACAAAAATGTTCTTGTGTCATCATTTACCTAACATTGTTACCAAGGTAAAGGCAGATGCTTCGTAATTCCATGAATGCAACTAAATAAGGGGTAAGATTGTTGCAATTGGAGATAATTTAGAGCTCTTGAAGAAGTTTTCCTTGGGCCTTCTGATTCTAGAGGTAATTCCAAGAGTTGACGTCTACGATTCATGGATACAACAAGGACACGCTATGGACACGGTAGGGATAAGGATTTTACACATAAAGAGTAAAGTATCGGATACGATACGACACAATACGTTGGTCATTTTGAAGTATCCGTGCATCTTAGGTTGACGGCTAAGTAAAAGGTCATTGGAGATTCCACTTTACTGCAAATGAGTCAACCAAATAGTAGGTTCACTTTATGTGACCTACCACTTGAGTCCACCAGCCAGTAAAGCAAGTGGCCACCTCCATTGGTAGATCATCCCACCGTGTATCAACCAAAATGTATCATGGTCAGCCAATGCTATGACCGCTTCCATATGCAAGGGCCCATAGAATGAGCGCCTATGTGGGGTGATTTTAAGTGTTATATTCAAGAAATAAAAATGCTTTACAATAAAAGAACAAAAAAGGGCAATTTTCAGAAATCATAATTTTTTTTTATAAAATCAACCCTTTAATCCTGAAAGTGTATTGCTCATTTGATACAGTGATATATTTTCAATAATATATGTTTCTTTTACTAAGATAACTATGAGTCCTTCACCTCAATTAGAAGATGATAGCAGAAGCAAGGAACGATCAAGGAATGATCCAGATTCAGAGGCAGTACTTACATTCATGATGTTCTTTAGACATAGACAACTCAAGGCCTGAGACTGCTGTGAAAACTGGATAATAAAACACACATCTTATTAGAAAATCACGTAACAATTGGAATAAGAAATGCATGTGCATAGGGGATATGAAGAATACCGGACATTGCTGGAGTAAGCACTCCATCTCCAATCACCATGCAAGTGCCAAGCAAAACAAGGAGTAGCAAAGCAGTGTGCAAATTCTTGTGCTTCTCCAGCAAAATTTTCACTGTTGAACTCTTTTTTATTTCTGGGGGGCTTTCCAATTTATATGTGGATAATTCTTCATCAGCAACCTGCCTATTAGGCAGAAGGCTTACCTTGGCATGCCTGCATATTAAAGAATACAGAGCAAAAGTTCCACCTGAAAAATAACATACAGGAAGACTTGAATGTCATAACTTAAGTGGGTGATGTCAATTTTATTTTCTTTAATAAAGAAATGATGTTCCAGTACTCACCCTCTCCATTGTCATCAGCTCTAAGCACTATGAAAACATACTTGAAAAGAGGGATTAGAGTCAATGTCCAGAAGACAAAAGAAAGGACACCAAAAATTTCTTCATTTGTCTCTGAATGCGTAATGTCTTCTGCAAATGTGCTTTTGAATACATACAATGGAGAAATGCTAAGATCCCCATACACCACTCCAAGGCTCTGATATGCCAGAAGCAAAACAGTCTTCCAAGAATCTTTCTGAAACCCATTTTAATACTCAGTTTCAGGACAAAGTACAAAAAGAGCAACAAAACCAGAGCTTAAAAACCAAATCCATGGAACACCCATTATGCAAATTACATTACTGTGTTTATGTAGAAGCATGAAAAGAATGTGAGACCTTAGGTGTCCTGTGTGAGGGGAATAACTGTTTCAGAACCAACACAAACATGCAAACAATGATGGGGAGAAACCACAAATTCAACCCAATCCCAAATATATTTTCAGACAAGGCACCAACTCCATGTTATAATTTCCTTCTTTCAATCAGTAACCCATGTTATAATGTCTCCAACACGATAGATCTCAGAATTGAGCATGACAACAGTGAATGGACTAACCTTTGAAGAACTCCAACAGTTCCCATTCTCGAGATCCATTCTTAATATGCAACTCAATCTTCACCTTAATCTCGTCTTCCAGTCACCATGCACAGATCTGCACTAGAATGTGTTAGCAGAATCACCAATGCTTTGAAGCAGAACACCCACAGAAAGAAAAAAAAGCAAAATCATAGTTTCTCCATGAACATAAAAAAAAAAAAGAATTTTGGTGTGAAGTTGATAAAATCACAACTATCTTTACCTACTTCTAGCCCCATGCCGGTTTCATGTACTGTATGTGGTCTAATCAGGTAAAACTACAGGTTAAGGCAACGACAGCAGTGGAAAAGCATGACATGTGATCTTCAATGCGTCAAATTCTATATTGAATTGAAAGGGGACTTCACCAAACCCAATTAATGGCAAGTTCAAAATGAGGGGAAAAGATAACCATTTCACCCCAACACCAACAAACAACCATAGAAAAGGAAACTTCTTACTCCCTGTTTCCACTATACAATATGAGACCCATCTCAAAAACTTTCTGAGGAGAAAACAGCTCAGAACAATGGGAGTGCAAAAGAGGGTGTAAAACAAAACCCAGATTGTTTATATGAGGAAAACCCATTTCCAAAACAGCTTCCTGGACAAAGAAACAGCCATTTTTACATCCAGTACATGAGATTTGTGATATTTTTTTTCAAAGGTGGGGAAGGAAAACACTTTCTTACCAACCTTTTTTCCGTTGGCCTGGTCCACTTACCGGCACTCACAAGGAGAGCTTGCTATTTGCTATTTGCTATTTGCTACCTCCTGTCTTTACCAACTGGCTGGAGAGAAGACGCCAACCCCACTTAATCGACAAAAAAAAAAGGCCACATCATTCTATCACAAACAGTGTCCTGTCATTTTCAATATTCATCACAGTAAAAATAACACACACAGAGAAGTGAAGAAGGAAAAATTGGAAAGCATCTAGAAACTCAAACTTTGGAAAACGATCCACCACAAACGTCTAGAAACTTAAGAGAGCCACTCCAACCATATCTCCTCCTCCTCCTCGTCCCCCAGCGATCAATGAAAATGAATAATGCATTCTTGGTTGTGGGAAGAAGAAACAATCCGACTGGGGATGGGATTCCTCATTCTCACAAGCAACCAAACCACGTGAAGGGTGGGTTGCCCATTTTACCCATCCCCAGACGAAAACAAATGGCCTTCTGTTTGGACGTGCTACCCACCACCCCTTTTCCTCCCACTCCCTGTTACAACTGACAACATTTCCCAAACCCAAACTGCTTTTTCTCACGCCTTTCGCTTTTTTTACTCTCCTCTGTCTTTCTCTCTCTAAAAAAACACACCATTTGCTTTCGGTGTGTTTTACTTACGAAGGCCACGATAGAGTATGTGAAAGCGTTTACTATTTTTCCACGATTCTTTTATGACCAAATCATTCCAATACAATTCATGACCTGTTTTTTTTTATCTTCTCGGGTTTCTCTTGCGACAGAACACTCATTCGTGATCCGACGTCATTCATCCGTTCGATTTTCGAGATTCGAGAACTTGAATAACCAGATCTGACTCTTCAACCAGTAGAGATTTCAGATTCGTCATCCACGAATCCGATTTTGAGTTGAAAGCCGTAAAAATCATCGAAAACGAAGAGCTTCAGCTTCGTGAAACCGATCTATGAGAGGCAATGCTGAATCTACAGGTTTGCGATTGAATCTAATCCGAATTCTTCAGATTAACCGAGACCTTTTCACTGTTTCGGAGCTCCAAAGAGTCGAGAATCGTGGTTTTTCGATCTGAAACACGTAGACACAGCTCTCAAAACCGATTGTTCGGATAATGCTGGTCAAATTAGAAAGAAAAGACGGTCAAGATCGAAGATTTCAGTTTTGATTTTGCACAGGAGAGATGAAAGGAGATGAGAAGAATTAGAGAAGATTGAAACTAGGATTATCAGCAAAGGAACAATCAGATCAAATCAGAACAATCCCGTTTCTGGAAGCTTCGTACGGTGAAACAATGCTGATTGCAATGGTGATATTCTTCAGTAGCAGTTGAAGAAAGAGAGAGAGAGAGCTCAAGTTCAAAAGGCATCGAGGGACAGCGGGAAAAATCCAGTCCCGATTTTCCGATTCGCCGGCTCATATAATGCTCTATTAAAATAAAAATTTGAGCGGTTTAGAATCAATGCCATGCTGATGTATTGATTATTTCTGAATTTTACCTTAATAGGAGTTTGTCCCATGGTAAAATTGAACATTGATTAATGACATAATTAATGAATTTGATTAATAAGATGTTAATCATATTATTGCATGACTGAACTATAATAAGGGGGACTAACTCTGATTGAAATGAAATTTGTGTATTTCCTTTTATACAAGTAGAGCATTTAGTTCAATCGTTCGGATTTTACATAAGACTGGATTGTAATTGTATGTATCAACTTTGATGGGAATGAAAGTTAACCAAGCGCCTCATAAAGTCGTCATTTTGAGCTGTTATAATTTAGTAGATGAGTGTCACTTACTGAGTTTTTTGGGCGCGCCTAGGTGGATCTAGAATTCTAAACTCAAATATGAGGGACACTTTACCATTCCATAAACGTGCCCGCCACGGGACAACGGTTGGAGAACTCAGAAATTTTCCAAAAGCTTTCAGAGTTCCTGCAAACAGATATGCCCTTGGGGCGTTCCTTTGAATTTGTGATGGGAATTTCTTAGGCTTGGAATATTTTCACAGTGACGCCTACTGCTATTATAGAGCACTTGAAATTTCTTATTTAATAGTGAGAATAATATAAGTTCAACTTTATAAAATGCCCCATTTGTCATTTCGATTGTTAGATCTAACTGGGTTTGTAATAAAATATCAAACCTAAAGATCTAGATTTATGCATTAAACGATAGATAATTTCAAAGAAAATAAAAGTGTACCTTGTGTCACAATTTTTTTGATGAATAGATCGTGATTCTCAAATTGAGTTTTCTCCTATCTCCCTTCTCACTCACTCCAAGATGCGTGAGCGTTAATGGGTACTTTGCAGATCTAGTAGATTAAGAGAGAAGACCGGAAAACCACTTTTATAGATAAACCCCAAAGAGATCTTTTTTCCATCAAATAAATCTATTAAAGGTAAATTTTCTTAATTCTCTCAAAGATTACTCAAACAAGATTTCATAATTGATTGGGCTTACTAAAATTGAGTCCAAGATATATTTAATAAAGCCAAAAACCAAAGGGGGAAGCACTCTTAAATTAGTGGGTTCAAACTGTGGGCCCCACAAGTGTTAGACATGTTGTTATGAGACTACTCAAGTCCAATAATCTCCCACTTGGTCTGAATGACCACACATATGTGATCTCCTACTTGGTCAAGACAACCATGTAAAAACAATCTACCTTTATTATAATATATAAATTTTGAGAATGAAAATTTTAAAAGAAAAAATTTTTTTTTTGACTCAACTTGGATTCAACTAAATTTAAAAATCCCAACGAGCGGCCACTCATTTAAAAAATAGCCCACTCAATTTTGTTTATGCTAATTCTTATGTACTGTAATTAATGAAACCATTAATGTGGATCATGGCAGTCAAACATCAATTATGCAACATAATTCCTTCCATGTATCGTAATATTAGTAATTTCATTTAATCAAGTCATAAATTGAGGAAAATAATAGGAGAGTACAATAATTCCTATTTAATGGTCCGAATGAAATTTATCTTGCTCTTTAATTATTATATAATTGTGCACACAAAAATAAGCAAGAGAGCAAAATTGTCATTAATGAAAATTAATCAACTAAAAGTACCTAATAAATAATCATAAATCATTTCAACCATATACATTAAGGTAACACAATGAGACACATTTCTCTAACATGATCATTATAAGCCTCTGCTGGTAATGCTTTGGTTATAGGATCTGCAAGCATGAGCTTTGTACTTATTTGCTCTGTAGACATAAGATCATCCCAAATCTTCTCTTTGACGACAAGATATTTTATCTGAAAGCGTTTTACAGCGCTCAAACTCTTATCATTACTAGAAAAATGAACAACTAAGATATTATCACAATAAATTTTCAGCGCGGCTTAGAAATAGAGTCAATGATCTAAAGCCCTGAAATAAAATTCCACAGCCATACAATTTGATCAGTGGTGTTAAAGCATGCTACAAATTCAGCTTGAAATGTAGAAGAAGCAATTGTAGTTTGTTTAATGCTTTTTCATGAAACAGCCCTGCCAACAAAAAAAAAATGTATCATGATGTAAATCTCTTTGTGTTGAGGCACCTAACAAAATCTGAATTTGAATATCCAATCACTTTCAAGTTATTAGATTTGTTATAAGTGAGCATAGGTTCTTTAGTTCTTTCTAAATATTGCATGACTTTCTTTGCTGCCTTTCAATGAGTTATGCCAGGGTTAGACTGATATCTAGACGTGTATAAGTCTAAGCATATGGGAGACTTCTTACAACTGAAGCAAATGGAATGTCTTGCATCTAATTTCTCTAGATGTCATTTATGGGATATTGATTTTTGGAGAATTGATCACCTCTTGATATAGGTCCTTTCCCTCCATAACAATTCTGCATATTGAATCTTTTAAAAACTATATTGATGTAGGCTTTCTGTGATAGTCCTAGTACACCTTGAGATCTGTCTTTAAAAATTTCAATTCCAAGTACAAAGGATGTTGTGCCCATATCATTCATTTCAAAGTTCTTTGTGAGGTATTCTTGTGTTTCACACAACAGGCCTTGATGACTACTAGCAAGTAGAATGTCATCTACATATATGACTAAAATAATAAACTTGCTCTCACTGATCTTCAGGCATATACATTGATCAACAATGTGTTCCTTAAACCCAAAGAAAGTAATGGTATCATTGAACTTAATATACCATTGCTTTGAAGCTTGTTTAAGCCCATATATAGATTTCTTTAATCTACTAATTAGATTCTTTTTGCCTTTTTCCTGAAATCCTTCTGGTTGTTTCATATATACTTCTTTAGCTAAATTTCCATTTAAGAACGCTGTTTTCACATCTATTTGATGTAACTCTAGATTAAAATGAGCTACAAATGCCATTATGATTGGAAAAGTGTCATTTGAAGAAATTGGTGAAAAGGTCTTTTTTTAATCAATATATTCCCTTTGAGTAAATCTCTTAGCTACAAGTTTGGCCTTAAATCATTCGATTTTGCCCTTTTGGTCTCGCTTGGTCTTAAATATCCATTTACATCATATAGTTGCAAACCTTTGAGGCAATTCGACGAGTTCCTAGACTTTATTTACAGACATAGATTTTAACTCCTTTTGCATGACATTGATCCATTTATTCGAATCATCACTTTTAATGGTTTGTGAATATGTTACCGGATCTTCTTTGACACCTATATCAAAATCAGATTCTCGAATATCAACAATATAATCATTTGATATAGCAGACCTCTTAGATCTTTGAGATCTTCTTAAAGGTTCTGACTTTGCAAAATCTTGATTCGGATGATTGATATATTTAATCACATCATTTTGAATGGCATTTTCATTTAATGGTGCTTCTGATATGGTAGGTTGTATATCCATCATATCGTTTTGAACGAAGTCATTTGGAATAACAACTCTAACCATTTTAATTGGTACATGAACAGGTATCCGATGTTCTTTAAATACCACGTTTTGTGGTGCATTGCTCCCACTAATGTCAATACTTTTTAATCACTTTTAGAGATTCAGAATTCTCATATAACAGGTAGACATAGCCATATCTAATGAAATCATCAATAAAGGTGATAATGTATATTTGACCATTATAACATGGTGTGGGAAAGTAGCTGCAAATATCGGTATGAATTAGTTCAAGTGGTTTTAAACATCTTGTGGCCTTATTTTTATTGAGATTTTTTGTCTGCTTGCCTTTTATATAGTCTATACAGATATCAGAATCAGTAAAATCTATACTCTCAATACCCCGTGATTTACTAATCTTTTTAATCTTTCTTGAAAGATGTGTCCAAGTCTTTTATGCCACAAGATTGAGGAGTTTTTAGCAAAAATTTCTCTTTTAACACCAATATTTATAAAATTATTCTCATTCATGGTAAGTAAGGAACTAGCAAAATGTGGATCTAAATTTAATTTATATAGACCTTGACATAAAATACCACACTAACTAAAACTTGATTCTTATAAATACTCAAGGTACTTTGTCCAAAAGAAAAGGTATAACCTTCTAAATCAAGTTTAGATAAAAGAAAATTTCTACTTATTGTAGGAACATAAAAAGTGGTATTAAGGTCCAACTGGAATCCAGAATCAAGAATCAGTTTGCAAGTCCCCACCAGTTTCACTTCCACCTCTAACCGGTTTCCCATAAAAATGTTTCTTTGTTCATTACTTAGACTTCAGCTTTAGTGAAAGCCCTGCATGGAATTTGCTACATGAACAGTAGCACCAGAATTAATCCACCAAGTATTTGAAGGAACATTTAAAAGATTTATTTCATAACAAACAAAAAAAATTATATATACCTCTAGATTCAAATTATTTTTGTCTCTACAAGCAGTCTTTTTTAAGATGTCCCATTTTATGAAAAAAGAAGCTCATTGGTTCACTACTGTTTTTTCTGATTTGATCAATCAGAATAGGTTTG